>OX645060.1:92344482-93594482 GCA_951905685.1 Eumerus sabulonum
ATCCTTGCCCATGACAATTACGTCATCCAGATAGACAAGGCAAGTCCTCCAGTGAAGTCCTCTTAGCACCCGGTTCATCAGTCTCTCGAATGTGGCTGGTGCATTGCAAAGACCGAAGGGCATCACAGAGAATTGCCACAACTCTCCCCCGGCGGTGAACGCGGTCTTTTCCTTGTCTTGCTGGTCAAGCTCTATTTGCCAGTATCCGCTTTGCAAGTCCAGCGTCGAGAACCACTTTGCACCAGATAGTGTGCCGAAGGTGTCGTCGATTCTCGGTAAAGGATAGCTGTCCTTCTTCGTGACGTCGTTCAGCTTCCTATAGTCCACGCAGAATCGGGTGCTTCCATCCTTCTTCTTAACAAGCACTACTGGCGAACTCCATGGGCTTGCAGATGGTTCGATCACGCCCTCCTTTTCCATCTCGTCGATTAGTTTGATCACCTCGCCTTCTTTCGCCAAAGGTACCCTCCTCGGTGGTTGCCGGATCGGTCTAGAGTCCCCTGTGTCTATTCTGTGCTTCACAATTGATGTTCTTCCACAGTTCTTACCATTTGCAAAAACTGTCAAATATTTACGAAACAGGGAGAGTGCTTTACTTTTCCGCCTCTCCACTAGATGTTGCGTCCACTCTCTGACCATTGTTTTCAAGAAGGCTTTGTTGGTCTGGATTTCCCGGTGTTGCCGATCTTCGCAGTTCATAATAGCGGTAGCTTCTTGGCATTGAGCGATCGATGTTCCCTTGTGTACAGCCTTAGGTGTACTGGCTGGATTCAGGACTCGTACTGGAACCAGTTGGTCTTGTCGGGATTCCACGAGAGCCCTTCCAACAATGATATCGCTGGGTCGATTTCGTTTGTCGGGTTCGACCACCCACATGCGGCTTGTCCCCGCATCCTCTTCTAACTTTGCCCAAACCACAGCTTCTGCATTCGGGGGAACTGTTTGGCGCGCTTGCATGACTCTTCGCCTGACCTTGCTGCCCTGTCCATTATCTATTGTTAATGGGAGCTCCAAGTTGCCATACTTCATCACTTTTCGGTTGAGGTCCAATGTGAAGCCATGCCTAATCATGAAGTCGACGCCGATTATGATGTCATCCGTAATGTCCGCAACGATGAAATCATGCTGAAACTCGACGGTACCCATGTAATTCTTTTCTGGACCTTCCCCTTGACTTCCGCTTTCTCACCCATTACTGTACGAAGGCTTACCTCCGTAAATGGTTCGATGTCAGGAACCAATCCGCTTCGGATGACTGAATGAGTTGCGCCCGTGTCCAACGTCAGCAGATATCGTCGCCCGTCCATCGTTCCCTCGATGACTAGGCTGGTTGCACCCCTACAGATTCGGGATACAAGAATGCTGGGGCACTCCAATGTGGGAGTCAGCGCATGCCCCTCTGCACTGACTCGTTTTAGTTAACCGGATTGTTTGGTGCACCTTTTGCACCCCCACTTTCGCATTCACTCCCTTGGTCTCTTCCTGGCGAACTAGACCTCGAAGGCTTTCTTCGCAGACGGCAGTTTTTCGCCATATGCCCCTGCTGGTCGCAGATGTAGCATCTACTTGGGAATGAACCACTCCTCTTCGCCGTTGCTGTTCTGGAATTATCCTGGTCTTGAGATACGCGCCGTAGTTTGATGGAAGGTCGGCATATCAAGAGCGATGTTTCGCATGCGAGAGCGCTGGCAACTGTCTCCTTGAAAGATGTCTTCGGCAGGAGAATCAAGCTTCGTTGCGTATTGGGGTCCCTAAGCCCTTGGATAAAAGAATCTGTTTTCAGTTTTTCCACCACATCAACTGGGACATCAGCGTAGGCTAGATGAAACTGCCTCTCGATGTCGGCAGCGTACTGCTGGATGGTCTCGTTTCCACGCTGCTTGCGTCCGTTAAGCTCCAGCTTGTGCATCTCCTGCATGTGCTCACTGCCGTATCTTCGATGAGGAGCATCCTAGATGGCTGTATAGTTCCTCCTCTGGGTTTCCGGAATGGTCTGTAGTACATCAGCTGCTTCTTAGGCTTTCTCGATTGCTCTCTAGCATTCCTTCTAACTGTTGTGTACTTCACGTACGTATGTGATGGGTCACATCAAGAAAACAAGTGCACAGCCTTTGAGATGTTTATTGCTCAAGAGTTCTCACAAGACTGCTTAAGTGTTATACTTACATACTACTTATCTACTACTTATAATAACAATGTATGCATGTTACGATCTGGGGTTAGGCATAAACACATTAATATATTACACTCCTTTCCCCTTAAGTTTTGTATTTACATATTTCAGAATTCTATTTGTATACATATAAATCCAATTACATAATTTTGTATAGTCATTTTTAAATTTCCATCCAATACGTTCCAATTCATAATATGTATGTATGTAAATACACACCGTATGCTTATTACATTTGTTTGAATCTATCCGGCTTGTTTTTCTCTCTAACACCTTTCCTTAATGCTATGGGTAAATTTTGACAATTTTCTTCAGTGATAATTTGTGCTACTGTCCTTTTCTCTCTCTCTCTAGATTTTGAATTTATAGGTACTAATTCTGATGTATTATTGGGGTTTATTGAGCATTTATTCGACTCAAATGACACTTTCCTTAAAATTCGAGGTCTCAATTGATGACCATGAGCTTTCCGAATTGTGCCATTTAGTCGTATAAGGTATACTACTTTAGAAATTCTTTTAACAATAACCGCCGGAGTCCATCGCACAAAATTATCATAGCTACAGCGATACCATACAGTTTGATTGTTATTAAATCTAATAATTTTATTATAGCTTTTCTTACGCAGATTAATATGTTGTTGTTGTTTATCTAATTGTTTAAATCTTTTGTTACAATTTTTCGGAAATATCCTGATATCATTATACATATTTATCAAAATTATTTTGTTCTATTTTATCGGTTTTGGGCTTAATTGCATCCAAAACAGTTCTAGGTCTATACGTAAAAATCAAGGCCGCAGGTGAATGGTTCGTAGTGGTCGACAATGCATTGCGATATTTAAATAAAAAGTTATCAAGTTGAACTTGAATCGGCAAATGTTTCATCCTTTTATTTAGAAGATACTTTTTCAAACGTGATTTTAATGTTTGAACAGCTCTTTCGGCACTACCATTCGACTGAGGGTGATACGGTGGCGTTGTAGTTAAAATAATATTATTTGCTTTACGAAAATTCGCCACTTCGATCGATCCGAAAGGGGGACCGTTGTCCGATACAATTTGTTTCGGTAGACCAAAAATACAAAAAATCTTCCTAAAAACATCTATAACATTGGCTGCTGTTGTCTTCCGCATGATATGAACATCTATCCATCGCGAATATGTATCTACTAACAAAAATAATATAACGCTCTTGAAATGTAAGAAGTCAATATGTATTCGCTCGAAAGGGTAAGTTGTAGTAGGCCACGTTGTTACAGGAATAGGGCTGGCCTTCTTACCTTCCTGTGGACAAGCATTGCATGTTCGTACGTACTGTTCTATATCTCGATCCAAATTCAGCCACCATATTGTACTTGGGCCATCTCTTTCATGCGAACAACTCCCAGATGACCTTCATGCAATAGCTCAAGCATCCTGACCTTCAACGATTCTGGAATTACCACTCGATATCCTAACATCAGACAACCCTCATTAGAAATTGAAAACTCAAATTTTCTATTACTTATTTTCTGTAAAGTACTGTTTTTAAAATTTGTCGGTCATCCGAAACGTACAAACGAGATCACCTTGCTTAACATCGCATCTTTTGATGACTCAAAGGCAATATCACTTGCGTTTAGGGGTAAATGTCCTCCAATATTAAAAAAATTTACCATGGTGTTCTCGACTTCTGTAGGATCATTAACTGGCAAACGTGATATAGCGTCGGCGTTTTTCATATCCCTACCTTTCCTATATTTGATCTTATAATCGTACTGAGAAAGTATTAAGGCCCACCGTTGTAACCTTGCAGCGGTAATAGCATTATTTTTCTTTTCACCGAATATTGCTTCAAGAGGCCTATGATCACTGTAAATTACAAACTGACGACCATAAATGTATTTATGAAAACGTTTGACCCTAAAAATTACCGCGAGAGCTTCTCGCTCTATTTGCGAGTAATTTTTCTCCGCACCTGACAAGGTGCTTGAAACAAACATAATAGGACGCTCCTCGCCCTCATTTTCGATGTGGAACAATACACCGCCAACGCCATATGCACTTGCGTCACATACAATTCCCAACTTTGATTCCATTCAAAGTTTTTATCTTTTTTTAGCAGCTCATACAAGGGAAATAATTTGGCCGAGAGATTTGGAATAAATTTATTATAAAAATTCAGCAGACCTAGTTATGCCTTCAGGGAAGTGACGTCTGTAGGAGCGGGAGCATCTACAATGGCCTTCATCATGTTTTTCTTTGGACGAATACCATCTCCATTTATTTCATGACCTAAGTACTCGACCGATGTTTTATAGAATTAGCATTTGTCAATACGAACCTTAACATTTAACTCACTAAACCTCGTCAAAACAGTTATTAAATTAGCCTTACAGTCATCATATGTTCTTCCACCAATAATTATGTCGTCAATGTACCCTCTTACATGTATTAGGCCTCTAAAGATGTTGTCTATGACATACTGGAAAATTGACGGGGCACACTTTATTCCAAATGGCAGCCTAGTGTACTGGAAAAGGCCTTTTTCTGTGTTAATTGTGACGTACTTTTGAGACGAAATCCTTGCCCATGACAATTACGTCATCCAGATAGACAAGGCAAGTCCTCCAGTGAAGTCCTCTTAGCACCCGGTTCATCAGTCTCTCGAATGTGGCTGGTGCATTGCAAAGACCGAAGGGCATCACAGAGAATTGCCACAACTCTCCCCCGGCGGTGAACGCGGTCTTTTCCTTGTCTTGCTGGTCAAGCTCTATTTGCCAGTATCCGCTTTGCAAGTCCAGCGTCGAGAACCACTTTGCACCAGATAGTGTGCCGAAGGTGTCGTCGATTCTCGGTAAAGGATAGCTGTCCTTCTTCGTGACGTCGTTCAGCTTCCTATAGTCCACGCAGAATCGGGTGCTTCCATCCTTCTTCTTAACAAGCACTACTGGCGAACTCCATGGGCTTGCAGATGGTTCGATCACGCCCTCCTTTTCCATCTCGTCGATTAGTTTGATCACCTCGCCTTCTTTCGCCAAAGGTACCCTCCTCGGTGGTTGCCGGATCGGTCTAGAGTCCCCTGTGTCTATTCTGTGCTTCACAATTGATGTTCTTCCACAGTTCTTACCATTTGCAAAAACTGTCAAA
Organism: Eumerus sabulonum; assembly: GCA_951905685.1. Lineage (NCBI taxonomy): Eukaryota > Metazoa > Arthropoda > Insecta > Diptera > Syrphidae > Eumerus > Eumerus sabulonum. The sequence continues at coordinate 92,349,787 of OX645060.1, forward strand.
TATTTACGAAACAGGGAGAGTGCTTTACTTTTCCGCCTCTCCACTAGATGTTGCGTCCACTCTCTGACCATTGTTTTCAAGAAGGCTTTGTTGGTCTGGATTTCCCGGTGTTGCCGATCTTCGCAGTTCATAATAGCGGTAGCTTCTTGGCATTGAGCGATCGATGTTCCCTTGTGTACAGCCTTAGGTGTACTGGCTGGATTCAGGACTCGTACTGGAACCAGTTGGTCTTGTCGGGATTCCACGAGAGCCCTTCCAACAATGATATCGCTGGGTCGATTTCGTTTGTCGGGTTCGACCACCCACATGCGGCTTGTCCCCGCATCCTCTTCTAACTTTGCCCAAACCACAGCTTCTGCATTCGGGGGAACTGTTTGGCGCGCTTGCATGACTCTTCGCCTGACCTTGCTGCCCTGTCCATTATCTATTGTTAATGGGAGCTCCAAGTTGCCATACTTCATCACTTTTCGGTTGAGGTCCAATGTGAAGCCATGCCTAATCATGAAGTCGACGCCGATTATGATGTCATCCGTAATGTCCGCAACGATGAAATCATGCTGAAACTCGACGGTACCCATGTAATTCTTTTCTGGACCTTCCCCTTGACTTCCGCTTTCTCACCCATTACTGTACGAAGGCTTACCTCCGTAAATGGTTCGATGTCAGGAACCAATCCGCTTCGGATGACTGAATGAGTTGCGCCCGTGTCCAACGTCAGCAGATATCGTCGCCCGTCCATCGTTCCCTCGATGACTAGGCTGGTTGCACCCCTACAGATTCGGGATACAAGAATGCTGGGGCACTCCAATGTGGGAGTCAGCGCATGCCCCTCTGCACTGACTCGTTTTAGTTAACCGGATTGTTTGGTGCACCTTTTGCACCCCCACTTTCGCATTCACTCCCTTGGTCTCTTCCTGGCGAACTAGACCTCGAAGGCTTTCTTCGCAGACGGCAGTTTTTCGCCATATGCCCCTGCTGGTCGCAGATGTAGCATCTACTTGGGAATGAACCACTCCTCTTCGCCGTTGCTGTTCTGGAATTATCCTGGTCTTGAGATACGCGCCGTAGTTTGATGGAAGGTCGGCATATCAAGAGCGATGTTTCGCATGCGAGAGCGCTGGCAACTGTCTCCTTGAAAGATGTCTTCGGCAGGAGAATCAAGCTTCGTTGCGTATTGGGGTCCCTAAGCCCTTGGATAAAAGAATCTGTTTTCAGTTTTTCCACCACATCAACTGGGACATCAGCGTAGGCTAGATGAAACTGCCTCTCGATGTCGGCAGCGTACTGCTGGATGGTCTCGTTTCCACGCTGCTTGCGTCCGTTAAGCTCCAGCTTGTGCATCTCCTGCATGTGCTCACTGCCGTATCTTCGATGAGGAGCATCCTAGATGGCTGTATAGTTCCTCCTCTGGGTTTCCGGAATGGTCTGTAGTACATCAGCTGCTTCTTAGGCTTTCTCGATTGCTCTCTAGCATTCCTTCTAACTGTTGTGTACTTCACGTACGTATGTGATGGGTCACATCAAGAAAACAAGTGCACAGCCTTTGAGATGTTTATTGCTCAAGAGTTCTCACAAGACTGCTTAAGTGTTATACTTACATACTACTTATCTACTACTTATAATAACAATGTATGCATGTTACGATCTGGGGTTAGGCATAAACACATTAATATATTACACTCCTTTCCCCTTAAGTTTTGTATTTACATATTTCAGAATTCTATTTGTATACATATAAATCCAATTACATAATTTTGTATAGTCATTTTTAAATTTCCATCCAATACGTTCCAATTCATAATATGTATGTATGTAAATACACACCGTATGCTTATTACATTTGTTTGAATCTATCCGGCTTGTTTTTCTCTCTAACACCTTTCCTTAATGCTATGGGTAAATTTTGACAATTTTCTTCAGTGCCATTTAGTCGTATAAGGTATACTACTTTAGAAATTCTTTTAACAATAACCGCCGGAGTCCATCGCACAAAATTATCATAGCTACAGCGATACCATACAGTTTGATTGTTATTAAATCTAATAATTTTATTATAGCTTTTCTTACGCAGATTAATATGTTGTTGTTGTTTATCTAATTGTTTAAATCTTTTGTTACAATTTTTCGGAAATATCCTGATATCATTATACATATTTATCAAAATTATTTTGTTCTATTTTATCGGTTTTGGGCTTAATTGCATCCAAAACAGTTCTAGGTCTATACGTAAAAATCAAGGCCGCAGGTGAATGGTTCGTAGTGGTCGACAATGCATTGCGATATTTAAATAAAAAGTTATCAAGTTGAACTTGAATCGGCAAATGTTTCATCCTTTTATCTAGAAGATACTTTTTCAAACGTGATTTTAATGTTTGAACAGCTCTTTCGGCACTACCATTCGACTGAGGGTGATACGGTGGCGTTGTAGTTAAAATAATATTATTTGCTTTACGAAAATTCGCCACTTCGATCGATCCGAAAGGGGGACCGTTGTCCGATACAATTTGTTTCGGTAGACCAAAAATACAAAAAATCTTCCTAAAAACATCTATAACATTGGCTGCTGTTGTCTTCCGCATGATATGAACATCTATCCATCGCGAATATGTATCTACTAACAAAAATAATATAACGCTCTTGAAATGTAAGAAGTCAATATGTATTCGCTCGAAAGGGTAAGTTGTAGTAGGCCACGTTGTTACAGGAATAGGGCTGGCCTTCTTACCTTCCTGTGGACAAGCATTGCATGTTCGTACGTACTGTTCTATATCTCGATCCAAATTCAGCCACCATATTGTACTTCGGGCCATCTCTTTCATGCGAACAACTCCCAGATGACCTTCATGCAATAGCTCAAGCATCCTGACCTTCAACGATTCTGGAATTACCACTCGATATCCTAACATCAGACAACCCTCATTAGAAATTGAAAACTCAAATTTTCTATTACTTATTTTCTGTAAAGTACTGTTTTTAAAATTTGTCGGTCATCCGAAACGTACAAACGAGATCACCTTGCTTAACATCGCATCTTTTGATGACTCAAAGGCAATATCACTTGCGTTTAGGGGTAAATGTCCTCCAATATTAAAAAAATTTACCATGGTGTTCTCGACTTCTGTAGGATCATTAACTGGCAAACGTGATATAGCGTCGGCGTTTTTTATATCCCTACCTTTCCTATATTTGATCTTATAATCGTACTGAGAAAGTATTAAGGCCCACCGTTGTAACCTTGCAGCGGTAATAGCATTATTTTTCTTTTCACCGAATATTGCTTCAAGAGGCCTATGATCACTGTAAATTACAAACTGACGACCATAAATGTATTTATGAAAACGTTTGACCCTAAAAATTACCGCGAGAGCTTCTCGCTCTATTTGCGAGTAATTTTTCTCCGCACCTGACAAGGTGCTTGAAACAAACATAATAGGACGCTCCTCGCCCTCATTTTCGATGTGGAACAATACACCGCCAACGCCATATGCACTTGCGTCACATACAATTCCCAACTTTGATTCCATTCAAAGTTTTTATCTTTTTTTAGCAGCTCATACAAGGGAAATAATTTGGCCGAGAGATTTGGAATAAATTTATTATAAAAATTCAGCAGACCTAGTTATGCCTTCAGGGAAGTGACGTCTGTAGGAGCGGGAGCATCTACAATGGCCTTCATCATGTTTTTCTTTGGACGAATACCATCTCCATTTATTTCATGACCTAAGTACTCGACCGATGTTTTATAGAATTAGCATTTGTCAATACGAACCTTAACATTTAACTCACTAAACCTCGTCAAAACAGTTATTAAATTAGCCTTACAGTCATCATATGTTCTTCCACCAATAATTATGTCGTCAATGTACCCTCTTACATGTATTAGGCCTCTAAAGATGTTGTCTATGACATACTGGAAAATTGACGGGGCACACTTTATTCCAAATGGCAGCCTAGTGTACTGGAAAAGGCCTTTTTCTGTGTTAATTGTGACGTACTTTTGAGACGAAATCCTTGCCCATGACAATTACGTCATCCAGATAGACAAGGCAAGTCCTCCAGTGAAGTCCTCTTAGCACCCGGTTCATCAGTCTCTCGAATGTGGCTGGTGCATTGCAAAGACCGAAGGGCATCACAGAGAATTGCCACAACTCTCCCCCGGCGGTGAACGCGGTCTTTTCCTTGTCTTGCTGGTCAAGCTCTATTTGCCAGTATCCGCTTTGCAAGTCCAGCGTCGAGAACCACTTTGCACCAGATAGTGTGCCGAAGGTGTCGTCGATTCTCGGTAAAGGATAGCTGTCCTTCTTCGTGACGTCGTTCAGCTTCCTATAGTCCACGCAGAATCGGGTGCTTCCATCCTTCTTCTTAACAAGCACTACTGGCGAACTCCATGGGCTTGCAGATGGTTCGATCACGCCCTCCTTTTCCATCTCGTCGATTAGTTTGATCACCTCGCCTTCTTTCGCCAAAGGTACCCTCCTCGGTGGTTGCCGGATCGGTCTAGAGTCCCCTGTGTCTATTCTGTGCTTCACAATTGATGTTCTTCCACAGTTCTTACCATTTGCAAAAACTGTCAAATATTTACGAAACAGGGAGAGTGCTTTACTTTTCCGCCTCTCCACTAGATGTTGCGTCCACTCTCTGACCATTGTTTTCAAGAAGGCTTTGTTGGTCTGGATTTCCCGGTGTTGCCGATCTTCGCAGTTCATAATAGCGGTAGCTTCTTGGCATTGAGCGATCGATGTTCCCTTGTGTACAGCCTTAGGTGTACTGGCTGGATTCAGGACTCGTACTGGAACCAGTTGGTCTTGTCGGGATTCCACGAGAGCCCTTCCAACAATGATATCGCTGGGTCGATTTCGTTTGTCGGGTTCGACCACCCACATGCGGCTTGTCCCCGCATCCTCTTCTAACTTTGCCCAAACCACAGCTTCTGCATTCGGGGGAACTGTTTGGCGCGCTTGCATGACTCTTCGCCTGACCTTGCTGCCCTGTCCATTATCTATTGTTAATGGGAGCTCCAAGTCGCCATACTTCATCACTTTTCGGTTGAGGTCCAATGTGAAGCCATGCCTAATCATGAAGTCGACGCCGATTATGATGTCATCCGTAATGTCCGCAACGATGAAATCATGCTGAAACTCGACGGTACCCATGTAATTCTTTTCTGGACCTTCCCCTTGACTTCCGCTTTCTCACCCATTACTGTACGAAGGCTTACCTCCGTAAATGGTTCGATGTCAGGAACCAATCCGCTTCGGATGACTGAATGAGTTGCGCCCGTGTCCAACGTCAGCAGATATCGTCGCCCGTCCATCGTTCCCTCGATGACTAGGCTGGTTGCACCCCTACAGATTCGGGATACAAGAATGCTGGGGCACTCCAATGTGGGAGTCAGCGCATGCCCCTCTGCACTGACTCGTTTTAGTTAACCGGATTGTTTGGTGCACCTTTTGCACCCCCACTTTCGCATTCACTCCCTTGGTCTCTTCCTGGCGAACTAGACCTCGAAGGCTTTCTTCGCAGACGGCAGTTTTTCGCCATATGCCCCTGCTGGTCGCAGATGTAGCATCTACTTGGGAATGAACCACTCCTCTTCGCCGTTGCTGTTCTGGAATTATCCTGGTCTTGAGATACGCGCCGTAGTTTGATGGAAGGTCGGCATATCAAGAGCGATGTTTCGCATGCGAGAGCGCTGGCAACTGTCTCCTTGAAAGATGTCTTCGGCAGGAGAATCAAGCTTCGTTGCGTATTGGGGTCCCTAAGCCCTTGGATAAAAGAATCTGTTTTCAGTTTTTCCACCACATCAACTGGGACATCAGCGTAGGCTAGATGAAACTGCCTCTCGATGTCGGCAGCGTACTGCTGGATGGTCTCGTTTCCACGCTGCTTGCGTCCGTTAAGCTCCAGCTTGTGCATCTCCTGCATGTGCTCACTGCCGTATCTTCGATGAGGAGCATCCTAGATGGCTGTATAGTTCCTCCTCTGGGTTTCCGGAATGGTCTGTAGTACATCAGCTGCTTCTTAGGCTTTCTCGATTGCTCTCTAGCATTCCTTCTAACTGTTGTGTACTTCACGTACGTATGTGATGGGTCACATCAAGAAAACAAGTGCACAGCCTTTGAGATGTTTATTGCTCAAGAGTTCTCACAAGACTGCTTAAGTGTTATACTTACATACTACTTATCTACTACTTATAATAACAATGTATGCATGTTACGATCTGGGGTTAGGCATAAACACATTAATATATTACACTCCTTTCCCCTTAAGTTTTGTATTTACATATTTCAGAATTCTATTTGTATACATATAAATCCAATTACATAATTTTGTATAGTCATTTTTAAATTTCCATCCAATACGTTCCAATTCATAATATGTATGTATGTAAATACACACCGTATGCTTATTACATTTGTTTGAATCTATCCGGCTTGTTTTTCTCTCTAACACCTTTCCTTAATGCTATGGGTAAATTTTGACAATTTTCTTCAGTGATAATTTGTGCTACTGTCCTTTTCTCTCTCTCTCTAGATTTTGAATTTATAGGTACTAATTCTGATGTATTATTGGGGTTTATTGAGCATTTATTCGACTCAAATGACACTTTCCTTAAAATTCGAGGTCTCAATTGATGACCATGAGCTTTCCGAATTGTGCCATTTAGTCGTATAAGGTATACTACTTTAGAAATTCTTTTAACAATAACCGCCGGAGTCCATCGCACAAAATTATCATAGCTACAGCGATACCATACAGTTTGATTGTTATTAAATCTAATAATTTTATTATAGCTTTTCTTACGCAGATTAATATGTTGTTGTTGTTTATCTAATTGTTTAAATCTTTTGTTACAATTTTTCGGAAATATCCTGATATCATTATACATATTTATCAAAATTATTTTGTTCTATTTTATCGGTTTTGGGCTTAATTGCATCCAAAACAGTTCTAGGTCTATACGTAAAAATCAAGGCCGCAGGTGAATGGTTCGTAGTGGTCGACAATGCATTGCGATATTTAAATAAAAAGTTATCAAGTTGAACTTGAATCGGCAAATGTTTCATCCTTTTATCTAGAAGATACTTTTTCAAACGTGATTTTAATGTTTGAACAGCTCTTTCGGCACTACCATTCGACTGAGGGTGATACGGTGGCGTTGTAGTTAAAATAATATTATTTGCTTTACGAAAATTCGCCACTTCGATCGATCCGAAAGGGGGACCGTTGTCCGATACAATTTGTTTCGGTAGACCAAAAATACAAAAAATCTTCCTAAAAACATCTATAACATTGGCTGCTGTTGTCTTCCGCATGATATGAACATCTATCCATCGCGAATATGTATCTACTAACAAAAATAATATAACGCTCTTGAAATGTAAGAAGTCAATATGTATTCGCTCGAAAGGGTAAGTTGTAGTAGGCCACGTTGTTACAGGAATAGGGCTGGCCTTCTTACCTTCCTGTGGACAAGCATTGCATGTTCGTACGTACTGTTCTATATCTCGATCCAAATTCAGCCACCATATTGTACTTGGGCCATCTCTTTCATGCGAACAACTCCCAGATGACCTTCATGCAATAGCTCAAGCATCCTGACCTTCAACGATTCTGGAATTACCACTCGATATCCTAACATCAGACAACCCTCATTAGAAATTGAAAACTCAAATTTTCTATTACTTATTTTCTGTAAAGTACTGTTTTTAAAATTTGTCGGTCATCCGAAACGTACAAACGAGATCACCTTGCTTAACATCGCATCTTTTGATGACTCAAAGGCAATATCACTTGCGTTTAGGGGTAAATGTCCTCCAATATTAAAAAAATTTACCATGGTGTTCTCGACTTCTGTAGGATCATTAACTGGCAAACGTGATATAGCGTCGGCGTTTTTCATATCCCTACCTTTCCTATATTTGATCTTATAATCGTACTGAGAAAGTATTAAGGCCCACCGTTGTAACCTTGCAGCGGTAATAGCATTATTTTTCTTTTCACCGAATATTGCTTCAAGAGGCCTATGATCACTGTAAATTACAAACTGACGACCATAAATGTATTTATGAAAACGTTTGACCCTAAAAATTACCGCGAGAGCTTCTCGCTCTATTTGCGAGTAATTTTTCTCCGCACCTGACAAGGTGCTTGAAACAAACATAATAGGACGCTCCTCGCCCTCATTTTCGATGTGGAACAATACACCGCCAACGCCATATGCACTTGCGTCACATACAATTCCCAACTTTGATTCCATTCAAAGTTTTTATCTTTTTTTAGCAGCTCATACAAGGGAAATAATTTGGCCGAGAGATTTGGAATAAATTTATTATAAAAATTCAGCAGACCTAGTTATGCCTTCAGGGAAGTGACGTCTGTAGGAGCGGGAGCATCTACAATGGCCTTCATCATGTTTTTCTTTGGACGAATACCATCTCCATTTATTTCATGACCTAAGTACTCGACCGATGTTTTATAGAATTAGCATTTGTCAATACGAACCTTAACATTTAACTCACTAAACCTCGTCAAAACAGTTATTAAATTAGCCTTACAGTCATCATATGTTCTTCCACCAATAATTATGTCGTCAATGTACCCTCTTACATGTATTAGGCCTCTAAAGATGTTGTCTATGACATACTGGAAAATTGACGGGGCACACTTTATTCCAAATGGCAGCCTAGTGTACTGGAAAAGGCCTTTTTCTGTGTTAATTGTGACGTACTTTTGAGACGAAATCCTTGCCCATGACAATTACGTCATCCAGATAGACAAGGCAAGTCCTCCAGTGAAGTCCTCTTAGCACCCGGTTCATCAGTCTCTCGAATGTGGCTGGTGCATTGCAAAGACCGAAGGGCATCACAGAGAATTGCCACAACTCTTCCCCGGCGGTGAACGCGGTCTTTTCCTTGTCTTGCTGGTCAAGCTCTATTTGCCAGTATCCGCTTTGCAAGTCCAGCGTCGAGAACCACTTTGCACCAGATAGTGTGCCGAAGGTGTCGTCGATTCTCGGTAAAGGATAGCTGTCCTTCTTCGTGACGTCGTTCAGCTTCCTATAGTCCACGCAGAATCGGGCGCTTCCATCCTTCTTCTTAACAAGCACTACTGGCGAACTCCATGGGCTTGCAGATGGTTCGATCACGCCCTCCTTTTCCATCTCGTCGATTAGTTTGATCACCTCACCTTCTTTCGCCAAAGGTACCCTCCTCGGTGGTTGCCGGATCGGTCTAGAGTCCCCTATGTCTATTCTGTGCTTCACAATTGATGTTCTTCCACAGTTCTTACCATTTGCAAAAACTGTCCAATATTTACGAAGCAGGGAGAGTGCTTTACTTTTCTGCTTCTCCACTAGATGTTGCGTCCACTCTCTGGCCATTGTCTTTAAGAAGACTGATTAGATATTGCCACCTGCTGAAACGCACCTGCTAAATCTAATATACAAAAATAAGAACAACCTTGAAAACTAGCTTAAATATCATCAATCCTAGGTATCGGGTAATGGTCAGTCCGAACATATCTATTTATAGTTGCTTTGCAGTCCATGCAAATCCGTACTGCTCCATCTTTCTTTTCGACAGCCACAATTGGTGTGGCCCACTCGCTATGTCTAACAGGTTTTAAGATTCCTACACTTACTAATCTATCTAGTTCTTTATTAACTTTTTCTCGTAACCCATACGGGACTGTGTATGGCTTGTGGAATATTGGAGATGCATTTTGGTCAACCACAATCCCTGCAATATAATCCTTGATAACAGCACAATAATCGTCGTTAAACATCCGTGGAAAAGCTGCAACAATAGCTGCTTTTATTTCATTACAGGACAAATCTACGTCGTTCACCATGAAACTGTCGTTCGCTATGAAATTCTTTTTCCAGTCCCTAAATAGTTTGTTCATCCAATTTCTTCCTAAAAGAGGTGTAAATTCTTTTACCGTTCTCACAACTACCAAATCAAGCCAATGCATTTTGCCATCTAACAACCCATTCACCATAACCTCAATGCAACCAACAACAACAACATTTTCACCTGTTATAATATTAAGGGTTTTATCAAACGTTTTTAGAGGACATTTATTGAACAATTTCAAGTACATACTTTCAGGGAGAACCGAGAAACATGCACCTGAATCAATCTCCATATTAATCTTGAGGTTATTGACATGCAATGAAATAATGAGAGGAGCTATATAATCATAATCCAAGGAATTAATTGAAATGTTACCCAAAGTTAAATTTGACAATCGCTGCGAATTATCGATATATTTTTTATGACTTTTGTTTTGATATCTTCTCGTATTTCTATTATACAAACATTTATTTTGTTTGCATTCGTACGCGTAGTGTCCCATTTCTTGACATCGATAACATGTGATCTTGTCCTTAGACATTTTTGCACGTGATGTAGAACAATGACTTTGTTCATTTCGACTTTTGCTTCTGCCATGTCTATTGTTGGTGTTTCTCGACGAAAACCTACCACGTCCAATCCAATTTTGACAAGGTTCCAGACTTGAAGATGGAAAAGATGACTGGATGTCCCTGACACCCCTTTGGGTGGATTCCACGGTAAGCGCTGCCTCGCAGATTTCGTTGAACGATTTGTCGAGTGGTTCGTTTAAAAGTCGTCGCTGGATATCCACATTTCTTTGAGACCAAATGAATTTATCGCACAACGCCTGATCCAAAAATGTGTCGTATTCACAGTTTCCTGCAAGGGATTTTAGTTCCACAATGAAATCTTGCAGACTTTCACCATCTTGAAGTTTACGCGACATGAATTTGAACCGCTCTGCTCTTACATTCAGTTTAGGTTTGAAGTATTGCTTTAAAGTCTTTATCAACTTCTCATACGTATAATCCCATTCTGATTTGGGCGCAATCAGGGTTCTTAAAATTTTATATAAATCTGCACCCACAAATGAGACAAAAATTGAAACTTTTTGTTTCTCTTCGTTTGCGGAAGAACCTATACCGTTTAACACAAAGATGTGATTTAAGCGATCAGAATACTGTTCAAAGTCATCTTTGTCTATTACAAATGGATCAATATTTCCACGAAAATTACCGACACTCATTTTATTGGCTGTATTAATTTTATAATCATCATGCGCCATATACTTATATATTATTTTTCCGTTTTACGCACTAAGCACCCGCGTTATGTACAGTTTTCCGTTTTCTTTTTCCATTACTCGTCACCAAAATGTTGTGTACTTCACGTACGTGTGTGATGTGTCTCCAGCTTTTGGCTCAGGGAAGTGGAATTTTCCTTCAACTTTTGGTGTAGGGTCGCCTCCAGTTTCTGGCTTATGGAAGTCGAATTTTCCTCCAACTTTTGCTGTAAGGTCACATCCACATTCTGGCTTATGGAAGCTGAATTTTCCTCCAACTTCTGGTCTAGTTTCTGGGATATGGAAGCACTCATAGCATTCATAGGTGCGAGAATTTGCCGCATATCGAATGCTGGCTCACTGGATGCCGACGGTTTCTCCACCCCGAACTCGTGATTCTCCCAGTCAACACCTTCTTCCTCCAACTAACTTTTATTTATTGTTACACTTTGTTACACACGGACACCGTTACCCAAAAGCTTTTATTTTCATACTGGTTTATCGACCGAGCACACTGTATACAGATATGTCACACGCTATTCACTTCCGTAAACTGAATGAATACCAATGGCGAGCGTTCGCGCTTATATAGTTCTCGGTCCACCTTCTCGAATGTTCGCCGTCGGAAGTTCACCTACGAAAATCTCTAGAATGCTCTGACAATTAGCATTACGCCGTCATTTCAATTTCCGCTTCACCAGAGCTTTCGAACTTCGACAGCGAAATTCGAACTTACCCGTCGATTTGTGTTTCCGCAACAAAATTGTTACGAATTTATTCGATTCCCACACCGAATAGGGTTCACACCACTGGATTGCGATAAACTACAATTGTCCCTTTTATCCGAATAAAAACACACACACACTTTTATTTCTTTCACCACAGATCAATTATCTGTGTAGCTTCACCACTTTTATTTATTATCCAATACCATCCACTTTAAACTTTATTACACAAACAAACCTTAGTTGAGAGCTTTTATTTTCACACTGTTTGATCACACTGACTTTTCACACGCTGTTCAATACCACAAACTGAATGAATGTCGAGGGCGAGTGTTCGCGCTTATATAGCTCTCGGTCCACCGTCTCGAACGTTCGCCGTTGGAAGTTCCCCTTCGGAAATCTCTAGAACGCTCTGACAATTCCATTGGAAGTTGACATCATTCCAATCCCCGCTTCCAGAGAGTTTTCGAACTTAACGGTCCGCTTGCATCTCCGCAACACTGCCCTCCGCCTAAACTTGTTCGTCCTCGAACAAGCGATTGGACCCTTCTCCGTAATATGGTGCTAACCTCTCTACGTGGACAATTTTATACTTCGCCCGTCTGTTTCCCATCTGCTGTATCCGGTATACCACGTCATTGAGTTTCTTGATGACCTCATATGGTCCGTCCCAGGCTGATTGCAATTTGGGGCACAAGCCTTTTTTCCGTTGTGGGTTGTACAGCAATACCAATTGTCCGGTTTCGAATCCAGAAGTATTCGCCCTCAAGTCGTATCGCGCCTTCATTTTATCGCTGAACAAGTTCAGTCGCTCCCGGATGAACTGATGGATAGAGTTCAGTTGTTCTTTCTTTTCGGTTACGAAGTCTTCCCTGCCGCTAGTTGTCGGTAGTACCACGCCGAACTTCAAGTCCGATGGAAGTCGGAGATCAGTTCCAAAAATGGCTTCGGCGGGTGTTGTTGCCGTTGAATTGTGCTGTGCCGAACGGTATGCCATTAAGAAAAGGGGAAGATGTTCATCCCAGTCCTTCTGATCTCCGACGACGACTTTTCTCAGGTATTCCTCCATCGTCCGGTTGAACCTTTCGACCATGCCATCAGATTGTGGATGTAATGGTGTTGTCCGCGTCTTTCTGATACCTAGCATGTCACAGAGTTCTTTGTACACCGACGACTCGAAGTTTCTCCCTTGGTCTGAGTGTAGTTTCATTGGTACTCCATAACGCGAAACCCAGTTATTCACGAATGCATCCGAAATGGGTTTGGCTTCCTGGTTCGGGATGCAAAACACCTCAGGCCACTTGCTGAAGTAATCGATCACCACTAGCGCGTACTTGTTTCCAGCGTTGCTCGTTGGGAATGGGCCTGCAATGTCCATTGCGATACGTTCGAACGGTGCTCCAACATTGTACTGCTGCATATTTCCTCGAGTTTTCCTAACTGGACCCTTTGCCTTCGCACACTGTTCACACCTGCGAATGAAACGCGTAACCGACTCATGGCATCCTACCCAGTAGATACGTCTCTTGATCTTTTCTACAGTCTTGTTAACACCAAGATGACCCCCGCCTGGTCCCTCGTGGTATTCTCGGATGACCTCTTCGATTTGTCCTTTCGGAATTACCAGCAGATCGTTTACAATGTTCCCGTCCTCACTTTCCCAACTGCGGTAGAGGCAACCGTTCTTCAGCTTCAAACTCTGCCATTGAGCCCAGTAAGCTTTCACGATTGGGCTTTCACTGGATATTTGCTGCCAACTTGGTCGAAAACCTCGTTCTTGGTAGTCGATGATGACTGCCAGATCGGCATCTTCTCGCTGCTTCCTTCCGACCTTCTCGACAGTCCAGGAATCTTCTGGCAGCACCTGGAAGCAACGGATGTCGGTGACCTGTTCCTTGGTCTCGGCGCGTGAACAATGTTTGCATTCAACATCGCAAGTTCGCCTCGATAATGCATCCGCATTTCCATGACTGCTTCCCTTCCGGGGTTCGATACTGAAGTCATAACTCTGGATTCTCTCTATCCATCTAGCAAGCTGGCCTTCCGGGTTTTTGAACTGCAGCAGCCATCTCAACGCAGCGTGGTCCGTCCTAAGATGAAAAGCTTGGCCATAGAGGTATTTGTGGAAATGCTTGACACAGTCAACCACGGCTAAAAGCTCCCTACTAGTTACACAGTAGTTCCTCTCCGGCTTCGATAGGATCCTACTGTAGTAGGCGATGACCCGTTCTCGCCCGTCAATCATTTGAGAGAGTACTCCTCCGATTCCATGTCCGCTCGCATCGGTGTCCAAAATAAACTTTCCTCCCGGGACAAGATATGCAAGAATCTGCGCACTGCAGAGCAATTCCTTCAGGTGAATGAACGCTTCCTCCTGCGGCTTCTCCCACAAGAATGGCCGATTCTTTTTGGTGAGCTCGTGCAAACTGCTAGCAACGTTTGCAAATCCTGGGACGAACCGCCTGTAATATGTGCAAAGTCCCAGGAATGACCTTAACTCATGAAGATTCTTCGGCCGTGGCCATTCTTTAACCGCCGAGATTTTCTCTTCATCTGTATGGACTCCTTCTGCAGTCACCACATGTCCCAAGTACCTCACCTCGTTCTGGAAGAGCGAACATTTCTTCGGGCTCAATTTCAGTCCGGCTGCTTGAATACGTTCCAGTACCTCTTCAAGCTTCTTAAGGTGATCGTCGAAATCCTTGCCCATGACAATTATGTCATCCAGATAGACAAGGCAAGTCCTCCAGTGAAGTCCTCTTAGCACCCGGTTGATCAGTCTCTCGAATGTGGCTGGTGCATTGCAAAGACCGAAGGGCATCACAGAGAATTGCCACAACTCTCCCCCGGCGGTGAACGCGGTCTTTTCCTTGTCTTGCTGGTCAAGCTCTATTTGCCAGTATCCGCTTTGCAAGTCCAGCGTCGAGAACCACTTTGCACCAGATAGTGTGCCGAAGGTGTCGTCGATTCTCGGTAAAGGATAGCTGTCCTTCTTCGTGACGTCGTTCAGCTTCCTATAGTCCACGCAGAATCGGGTGCTTCCATCCTTCTTCTTAACAAGCACTACTGGCGAACTCCATGGGCTTGCAGATGGTTCGATCACGCCCTCCTTTTCCATCTCGTCGATTAGTTTGATCACCTCACCTTCTTTCGCCAAAGGTACCCTCCTCGGTGGTTGCCGGATCGGTCTAGAGTCCCCTGTGTCTATTCTGTGCTTCACAATTGATGTTCTTCCACAGTTCTTACCATTTGCAAAAACTGTCCAATATTTACGAAGCAGGGAGAGTGCTTTACTTTTCTGCTTCTCCACTAGATGTTGCGTCCACTCTCTGGCCATTGTCTTTAAGAAGGCTTTGTTGGACTGGATTTCCTGTTGTTTCTTATCTTCGCAGTTCATAATGGCGGCAGCTTCTTGACATTGAGCGATTATTGTTCCCTGTTGCACAGTCTTAGGTGTACTGGCTGGATTCCGGACTCGTACTGGAACCAATTGGTCTTGTCGGGGTTCCACGAGAGCCCTTCCAACAACTATATCGCTGGGTCGATTTCTTTTGTCGGGTTCGACCACCCACATTCGGCTTGTCCCCGCATCCTCTTCTATCTTTGCCCAAACCACAGCTTCTGCATTCGGGGGAACTGTTTGGCGCGCTTGCACGACTATTCGCCTGACCTTGTTAACCTGTCCATTATCTATAGCTAATGGGAGCTCCAAGTTGCCATGCTTCATCACTTTTTGGTTGAGATCCAATGTGAAGCCATGCCTAGTCATAAAGTCGACGCCGATCATGATGTCATCAGTGATGTCCGCAACGATGAAATCATGCTGAAACTCGATGGTCCCCATCGTAACTCTTTTCTGGACCTTTCCCTTAACTTCCGCCTTCTCACCAGTTACTGTACGAAGCCTTACCTCGGAAAAGGGAGCGATGTCAGAAACCAATCCGCTTCGGATGACTGAATGAGTTGCGCCCGTGTCCAACGTCAGCAGATATCGTCGCCCGTCCATCAATCCCTCGATGACTAGGCTGGTCGCACCTCTACAGATTCGGGATACGAGGATGCTGGGGCACTCCAATGTGGGAGCCAGCGCATGCCCCTCTGCACTGACTCGTTTTAGTTTAACGGACTGTTAGGTGCACCTTTTGCACCTCCAAGGTCGCGTTCACTCCCATGGTCTCTTTTTGGCGAACTAGACCTCGAACGCTCTCTTCGCAGGCGGCAGTTCTTTGCAATGTGCCCCTGCTTGTCGCAGAAGTAGCATCTACCCGGGAATGAACCACTCCTACTAATTGTTGTTGTTCTCGAACTATCCTGGTCTTGAGATATGCGCCGTAGTTTGATGGAAGGTCGGCATATCAAGAGCGATGTTTCACATGCGAGAGCGCTGGCAACTGTCTCCTTGAAAGATGTCTTCGGCAGGAGAATCAGGCTTCGTTGCGTATCGGGGTCCCTTAGCCCTTGGATGAAAGAATCCGTTTTCAGTTTTTCCACCACATCAACTGGAACATCCGCGTAGGCTAGATGAGACAGCCTCTCGATGTCGGCAGCGTACTGCTGGATGGTCTCGTTTCCACGCTGCTTGCGTCCTTTAAGTTCCAGCTTGTGCATCCCCTGCATGTGCTCACTGCCGTATCTTCGATGAAGAGCATCCCATATGGCTGTGTAGTTCCTTCTCTGGGTCTCCGGGTTGGTCTGTAGAACGTCAGCTGCTTCACCTTTAAGGGAAATTACTAGGGCAGCCACACGATCTTCCTCTCCCCATTGATTCCTGGAGCTTAATGATGTTAAAAGATGTTAAAGATGTTAAAAGCGCTCTTGCCGTCGAAGTTGGGAGCTGTGAATTTTGATGCTGCAGTCGGTACGACGATTCCTTGATGCTGTACGTTCTGGATAGTTTTCTCGAGTTCCAGAACCTTCTTGTCCAGTGTCTCGATTCTCTTTTCCTGGTTATTTTCGAGATCCAGAACCTTCTTATCCAGTGTATCGATTCTCTCTTCGACGCCCTGGAACCGATCGTTGACGGCTTGCTGGATGTCTCTCAAGCTTTCTCGATTGTTCTGTAGCATCTCTTCCAACGTCTCTAGCTTCTCTAGTTTCTGACTTATGGAAGTTGAATTTTCCTCCAATTTTTGATGTACGGCAACGGAATTTTCCTCCAGCTTTTGATCTAGTTTCTGGCTTAGGGAAGTTAAGTTTTCCTCCAACTTTCTACTTACAGCTGCGGAATTTTCCTCCAGTTTTTGATCTAATTTCTGGCTCAGGGAGATGGAATTTTCCTCCAGCTTTTGATCGAGCTTTTGGCTCATAGCATTCAGAGCCGCGAGAATGTGCTGCATATCGAACGCTGGCTCAGTAGATGTCGACGGCTTCTCCACCCCGAATTCGTAACTCTCCCAGTCGACACCTTCTTCCTGCACCGCTGATCGCAGTCTCTCCACCAGGTTGGCTTTACTTCCCACTGTGGGTAATTGCCGAGCATCCAGCTCTCTTTTCAGTTGTTCGATTGTCAACTTTTCCAATTTCACCATTTTGTCTCTTAGCAATTCACTTTGTGCAATTCACAATTTAAATAAACGTTCCACTCGTTTGCTCGCAATCCCACTTCTGACACCAAATGTTACGAATTTATTCGATTCCCACACCGAATAGGGTTCGCACCACTGGATTGCGATAAACTACAACTGTCCCTTTTATCCGAATAAAAACACACACACACTTTTATTTCTTTCACCACAGATCAATTATCTGTGTAGCTTCACCACTTTTATTTATTATCCAATACAATCCACTTTAAACTTTATTACACAAACAAACCTTAGTTGAGAGCTTTTATTTTCACACTGTTTGATCACACTGACTTTTCACACGCTGTTCAATACCACAAACTGAATGAATGTGGAGGGCGAGTGTTCGCGCTTATATAGCTCTCGGTCCACCGTCTCGAATGTTCGCCGTTGGAAGTTCCCATTCGGAAATCTCTAGAACGCTCTGACAATTCCATTGGAAATTGACATCATTCCAATCCCCGCTTCCAGAGAGTTTTCGAACTTAACGGTCCGCTTGCATCTCCGCAACAATATTGTTGCGAAGATACAAACCGACGGTTAAGTTCGAATTTCGCTGTCGAAGTTCGAAAGCTCTGGTGAAGGGGAAATTGGAATGATCGAAACCTCCAACGGCGTAATGCTAATTGTCAGAGCATTCTAGAGATTTCCGAAGGGGAATTTCCGACGGCGAACGTTCGAGAAGGTGGACCGAGAACTATATAAGCGCGAACACTCGCTCTCGGCATTCATTCAGTTTGTGGTATTGAACAGCGTGTGACAAGTCAGTGTGATCAAACAGTGTGAAAATAAAAGCTCTCAATAAAGGTTTGTTTGTGTAGTAAAGTTTAAAGTGGATAGTATTGGATAATAAAAAAAAGTGGTGAAGCTGCACAGATAATTGATCTGTGGTGAAACAACAAAAGTGTGTGTGTTTTAATTGGAAAAATGTAGACATTGTAGTTTATCGCAATCCGGTGGTGCGAACCCTATTTGGTGTGGGAATTGAATATTTCGTAACATTTGGTGTCAGAAGTGGGATTGCGAGCTAACGAGTTAAACTTTTATTCAAAGTGTGAATTGGACTATTAGAAGTTAATTATTGAAGGAGTGAGAAAATGGTGAAATTGGAAAAGTTGACCATCGAACAACTGAACAGAGAGCTGGATGCTCGGGAATCATCCACAGTGGGAAGTAAAGCCAACCTGGTGGAGAGACTGCGATCAGCGTTGAAGGAAGAGGTTGTCGACTGGGAGAGTTACGAATTCGGGGTGGAGAAGCCGTCAACATCCAGTGAGCCAGCATTCGACATGCAGCACATTCTCGCGGCTCTTAGTGCTATGAGTCAAAAGCTGGAGGAAAATTCCATCTCCCTGAGCCAGAAATTAGATCAAAAAACTGGGAGAAAATTCCGCTGCCGTAAGTAGAAAGCTGGAAGGAAATTCCACTTCCATAAGCCAGAAACTGGAGGCGACCGTACATCAAAAGCTGGAGGAAAATTCCGTTGTCGTAAGTAGAAAGTTGGAGGAAAGTTCCACTTCCATAGGGCAGAAACTAGAGAAGCTGGGGACGTTGTTAGAAGAGATGCTAGAGAACAATCGAGAAAGCTTGAGAAACATCCAGCAAGCCGTCAACGATCGGTTCCAGGGCGTCGAAGAGAGAATCGATACACTGGACAAGAAGGTTCTAGATCTCGAAAATAATCAAGAAAAGATAATCGAGACTCTGAAATCGAGGTTCGACAAGAAGGTTCTGGAACTCGAGAAAACTGTCCAGAACGTTCAGCATCAAGGAATCGTTGCACCGACTGCAGCATCGAACTTCACGGCTCCCAACTTCGACGGCACGAGTGCGTTTAACATCTTTAAGCTTCAGTTCGAGACAACAGCGGAACGGAATCAATGGGGAGAAGAAGATCGTGTGGCCGCTCTAGTAATTTCGCTTAAAGGCGAAGCAGCCGATGTACTACAGGGCATCCCGGAAGCCCTGAGAAAGAACTACACAGCCATATGGGAAGCTCTTCATCGAAGATACGGCAGTGAGCACATGCAGGAGATGCACAAGCTGGAACTTAAAGGACGCAAGCAGCGTGGAAACGAGACCATCCAGCAGTACGCTGCCGACATCGACATCCCATCTTGCCTACGCGGATGTTCCAGTTGATGTGGTGGAGAAACTAAAAACGGATTCTTTCATCCAAGGGCTGAGGGACCCCGACACGTAACGAAGCTTGATTCTCCTGCCGAAGATGTCTTTCAAGGAGACAGTTGCCAGCGCTCTCGCATGTGAAACATCGCTCTTGATATGCCGACCTTCCATCAAATTACGGCGCACATCTGAAGACCAGGATAGTTCCAGAACAACAACGGCGAGTAGGAGTGGTTCATTCCCGGGTAGATGCTACATCTGCGACCAGCAGGGGCACATTGCGAGGAAGTGCCGTCTGCGGAGAAAGCGTTCCTTCAGCAAACTGCGACTTAATTCCAGAGCAACGACAGTGAGTAGGAGTCGCTCGTTCCCAGGTAGCTGCTGTATCTGCGACCAGCAGGGGCACATTGCAAAAGACTGTCGTCTGCGGAGAAAGCGTTCTTCCGGCAAATTGTGGCGAAGTTCCAGTGCAACAACGGTGAGTAGGAGCCGCCCGTTCGCAGGTAGACGCTACATCTGCATCCAGCAAGGGCACATGGCGAGAAATTGCCGTCTGGGAAGAAGGCGTCCGAGGTCGGATTCGCCAAAAGGAGATCAAGCGAGAGCACGCCAATACCAGAAGGGAAGCAGCCATAGAAATGCGTATGCGTTAACGAGGCGACCTCGTGATGTTGAATGCAAACATTGTTCACAAGCCGAGACCAAGGAACAGGTCATCGATATTCGTCGCTTCCATGTGCTGCCAGAAGATTCCTTGACTGTCGAGAAGGTCGGAAGAAAGCAACGAGAAGATGCCGATCTGGCAGTCATCATCGGTTACCAAGAACGAGGTTTTCGACCAACTTGGCAGCAAATATCCAGTGAAAGCCCAATCGTGAAAGCTTACTGGGCTCAATGGCAGAGTTTGTAGCTGAAGAACGGTTGCCTCTACCGCAGTTGGGAAAGTGAGGACGGGAACATTGTAAACGATTCGCTGGTAATTCCAAAGCGACAAATCGACGAGGTCATCCGAGAGTACCACGAGGGACCAAGCGGGGGTCATCTTGGTGTTAACAAGACTGTAGAAAAGATCAAGAGACGTTTCTACTAGGTAGGATGCCATGAGTCGGTCACAAACTTCATTCGCAGGTGTGAAGAGTGTGCGAAGGCAAAGGAGCCAACTAGGAAAACTCGAGGAAATATGCAGCAGTACAATGTTGGAGCACCGTTCGAACGCATCGCCATAGACATCGCAGGCCGATTCCCAACGAGCAACGCCGGAAACGAATACGCGCTGGTGGTGATCGATTACTTCAGCAAGTGGCCTGAGGTGTTTTGCATCCCGAACCAGGAAGCCAAAAGCATCTCGGATGCATTCGTGAATAACTGGGTTGCGCGTTACGGAGTACCACTGGAACTGCACTCAGACCAAGGAAGGAACTTGGAGTCGACGGTGTTCAAAGAACTCTGCGACATGCTAGGTATCAGAAAGACGCGGACAACACCATTACACTCACAATCTGATGGCATGGTCGAAAGGTTCAACCGGACAATAGAGGAATACTTGAGAAAAGCCGTCGTCGGAGATCAGAAGGCCTGGGATGAACATCTTCCCCTTTCCTTAATGGCATACCATTCGGCACAGCACAATTCAACGGCAACAACACCCGCCGAAGCCATTTTTGGAACCGATCTCCGACTTCCATCGGACTTAAAGTTCGGCGCGGAACTACCGACAACTAGCGGCAGGGAGGACTTCGTAACCGAAAAGAAGGAACAGCTGAACTCCATCCATCAGTTCATCCGGGAGCGATAAAATCAGCGATAAAATAAAGGCGAGATTCGACTTAAGGGCGAATACTTCTGGATTTGAGACAGGACAATTGGTATTGCTGTACAACCCACAACGAAAAAAAAGGCTTGTGCCCCAAATTGCAGTCAGCCTGGGACGGACCATATGAGGTCATCAAGAAACTCAATGACGTGGTATACCGGATACAGCAGATGGGAAACAGATGGGCGAAGTATAAGATTGTCCACGTAGAGAGGTTAGCGCCATATTTCGGAGAAGGATCCAATCGCTTGTTCGAGGACGAACAAGTTTAGGAGGAGGGCAGTGTTGCGGAGATACAAACCGACGGTTAAGTTCGGATTTCGCTGTCGAAGTTCGGAAGCTCTGGTGAAGGGGATATTGGAATGATTGAAACTTCCAACGGCGGGAATTTCCGACGGCGAACGTTCGAGAAGGTGGACCGAGAACTATATTAGCGTAAGCACTCGCCCTCGGCATTCATTCAGTGTGTGGTATTGAACAGCGTGTGACAAGTCAGTGTGATCAAACAGTGTGAAAATAAATGCTCCCAATAAAGGTTTGTTTGTGTAATAAAGTTTAAAGTGGATAGTACTGGATAATAAAGAAAAGTGGTAAAGCTGCACAGATAATTGATCTGTGGTGAAACAACAAAAGTGTCTGTGTTTTAATTGGAAAAACGTAGACATTGTAGTTTATCGCAATCCGGTGGTGCGAACCCTGTTTGGTGTGGGGATATTCAACCCACACCAAATAGGGACTTGTTAACACCAAGATGACCCCCGCTTGGTCCCTCGTGGTATTCTCGGATGACCTCGTCGATTTGCCCCTTTGGAATTACCAGCAGATCGTTTATATTGTTCCCGTCCTCACCTTTCAGACAGCGGTAGAGGCAACCGTTCTTCAGCTTCAAACTCTGCCATTGAGCCCAGTAAGCTTTCACGATTGGGCTTTCACTGGATACTTGCTGCCAACTTGGTCGAAAACCTCGTTCTTGGTAGTCGATGATGACTGCCAGATCGGCATCTTCTCGCTGCTTCCTTCCGACCTTTTTGACAGTCCAGGAATCTTCTGACAGCACATGGAAACGACGGATGTCGGTGACCTGTTCCTTGGTTTCGGCTCGCGAACAATGTTTGCATTCAACATCGCAAGGCCGCCTCGATAATGCATCCGCATTTCCATGACTGCTTCCCTTCCGGTGATCGATACTGAAGTCGTTACTCTGGATTCTCTCTATCCATCTAGCAAGCTGGTCTTCCGGGTTCTTGAACTGCAGCAACCACCTCAACGCTGCGTGGTCCGTCCTAAGATGAAAAGCTTGGCCATAGAGATATTTGTGGGAATGCTTGACACAGTCAACCACGGCTAAAAGCTCCCTCCTAGTTACACAGTAGTTCCTCTCCGGCTTCGATAGGATCCTACTGTGGTATGCGATGACCCGTTCTCGCCCGTCAATCATTTGAGAGAGTACTCCTCCGATTCCATGTCCGCTCGCATCTGTGTCCAAAATAAACTTTTCTCCCGGGACAGGATATGCAAGGATCTGCGCACTGCAGAGCAATTCCTTCAGATGAATGAACGCTTCCTCCTGCGGCTTCTCCCACTTGAATGGCCGATTCTTTTTGGTGAGCTCGTGCAAACTGCTGGCAACGTTTGCAAATCCTGGGATGAATCGCCTGTAATATGTGCAAAGTCCCAGGAATGACCTTAACTCATGAAGATTCTTCGGCCGCGGCCATTCCTTAACCGCTGAGATTTTCTCTTCATCTGTATGGACTCCTTCTGCAGTCACCGCGTGTCCCAAGTACTTCACCTCGTTCTGGAAGAGCGAACATTTCTTCGGGCTCAATTTCAATCCGGCTGCTTGAATACGTTCCAGTACCTCTTCAAGCTTCTTAAGGTGATCGTCGAAATCTTTGCCCATGACAATTATGTCATCCAGATAGACAAGGCAAGTCCTCCAGTGAAGTCCTCTTAGCACCCGGTTCATCAGTCTCTCGAATGTGGCTGGTGAATTGCAAAGACCGAAGGGCATCAGAGAGAATAGCCACAACTCTCCCCCGGCGGTGAACGCGGTCTTTTCCTTGTCTTGCTGGTCAAGCTCTATTTGCCAGTATCCAAGTTCGAAAGCTCTCTGGAAGCGGGGATTGGAATGATGTCAACTTCCAATGGAATTTTCAGAGCGTTCTAGAGATTTCCGAAGGGGAACTTCCAACGGCGAACGTTCGAGACGGTGGACCGAGAGCTATATAAGCGCGAACACTCGCCCTTGACATTCAGTCAGTTTGTGGTATAAAACAGCGTGTGACAAGTCGGTGTGATCAACCAAGGTGAAAACAAAAGCTTTCAATAAAGGTTTGTGTATTGTGTAATAAAGTCTAAAGTGGATAGTATTGGATAATAAAGAAAAGTGGTGAAGCTGCACAGATAATTGATCTGTGGTGACAGAAATAAAAGTGTGTGCGTTTTTATTCGGATAAAAGGGACAGTTGTAGTTTATCGCAATCCAGTGGTGCGAACCCTATTCGGTGTGGGATCGAATAAATTCGTAACATTTGGTGTCAGAAGTGGGATTGCGAGTAAACGAGTGGAACGTTTATTTAAATTGTGAATTGCACAAAGTGAATTCTTAAGAGATAGAAAAAATGGTAAAATTGGAAAAGTTGACAACTGAACAACTAAAAAGAGAGCTGGATGCCCGGGAATTATCCACAGTGGGAAGTAAAGCCAACCTGGTGGAGAGACTGCGATCGGCGTTGCAGGAAGAAGGTGTCGACTGGGAGAATCACGAGTTCGGGGTGGAGAAGCCGTCGACATCCAGTGAACCAGCATTCGATATGCAGCAAATTCTCGCAGCTATGAATGCTATGACTGCTTTAATATCCCAGAAACTAGATCAAAAGCTGGAGGAAAATTCCGTTGCCGTAAGTACTTCTCTGAGTCAAAAGCTGGAGGAAAATTCCACTTCTTTGAGCCAGAAACTGGAGAAACTTGAGGAAAATTCCGCTGCCGTAAGTAGGAAGTTGGAGGAAAATTCCACTTCCCTGAATCAGAAGCTGGAAGAGATGCTAGAGAACAATCGAGAAAGCCTAAGAAACATCCAGCAGGCCGTCGACGATCGATTCCAAAACGTCGAAGAGAGAATCGAGACACTAGAATCGAGGTTCGACGAGAAGGTTCTAGATCTCGAAAATAACCAGGAAAAGAGAATCGAGACACTTGATAAGAAGGTTCTGGAACTCGAGAAAACTATCCAGAACGTTCACCATCAAGGAAACGTCGTACCGGCTGCAGCATCGAAATTCACAGCCCCCAACTTTGACGGCACGAGCGCATTTAACATCTTTAAGCTCCAGTTCGAGACAACAGCGGAGCGGAATCAATGGGGAGAAGAAGATCTTGTGGCCGCTCTAGTAATTTCGCTTAAAGGCGAGGCAGCTGGTGTTCTACAGACCATCCCGGAGACCCAGGGAAGGAACTACACAGCCATATGGGATGCTCTCCATCGAAGATACGGCAGTGAGCACATGCAGGAAATGCACAAGCTGGAACTTAAAGGGCGCAAGCAGCGTTTAAACGAGACCATCCAACAGTATGCTGCCGACATCGAGAGGCTATCCCATCTTGCCTACGCGGATGTTCCAGTTGATGTGGTGGAGAAACTAAAAACGGATTCTTTCATCCAAGGGCTAAGGGACCCCGATACGCAACGAAGCCTGATTCTCCTGCCGAAGACATCTTTCAAGGAGACAGTTGCCAGCGCTCTCGCATGTGAAACATCGCTCTTGATATGCCGACCTTCCATCAAATTACGGCGCATATCTCAAAACAAGGACAGTTCGAGAACAACAACGGCGAGTAGGAGTGGTTCATTCCCGGGTAGATGCTACATCTGCGACCAGCAGGGGCACATTGCGAGGAACTGCCGTCTGAGGAGAAAGCGTTCCTTCAGCAAATTGCGACGTAATTCCAGAGCAACGACAGTGAGTAGGAGTCGCTCGTTCCCAGGTAGCTGCTATATCTGCGACCAGCAGGGGCACATTGCAAAAGACTGTCGTCTGCGGAGATGCCGTTCTTCCAGCAAATTGTGGCGTAGTTCCAGAGAAACAACGGTGAGTAGGAGCTGCCCATTCCCAGGTAGATGCTACATCTGCAACGAGCCGGGGTACATGGCGAGAAATTGTCATCTGAGAAGAAGGCGTTCGAGGTTTGATTCGCGAAAAGGAGAACAAGCGAGAGCACGCGAATACCGGAAGGTAAGCAGCCATAGAAATGCGGATGCATTAACGAGCCGAACTCGCGGCGTTGAATGCAAACATTGTTCACGTGCGGAAATCAAAGAAGAGGTCACCGATATCCGTCGTTTCCATGTGCTGCCAGAAGATTCTTGGAGTGCCGAGAAGGTTGGAAGAAAGCAGCGAGAAGATGCCGATCTGGCGGTCATCATCGGATACCAAGAACGAGGTTTTCGACCAAGTTGGCAGCAAGTATCCAGTGAAAGCCCAATAGTGAAAGCTTACTGGGCTCAATGGCAGAGTTTGGAGCTGAAGAACGGTTGCCTCTACCGCAGTTGGGAAAGTGAGGACGGGAACATTATAAACGATCTGCTGGTAATTCCGAAAGGACAAATCGAAGAGGTCATCCGAGAATACCACGAGGGACCAAGCGCGGGTCATCTTTGGTGCTAACAAGACTGTAGAAAAGATCAAGAGACGTTTCTACTGGGTAGGATGCCATGAGTCGGCTACGCGTTTCATTCGCAGGTGTGAACAGTGTGCGAAGGCAAAGGGTCCAGTTAGGAAAACTCGAGGAAATATGCAGCAGTACAATGTTGGAGCACCGTTCGAACGTATCGCAATGGACATTGCAGGCCCATTCCCAACGAGCAACGCTGGAAACAAGTACGCGCTAGTGGTGATCGATTACTTCAGCAAGTGGCCTGAGGTGTTTTGCATCCCGAACCAGGAAGCCAAAACCATTTCGGATGCATTCGTGAATAACTGGGTTTCGCGTTATGGAGTACCAATGGAACTGCACTCAGACCAAGGGAGAAACTTCGAGTCGTCGGTGTTCAAAGAACTCTGTGACATGCTAGGTATCAGAGAGACGCGGACAACGCCATTACATCCACAATCTGATGGCATGGTCGAAAGGTTCAACCGGACGATGGAGGAATACCTGAGAAAAGTCGTCGTCGGAGATCAGAAGGACTGGGATGAACATCTTCCCCTTTTCTTAATGCCATACCGTTCGGCACAGCACAATTCAACGGCAACAACACCCGCCGAAGCCATTTTTGGAACTGATCTCCGACTTCCATCGGACTTGAAGTTCGGCGTGGTACTACCGACAACTAGCGGCAGGGAAGACTTCGTAACCGAAAAGAAAGAACAGCTGAACTCTATCCATCAGTTCATCCGGGAGCGACTAAACTTGGTCAGCGATAAAATGAAGGCGCGATACGACTTGAGGGCGAATACTTCTGGATTCGAGACCGGACAATTGGTATTGCTGTACAACCCACAACGGAAAAAAGGCTTGTGCCCCAAATTGCAATCAGCCTGGGATGGACCATATGAGGTCATCAAGAAACTCAATGACGTGGTATACCGGATACAGCAGATGGGAAACAGACGGGCGAAGTATAAAATTGTCCACGTAGAGAGGTTAGCACCATATTACGGAGAAGGGTCCAATCGCTTGTTCGAGGACGAACAAGTTTAGGAAGAGGGCAGTGTTGCGAAGATGCAAGCGGACCGTTAAGTTCGAAAACTCTCTGGAAGCGGGGATTGGAATGATGTCAACTTCCAATGGAATTGTCAGAGCGTTCTAGAGATTTCCGAAGGGGAACTTCCAACGGTGAACGTTCGAGAAGGTGGACCGAGAGCTATATAAGCGCGAACACTCGTTCTCGACATACATTCAGTTTGTGGTATTGAACAGCGTGTGAAAAGTCAGTGTGATCAAACAGTGTGAAAATAAAAGCTCTCAACTAAGGTTTGTTTGTGTAATAAAGTTTAAAGTGGATGGTATTGGATAATAAATAAAAGTGGTGAAGCTACACAGATAATTGATCTGTGGTGAAAGAAATTAAAGTGTGTGTGTGTTTTTATTTGGATAAAAGGGACAATTGTAGTTTATCGCAATCCAGTGGTGCGAACCCTATTCGGTGTGGGATCGAATAAATTCGTAACAATATAGAAAAGGAAATAAAGAGAGAAATTTCACCACCACCCACAACTGTCAAAAACACGGCGAACTTCCAATTGTTCGTGTGGGTGGTTTCAGCACTTTTTTGGGTGGTGACGTCAGAGTCTTAACCAGATTCAGACTTTCAAACACCAGAAAGTTCAACAAAGCCACATTCAATTTCAAACGCTGAACTGAATGATTTGGTTAGGGATTTAAAACTAGGGAAATCACAGTTAGAACTCTTAGCATCTAGATTAAAAAAATGGTATCTCCTAGCTAGAAGGTGATATACATATTGTTACGAAATTTTCAATCCCACACCAAATAGGATTCGCACCACTGGATTGCGATAAACTACAATTGTCCTTTTTATCCGAATTAAAACACACACACTTTTCTTGTTCCACCACAGATCAATTATCTGTGCAGCTTCACCACCTTTCTTTATTATCCAATACTATCCACTTTAAGCTTTATTACACAAACAAACATTTATGGAAAGCTTTTATTTTCCCACTGTCTTATCGATTGGTTACACCGACTTGTCACTCGCTGTTCAAATCCACAAACTGAATGTCAGTCGAGGGCGAGTGTTCGCGCTTAAATAGCTCTCGGTCACCTTCTCGAATGTTCGCCGTCGGAAGCTCCCCTTCGGAAATCTCTAGAATGCTCTGACAATTAGCATTACGCCGTTGACAGTTGACATCATTCCAATCTCCGCTTCAAGAGAGCTTTCGAACTTCGACAGAGAAATTCGAACTTAACCGTCGGTTTGGGTCTCCGCAACACTGTCCTCCTCCTAAACTTTTTCGTCCTCGAACAAGCGATTGGATCCTTCTCCGTAATATGGCGCTAACCTCTCTACGTGGACAATCTTATACTTCGCCCGTCTGTTTCCCGTCTTCTGTATTCGGTACACCACGTCATTGAGCTTCTTGATGCCCTCATATGGCCCATCCCAGGCTGATTGCAATTTGGGGCACAAGCCTTTTTTTCGTTGTGGGGTTGTCGGTGGATGGTGAAGGACTAGCAAAGGCCTCGTAGGGGTAGCATCTGCCGACGGATGCTGGCCCGACAAAAAGCGAGTAAGAGCCTCTGCAGCCGAACATCTTGCAGCTCTGCTAGTCAGGTCCTACTTCCACCTCCTCGTGGTGCCATCTGGAAATTTCCTAAAAAAAGAAATTACTGACGGAAGAGGCCGAATGGCGAGTATCCTGCGCCACCAAACAGGATTAGTGTCGTTTGGGCTATGGTCTAGCGGACCATAACCGTAAAACCACTAATTGCTCAGAAACAAAAAACAGCCTCGGATAATAAAACGGAACGGATCTATGTTGACGACCCTATAAGAAAACAAAAAACAAACAAGGACCTTCGGTTCTGTACGTGGAATGTTAGGTCCCTAAACAGACCACGTGCGGCCGAACAATTTGCGGACGCCCTAGACCGCTATAAAGCGGACATAACCGCCATCCAGGAAATGCGATGGAATGGACCGGGTAAAAAGCGGATGAATAACTGCGATATTTACTACGGTGACTGTTATAGGGAGAGAGGACAGAGACTATCTGGATGCGGATTTGTTGTTAGAGGTGGACTAAGACATAAAGTCCTAAGTTTCCAGTATGTGAGTGAACGCCTCATAACGATCCGCATCAAGGCAAATTTCTGTAACATCAGCCTCATATGCGTCCATGCCCCCACGGAAGACAAGGATGACTCAATCAAAGATGATTTCTTTGATCTCCTAGACATAACATATACCAAATGCCCCAGCTATGATACCAAAATCATACTAGGAGATTTTAACGCTAAGCTGGGTAAAGAAAGCATCTTTGAGCGGGTCATCGGCAAACACAGCCTACATGACACCACATCAGATAACGGACATACGCTGATCGACCTTGCCACGGGGCGAAATCTTCTTGTAGCCAGCACACGATTTTCCCACTTCGATATACACAAAGGCACCTGGCGGTCGCCAGATCAATCAGTCACCAACCAGATTGACCACATCACGATTGACGTCAGACACTCCTCCACTATTCTTGATGTTCGCACTTTCCGAGGAGCGAACATCGATTCAGACCACCATCTTGTAGTAGCCAAGATACGTCAGCGCAGAACACGAACACCGCGGAGTAGAGTTAGAACACAAGCTATGACGTCGGAAAGCTACTATCGCCGGAGATCGCCAGTGCTTTTGCCAACCGCATCTCCCTTAAGCTCTCCGATAAACCTCAATCCTCCTCTCAGTCAGTAGAGCAACAATGGAGCCTGTGCATACAAGCCCTGAAGAGCACAGCAACGGAAGTGCTGGGCCTTAAAGCTCCACCATGACGAAACACCTGGTTCGATGACGAGTGTAGAAGGATTCATGCGGAAAAGCAGGAGGCATACAAAACCTCACTACACAAAAAAAACAAGAGCGGCTCGTGAGCTCTACGAGCTGCTCAAGTCGAATAAAGCTGCTGGCGCAGATGGACTGTCTGCTGAGCTCTTCAAAGCGGCTGGCGGTGAGCTGGTTAGGAGCATGCACCGGCTCATCTGTAAGATATGGTCAGAGGAAAGCATGCCCGAGGAATGGAGTCTCAGCATTGTTTGCCCGATCCACAAAAAAGGAGATCCCTTGGACTGCGCCAACTATAGAGGAATAAGTCTCCTTAGTGTCGCATACAAGATCTTCGCTGTCGTTTTGTGTGAACGCCTGAAGCCATTCGTAAACAAGCTGATAGGTCCTTATCAGTGTGGCTTCAGGCCAGGGAAGTCCACCATCGATCAAATCTTCACACTACGGCATATCCTGGAGAAAACCAATGAATTTGAAGTCGATACACACCATCTATTCGTCGACTTCAAGGCCGCATACGACAGCGTAATTAGAGACGAGCTATATAATGCCATGTTTACTTTTGACATCCCTGCTAAGCTCATCAGACTATGCAGGATGACCCTGGAAAATGCTCACTGCTCCATCCGAATCGGTGCAGAACTGCCCGATAGTTTCGAAGTCAAGAAAGGACTTAGACAGGGCGATGCGTTGTCGTGTGATTTTTTTAACATCATATTAGAAATGATTGTGCAAAAATCACAGGCCAATACAAGAGGCACAATCTATTTAAAATCCTCGCAACTCTCTGCATACGCCGACGACATTGACATAATAGGTAGATCGCAGCGAGATGTCAATGAGGCGTTTGCGAGTATTGAGATGGAGGCGGCAAAAACTGGTTTGGCAGTTAATGAAGGCAAGACTAAATATCTGCTGTCATCGAAAAAGGACATTTACCACCGACGTCTTGGACAGAACGTGCATATTGGCAGATATAAGTTCGAGGTAGTTAAGGACTTCATATACCTCGGCTCCGCGGTAACTTGGAGCAACGACACCAGTTTCGAAATCAAGCGCAGAATTACTCTTGCCAACCGCTGCTTCTTTGGGCTCAAAGGCAACTGAGAAGTAGAACCCTCTCTCGTACGACCAAGTTGACCTTATATAAGACCTTAATTATCCCGGTCCTGTTGTACGGCGCAGAAACATGGACTTTATCTAAAGCGGATGAGGAAATCCTTGGTCGTTTCGAGAGAAAGATTCTGCGTTCGATTTTCGGTCCCATAAACACAGAGGAGGGTTGGAGGAGAAGATTCAATCACGAACTGTACGGGTTGTACAGGGACATGAGTCTGGTCAGGCGTCTACGGTTCCAACGCCTAAGATGGCTAGGCCATGTAGAGCGAATGGACACCACAGCTCCAGCCCGTAGAGTCTTTGAATCCAACCCCGAGGGACGAAGAAATAGAGGACGGCCGCACCTGAGGTGGCGCGCACAGGTGGAAGGGGACCTCAAACAACTGGGCGTGCGGCATTGGAAAAGACTAGCGAAAGATCGTGCTAGGTGGAGGGGCATGTTGGTTGAGGCCCAGGTTCACCCCGAACTGTAGCGCCCGTTAAGATGAGAAGAGGGGTTGTCAGTAGTACCATGCCGAACTTCAAGTCCGATGGAAGTCGGCTGGTGTTGTTGCCGTTGAATTGTGCTGCGCCGAACGGTATGCCATTAAGAAAAGGGGAAGATGTTCATCCTAGTCCTTCTGATCTCCAACGACGACTTTTCTCAAGTATTCCTCCATCGTCCGGTTGAACCCTTCGACCATGCCATCAGTTTGTGGGTGTAGTGGTGTTGTCCGCGTCTTTCTGATACCTGGCATGTCGCAGGGTTCTCTGAACACCGACGACTCAAATTCCGTCCTTGATCTGAGTGCAGTTCCAGCGGTACTCCATAACGCGCAACCTAGTTGTTCACGAATGCATCCGAAATGATTTTGGCTTCATGGTTCGGGATGCAAAACTCCTCAGGTCACTTGCTGAAGTAATCAATCACGATGTCCATGGCGATACGTCCGTGCGGTGCTCCAACATTGTACTGCTGCATATTTCCTCGAGTTTTCCTAACTGGCCCCTTTGCCTTCGCACATTCCTCACACCTGCGAATGAAATTTGGGACCGACTCATGGCATCCTACCCAGTAGAAACGTCTCTTGATCTTTTCTACAGTCTTGTTAGCACCAAAGATGACCCGCGCTTGGTCCCTCGTGGTATTCTCGGATGACCTCTTCGATTTGTCCTTTCGGAATTACCAGCAGATCGTTTATAATGTTCCCGTCCTCACTTTCCCAACTGCGGTAGAGGCAACCGTTCTTCAGCTCCAAACTCTGCCATTGAGCCCAGTAAGCTTTCACGATTGGGCTTTCACTGGATACTTGCTGCCAACTTGGTCGAAAACCTCGATCTTGGTAGTCGATGATGACTGCCAGATCGGCGTCTTCTCGCTGCTTCCTTCCGACCTTCTCGACAGTATTCACGTGCTCTCGCTTGATCTCCTTTTGGCGAATCCGACTTGGACGCCTTCTTCCCAGACGGCGATTTCTCCCCATGTGCCCTTGCTGGTTGCAGATGTAGCATCTACCTGGGAACGGGCGGCTCCTACTCACCGGTTTTGCTCTGGAACTACGCCGCAATTTGCTGGATGAACGCTTTCTCCGCAGGCGGCAGTTTCTCGCAATGTGACCCCGCTGATCCCAGATGTAGCATCTACCCGGGAATGAACCACTTCTACTCGCTGTTACTGTTCTGGAACTATCCTGGTCTTGAGATATGCGCCGTAATTTGATGGAGGGTCGGCATATCAAGAGCGATGTTTCGGATGCGAGAGCGCTGGTAACTGTCTCCTTGAAAGATGTCTTCGGCAGGAGAATCATACTTCGTTGCGTATCGGGGTCTCTTAGCCCTTGGATGAAAGAATCCGTTTTCAGTTTTTCCACCACATCAACTGGGACATCCGCGTAGGCAAGACGGGATAGCCTCTCGATGTCGGCAGCATACTGTTGGATGGTCTCGATTATCTTTTCTTGATTATTTTCGAGATCTAGAACCTTCTTGTCGAACCGCGATTCTAATGTCTCGATTCTTTCTTCGACGTCCTGGAATCAATCGTTGACTGTCTGCTGGATGTTTCTAAGGCTTTCTCGATTGTTCCTTAGCATCCCTTCTAACGTCTTCAGCTTCTGGCCCAGGGAAGTGGAATTTTCCTCCAACTTCTGATGTACGGTCGCCTCCAGTTTCTGGCTTATGGAAGTTGAATTTTCCTCCAGTTTCTGACTCAGAGAAGTGGAATGTTCCTCCAATTTTCTGCTTACGGCAACGGAATTTTCCTCCAGCTTTTGATCTAATTTCTGGCTCAGGGAGGTGAAATTTTCTTCCAAATTTTTGCTTACGGAAGCGGAATTTTCCTTCAGTTTTTGATCTAATTTCTGGCTCATAGCATTCAGAGCCGCGAGAATGTGCTGCATATCGAACGCTGGCTCAGTGGATGTCGACGGCTTCTCCACCCCGAATTCGTAACTCTCCCAGTCGACACCTTCTTCCTGCAACGCTGATCGCAGTCTCTCCACCAGGTTGGCTTTACTTCCCACTGTGGATAATTCCCGAGCATCCAGCTCTCTTTTCAGTTGTTCGATGGTCAACTTTTCCAATTTCACCATTTTCTCACTCTTTTAATAATTCA
This sequence comes from Eumerus sabulonum, assembly GCA_951905685.1. NCBI lineage: Eukaryota > Metazoa > Arthropoda > Insecta > Diptera > Syrphidae > Eumerus > Eumerus sabulonum. Next base: position 92,383,370 of record OX645060.1, read on the forward strand.
CTTTTAATAGTCGAATTCACATTTTGAATAAACGTTTAACTCGTTTACTCGCAATCCCAGTTCTGACACCAAATGTTACGAAATTTTCAATCCCACACCAAATAGGGTTCGCACCACTGGATTGCGATAAACTACAATTGTCCTTTTTATCCCAAAATAAAACACACACACTTTTCCTTCTTTCACCACTGATCAATTATCTGTGCAGCTTCACCACTTTTCTCCTTTGAACTTTATTACGCAAACAACCCTTTATTGAAAGCTTTTATTTTCACACTGTTTAATCAAACCGACCTGTCACACGCTGTTCAATACCACAAACTAAATGCCTGTCGAGGGCGAGTGATCGCGCTTATACAGCTCTCGGTCCACCTTCTCGAATGTTCACCGTCGGAAGTTCCCCTTCGGAACTCTCTAGAATGCTCTGACAATTAGCATTACGTCATTAACAGTTGACGTCATTCCAATCTCCGCTTCAAGAGAGCTTTCGAACTTCGACAGCGAAATTCGAGCTTAACCAACAATATTGTTACGAACTATTCAATCCCCACACCACATAGGGTTCGCACCACTGGATTGCGATAAACTACAATTGTCCTCTTTATCCGAAATAAAACACACACACTTTTCTTTCTTTCACCACAGATCAATTATCTGTGCAGCTTCACCACTTTTCTTTATTATCCCATACTATCCACTTTAAACTTTACTACACAAACAAAACCTTTATTGAGAGCTTTTATTTTCACACTGTTTGATCACACCGACTTGTCACACGCTGTTCAATACCACAAACTGAATGTCTGTCGAGGGCGAGTGTTCGCGCTTATATAGCTCTCGGTCCACCTTCTCGAATGTTCGCCGTCGGAAGTTCCCCTTCGGAAATCTCTAGAATGCTCTGACAATTAGCATTACGCCGTTGGAAGTTTCGATTATTCCAATTTCCCCTTCACCAGAGCTTTCGAACTTCGACAGCGAAATTCGAACTTAACCGTCGGTTTGTATCTCCGCAACACTGCCCTCCTCCTAAACTTGTTCGTCCTCGAACAAGCGATTGGATCCTTCTCCGTAGTATGGCGCTAACCTCTCTACGTGGACAATCTTATACTTCGCCCGTCTGTTTCCCATCTGCTGTATTAGGTATACCTCGTCATTGAGTTTCTTGATAACCTCATATGGCCCATCCCAGGCTGATTGCAATTTGGGGCACAAGCCTTTTTCTCGTTGTGGGTTGTACAGCAATACCAATTGTCCTGTCTCGAATCCAGAAGAATTCGACCTTAAGTCGTATCTCGCCTTCATCTTATCGCTGACCAAATTCAGTCGCTCCCGGATGAACTGATGGATGGAGTTCAGTTGTTCTTTCTTTTCGGTTACGAAGTCCTCCCTGCCGCTAGTTGTCGGTAATACCACGCCGAACTTCAAGTCCGAGGGAAGTCGGAGATCAGTTCCAAAAATGGCTTCGGCTGGTGTTGTTGCCGTCGAATTGTGCTGTGCCGAACGGTATGCCATTAAGAAAAGCGGAAGATGTTCATCCCAGTCCTTCTGATCTCCGACGACGACTTTTCTCAAGTATTCCTCCATCGTCCGGTTGAACCCTTCGACCATGCCATCAGATTGTGGGTGTAATGGTGTTGTCCGTGTCTTTCTGATACCTATCAGAAGTTCGAGACGACTCGAAGTTCCTTCCTTGGTTTGAGTGCAGTTCCAGCGGTACTCCGTAACGAGCAACCCAGTTATTCACGAATGCATCCGAAATAGTTTTGGCTTCTTGATTCGGGATGCAAAACACCTCAGGTCATTTGCTGAAGTAGTCGATCACCACCAGCGCGTATTTGTTTCCAGCGTTGCTCGCTGGGAATGGGCCTGCGATGTCCATGGCGATACGTCCGAACGGTGCTCCAACATTGTACTGCTGCATATTTCCTCGAGTTTTTCTAAATGCACCCTTTGCCTTCGCACACTGTTCACATCTGCGAATGAAACGCGTAACCGACTCATGGCATCCTACCCAGTAGAAACGTCTCTTGATCTTTTCTACAGTCTTGTTAACACCAAGATGACCCCCGCTTGGTCCCTCGTGGTATTCTCGGATGACCTCGTCGATTTGTCCCTTTGGAATTACAAGCAGATGGTTTACAATGTTCCCGTCCTCACTTTCCCAACTGCGGTAGAGGCAACCGTTCTTCAACTTCAAACTCTGCCATTGAGCCCAGTAAGCTTTCACGATTGGGCTTTCACTGGATATTTGCTGCCAACTTGGTCGAAAACCTCGTTCTTTGTAGTCGATGATGACTGCCAGATCGGCATCGTCTCGCTGCTTTCTTTTCTCGACAGTTCAGGAATCTTCTGGCAGCACCTGGAAACAACGGATGTCGGTGACCTGTTCCTTGGTCTCGGCGCGTGAACAATGTTTGCATTCAACATCGCAAGGTCGCTTCGATAATGCATCCGCATTTCCATGACTGCTTTCCGTTGGGTGTTCGATACTGAAGTCATAACTCTGGATTCTCTGTATCCATCTAGCAAGCTGGTCTTCCGGGTTTTTGAACCGCAGCAACCACCTCAACGCTGCGTGGTCCGTCCTAAGATGAAAAACTTGGCCATAGAGATATTTGTGGAAATGCTTGACACAGTCAACCACGGCTAAAAGCTCCCTCCTAGTTACACAGTAGTTCCTCTCCGGCTTCGATAGGATCCTACTGTAGTAGGCGATGACCCGTTCTCGCCCGTCAATCATTTGAGAGAGTACTCCTCCGATTCCATGTCCGCTCGTATCGGTGTCCAAAATAAACTTTTCTCCCGGGACAGGATATGCAAGGATCTGCGCACTGCAGAGCAATTCCTTCAGCTGAATGAACGCTTCCTCCTGCGGCTTCTCCCACTTGAATGGCCGATTCTTTTTGGTGAGTTCGTGCAAACTGCTGGCAACGTTTGCAAATCCTGGGACGAATCGCCTATAATATGTGCAAAGTCCCAGGAATGACCTTAACTCATGAAGATTCTTCGGCCGCGGCCATTCCTTAACCGCTGAGATTTTCTCTTCATCTGTGTGGACTCCTTCTGCAGTCACCACATGTCCCAGGTACCTCACCTCGTTCTGGAAGAGCGAAAATTTCTTCGGGCTCAATTTCAGTCCGGCTGCTTGAATACGTTCCAGTACCTCTTCAAGCTTCTTAAGGTGATCGTCGAAATCCTTGCCCATGACAATTATGTCATCCAGATAGACAAGGCAAGTCTTCCAGTGAAGTCCTCTTAGCACCCGGTTCATAAGTCTTTCGAATGTGGCTGGTGCATTGCAAAGACCGAAGGGCATCACAGAGAATTGCCACAACTCTCCCCCGGCGGTGAACGCGGTCTTTTCCTTGTCTTGCTGGTCAAAGCTCTATTTGCCAGTATCCACTTTGCAAGTCCAGCGTCGAGAACCACTTTGCACCAGATAGTGTGTCCAAGGTGTCGTCGATTCTCGGTAAAGGATAGCTGTCCTCCTTCGTTACGTCGTTCAGCTTCCTATAGTCCACGCAGAATCGGGTGCTTCCATCCTTCTTCTTAACAAGCACTACTGGCGAACTCCATGGGCTTGCAGATGGTTCGATCACGCCCTCCTTTTCCATCTCGTCGATAAGTTTGATCACCTCGCCTTCTTTCGCCAAAGGTACCCTCCTCGGTGGTTGCCGGATCGGTCTAGAGTCCCCTGTGTCTATTCTGTGCTTCACAATTGATGTTCTTCCACAGTTCTTACCATCTGCAAAAACTGTCCAATATTTACGAAGCAGGGAGAGTGCTTTACTTTTTTGATTCTCCAGTAGATGTTGCGTCCACTCTCTGACCATTGTTTTTAAGATGGCTTTGTTGGACTGGATTTGCTGTTGTTTCTTATCTTCGCAGTTCATAACGGCGGCAGCTTCTTGGCATTGAGCGATCGTTGTTCCCTTGTGTATTGTCCTAGGTGTACTGGCAGGATTCAGGACTCGTACTGGTACCAGTTGGTCTTGTCGGGGTTCCACGAGAGCCCTTCCAACAATGATATCGCTGGGTCGATTTCGTTTGTCGGGTTCGACCACCCACATTCAGTTTGTCCCCGCATCCTCTTCTATCTTTGCCCAAACCACAGCTTCTGCATTCGGGGGAACTGTTTGGCGCGCTTGCACGATTATACGCTTGGCCGTGTTACCCTGACCATTATCTATCGTTAATGGAAGCTCCAAGTTGCCATACTTCATCACTTTTTGGTTGAGGTCCAATGTGAAGCCATGCCTAATCATGAAGTCGACGCCGATTATGATGTCAACCGTAATGTCCGCAACGATGAAATCATGCTGAAACTCGACGGTACCCATCGTAATTCTTTTCTGGACCTTTCCCTTAACTTCCGCCTTCTCACCAGTTACTGTACGAAGCCTTCCCTCGGAAAATGGTTCGATGTCAGAAACCAATCCGCTTCGGATGACTGAATGAGTTGCGCCCGTGTCCAACGTCAGCAGATATTGTCGCCCGTCTATTGTTCCCTCGATGACCAAGCTGGTTGCACCCCTACAGATACGGGATACGAGGATGCTGGGGCACTCCAATGTGGGAGCCAACGCATGCCCCCCTGCACTGACTCGTTTTAGTTTAACGGATTGTTAGGTGCACCTTTTGCACCTCCCCGGTCGCGTTCACTCCCATGGTCTCTTTTTGGCGAACTAGACCTCGAACGCTTTCTTCGCAGACGGCAGTTCCTCGCAGTGTGCCTCTGCTGGTCGCAGATGTAGCATCTACCTGGGAATGAACCACTCCTACTCACCGTCGTTGTTCTAGAACCATCCTGGTCTTGAATTATGCGCCGTAGTTTGATGGAAGGTCGGCATATCAAGAGCGATTTTTCACATGCGAGAGCGCGTGCAACTGTCTCCCTGAAAGACGTCTTCTGTAGGAGAATCAGGCTTCGTTGTGTATCGGGGTCCCTTAGCCCTTGGATGAAGGAATCCGTTTTCAGTTTTTCTACCACATCAACTGGAACATCCGCGTAGGCAAGATGGGATAGCCTCTCGATGTCGGCAGCATACTGTGGGATGGTCTCGTTTCCACGCTGCTTGCGTCCTTTAAGTTCCAGCTTGTGCGTCTCCTGCATGTGCTCACTGCCGTATCTTCGATGAAGAGCTTCCCATATGGCTGTGTAGTTCCTTCTCTGGGTGTCCGGGATGGTCTGTAAAACGCCAGCTGCTTCGCCTTTAAACGAAATTACTAGAGCGGCCACGCGATCTTCTTCTCCCTATTGATTCCGTTCCGCTTTTGTCTCGAACTGAAGTTTGAAAATGTTAAACGCACTCGTGCCGTTGAAGTTGGGAGCTGTGAATTTCGATGCTGCAGTCGGTACAACGATTCCTTGATGCTGATCGTTCTGGACAGTTTTCTCGAGTTCCAGAACCTTCTTGTCGAACCTCGACTCCAGTGTCTCGATTATCGTTCCTTGATTATTCTCGAGAATCTAGAACCTTCATGTCGAACCTCGACTCCAGTGTCTCTATTCTCTTTTCTTGATTATTCTCGAGATCTAGAACTTTCTTGTCCAGTGTCTCGATTTTCTCTTCGACATTCTGGAATCGATCGTCGACGGCCTGCTGGATGTTTCTTAAGCTTTCTCGAGTGTTCTCTAACATCTCTTCCAGCTTCTGATTCAGGGAAGTGGAATTTTCCTCCACCTTCCTATTTACGGCAGCGGAATTTTCCTCAAGTTTCTCCAGTTTCTGGCTCAGAGAAGTGGAATTTTCCTCCAGTTACTGACTCAGAGAAGTGGAATTTTCCTCCAACTTTCTACTTACGGCAGCGGAATTTTCCTCCAACTTTAGATGTACGGTCGCCTCCAGTTTCTGGCTTATGGAAATGGAATTTTCCTCAAGTTTCTTCAGTTTCTGGCTTAGACAAGTGGAATTTTCCTCCAGCTTTTGATCGAGTTTCTGGCTCAGGGTAGCACTCATTGCATTCATAGCCGCGAGAATTTGCTGCATATCGAATGCTGGTTCACTGGATGTCGACGGCTTCTCCACCCCGAACTCGTGATTCTCCCAGTCGAATCCTTCTTCCTGCAACGCTGATCGCAGTCTCTCCACCAGGTTGGCCTTACTTCCTACTGTGGATAATTCCCGAGCATCCAGCTCTCTTTTCAGTTGTTCAATTGTCAACTTTTCCAATTTTACCATTTTCTCACTTTTGCAATGATTCACTTCACAACTCAAATTAAGTTTCACTCGTTTACTCGCAATCCCACTTCTGACACCAAATGTTACGAATTTATTCTATGCCCACACCAAATAGGGTTCGCACCACTGGATTGCGATAAACTACAATTGTCCTTTTTATTTAAATTGAAACACACACACTTTTAATTCTTTCACCACAGATCAATTATCTGTGTAGCTTCACCACTTTTCTTTATTATCCAATACTATCCACTTTAAACTTTTTTATCCAATACTATCCACTTTAAACTTTATTACACAATACACAAACCTTTATTGAAAGCTTTTCTTTTCACCTTGGTTGATCACACCGACTTGTCACACGCTGTTTTATACCACAAACTGAATGAATGTCAAGGGCGAGTGTTCGCGCTTATATAGCTCTCGGTCCACCGTCTCGAACGTTCGCCGTTGGAAGTTCCCCTTCGGAAATCTCTAGAACGCTCTGACAATTCCATTGGAAGTTGACATCATTCCAATCCCCGCTTCCAGAGAGCGAACTTAACGGTCCGCTTGCATCTCCGCAACACTGCCCTCCTCCTAAACTTGTTCGTCCTCGAACAAGCGATTGGACCCTTCTCCGTAATATGGTGCTAACCTCTCTACGTGGACAATTTTATACTTCGCCCGTCTGTTTCCAATCTGCTGTATCCGGTATACCACGTCATTGAGTTTCTTGATGACCTCATATGGTCCGTCCCAGGCTGACTGCAATTTGGGGCACAAGCCTTTTTTCCGTTGTGGGTTGTACAGCAATACCAATTGTCCGGTCTCGAATCCAGAAGTATTCGCCCTCAAGTCGTATCGCGCCTTCATTTTATCGCTGACCAAGTTCAGTCGCTCCCGGATGAACTGATGGATAGAGTTCAGTTGTTCTTTCTTTTCGGTTACAAAGTCCTCCCTGCCGCTAGTTGTCGGTAGTACCACGCCGAACTTCAAGTCCGATGGAAGTCGGAGATCAGTTCCAAAAATGGCTTCGGCGGGTGTTGTTGCCGTTGAATTGTGCTGTGCCGAACGGTATGCCATTAAGAAAAGGGGAAGACGTTCATCCCAGTCCTTCTGATCTCCGACGACAACTTTTCTCAGGTATTCCTCCATCGTCCGGTTGAACCTTTCGACCATGCCATCAGATTGTGGGTGTAATGGTGTTGTCCGCGTCTTTCTGATACCTAGCATGTCACAGAGTTCTTTGAACACCGACGACTCGAAGTTCCTTCCTTGGTCTGAGTGCAGTTCCATTGGTACTCCATAACGCGCAACCCAGTTATTCACGAATGCATCCGAAATGGTTTTGGCTTCCTGGTTCGGGATGCAAAACACCTCAGGTCATTTGCTGAAATAATCGATCACCACTAGCGCGTACTTGTTTCCAGCGTTGCTCGTTGGGAATGGGCCTGCAATGTCCATTGCGATACGTTCGAACGGTGCTCCAACATTGTACTGCTGCATATTTCCTCGAGTTTTCCTAACTGGCCCCTTTGCCTTCGCACACTGTTCACACCTTCGAATGAAACGCGTAACCGACTCATGGCATCCTACCCAGTAGAAACGTCTCTTGATCTTTTCTACAGTCTTGTTAACACCAAGATGACCCCCGCTTGGTCCCTCGTGGTATTCTCGGATGACCTCTTCGATTTGTCCTTTCGGAATTACCAGCAGATCGTTTACAATGTTCCCGTCCTCACTTTCCCAACTGCGGTAGAGGCAACCGTTCTTCAGCTTCAAACTCTGCCATTGAGCCCAGTAAGCATTCACGATTGGGCTTTCACTGGATATTTGCTGCCAACTTGGTCGAAAACCTCATTCTTGGTAGTCGATGATGACTGCCAGATCGGCATCTTCTCGCTGCTTCCTTCCGACCTTCTCGACAGTCCAGGAATCTTCTGGCAGCACCTGGAAACAACGGATGTCGGTGACCTGTTCCTTGGTCTCGGCGCGTGAACAATGTTTGCATTCAACATCGCAAGGTCGCTTCGATAATGCATCCGCATTTCCATGACTGCTTTCCGTTGGGTGTTCGATACTGAAGTCATAACTCTGGATTCTCTCCATCCATCTAGCAAGCTGGTCTTCCGGGTTTTCGAACTGCAGCAACCACCTCAACGCTGCGTGGTCCGTCCTAAGATGAAAAGCTTGGCCATAGAGATATTTGTGGAAATGCTTGACACAGTCAACCACGGCTAAAAGCTCCCTCCTAGTTACACAGTAGTTCCTCTCCGGCTTCGATAGGATCCTACTGTAGTAAGCGATGACCCGTTCTCGCCCGTCGATTATTTGAGAGAGTACTCCTCCGATTCCATGTCCGCTCGTATCGGTGTCCAAAATAAACTTTTCTCCCGGGACAGGATATGCAAGGATCTGCGCACTGCAGAGCAATTCCTTCAGGTGAATGAACGCTTCCTCCTGAGGCTTCTCCCACTTGAATGGCCGATTCTTTTTGGTGAGTTCGTGCAAACTGCTGGCAACGTTTGCAAATCCTGGGACGAATCGCCTATAATATGTGCAAAGTCCCAGGAATGACCTTAACTCATGAAGATTCTTCGGCCGCGGCCATTCCTTAACCGCTGAGATTTTCTCTTCATCTGTGTGGACTCCTTCTGCAGTCACCACATGTCCCAGGTACCTCACCTCGTTCTGGAAGAGCGAACATTTCTTCGGGCTCAATTTCAGTCCGGCTGCTTGAATACGTTCCAGTACCTCTTCAAGCTTCTTAAGGTGATCGTCGAAATCCTTGCCCATGACAATTATGTCATCCAGATAGACAAGGCAAGTCTTCCAGTGAAGTCCTCTTAGCACCCGGTTCATAAGTCTTTCGAATGTGGCTGGCGCATTGCAAAGACCGAAGGGCATCACAGAGAATTGCCACAACTCTCCCCCGGCGGTGAACGCGGTCTTTTCCTTGTCTTGCTGGTCAAAGCTCTATTTGCCAGTATCCACTTTGCAAGTCCAGCGTCGAGAACCACTTTGCACCAGATAGTGTGTCCAAGGTGTCGTCGATTCTCGGTAAAGGATAGCTGTCCTTCTTCGTTACGTCGTTCAGCTTCCTATAGTCCACGCAGAATCGGGTGCTTCCATCCTTCTTCTTAACAAGCACTACTGGCGAACTCCATGGGCTTGCAGATGGTTCGATCACGCCCTCCTTTTCCATCTCGTCGATAAGTTTGATCACCTCGCCTTCTTTCGCCAAAGGTACCCTCCTCGGTGGTTGCCGGATCGGTCTAGAGTCCCCTGTGTCTATTCTGTGCTTCACAATTGATGTTCTTCCACAGTTCTTACCATCTGCAAAAACTGTCCAATATTTACGAAGCAGGGAGAGTGCTTTACTTTTTTGATTCTCCAGTAGATGTTGCGTCCACTCTCTGACCATTGTTTTTAAGATGGCTTTGTTGGACTGGATTTGCTGTTGTTTCTTATCTTCGCAGTTCATAACGGCGGCAGCTTCTTGGCATTGAGCGATCGTTGTTCCCTTGTGTATTGTCCTAGGTGTACTGGCAGGATTCAGGACTCGTACTGGAACCAGTTGGTCTTGTTGGAGTTCCACGAGGGCCCTTTCAGCAATGATATCGCTGGGTCGATTTCGTTTGTCGGGTTCGACCTCCCACATTCGGCTTGTTCCCGCATCCTCTTCTATCTTTGCCCAAACCACAGCTTCTGCATTCGGGGGAACTGTTTGGCGCGCTCTCACGACTATTCGCCTGACCTTGCTACCCTGTCCATTATCTATTGTTAATGGGAGCTCCAAGTTGCCATACTTCATCACTTTTTGGTTAAGGACCAATGTGAAGCCATGCCTAATCATGAAGTCGACGCCGATTATGATGTCATCAGTGATGTCCGCAACGATGAAATCATGCTGAAACTCGATGGTCCCCATCGTAACTCTCTTCTGGACCTTTCCCTTAACTTCCGCCTTCTCACCAGTTACTGTACGAAGCCTTACCTCGGAAAAAGGTTCGATGTCGGAAACCAATCCGCTTCGGATGACTGAATGAGTTGCGCCCGTGTCCAACGTCAGCAGATATCGTCGCCCGTCCATTGTTCCCTCGATGACTAGGCTGGTTGCACCCCTACAGATTCGGGATACGAGGATGCTGGGGCACTCCAATGTGGGAGCCAGCGCATGCCCCTCTGCACTGACTCGTTTTAGTTTAACGGATTGTTAGGTGCACCTTTTGCACCTCCACGTTCGCGTTCACTTCCTTGGTCTCTTTTTGGCGAACTAGACCTCGAACGCTTCCTTCGGAGACGGCAGTTCCTCGCAATGTGCCCCTGCTGGTCGCAGATGTAGCATCTACCCGGGAATGAAACACTCCTACTCGCCGTTGTTGTTCTCGAACTATCCTGGTCTTGAGATATGCGCCGTAGTTTGATCGAAGGTCGGCATATCAAGAGCGATGATTCGCATGCGAGAGCGCTGGCAACTGTCTCCTTGAAAGATGTCTTCGGCAGGAGAATCAGGCTTCGTTGCGTATCGGGGTCCTTAAGCCCTTGGATGAAAGAATCCGTTTTCAGTTTCCCCACCACATCAACTGGAACGTCAGCGTAGGCAAGATGGGATAGCCTCTCGATGTCAGCAGCATACTGTTGGATGGTCTCATTTCCACGCTGCTTGCGTCCTTTAAGTTCCAGCTTGTGCATCTCCTGCATGTGCTCACTGCCGTATCTTCGGTGAAGTGCTTCCCATATGGCTGTGTAGCTCCTTCTCTGGGTCTCCGGGATGGTCTGTAGAACACCAGCTGCTTCGCCTTTAAGCGAAATTACTAGAGCGGCCACACAATTCAATTCAATTCCAATTCAATTTTATTTTATTTAGACATAGTACAAATAAGACTTGGTCTTTTATAGTACATACAAATAGCGAGTAGATTATACATGTGCATAAATAAATAAATAAAAATAAAACAAAACAAAAACGTAATTTAAACATTACATTTAAACGTAATTTAAACATTAAGCACACGATCTTCTTCTCCCCATTGATTCCGTTCCGCTGTTGTCTCGAACTGAAGTTTAAAGATGTTAAACGCACTCGTGCCGTCGAAGTTGGGAGCTGTGAATTTCGATGCTGCAGTCGGTACAACGATTCCTTGATGCTGAACGTTCTGGACAGTTTTCTCGAGTTCCAGAACCTTCTTGTCGAACCTCGATTCCAGAGTCTCGATTATCTTTTCTTGATTATTCTCGAGATCTAGAACCTTTTTGTCGAACCTCGACTCCAGTGTCTCGATTCTCTTTTCTTGATTATTCTCAAGATCTAGAACCTTCTTGTCGAACCTCGATTCTAGTGTCTCGATCCTCTCTTCAACGTCCTGGAATCGATCGTTGACTGTCTGCTGGATATTTCTTAGGCTTTCTCGATTGTTCTCTAGCATCCCTTCTAACGTCTCCAGCTTCTGGCCCAAGGAAATGGAATTTTCCTCCAGTTTCTGACTCAGAGAAGTACTTACAGCAACGGAATTTTCCTCCAACTTCTAATGTACGGTCGCCTCCAGTTTCTGGCTTAGAGAAGTGGAATTTCCCTCCAGTTTTTCGTGTATGGTCGCCTCTAGTTTCTGGGATATGAAAGCACTCATAGCATTCATAGCTGCGAGAATTTGCTGCATATCGAATGCTGGCTAACTGGATGTCGACGGCTTCTCCACCCCGAACTCGTGATTCTCCCAGTCGAATCCTTCTTCCTGCAACGCTGATCGCAGTCTCTCCACCAGGTTGGCCTTACTTCCTACTGTGGATAATTCCCGAGCATCCAGCTCTCTTTTCAGTTGTTCAATTGTCAACTTTTCCAATTTTACCATTTACTCACTTTTGCAATGATTCACTTCACAACTCAAATAAAGTTTCACTCGTTTACTCGCAATCCCACTTCTGACACCAAATGTTACGAATTTATTCTATGCCCACACCAAATAGGGTTCGCACCACTGGATTGCGATAAACTACAATTGTCCTTTTTATTTAAATTGAAACACACACACTTTTAATTCTTTCACCACAGATCAATTATCTGTGTAGCTTCACCACTTTTCTTTATTATCCAATACTATCCACTTTAAACTTTATTATCCAATACCATCCACTTTAAACTTTATTACACAATACACAAACCTTTATTGAAAGCTTTTCTTTTCACCTTGGTTAATCACACCGACTTGTCACACGCTGTTTTATACCACGAACTGAATGAATGTCAAGGGCGATTGTTCGCGCTTATATAGCTTTCGGTCCACCGTCTCGAACGTTCGCCGTTGGAAGTTCCCCTTCGGAAATCTCTAGAACGCTCTGACAATTCCATTGGAAGTTGACATCACTCCAATCCCCGCTTCCAGAGAGTTTTCGAACTTCGACAGCGAAATTCGAACTTAATGGTCCGCTTGCATCTCCGCAACAATATTGTTGCGGAAAGTTCGAAAACTCTCTGGAAGCGGGGATGGGAATGATGTCAACTTCCAATGGAATTGTCAGCGCGTTCTAGAGATTTCCTATGGGGAACTTCCAACGGCGAACGTTCGAGATGGTGGACCGAGAGCTATATAAGCGCGAACACTCGCCCTCGACATTCATTCAGTTTGTGGTATAAAACAGCGTGTGACAAGTCGGTGTGATCAACCAAGGTGAAAAGAAAAGCTTTCAATAAAGGTTTGTGTATTGTGTAATAAAGTTTAAAGTGGATTGTACGGTGTAATAAAGTTTAAAGTGGATTGAATTGGACAATAAATAAAAGTGGTGAAGCTACACAGATAATTGATCTGTGGTGAAAGAAATAAAAGTGTGTGTGTGTTTTTAATTGGGAAAACGTAGAAAATTGTAGTTTATCGCAATCCAGTGGTGCGAACCCTATTTGGTGTGGGGATCGAATAAATTCGTAACATTTGGTGTCAGAAGTGGGATTGCGAGTAAACGAGTGAAACTTTATTTGAGTTGTGAAGTGAATTATTGCAAAAGTGAAAAAATGGTGAAATTAGATAAGCTGACCATTGAACAACTGAAAAAAGAGCTGGATGCTCGGGAATTATCCACAGTGGGAAGTAAAGCCAACCTGGTGGAGAGACTGCGATCGGCGTTGCAGGAAGAAGGTGTCGACTGGGAGAGTTATGAATTCCGGGTGGAGAAGCCGTCGACATCCACTGAGCCAGCGTTCGATATGCAGCAAATTCTCGCGGCTCTCAACGCTATGAGTCAAAAGATGGAGGAAAGCTCAAGTTCCCTGAGCCAGAAACTAGATCAAAAGCTGGAGGAAAATTCCATCTCCCTGAGCCAGAAACTAGATCAAAAGCTGGAGGAAAATTCCACTTCTCTGAGTCAGAAACTGGAGGAAATTTCCACTGCCGTAAGTAGGAAGTTGGAGGAAAATTCCACTTCCCTGAATCAGAAGCTGGAAGAGATGTTAGAGAACACTAGAGAAAGCTTGAGAGACATCCAGCAACCTGTCAACGATCGATTCCAAGACGTGGAAGAGAAAATCGAGACCCTGGACAAGAAGGTTCTCGATCTGGAAAGTAACCAGGAAAAGGTAATCGAGACACTAGAATCGAGGTTCGACAAGAAGGTTCTAGATATCGAAAACAATCAAGAAAAGATAATCGAGACACTGGGATCGAGGTTCGACAAGAAGGTTCTGGAACTCGAGAAAACTATCCAGAACGTACAGCATCAAGGAATCGTCGTACCGACTGCAGCATCAAAATTCACAGCTCCCAATTTCGACGGCAAGAGCGCTTTTAACATCTTTAAGCTCCAGTTCGAGACAACAGCGGAACGGAATCAATGGGGAGAGGAAGATCGTGTGGCTGCCCTAGTAATTTCCCTTAAAGGTGAAGCAGCTGACGTTCTACAGACCATCCCGGAGACCCAGAGAAGGAACTACACAGCCATATGGGAAGCTCTTCATCGAAGATACGGCAGTGAGCACATGCAGGAGATGCACAAGCTGGAACTCAAAGGACGCAAGCAGCGTGGAAACGAGACCATCCAGCAGTACGCTGCCGACATCGAGAGGCTGTCTCATCTAGCCTACGTGGATGTTCCAGTTGATGTGGTGGAGAAACTAAAAACGGATTCCTTCATCCAAGGGCTAAGGGATCCCGATACGCAACGAAGCCTGATTCTCCTGCCGAAGACATCTTTCAAGGAGACAGTTACCAGCGCTCTCGCATGTGAAACATCGCTCTTGATATGCCGACCTTCCCTCAAATTACGGCGCATATTTCAAGATCAGGATAGTTCCAGAACAACAACGGCGAGTAGGAGTGGTTCATTCCCGGGTAGATGCTACATCTGCGACCAGCAGGGGCACATTGCGAGGAACTGCCGTCTGCGAAGGAAGCGTTCGAGGTCTAGTTCGCCAAAAAGAGACCAAGGGAGTGAACGCGAACGTGTAGGTGCAAAAGGTGCACCTAAAAATCCGTTAAACTAAAACGAGTCAGTGCAGAGGGGCATGCGCTGGCTCCCACATTGGACTGCCCCAGCATCCTCGTATCCCGAATCTGTAGAGGTGCGACCAGCCTAGTAATCGAGGGAACGATGGACGGGCGACGATATCTGCTGACGTTGGACACGGGCGCAACTCATTCAGTCATCCGAAGCGGATTGGTTTCTGACATCGAACCCTTTTCCGAGGTAAGGCTTCGTACAGTAACTGGTGAGAAGGCGGAAGTTAAGGGAAAGGTCCAGAAAAGAGTTACGATGGGGACCATCGAGTTTCAGCATGATTTCATCGTTGCGGACATCACTGATGACATCATAATCGGCGTCGACTTTATGATTAGGCATGGCTTCACATTGGATCTCAACCAAAAAGTGATGAAGTATGGCAACTTGGAGCTCCCATTAACCATAGATAATGGACAGGGTAACAAGGTCAGGCGAATAGTCGTGCAAGCGCGCCAAACATGTCCCCCGAATGCAGAAGCTGTGGTTTGGGCAAAGATAGAAGAGGATGCGGGGACAAGCCGAATGTCGGTGGTCGAACCCGACAAAAGAAATCGACCCAGCGATATAGTTGTTGGAAGGGCTCTCGTGGAACCCCGACAAGACCAATTGGTTCCAGTACGAGTCCTGAATCCTGCAAGTACACCTAGGACAATATACAAGGGAACAACGATCGCTCAATGCCAAGAAGCTGCCGCTATTGTGAACTGCGAAGATCAGAAACATCAGGAAATCCAGAAAAACAAACCGTTCTTGAAAACAATGGCCAGAGAGTGGACGCAACATCTAGTGGAGAAGCAAAAAAGTAAAGCACTCTCCCTGCTTCGTAAATATTGGACAGTTTTTGCAGATGGTAAGAACTGTGGAAGAACATCAATTGTGAAGCACAGAATAGACACAGGGGACTCTAGACCCATCCGGCAACCACCGAGGAGGGTACCTTTGGCGAAAGAAGGAGAGGTGATCAAACTAATCGACGAGATGGAAAAGGAGGGCGTGATCGAACCATCTGCAAGCCCATGGAGTTCTCCAGTAGTGCTAGTTAAGAAGAAGGATGGAAGCACCCGATTCTGCGTGGACTATAGGAAGCTGAACGACGTCACGAAAAAGGACAGCTATCCTTTACCAAGAATCGACGACACCTTGGACACACTATCTGGTGCAAAGTGGTTCTCGACGCTGGACTTGCAAAGTGGATACTGGCAAATAGAGCTTGACCAGCAAGACAAGGAAAAGACCGCGTTCACCGCCGGGGGAGAGTTGTGGCAGTTCTCTGTGATGCCCTTCGGTCTTTGCAATGCGCCAGCCACATTCGAGAGACTTATGAACCGGGTACTAAGAGGACTTCACTGGAGGACTTGCCTTGTCTATCTGGATGACATAATTGTCATGGGCAAGGATTTCGACGATCACCTTAAGAAGCTTGAAGAGGTACTGGAACGTATTCAAGCAGCCGGATTGAAATTGAGCCCGAAGAAATGTTCGCTCTTCCAGAACGAGGTGAAGTACTTGGGACTTGTGGTGACTGCAGAAGGAGTCCATACAGATGAAGAGAAAATCTCAGCGGTTAAGGAATGTCCGCGGCCGAAGAATCTTCATGAGTTAAGGTCATTCCTGGGACTTTGCACATATTACAGGCGATTCATCCCAGGATTTGCAGACGTTGCTAGCAGTTTGCACGAGCTCACCAAAAAGAATCGGCCGTTCAAGTGGGAGAAGCCGCAGGAGGAAGCGTTCATTCACCTGAAGGAATTGCTCTGCAGTGCGCAGATTCTTGCATATCCTGTCCCGGGAGAAAAGTTTATTTTGTACACAGATGCGAGCGGACATGGAATCGGAGGAGTACTCTCTAAAATAATCGACGGGCGAGAACGTGTCATCGCTTACTACAGTAGGATCCTATCGAAGCCGGAGAGGAACTACTGTGTAACTAGGAGGGAGCTTTTAGCTGTGGTTGACTGCGTCAAGCATTTCCACAAATATCTCTATGGCCAAGCTTTTCATCTTAGGACGGACCACGCACCGTTGAGGTGGTTGCTGCAGTTCAAAAACCCGGAGGGCCAGCTTGCTAGATGGATAGAGAGAATCCAGAGTTATGACTTCAGTATCGAACACCGGAAGGGAAGCAGTCATGGAAATGCGGATGCATTATCGAGGCGGCCTTACGATGTTGAATGCAAACATTGTTCGCGCGCCGAGACCAAGGAACAGGTCACCGACATCCGTTGTTTCCAGGTGCTGCCAGAAGATTCCTGGACTGTCGAGAAGGTCGGAAGGAAGCAGCGAGAAGATGCCGATCTGGCAGTCATCATCGACTACCAAGAATTAGGTTTTCGACCAAGTTGGCAGCAAATATCCAGTGAAAGCCCGATCGTGAAAGCTTACTGGGCTCAATGGCAGAGTTTGAAGCTGAAGAACGGTTGCCTCTACCGCAGTTGGGAGAGTGAGGACGGGAACATTGTAAACGATCTGCTGGTAATACCAAAAGGGCAAATCGACGAGGTCATCCGAGAATACCTCGAGGGACCAAGCGGGGGTCATCTTGGTGTTAACAAGACTGTAGAAAAGATCAAGAGACGTTTCTACTGGGTAGGATGCCATGAGTCGGTTACGCGTTTCATTCGCAGGTGTGAACAGTGTGCGAAGGCAAAGGGTCCAGTTAGGAAAACTCGAGGAAATATGCAGCAGTACAATGTTGGAGCACCGTTCGAACGTATCGCAATGGACATTGCAGGCCCATTCCCAACGAGCAACGCTGGAAACAAGTACGCGCTAGTGGTGATCGATTACTTCAGCAAGTGGCCTGAGGTGTTTTGCATCCCGAACCAGGAAGCCAAAACCATTTCGGATGCATTCGTGAATAACTGGGTTTCGCGTTATGGAGTACCAATGGAACTGCACTCAGACCAAGGGAGAAACTTCGAGTCGTCGGTGTTCAAAGAACTCTGCGACATGCTAGGTATCAGAAAGACGCGGACAACACCATTACATCCACAATCTGATGGCATGGTCGAAAGGTTCAACCGGACGATGGAGGAATACCTGAGAAAAGTCGTCGTCGGAGATCAGAAGGACTGGGATGAACATCTTCCCCTTTTCTTAATGGCATACCGTTCGGCACAGCACAATTCAACGGCAACAACACCCGCCGAAGCCATTTTTGGAACTGATCTCCGACTTCCATCGGACTTGAAGTTCGGCGTGGTACTACCGACAACTAGCGGCAGGGAAGACTTCGTAACCGAAAAGAAAGAACAGCTGAACTCTATCCATCAGTTCATCCGGGAGCGACTGAACTTGGTCAGCGATAAAATGAAGGCGCGATACGACTTGAGGGGGAATACTTCTGGATTCGAGACCGGACAATTGGTATTGCTGTACAACCCACAACGGAAAAAAGGCTTGTGCCCCAAATTGCAATCAGCCTGGAACGGACCACATGAGGTCATCAAGAAACTCAATGACGTGGTATACCGGATACAGCAGATGGGAAACAGACGGGCGAAGTATAAAATTGTCCACGTAGAGAGGTTAGCAGCATATTACGGAGAAGGGTCCAATCGCTTGTTCGAGGACGAACAAGTTTAGGAGGAGGGCAGTGTTGCGGAGATGCAAGTGGACCGTTAAGTTCGAAAACTCTCTGGAAGCGGGGATGGGAATGATGTCAACTTCCAATGGAATTGTCAGAGCGTTCTAGAGATTTCCTATGGGGAACTTCCAACGGCGAACGTTCGAGATGGTGGACCGAGAGCTATATAAGCGCGAACACTCGCCCTCGACATTCATTCAGTTTGTGGTATAAAACAGCGTGTGACAAGTCGGTGTGATCAACCAAGGTGAAAAGAAAAGCTTTCAATAAAGGTTTGTGTATTGTGAAATAAAGTTTAAAGTGGATTGTACGGTGTAATAAAGTTTAAAGTTGATTGTATTGGACAATAAATAAAAGTGGTGAAGCTACACAGATAATTGATCTGTGGTGAAAGAAATAAAACTGTGTGTGTGTTTTTAATTGGGAAAACGTAGAAAATTGTAGTTTATCGCAATCCAGTGGTGCGAACCCTATTTGGTGTGGGGATCGAATAAATTCGTAACAATATGTTTTAAAGTATGGACAGGTCGTGCTTTTCTACTCTCATAAGAAGGGAATAGTTTCAGAAAAGCAGCAGCTAATGTAATTTTTTAAGACGGTCGGTTTTTTTGTAAATTTCTTTTTCCTGTTCCTGGCACGTCAACAAAAAAAAAAAAACAAAAACGTTTTCCTTTTCTACCGTCAAATAATCTCTTATTAAAATACATACCGGTTGTTGGTCAAGAATTAAGTGTGCAGTAAGCAGCAAGTATATATTAATGTGCACATACATACCCCTCTTTTTTAATTTACGATTGAAATCAGAATAACATTTTACAACATTCGCACGCATACGAGTCTAGCCTGTGTCACAATGCTACTACACGGGGATGCGACAGCGCGACTACAAACGCCGTAGTTATCAAATCCATATTCATTCTGTTACGAACTATTCTATCCCCACACCAAATAGGGTTCGCACCACTGGATTGCGATAAGCTACAATTGTCTTTTTTATCCGAATAAAAACACACACACTTTTATTTCTTTCACCACAGATCAATTATCTGTGCAGCTTCACCACTTTTCTTTATTATCCAATACTATCGACTTTAAACTTTATCACACAAACAAACCTTTATTGAAAGCTTTTCTTTTCACACTGGTTGATCACACCGACTTGTCACACGCTGTGTAATACCACAAACTGAATGTCTGTCGAGGGCGAGTGTTCGCGCTTTTATAGCACTCGGTCCACCTTCTCGAACGTTCGCCGTTGGAAGTCCCCCTTCGGAAATCTCTAGAACGCTCTGACAATTCCATTGGAAGTTGACATCATTCCAATCCCCGCTTCCAGAGAGCTTTCGAACTTCGACAGGGAAATTCGAACTTAACCGTCTGTTTGCATCTCCGCAACAGTAAACAATACTGTTACGAATTTATTCAATCCCCACACCAAATAGGGTTCGCACCACTGGATTGCGATAAACTACAATTGTCCTTTTTATTTAAATTGAAACACACACACTTTTATTTCTTTCACCACAGATCAATTATCTGTGTAGCTTCACCACTTTTATTTATTATCCAATACAATCCACTTTAAACTTTATTATCTGATACTATCCACTTTAAACTTTATTACACAATACACAAACCTTTATTGAAAGCTTTTCTTTTCACCTTGGTTGATCACACCGACTTGTTACACGCTGTTTTATACCACAAACTGAATGAATGTCGAGGGCGAGTGTTCGCGCTTATATAGCTCTCGGTCCACCATCTCGAACGTTCGCCGTTGGAAGTTCCCCATCGGAAATCTCTAGAACGCTCTGACAATTCCATTGGAAGTTGACATCATTCCAATTCCCCGCTTCCAGAGAGTTTTCGAACTTAACGGTCCGCTTGCATCTCCGCAACAATACAATGGAATTTTATGGAGTAAGTCACATTGGCACGTGTATCGTTCTAAGCACATTGGAAGTACATATATACTTAAATTAGCAAATTTATTTTTATTTAAACAAAACTGAACATTTACTACAATTAACACTGTAAATAATTTACAATATATATAAATGATCTTTAGCGATCAAAAACGAATTTTGAATATTGCAACGAATACATAACTTTAACATCTTCAACTTTTCAAATTTTATCCAATTTTTCTATATTCACATGATAGTTAACTTCATATGAGATATTGTTATTGCTATCCGCATTTACTTCTTTTTCGCTAACTATATTTTTAGATAACATCTCTCCAGTATCAGATGGCCCTTCGATTTCTTGTCGCACATTTTTTGTTGGGCATGTGTTCATATTGTTATCTATGATTTAATGGTTGTTATTACTGTCGAAATCAATAAACTCAGGCTTTGATGTTGTTTTGTTCTGAAGGAAGGAACCTTTTTCTTCTAAAATGCGTTCACCTAGTTGAATATTGTTAATGTCAGTTAATGCTTCCCCATATTTAGGAGCTTCATTTAAATCACATGATCGTATTGACAAAATATTAGGTATCCCATTTTGTGCAAATTCCAACATTTGATCGCTTCTAAAACTAAAGCTGCCGAATGTCTCCGGTTGGCTGTTTAATATATTGGTAACATGAAATTTCTGCTTACAATTTTTTTCCACAGTACTTTCTAAGTCATCGACAGATTTTCTTTTCAATAGTAGACTACCCAGATTTGAGCGACTAAGAGCTAGTTCATTCGGTTTTCTTATTTGCTTAAAAATATTAGCACATCTTTTTTCTTCCCTATATTCAGAGATTTTTAGTTGATCAGTATTAAAAGATTTTTTTGAGAAGAGTCGGTTTTCTTCTCGTAAATTTGATTTGGATTGTGAATGATTTCCGTGGTTAGCGGAAATATTCTTTTTCGTTGTATTTTGAATATCCAAATCATTAACAACGATTTCTTTTGAGATTTCTTTCACATTATGCTTTTCTGGTTTCTGAAAAAAAAGTTCTTTAAAAAAGTAAATAACTACAATTAACAAACCTCCGTATGTAAGCCTTTGATTTTCATTGTTTCTGCAACCTTCAGAAAGGTTGGAAGATCCTCATATTTTACATTAACCTGTAAATATTGTAATTTTATATACAAAAACTAAGAATTGAAGTTGCAGTGAAATAATATGAATAGGAGAAAATCGTACATAGAAATTTTCATAAATGTGTGTACAAGGTTGCGACATTATAATGCGTATTGACTGGCCAAATGACCAAAATTAAGATCTTTTTTCACGTATAGTTTGTAACTATACGTGAAAACAAGAATTAATTTTGCAGTGAAATAATATAAATAGGAGAAGATCGTACATAGAAATTTGCCTAAATGTGTGTACAAAGTCGCGACATTATAATGCACATTGACTGCCTAAATTACCAAAATTAAGTTCTGTTTTCACGTATAGTTTGTAGTATATAAAATGTGGTTTGATGAAGATAAGTCGACCTTTGATCACCCCCTATGGAGGCGAACATTTGTGCTCTTACAGGCAACAAATGCCACTTGAGGTCGAGCTTAGGCTACCAGGGGGGTCAGCACGATGGTGGATAGCTGAACGACCTATAGATATGTAGGTTAGCTGCGAATAACCAATAAGCAGTCCCTAACCAAAAGCGACAAAAAACGGAGGGCGTAATGGAAAAAACACAAAAACCCAGTGAAATTTTTTGTGACAGGGCGAGTAGATGCCGCCCGTAAATAAGCATCCTGTCCCCAGGATGGTTATGCAACAGGGGTCTCTGATTTGGCGGACTTTCCATTCCCTCATACTCGTAGGATTCATGATTCAAACAAAAATAAAAATTAATACAAACAAAACAGAACAAAAAAAAAAAAAAAACAAAACTCAGGAACCGAAAGTAGTACTGAGGAAAATCCATTCAGGACAAGCTCTATGCTGATGCGATCTCCTCCATTAAAACAAATGGAGGGTACGATGGTTAAAGAAAGCAAAGACGCGGGGATATCGTCTGTACCAATAACTCAACAACAGACATCCCCACAAATGCAATCGAACCTCAACCTCGCAGAAGCTCCAACGGCTAGTCGGACGCCTGATATCAATTCGAATGGAAGGCGAAGAGAAACCAGCGAAGAAAGAGAAAATCGTGAGGCAGTGCAATCGCTAGGAAGGAACATAACTGCACTAATGGAATTTATCCAAGGGAAAACCAACGTCCATCATGAAATTAGGAGGCTAACTAGTGCTATACACAGGCACTATAACTCTATTGTAGGCATGAAAAAGGACATCATGGTAAGGAACAGAGCGTCTAAAGCAACCCAAATCATTCAGTCATCGGAAGTGGGAGTACCAGCCCCTTCTCCTTCATCGCGGAAACAATTGCCGAAGCCCAAGCGAAAAAGGACTAGATATCCAAGCAAAGAAAAACCCTCGACACTGTCATACGCTGAGACCGTCACGAAGAGAACACCTGCGGAGGTGTAACAAAGTGACCAGAAGCGCCCTGGGGAGAAAAACGAAAAAGATCTCCAGAAAATTCTTGTAAAAACGCCAAAATCGCGAAACAAAAATGTAAGTAAAAAAACGCAAATCAAGACCACAAGAAGCCCGAGGAGAAAAAGGTGGTGGAAAAAGGTCGAGGCAAGCTGTACGCCAAGCCGGACGCCTTGGTGATAAAAAAACCGGAGAAACATCCTACTGCGATATACTTCGGAAAGTGGAGACCGACCCTGAATTAATTGGTCTGGGATCCGATCTTACTCGCATACGGAAGACGGCCAAAGGTGAGTTACTGCTTGAACTCAAGAAATCGGCAGACGGAAAAACCTTCGAGTACCAGAGCAAAGTAGGACAAGTCCTAAGGGAAATGGCAGAAGTGAGATCCTTAAAGCACGAGGTACTCATTGAGTGCAAGGACCTAGACGAAGTCACTACTAAGGAAGAGATCTGCAAAGCCCTCTCCGAGCAGTTCGAGGAAGTGCAAGGTATACAGCCCTCATCCATAAAATCCAATAGGAAAGCCTATGCGGGAACACAAACTGCAGTCATTAGCCTCCCAATAGTCGCCGCCAAAAAAACCCTTGAGATTGCGAGAGTAAAAATCGGATGGACGGTATGCAGGTTACGGGAAAAAGTTTTACCGCTACGATGCTTTAGGTGTCTTAACTTCGGACACCTAGCAAAAGCGTGTCAAAATCTGCTTGATAGGAGCGAGGATTGCACCAAGTGTGGACAGAAAGGCCACGTGTACAAGAACTGAACAAATGAAGCAAGAGGCGTCCTTTGCGAAGAAAAGGGGAGAAATAACATCATACATGTGGCAGCAAGCGCAATATGTCCTGTATATCAAGAAGCTAAAAAAGCCATAAAAAGAATATGAAAGTGCTACAATTAAATTTAAATCACTGCGAAGCGGCACAGGATCTCCTAAGACAAGCCATCCGAGAGTCCAAAATAGACACTGCCATCCTATGCGAACAGTACAAGAATCTCGACGATAATGTTTGGATAGCTGACAACTCAAAAAGAGCGGCTATTTGGAACTGCGGAAAACACAAAACGTTCGAAGTCACCAAAAAGAGACCAAGCGAGAGAACGGGAACATGGAGGTGCAAAAGGTGCACCTAACACTCCGTTAAACTAGAACGAGTCAGGGCAGAGCGGTATGCGCTGGCTCCCACATTGGAGTGCCCCTGCATCCTCGTATCCCGAATCTGTAGGGGTGCAACCAGTCTAGTCATCGAGGGAAAGATGGACGCGCGACGATATCTGCTGACGTAGGACACGGGCGCAACTCATTCAGTCATCCGAACCGGACTGGTTTCTGACATTGAACCATTTTCCGAGGTAAGGCTTCGTACAGTAACTGGTAAGAGGACGGAAGTTAAGTGTTCCGGGGCAAGATGCGCCTCGAAAACGAGCTTGTTCTCTTAGCAAGTTGCGCCTCGAAAACGTGAGTTGTTGAAATTGTTCAGGGCTAGTTGCGCATTGAACAATCGACTGTTGGAATGAGAGAGCACCGAACAATGTAGTGTAAACACTTGTTTTATCCACGCTATAAAACACCCACTCTGGGTTCTTGCTTTATTAAGATTGATTATTGGTGCCTCCGGTCAATTGGTATCGACCCTCGGCCAGCTGGTTTCCAGCTTCATTATGTACATAAATGTTGATGAACATATACATATGTATGTGGATAAGGCTGATGGTCTATATCCCTAGTGACTCTATACAATGCAATGTTGCTGCAACCTAGTTGACCGACTGGCTGCAGATTGTTGTTACTGCTTCTGTTGTTGCTGCTGTGTGCCATCTCCCTTGTACGTGTATCGTGTTGTCTCCCTTGCGTCTAGGTGGTGTCGTCTCCTTTGCGCGCTTGACATTTGTGTTGACATCGTGTTTATTTTGCTTGGAGTGTAATGTGAATTTGTGAAATGTGTGGCATTTGTTAATTTGTGGTGACTGTGATGATTTGTGTCGTTGAAGTTGGTTGGAACTGCTTGCATCGCGGCGGGCATGTGCGTCTTATCGTTTGATGAGATATTCTGCAGCCATGCCGCCGCGATTCATGCATTTTCACACTTCGTTCATCTTGTGATTGCTGTTGTGCATCAACATGCTCCGGCCCCCCAGAGGGGAAAAAATGGATGGGTTGCTTGTGAGATTGTGTTTTTTTTTTGTTTAGGAAGAAAAGATATAAAATAATTGTTTATTAATGCATAGATGTTAAAATTTGACATGGAACACGTATGTGACAAATCACTGGACATCACATTCATTTCGGGTGTGTTGCTTCCCTCTATCAGAACACTTGTTTTGATCCGAACCTTCAGCAATGACCATAAGGGCGAGGGGTACGATGATGATGGGCGGTTTGATGAAGATGAGCGAGAAAAAAAAAAAAAAAAAAACAAATAAAAAACGATTTGCGGATTGCCGAATGATTTTGGGTTTTTGGGTTTCATTGCGAACACCGAGAAAAGAAGGAGGGTTCGTTCGTTTCACATTTGCGACGAGATGGGCAAGGGAGGGAGTTGTCTCCCGTAACGATGATTAGATCTCGATGTTGATGGTTTGTTGTTTTGTCTATATTTCCATTTGTTTAGTGTTTACGTTTTTATGTTGTTCATTCCTGATGGTGCGCGTATTTATGTATGTTAGTTTCTTTCTTAGAGGGCATGGGCTCGGACAAACAGGGTAAAGTTGTTGATTGCTCTCAGCCTGGCGAGATGCCAGCAACGATCCCTGCTTAAATGCCCGGGTCAAGTTGACATACGGCCTCCTCGCGGCGCCCTCTGGATAGCCTCTTCAACAACAGTTGGGAGGTGAACAAACGTATGCAGCAAAAAAAAAAACCCGACCAGAGTGGCGGTTGTGCGGCGGGCTTATAATCCGCCGACGTAAAAAAAAACTTAAAGTTATGAATGAGCAAGATGCCTCGGATACACGGACGGATACTCGACGACGACAACGCACGAAAAAGGAACACGATTTGCGAGTATGCTCCTGGAATGTCAGAACCCTGTACACTCCCGGAGCTGCTCATAAACTAGAAGGAATCCTCACGCAGTACAAGGCGGATATTACTGCGGTCCAGGAAATACGCTGGATAGGAAACGGTAGGATTAGGAAGAAAAATTGCGACATTTATTACAGCTGTCACAAAAGGTTGCACTTACTGGGATGCGGATTTGTCGTAGGAAAGCGGTTAAGGTCGAAGGTCATCGACTTTAAACCTATAAGTGATCGCCTGGCTGTGATCCGCATCAGAGGCAGATTTTATAACATCAGCCTTATATGTGCACACGCCCCTACCGACGAGGCTGAGGACCCTATCAAGGAGGACGTCTATGACCTCCTGGACAACGCCTACGGAGCTTGTCCGAAATACGATGTAAAAATCGTGCTCGGGGACTTCAACGCCAAAATCGGTAAGGAAAACACCCTTGGCGGAGTGATCGGAAAGCACAGCCTCCACTATACAACAACAGATAATGGCTTCCGACTCGCTGACTTTGCGTCAGCTCGTAATGCGGTGATAAGTAGCACAAGATTCCCTCGCAAGCGAATCCACACAGCAACCTGGCGATCTCCGGACGGTCGAACAGCCAATCAAATCGACCATGTGCTCATTGACGCAAGGCACTCGTCAAACATCCTGGATGTGCGAGCATTCAGATCGGCAAATGTCGACTCTGACCACTTCCTCGTAGCAGCAAGATTCAGAGCTCGACTATCCTATGTCAGAAAGCTGCACCAGCCCATCAGGAGGAGGTTCGACATTGGGCGCCTGAGCACACCGGAGGTTGCCAGAGTCTACAGGGAGCAGCTGAGCGAAAGACCCTACGGTATGCCTACGTCGAACACAAATGCCAATAATATGTGGCTGCATTGCCGCTCAGCCATTCAGGAAGTAGCCGAAACCACCTTAGGATACCTACCACCCCCGACAAGAATCCCGTGGTATGGTGGCGAGTGTGAGCAGAAAGCAGGGAGGAGAAAAAACTACTGCGACAAAAGAAAAAAATCTTCCCAGCCTCCCAGCTCAAGGATATCGAGGAGTCTAGGGATAAACATAAAACACGAGCCTTTTACAAGAAAGCCAAAGGCCTTGCAGGAGGCTTCAAAAAGGGCACCCTGGCTCTTCGAAACTGCGAGGGTAATCTTGTCACCGACCCGCAGGGAATAGTGGATGTATTTAAGCAGCACTTCCAGCAGCTGCTTAACGAGCATGACCAAGAGAGAGTGGTAGGGACCGAGGAAATCCCAACTCCAGCCGCTGAAGTAGTCCTCCCACCCAGCATCGAAGAAGTCGGCACAGCTATTCAGAAGCTGAAGAACAACAAGGCCGCAGGCTCAGATGGCTCGCCATCAGAGCTCTTCAAGGCTAGCGGCGATGTTCTGGTAGGGAGCATGCACCAGATCATCTGCAGAATTTGGGAAGATGAAAGCATGCCCGACGACTGGAATACCAGCTCTACATGCCCCATCCACAAAAAAGGCGATCCTACCTCTTGCAAGAACTATAGAGGTATATCCCTGCTCAAGGTCGCATACAAGATCCTGTCCAGCGTATTGTGTGAACATCTAAAACCATTTTGCACCGCACTAATCGGCAGCTACCAGTGCGGCTTCCGGCCCGGCAAATCAACTATAGACCAAATTCTCAGACTTCGACAAATCCTGGAAAAGACCAACGAGTTTCGAATCGATACACACCATCTTTTCATCGATTTCAAAGCCGCATACGACAGCATTCATCGTGAAGAACTGTTTGAGGCGATGGCCGAATTCGGGATCCCGGTAAAACTGATCCAGTTGTGTCGCGCCACGTTAAAAAACACGCGATGCACCATGCAACTCGGTTCTAGGACCTCGGAACCATTCAAAATATGCACCGAATTTCGGCAAGGAGATCCGCTGTCATGTGACTTCTTCAACCTTGTGCTGGAGCAAATAGTGCGACGGGCAGGCGTCAACAGGAAAGGCAATATCTTTTACAAGTCCAGCCAGCTGCTAGGATACGCGGATGATATCGCCATCATCGCGTGTTCTCGCCGTGGCATTGTGGAAGCATTCACGGCGATTGAAGAACAGGCGAAACGAGTTGGTCTTAAGATCAATGAGGACAAAACGAAATACATGCTGTCAAGCAAAAACCAATCCGTCGCTCACCACCTGGGACAAAATATAACAATTGACAGCTACAATTTCGAGGTAGTTAAGGAGTTTGTCTACCTCGTGGCAAACGTAAATTCCACAAATGACACCACAGTGGAGATCCGGCATAGAATCGCCCTTGGCAACCGCTGCTACTTCGGCTTGTTCAAACAACTGGGGTCAAAACTCCTCACTCGAAAGACCAAAGTCATGCTTTACAAAACGCTCATTCTGCTAGTCTTGCTGTACGGAGCCGAAAGCTGGACAATAAGCAGGACAGCGGAGCTGATCTTGGGTTCTTTCGAAAGAAAAATTCTGCGCCGGATATTTGGTCCTGTCTGTGAGGAAGGTGAATGGAGAAGAAGATACAACCGCGAACTCTACGAGCTGTACCAAGATCTGGATGTAGTCCGGAAGGCAAGGATCCGTCGACTACACTGGCTCGCCCACATCGAGCGCATGGACATCAAGGCTCCAGCTAAGAGGGTCTTCGACTCCGAGCCTCCTGGTTCGAGAAGAAGAGGAAGACCGAACCTCCGGTATAAAGACCAAGTAATCGCGGATGTAAGACATCTTGGTCTTGACAACTGGAAGCAGCGTGCCCGGGACCGTCAAGGATGGAAGGCAGATATAGCTCACGCTCAGATCCTCCATGGATCGCTGGCCTGATAAGTAAGTAAGTAGGTTTCTTTGACAAGTTGTTTAATATTGGTTATCCACAATGTGTTTGTGTAGTGTTTTGAAATGTGTGTCACGAGTGATCATGTTGCAAAATCGAATTATCGGATGCCGTCGGTTGCAGGTAAGTGATGCTTTTGTTCTTCGTTCTCCAATTCATACTGGGAATATATCGATCTCGACTATTCGGATGATCTGATTTCTCGCCTCTTAGCGTTCCTCGACGGTAAGGGGATGAATGTCGAGAGATTGCTTTGGGTTGATTCGTAGCTTTTGAAAATATCGTCGCCATATTGGTGTGATGCGAATGAGTCTCCTTATTGATGAATACCGGTGAATCAGTTCCTTGTTGAGAATTGCGTGATGCCATACGACTTGAGTGATGCTTGCAGGGATGTTGTTGAAGTATATTGTGTAACCTGATATAACTTTTTCTTTTGTTTGTTTCTTCACTTTTAGATTTGTTGCTCTTTGTATCCTTGTTTGCTGATGCGGCATGGATCATTTGAGAAATTCGGGAACAAGTTGCTACCACATGTCGTTGCTGTTGAGTTCCATCGGATTCGTCTTTGTCCCTGGGTGGTTCCATGCACTTGTTGGTATGCGTTCCTGTGATGATCCACCCGAGTTCGGTTCTCTGGGCTACTGTGGCATTGCGATTGCCTTTCACCAAACTTTCGAGGATGATGGAGGAGTAGACATCTGTCCCTAGGAGTAGATCGATTTTGCCTGGTATGTAGAATGATGGGTCAGCTAAAGGTAAGTTCGCTGAGTTTTCCCAATTGTAGTATTGTATCTGTTCCGTTGGTAGTCTACTCGTTATATTGCGAAAGATGTGTGCTTTGACTTGCATGTGGAAAGTCGGGTTTGTGGTTGAGAATAACGTCAGCTGAGTATGATGCTGTGTAGTTCCCGTTGATGTTTGTCCTAGTCCAGTCACATTCGCCAATGTACGTTGTTTCTTTAGTCTAAGTTGTTGGGTAACATGTTCTGTTATGAATGATGCTTCCGAACCTGGGTCGATTAAGGCTCGGAAGGTGTGGAGTCATCCGTCCGAGCGGCTATCTTCACCAGTGCAGTTGCTAATAGAATGTTTGCCTTCATCTGATTGAAGTGGGTAGCGTAAGTGTTCGTGATTGTCGAAGTATCTCTGAACGGATCTGCTTCGGCTTATGCTGCTGCATGTTGAGGCATGGTGGTCGTACCCGAGGCAGTTAGAGCAGATTGAATTTTTTCTTTTTGTGTCCGAGCGAGTTCTGGTGTTTAAGAGTTTTTTGCACGACCTTATGCCATGAGAGCCCTTACATAACCGACAGAGATATTGGTCGCCTGTTGGGTTGGTGTAAAAAGTGTTAGTTTTTCGACACGGAGCTAGCGACCCTGATTGTTTAGAGGAATTTGTTAATTGTTGTATGTTTTCAAGAGAACTAAACCGACATTCAACAAAAGATAGGAATGTTTTCCAATCAGGAAGGGATTTGGAACTTCCTAATTTGTCCTCCCAGTCTATCCGAGTTTGAGGGGTAGTTTGTGGAAAATGAGCCAGATCATCGCTACCTGGTTTTCAACCTAGACTACACGGTCCCAACCCTAATTGACTCATCCTGTAACCCAAGAAGATTCGATTGGGAGCGTTATAGAGCCTTCGTTGGCAACTCTATAATAAGCAGGACCCCTGACACCCCGCGAACCACGTTAGATATAGACAATATGGTCGATACTCTAACAATCACATTGGGCAACGCAAGGGCCAACAGCTGCGCAATCCACAAATCAGGAAAAAAATCTAACCCTTCTTGGTGGAACGCAGACTTAAGCAAGCTCCGCAAAGCCTGTCGTAAGCTCTTTAATAAAGCAAAGAACACAAGTTACGACAGAGACTGGAGCCTATACAAAAATTCACTCAGGGTGTACAAAAAAAACCTGAGGAAAGAACAAAGGCTGTCTTGGAAAATCTTCTGCAATGACATGGAGAAAATATCAGACGCCTATAGACTGAGGAAAATACTCTCGAAAGATCCACAATCTCCCAACTGCCTCATAGCAAATGGAGTTTGGACAACATCTGAGGAAGAAACTCTAAATCTTCTCCTCAACACGCACCCAGTGCACTCGTGAGGGACTCATATCTCCTCTGCGATAGAAGGGCAGTACGAACACATTATCTCCAGAGAGAAAATTATATGGGCATTAAAGAGCTTCAAGCCCTATAAATCGCCGGGTCCAGATGAAATTTACCCCATCGAACTAACACAAACTATGGAATGGACTATACCATGGCTAGGGATAATCTTTAAAGGATGCCTAGCTTGGAGTCACATTCCAGAAAAGTGGAAGTGCGCAAAGGTAATTTTCATCCCCAAAGCCGGCAGGAATTCTCACACTTCCCCCAAGGATCTAAGGCCTATCTGTCTATCATCCTCCGCTCTAAAAACTTTAGAAAGGCTGATAGACCTACACATACGGCACAGCTTGGATCCCTCCTTTCTAAGGCACAGCACGCCTACTGTAAAGGTAGATCGGTCGAAACAGCTCTTCACACATTAGTGAGGAAAATCGAAAGATCAATCCATCTCAAAGAATATACTCTAACAGCCTTCCTAGATATGGAGGGCGCTTTTAACAACGTCACTCCGAAAGCAATAATAGAAGGGCTAGAAAAGCTAAAGGTGGAGAGGACTCTGATAGAGCTGATCAACGAGTTGCTAATAACACGCAAGATTCACTCTAAGTGGGGAAGCCTAGTAACTACCAGAGTAGTTCCTCTCACCTGTTCTCTGGAATGTAGTTGTAAACGAACTACTAATCAAACTGGAGAAAGAAGGCCTGGACGTTGTTGCCTACGCCGATGACGTTGCCATCACAATCTCAGGTAAATACCTTTCTACACTGAATGACTGCATGCAAACGGCATTGTCACTTCTGTGCAAATGGGCGCATAGTAACGGGCTCAGGATTAACCCAAAGAAAACGGAGCTCGTGTTTTTCACCAAAAAACACAAAATCCCGGAAAACTGCGCTATCACTCTGCTCGATAGCAGGTTAGCCTACTCCCCCAGTGCCAAATTCCTTGGCATTATACTCGATAGGAAATTAACTTGGAAGAGCAACACAACTGAAAGAGCAAAAAAAGCAACAATAGCTCTCTACACATGTAAGAAAGCCCTAGGAAAAAAACGGGGATTCAACCCAGAGTGATAGTCTGGTGGACTGCACTAGACATGACAACATACCACAAACAACTCGAGAAGGTACAAAGGATGGCATGTATGTGCATTACCGGGGCCCTCAGGTCCACGCCAACGGCTGCGCTTAACATGATACTAGACCTTACACCACTCAATATTTTCGGCAAGAAAATCGAACTCGAAATGGGTGAGCTATGTCACTGGCCACTCCTCCATCCTGCAAAACAGGATAACTATGACAGAAAACCTACACCACACAGAACCCACCATAGTCTTGGACAAAAACTTTACGATGAATTATCCGGACAGGAAGAACTGGACCCGCCAAACTCAACCGCGCAGAAACTGTGTGGATTTCTACACTGACGGGTCTGAAACCAAAGACGGGGTGGGCAGTGGAGTTTTCTGCAAACAACTCAAGCTACATAAAGCTCTAAAATGACCAGATCACTGCAGCGTGTTCCAGGCGGAACTGTTGGCAATAAAAGAGGCTTTGTCTTGGCTGAAGTGGAACGTTATATCCACATTCGCATTGTGCATTCTCACAGACAGTCAAGCAGCCTTAAAGTCGCTGGAGTCCTATGTGTACATATCAAAATCTAGTCTCGACTGTCGCAGATCTCTTAACGAGATGGCAGATACAATTTATCTGGGTACCAAGACACAGCGACACTACAGGTAATGAAAAAGCCGACACACTCGCTAAACTAGGAACGACGCTACAATCGATCGTGACTTGTGAGAGAGTACCCCTTACAACCATTAAATATAATTTGACCAATCTCGCCAGGGCCGAGACGAACCTGAGATGGACACAGGGACATACCTGCGTCATCACCAGGCAAATCTGGCCTCGGCTGGACAGTCAACGCACAAGGAGTATAATCTCCCTAAAAAGAACTGACATCTACAAAGTCATCGGTGTCATCACATGACACTGCCTCATTGGCAGTTACGCACAAAAACTAGCAATAGTTCCAAATGATTTCTGCAGAAGCTGTCAGGATATATACCAGAATGCAATCTATACCAGAATGCAATCCGCAGTGTCGACTGCAATTCCTAAATTAGAGAGGGCGTGGATGCACTCGGTGCTGGTATCGTGCAAGGACTTTAAGGCTGCGGCGGATTCGTGGGTAAGTTTCGTTTGTTCCATTAAATTCCGAAGGTGTGTGTTGACTAATTTTCGCTTATTCTGAAATCTGTCTTTTAGAATTTCCCAAGCGGACGAATAATTCTTTCCGTCGATCGGAAGATGTTGAATTAACCGCGCAGTTTCGCCGGTGACAAAGTTCTTGAGAAACTGAAGTCTTTGTACATCGGACAGATCCACGTTCTGGTCAATCATGCTTTGGAATAAGATTGTGATTGATTCAGGCGAGAGGATTCTAGTTGCTGCATATTAAGATCGTTAAATTTCTCTAACTCCTCTTGCAATAAAGTATTTTCTTTTTATTTGTGCGTACGTTTCATCAGTTAAATACCTTTCCTTCAAGGAATCAGAAGCACTGTTCACAATGGTTGAGTGTTCTTTTTACGCGCGCTTGAACAACTCTTCGACGTCGGTCAAACACGCGCTTATGTAACCCCTTTTCCGTTGCGCCGCGGAGTCTTTTTGGAACTCTTCTAAGTCCGACAATAGTTCCTTGAGGATTTGGTCTTGGGCCTCGACCGATTTAGCTATTTTTGACATTTTTTTGATTCGATTAGAGGGGTTGGAACGAGAGAAAAAAAGAAAAAAGAGAAAAAAATCAAAAAAAAAAAAAACCAAAGGGTGAAATGGTTTAGGCATGTTAATTAAACACACGCGCACTCATACGCGCTCAGATTAAATTAAAAAGGTGGGTTTAACACACACACATTCATTCACGCAAAAAAAGACGATAAAGTATAATTTTTTATTTTTTTGTTTTTTTATAGATGAGTATGTGTCTGTGACCGTCACCGTTTCGAACGGGTTTCCGGAACACTTAACGCCTTTGTGCAGTTGACGCTTTTGTCGCAGTTAACTTGCAGGCTTTTTGCCCTTTGTTTCTTAAAACTCAGTTAAAAAAAACTGTTCAACACCCACACGCACACACACACCAGAAATTCTGTTATAGGGGGGTCTCAATAGCACTCAAAACAATTGTCTATGTATATATGTGAATAAAAAATGTATTGAATAATATGTATGTTGAAAAAAAACAAAAATTGGGTTTTTCGTATGTATGTATGTAAATGCTGTAAATTGTATATATGTATGTATATATATACGTTGTTTGTCCGCTGAAGTTATTTGTTCTTGTTGTTTGTTCGTTGAAGTTCTTTGTTTTTGTTGTTTGTTCGTTGAAGTTTGTTCTTTGTTTGTTGAAGTTCTTTGTTCTTGTTGTTTGTTCGTTGAAGTTTGTTCTTTGTTTGTTGAAGTTCTTTGTTCTTGTTGTCTACGATTGCTATTGTTTTTCGTTGATCTTTGTTCTCTGTGTTTTTGTGATTCTCTTTGTTCTTTGTCGAGTTTGTTGTTTGATTTTTGTTTGTACGTTATTTGATTTTTGTTTTGTTACGGCCGCTGGTTTGTTGGCTCGAAGGACCAATGTTTCGGGGCAAGGTGCGCCTCGAAAACGTATGTGTGTTGTGTCCAGCGCTAGTTGCGCCTTGAAAAATTAACTTCACTTTGGTTGAAGTGGTTAAGCACCGAACAATAATAAAATATTTGTTTCACCACGTTATAAATTCCCACTACACTGGGTGATTGCTTTATTGAGAATGATTATTGGTGCCTCCGGTCAATTGGTATCGATCCTCGGCCAGCTGGTTTCCAGCTTCATTATGTACATAAATGTTGATGAACATATACATATGTATGTGGATAAGGCTGATGGTCTATATCCCTAGTGACTCTATACAATGCAATGTTGCTGCAACCTAATTGACCGACTGGCTGCAGATTGTTGTTACTGCTTCTGTTGTTGCTGCTGTGTGCCATCTCCCTTGTACGTGTATCGTGTTGTCTCCCTTGCGTCTAGGTGGTGTCATCTCCTTTGCGACATCGTGTTTATTTTTGCTTGGAGTGTAATGTGAATTTGTGAAATGTGTGACATTTGTTAATTTGTGGTAATTGTGATGATTTGTGTCGTTGAAGTTGGTTGGAACTGCTTGCATCGCGGCGGGCATGTGCGTCTTATCGTTTGATGAGATATTCTGCAGCCATGCCGCCGCGATTCATGCATTTTCACACTTCGTTCATCTTGTGATTGTTGTTGTGCAGCAACATTAAGGGTAAGGTCCAGAAAAGAATTACGATGGGTACCGTCGAGTTTCAGCATGATTTCATCGTTGTGGACATTGCTGATGACATCATAATCGGTGTCGAATTCATGATTAGGCATGACTTCACATTGGACCTCAACCAAAAAGTGATGAAGTATGGCAACTTGGAGCTCCCATTAACAATAGATAATGGACAGGGTAACAAGGTCAGGCGAATAGCCGTACAAGCGCGCCAAACAGTTCCCCCGAATGCAGAAGCTGTGGTTTGGGCAAAGATAGAAGAGGATGCGGGGACAAGCCGAATGTGGGAGGTCGAACCCGACAAACGAAATCGACCCAGCGATATCATTGCTGAAAGGGTTCTCGTGGAACCCCGACAAGACACACTGGTTCCAGTACGAGTCCTGAATCCTGCCAGTACACCTAAGACAATACAAAAAGGAACAACAACCGCTCAATACCAAGATGGAGGGCGTGATCGAACCATCTGCAAGCCCATGGAGTTCGACTGTAGTGCTAGTTAAGAAGAAGGATGGAAGCACTCGATTCTGCGTGGACTATAGGAAGCTGAACGATGTCATGAAGAAGGACAGCTATCCTTTACCGAGAATCGACGAGACCTTGGACACACTATCCGGTGCAAAGTGGTTCCCGACGCTGGCCTTGCAAAGCGGATACTGGCAAAAAGAGCTTGATTGGCAAGACAAGGAAAATACCGCGTTCACTGGTGGGGGAGAGTTGTGGCAATTCTCTGTGATGCCCGTCGGTCTTTGCAATGCGCCAGCCACATTCGAAAGACTTATGAATCGGTTGCTAAGAGGACTTCACTGAAGGACTTGCCTTGTCTATCTGGATGACGTAAATGTCATGGGCAAGGATTTCGACGATGATCTTAAGAAGCTTGAGGAGGTATTGGAACGTATCCAAGCAGCCGTACTGAAATTGAGCCCGAAGAAATGTGCGCTCTTCCAAATCGAGGTGAAGTACTTGGGACATGTGTTGACTGCAGAAGGCGTCCACACAGATGATGAGAAAATCTCGGCGGTTAAGGAATGGCCGCGTCCATAAATCTTCATGAGTTAAGGTCATTCCTGGGACTTTGCACATATTACAGGCGATCCGTCCCAGGATTTGCAAACCTTGCCAGCAGTTTGCACGAGCTCACCAAAAAGAGTCCGCCATTCAAGTGGGAGAAGCCGCAAGGGGAAGTGTTCATTCACCTGAAGGAATTGCTCTGCAGTGGGCAGATTCTTGCCTATCCTGTGCCGGGAGAAAAGTTTATTTTGGACACCGATGCGAACGGACATGGACTCGGAGGTGTACTCCCTCAAATGATTGACGGGCGAGAACGGGTCATCGCTTGCCACAGTAGGATCCTACCGAAGCCGGAGAGGAACCACTGCATAACTAGGAGGGAGCTCTTAGCCATGGTTGACTGTGTCAAGCATTTCCACAAATATCTCTATGGCCAAGCTTTCCACCTATGGACGGACCACGCGGCGTTGAGGTTACTGCTGCAGTTCAATAACCCGGAAGACCAGCTTGCTAGGTGGATAGAGAGAATTCAGAGTTATGACTTCAGTATCGAACACTGGAAGGGAACCAGACATGGAAATGCGGATGCATTATCGAGGCGACGTTGCGATGTTGAATGCTAACATTGTTCAGGTGCCGAGACCAAGGAACAGGTCACTGATATCCGTCGTTTCCATGTGCTGCCAGAAGATGTCTGGACTGTCGAGGAGATTAGAAGAATGCAGCGAGAAATGCCGATCTGGCAGTCACCATCGACTACTAAGAACGAGGTTTTCGGTCAACTTGGCAGCAAATATCCAGTGAAAGCCCAATCTTTAAAGCTTACTGGGCTCAATGGCAGAGTTTGTAGCTGAAGAACGGTTGCCTCTACCGCAGTTGGGAAAGTGAAAACGAGGATATTGTAAACGATCTGCTGGTAACTCCAAAGGGACAAGTCGACGAGGTCATCCGAGAATACCACGGGGTACCAAGTGGAGGTCATCATGGTGTTAACAAGCCTGTAGAAAAGATCAAGAGACGTTTCTACTGGGTGGGATACCATGAATCTCTGGTGTGAAAAGTGTGCGAAGGCAAAGGAGCCGCTTAGGAAAACTCGAGGAATATGCAGCAGTATATCGGCGACATCGCAGGCCCATTTCCAGCGAGCAACGCTGGAAACAAATACGCGCTGGTGGTGATCGATTACTTGAGCAAGTGTCCTGAGGTGTTTTGCATCCCGAACCAGGAAGCCAAAACCATTTCGAATGCGTTCGTGAACAACTGGGTTGCGCGTTATGGAGTACCAATTGAATTGCACTCAGACCATGGAAGGAACTTCGAGTCGTCGGTGTTCTTAAAACTCTGCGACATGCTAGGTATCAGAAAGACACGGACAACACCATTAAACCTCCAATCTGATTGCATGGTCGAAATGCTCAACCGGACGATGGAGGAATACTTGAGAATAGTCGTCGTTGGAGATCGGAAGGACTGGGATGAACGGCTTCCCCTTTGCTTAATGGCGTACCGTTCCGCATAACACAATTCATCGGCAATAACACCAGCTGAAGCCATTTTTGGAACTGATCTCCGACTTCCATCGGACTTGAAGTTCGGCGTGGTACTACCGAAAACTTGCGGCAGGGAGGACTTCGTAACCGCAAGGAAGGAACAGCTGAACTCCATCCATCAGCTCATCCGGGAGCGACTGAACTTGGTCAGCGATAAAATGAAGGCGAGGTACGACTTAATGGCGGACTCTTCTAGATTTGAGACAGGACAATTGGTATTGCTGTACGACCCACAACAAAAAAAAAAATTGTGCCCAAATTGCAATCAGCTTGGGACGGATCATATGAGGTCATCAAGAAACTTAACGACGTGGTATGTCGAATACAGTAGACGGGAAACAGACAGGCGATGTATAAGATTGTCCACGGAGAGAGGTTAGCGCCATATCACGGAGAAGAATCAAATCGCTTGTTCGAGGACGAACAAGTTTAGGAGGAGGACAGTGTTGCGGAGACACAAACCGTCAGTTAAGTTCGAATTTCGCTGTCGAAGTTCGAATACTCTGGTGAAGCGGAAGTAGAAATGACGTCAATTTTCAACGGCGTAGTGCTAAATGCCAGAGCATTCTAGAGTTCCATAGGGGAACTTTCGACGGCCAGCATTCGAGAAGGTGAGCCGAGAGCTATATATGCGCGAACGCTCGCCCTCGGGTTTCATTCAATTTACGGAAGTGAATAGAGCGTATCAAGTCGGTATAGAGTGTGTTCGGTCGATAAGCCAGTGTGAAAATAAAGGCTCTTGGTAAAGGTTTGCTTGTGTAATAAAGTGTAACAATAAATAAAAGTGGTGAAGTACTCAGATAGTTGATCTGAGGAGAAATAAGAAAAGTGTATTTTAATTCGAATAAAAAGTGGACAATTGTAGTTTATCGCAATCCAGTGATGTGAATCTAATATTAAACACCCCTTCGTCCCAAATTCCGAGAATTGAGAATATCGATTCGAACCTCGGATGCTCTGAAATCAATATAGGTAAAGTTGACAAAGTTTTTAAGTACGGCATGGTCTTGCATATAATGGATCCATAGGAAATTCTAAGTACCCTTAATCAATTTAGCGTAATTTCTTATCATGTCAATGTTGAAAGTGAGCACAAGAACCTCTTAAATGATGAAATAACCTATATTCGAAACCGTAATACCCCACAGGTGTAAAAGAGATCTCGTTCATTTTATAGGTAAATCTTTCAAGTGGCCCTTTGGCACACTGGATGATGATGATATACAAAAAAAATCCAAGAGCATTTTTCACTTTTAGACAATCACTTCTTCTTCTTAGTGGGCGCTACAGTTCGGGGTGAACCTGGGCCTCAACTAATATTCCCCTCTATCTAGCACGATCTTTCGCTAGCCTTTTCCATTGCCGCACACCCAGTTGGCTGGAGTCCTCTTCCACCTGTGTGCGCCATCTTAAGTGCGTCCGTCCTCTGCTTCTTCGCCCCTCGGGGTTGGATTCAAAGACGTTTATAGGCCCAAAAAATCACGCGCAAAATCTTTCTCTCGAACCGACCAAGGGCCTCCTCATCCGCTTTTGATAGTGTCCATGCGTCTACGCCGTACAACAGGACCGGGATGATAAGGGTCTTATATAGAGTCAACTTTGTCGTTCGGGAGAGGGCTCTATTACTCAGTTGCCTCCTGAGCCCAAAGAAACAGCGATTGGCAAGAGTGATTCTGCGTTTGATTTCGGAACTGATGTCGTTGTTCCAGGTCACTGCGGAGCCAAGGTGGACGAAGTCCTTAACTACCTCGAACTTATATCTGCTTATACAAACGTTCTGGCCGAGACGTCGGGGTGAGCGTTCTTTTTTGATGACAGCATATATTTAGTTTTGCCCTCGTTTACCGCCAAACCAAATTTCGCCGCCTCCACCTCAATACTCGCAAACGCCTCACTGACATCTTGGTGTGATCTACCTATTATGTCAATATCGTCGGCGTATGCAAGG
Source organism: Eumerus sabulonum (assembly GCA_951905685.1). Classification (NCBI taxonomy): domain Eukaryota; kingdom Metazoa; phylum Arthropoda; class Insecta; order Diptera; family Syrphidae; genus Eumerus; species Eumerus sabulonum. Next base: position 92,422,876 of record OX645060.1, read on the forward strand.
AGTTGCGAGGATTTGAAATAGATTGTGCCTCATCACAGCAATCACCACAAAGTAATAAAAGCCGTGAACCGACAAATCAAGACAAACACTAACTATAACGAAAGCATAATACTTCTAAAACAATTTATCGAATCAGATCAAAAGCATGTCCTGGAGAAATTTAATCAAATCGAAGGACTCACTATGAAACTTCAAAGTGAAACAGTTTTTATTGAACAAATGTTCAAGCTTAACTCCCTAAAGGAAAAGGTTGGGAATATTCAGCGGAATTTACACTCGGCAAGGACAGGAATTTAGCAACTTGTTAACGAGTGAGGAAGTAATTGCCTAAAACATTGACCTTACAAAACTTCGCCCTGGTGTCGCTTCTTTTAACGAAGGCACCACCGTTTTAGCCATTGATCTACCTGCCGTTATTCTAATTGCAAATAATTGAACTGGAATTCAAACTCGAATATATAGTTAAAATAGGCAATACGTTTTACACATTTGAAGAAACCATATGCTTTCAAGAGCTGAAAAGAAGAAAAAATTGTGTATTCAAGAAAAAATGTTTTTAGAGGGAAAATCAGTTTGAAAATACATTTGAAGTTGATAGCTCAATAGTAGTAATGAAAAACATAAAAAATAAAAGAATTAACAGTGCTTGTGACGAAAAAACGTTCCTTGCAGATGGGTACTACCTGTTTTCTTTTAACAACTGTATCATTTTTACAGATAATCTTCAATTTTCAAACAAGTTTTCTGTATATAGGGACATTCAGTCAGTCAGCAGTCAGCTTCTCTGGGAGTCGGTTGTCGAGTCTCAAAGATCTGCGGATTTTATGGAAACTAATCAATTTCAAAAGAAATCAAAAAATCTAATTTCATCATCAAAAATTAACTCTAATTTATCATCAATAACAAATGTTGACACCCAACTCTCTCTTGTCAACAACAATGTCTCTGAGTGTAAATCGGTTAACTCGAATAAAAAAAATTCTAATAGGTACATCATCAACGCCTATAATAATAATTGGTTTTGACTATTCGTCTTCTCTTAAATCATATTTCAAAAAAACATTCCAACCAATTAATTCAAATATTATTCTTTAGTTAAAAAAGGTTCTGATTTGACAAAACTTAAATTTAATACTTTTAAACCGATAGTACCAGTTTCTAAATACTCAGTTATCATGAATTCATCGGTATGGCCATGTGAAAAAATTTGTCTCCCGAGAATACAACCACACCAAAAATGACCCAGCTCCTCTTGCTTTGACAACAACACATTCATCGCTGCTTATGGGAACATCGTCGTCAACATCGTCACAATCACCACTACCACCACAACCTCTACAGCAACCATCACCATTCCCATCTGTTGTAAAGAGGAATCGGAATAAATTAAATAACCAAGTGTCTCATTCAAGTTGTGTTTATTAACTGAACTATTCGGTATAGAAAGAGTACAAAGATTTTGAATACATTTTATTAATTTCATGTATGTGTGTGTATACGTGAAGAAAGAGAAACATGTATACAACATGTCCCCTCAATTAGAATAAGAAATAAAAAAAAACAGAAATTGCCAATTCATACATTTAATGCTAGTTCATTAGATAAATTAATTGTAAGATAAGAAGCAATGTAGTTTTAATATTGTTATTTATTTGTTTCGCTTTACTACCTGTTTGCCGGATCTTAAGGTTAATGTATCGGTCGTTGATTGTTCAGTATCTTTTGGGTTATACCCTAAAGTACTGGTTTTGTCTGGGATTACGTCCCTTTGGTTCCTGCGGTATTGCTTACTATTACTATCTTCCACTTCAAGCGATCTTTGTGTCCCTGAGACCTCTACTATCTTCCCCTTTTTCCATTCTTCATTAGGACGCTTCTTGAAGAAGATTGTCTGATTTGGAATAAATTCAGGGCGATTCTTGGCATGTTTGTCCTAGTATAATTTCATGTTGTTTTGGTATTGCTTAATTTGTTTCCTATATGCTTCTTTGTCAACCTTTATTGGCTCCAAGTCCGACTTAGTTATTGGAAGCCTTGTTCTAATTCTACGGGACATTAGCAACTGAGATGGTGAATACGTGAACTGTGCTGTTGCGCGGAGAGAAAGTAATCCTAAGTAGGGATCGGAATTGGTTTCTCTACACTTCGTCAATAGTTTCTTGACTGTTTGTACAAATCTTTCAACTAAACCATTCGATTTAGGATAGTTGGGACTACTGGTAATGTGCTCAAAACTCCACGTTTTCGCAAATTCTCTAAACTCCTTCCCTTGAAACGGAGGTCCATTATCAGAAACTAGCTCTGATGGTATCCCATGTCGTGCAAATATTGACTTTAAACTGATGATTACCTCTCCGGCATTAGAATACTTCAGTTTGACTATTTCAATGAATTTTGAGTAGTAATCTACTAACAATAAATAAGACTCCTTTTTCCATTCGAAAAGGTCGACACCTACTTTTTGAAATGGCAGATCTGGTAGTTCATGCGGAATTAATGGTTCCTTGCAGTTATTATTCAAGTGTCTGTTACATGTCTCACAATTTAGTACTAATTTTGTGATATCTTCATTCATATGAGGCCAAAATACTAATCCTCTAGCACGCTTTTTACTTTTTTCTATTCCTGGATGTCCATCATGGATATATTCGAGAATAAGAGAAGTAAGTTTGGGAGGAATAACTAGCGCTTGACCCTTAAAAATCAGATTTTCAATAACTGACAACTCGTTTCTATAGTTCCAGTACACCTGCAGACCATAAGGTAATTTTCTTACATTTTCAGGCCATTGTCCCTTGATGACTGATATTAGCTGCTGCATGCTTGTATCTTCCAACGTTGCGTTTTGGATTGTCTTAAGTATATCTTTCGATATTGCAAGATTAGACTCTATTAGAGCTTCATGAATTCTGATGTCTCTATCTAATCTGCTTTCCTCCTTATGACATAATGGAGCCCTTGATAATGTATCGGCGACTAACAACTTTTCACAATGTCGGGAATTGGATAATGCTCACGCTGTAAAGCCTTGTTAAGATTCCTTGGATCTAAACAGACACGCAGTGCACCATTGGGTTTCTCTACCAGGACTATTGAGTTGACCCATTGTGTAGGATAATTTACTTTAGTTATTACCCCATCTTTTTCCATTCTATCTAATTCTGATTTTAGTTTAGGATGTAATGTTATAGGAATTCTTCTAGGCGCATCAATAACAGGACTGACTTTGCGATCAACTTTAAGAGTATAAGTGCCTTCTAAGCAACCTAAACCTTCAAACAAATGCTTGAATTTCGATGGCATGCTCGTTATTAAGCATTCCTCTCTTATTTCATTAATTGCGACAGAATTGCGACTCACCAAACTAAGTTTAGAACAATCATGTTTTCTTAAAACTGAATTAACATTCTCCTTGACAATAAAGAAATCGATTCCTACCAGCTTTTTCGAATCGGTTCCTACGGACCCTCTGATAGAACATTGACCCAATATATTAACCTTCGATCCACCAAAAGCTGTTAGACTTCCCACACATTTCTTTATAATTAAACTATTGTTATGGTTTATGAAGTTAAAAGTATTTAACGACATTACATTTGCTTCTGCCCCTGTATCTAAATCGATTTTGATTTGCTTATTGTTAATTTTAAAAAAATTCTGAAAATAAGTTATCCGATTTCTTGCTATTTTGACTTAATATGCCTATGAAAAATTCATAAACCTCATCAATTTTAAATTCTTTACTATCTGTTTCGTTATTTAGGGCAAATTTTTGTATCTTATTCGACTTACAGTACTTCGCGAAATGATTCAAACCTCTGCATACGTGACATCTTTGACCAAGCGCTGGACATTTGTTTCGATGGTACCAGTTTCCACATCGTTCACATCTTTTGTTAGATCCGGGTTGATTGAAGGTGAAGTTTTTGCTGTGTGCAAGTGGAGAGTTGCTGTTTTTTCCGTTGTTGTTAAAAACTAAATTGTTAGATTTAGTGTTGTGATGTTTGTTGTTCTGTCGCGCGTTGTTTTTTGATATTTTATGGTTGTCGCTTTGGTGTTTTTGTACGTAATTAACCTTATTCTCTGAATGTAGTGTAACTGCAGACATCTCTTGGGACTGGGACTGACTTATGATGTATGACTTCGCACGTTTTTCAGCTACTTCCAGAGTCAAGTCGTCAATGTCAAGAAGTGAGCGCCTCAATTTATCATCGTTCAGACCAATGATGAAGACATCGCGAATCATCTGATCTTGCAGTGTACCATATTCGCAGACTTGGGCTATTTCCTTTAAATGCGTTAGAAATTGATGAATGGATTCAGCTGACTTTTGCCTTGAAGAAAGAAATTTATATCGCTCAAAGACTATATTCGTTCTTGGATCGCAGTAGGAACTGAATTTTTTAATGACGCCCTCATATTTCAGATTTTTTGGAAATGTGTTGTAGATACGTAACCCATCATCACCAATGCAGGTAAGAATTGCGTTTACCTTTTTGGCATCATCTGAAATATCAATGAAATTTAGAAATATCTCTAATTTCTGCACCCAAAATTTCCATGCTGCACTCAAATTGGATTGATTGAAGTTCATTTCCTTTGGAGGTCTTGCACCGAAAGAGAATTCCATCATGTGTTTTTTGTATTTCTTGGTTAGGTACGTAGACGTGAAATTTCTCTAATTATCGGCGTTGTTTTCGGATTTTCGGATAACGATATGTCGATTTCCTCTTCTCTTGTCGAATCAATTAAAAAATTCCTGAGACCAATGTACTTCTAGAAATATTCGCCTTCCTATCCAGCTTGACGTAGAATCGAGGAAACTACGTGGTTTACAGAATCCACTGCTTACAACGACTGACCTGACTGTGATGATTCATTTACACCGACTTTTAATTATATGGCTACTGTTTTATTTTTTATTTTATCATTATTTTTTTTTTGAAATGTACTTTGTAACTCTTTGGACTTTGTGACTTTATGACTTGTGGACTCGTTTACACACCTGACACCATGTTGTAAAGAGGAATCGGAATAAATTAAATAACCAAGTGTCTCATTCAAGTTGTGTTTATTAACTGAACTATTCGGTATAGAAAGAGTACAAAGATTTTGAATACATTTTATTAATTTCATGTATGTGTGTGTATACGTGAAGAAAGAGAAACATGTATACAACACCATCAACCTCACAGCTGTCACCTGGAGTGCCGTCCAATTGACATCCAACTTTACCATCTCTTAATTCTCCTCCTTTTCTCGCTTCTCTGTATTATCAAAATACTGGAGGACCTCGCACTAAAATGCTACAAGTACTTCTCTTTTCGTCATCTTCTCAATTTGATATTATTGCCCTCTCTGAAACTTGGCTTAGTAAACACCACTGTTGAGTCAACAATGTAAACATCTTAAACATCTAATGTAATTGCAATTCTTGTTGTTGCAAAATTCATTTTCCTTTTGCTGTCAACAATGTAAACATCTTAACCATCTAATGTAATTGCAATTCTTGTTGTTGCAAAATTCATTTTCCTTTTGCTGTCAAACTCATTTTTGTTGTTGTGAAATTCATTTGCTCTGGGTGAGAACAAAAAAAGAAGAAAAAGACACAGTCGTTTTGAGTGAATAAAGGAAGAAGGACGTAAAAAAGACCTGACGTGTTGTGTTATTTTTTATTACGAGTTCTTTTTATTTTTTTGCAAAAGAGAAGGTGTGCATTCAACAACTGGTCCTACGAGCCAGATTTTTGAAAAAAAAAAACCAAACAAAATTAAGTGGTGTAGTGGTGCAATACACATATTTTAAAATATTTTAAAAACACTATTGCGAGTTGTGTGCAAATATTTCCATTCACGAGACGCGTAAAAAAAATCAAAGGAAATACAATCCATCGGCCATTTTGTACAAGCGTGCTTGCGTGTTCAAACCAATCGCTCATCCGCATTTCGTTCCGTAATCTAATCCAATCTAATCGAATCTAATCTAATAACATATTTTTAAAAACACTATTGCGAGTTGTGTGCAAATATTTCCATTCACGAGACGCGTAAAAAAAAATCAAAGGAAATATAATCCATCGGCCATTTTGTACAAGCGTGCTTGCGTGTTCAAACCAATCGCTCATCCGCATTTCGTTCCGTAATCTAATCCAATCTAATCCAATCTAATCGAATCTAATCTAATAACATATTTTTAAAAACACTATTGCGAGTTGTGTGCAAATATTTCCATTCACGAGACGCGTAAAAAATCAAAGGAAATATAATCCATCGGCCATTTTGTACAAGCGTGCTTGCGTGTGCAAACCAATCGCTCATCCGCATTTCGTTCCGTAATCTAATCCAATCTAATCTAATCTGATAATCTAAGATACATCGCCAGCGAGTACCAATAATCCGTAATCCGACAATTTCTTTTCTTTTTTTTTCTTTTGTTCACCATCTATTCGCCATCTTTTCCCTCGCATATAGTTTTTTCTCTCTTCCGTGCATAGCGCCGGACATAAGACATAACCTCAATCACCCATTTTGCTACGAACACAGTTTCGAGACGGAAAAGTCGATCGCAGTGCGTGAAGTGCAAAAGAATAAAACGAAAACCGAAGAAAATTGCAATTAAATGACCACCGTTAATACAGTCCGAACAACCGCTTAAGAATATTTTTTCCCCATTTAATTCAACATTTGTGGGTGCATCCAATTTCATTTCGTCACTTCCATTGAATTGTTAAAAATTGTGTAAAACAAAAAAAAAACAAGGGAGAAAACGCATTAACAACTTCGCGCAATCCATTTTCTCGCGTCGTGCAAATATACACAAAAGATATACATACATCGATATACGAACAACAGGTGAGTGAGTAGCTAGTGGCTTCATCATTAAATAATATATATCTTTATTATATAACACACATAATAATGATCATTATATAATATACTGAAGTACAAATATATAATATACATAATGAGTAAGCTATTAAAAAATTTGTTGGCCCAATTGACCAAGGACGAAGGCAATTTCAAAAAGGCCAACAAGGAGACTAAGGCATCCAAGCATTATCTCAATGGACGTCTAGCTATGCTCGAGGCAAATTTCCAAGCCAGCACTACAGCGAACGCCAATGCAGTATCAGCAGCAGTCGACGACGCTGAAAGTGAAAAAATCGACGACATATATGACAAAATCAGAGAGTTATACATCACTTACCGCTCGTCGCTGCTGGAAGCTCTGGACAACGTACCGGCTACTTCTACAACCGTCGCCAACGTGCCACAGACCGGGAAAAGACATGAACTGCGTCTTCCGAAAATAAACCTGCCCTCCTTTGCGGGTAGTTATGAAACCTGGAGATCCTTTCATGACGTTTTCCACTCGCTGGTGCATAGTGACCCAACACTAACAGAAGTCGAAAAGCTGCACTATCTGAAGTCCAGCAGCACTGGTGAGGCGGAGCGGTTACTACAACATTTGAGTTTAGATGAAGGTAACTACAAGGCAGCATGGACGATACTCACCAATAGATACGACCACAAAAGAGTATTGGTCAACACGCAATTAAAGTTGTTCTTCAACCAGCCAGTCTCCAGTGTTGAAAGATCGGAGAACCTGAAACAACTTCTAGATGTCTCCACTGAGTGCCTACACGCTTTAAAGAACCTAGGAGTGAAGACTGACAACTGGGACGTAATCGTGATCTACGTTATGTTGCAAAAGTTACCACTTCTAACTCAACAGCTTTGGGAGGAAAAACTCGGTTCTCAAAAGGAGCTTCCTACCCTCAAGGAATTCATCAAATTCCTGGAAGCCAGATTTCGAACTTTAGAGGCCGTCGCTCAACAAACGCCGACACCCAGCTATAAAACTGAGAGCAAAGGAAGACAAGGAAAAAGAAATACCTTCACGACCAGACCCAAACCGAAACAGCAATATAATTGTGGTGTCTGCAGAAAAGGACAGCATGCTCTACGAAACTGTAATCAATTTCTAGCTTCGGAAGTGGATCAACGTCTCTATATGGTAAGACAGCTTCACATTTGCGAAAACTGTCTAGCATACAGTCATCGCACTCAACAGTGCCCAAGTCGCATAGGTTGCTATTTCTGCAACCAGAGACACCACACTTTACTGCACAAAAACCTCAGTCCCGACTCACAACACAATAATCGATTTCACACTATGCCATCCCAATCTACACCACACAACATAATACAGTCCACTCATACACCACACACCAGCACCTCCCACCAGGCACACCAAATACAATCGCACCAACCCCACACATACACACAAACACATCAGGTTTCAACTCAACCCCACACACATACGGCTATCAACCCCAACGCACCAGCGTTTCAACACATAAACACCCATCAACCCTCAACAGTCGCTGAACTTTCCTCACCGACTTCAACACTGAACAACTTCCACACTCAACACCACACAAACACACAAGTTCTGCTAGCGACCGCAATAGTGAAGGTAAGATCAGCTTCTGGAAACCATATTTATCTACGAGCCCTAATAGATCCAGGTTCAGAAGCTAGCTTCATTACGGGAGCAGCAGTCCAGAGACTCAATCTGAAACCCAAACGGACGTTCATTGAAGTATCAGGGTTGGGGAAGGTCAGCAGCGGAACATGCCAAAACTTTATAAACATTTCCTTTGGCTCACCACACTCGTCGTACCAGGGGCACACCCGAGCCCTCATTTTCAGATCCCTGACTGGCCTTCTACCGGCCCAAACCTTAGCCAGCGAAAAATGGACACACTTAAATGGATTGATACTAGCAGACCCAAATTACCACACACCTGCAGCGGTCGATATTCTGCTGGGGAGTGACATCTATGCAGAAATCCTCCTACCAGATGTCATTAGAGAACATCAATTCACAGCACCAGTCGCACAAAAGACAAAACTTGGGTGGATTTTATTCGGCAAGGTGCTTGTGGAAAATCAAAGGGTTAGAAGCTTTGTACAATCACTGGACCTCGATGCTCAATTAAGAAAATTCTGGGAGCTTGAGGAATTTCCTAACGAAAGATATGAAACGGAGGAAGACAAAACTTGTGAACGACACTTTATCGAACACACCAAACGACTACCCAATGGTCGTTACCAAGTCAGTCTTCCCTTTAAGGAAAATTCTCACCCAGCCTTGGGAACGTCAAAAAATGGAGCACTTCATCGGTTCTATATGTTGGAAAAAAGGTTCGAGAAACATCCAACTCTAAGGGAAGAATACCAAAAATGTATGTCAGAATACATAACGCTTGGCCATATGAGTGAGGTAGAAAGCATAGCGGAACTGACGACGAAACCCTACCACTATTTCATCCCCCATCATGCGGTTATCAAAGAATCCAGTTCCACCACAAAATTGAGGGTCGTATTTGACGCGACCTTCTAATCATCTTTTGGCTCTTCGCTGAATGACCACTTGATGGTGGGACCAAAGATCCAGAACAACGTGCAAGATGTCATTCTTCGTTGGAGGAGACATCGTATTACATTCGCCGCGGACATGGAGAAAATGTATCGTCAAATTAGGGTAAACATGAAGGATACAGACTACCAACTCATCCTTTGGAGAGAGAACCCACAGGCACCAATAAAAACTTATCGCCTGGAAACTGTCACCTTCGGAACAGCTTCAGCACCGTACCTAGCGATCCGAGTTCTCCACAAACTGGCAGACGATGAATTGGTGAATTACCCTTCTGTATCATCCATTCTCCACGATGACACATATGTAGACGACGTCATCACTGGAGCAGATACAATTGAAGCAGCCCTAAAAAAGAGAGACGAAGTGATGAAAGCCTTAGCATCTGCAGGATTCAACCTACGCAAGTGGACCAGCAACAACGAACAACTTTTGCAGGACATTCCCAAGGAGGACCGCGAGGTGGACTTCTCATTACCCTTCGAAGAAGCAAACCTAGTAAAGGCACTGGGAATGAAATGGTTACCGGTGGGTGATTTTTTTACTTACCAGGTGACTCCATCTCAAGAAAACAACGTCACGAAGCGGACGGTTCTCTCAGCAATTGCTAAACTGTTTGATCCACTCGGCTGGCTATCCCCAAGCATCATCAAGGCCAAAATTTTGATGCAGGAACTCTGGATACGAGGACTAGAATGGGACACACCATTACCCAAGGAAGTGCACCAACAATGGATCACGTTTCAGAGGGAACTTCCATTGATTGAAAAATTGCGTATCCCAAGGTGGATTCAAACAAGAGCAGGTAACACCAATCTGGAATTGCATGGATTTAGTGATGCTTCACAAAAGGCATATGCTGCTGCCACTTACCTCCGCGTGCTGGACAACAACAAGGTTCATATGCATCTCCTCATGTCCAAAACCAAAGTGGCTCCTTTAAAGACTGTCACACTGCCACGTTTAGAGTTGTGCGGCGCTGTTTTGTTGGCCAAACTAATCCAGGAGACGACCAAAATCCTACGGCTAGAAGGCTGCAAGACATTTGCTTGGACAGACTCCGAAGTGACACTATGTTGGATCAAATCTCCTCCGTCCAGGTGGCAAACCTTTGTCCAAAATCGAGTGGCTCAAATACAATCACTCACGAGCACCGACATATGGAGGTACACATCATCCGCACAGAATCCAGCAGATACAGCGTCGCGTGGCATTTTCCCATCGAAGTTGCTAGATAACAGTTTATGGTGGAATGGTCCATCATTCCTTCTGGAACGCTGGATTTTTACATGTCCCATGCAGCCCAACATTCTGGAGAGTGCAGAAGAAAGGCGAACAAAACAAGTACACATCGCGTCCAATCAACCAGTTCCTATCACCGAAGCAATCTACAAGTACTCGAGCGCCAATAGAGTGACAAGGGTACTCGCTTACTGCATAAGGTTCATTTCAAATCTCCGCAAGGAACCAATGAATAGAAACCTATGCCCACTTTCCCCTCTGGAACTCTGGACTACAACACTGGCAATCGTTCGGATCGTCCAACGTGAAATGTTTGCAACGGAGGAGAAAGACAACACCGGAATCTTAAAGGGCCTCAAATCCTTGAATCCATTCGTCGATAAACAGGGGATTTTACGAGTCGGCGGTAGACTTCAACACGCGGACCTTCATTTCGACCAAAAACATCCCATAATTCTCAAGGCTACACATCATTACACAAAACTAATTATCAGGGAAGCGCACGAGAAAACCCTACACGGAGGAGTACACAAAATGGTTCCTTACCTGCGTCAAAGGTTTTGGATTTGTGGCATCAAGAACGCTGTCAAGAAATGCGTCCATGGATGCATAATATGTCACAGGTACAAACCGAAGCCGATGGCTCAGCTGATGGGGGACCTACCTGCTCCTAGAGTAAGAGCATCGAAACCATTCACACATACCGGAGTCGACTATGCTGGCCCAATCGACATAAAGACATGGAAAGGAAAAAATGCTAAACAACTGAAGGGCTACTTTGCCATTTTTGTATGCCTGGCCACAAAGGCAGTGCACATCGAAACTGTCAGCGATCTTACAACACAAGCATTTTTGGGAGCTTTCAGGAGATTTACAGCCAGAAGGGCTTTGTGTTCACATATGTATTCGGATTGCGGCACTAATTTTGTCGGAGCAAATACGGAGCTTCAAAGGCTTCTCAAGACCGCACAGTTAAACTGGGAGACATGCGCTGAACAATTAGCAAATGAGGGAACGACATGGCACTTCAATCCACCAGCATCACCTCACCTTGGAGGATTGTGGGAAGCCGGCGTGAAATCCATAAAGTTCCATCTCAAAAGAGTCGCCGGCAACCAACTTCTCACTTTTGAGGAACTCAGCACACTCTTAAGTCAGATAGAAGCCTGCTTAAATTCGCGACCTCTGTGCCCTGTATCGGAGGACATCAACGATTTGCAGGCCTTAACTCCAAGTCACTTTCTGATCGGGGGTCCACTTGTCACTCCACCACAACCCGAATACGAAGCTGACAAGACCAGGTACTGCGACAGATGGCAAAGAGTTCAAGCTCTGACCCAGACTTTTTGGAGAAGATGGAGTACCGAATACCTCACGCGTTTACAACAGCGGCCAAAATGGACCAAAACGGAACCACAAGGAGTGAAAGAGGGCGACTTGGTGCTACTCCGCGACGAACGTCTCCCCCCGGCAAAGTGGAACTTAGCGCGAGTTACAAAACTACACGTCGGCACGGACAACCTAACGAGGATAGTCACGGTCAAAACAGTGACTGCGTCAAAAAACCGCGAATACAAAACACCGATCTCAAAATTATGCCCTCTACCAAGTAACAAAATCACGGCAGAAGAAACGATAATCTGAAATATGTAATAGGCAATATATACAAACTAATAATAATCGAAAAGCAGCAAATAAGATCATACACAAATAACCGACAGCACAAATATAATATTGAAAAAAAAATATATATATATATATATATACATACATATATCATGACACTAGCTACCCAACTCCTAACATCATGATATTCAACACTACACAACACGTATCCTTAAGACCCAATCGCAACCCCCGTACATTCAAATAAAAAAAAAAAAAAAAAAAAAAAAAAAATCAAAACGACACACTCACTTACACATACATACTGGCAATAAGGCACACTCTCGCAATCAAAAGATCAATTAAAAGATCAAAAAAGAAAAAAAAAACTATAATAGGAAAACAAAATAACACAGAATAATATACTATTAATAAACTTGATATTTTTATGATGCCACTACTACCACTTACTCTGCAACCCCCCGTATTTCCTTGTTTGCCTTCCTCACCTACTAACTTCACCCAATTTTAGCAAAGGCAACATAGATGACATTGGCGAAATGAATCTCACCAGTGATGCCCAGTATCAACGATGGCAACTGCGGACAGTGAAACATGCGAACTACGTTCACAGCCGGGGAGCATGTTGAGTCAACAATGTAAACATCTTAAACATCTAATGTAATTGCAATTCTTGTTGTTGCAAAATTCATTTTCCTTTTGCTGTCAACAATGTAAACATCTTAAACATCTAATGTAATTGCAATTCTTGTTGTTGCAAAATTCATTTGCTCTGGGTGAGAACAAAAAAAGAAGAAAAAGACACAGTCGTTTTGAGTGAATAAAGGAAGAAGGACGTAAAAAAGACCTGACGTGTTGTGTTATTTTTTATTACGAGTTCTTTTTATTTTTTTGCAAAAGAGAAGGTGTGCATTCAACAACCACCATGACGCTGAGATGTTCAGTAGTAACCAGTATGCTGTTTTTCGTAAAGATCGTAATTTTGATCTTCTTGATTGTGAGAGGGGAGGTGGAGTGCTTGCAGCAGTGCGCATGACACTTCAATGCACCAAAATTGCGCTTATCATCAAATTTGATTGCATTAATGAAATTATTCTCATTGTCTCTTACATTCCACCGAATAGTTCGTTTAATTTGTATAGTGCCCAAATCGAGAATTGTCGTTCTATTATAAAAAATCGTAAAGATAATCAAAAAATTATTATAGTAGGTGATTTTAATTTGCCTAACATTAAATGGGTTTTTGATCCAGTAGAGAAAACACTTATTCCTTTTAATGTAATTTTCAATCATGATTGTGAAGTTGTTGATACTTTCGCACAATTTGATCTCAAAGAAATAAATTACTTAAATAGTTCAATTAATAATGTTCTCCATTTAGTTTTTGTGGACTCTGATTTGTGCGTGAGTATTGGCGACTCAACGGTTCCTCTTTTTCCCAACACAATTCATCATACTGCCTTTATTTTGCATTTTGAATTTTATACTTATTTTTCACCTGCAACTTCGGAATCTAATTTAAAATACAATTTTAACAATTCAAATTTTAATTCAATTAGTAATTATATTGTTACGAAATATTCAATCCCACACTGAATAGGGTTCGCACCACTGGATTGCGACAAACTACAATTGTCCTTTTTATCCGTAATAAAACACACACACTTTTCTTGTTTCACCACAGATCAATTATCTGTGCAGCTTCACCACTTTTATTTATTATCCAAAACTTATTGAACACTTTAAACTTTATTACACAAACAAACCTTTATTGAGAACTTTTATATTCACACTGTTTGATCACACTGACTTGTCACACGCTGTAAAATACCACAAACTGAATGAACGTCGAGGGCGAGTGTTCGCGCTTATATAGCGCTCGGTCCACCTTCTCGAATGTTCGCCGTCGGAAGTTCCCCTTCGGAAATCTCTAGAATGCTCTGACAATTAGCACTACGACAGCGAAATTCGAACTTAACCGTCGGTTTGTGTCTCCGCAACACTGCCCTCCTCCTAAACTTGTTCGTCCTCGAACAAGCGATTGGATCCTTCTCCATAATATGGCGCGAACCTCTCTACGTGGACAATCTTATACTTCGCCCGTCTGTTTCCCGTCTGTTGTATTCGGTACACCACGTCGTTAAGTTTCTTGATGACCTCATATGGCCCATCCCAGGCTGACTGCAATTTGGGACACAAGCCTTTTTTTCGTTGTGGGTAGTACAGTAATACCAATTGTCCGATCTCGATTCCAGAAGTATTCGCCCTCAAGTCGTATCTCGCCTTCATCTTATCGCTGACCAAATTCAGTCTCTTTCGGATGAACTGATGGAGTTCAGCTGTTCTTTCTTTTCGGTTACGAAGTCCTCCCTGCCACTAGTTGTCGGTAGTACCACGCCGAACTTCGAGTCCGATGGAAGTCGAAGATCAGTTCCAAAAATGGCTTCAGCTGGTGTTGTTGCCGTTGAATTGTGCTGTGCGAACGGTACGCCATTAAGAAATGGGGAAAATGTTCATCCCAGTCCTTCTGATCTCCGACGACGACTTTTCTCAAGTATTCCTCCATCGTCCGGTTGAACCTTTCGACCATGCCATCAGATTGTGGGTGTAATGGCGTTGTCCGTGTCTTTCTGATACTTAGCATGTCGCAGAGTTCTTTGAACACCGACGACTCGAAGTTCCTTCCCTGGTCTGAGTGCAGTTCCAGCGGTACTCCGTAACGCGCAACCCAGTTGTTCACGAATGCATCGGAAATGGTTTTGGCTTCCTGGTTCGGGATGCAATACACCTCAGGCCACTTGCTGAAGTAATCAGTCACCACCAGCGCGTATTTGTTTCCAGCGATGGTCGTTGGGAATGGGCCTGCGACGTCCATGGCGATACGTTCGGACGAAGCTCCAACATTTTACTGCTGCACATTTCCTCGAGTTTTCCTAACTGGACCCTTTGCCTTCGCACACTGTTCAGACTTGCGAGTGAAATGTGTGACCGACTCATGGCATCCTACCCAGTAGAAACGTCTATTAATCTTTTCTACTGTCTTGTTAACACCAAGATGACCCCCACTTGGTCCCTCGTGGTATTCTCGGATGACCTCGTCGATTTGTCCCTTTGGAGTTACCAGCAAATCGTTTACAATGTTCCCGTCCTCACTTTCCCAACTGCGATGGAAGCAACC
This sequence comes from Eumerus sabulonum, assembly GCA_951905685.1. Lineage (NCBI taxonomy): Eukaryota > Metazoa > Arthropoda > Insecta > Diptera > Syrphidae > Eumerus > Eumerus sabulonum. The sequence continues at coordinate 92,438,366 of OX645060.1, forward strand.
GTTCTACAGCTTCACACTCTGCCATTGAGCTCAGTAAGCTTTCACTATTGGGCTTTCACTGGATATTTGCTGCCAAGTTGGTCGAAAGCCTCGTTCTTGGCAGTCCAAATCTTCTCGCTGCTTCCTTCCGACCTTCTCAACAGTCCAGGAATCTTCTGGCAGCACATGGAAACGACGGATGTCGGTGACCTGTTCCTTGGTTTCGGCACGTGAGCAATGTTTGCATTCAACATCGCAAGGGCGCCTCGATAATGCATCCGCATTTCCATGACTGCTTTCCATTGGGTGTTCGATACTGAAGTCATAACTCTGGATTCTCTATATCCATCTAGCAAGCTGGCCTTCCGGCTTCTTGAACTGCAGCAACCACCTCAACGCTGCGTGGTCCGTCCTAAGATGAAAAGCTTGGCCATAGAAATATTTGTGGAAATGCTTGAAACAGTCAACGACGGCTAAAAGCTCCCTCCTAGTTACACAGTAGTTCCTCTCCGGCTTCGATAGAATCCTACTGTAGTAAGCAGTGACCCGTTCTCGCCCGTCAATTATTTGAGAGAGTACTCCTCCGATTCCATGTCCGCTCGCATCGGTGTCCAAAATAAACTTTTCTCCCGGGACAGGATATGCAAGGATCTGCGCACTGCAGAGCAATTCCTTCAGGTGAATGAACGCTTCCTCCTGCGGCTTCTCCCACTTGAATGGCCGATTCTTTTTGGTGAGCTCGTGCAAACTACTGGCAACGTTTGCAAATCCTGGAACGAATCGCCTGTAATATGTGCAAAGTCCCAGCAAAGACCTTAACTCATGAAGATTCTTCGGCCGCGGCCATTCTTTAACCGCCGAGATTTTCTCTTCATCTGTAAGGAATCCTTTTGCAGTCACCAAGTACTTCACCTCGTTCTGGAAGAGCGAACATTTCTGCGGGCTCAGTTTCAATCCGGCTGCTTGAATACGTTCCAGTACCTCTTCAAGCTTCCTAAGGTGATCGTCGAAATCCTTGCCCATGACAATTATGTCATCCAGATAGACAAGGCAAGTCCTCCAGTGAAGTCCTCTTAGCACCCGGTTCTAGGTCTTTCGAAGGTGGCTGGCGCATTGCAAAGACCGAAGGGCATCACAGAGAATTGCCATGACTCTCCCCCGGCGGTGAATGCGGTCTTTTCCTTGTCTTGCTGGTCAAGCTCTATTTGCCAGTATCCACTTTGCAAGTCCAGCGTCGAGAACCACTTTGCACCAGATAGTGTGTCCAAGGAGTCGTCGATTCTCGGTGAAGGATAGCTGTCCTTCGTCGTGACTTCGTTCAGCTTCCTATAGTCCACGCAGGGTCGGGTGCTTCCATCCTTCTTCTTAACTAGCACTACTGGCGAACTCCATGGGCTTGCAGATGGTTCGATCACACCCTCCTTTTCCATTTCGTCGATTAGGTTGATCACCTCTCCTTCTTTCGCCAAAGGTACCTTCCTCGGTGGTTGCCGGATCGGTCTAGAGTCCCCTGTGTCTATTCTGTGCTTCATAATTGATGTTCTTCTAAAATTCTTACCATTTGCAAAAACTGTCCAATATTTACGAAGCAGGGAGAGTGCTTTACTTGTCTGCTTCTCCAATAGATGTTGCGTCCACTCTCTGACCATTGTTTTCAAGAACAGTTTGTTTTTCCGGATTTCCCGGTGATTCTGATCTTTGCAGTTCATAATAGCGGCAGCTTCTTGGCATTGAGCGATCGTTGTTCCTTTGTGTATTGTCCTAGGTGTTCTGGCAGGATTCAGGACTCGTACTGGAACCAGTTGGTCTTGTTGGAGCTCCACGAGGGCCCTTCCAATAATGATATCGCTGGGTCGATTTCGTTTGTCGGGTTCAACCACCCACATTCGGCTTGGCCCCGCATCCTCTTCTATCTTTGCCCAAACCACAGCTTCTGCATTCGGGGGAACTGTTTGGCGCGCCTGTACGACTATTCGCCTGACCTTGCTACCCTGTCCATTATCTATTGTTAATGGGAGTTCCAGGTTGCCATACTTCATCACTTTTTGGTTGAGGTCCAATGTGAAGCCATGCCTAATCATGAAGTCGACGCCGATTATGATGTCATCCGTAATGTCCGCAACGATGAAATCATGCTGAAACTCGACGGTACCCATCGTAATTCTTTTCTGGACCTTTCCCTTAACTTCCGCCATCTCACCAGTTACTGTACGAAGCCTTACCTCCGAAAATGGATTGATGTCAGAAACCAGCCCGCTTCGGATGACTGAATGAGTTGCGCCTGTGTCCAACGTCAGCAGATATCGTCGCCCGTCCATCGTTCCCTCGATGACTAGGCTGGTTGCACCTCTACAGATTCGGGATACGAGGATGCTGGGGCACTCCAATGTGGGAGCCAGCGCATGCCCCTCTGCACTGACTCGTTCTAGTGTAACGGATTGTTAGGTGCACCTTTTGCACCTCCACGTTCGAAGTCCCTCCCTTGGTCCCTTTTTGGCGAACTAGACCTCGAACGATTCCTTCGCAGGCGGCAGTTCCTCGCAATGTGCCCCTGCTGATCGCAGATGTAGCATCTGCCCGGGAATGAACCACTCCTACTCGTCCTTGTTGTTCTGGAACTATCCTGGTCTTGAGATATGCGCCGTAGTTTGATGGAAGGTCGGCATATCAAGAGCGATGTTTCACATGCGAGAGCGCTTGCAACTGTTTCCTTGAAAGATGGCTTCGGCAGGAGAATCAGACTTCGCTGCGTATCGGGGTCTCTTAGCCCTGGATGAAAGAATCCGTTTCCAGTTTTTCCAGCACATCAACTGGAACATCCGCGTAGGCTGGATGAGATAGCCTCTCGATGTCGGCAGCATACTTGGTCTCGTTTCCACGCTGATTGCGTCTTTTATATTCCAGCTTGTGCATCTCCTGCATGTGCTCACTGCCGTATCTTCGATGAAGAGCTTCCCATATGGCTGTGTAGTTCCTTCTCTGGGTCTCCGGGATGGTCTGTAGAACGCCAGCTGCTTCAGCTTTATGGGAAATTACTATGGCGGCCACACGGTCTTCTTCTCCCCATTGATTCCGTTCCGCTGCTGTTTCGAATTGGAGCTTGAAGACGTTGAACGCGCTCGTACCGTCGAAGTTGGAAGCTATGAATTTCGATGCTGCAGTCGGTACAACGATTCCTTGATGCTGAACTTTCTGGACAGTTTTCTCGGGTTCCAGAACCTTCTTGTCGAACCTCGATTCCAGAGTCTCGATTATCTTTTCTTGACTATTTTCGAAATCTAGAACCTTCTTGTCCAGTGTATCGATTCGCTCTTCGACCCCCTGGAAACGGTCGTTGACGGCTTGCTGGATGTCTCTCAAGCTTTCTCGATTGTTCTCTAGCATCTCTTCTACCGTCTCCAGCTTCTGCTGCAGGGAAGTGGAATTTTCCTCCAATTTCTGACTCAGAGAAGTAGAATTTGCCTCCAACTTTCTACTTACGGTAGCGGAATTTTCCTCCAGTTTTTGATCTAATTTCTGGCTCAGGGAAGCACTCATAGCACTCATAGCCGCGAGAATTTGCTGCATATCGAGTGCTGGCTCACTGGATGTCGACGGCTTCTCCACCCCGAACTCGTGATTCTCCCAGGCGACACCTTATTCCTCCAACGCTGATCGCAGTCTCTCCACCAGGTTGGCTTTACTTCCCACTGTGGGTAGTTCTCGAGCATCCAGCTCTCTTTTCAGTTGTTCGATGGTCAATTTTTCCAATTTCACCAATTTCTCACTCTTTCAATAATTTACTTTTAAAAGTTCAATTCACACTATCAATAAACGTTTCCTCGTTTACTCGCATACCCACTTCTGACACCAAATGCTACGAAATATTCAATCATACACCGAATAGGGTTCGCACCACTGGATTGCGATAAACTACAATTGTCCTTTTTATCCGTAATAAAACACACACACTTTTCTTGTTTCACCACAGATCAATTTTCTGTGCAGCTTCACCACTTTTCTTTATTATCCAAAGCTTATTGATCACTTTAAACTTTATTACACAAACAAACCTTTATTGAGAGCTTTCATTTTCACACTGTTTGATCACACTGACTTGTCACACGCTGTTCAATACCACAAGCTGAATGAATGTCGAGGGCGAGTGTTCGCGCTTATATAGCGCTCGGTCCACGTACTCGAATGTTCGCCGTCGGAAGTTCCCCTTCGGAAATCTCTAGAATGCTCTGACAATTAGCATTACGCCGTTGACAGTTGACATCATAGCAATCTCCGCTTCAAGAGAGCTTTCGAACTTCGACAGCGAAATTCGATAGCTCTCTTGAAGCGGAGATTGGAATGATGTCAACCGTCAACGGCGTAATGCTAATTGTCAGTGCGTTCTAGAGATTTCCGAAGGGGAACTTCCAACGGTGAACGTTCGAGAAGGTGGACCGAGAGCTATATAAGCGCGAACACTCGCTCTCGACATACATTCAGTTTGTGGTATTGAACAGCGTGTGACAAGTCAGTGTGATCAAACAGTGTGAAAATAAAAGCTCTTAATAAAGCTCTTAAAGTGGATAGTATTGGATAATAAATAAAAGTGGTGAAGCTACACAGATAATTGATCTGTGGTGAAACAAGAACGGTGTGTGTGTTTTTATTCGGATAAGAAGGACAATTGTAGTTTATCGCAATCCAGTGGTGCGAACTCTATTTGGTGTGGGGATTGAATATTTCGTAACATTAGGTGTCGGAAGTGGGACTGCGAGTAAACGAGTTAAACGTTTATTCAAAGTGTGAATTGGACTATTAAAGGAGTGAGAAAATGGTGAAACTGGAAAAGTTGACCATTGAACAACTGAAAAGAGAGCTGGATGCTCGGGAATTATCCACAGTGGGAAGTAAAGTCAACCTGGTGGAGAGACTGCGATCAGCGTTGCAGGAAGAAGGAGTCGAGTGGGAGAGTTACGAATTCGGGGTGCAGAAGCCGTCGACATCCAGTGAGCCAACATTCGACATGCAGCACATTCTCGCTGCTCTTAATGCTATGAGTCAAAAGATGGAGAAAAATTCCGCTGCCGTAAGTAGAAAGTTGGAGGAAAATTCCGCTTCTCTGAGTCAGAAACTGGAGGAAAATTCCACTTCTTTGAGTCAGAAACTGGAGGAAAAATCCATTTCCCTGCGCCGGAAACTAGATCAAAGGCGGGGGGAAATTTCCACTTTCCTGGCCAGAAGCTGGAGACGTTAGAAGGGATGCTAGAGAACAATCGAGAAAGCCTAAGAAACATCCAGCAGGCCGTCGACGATCGATTCCAGAACGTCGAAGAGAGAATCGAGACACTAGAATTGAGGTTCGACAACAAGGTTCTAGATCTCGAAAATAACCAGGAAAAGAGAATCGAGACACTGGACAAGAAGGTTCTGGAGCTCGAGAAAACTATCCAGAACTTACAGCATCAAGGAAGCGTCGTACCGACTGCAGCACCGAAATGTACAGCCCCCAACTATGACGGCATGAGCGCTTTTAACATCTTTAAACTTCAGTTCGAGACAACAGCGGAACGGAATCAATGGGGAGAAGAAGATCGTGTGGCCGCTCTTGTAATTTCCCTTAAAGGTGAAGCAGCTGGTGTTCTACAGACCATCCCGGAGACCCAGAGAAGGAACTACACAGCCATATGGGAAGCTCTTCATCGAAGATACGGCAGTGAGCACATGCAGGAGATGCACAAGCTGGAACTTAAAGGACGCAAGCAGCGTGGAAACGAGACCATCCAGCAGTACGCTGCCGACATCGAGAGGTTATCCCATCTTGCCTACGCAGATGTTCCAGTTGATGTTGTGGAGAAACTAAAAACGGATTCTTTCATCCAAGGGCTAGGGGACCCCGATACGCAACGAAGCCTGATTCTCCTGCCGAAGACATCTTTAAAGGACACACTTGCCAGCGCCCTCGCATGTGAAACATCGCTCTTGATATGCCGACCTCCCATCAAACTACGGCGCATATCTCAAGACCAGGATAGTTCCAAAACAACAACGGCGAGTAGGAGTGGTTCATTCCCGGGTAGATGCTACATCTGCAACCAGCAAGGGCACATTGCGGGAAACTGCCGTCTGCGGAGAAAGCGTTCCTCCAGCAAATTGCGGCTTAATTCCAGAGCAACGACAGTGAGTAGGAGTCGCTCGTTCCCAGGTAGCGGCTATACCTGCGACCAGCAGGGGCATATTGCGAGAAACTATAGTCTGCGGAGAAAGCGTCCTTCCAGCAAATTGCGGCGTAGTTCCAGAGAATCAACGGTGAGTAGAAGCCGCCCGTTCCCAGGTATATGCTACATATGCAACCAGCAGGGGCACATGGCGCGAAATTGCCGTCTGGGAGAAGGGGTCCGAGGTCGGGTTCGCCAAAAGGAGATCAAGAGAGAGCTCGCGAATTCTGGAAGGGAAGCAGCCATAGAAATGCGGATGCATTAACGAGCCGATCCCGCTGTGTTGAATACGCGCATTGTTCACGTGCGGAAACCAAAGAAGAGGTCACCGATATCCGTCGTTTCCATGTGCTGCCAGAAGATGTTTGGAGTGCCGAGAAGGTTGGAAGAAAGCAGCGAGAAGATGCCGATCTGGCCATCATCGGACACCAAGAACGAGGTTTTCGACCAACTTGGCAGCAAATATCCAGTGGCAGAGTTTGAAGCTGAAGAACGGTTGCCTCTACCGTAGTTGGGAAAGTGACGACGGGAACATTGTAAACGATCTGCTGGTAATTCCAAAAGGACGAATCGACGAGGTCATCCGAGAATACGACGAGGGACCAAGCGGGGGTCATCTTGGTGTTAACAAAACTGTAGAAAAGATCAAGAGACGTTTCTACTGGGTAGGATGCCATGAGTCGGTCACAAATTTCATTCGCAGGTGCGAACAGTGTGCGAAGACAAAGGGGCCAGTTAGGAAAACTCGAGGAGATATGCAGCAGTACAATGTTGGAGCACCGTTCGAACGTATCGCCATGGACATCGCAGGCCCATTCCCAACGAGCAACGCTGGAAACAAATACGCGCTGGTGGTGATTGATTACTTCAGCAAGTGGCCTGAGGTGTTTTGCATCCCGAACCAGGAAGCCAAAACCATTTCCGATGCATTCGTGAGCATCTGGATTGCGCGTTACGGAGTACCGCTGGAACTGCACTCAGACCAAGGAAGGAACTTCGAGTCGTCGGTGTTCAAAGAACTCTGCGACATGCTAGGTATCAGAAAGACACGGACAACACCATTACACCCACAATCTGGTGGCATGGTCGAGAGGTTCAACCGGACGATGGAGGAATACCTGAGAAAAGTCGTCGTCGAAGATCAGAAGGACTGGGATGAACATCTTCCCCTTTTCTTAATGGCGTACCGTTTGGCACAGCACAATTCAACGGCAACAACACCAGCTGAAGCCATTTTTGGATCTGATCTCCGACTTCCATCGGACTTGAAGTTCGGCGTGGTACTATCGACAACTAGCGGCAGGGAGGACTTCGTAACCGAAAAGAAAGAACAGCTGAACTCCATCCATCAGTTCATCCGGGAGCGACTGAATTTGGTCAGCGATAGGATGAAGGCGAGATACGACTTAAGGGCAAACTCTTCTGGATTCGAGACGGGACAATTGGTATTGCTGTACAAACCACAACGGAAAAAAGGCTTGTGCCCCAAATTGCAATCGACCTGGGACGGACCATATGAGGTAATCAAGAAACTTAACGACGTGGTGTACCGAATACAGCAGACGGGAAACAGACGGGCGAAGTATAAGATTGTCCACTTAGAGAGGTTAGCGCCATATTACAGAGAAGGATCCAATCGCTTGTTCGAGGACGAACAAGTTTTGGAGGAGGGCAGTGTTGCGGAGACACAAACCGACGGTTAAGTTCGAATTTCGCTGTCGAAGTTCGAAAGCTCTCTTGACGCGGAGATTGGAATGATGTCAACTGTCAACGGCGTAATGCTAATTGTCAGTGCGTTCTAGAGATTTCCGAAAGGGAACTTCCAACGGCAAACGTTCGAGAAGGTGGACCGAGAGCTATATAAGCGCGAACACTTGCCCTCGACATACATTCAGTCTGTGGTTTTGAACAGCGTGTGACAAGTCGGTGTGATCAAACAGCGTGGAAATAAAAGCTCTTAATAAAGGTTCGTTTGTGTAGTAAAGTTTAAAGTGGATAGTATTGGATAATAAATAAAAGTGGTGAAGCTACACAGATAATTGATCTGTGGTGAAACAAGATAAGTGTGTGTGTTTTTACTTGGATAAAAAGGACAATTGTAGTTTATCGCAATCCAGTGGTGCGAACCCTATTTGGTGTGGGGATTGAATATTTCGTAGCAATATTGTTGCGGAGACACAAACCGACGGTTAAGTTCGAATTTCGCTGTCGAAGTTCGAAAGCTCTTTTGAAGCGGAGATTGCGATAATGTCAACTGTCAGTGATGTCAGAGCATTCTAGAGGTTTCCGATGGGGAACTTCCGACGGCGAACATTCGAGAAGGTGGACCGGGAGCTATATAAGCGCGAACACTCGCCCTCGTCATTCATTCAGTTTGTGGTATTGAAAAGCGTGTGACAAGTCGGTGTGATCAAACAGTGTGAAAATAAAAGCTCTTAATAAAGGTTTGTTTGTGTAATAATGTTTAAAGTGGATAGTATTGGATAATAAATCAAAGTTGTGAAACTGCACAGATAAATGATCTGTGGTGAAACAAGGAAAGTGTGTGTGTTTTGATTCGGATAAAAAGGATGACTGTAGTTTATCGCAATCCAGTGGTGCGAATCCTATTCAGTATGGGATTGAACATTTCGTAACATTTGGTGTCAGAATTAGGATTGCGAGTAAACTAGTTAAACGTTTATTCAAAGTGTGAATTGGACTATTAAAGTGAACTATTAAAAGAGTGAGAAAATGGTGAAATTGGAAAAGTTGACCATCGAACAACTGAAAAGAGAGCTGGATGCTTGGGAATTATCCACAGTGGGAAGTTAAGCCAACCTGGTGGGTAGACTGCGATCACCGTTGCAGGAAGAGGGTGTCGACTGGGAGAGTTTCGAATTCGGGGTGGAGAAGCCGTCGACATCCAGTGAACCAGCATTCGATATGCAGCAAATTCTCGTAGTTTAATTTTCGTTTCAGATTCTTTTATTTATTTAATTTAAATTTTTCTACACTATTTAAGTTTTTAATTCTTTATTTTGTTGTGAACGCAACCACTATCGTCTGAACACTGATCACTCAAAACTTCGCCACCACATGAGAAACCCAACACCTGGATGAACATGAAAATTACTATGAAAGCAACTCGAAATAAGACCGTTAAGTGTTGCCTGGCGTTAACCATCAAGCGAGAAGCAAATAGAATACATTATGTATGGAGCAATCCTGTCGTTGGATTCCTATGTGGGCACATAGCTTAGAGAGAGGGATATTTACATACACAATCAAATACAGTAAATAATAAGAGGAATAGCAATTCATTAAGTAAATATGTAGAAATACAAACAGTATCTGCAGCAAGCAGAGTGCTTTATACATTCAGAACTTATGAATACATTACAGCAGCTATGAATGCTATGAGTGCTTCCATATCCCAGAAACTAGATCAAAAGTTGGAGGAAAATTCAGCTTCCATAGGCCAGAAACTAGAGAAGCTAGAGACGTTGGAAGAGATGCTACAGAACAATCGAGAAAGCTTGAGAGACATCCAGCAAGCCGTCAACGATCGGTTCCAGGGCGTCGAAGAGAGAATCGATACACTAGATAAGAAGGTTTTGGATCTCGAAAATAACCAGGAAAAGTGAATCGAGACACTGGACAAGAAGGTTCTGGAACTCGAGAAAACTATCCAGAACGTACAGCATCAAGGAATCGTTGTACGGACTGCAGCATCGAAATTCACAGCTCCCAACTTCGACGGCACGAGTGCGTTTAACATCTTTAAACTTCAGTTCGAGACAACAGCGGAACGGAATCAATGGGGAGAAGAAGATCGTGTGGCCGCTCTAGTAATTTCGCTTAAAGGCGAAGCTGCCATCCCGGAGACCCAGAGAAGGAACTACACAGCCATATGGGAAGCTCTTCATCGAAGATAAGGCAGTGAGCGCATGCAGGAGATGCACAAGCTGGAACTTAAAGGACGCAAGCAGCGTGGGAACGAGATAATCCAACAGTATGCTGCCGACATCGAGAGGCTATCTCATCTAGCCTACGCGGATGTTCCAGTTGATGTGGTGGAAAACCTGAAAACGGATTCTTTCATCCAAGGGCTAAGAGACCCCGATACGCAACGAAGTCTGATTCTCCTGCCGAAGACATCTTTCAAGGAGACAGTTGCCAGCGCTCTCGCATGTGAAACATCGCTCTTGATATGCCGACCTTCCATCAAACTACGGCGCATATCTCAAGACCAGGATAGTTCCAGAACAACAACGGCGAGGAGGAGTGGTTCATTCCCGGGTAGATGCTACATCTGCGACCAGCAGGGGCACATTGCGAGGAACTGCCGCCTGCGAAGAAAGCATTCGAGGTCTAGTTCGCCAAAAAGAGACCATGGGAGTGAACGCGACCGTGGAGGTGCAAAAGGTGCACCTAACAATCCGTTAAACTAAAACGAGTCAGTGCAGAAGGGCATGCGCTGGCTCCCACATTGGAGTGCCCCAGCATTCTCGTATCCCGAATCTGTAGGGGTGCAACCAGCCTAGTCATCGAGGGAACGATGGACGGGCGACGATATCTGCTGACGTTGGACACGGGCGCAACGCATTCAGTCATCCGAAGCGGATTGGTTTCTGACATCGAACCATTTTCCGAGGTAAGGCTTCGTACAGTAACTGGTGAGAAGGCGAAAGTTAAGGGAAAGGTCCAGAAAAGAATAACGATGGGTACCGTCGAGTTTCAGCATGATTTCACCGTTGCGGACATTACTGATGACATCATAATCGGCGTCGACTTCATGATTAGGCATGGCTTCACATTGGACCTCAACCAAAAAGTGATGAAATATGGCAACTTGGAACTCCCATTAACAATAGATAATGGACAGGGTAACAAGGTCAGGCGAATAGTCGTACAAGCCCGCCAAACAGTTCCCCCGAATGCAGAAGCCGTGGTTTGGGCAAAGATTGAAGAGGATGCGGGGACAAGCCGAATGTGGGTGTTCGAACCCGACAAACGAAATCGACCCAGCGATATCATTGTTGGAAGGGCTCTCGTGGAACCCCGACAAGACCAATTGGTTCCAGTACGAGTCCTGAATCCTGCCAGTACACCTAGGACAATACACAAGGAAACAACGATCGCTCAATGCCAAGAAGCTGCCGCTGTTATGAACTGCGAAGATAAGAAACACCGGGAAATCCAGAAAAACAAACCGTTCTTGAAAACAATGGCCAGAGAGTGGACGCAACATCTAGTAGAGAAGCAAAAAAGTAAAGCACTCTCCCTGCTTCGTAAATATTGGACAGTTTTCGCAGATGGTAAGGGCTGTGGAAGAACATCAATTGTGAAGCACAGAATAGACACAGGGGACTCTAGACCTATCCGGCAACCACCGAGAAGGGTACCTTTGGCGATAGAAGGAGAGGTGATCAAACTAATCGACGAGATGGGAAAGGAGGCCGTGATCGAACCATCTGCAAGCCCATGGGGTTCGCCAGTAGTGCTAGTTAAGAAGAAGGATGGAAGCACCCGATTCTGCGTGGACTATAGGAAACTGAACGACGTCACGAAGAAGGACGCACTATCTGGTGCAATGTGGTTCTCGACGCTGGACTTGCAAAGCAGATACTGGCAAATAGAGCTTGACCAGCAAGACAAGGAAAAGACCGCGTTCACTGCCGGGGGAGAGTTGTGGCGATTCTCTGTGGTGCCCTTCGGTCTTTGCAATGCACCAGCCACATTCGAGAGACTTATGAACCGGGTGCTAAGAGGACTTCACTGGAGGACATGCCTTGTCTATGTGGATGACATTATAGTCATGGGCAAGGATTTCGACGATCACCTTAAGAAGCTTGAAGAGGTACTGGAACGTATTCAAGCAGCCGGACTGAAATTGAGCCCGAAAAAATGTTCGCTCTTCCAAAACGAGGTGAAGTACTTGGGACATGTGGTGACTGCAGAAGGTTTCCACACAGACGAAGAAAAAATCTCGGCGGTTAAGGAATGGCCGCGGCCGAAGAATCTTCATGAGTTAAGGTCATTCCTGGGACTTCGCACATATTACAGGCGATTCATCCCAGGATTTGCAAACGTTGCCAGCAGTTTGCACGAGTTCACCAAAAAGAATTGGCCATTCAGGTGGGAGAAGCCGGAAGAGGAAGCGTTAATTCACTTGAAGGAATTGCACTGCAGTGCGCAGATCCTTGCATATCCTGTCCGGGGAGAAAAGCTTGTTTTGGACACCGATGCGAGCGGACATGGAATCGGAGGAGTACTCTCTCACATGATTGACGGGCGACAACGGGTCATCGCTTACTACAGTAGGATTCTATCGAAGCCGGAGAGGAACTACTGTGTAACTAGGAGGGAGCTTTTAGCCGTGGTTGACTGTGACAAGCATTTCCACAAATACCTCTATGGCCAAGCTTTTCATCTTAGGATGGACCACGCAGTGTTGAGGTGGCTGCTGCAGTTCAAAAACCCGGAAGGCCAGCTTGCTAGATGGATAGAGAGAATCCAGAGTTACGACTTCAGTATCGAACACCGGAAGGGAAGCAGTCATGGAAATGCGGATGCATTATCGAGGCGACCTTGCGATGTTGAATGCAAACATAGATAACGTGCCGAGACCAAGGAACAGGTCACAGACATCCGCCGTTTCCAAGTGCTGCCAGGAGATTCCTGGACTGTCGAGAAGATCAGAAGAAAGCAGCGAGAAGATGCCGATCTGGCAGTCATCATCGACTACCAAGAACGAGGTTTTCGACCAATTTGGAAGCAAATATCCAGTGAAAGCCCAATCGTGAAAGCTTACTGGGCTCAATGGCAGAGTTTGAAGCTGAAGAACGGTTGCCTCTACCGCAGTTGGGAAAGTGAGGATGGGAAAATTGTAAACGATTTGCTGGTAATTCCAAAGGGACAAATCGACGAGGCCATCCGAGAATACCACGAGGGACCAAGTGGGGGTCATCTTGGTGTTAACAAGACAGTAGAAAAGATTAAGAGACTTTTCTACTGGGTAGGATGCCATGAGTCGGTCACACATTTCATTCGCAAGTGTGAACAGTGTGCGAAGGCAAAGGGTCCATTTAGGAAAACTCGAGGAAATATGCAGCAGTACAATGTTGGAGCACCGTTCGAACGTATCGCCATGGACATAGCAGGCCCATTCTCAACGAGCAACGCTGGAAACAAATACGCGCTGGTTGTGATCGATTACTTCAGCAAGTGGCCTGAGGTGTTTTGCATCCCGAACCATTAAGCCAAAACCATTTCGGATGCATTCGTGAACAACTGGGTTGCGCGTTACGGAGTACCGCTGGAACTGCACTCAGACCAAGGAAGAAACTTCGAGTCGTCGGTGTTCAAAGAACTCAGCGACATGCTAGGTATCAGAAAGACCCGGACAACACCACTACACCCACAATCGGATGGCATGGTCGAAAGGTTCAACCGAACGATGGAGGAATACTTGAGAAAAGTCGTCGACGGAAATCAGAAGGACTGAGATGAACATTTTTCCCTTATCTTAATGACATACCGTTCAGCACAGCACAATTCAACGGCAAAAACACCAGCTGAAGCCATTTTTGGATCCGATCTTCGACTTCCATCGGACTTGAAGTTCGGCATGGTACCACCGACAGCTAGCGGCAGGGGGGACTTCGTAACCGAAAAGAAGGAACAGCTGAACTCCATCCATCAGTTCATCCGGGAGCGAACGAACTTGGTCAGCGATAAAATGAAGGCGAGATACGACCTAAGGGCGAACTCTTCTGGATTCGAGACAGGACAATTGGTATTGCTGTACAACCCACAACGAAAAAAAGGCTTGTGCCCCAAATTGCAATCAGCCTGGGATGGGCCATATGAGGTCATCAAGAAACTTAACGACGTTGTGTACCGAATACAGCAGACGGGAAACAGACGGGCGAAGTATAAGATTGTCCACGTAGAGAGGTTAGCGCCATATTACGGAGAAGGATCCAGTCGCTTGTTCGAGGACGAACAAGTTTAGGAGGAGGGTAGTGTTGCGGAGACACAAACCAACGGTTAAGTTCGAATTTCGCTGTCGAAGTTCGAAAGCCCTTTTGAAGCGGAGATTGCGATGATGTCAACTGTCAATGATGTCAGAGCATTCTAGAGATTTCCGAAGGGGAACTTCCGACGGCGAACATTCGAGAAGGTTGACCGAGAGCTATATAAGCGCGAACACTCGCCCTCGGCATACATTCAGTTTGTGGTATTGAACAGCGTGTGACGAGTCAGTGTGATCAAACAGTGTGAAAATAAAAGCTCTCAATAAAGGTTTGTTTGTGTAATAAAGTTTAAAGTGGATAGTATTGGATAATAAAGAAAAGTGGTGAAACTGCACAGATAATTGATCTGTGGTGAAACAAGGAAAGTGTGTGTGTTTTGATTCGGATAAAAAGGACCATTGTAGTTTATCGCAATCCAGTGGTGCGAACCCTATTCAGTGTGGGATTGAATATTTCGTAACAATATTAATGGTTATGACTGGCATGCATTATTTGTTAACAAAAATGTAAACGATTGCTACGATTCATTTTTGAGAATTGTGCATGATGCAATTTCTTTATATACTCCCAATGTTAAAATAAAAAATGGACCTAGGCCAGCATGGTTTAATCAAAGATTGATCAATCTTAATAACATTAAAAACAAGGTTTATAAGCAATTTTGAAGATCGAACAATGACCAAGTTATTTATAAACATTATCTAATATTACAAAAGAATTTCGATATCTTGAATAAATTCCTGTACAAGCAGTATTTATCATCTTTTGAATATGACTTAAAAACGAACAGCAAAACTTTTTGGAATTTTATTAATGCAAAAAAGCAATCAAACGGTATTCGAAATCTAATGAGTCACGAAGGTATCTCATCTTCAGATCCTTCAGTTGTTTCTAATCTTTTTGCTAAACATTTTCAATCTTTTTATGTGGACAGAGATACTTGTTGAGGAATGCAGTGAATGAAATTGGCTTTATACCGCTGTTGCGTACAATCTTAAATACCTATCAATCAATAGAATGCACGCATAGCAACGGAGAGCTATCGGGTTTCTTCTCGTGCGATAATACAGTAAAATATCATGCGAACAACATCCTACATATGCATTCGCTATTATCAATTCGTGGTGTAAAAGAAACGAGAGCGCGAGAGCCGAATCGGTATGATTTTTTTGCTAATGCTTGGTGCATTCTAGGGGAGGGAGCGAGCAAACAGAGCAAAGACGTTGATCCCCCCCCCCCCCCGGGAAAGAGGAACCTGGCCCTCCAGGTTGGGGGTTGTGCTTAGGTGTAACATCCCTATCACGTAGAAACCTACCTGTTCCGAAACAACAACAAGCCTCGGATACGGACGGATACAATGCTGACGACCCCTGCAAACGACTAACGGACTTGAGAGTCTGCACCTGGAATGTGAGGTCCCTTAACAGACCGGGTGCAGGCGATCAATTGGAACAAACCCTCAACTGCTATAAAGCAGATATAGCCGCACTCCCAGAAGTGCGATGGGATGGACCAAGCAAAAAACGGATGAAAAACTGCGACATCTACTTCGGGAACTTCTACAAGGAGAACAACCAGCGGCTATTCGGGTGCGGATTCGTTATTAGTGGAAGACTCCGACAAAAAACCTTAAGCTTCCGAGATGTAAGCGAACGCCTCATAACAATCCGCTAAATTTGAAAACATTAGCTTAATATGCGCTCACGCCCCAACGGAAGACGATCGACTCAAGGAAGAATTCTACGATCTCCTAGACAGAACATATGCCCAATGCCCCAGCCCAATGGACCAGCGCCAAGCTTCTTTCAATCACCCATGTTGTGTATGATTTAATTTTCACACAGGCGAAAGAGACCTACAGTTTTTAATGCCGATTCCGAACGGCGTGAGTCGAGAAGCTTTTTCAGGGTAAGTTTACTACGGGAGATTTTGCCAGTACCCCGCCGAGGAGGAACGTCGCGAAATAAACATTCGATGGCGTCGGTGTTTTTTGTTTTTTTTTTTTTTTTTTAGAGACTCGCGCAGGTTCAAGAGTTTTTATATTCTCTTATGATGTGTTGACACACACAACCTGAACGGAGTGCAGTGGTTGGGGTCGTTGATGTTCGTTCACTACTCTCGGGGGTGGTTGTCCTACACCTAGATAGGACGAGAGCCGGCCAAATTCCGCGTTGGTTATAGTCCGTAGTAATTCGTTCAAGCACTTTGGTATTGCATACGCAGAGGATGAATTTCGGTTGACCATATACTGTGAGTGTTATGCCTGCAGCAGTACGTCCGGTCACTTTATATTCACAACTGCGTTGCATACTTTTTGTCCGTATAGGAATTACTTTTTCTTGGCTATGAAGCGAATTTGAACCATAAACCTTCCGCTCGGCGGTCGATGATGTTAACCCCACTGCACCACGGCCACCGTGATGAGCGAACTCGCTCATCGTGCGCCAGAGTCCAACACACTACCATCTGCGCCACGGCGCCCTCAGCTACGACACAAAAATAGTCCTAGGAGATTTTAATGCAGAACTGGGCAAAGAGGCCATATTTGAGTCGATCATAGGAAAGCATAGCCTCAATTACACCACATCCGACATGAGCAGAGGAGGTGATGTATTGATTCCTCCTCCTCCTCGTCCATGCAGCCGCGACAGAAGTCGTTGGAGGGTATTCCCAGTCTGGCGGCGTGTTTCCCAATGATGCAGTGACCTGTAATGACACCCACCAGAGTACTTAAGGTTGCCCTTTTGGTTGCCATTAGGTCCCTGGTTCGTCCTAGGTTTAATTTAGGCCAGAGTTGTTTGGTGATAAAGCCGATATTACTCTCATTCCATTGGAGGTTGGTCGCCTTAGTGGTTTGGAGTTTTATCATATGCTTTACCGCACTTATTGGTATTTCTAGGTACCCGAGGGTAGGTAGGCTGAGTGTGCTAGACCCTAACTTTGCGAGTTCGTCGGCCGCGCAGTTTCCTGGAATATCTCTATGCCCGGGAACCCACAATACTTTATTGTTGAGCTGTTCAGCCATCTCATCTAGAGATAGGCGACAGTTAAGAGATGTCTTTGATTTGTGGGTTACCGCTGCCAGGGATTTTATCGCAGATTGGCTATCCGTGCAAATGATAACATCCATTGATCCTGAGCCATGCAAGGGCCTCCGTTATCGCTGTTATTTCAGTCTGATACACACTGCAGTAATTTGGGAGTCTGAAGGATAGGCTGAGGTTAAGCTCCTTGGAGAAGACTCCACTGCCTACACCCGACTCCATCTTAGAGCCTTCGGTATAGAGGGAGATCGAGTCCATTGGTATGACTTTCCCTTCAGCCCATTCCTCCCTGGATGGAAAAACAACTTCGAAGTTCCTAGTGAACACGTTTTGCGGGATGATATAGTCTGTGTCCGTGGGTACTTCGAAGTGTTTTGGAATGGTTGTGTGTCCTTTTTGTGATGTGGGCCATTTTATTATGCTCCTCATCCTCAGGGCCGCGCAGGCAGTGATTTGTTTGCTGAAAAGGTTCAGAGGTGGAAGGTGTAACAGAATGTTTAGGGCCTCCCTGGAGGTTGATCTGATCGCTCCGCTTATGTATAACCTGGCCGATCTTTGTACTTTCCCCAGAAGGTTTCGATTGACTGCCTTGTCCAGAGCAGTCCACCAGACTACGACGCCATAGAGGAGGATGGGCCTTATGACCGCCGTGTAGAGCCAGTGCATAATACTTGGTTGGAGAACCCACCTCTTGCCCACCACTTTTTTGCAACTATAGAGGGCAACAGTTGCTTTCTTGACGCGGTCAAGAATGTTGGGTTTCCAATTCAGCCTTTTGTCAAGGATTAGGCCTAGATATTTGGCCTGCTCTTTGATTATTAGTTGGGTTCCATCCAACCTCGGTGGGTTGAGGGGCGGAATTTTATATTTGTTAGTAAACAGTACTAGATCGGTCTTCTTAGGGTTCACCCCAAGTCCACAGTACTGCGTCCAGGTTTCTACTGTATGTAATGCACTCTGTATAAGGTCGCATAGAGTGCAGGGAAATTTTCCTGTGGCGGCAATAGCAATGTCATCTGCATAGGCGGTCACAGCGTACCCTTCCTGTTCAACCAACAGCAGTAGCTCGTTAACCACCACGTTCCACAGGAGAGGGGAAAGTACTCCACCCTGTGGTGTACCTCTGCTAACCATTCTGGTTGAGACGGCACCAGCGAAGTTGGCTTTGACAACTCTTTGTGTTAGCAGTTGTCGTACCAGTTCTATCACTGATCCCGTAACACCCAGATCAGTCAGCGCTTTGGTGAAGGCCCATGGTTCACCATTGTTAAAGGCACCCTCAATGTCGAGAAAGGCGACTAGAGTATATTCCTTACGTTCCAGTGACCTTTCTATTTTGCTGACCAGTGAGTGGAGTGCTGTTTCCACCGATTTGCCTTTGTTGTAGGCATGTTGTTTATCCGACAGCCTTCCTGAGAGGCAGCTGTAGCAAAAGTGTGCGTCTAGAATCTTCTCTAGAGTTTTTAATAGAAAAGAAGTAAGACTAATAGGCCTCAAGTCATTAGCATACGTATGGAAGCTTTTGCCTGCCTTGGGTATGAAAATGACTTTGGTTACCTTCCACTTGCTAGGGATGTATGATAGGGAGAGGCAACTCTTGTATATGACTACAAGCCAGGGGAGGATGATATCTACTACCTGTTGGAGCTCAGCTGGTATTTTTTTTTTTTTTTTTTTTTCATTCTCTATTTTTTATTATTATAATTATGAATTACAATATAAAGAATAGGTAGTGTCATTCGTATTTAGAATTCAAAATTGTGTTGAATGCCACATCAAAGTTTTCATAATGAATATGACAAAAATTTAGATGGAGGTGATATAAAAATCTAATCTAAACTAAATCTGTTAAAAGCAGTACAGTAGTGGAGGTACAAAAAAGAAAAGAAAATAACGTTCAGACATGAGCATTATGTATCATTAACTTGCGTAGGACAACAAAACTTCAATTTGGTTGTGATCAAAACTTAAAAGCCAATTTTTGACTTTGTTTAGGAAGAATGTTAGTGTTCTAGCTAAGCGGATCGAAGGAGGAAGGCGATTAAATAGTTTGTAGCTGACTACGGAGTAGAAGTCTCTTAAGTGAGTGGTTCGAAATGTGGGTATGTTTGCCAGGGATTCAAGATTACTGCGTAAGCTGCGGGCATCTGAAATCGGGCTCTGCAAATAACCACTTCTCATAAAGAAAATGTTTGACACCTTGTAGTAATATAGGTGCCTAACCGGCAGGATATTCAGGTTCTTAAATAGGGTCATGGTATGGCTGAGACGACGAACTCCACAAATCGTCCTAATAGCGCATTTTTGCAATATAAGTAGAGGCTGAATTTTCGTGCGGTAAGCACCTTCCCAACATCCTATGCCATAATTTAGTTTGGAGTGAGATATCCCGAAGTAAACAGTTCTTAAGCAATTTTTTGTGCAATATTTTCGAAGATGGAATAGACCACGGATAAACTGTTTCAGGTTTGTAATATGATCCGACCAATTCATATCTTGGTCAATTGTAACACCTAGATATTTGAAGTTATTTACTAAGTCAATATTAAGGCAGTTTGTATGACACGCTGAGTGACCATCAAATACAATTTCCGGGGAAGGGTCGTTACATGCGCAAACCGGCAATTTGTAGCGAGTACAGTTATCGGCGTGGAAACGAAAATCAAGGTCCGGTAACCTCTGCGACCTAAGGCTGAAAAACATTAATTTTGTTTTATTGCTGACACTAAGTTTATGCTTGACGAACCGCAGTCTCAATATGTGCACATCATAGATAATGTCAGCAACTAGCTGGAGATGGCTAAGAGAGTCGTAGGTAATACCAAGATCGTCGGCAAAAGCCGTAACTTTACCTGCAAAGGGCTGACTAAACAGTGAGTTTATGTACACTAGGAAATAGTGGGGCCTAATACAGATCCCTGGGGTACCCCGCGTTTAATAATCCGAGTCACTAAAACTGTCCCCAACTTTCACTATCTGCCTTCTATCTTTGAGATATGATTCCAGCCAACTATGAATAGGTCCTCTAAAACCAGCCCGGTGCAATTTGCTCAGGAGAATGTTATGGCTTACCGTGTCAAAGGCCTTAGTTATGTCAACAAACAGACCAGCACAGCTTTTTTTAGAGTCAAGTCCTTTGTTTATATGCGAACAAAAACCCATAAGCGCATCTTCTGTAGAGAGTCCTGTTCTAAAGCCGTATTGCAAAGGACTGAAAAAACGTATTCTCTTCAGGAGCCGCAGGATTCTAGTCTTGACCACTTTTTCAAAAATGTTCGAGATAGAAGAAAAAAGTGAGATAGGCCTGTAGTTATTTTTTGTTGCCTTTTTTAAAAATTTGGCAGAACATTTGCGCATTTCAACCTGTCTGGAAACGTACCAGTGGAGATACTTAGATTAAAGAGGAAAGCTAGTACGTCTACTATATTTAGAGCGATATGTTTTAATATATAATTAGAAAGGCCATTATCACCACAGGAAGGGGAACGATTCAGTGAATTAATTATGCATAAAGCTTCACCCCCAGTTATTGGTCGAAAGAAGAAGCTGTCACTGCAAACCGGCTCTTCCACTAGATTCCCTGCATTGCAATACAGACACCGTTCAGATCTCAGGTTGGAGGGAGATATATCACCAACTGTAGCAAAAAAATCATTGAAGATGTTTGCAACTATCTTTGGATCATTGACAATAGCATTATCCGTCGTAAGTTCGATGGGGTTGGGTACTTTAGGGGCATTGCGGTTCAATATGCTATTGATTACTTCCCATTTCTTTTTAGGGTTTCCATGTGCGTTACCCATTTTTGAGTAGTAGAATCGATCGCGACACAATCTAATTTCATTTTAACTTTAATAGACACACGATTGAGGCGACTACGAAGTGTGAAATCATGTGTTTGACGCATTTCCTGTGGAGCTTGTTTTTTAGCTTAATTTTATGAAGGATGAAATGATTTATCCAGGGCTTAAGTTTTATTTCCGACTTCGACTTAGAACGAAAGGTAGCAAAATTTAGATGAGACAGCAAAATCTTTAGAAAGTTATTATAAGCGAGAGAAGCATCACTTTCAATATAAACAGCCTCCCAGTTTTCGAACCGAAGTTTGGAGTTAAGTGAATTAAAACTTACTCTTGCTACCATACAGTTGGGAACCCTGGCCGTGCGTCTTAAATCTTTTGCACCGTTAAACCAAATACCTGTCATGCAGTGATCCGTGATACGGAGATCAAAATTAACACCGACGCGCTGATAGGGGGACATGTTCCGAAAACGACCAAATACATGGTCCAGACAGGTATTTGAGGTACGTCTCGTCGTCTCATTGACAAAGGAAGTAAGACCGTGTTCGGCTATAAGACTCAGAAGTGACTCTGAGATTAAGGTTGATGACAGGATGTCGATGTTCAAGTCACCTAGGATAATTAGGTTCATAGTCTTGGTTTGTAAAAGTAATGGCCTTAATTCATTTAGAAATGACTGAGTATCGTGGAATTGCAATCTATATATGCAGATAAAGTTAAAGAGTTCATTGCGTATCTTACAACTTGTATTATGTCCGCAGTTACAAAGTCAAGATGGTAAACATGATATTCCAGAGAATCACGAACAAGAACCCCTACTCCAACTGCCGAATATGATTCATTTGTTTTAGCATAAAAGCTATATCCCCGAATTGAATAATCATTCATTTCGCATGCAAAGATCCATATTTCCGAAACAAAAATTAAGTCGGGTAAATATACAAGCGCTTCAAGATTGCATACTAACAAATCGAAGTTTTGTCGTAAGCTACGTATGTTTTGGTGTACCATAAACTGTCACTTAAAGTACGTATAATGGAAGAAGAAATGTTACAACTATGATCGAATGTATCGTTATGATTAAACATATTGTTACGAAATATTCAATCCCCACGCCAAATAGGGTTCGCACCACTGGATTGCGATAAACTACAAATGTCCTTTTATCCGAATTAAAACACACACACTTTTTTTTCGTTCACCACAGATCAATTATCTGTGCAGCTTCACCACTTTTCTTTATTATCCAATACTATCCACTGTAAACTTTATTACACAAACAAACCTTTATTGAAAGCTTTTAGTTTCACACTGACATGTCACACGCTGTTAAATACCACAAACTGAATGTCTGTCGAGTTGTTTTTGTTTTATCTGTTTTTTTCTTAGAATTTGTTGCTTTTCATTTTTGATTTATATACCATTTTGTTTAGAATTGAACATGAATTCAGGATCTACCTTTGTTTTTGAATTTGCTTTATTATTAACATTCTTACGCAATAATAAGTGCATTAGGTACAAACATGTACTCATTTTTGCACGCCACTATAGATCCTAATAAAAGAATCAGGAACAAATAACGACGAGTTTGATTTCTTTTTTGCAGTCCTCTTGCTTTTCATTATCTTACACCTAAGATCATGGGATGAAAGATGTACACAAACAACATCTTTGCTTAGGTTGTTGTCCGAGATGTTGCTAACTGGGTTAGGTGTAGGTTTTTTCACCACACTTTTGATGAAGCAATGGTGAATGTCAGTTGCGGCGACAGGAACTTCTAGAGCGTCTCGGAAAATTGTTTGTACACATTCTTTGGCATCGTTGTTGTTGATCCCAGGTATGCCGAAGATCTCGATGACATTCTCCACTTGTTTCTGTTCCCTCCAATTGAGTTTGCTCTCCAAAGACGCGACTCTCTTTCTCAGCTTGATGTTATCATCTCTCAGCTGTTCGAGTGTGGTGAGAAAGTCACAGTTAATTTTCTTCAAAGACACAATCTCATCGTAGAGCAGTTGAAGGGCTATTGAACTCGCAGAGGATGATGGTTAGTTTGCGGTAGACGGCTGGGGGGTTGCATGTAGCTCGTTATCAACGGTTCGTGGCGTAGAGCAAATTTGCGGTGTGCGTTTTGCCCGCTGTTTGGACGATGTTGATTCCGTGCTCTTGGCGATGGCCTGCTGCTGCTCAGTGACGGCCTTTGTTGTTGCAGTAGTTGATGGTGACTTAGGGTTCAGAGGTGCAATTTGTTCTTGAAGAGATTTTCGACGCAGAGCAGTGCACTTGTCACATCGGTAAGGTACACCGTGGGTACTCATGCAGCCGAAATCAGCGGGTGTTATATTCACACAAACGCAGTGAAAGAATGTCTCACAGTCCGACCAAGGAATTCTCAAATTGCAACTGCGTTTGATTTTTTTGTTACACGCCACGCAGAGCATCATGTAAAACAATGATTTTTAACGACATTATTTTAGAAAAGTGACGACACTCGATTAAGCACGCCCGATCACTTCCACCTTCACTTCACAACACTCTGATATGATACCATCCGGTCCCGGGGACTTGTAGGGTTCAAAGCTTTTTATGGCCCATAGGACATTGTTTTTGGTGACCAGGTTGGGAACACGTTCGAGAGAGGATGTCGTCGGCTGGATGACCTGAGGAGGTGTCACAGCCGAGTCAGTACTACCCGGAAAGTGTGCGTTTAGAAGAAGTTCCAGGGCTTCCGTTCTGAAGTTCGTCCAGGAACCATCATTTCGCATCAGGTGGCTTGGGTTGTACGGGGCCGAGGCCAGAATCTTCCTGATTCTTGAGGCTTCGGAGACCGTATTAATTTTGTCAAAGTAGCTCCTCCAGGATTGTCTTTTGGCCCTTCTGGTCGCTGCTTTGAAAGATTTAATTGCCCCTTTGTAGAGATCCCAATCCTCTTGCAAGCGGGTACATTTGGCTTTGTTGAAGAGCTTTCTGCTCTCTTTCCTAAGGGAGACTATCTCCTTATTCCACCAGGGGGGTTTAGGTTTTCCTCGGAGGGTGCTAACCGCACAAGATTTAGACAGTGCTCTGTTAAGGGTTCCAGTCAGCTCATTTACTAAGCAGTCTAATTCCGCAGGGTTATGCGGGTAGGTAGGGTATTTTGTCCCTAGGTGGGGTTCAACATAGGTTCTATATTTTTGCCAGTCAGTTTTCCTGTAGTTCCTGAAGGGAACTGGAGCACTGGCGTGGCTAACTATACTGAATTGTATATAGCGATGGTCAGAGAAGGAGTGCTCTTTTAGGACTTTCCATTCCCTGACTTTGTCGAGGGTTGCTCAGTGTTTGTCACCACCATGGAGTCGGCTGATGCAGCACCAGAGGCTCTTTTAGCTGAGTCCTCCCCGTCTTTTTTGTAAATTCTGAGCCTTGCTGAGTCAAAGCCCAGAGAGATCTTATTTTTAGCCTCTGCTAGAGGTGCCAGGGAATCCTGATTGATTATGATAGTAATCAATCTTGAGGGTCCCTTTACATCCTCTAGCTTGGCTATCTTCCAGTCCTTTGTGGGGATTAGGGGATTGCAGTTCTGCAGGAATGCCAAAATCTCTTTAGGGTCCTCGGGATAGGCCGGTATAATGGCTCTAGCCCTAGGTCTATTCGGGATTTGGTTCAAGGGTACAGCCTCAAGTTGAGCTCCTCCCAGACCTCGCCGACTCTGCTGAGTGCAAGCTTAAAAAGGTCTAAAGACCTTTGGTCTTCGAAGGAGGTCAGCTTGATTCTGCCTTGATAACACCCTGCATGATGGGTAATGGGGAAGGGTCCAGGGTGTTCCTTAAGTAGCGGGAAGTAGCTTTTGAGTAGCGCATTGCTAACCAAAGTCCACTTAGCCGGGGGGACGTTCCCATCCACATCCCCTCTATCGACAACAGCCATTGTGGTTGAGACCTTCAGCACGTCGCGATAGGAGAGTTGTGTTTGGGATCCGGGGGAGATGCTGTAAGACCGCGCTTTCTTAGAGGTGGAGGGAAGTTCCTCAGCCGACCTCTGGCACTTGCCATCCTGCTCTTTACCGGATGAGTTTCCGATGCTCTTGATTGTGCTTTCCGCCCAATCAAGAGCCTTCTGGCTCCTTTCCGAGAGCTGATCTCTGGGTACGTCCCGCAGCTTTTCCACTAACTTGCTAGCCGCGCGACATTGCTTATAACTGGTTTTAGGGGCACTCAAGGCTGGGTCTCGAGGAGTGCCCCCTGAGGGTGCTAGACCAGGCTTTTGCTTATAAGCCACTGTCTTAGCGCCTTGCCTTTCGCCAGAATCATGACTGCTCCTTGAGGGTGCTGGACCAGGCTTTCGTACGTTGGCCGATGTCGTAGCACCTTGTCGGATAGCGGCATTTCTGCTACTTCCTGAGGGTGTTGGACCAGGCTTTAGTACGTGTACCAATGTCTTAGCACCTTGTAGAGCATTTGTCATGGTACTGCAGTTAGAGGATGCTGGACCAGGCTTTGTGGGGGCCACTGTCACAGCACCTCGCCGAGTTTTGGCAGTTGTATCTTTGTCTATACAATCTGCCGGTTTGATGTTCTTCTCGTCATTTGTATTTTCCTTCTTAATATTGTTTTTGTCATTGTTTTGATTGTTGTTTTTGTCCATAATATATCCAACGAGTAGCGGAGAAAGGGAATACCACCCCTGCGCAGAGATCCGCAGTACGCAGGGGGGGCTAGATAATCCTGAGTGGCCCCAGCCTGGCTGATCTTCGGCACGGGTCGAGTAACACCTTGATCCGATCCATTTGACCACATCTTAGCTTCATGTCTCCTCTGGGCTATCCAAGAGTCATTGATCTTTACTGGGCCCTTGCGCCGCGTCGAGGTGTGTAGTCACGCAAGGGTACAATAAGTAAAGTAAGTTTTACAATAAAGTAAAATGAACATGCCATGGCTACGAAGCCAGAGTGGCGACCTGCAGGGATAAAAATTGAGAACTGGTAGTAGAGTCGCAGTCGATGGTGCGGATTTGGAGAGACCACTTCTGCAGACTGTATAACGGCGATGATAGACAAGATACCGCTGTCAGGCAGAACGAGCCATTCGTAATGGACGACGAAGTAACAGAATTCAGTCCACCCAACCTAGACGAAGTCAA
This sequence comes from Eumerus sabulonum, assembly GCA_951905685.1. Taxonomy (NCBI): domain Eukaryota; kingdom Metazoa; phylum Arthropoda; class Insecta; order Diptera; family Syrphidae; genus Eumerus; species Eumerus sabulonum. Next base: position 92,464,522 of record OX645060.1, read on the forward strand.
AATAGCGATATAAAGACTTAAGTCTAAAAAACCCGCGGGCGCAGACAGCCTGTCTGTTGAGCTTTTCAAGGCGGCTGGAGATGAGCTGGTAAGGTGCATACACCATCTCATTTGCAAGGTATGGTCGGAGGAAAGCATGCCCGACGAATGGAATGTCAGCGTTGTTTGACCGGTCCATAAGAAAGGAGACCCCTATAACTTTTTTTTTTTTTTTTTTTAAATAATTTGCGCGCACTCAATGTCTAATAACCTTATTATGTCGGCGACGCAGTGCGAGCAGAAGGTAGAGAAGAAGAGTGATAGAGGAGATGCTGATGGACATTGGTCTTAAATGCTTGCATGTTGTATTGAGGGGGGAAAACCGAATCCGGCAGGGAGTTCCAGATTCGTGTGGTTCGGTTAATGAAAGATTCTCTATATTTGACGGTACATCCGAAAGCGGGTTCAGGGTATATTGGTGAGCATTCCTAGAGAGACGTGTATTGCGGGAGAAATGTTGAAGGGGCGAAATGCAACTGGCTATTTCATCAGAGCATTTTTGGCGGTAGTAACGATAAAACAGGCAGATGCAGGTAACATTCCTGCGGTGTTCCAGCAAGTCTAATGTTTTGGTAATGCTGGAGTCCCCTATACCAGATTTCTGGCTCGTTTTTGTATTCTGCCTAGTAGGTGCAATGAGGTCTTGGAAGCACCGGACCAGACATGAGCGTTAAACTCCAATTTGGGGCGAATGAACGCCTTATAGTCGGGGCAAACTAACATAATTTTAATCAGAATACGGAAAAATAGAAACCAGAACTAGCCCAACGAGAAATGGTTGGGGGGGTTACTAACATGAAAAAAAAAATAAATGCAGTTACTGACCTTGGGATTAAATTAAGGGGGTGGGGTAAAGTGAAAAAAATTCAAGGTCAATAGTTTGGATGCGTATTACGAGAAAATTTGACGTCGGAGATAGAAATGTTCAACAGCAAAGTTGTAGATAATAAAAAGATCTTTCTTTCTTGTTAAGGGTACTTTTCATCATAACCTGAAAATTATCCAAAAATTTAAAAATTTTACAAAAAATAATAGAATTTTCGTTTTTATATTATAACTCTTATAAAAATGAATGAATTGTTATGAAACTTGGTGAAAAGATACCTTTATATATTATAAATAACCCAAAACAATTTCAAAAGGAAATAATGGAAAATTTTTGATTTAGAATTTTTTCAAAAAAAAAAAAAAAGTTCTTTTTTCAAACGAAAGATGTACGGTGGAAAATCATCGTAAACTATTGACTTTGAATTTTTTTCACTTAACCCCACCCCCTTAAGTTAGTCCAAAGGTCAGTAACTGCATTTTTTTTTTTTTTTTTTTCATGTTAGTAACCCCCCCAACCATTTCCCGTTGGGCTAGTTCTGGTTTCTTTTTTTCCGTGCTCAAATTTAGTTTGCCCCGGCTATTTAGTGGCTGCTTGTAACAACTCATATGCAGCTGGTGGTGTCGCTGTATACTATAGTAATGTCTTAGGAGAGTGTGTTGTAAAAAAAACATAACCTTGATAGTGCTGATATAATCAGCGTTAATTGCAAAGTTTCTGGTACAAGTTATTGTTTCATATGTATTTATAGACTTCATAAGTATTCAGTGAGTTTCTTTTTGGAAGAATTTACAGTATTACTGGAGTCTCTAAAATCTAAAAATGTTATACTACTCGGTGATCTTAATATTTATATTCTCTCTAACACGTCAGATGCTGATTGTTTTTTGTCTGTATTATCATCGTTTGGTTTTGTGTCTGTTGTTAATGAACCTACACGTCTTAATTCGTGTTTACACCACATTTTTATAAGGCTACACAGAAACAATCAAGTGAAATATCAAACACTCGTTTGCGATCTGAGAGTCACGGATCACTGTTTACTGTGCCTACAGCTTAGTAATAGAGTCACTCGATTTAGTAAATTTGAAATTAGGGAGCATGTAACGTTTGATTTTGTTACATTAAAACACTGTCTGTACTATGAATTTTGGGATGAAGTCTATGCCTGTTCTGATCCATCTTCAGCATTCGATTTGTTTCTTGAAAAACTACACTTTTATATTGCGATCTGCTCCCACAATGAAAATACCGTGAGCAATAAATTGAAACGTTTGAAACAGTGGACTCTAAGAAAGAATGGCAAGTTGTCAACGAGATCCTAAATAAGAAAAAAGATAATAATGATATTGCGCTAAACATCAACAACTCCACAGTTAGTGAGCCTCTAGAGATTGCTAACCATTTTAATAATTTCTTCACGAACGTGGGATCTTTTCATAACTCTTCTAACGCTTCTAGTCCAGCTCTGTGTTGTGATGATAGTATAGTGGAAAACAGTTACCTACCTGAAAGTTCTTTCTTTAATGAAGTTTCTGCAATTTAAATACAAAAAATTATAGCTTCTTTAAAAATGTCAAAGTCAACTAGTCCTGATAAAATTTCCAGCAAATTCTTGAAACATATTTCCTTTTATATTTCTGATGTTCTTTGCTTTATTTTCAACTCTTGTGTGTATGGAGTATGTTCCCCACTTCCCTAAAATCAGCCCTTGTAATACCACTTCTTAAAAAGGGTGACCCGATGTTACTAAACAATTACCGTCCTATTTCCTTGTTATCAGTTTTCTGCAAAATTTTTGAAAGAGGTATAAAATCGAGAATGATTTCTTTTTTGAATATGACTCAGTTCCTTAATGAATATCAGTTCGGTTTTAGGAACGGGAAATCTACGGAAGATGCGCTACTAAAACTGGTTGGAGAATTATTTACAAGTCTAAACAACTCCCAAATTTCGTTCTGTCTATTTATAGACATAACCAACGCATTTGACATTGTGAATCATAGCTTACTTTTAGACAAACTCTTCAATGCAGGTTTTAGAGGCTTCATACACGAATGGTTTATTTCATATCTCAAGAATAGGCAACAGATAGTAAAAGTTAAACGTTCCTTCAGTTCTGTGAAATACTCTAATATAGGTGTTCCCCAAAGTTCTGTGTTGGGTCCAATTTTGTTTCTTATTTATGTAGATTCCTTGTTCAGTCAACCTTTTAAGGGTAAAATTACTTCCTTTGCTGATGATACTGCTCTCTCGTACTCCAGTAACAGTCATTTTAATTTATATATTGATGTAAATAACGACTTAGACCTACTACGCAAATGGTTTGAAAAACATGAATTGATAATAAGTACTAAGACTAAATTTATGGAATTCAATATCAAGGGTTTAATATGTAAAGACTTTCCTTTGTATTACCACAGCCCAAGTTGTTTATGTTTTTGTTTGGCCGACCCAGTTACGTCTGGTCTTGTTCCTTTTAATGATAGCGCAGTCTGCAGTAATGATTGCTTTCAAATTGAATGTGTCAATCGTTATCAATATTTAGGTATTATATTGGACAATAAGCTAAACTGGGACGATCACTGTGTACATCTTAAGCATCATATTAATAAAATAGTCAGATATATGTATCACCTGAGTCTCTATTGCAATAACCATGTTTTAAAAATGGTGTACAACGGCTTATTTAAATCTAAATTGCAGTATGGAATCTCTTGCTGGGGTGGAGCGTACTTTAATAAAGTACAGACCTTATTATTTAAACAGAAGCATGTAATTAGAATTATTGCTAAAGCAAATCGGAGAACTCCTAGCTTTCCATTGTTTAAATCATTAGAAATTCTTCCATTAAGACATTTGTATTGTTATAAGGTACTAAAGATATTTTTTGAAAAATCGGGATTTTATGATGTTAGATACCACGATAACTACAATTTACGAGTAAACTCAAGGAACTTTGCTAACACTCCTACTGTTTATAAAATACACTTTTCTCGTTTTTTTTTTTTTCATGTTACTGCTCCACGATTGTTTAATTTGTTACCAGAAATCTGCAGGTGTGAAAGAAAGAAAACTTTAAATTTAAATAATATAAAAAAATGGCTTTTCTCTTTTGACCATAATACTATTGATACACTTTTCGTTCCGTTGTCATAAACCACTGTTTTTTATTTTTTTTATTTAATTTAACAAAAAACTTCATTAGATTCCCCATCAATATTTTTCTATTTATATCATTGTTTAGTACTTGCACAATTGATAGATACTTTCGCCGCTTGCCATATGGCAATAGATTGTATTAAACTATTTCTTGTCAAACTATTTTGTGTTATGCTTTTTGCTTATTATACCTGTTATATAAATTGTTAAGATTGTCAAGAAATAAAGATAACAAAAAAAAAAAAAAAAGAAGGGACGTTAGTGCAATGGGTCGGTAGTTGGAGGGAGAAGATGATTCGCCTTTTTTGGGTATAGGCTGGACAAATGCTGTTTTCCACCTACTCGGAAAGAGCCCAGAGGTGTAGGAAAGGTGAAAAAGCTTACGCAGTGGTTTTGCCAGCGTAGAAGAACACCTCTTCAGAACTATTGGGGCAATACCATCTGGACCAGCGGATTTGTGTATGTCGAGGTCTTAAAGAACCCTTGCGACTGTACGAGTACGGAAGTGGATTAGTCCCATGGTGGAATTGACGCACTCTAGTACAGGCGGAGACAAAGTACAAGCTGGCAGCTGAGAACTGGTTGCGAAATGGGCAGCAAGTAGGTTAGCTTTGTCTAAGGGGGTGACAGCTGGAATGTCATTGTGGATGAGCGTCGGTATAGACGACTTAGTTGAGTTTTTTACAAACGACCAGAAACTTTTGCTACCTTTGGGACATTTAAGGATTTTACGCCTTAATTTTTGGTCGGATTGGAATTTAGTCCGTCGAATATGGGTGTTGCAGTCATTTCTGGCTCATATGTACTTTTTTCGGTTTTCCTCAGAACTGTTTGCCTTGTAGGCCCGAAAACTTAGCTCCCTGAGCCTAATAGCCTCTTTGCAGCTCGAGTCAAACCACGTATTATCCTTAGGCCTGGTGCTTTTAATCTTGCTGGGAATAAAATTTACCATGCCGATTCAGATAATGTTTACGATAATATCAGTTGCGGCGTCCACGTCGTTGTCGAGGAAGCACAACGACCAGTTAAATATCCGAAAGAAGTTGTTAAGGCCGCACCAGTTGGCTTTCTCGTATAGCCATAGTGTTCTCTTAGGAGCTTTTTCTTTAACTGGATGGTGGGAGTTCGAGAATTTTGCTGATATCATGCAGTGGTCAGACAAGCCTAGGGGCGCCAATACATCGATCGTGTACTTGTCAGGCTGAGAGGTAAGAAACAACTCCAGTGTGTTGGCGGTCACCAGCAACATCGGGGATACGTAATGGCTCATTCACAAGTTGAGTGAATTGATTTAACTCAGCAAAAATTTCAACATACCTTCCTTCGGGTGTTGTCTGTCTAGAATGTCGAAGCCACTGAGAATTGTGTACGTTGAAATCGCCCGCTAAAACGATTTCAGTGCGAGGGAACAGGGAAACAATTCTTTGGATGGAATCACACAGTGCGTCGAATGCATCAAATGTTGCATTCCTGTCTAGATTGGGGCTTCTATAAAGAAAACAGTAGTGAACGGAGTGCTTACGGAATATGAATTTAAGCCATACGAAATTAAATTCCGGGGTGGATGTTTGGCTATACTGTGGAAGTAGCTGGTAAGCAAAGTCACTACAGACATAGATGGCGAGACCGCCGTGAGAAACGAATAATGGCGCTAAGCTATATCCAGGAAGACTGAAATCCGAAGGATCAGACTTCTCATCGACCTGTGTTTCACAAAGTGCCAAAACAGCCGGTTTGCTGCGAGAGAGATGGACATACGTGGCCAAGAAATTCTTCCGTAACCCACGAATATTGAAGAACTGCACACAGAAATCCCTCATCAATACAAACTACAAAACATATAAAGATACAAAACCGTCAAAGCAGAGACGTCTAAGTGAAGTTCTATCGCCGGATTTGCATAAACAAACGACCATAGGTGTTATAGGTACCCTTACAGTAAGATTTGCTCCACCAGCAAAGAACAACACACGCGGCCCGCTACGCGTCGGTTGCGTTAGCACTCAATCAGTGAGTGTGTTGAGTGCTACCACTGTCACGAAAGGGGAAGGGGGACAGGCAGGAATACGGCCCAGCGCTGCTGCCGACCAGGTGTTCGATTGCAGCACTTTCCCGGTTTTTCTTTTTTTTTTGTTTTTTTTCCCCGTTTGTTTTTTTTTTTTGTTTGTTCGTTCTTTTGTATTTTCCTTCCGTGCGTGACTCGCAACTATTTACGCTACGGCAGATCTTGGAGAAGACCCAGGAATACCAAATCGACACTCACCACCTCTTCGTCGATTTCAAGGCCGCGTATGGCAGAGTTTATAGAGATGAGCTATACAGATGTGTTAAAACAGATTCGCGGACATTTAAAAGGAGCTACCACGCGTGTGCATAATTTTTCGCAGGACATTCCCGCCGACGCTAGCCACGCGGTTCTTGAAATTCGTTTAGAACGCTTAAGCAACACGTGGAAAGAGTTCGAAAAGAGCCAAAATGCGCTCTATGAGTTTCATGCGGAGGAGAATTTCGGGGATCCCAGTGCGGACTTTGTAACCTTTGAATTGAAATATATTGTGGCCAAGAGCGCACTACATAGTTGAAGCAATGCGCACGCGGCTTCCCGCGCGGTATGAAGCATCGTTTAATGCGCTAGATACTCTTGCGAAACAACAAGCGAATTTATTAGAAGAGATGGGGAAATCATCAACTAGGTGTTCTATCGGTGCCGCAACGCGTAAATTAGACTCCGATCTCGAGTTGCCTGCCATAAGGTTACCTCCTTTCAACGGTGATTATTGCGAGTGGCCTGGTTTTAGGGACTTGTTCTTAGCAACGGTTGGTAGTAATGCTTGTTTATCTGGCTCTCAGAAATTTCGTTACTTAAAGTCCTTTTTGCGTGACGAGGTAGCCAAATTGCTTAATCACTTGGTAGTTTCGAACTCCAATTACGATCAGGCTTGGGAAAGGTTGGAACGTCGGTATGATAAACCCTTGTATATCGTGAATGCGTACATCGAAAGTTTTTTGAAACTCCCTAACGTTACCTCCGCGGACAGTGCTAATTTACGGAAATTACTAGACAGTGCAGATGAAGTGGTTCGCGGCTTAGCGGCACTGAAATCTGAAGGTAGAGATCCATGGCTTGTGTATTTATTGATAAATAAAACCGACATTGAGGCTCGTAAGGCATGGGCTTTAAAAATCCAACATTGTGAGACTTCCACCATTAAAAGCTTACTCGAATTTTTGGATGTGCGGTGTAATACGTTGGAGGCTAGTGATCCTAAAATACACAGAAATAAATCGGTTCGGACAGCTACAAACATTAAAAGCCTAGCTGTTGTAAAGACATCATGCCCTAATTGCAAAGGGGAACATTTTCTTCCCCAATGCACGGAATTTTTATCCATGTCTGTAACTTCTCGACGCAATTTAGTTAGGGATCTAAGACTGTGCTATAATTGCCTGGGTACCAAACATTCTGCCAACCGCTGTCGCGTTAAGGTAAATTGCTCGCATTGTCATAATCGCCACCATAGCTTAGTACACTTAAATTCCACCGCTCGGGTCCCTGACATCACCGTCAGTAATGCGGAATCAAAATCGGGTAAGGATTCTTCCCGGCCCGTCGTAAGTCATTATACACGTCACACAGTAAAGACATCTGGAATTTTGCCTACCATGGTAGTTCGGGTTGTTGATGCAGGGGGGAACTCATATTTCGCGCACGTGCTTGTGGACACCGGTTCCTAGGTTTCCTTCGTAACCGAGAACTTGATAAAGAAATTGGGCTGCCGCAGATCTCATGCTCAACTGCCCATTTCGGGCATTTCTTCGTTGGAAGTTGGAGTAACACATGGAGTGGTAACTCTAACTCTTCATTCTCGGTTTGATTTGAATGTTATTGAAAAATATATGCTTATTTTAAATAAAATTACATCACAAACTCCATCAAATCAATTTAATCCTGCCTCCACGTCTTTTCTCCAGGAGCTTAATTTGGCTGATTCACAATTCCATACACCAGGGCCCATCGATGTGTTGCTTGGCGCTGATAAAGCATGGGGAATTCTGCTGAACGGCCATCGTACAGATGAGAATGGATGTCTAGTGGCGCATGAGACTCTGTTTGAATGGATAATATCGGGTTGCTTGCCCTAACGTCAGTTTGTTTCCTTGCATGTTGGTGTTGACGTTAATCGTTTGCTGAGATTGTTTTGGGAAATTGAGGAAGTAGACAGTAAACTCGCGTCTAAGAGTGATGAAGGTGATATCGACAGGTATTTTATGATATCTTTGATTCGTACCCCTGATAAAAGGTACATGGAGCTTCATCGAGATTGTATGCCATGGAACGTAGATTTACCCGTAATGATAGCCTCAAGCAGGAGTATAGCCGTTTTATGAATACCTACCTTAGTTTGGGCCACATGGAACGCATTCCAGAAGGGCTAATTGAACCCACAACAGGGGAAGTATTCTACTTGCTACATCATGCGGTTATTACGGGAAAGATTCGGGTTGTTTTTGACGGATCGCATGTAGGTACACCATTCCAACGTTATTTGTGTGGTTTAGATTGCATGCATATGTATTTTGTGCAGATATTATTAAGATGTTTCGTCAAATCGTCAGAATCGTATGGAGAGACTCTGTTGACGATCCAATATCGCATTTTCGTCTTTGTACAGTAACCTATGGGACAAGCCCAGCTCCTTTTCTTTCTATAAAAGTTCTACGTCAGTTAGCTGTTGACTACGAACCTCAATATCCTCTTGCTTCGCGGGCTGTATTGTATGACATGTACGTGGTTGATCTCCTTACCGGTCCCGATTCATAACGTGGAGCATTGGAGCTTAAGGATCAGCTAGTTGAGTTGCTATCGCAAGGAGGATTTGAATTGAGCAAATGGAGCTCAAATTGTCGTGATCTTTTAAACGGAACTGGGGAAAAGAAGCCTTTTTCATTGGATTTGGATAGATCGGCGAACTGGACAAAGATTCTTGGATTAGTTTGGGATCCACAGGGTGATGTTTTTACCTTTAAAATCACGCTCTCAAATGAGTTAAGGCTTACGAAGAGGAATCTTTTATCGGAGATAGCAAGGATATATGACCCTATTGGTTTCTTGGCTCCATGCGCAATTTTAATTAAAATTTTATTTCAAGATCTTTGGGTAGATAAACATGGCTGGGACGATCTTCTTCCGCTTGACAATGCTCACAAATGGACACTTTATCGAAAGCAGCTTCCTTATTTGGGGCAGCTTAGGATACCAAGAAGATGTACATTAGACTCAAAGCAGTTTGAACTAATTGGCTTCTGCGATGCTTCCGAATAGGCCTATTCTGCCGTGATATATGCTCGCAGCATTCTCGACGATGGTAGATGCAAAATTGAGTTGATTGCAGCGAAAACTCGGGTTGCCCCGTTAAAGCAGCTGACAATTACTCGACTTGAGCTTTGTGGAGCGCTACTTTTATGCCGTCTTGTGGAACTTATTAAATCATCACTACTTATCAGCCAAATTAAAATTACAGCATTTAGTGATTCTCAGGTGGTACTTTATTGGTTATCTTCCTCGCCCAGGAAATGGACCACCTTTGTAGGAAACCGTACAGCAGAGATACTGGGAATATTGCCGCGTTCGGTATGGCGTTATATTCGTTCCGCCGAAAAACCGGCGGATTGTGCCTCCCGTGGAATCGAACCTAGCAAACTTATCGAACTTGAACTTTGGTGGAAGGGCCCCGCTTGGTTACAACTTAAGTCATGCCAATGGTCGACCGACTATACTCTAGAGGACGAAAATACCCAAGAAGAACTAGAGACGACGGTGGCTACCAATCTTGTTATTTCGAAGGCACATTTCCTCGAGGACTTGACTATAAGGATATCGTCATCGGTAAAATGAGTACGAACGGTCGCCTTTATTTTTCGATTTTCTCAGAATTGCCGGTGTTCCACATTCGATCGCCTCCGCAGTTATCTTTCCTTAACAGAAATTAATCAGGCTAAGCGGTTCTGTTTGAGGTGGGCGCAAAAGGAATTCGATATCGAGGTAAGCGCACTTAAAACTCATAAATGCATTCCCAAGAATTCGAAATTGGGTGCCTCGCCGCCTTTTCTGGATGACGCCGGTTTGCTTCGGGTGGGTGGAAGACTTGTCCATGCTATATAACATGAAACACCCAATTATGCTACATGAAACACCCAATTATGCTTCCCAAGAATCATCCTTTCACGTATCGTATTTTATTTGACGCTCATAGGAAACATCTCCACATAGGAGTTTCGGGACTTTTCGCTTTCATACGTCAGGAATGCTGAATACTTGGAAGCAGAAATCTGATACGCAAGATTGTGCACGACTCCGTAGTTTGTTTTCGCCTTAGGCAGTCCACAACATCACAGCTTGTGGGAAACCTGCCACCATTTCGAGCAGAGCCTCGTTCGCGTTTAATCGTACTGGTTGTGACTATGCTGGGCCGATTCTACTTCGATTGTCCAAGGGGAAGAGACCAACATTGGTTAAGGGGTATGTAGCTTTATTCGTAAGTTTGGCAACCAAGGCTTTGCATCTGGAGTTGGTTTCCGATTTGACTACGGAGGCATTTTTGGCAGCTGTTAAGCGATTTATAGCGAGACGAGGAAAATGCAGTGTGATGTATTCGGACAACCGTTCGAATTTTCAAGGAGCTTCACGAGTCCTATCGGATATGTGCAAGTTAGTACACTCGAAGGAATATCACCATAAAGTAGCTGAAACTTTGACGACCGAGTGCATTAAATGGGAGTTTATTCCTCCATATAGTCCTCATTTTAGAGGTCTTTGGGAGTCAGGAGTTCGTTTGGTTAAGCAGCATCTTCGTCGGGTTGTCGGAAGCAGCAGCCTCACCTTTGAAGAGATGTACACTCTACTAACCCAGATCGAGTCGTTGTTGAATTCTAGACCCCTTTGTGCTTTATCGGACTCAGACCTGAATCTACTAACTCCATCTCATTTTCTTATAGGCAGACTGCAGTGTGTGGACCAAGCTACTTGGAGGTTCCACTCAATCGTCTGGGGCGTTGGGAACTTGTTCAAAACCCGATGCAGGGCTTCTGGCGGAGATGGCATACGGACTATCTCACCTCATTGCAGCAGAGACCCAAGTGGCAGCGCGCAAACAAAAGCTTACAAATTGGTCATCAAGGATTCTAATGTGCCGCCTTTCAAATGGAGTCTTGGACGAGTGCAAGAAGTCCACCCAGGTCAAGATGGTCATGTTCGTGTTGAGGAACGCAGTGAATGAATTTATCTTTATACCACTGTTGCGTACAATCTTAAATACCCATCAGTCAATAGAATGCACGCATAGCAACGGAAAGCTATCGGGTTTCTTCTCGTACGATAATACAGTAAAAGATCATGCGAACAACATCTTACATATGCATTCGTTATTATCAATTCATGCTGTAAATGAAACGAGAGCGCGAGAGCCGAATCGGTATGATTTTTTGCTAATGCTTGGTGCATTCTATTGATTGGTAACATACTTGAATTCACTTGTAATTGAGCACGCAACGATAGTCGTGGTCGGAAATAAACAAAAGTTAAGAAAGTAAGTCGTTTGTTTGGGGTGGCCGTGGTGCAGTGGTTAACATCATCGACCGCCGATCGGAAGGTCTATAGTTCAAATTCGCTTCATAGCCAAGTAAAAGTAATTCCTAAACGGATGATAAAAAGAATACAACGCAGTTGTGAATGGAAAGTGACCAGACGTACTGCCTGCAGGCATAACACTCACAGTATGTGGTCAGCCGAAATTCATCCTCTGCGTATGCAGTACTAAAGTGCTTGAACGAATTACTACGGACTATAACCAACGCGGAATTTGGTCGGCTCTCGTCCTATCTAGGCCTAGGACAACCACCCCTGAGAGTAGTGAACGAACATCAACGACCCCAACCACTGCACTCCGTTCAGGTTGTGTGTGTCAACACATCATAAGAGAATATGAACCTCTTGAACCTGCGCGAGTCTCTAAAAAAAAAAAAAAAAAAAAAAAAGTCGTTTGTTTCATTCAAGATCATTAATGGTCCTTCGAGCCGGATATGTCGATTTGTTATTGAATTTGAAGTCGTGCTGTGGTGGTTGCTAATCAAATAATTTTGATTTGAATGTGGATGTTGGAAAACATTTGTAAACAGCAGGTAACAAATCTCAATTTTTTGGAAAATTGATTGCTGTTGGTTATTGGCGGTTGTTGGCGATTGTTGCGGTGGTTTCTTTGGATTCAGACGAAGACGATAGTGATTGCCAATATGGATGTGTTAAAACAGATTCGCGGACATTTAAAAGGAGCTACCACGCGTGTGCATAATTTTTCGCAGGACATTCCCGCCGAAGTTAGCCACGCAGTTCCTGAAATTCGCTTAGAGCGTTTAAACGACACGTGGAAGGAGTTCGAAAAGAACCAAAATGCGCTCTATGAGTTTCATGCGGAGGAGAATTTCGGTGATCCTAGTGCGGACTTTGTAACTTTAAATTGAAATATATTGTGGCCAAGAGCGCACTAGTTGAAGCAATGCGCAGGTTACTTACGACTAATTATGTATATAAGATATACGTATGAATGTATGCATACCTATCAACTTGTTGATACATATTTGAGTAAACAACGTTAGGGCAAAACCAACAATTGCTGTTCTTCTAGCTGACGCTAGAATGCTACCCAAGTAGAATAAGTACAGCCAGTAAGTTTTGGGAGATCACGCGAACCACATCGTAAAGACTAAAACTGGTAATTTAAATTAAATGAAATTGTAAAAAATATGTTTAAAGGTGAATTACATTAAATAAGTATAAGTTCCTAGTCAGACTAGTGTGTAGTGTACTTATTTAACTGGCGCAGTCAAAGAAAAACATTAAAAAAGTGTAAAGGACACGTTTCATCCTAAAGTAAAGTTGCTTACCCAAAATAATACTGCAAGTGCATATTGCAAATATTGAACTGAGTGACTTTGAAGGAATAGTGCGCGATCCTCGAATCGAAAGCATATCGGTGTGTTGTGAATTTATACCAAGGGACCAGGGCACACTTCAAGAGTGGCGAATTTTAATTCATCGGCGCAGGAGAACCTTTCGAAGCCCCAATCACTAAAGAGCCAACTGTACCTAAGGCTGCCATTGCTACAATATCAACTGTACCTAGGACCGGCAACGATTCTTCGACAAATATATGCTGCCATCGCTACAATACCAACTGTACGTAGAACCAGCAATGATTCTTCGACAAATATATGCTGCCATCCATAGATAAATTAACGAGATGGCAATCTCGATGGCTTTGACAGGCATTTTGACAACTAGCCCCTACAAACTCGTTTCGATTTGACGGCGTCTTGACTATGTCATTCTGCCTTGTTCCGACGTCTTGACTCAAAGTCAAAAGCGTCGTTTTTAAAGCGGCCTCTAGACGCTCAATATTATTGTGCGAAATATTGCACAATTTTATTGGCTTGCTGCCCCAGACGATTCAATATTTTTCCCAATAATTTAGTGGACTGGTCATATTTGTATTAAAAGTCAAAAGCGTTATGATTTTCCGCAATATATCGCACAATCTTGCAATATTATCTACAGACGAACAACAATATAGTGCAATATCAAATATTGCAGAGTATTATTAGGCGTCTAGGGGCCGCTTTAATTACAAATACAACAACCAACCCTTGCGGGGATCACAGGGCAGACGTACGAAAGTTTTCCATCTTGTTAATTTATCTATGCTGCCATCGCTACAATACCAACTAGGACCAGCAACGATTCTTCGACAAATATATGCTGCCATCGCTACAATACCAACTAGGACCAGCAACGATTTTTCGACAAATATATGGTACGTACATACGTACCCCCTGTAGTAAAATTGTCAAGAAAAGCTTCTCGAAATTCGCCGTTCGGAACCGGCAGTAAACTGTAGGTCCCTTTAATCCATGGGAAAATGAAATCACACACAACATGGGTGATTGAGAGAAGCTCGGCTCAGGTCCTTCATGGACTGTAACGCCAACATACATACATACATACATGCTAGTCGATAAGTTGGATTTATTATATTTACTAGTTTGGACCCTCTCCTTATTCACATTACTAATTTTGGAATATACATAAGTGCATATGTCGAGCAGTTATATTAGATGTAAAAAAATTAAATCATACAGATATAGACCATATTGTGTTAATAGTATTAGGGAAGAGATTCTAGAATCAAATACACCCTTAAGTATGCAGGGACAGCAGTATGTATTGACGTCTGGTATTCGCGGCGGAGTTTCTGGTGCAGAACTGGGTGATGGCTGTACTTATAAGTTAGGAATGAATTGCCCCGAAACCCACGAGGCTATTGAAAATAAAAATCTAGTTAGTAATAAAGGTCATATTTGTATCAATAATTTAACTAATAACATATACGATAATCAAAACAGTGACAAAACCAATACATTAAATAATAATTACATAGGTGAGGTAAACATTATTTTTAATTCCCTTAAGATCCCAGATGTCTTAAAAGACTTACCGCAATTCAACGGTTATCCAAGAATACTGTATGAATTTATTAAGAATGTTAAAGAGATCTTAGAGCTGATGGAAATGATAAATAACACACCGTATGCTCGAATTATAATGAGGGCTATACGCAACAAGGTAACAGGTCAGGCTAACGAGGTTTTAAATATGTTCGGAACCCAATTGAATTGGAAGCAAATCAAATTTAAATTACCTTTTTCGCAGCAGACAAATCAAAAGCCGTATACCTTTGGTCAGCATTCGAGGTCCTTTGGGCAGATACCAAGCAACTTTAATTCTAGAACAGTAATATTACATAATTCTCCTAATGTAAGACCCAAAAAATACGAGCAATACCATGAAAACTCAAGCATTATCCACCCAAACAATAATCGTTTTCCTCTTAAACAAAATCGAAACCAAAACGTATTCATACCCAAACCGGTAAGCCAACCACACCATCTCCCTGTCCCGATGGACATTTCTAGTGGTAACACTCGCAATACAACCCGAACTCAAAATTCGGACTTCTTTTATAACACACCGAACAATATGTCTGTACAGAACAATAGTGCAGCGCCCAATTATTATTATTCTGTTAGAGAAGTCCACAATATTAATACAAATTCCACAGAGTTTCAATATCCAACGTCCACTCGGATAAACTTAAATCCAGAACCGGATTACTATCCACATTTAGACCAATTTTTACCAACTGAAGACTATAGATTAGAAAGTAACCCTAATATATGTATGTGATGAGGGGAGTTGCGAAATAGATGACAGAATTTTTAGTTAATAGCCTCGGACAACAGATCGGCTTCCTAGACATAAATAATCATACATCAGGAAAACTACCATACATTAATGTTTCGCTCAGTACAGGAAGGCCACTAAAGTTTCTCGTTGACACGGGTGCTTCTACACCCTTTATAAATCCTGAGCTCACAGATCCCGATTCGCACGAAATAATTGAACCCATTTTAATAACAACTGTATTTAACAAACACAAACTAAACAAACAGATAACACTCTCCGCTTTTAAGGAATTCAATACGGAAGAGAATTTTAAATTTTTAGTGTTCAAGTTTCATTCCTATTTCGATGGCTTAATAGGCTTAGAGACCATGAAACAATTAAATGCAAACGTCAGTATTAAAGACGGTATTTTAGAAACGAGCCAATAATTCCGCTTCACTTTAAGCCCAACGTCATGTCGGAAGTTTATTATGTTCCTCCAAATTGCAAGATATGTGATAGCTAACATACCAGTGGACATTGAAAGTGGAGATGTCTATGTTTATCCCATTTTAGTTAACAATTTCCTTAAAATACCCGAAGGGATTTACAAAGTTAAGAACTGGTATAGTTAATTGGAGGTTATAAATCTTTCAAATCAAGAACAGAAACTGTTCTTAGAACAACCAATAAAGGCGGAGATCTTTAATAAATTTCTTGAAGTGAATAGTGTTGATTTAAAATACAACTTATGTCAAGCCGAACCATTACCAAACAGCACAATATTAAGTAAACTTCGAATTGACCACTTGAACAGCGAAGAGAAAAAGAAACTACACAATATTTGCAAACGGTTGGAAGACATCTTTTTTAGAGGAGGTAATACCCTTTCTTTTACAAATACGGTCAAGCATCGCTTTCGAACAAATTATGATATACCAATCTATACAAAATCTTACAGATATCCGGAAATCCACAAAGCTGAGATAAAATCCCAAATAAATGAACTTCTTAAACACGGGATTACAAGACCAAGCTACTCCCCCTGGAGCAGCCCGATACGGATCGTTCCAAAGAAATCGGATGCCTCCAAACCAAAATGGCGTTTAGTGGTAGATTATCATAAGCTAAACGAAAAATAATTGGCGGTCGATATCCACTTCCCAACATTACTGACATTTTAGACAAATTGGGTAGATCCATGTACTTCACCACCTTGGACTTGGCCTCTGGATTTCATCAAATTGAAGCCGATCCCAGAGATATTACGAAAACAGCTTTTTCGGTGGACAATGGCCATTTTGAATTCATTAGAATGCCATTTGGGCTCAAGAACGCCCCATCCACGTTCCGAAGAGTGATGGATATGTGCTAAAAGAATTGCAAGACCGGATATGTCTCGTTTACATGGATGACATAATTGTATTTTCCACGTCTCTACAAGAACATGTCGAAAATTTGGCCAAGGTTTTCTCTCGGTTACAGCAAGCAAATCTAAGAGTTCGAATAGTCAAATCCGAATTTCTCAGGAAAGAGGTTACTTTTCTTGGTCACATCGTTACAGCAGATGGCGTAAGGCCAAACCCTGAGAAAATACAATCTATAATAAAATTTCCTATACCCCGTACGCAAAAACAAATAAAATCTTTTCTCGGGTTGTTAGGGTACTATAGGAGATTTATTCAAGATTTCGCAAAATTAACAAAACCATTAACTGAATGTCTTAAAAAAGGCAGAGAGGTTAAATTAGATGACAATTATATAACGTGTTTCGAACATTCACGCAATTTATCCGAAACTGAGATCAAATACAGTACAATAGAAAAGGAACTGCTTGCGAGAGTTTGGGCAACAAAACATTTTCGTCCATATCTTTACGGACGCAAGTTTCGTATAGTAACCGATCATAAACCACTTACCTGACTTTTTTCCTTAAAAGACGTTAATACAAAATTGATAAGGTGGAGACTGAAACTTGAGGAATAGAAATATGAAATTCACTACAAAAAAGGCAAAGAAAACACCAATGCCGATGCATTGAGTCGGATAGAAATAAACGCCAACGGGTCTTTACAAAATAATGTAACAGAACTCGATGTAAGATGCGGTCTCTCTACAATTCACTCTGCTATAGAAAACCTAAATGAGGGAATCCCAATTTCAGAACGACCACTGAACAAATTCGCTTACCAACTGATTCTTGAAAAGACAAAATGCACAATAACACCCCAAATGGTTTACAAAATATTATTTCAAACTAAGCGTCGTACAATAATTAGGCAGCCAAACTTACACAATGAACAAATATTAACTTCTTTACTCAAAGAGTATCTTAGCCCCAAGAAGTTAGTTGCAGTATATACAGATGAAGTAACATTTAGATTAGTCCAGAAAATATACACAAAATTCTTCGCTAATAGTAAAGTTTTAAATCTAACTCGTTGCAAAGAAAAACTTACAGATATAACCGAAGGTGATAACCAAGACCAAATAACTAACGACTATCGAAGATGAAAAGTAAAATAACTAAAAACACAAATAACTGTGAAAAATGTTAGTTACTGAAGTACGATAGGCATCCTCCAAAGGTAGCTTATGAAGTAACGAAAACACCATCTCATCCTTTAGATACATTGCACATTGATGTGTATGCAATTCATAATGAACAAATTTTGACAATAATAGATGAGTTTTTCAAATATGCATCAGCATATATTCTCTCCGTTACTTAATGAAGCTCTCGCCACTTACAATAACAGTATTCATTCAGTAACAAATTTAACGCCCATTGAACTACTAACAGGTAGAACACCTACATCTATTAAAAACCTAAGTTATGTATCCAAACATGACTACATAAATAAATTAAAAAATCCCAACTTAAGCTATACGAACAAATCAGGACTAAAATTGAAAATCATAAAAGAACCCTAATGCCCATATCACAATACTGCGTTGGTGCGTGCTTCGAGTGACGTTTAACATCCAACACAAGCAATTCAATGGGGTAGTCCGAAATACTGCGTTTGCGTTGGCGAGCTTACGTTCATTAAAAAATGAGAGGAAATAAGAAAAAAATGAGAGCGAGAGAAAACGTAAGCTCACGTAACCAAAGCAGACAAAAGTCAAACACGTTGGAAATTTCTGTGCGTTTGAACGACTGTTGCTGTGTATTGATGTGTATGCTGCATCTGTGTATTTCTTGGTTTGTGTTGTGTACGTTTACGTCCGTGTTTTGACATGGAGCAGCTAATAAAATTGAAGTAAGCATGCGTCGAAGCATTTCTCGTAACACGTAAAGTGCCTCGCACCAACGCAGTATTGTGGATCAGGCATAATAGTCAAGTTAAATGTATATAGAGAAGAACCTCCTACATTCAATGAAAATGAGACCATTTACGAATTTAATAATAGACGTAACAAACTTGCCCCTAGAGCTTAGAGGTTAAGGACTAAAGTAGATAAGAAGGTAGTCGTAGTTACAAGCAGGAAATCTCATAAATACAAAATTAAAAGAAGAAGAAAATTTAAGTTTTGCTGTGCAAATTTCTGAGGGAAAACAATATATGTATGTATGTATATATTTTAGAGAAATGAATTGATAAATAGATATATGTACACACGTATGTTGTATAGTTTGACTAAATTATGTTTACATTTGTATCACCCGTTTCTCTACCGCGGGGCTCCATTGCGTACGCAGGAGTCGTCATATAGATGCTGTATTATCTGCACAAAACCAGAGAAAGATGTATCCTTTATGGTTGTTCACATATGCACCCAGTATTTAAAATAGATTTCTTTCCTGTGTTATCCTTCGAATAAATATGGTATCCATCATATCGATAAAACATGTTACTGTACCTATACATATACTGCGTATACTTGAGCTTATCCACACCTCAATTTGGCGGCGGAGGAGTTACGTACGACTAATTATGTATATAAGATATACTTATGAATGTATGCATACCTATCAACTCGTTGATACATATTTGAGTAAACAACGCTAGGGCAAAACCAAAAATTGCTGTTCTTCTAGCTGACGCTAGAATGCTAGTTCAGTAAGCAAGTACAGCCACTAGATTTTTGGAGATAACGCGAACCACATTGTAAAGACTAAAACTGGTAATTAAAATTAAATGAAATCGTAAAAAATATGTTTAAAGATGAATTAAATTAAATAAATATAAGTTCCTAGTAAGACTAGTGTGTAGTGTACTTATTTAACTCGCACGCAGCTTCCCGCGCGGGATGAAGCATCTTTTAATGCGCTATACTCTTGCGAAACAACAAGCGAATTTATTAGAAGAGTTGGGGAAATCATCAACTAGGTGTTCTATCGGTGCCGCAACGCGTAAATTAGACTCCGATCTGGAGTTGCCTGCCATAAGGTAACCTCCTTTCAACGGTGATTATGGCGAGTGGCCTGGTTTTAGGGACTTGTTTTTAGCAACGGTTGGTAGTAATGCTTGTTTATCTGGCTCTCACGAATTTCGTTACTTAAAGTCCTTTTTGCGTGACGAGGTAGCCAAATTGCTTAATCACTTGGTAATTTCGAACTCCAATTACGATCAGGCTTGGGAAAGGTTGGAACGTCGGTATGATAAACCCTTGTATATCGTGAATGCGTACATCGAAAGTTTTTTGAAACTCCCTAACGTTACCTCCGCGGACAGTGCTAATTTACGGAATTTACTAGACAGTGCAGATGAAGTGGTTCGCGGCTTAGCGGCACTGAAATCTGAAGGTAGAGATCCATGGCTTGTGTATTTATTGATAAATAAAACCGACATTGAGGCTCGTAAGGCATGGGCTTTAAAAATCCAACATTGTGAGACTTCCACCATTAAAAGCTTACTCGAATTTTTGGATGTGCGGTGTAATACGTTGGAGGCTAGTGATCCTAAAATACACAGAAATAAATCGGTTCGGACAGCTACAAACATTAAAAGCCTAGCTGTTGTAAAGACATCATGCCCTAATTGCAAAGGGGAACATTTTCTTCCCCAATGCACGGAATTTTTATCCATGTCTGTAACTTCTCGACGCAATTTAGTTAGGGATCTAAGACTGTGCTATAATTGCCTGGGTACCAAACATTCTGCCAACCGCTGTCGCGTTAAGGTAAATTGCTCGCATTGTCATAATCGCCACCATAGCTTAGTACACTTAAATTCCACCGCTCGGGTCCCTGACATCACCGTCAGTAATGCGGAATCGAAATCGGGTAAGGATTCTTCCCGGCCCGTCGTAAGTCATTATACACGTCACACAGTAAAGACATCTGGAATTTTGCCTACCATGGTAGTTCGGGTTGTTGATGCAGGGGGGAACTCATATTTCGCGCACGTGCTTGTGGACACCGGTTCCTAGGTTTCCTTCGTAACCGAGAACTTGATAAAGAAATTGGGCTGCCGCAGATCTCATGCTCAACTGCCCATTTCGGGCATTTCTTCGTTGGAAGCTGGAGTAACACATGGAGTGGTAACTCTAACTCTTCATTCTCGGTTTTATTTGAATGTTATTGAAAAATATATGCTTATTTTAAATGAAATTACATCACAAACTCCATCAATTCAATTTAATCCTGCCTCCACGTCTTTTCTCCAGGAGCTTAATTTGGCTGATTCAGAATTCCATACACCAGGGCCCATCGATGTGTTGCTTGGCGCTGATAAAGCATGGGGAATTCTGCTAAACGGCCATCGTACATATGAGAATGGATGTCTGGTGGCGCATGAGACTCAGTTTGGTTGGATAATATCGGGTTGCTTGCCCGAACGTCAGTTTGTTTCCTTGCATGTTGGTGTTGACTTTGATCGTTTGCTGAGATCGTTTTGGGAAATTGAAGAATTAAGCAGTAAACTCGCGTATGAGAGTGATGAAGATGATATCGACAGGTATTTTATTAAAAATTTTCATTCGTACCCCTGATAAAAGGTACATGGTTGAATTGCCCTTTCGGCACCAAAATGTACACTTTGCTAACACACTCTCTGGAGCTTTATCGAGATTGTATGCCATGGAACGTAGATTTGCCCGTAATGATAGCCTCAAGCTATCATATGGTCAGAGGAAAGCATGCCCGAGGAATGGAGTCTCAGCATTGTTTGCCCGATCCACAAAAAAGGAGATCCCTTTGACTGCGCCAACTATAGAGGAATAAGTCTCCTTAATGTCGCATACAAGATCTTCGCTGCCGTTTTGTGTGAACGTCTGAAGCCATTCGTAAACAAGCTGATAGGTCCTTATCAGTGTGGCTTCAGGCCAAGGAAGTCCACCATCGATCAAATCTTCACACTACGGCAGATCCTGGAGAAAACCAATGAGTTCAACTCGATACGCACCATCTATTCGTCGACTTCAAGGCCGCATACGACAGCGTAATTAGAGACGAGCTATATAACGCCATGTTTACTTTTGACATCCCTGCGAAGCTCGTCAGACTATGCAGGATGACCTTGGAAAATGCTGAAAAATGTGGAGAGGCATGTTGGTTGAGGCCCAGGTTCACCCCGAACTGTAGCGCCCGTTAATGCAAATGATAGCCTCAAGCAGGAGTATAGCCGTTTTATGAATACCTACCTTAGTTTGGGCCACATGGAACGCATTCCAGAAGGGCTAATTGAACCCACAACAGGAGAAGTATTTTACTTGCCACATCATGCGGTTATTACGGGAAAGATTCGGGTTGTTTTTGACGGATCGCATAAGGACGCTAAGGGAGTAAGTCTTAATGATAAGCTGCATGTAGGTACACCACTCCAACATAATTTGTGTAATGTCTGCATACGGTTTAGACTGCATGCATATGTATTTTGTGCAGATATTATTAAGATGTTTCGTCAACATCGTTGAAACACCCAATTATACTTCCCAAGAATCATCCTTTCACATATCGTATTTTATTTGACGCTCATAGGAAACAGGAGTTTCGGGACTGTTAGCTATCATACGTCAGGAATGCTGGATACTTGGCAGCAGAAATCTGATACGCAAGATTGTGCACGACTGCGTAGTTTGTTTTCGCCTTAAGCAGTCCACAACGTCACAGCTTATGGGAAACCTGCCACCATCTCGAGCAGAGCCCTCGTTCGCATTTAGTCGTACAGGTTGTGACTATGCTGGGCCAATTCTACTTCGATTGTCCAAGGGGAGGAAACCAACATTGGTCAAGAGGTATATTGCTTTATTCGTATGTTTGGCAACCAAGGCTTTGCATCTGGAGTTGGTTTCCGATTTGACTACGGAGGCATTTTTGGCAGCTGTTAGGCGATATATAGCAAGACGAGGAAAATGCAGTGTGATATATTCGGACAACGGTTCGAAGTAGCTGAAACTTTGACGACCGAGTGCATTAAATGGGAGTTTATTCCTCCATATAGTCCTCATTTTAGAGGTCTTTGGGAGTTTGGAATTCGTTTGGTTAAGCAGCACCTTCATCGGGTTGTCAGAAGCAGCAGCCTCACCTTTGAAGAGATGTACACTCTACTAACCCAGATCGAGTCGTTGTTGAATTCTAGACCCCTTTGTGCTTTATCGGACTCAGACCTGAATCTACTAACTCCATCTCATTTCCTTATAGGCAGACCGTCAACTGCAGTGTGTGGACCAAGCTACTTGGAGGTTCCACTCAATCTTCTGGGGCGTTGGGAACTTGATCAAAACCCGATGCAGGGCTTCTGGCGGAGATGGCATACGGACTATCTCACCTCATTGCAGCAGAGACCCAAGTGGCAGCGCGCAAACAAAAGCTTACAAATTGGTCATCAAGGATTCTAATGTGCCGCCTTTCAAATGGAGTCTTGGACGAGTGCAAGAAGTCCACCCAGGTCTAGATGGTCATGTTCGTGTGGTTACCCGTCGCACTAGCTATGGAGTCTTTAAGCGACCGATCACCAAGGTAGTAGTTTTACCAAATCCTGAAGTTCCTCCAGGGGGGGCGAGAATGTTGAGGAATGCAGTGAATTAACTTTTCTTTATACCACTGTTGCGTACAATCTTAAATACCTACATGTACATGTTACCAATCAATAGAATGTACGCATAGTAACGGAAAGCTATCGAGTTTCTTCTTGTACGATAATACAGTAAAAGATCATGCGAACAACATCTTACATATGCATTCGTTATTATCAATTCATGGTGTAAAAGAAACAAGAGCGCGAGAGCCGAATCGGTATGATTTTTTGCTAATGCTTGGTGCATTCTATTGATTGGTAACATACTTGAATTCACTTGTAATCGAGCAACCACCCAGCACGCAACGATAGTCGTGGTCGGATATAAACAATATTTAAGAAAGTAGGTCGTTTGTTTCATTCAAGATCAATGCTACTTTTTGATAATCGATTTAGTTTCTCAGACAGTGTTTTTAATGAAGGTAATTTAAATCTCTCAACCTCTGAAATTGAACAAGCTTTATCAGATATAAGAGCCGATACCCGACTTGATATGAATGTCATCGCTTCTGTTGTTTTACAAAGATGTTCTAAGGTATTTGCGATACCACTAAAAATTATCTTCAACCGTTCCCTTGTAAGTTGTGAGTTTCTAATGAAATGGAAGTGCTCTATAATCACACCAATTTACAAGTCAGGTAATAGGCAAGATGTTTCTAACTATAGACCAATTTGCAAACTTACTGCTATTCCAAAAATGTTTGAAAAGTTGATTTACAATAGATTAACTCCGAATGTAAAAAAGCATTATTTCTCCATATCAACATGGCTCTGTTGCTGGTAGATCTACCTGCTTTCGACCGGGTTAATCATAATATATTGCTTGTGAAATTAAATAAAATGGGTTTCCACTCCAATTTTTTAAAATGGATTAGTGCATATTAAAAGGATCGTATACAGTATGTAAGGATAAATAACAGTCTCCCCTCACCTATTAATGTTACTTCGGGTGTACCCCAAGGAAGTCATCTTGGCCCCCTTTTTTTCCTATTATTTGTTAATGACATTCCTAACATATATATAAATTCTAAATGCCTTTTGTATGCCGATAATCTGAAACTGTCCCGGTGTATAAAAACAGAACATGATTGCATTTTATTGCAAGACGATTTTCAGGAATTATTGAATTGGTGCCTGCTTAACTTCTTACACCCGAATATTTCTAAATGTCAAAGCTTAACTTTTTGACGAAATCGTTCCCCAATTAGCTCCTCTTATATAATGAATCATTCCCTTCTTTCCACGGTTACCTTCAAGAAAGATCTTTGGCTAATTTTTGACCAAAAACTGGATTTTGATAAACATATAGATTTTTAAGCAGCTAAAGGAAATTCAATGTTAGGTTTTGTCTTGCGCAATTCACCTTGAAATGTCTGTACTTTGCGTTTGTTAGATCTAACCTGGAACATTGTAGTATTATATGGAATCCGGCGTATAAGGTTCACTCTTTTAGAATTGAGAAAATTCAGAACCGCTTTTCGAGAGTTCTAATGAAAATGCTTCAATGGCACCCGACAGGTAGTGAACCAATGTGTGCAGCGACGCAACCCCTTGTTTCTAGGGAAAGAGAAACCTGGCCGCCCAGTTTGGGGGTTGTGCTTAGGGGTAACATCCCTATCACGTAAAAACCTACTTGTTCTGAAGCAACCACAAGCCTCGGAGACGGACGGATATGAGGCTGACGACCCCTGCAAACGACTAACGGACTTGAGAGTCTGCACCTGGATTGTGGGGTCCCTTAACAGACCGGGTGCAGGCGATCAATTGGAGCAAACCCTTAACTGCTATAAGGCAGATATAACCGCGCTTCAAGAAGTGCGATGGGATGGACCAGGCAAAAGACGGCTGAAAAACTGGGACATCTACTACGGGAACTGCTACAAGGAAGAACAAACAGCGCCTATTCACGTGCGGATTTGTTATTAGAGGAAGACTCCGACAAAACGTCTTAAGCTTCCGAGATATAAGCGAACGCCTCATAACAATCCGCATCAAAACTAAATTTGGAAACATTCGCCTAATATGCGCTCACGCCCCAACAGAAGACGATCGACTCAAAGAAGAATTCTACGATCTCCTAGACAGAACCTTTGCCCAATGTCCCAGCTACGATACAAAAATAGTTCTAGGAGATTTTAATGCAAAACTGGGCAAAGAGGGCATATTTGAGTCGATCATAGGAAAACATAGCCTCCATAACACCACATCCGACAACGGACTTAGGCTAATCGATTTCCAACGGGGCGTAGCCTCCTTGTTGCAAGCACGTAATTCTCCCATCTCAACAACCACAAAGATACCTGGCGGTCATTTGATCAATCGACCACCAACCAGATTGGTCACATTGCCATCGACGCCAGACACTCCTCCAGTATTCTCGACGTATGAACCTTCCAAGGGGCCAACATCGACTCGGACCACTACCTTGCTGTAGCCAAGGTACGAATGAAGATATCAAGAATGCTTAGGAGTCGAGTAGGACAACGTAAGTTTGACGCCGGAAAGGTACAATCGCAAGAGACTGCCAGGATCTTTGCCGATCGTGTCTCCTCCAAGCTCTCTCAAAATCCACCCTCAGCAGCACAAACAATAGAGCAGGAAAGGGCGCATTGCCATAGCGCTGTCAGAGACGCTGCCTCAGAGGTGCTGGGTCTCAAACCACCACCACCTAGAAAGCCCTGGTTCGATGAACAATACAAACAAATACATGCAGCAAAACAAGAGGCATACAAAGCAATGCTGCAACGACGGACGAGAGCTGCTCGCGAAATCGATGAGCAGAAGAGAAGAGAGGAACACACGCTTTTTAGAAGAAAAAAGAGAGAGCACGAAAAGCGTGAGATCGAGGAGATGGAGAGATGCTTCCGCAGGAATGACGCCCGTAAGTTTTACAATAAGGTAAAACGAACATGCCATGGCTACAAAGCCAGAGTGGCGGCCTGCAGGGATGAAAATGGAGAACTGGTAATAGATTCGCAGTCGATGCTGAGGATTTGGAAAGACCACTTCTGCAGACTATATAACGGCGATGATAGACAGGATACCGCTGTCAGGCAGAATGAGCCATTCGTAATGGACGACGATGTAGGAGATTTCCATCCACCCGACCTAGACGAAATCAAAACAGCGATATCAAGACTTAAGTCTAATAAAGCCGCTGGCGCAGACGGCCTGTCTGCTGAGCTTTTTAAGGCGGCTGGAGATGAGCTGGTAAGGTGCATGCACCATCTCATTTTCAAGGTAGAATCGGAGGAAAGCATGGCCGATGAATGGAATCTCAACATCGTTTGCCTTGTCCATAAGAAAGGAGACCCCTATAACTGCGCCAACTATAGGGGAACACCGCATATAAGATCTTCTCTGCCGTATTGTGTGAACGTCTGAAACTGTTTGTGGATAACCTGATCGGCTCTTATCAGAGTGGTTTCAGGCCATGTAAATCCCTAATAGACCAAATATTTACGCTACGGCAGAAGACCCTGGAATATCAAATCGACACTCACCACCTTTTCGCCGATTTCAAAGCTGCATATGACAGCGTGTATAGAGATGAGCTATACAAAGCCATGTCTAGTTTTAAAATCCCTGCCAAACTCGTCCGACTGTGCAGGATGACAATGGAGAATTCCCGCTGCTCCATTAAGGTCGGTGATGAGCAAACCGAGACCTTTGATGTTAAAAATGAATTTAGGCATGTTGACGCGTAGAAGCGGCTAAGATGGGTCTCAAGGTTAATGAGGGTAAAACCAAATATCTGCTTTCGTATTGGCCAGAACGTCACCATGGGCGGATATATCTTTGAAGTGGTCAAGGAATTCGTCTACCTTGGCTCACAGGTGACCGACGACAACAACACCAGTGCTGAGATAAAGCGTAGAATCACTCTTGCCAACCGCTGTTTCTTTGGGCTCAAGAGGCGATTGAGAAGTAGAGCCCTCTCTCGGAAAACCAAGGTGACATTATATAAGACCTTGATCATTCCAGTCCTCCTTTACGGCACAGAGGCTTGGACCTTAACAAAAGCGGATGAAGATGCTCTTGGTCGTTTCGAGAGGAAAATTCCCGTTTGTTCAAACGGTGTATAGAGGAGAAGATATAACGAAGAACTGTACGGGTTGTACAGCGACATCGGCCTGGTACGGCGTCTACTGATACAGCGTCTAAGGTGGCTAGGCCATGTAGCGCGCATGGAAAATACACCTCCGGCCCGAAGAGTCTTCGAATCCACCCCGGAAGGAAGGCGCGGCTAAGGACGGCCGCATCAGCGGTGGCGCACGCAGGTGGAAGGGGACCTTAAACAACTAGGCGTGCGGCGCTGGAAACAGCTGGTCAAAGACCGTGCCAGCTGGAGACGCTTGTTGGTTGAGCTCCAGATTCAGCACGGACTGTAGCGCTACCTAAGTAAGAATAGTTTTCCAAGTATCAGACTGTTATTCCTTTTAGTTGTAATTGCTGTATTGTTGATAATTACTTACAAATAAAAGAAATTTAAAATGAATATGTTAAAGAATATAAATTCATCTGCCAATGAAAATCGAAATATTTGTGAACTTGCTAGTATTGATGAGCTAAAAGAAAAATATGGTTTGTAAATAAATATCTATATATAAAATTAATATAACTTAAGTAATGAGATTCAAGAGTATCTGAAGGAGCAGGCGTTACGTTGGTACACTCAGCCCAAAACACATTATCTACGAAGTCAGCATTAATGGGCAATTGAAAGAACTTCATTGTGCTAATGCAGCAATGCCCGAGTGTCATGACCTCGTTATGCTTATGCAGCAACGATCACATTGACGGAGCGTTATGAACTTCATTGTGCTGATGTGACAATGAAGGCAAGGAACTCATGGAGCTGACTCGGCAGGTATGTACATAAGAACTAACTAGGTCATAGAAATATTGAAGCATACATCCTCAGTATGTAAATACATTGTGAGTAATGCTGATTGAGTGGATTATGTTTGAGTGGGCGACATTTTGTGCTGTATTCTCCATATTGTGTTTTCAGCTGGACTAGTGTATGTAGTTTTATTTTCCGACTGTCGGATCCGATTCCGGAACGGTGAATAATGTCACTAGGATCAACCTGAGTGCTTTGCAACGCATCCAATCGCTGCAAGAGGAAAATAAACTGCTAGCAAACAAAGTAAATAATTTACAAAACACAGTAAACTTCCTCCAACAGAAATCTCTTAACAAATGTGTCGATATCATTGGGATCAGGGATAAAGAATGAGATACCAATCTTTTGGCTTTGACAGCCATTTTGACAACTAGCCCCTACAAACGCGTTGCGGTTTGACGGCGTCTTGACTATGTCATTCGACGTCTTGACTATGTCATTCGACGTCTTCACTCTTAAGTCAAAAGCGTTGTTTTTAAGGCGGCCTCTAGACGCTCAATATTATTGTGCCAAATATTGCACAATTTTATTGGCTTGCAGCTCCAGACGGTTCAATATTTTTCCCAATAATTTAGTTGACCGCTCATATTTGTATCAAAAGTCAAAAGCGTTTTGATTTTCCGCAATATATCGCACAATCTTGCAATATTATCTACAGACGAACAATAATATTGTGCAATATCAAATATTGCACAATATTATTAGGCGTCTAGGGGCCGCTTTAATTACAAAAGCAACAACCAACCCCTGCGGTGATCAACGGGCAGACGTACGAAAGTTTGGTATCTCATTCTTTATCCCTGATTGGGATTCCCAACATTGTAAACAATAACACACTGGACGTAGCTGTCAACTTTCTAAACAAGGGACTTGATGTCAACATTAGTACCGATGACATAAAAAATTGCTTTGTTAAGAACATCGCACGTAAGACCAACACAACATCTACATGGGCTGAACATAAAAATATTGTTGCGGAGATGCAGGCGGACCGTTAAGTTCGAAAACTCTCTGGAAGCGGGGATGGGAATGATGTCAACTTCCAATGGGATTGTCAGAGCGTTCTAGAGATTTCCTATGGGGAACTTCCAACGGCGAACGTTCGAGATGGTGGACCGAGAGCGCGAACACTCGCCCTTGACATTCATTCAGTTTCATTCAGTTTGTGGTATAAAACAGCGTGTGACAAGTCGGTGTGATCAACCAGTGTGAAAAGAAAAGCTTTCAATAAAAGTTTGTGTATTGTGTAATAAAGTTTAAAGTGGATAGTAAATAAAAGTGGTGAAACTGCACAGATAATTGATCTGTGGTGAAACAAGAAAAGTGTGTGTTTTCATTCGGATA
Organism: Eumerus sabulonum; assembly: GCA_951905685.1. NCBI lineage: Eukaryota > Metazoa > Arthropoda > Insecta > Diptera > Syrphidae > Eumerus > Eumerus sabulonum. The sequence goes on from OX645060.1 coordinate 92,494,041, forward strand.
AAAGGGACAATTGTAGTTTATCGCAATCCAGTGGTGCGAACCCTATTTGGTATGGGGATCGAATAATTCGTAACATTTGGTGTCAGAAGTGGGATTGCGAGTAAACGAGTGGAACGTTTATTTAAATTGTGAATTGCACAAAGTGAATTGTTAAGAGACAGAAAAAATGGTGAAATTGGAAAAGTTGACAATTGAACAACTGAAAAGAGAGCTGGATGCTCGGGAATTATCCACAGTGGGAAGTAAAGCCAACCTGGTGGAGAGACTGCGATCAGCGTTGCAGGAAGAAGGTTTCGACTGGGAGAATCACGAGTTCGGGGTGGAGAAGCCGTCGACATCCAGTGAACCAGCATTCGATATGCAGCGAATTCTCGCAGCTATGAATGCTATGAGTGCTTCCATATCCCAGAAATTAAATCAAAAGCTGGAGGAAAATTTCGTTGCCGTAAGTACTTCTCTGAGTCAGAAACTGGAGGAAAATTCCATTTCCTTGAGCCAGAAACTAGATCAAAGGCTGGAGGAAAATTCCACTTCTCTGAGCCAGAAACTAGAGAAGCTAGAGACGTTGGAAGAGATGCTACAGAACAATCGAGAAAGCTTGAGAGATATCCAGCAAGCCGTCAACGATCGGTTCCAGGGCGTCGAAGAGAGAATCGATACACTGGATAAGAAGGTTCTGGATCTCGAATATAACCAGGAAAAGAGAATCGAGACACTGGACAAGAAGGTTCTGGAACTCGAGAAAACTATCCAGAACGTACAGCATCAAGGAATCGTCGTACCGACTGCAGCATCAAAATTCACAGCTCCCAACTTCGACGGCAAGAGCGCTTTTAACATCTTTAAGCTCCAGTTCGAGACAACAGCGGAACGGAATCAATGGGGAGAGGAAGATCGTGTGGCTGCCCTAGTAATTTCCCTTAAAGGTGAAGCAGCTGACGTTCTACAGACCATCCCGGAGACCCAGAGAAGGAACTACACAGCCATATGGGATGCTCTTCATCGAAGATACGGCAGTGAGCACATGCAGGAGATGCACAAGCTGGAACTTAAAGGACGCAAGCAGCATGAAAACGAGACCATCCAGCAGTACGCTGCCAACATCGAGAGGCTGTCTCATCCAGCCTACGCGGATGTTCCAGTTGATGTGGTGGAAAAACTGAAAACGGATTCTTTCATCCAAGGGCTAAGGGACCCCGATACGCAACGAAGCCTGATTCTCCTGCCGAAGACATCTTTCAAGGAGACAGTTGCCAGCGCTCTCGCATGTGAAACATCGCTCTTGATATGCCGACCTTCCATCAAACTACGGCGCATATCTCAAGACCAGGATAGTTCGAGAATAACAACGGCTAGTAGGAGTGGTTCATTCCCGGGTAGATGCTACATCTGCGACCAGCAGGGACACATTGCAAAGAACTGCCGCCTGCGAAGAAAGCGTTCGAGGTCTAGTTCGCCAAAAAGAGACCGTGGGCGTGAACGCGACCGTGGAGGTGCAAAAGGTGCACCTAACAGTCCGTTAAACTAAAACGAGTCAGTGCAGAGGGGCGTGCGCTGGCTCCCACATTGGAGTGCCCCAGCATCCTCGTATCCTTGAATCTGTAGGGGTGCAACCAGCCTAGTTATCGAGGGAACGATGGACGGGCGACGATATCTGCTGACGTTGGACACGGGCGCAACTCATTCAGTCATCCGAAGCGGATTGGTTTCTGACATCGAACCATTTTCCGAAGTAAGGCTTCGTACAGTAACTGGTGAGAAGGCGGAAGTTAAGGGAAAGGTCCAGAAAAGGGTTACGATGGGGACCATCGAGTTTCAGCATGATTTCATCGTTGCGGACATCACTGATGACATCATAATCGGCGTCGACTTCATGATTAGGCATGGCTTCACATTGGACCTCAACCAAAAAGTGATGAAGTATGGCAACTTGGAGCTCCCATTAACAATGGATAATGGACAAGGTAACAAGGTCAGGCGAATAGTCGTGCAAGCGCGCCAAACAGTTCCCCCGAATGCAGAAGCTGTGGTTTGGGCAAAGATAGGGGAGGATGCGGGGACAAGCCGAATGTGGGTGGTCGAACCCGACAAACGATATTATTGTTGGAAGGGCTCTCGTGGAACCCCGACAAGACCAATTGGTTCCAGTACGAGTCCTGAATCCAGCCAGTACACCTAAGACTGTGCAACAGGGAACAGTAATCGCTCAATGCCAAGAAGCTGCCGCCATTATGAACTGCGACGATAAGAAACAACAGGAAATCCAGTCCTACAAAGCCTTCTTAAAAACAATGGCCAGAGAGTGGACGCAACACCTAGTGGAGAAGCACAAAAGTAAAGCACTCTCCCTGCTTCGTAAATATTGGACAGTTTTTGCAGATGGTAAGAACTGTGGAAGAACATCAGTTGTGAAGCACAGAATAGACACAGGCGTGGACTACAGGAAGCTGAACGACGTCACGAAGAAGGACAGCTATCCTTTACCGAGAATCGACGACGCCTTGGATACACTATCTGGTGCAAAGTGGTTCTCGACGCTGGACTTGCAAAGTGGATACTGGCAAATAGAGCTTGACCAGCAAGACAAGGAAAAGACCGCGTTCACCGCCGGGGGAGAGTTGTGGCAATTCTCTGTGATGCCCTTCGGTCTTTGCAATGCACCAGCCAAATTCGAGAGACTGATGAACCGGGTGCTAAGAGGACTTCACTGGAGGACTTGCCTTGTCTATCTGGATGACATAATTGTCATGGGCAAGGATTTCGACGATCACCTTAAGAAGCTTGAAGAGGTACTGGAACGTATTCAAGCAGCCGGATTGAAATTGAGCCCGAAGAAATGTTCGCTCTTCCAGAACAAGGTGAAGTACTTGGGACACGTGGTGACTGCAGAAGGAGTCCATACAGATGAAGAGAACATCTCAGCGGTTAAGGAATGGCCGCGGCCGAAGAATCTTCATGAGTTAAGGTCATTCCTGGGACTTTGCACATATTACAGGCGATTCATCCCAGGATATGCAAACGTTGCCAGCAGTTTGCACGAGCTCACCAAAAAGAATCGGCCATTCAAGTGGGAGAAGCCGCAGGAGGAAGCGTTCATTCACCTGAAGGAATTGCTCTGCAGTGCGCAGATTCTTGCATATCCTGTCCCGGGAGAAAAGTTTATTTTGGACACAGATGCGAGCGGACATGGAATCGGAGGAGTACTCTCTCAAATAATCGACGGGCGAGAACGGGTCATCGCTTACTACAGTAGGATCCTATCGAAGCCGGAGAGGAACTACTGTGTAACTAGGAGGGAGCTTTTAGCTGTGGTTGACTGCGTCAAGCATTTCCACAAATATCTCTATGGCCAAGCTTTTCATCTTAGGACGGACCACGCAGCGTTGAGATGGCTGCTGCAGTTCAGAAGCCCGGAGGGCCAGCTTGCTAGATGGATAGAGAGAATCCAGAGCTATGACTTCTGTATCGAACACCGGAAGGGAAGCAGTCATGGAAATGCGGATGCATTATCGAGGCGACCTTGCGATGTTGAATGCAAACATTGTTCACGCGCCGAGACCAAGGAACAGGTCACCGACATCCCTTGTTTCCAGGTGCTGCCAGAAGATTCCTGGACTGTCGAGATGGTCGGAAGGAAGCAGCGAGAAGATGCCGATCTGGCAGTCATCATCGACTACCAAGAACGAGGTTTTCGACCAAGTTGGCAGCAAGTATCCAGTGAAAGCCCAATCGTGAAAGCTTACTGGGCTCAATGGCAGAGTTTGAAGCTGAAGAACGGCTGCCTCTACCGCAGTTGGGAAAGTGAGGACGGGAACATTGTAAACGATCTGCTGATAATTCCGAAAGGACAAATCGAAGAGGTCATCCGAGAATACCACGAGGGACCAAGCGGGGGTCATCTTGGTGTTAACAAGACTGTAGAAAAGATCAAGAGACGTTTCTACTGGGTAGGATGCCATGAGTCGGTTTCGCGTTTCATTCGCAGGTGTGAACAGTGTGCAAAAGCAAAGGGTCCAGTTAGGAAAACTCGAGGAAATATGCAGCAGTACAGTGTTGGAGCACCGTTCGAACGTTTCGCAATGGACATTGCAGGCCCATTCCCAACGAGCAACGCTGGAAACAAGTACGCGCTAGTGGTGATCGATTACTTCAGCAAGTGGCCTGAGGTGTTTTGCATCCCGAACCAGGAAGCCAAAACCATTTCGGATGCATTCGTGAATAACTGGGTCTCGCGTTGTGGAGTACCAATGGAGCTGCACTCAGACCAAGGGAGAAACTTCGAGTCGTCGGTGTTCAAAGAACTCTGTGACATGCTAGGTATCAGAAAGACGCGGACAACACCATTACATCCACAATCTGATGGCATGGTCGAAAGGTTCAACCGGACAATGGAGGAATACCTGAGAAAAGTCGTCGTCGGAGATCAGAAGGACTGGGATGAACATCTTCCCCTTTTCTTAATGGCATACCGTTCGGCACAGCACAATTCAACCTCAACAACACCCGCCGAAGCCATCTTTGGAACTGATCTCCGACTTCCATCGGACTTGAAGTTCGGCGCGGTACTACCGACAACTAGCGGCAGGGAAGACTTCGTAACCGAAAAGAAAGAACAGCTGAACTCTATCCATCAGTTCATCCGGGAGCGACTGAAGTTGGTCAGCGATAAAATGAAGGCGCGATACGACTTGAGGGCAAATACTTCTGGATTCGAGACCGGACAATTGGCATTGCTGTACAACCCACAACGGAAAAAAGGCTTGTGCCCCAAATTGCAATCAGCCTGGGACGGACCATATGAGGTCATCAAGAAACTCAATGACGTGGTATACCGGATACAGCAGATGGGAAACAGACGGGCGAAGTATAAAATTGTCCACGTAGAGAGGTTAGCACCATATTACGGAGAAGGATCCAATCGCTTGTTCGAGGACGAACAAGTTTAGGAGGAGGGCAGTGTTGCGGAGATGCAGGCGGACCGTTAAGTTCGAATTTCGCTGTCGAAGTTCGAAAACTCTCTGGAAGCGGGGATTGGAATGATGTCAACTTCCAATGGAATTGTCAGAGCGTTCTAGAGATTTCCCAAGGGGAACTTCCAACGGCGAACGTTCGAGACGGTGGACCGAGAGCTATATAAGCGCGAACACTCGCCCTCGACAGACATTCAATTTGTGGTATAAAACAGCGTGTGACAAGTTAGTGTGATCAAACAGTGTGAAACTAAAAGCTTTCAATAAAGGTTTGTGTATTGTGTAATAAAGCTTAAAGTGGATTGTATTGTGTAATAAAGTTTAAAGTGGATTGTTTTGGATAATAAATAAAAGTGGTGAAGCTACACAGATAGTTGATCTGTGGTGAAAGAAATAAAAGTGTGTGTGTGTTTTTAATTGGGAAAACGTAGACAATTGTAGTTTATCGCAATCCAGTGGTGCGAACCCTATTTGGTGTGGGGATTGAATAAATCCGTAACATTTGGTGTCAGAAGTGGGATTGCGAGTAAACGAGTGGAACGTTTGTTTAAATTGTGAATTGCACAAAGTGAATTGTTAAGAGATAGAGAAAATGGTGAAATTGGAAAAGTTGACCATTGAACAACTGAAAAAAGAGCTGGATGCTCGGGAATTATCCACAGTGGGAAGTAAAGCCAACCTGGTGGAGAGACTGCGATCGGCGTTGCAGGAAGAAGGTGTCGACTGGGGGAGTTACGAATTCGGGGTGGAGAAGCCGTCGACATCCACCGAGCCAGCGTTCGATATGCAGCACATTCTCGCGGCTCTGAATGCTATGAGCCAGAAACTCGATCAAAAGTTGGAGGAAAATTCAACTTCCATAAGCCAGAAACTGGAGAAGCTGGAGACGTTAGAAGAGATGCTACAGAACAATCGAGAAAGCTTGAGAGACATCCAGCAAGCCGTTAACGATCGATTCCAGAATGTCGAAGAGAAAATCGAGACACTAGACAGGAAGGTTCTAGATCTCGAAAATAATCAGGAAAAGATAGCCGAGACGTTAGAATCGAAGTTCGACAAGAAGGTTCTGGAACTCGAGAAAACTGTCCAGAACGTTCAACACCACGGAATTGTTGTACCGACTGCGGCATCGAAATTCACAGCTCCCAACTACGACGGCACGAGCGCTTTTAACATCTTTAAGCTCCAGTTCGAGACAACAGCGGAACGGAATCAATGGGGAGAAGAAGATCGTGTGGCCGCTCTAGTAATTTCCCTTAAAGGTGAAGCAGCTGACGTTCTACAGACCATCCCGGAGACCCAGAGAAGGAACTACACAGCCATATGGGATGCTCTTCATCGAAGATACGGCAGTGAGCACATGCAGGAGATGCACAAGCTGGAACTCAAAGGACGCAAGCAGCGTGAAAACGAGACCATCCAGCAGTACGCTGCCGACATCGAGAGGCTGTCTCATCTAGCCTACGCGGATGTTCAGTTGATGTGGTGGAGAAACTAAAAACGGATTCCTTCATCCAAGGGCTAAGGGATCCCGATACGCAACGAAGCCTGATTCTCCTGCCGAAGACATCTTTCAAGGAGACAGTTCCTCTTGATATGCCGACCTTCCATCAAATTACGGCGCATATCTCAAGACCAGGATAGTTCCAGAACAACAACGGCGAGTAGGAGTGGTTCATTCCCGGGTAGATGCTACATCTGCGACCAGCAGGGGCACATTGCAAAAGACTGTCGTCTGCGGAGAAAGCGTTCTTCCAGCAAGTTGTGGCGTAGTTCCAGAGAAACAACGGTGAGTAGGAGCTGCCCGTTCCCAGGTAGATGCTACATCTGCAACGAGCAGGGGCACATGGCGAGAAATTGTCATCTGAGAAGAAGGCGTTCGAGGCTTGAGTCGCGAAAAGGAGAACAAGCGAGAGCACTCGAATACCGGAAGGGAAGCAGCCATAGAAATGCGGATGCATTAATGAGCCGATATCGCGGCGTTGAATGCAAGCATTGTTCACGTGCGGAAACCAAAGAAGAGGTCACCGATATCCGTCGTTTACATGTGCTGCCAGAAGATGCTTGGATTGCCGAGAAGGTCGGAAGGAAGCAGCGAGAAGATGCCGATCTGGCAGTCATCATCAACTACCAGGAACGAGGTTTTCGACCAAGTTGGCAGCAAATATCCAGTGAAAGCCCAATCGTGAAAGCTTACTGGGCTCAATGGCAGAGTTTGAAGCTGAAGAACGGTTGCCTCTACCGCAGTTGGGAAAGTGAGGACGGGAACATTGTAAACGATCTGCTAGTAATTCCGAAAGGACAAATCGAAGAGGTCATCCGAGAATACCACGAGGGACCAAGCGGGGGTCATCTTGGTGTTAACAAGACTGTAGAAAAGATCATGAAACGTTTCTACTGGGTAGGATGCAATGAGTCGGTTACGCGTTTCATTCGCAGGTGTGAACAGTGTGCGAAGGCAAAGGGTCCAGTAAGGAAAACTCGAGGAAATATGCAGCAGTACAATGTTGGAGCACCGTTCGAACGTATCGCAATGGACATCGCAGGCCCATTCCCAACAAGCAACGCTGGAAACAAATACGCGCTGGTGGTGATCAGCAAGTGGCCTTGCCAAGGAAGTTCCCCTTGGGAAATCTCTAGAACGCTCTGATCATTCCAATCCCCGCCTCCAGAGAGTTTTCGAACTTCGACAGCGAACTTCGAACTTAACGGTCCGCTTGCATCTCCGCAACACTGCCCTCCTCCTAAACTTGTTCGTCCTCGAACAAGCGATTGGATCCTTCTCCGTAATATGGTGCTAACCTCTTTACGTGGACAATTTTATACTTCGCCCGTCTGTTTCCCATCTGCTGTATCCGGTATACCACGTCATTGAGTTTCTTGATGACCTCATATGGTCCGTCCCAGGCTGATTGCAATTTGGGGCACAAGCCTTTTTTCCGTTGTGGGTTGTACAGCAATGCCAATTGTCCGGTCTCGAATCCAGAAGTATTCGCCCTCAAGTCGTATCGCGCCTTCATTTTATCGCTGACCAACTTCAGTCGCTCCCGGATGAACTGATGGATAGAGTTCAGCTGTTCTTTCTTTTCGGTTACGAAGTCTTCCCTGCCGCTATTTGTCGGTAGTACCGCGCCGAACTTCAAGTCCGATGGAAGTCGGAGATCAGTTCCAAAGATGGCTTCGACGGGTGTTGTTGCCGTTGAATTGTGCTGTGCCGAACGGTATGCCATTAAGAAAAGGGGAAGATGTTCATCCCAGTCCTTCTGATCTCCGACGACGACTTTTCTCAGGTATTCCTCCATTGTCCGGTTGAACCTTTCGACCATGCCATCAGATTGTGGATGTAATGGTGTTGTCCGCGTCTTTCTGATACCTAGCATGTCACAGAGTTCTTTGAACACCGACGACTCGAAGTTTCTCCCTTGGTCTGAGTGCAGCTCCATTGGTACTCCATAACGCGAGACCCAGTTATTCACGGATGCATCCGAAATGGTTTTGGCTTCCTGGTTCGGGATGCAAAACACCTCAGGCCACTTGCTGAAGTAATCGATCACCACCAGCGCGTACTTGTTTCCAGCGTTGCTCGTTGGGAATGGGCTTGCGATGTCCATTGCGATAGGTTCGAACGGTGCTCCAACATTGTACTGCTGCATATTTCCTCGAGTTTTCCTTACTGGACCCTTTGCCTTCGCACACTGTTCAGACCTGCGAATGAAACGCGTAACCGACTCATGGCATCCTACCCAGTAGAAACGTCTCTTGATCTTTTCTAAAGTCTTGTTAACACCAAGATGACCTCCGCTTGGTCCCTCGTGGTATTCTCGGATGACCTCGTCGATTTGCCCTTTTGGAATTACTAGCAGATCGTTTACAACGTTCTCGTCCTCACTTTCCCAACTGCGGTAGAGGCAACCGTTCTTCAGCTTCAAACTCTGCCATTGAGCCCAGTAAGCTTTCACGATTGGGCTTTCACTGGATATTTGCTGCCAACTTGGTCGAAAACCTCGTTCTTGGTAGTCGATGATGACTGCCAGATCGGCATCTTCTCGCTGCTTCCTTCCGACCTTCTCGACAGTCCAGGAATCTTCTGGCAGCACATGGAAACGACGGATATCGGTGACCTCTTCTTTGGTTTCCGCGCGTGAACAATGCTTGCATTCAACGCCGCGAGTTCGGCTCGTTAATGCATCCGCATTTCTATGGCTGCTTCCCTTCCGGTATTCGCGTGCTCTCGCTTGTTCTCCTTTTCGCGAATCAAACTTCGAACGCCTTCTTCTCAGATGACAATTTCTCGCCATGTGCCCCTGCTCGTTGCAGATATAGCATCTACCTGGGAACGGGCAGCTCCTACTCACCGTTGTTTCTCTGGAACTACGCCACAATTTGCTGGGAGAACGCTTCCTCCGCAGACTACAGTCTTTTGCAATGTGCCCCTGCTGGTCGCAGATATAGCAGCTACCTAGGAACCAGCGACTCCTACTCACTGTCGTTGCTCTGAAATTACGTCGCAATTTGCTGGAGGAACGCTTTCTCCGTAGACGGCAGTTTCTCGCAATGTGGCCCTGCAGGTCGCAGATGTAGCATCTACCCGGGAATGAACCACTCCCACTCGCCGTTGTTGTTCTCGAACTATCCTTGTCTTGAGATATGCGCCGAAGTTTGATGGATGGTCGGCATATCAAGAGCGATGTTTCACATGCGAGAGCGCTGGCAACTGTCTCCTTGAAAGATGTCTTCGGCAGGAGAATCAGGCTTCGTTGCGTATCGGGATCCCTTAGCCCTTGGATGAAGGAATCCGTTTTTAATTTCTCCACCACATCAACTGGAACATCCACGTAGGCTAGATGAGACAGCCTCTCGATGTCGGCAGCATACTGCTGGATGGTCTCGTTTCCACGCTGCTTGCGTCCTTTGAGTTCCAGCTTGTGCATCTCCTGCATGTGCTCACTGCCGTATCTTCGATGAAGAGCTTCCCATATGGCTGTGTAGTTCCTTCTCTGGGTCTCCGGGATGGTCTGTAGAACGTCAGCTGCTTCATCTTTAAGGGAAATTACTGGGCAGCCACACGATCTTCCTCTCCCCATTGATTCCGTTCCGCTGTTGTCTCGAACTGGAGCTTAAAGATGTTAAAAGCGCTCTTGCCGTCGAAGTTGGGAGCTGTGAATTTTGATGCTGCAGTCGGTACGACGATTCCTTGATGCTGTACGTTCTGGATAGTTTTCTCGAGTTCCAGAACCTTCTTGTCCAACCTCGATCCCAGTGTCTCGATTATCTTTTCTTGATTGTTTTCGAGATCTAGAACCTTCTTGTCGAACCTCGATTCTAGTGTCTCGATTACCTTTTCCTGGTTACTTTCCAGATCGAGAACCTTCTTGTCCAGGGTCTCGATTTTCTCTTCCACGTCTTGGAATCGATCGTTGGCAGCTTGCTGGATGTCTCTCAAGCTTTCTCGAGTGTTCTCTAGCATCTCTTCCAGCTTCTGATTCAGGGAAGTGGAATTTTCCTCCAACTTCCTACTTACGGCAGTGGAATTTTCCTCCAGTTTCTGACTCAGAGAAGTGGAATTTTCCTCCAGTTTCTGACTCAGAGTATTACTTACGGCAACGGAATTTTCCTCCAGCTTTTCTAGTTTCTGGTTCATGGAAGCACTCATAGCGTTCATAGCCGCGAGAATTTGCTGCATATCGAACGCTGGCTCAGTGGATGTCGACGGCTTCTCCACCCCGAATTCATAACTCTCCCAGTCGACACCTTCTTCCTGCAACGCCGATCGCAGTCTCTCCACCAGGTTGGCTTTACTTCCCACTGTGGATAATTGCCGAGCATCCAGCTCTATTTTCAGTTGTTCAATTGTCAACTTTTCCAATTTTACCATTTTCTCACTTTTGCAATGATTCACTTCACAATTTAAATAAACGTACCACTCGTTTACTCGCAATCCCACTTCTGACACCAAATGTTACGAATTTATTCAATCCCCACACCAAATAGGGTTCGCACCACTGGATTGCGATAAACTACAATTGTCCTTTTTATTTAAATTGAAACACACACACTTTTAATTCTTTCACCACAGATCAATTATCTGTGTAGCTTCACCACTTTTATTTATTATCCAATACAATCCACTTTAAACTTTATTATCCGATACTATCCACTTTAAACTTTATTACACAATACACAAACCTTTATTGAAAGCTTTTCTTTTCACCTTGGTTGATCACACCGACTTGTTACACGCTGTTTTATACCACAAACTGAATGAATGTCGAGGGCGAGTGTTTGCGCTTACATAGCTCTCGATCCACCATCTCGAACGTTCGCCGTTGGAAGTTCCCCTTCGGAAATCTCTAGAACGCTCTGACAATTCCATTGAAAGTTGACATCATTCCAATTCCCCGCTTCCAGAGAGTTTTCGAACTTCGACAGCGAACTTCGAACTTAACGGTCCGCTTGCATCTCCGCAACAATATGTATGGTACAAAATGGCAAAGTTCTGGTAAGAAAGACGGATGGAGACCGTATCATCGAGATATCCTCGATGAACGATATTGAAGAAATGTCATAAAAAAAAAAAAATTACAGACGAAATCGATGAAATCATAAAGATAAAATTTGAAAACATCAAGTCGCAAGAGGATGGGTGTCTATATATAAAAAATAATAAAACTAAATTGTCATGTATGTCTCTAAATGTAAGGTCTCTGAGGAAAAATTGGAATGCTATTATGTTATATGTCGATGATTTTCTGTCTACCATAGATGTCATTATGCTGTGCGAAATAAATATTAGCAAAGAGGAAAATCATTTGTACCAAATTAAAGGATATGGTAGTGAATTCTATAACCGCAGTAATACGGGAGGAGGAGGAATAGCAGTTTATGTAAAAAACGATGTCTTGTTTGAAAAGGTAGAGAGAATGTCCTACACGTATGAAAATGTATCTATTAATGTTAAGCGTGGAAACTTTGAGGCCTCAATTATATCTGTATACAGACCACCAAAGACAAATGTTAAGTGTTTTATTCGTGAACTTGGTTATGGGAGACGTCAACATAAACATAAAAAATAAAAATAACACCGATGTCTGTGATTATCTGTCAATGATAGCGTCAAAAGGTCTGCATGTATGTATGTATGTTGGCGTTACAGTCCATGAAGAACCTGAGCCGAGCTTCTCTCAATCACCCATGTTGTGTGTGATTTCATTTTCACTTAGGTGAAAGGGACCGACAGTTTTATTGCCGGTTCCGAACGGTGAATTTCGAGAAGCTTTTCATGACAATTTTACTACAGGGGGTTTTGTCAGAACTCCGCTGAGGAGAAACACCGTGAAAAACACCTTCGATGACAAGGTCTGCATAACTGTATATATTCGCACACTCGTATTGATCTAATCAGAGACACAAAAACATTGATCGACCACAGCCTAATAAGAGTGAGAAATGCGGAAATTAACTCAGCGGTAATTGAAACATGTATTTCGGACCATTATGCCTTATACTGTGGAATAAAAACTAACACCACGGACCAAAAGAAATCTGATAAAGAAAGTCACATCCTAAGTCATAGCTTAGCACAAAAGATACGTGACTTCAACTGGGATGAACTGAATGTGTATACAAATGTAAACGAATATTATCAGAATTTCAAACTAATAATGAATACCTTGACAAAATCGTCGACGGGAATAGTTAAGAGAAGAAGCACAGAACATAGCTGGATAACTGCAGAGCTAAAAAAAAACTGCAAAGAACGCGATAGATTATACAGACGACACAAGAACAACAGACACAACGAAGATTATCACAGGGAATATAGAATTTATCGAAACGAGCTAAACAAGAAAACAGCGAAGGCGAAAACTAGCTTCTACAAGGAAAAGTTCCAACGGTGTAAAAGTGATACGAAGGAGACGTGGAAGCTCGTCAATTCCATATTAGGGAAGAAGAAGGGCAATCTAGGTGATGTCCTAAAAAGAGACTTTTCGAACAATGACAACTTTAAAGACATAACTAACGAACTCGCTAACACTTTGTCATCTGAAGTACTAAACATAGTGCACGAATGCAGTCAAAAAACTTTTTCTGGTCATGAAAGCAGTGTACAACATTCAATCTATGCTGAATATGCATCCGTGTCAGAGATACAAAATATCTTAAGTTCTTTGGAAAGCAATAAATCGGCAGGGATAGGCGAAATAAGGCCAAAAGATTTGAAGAACAATGCACAAATTCTAGCTCCAGTGATAACAAAACTCATCAACATGAGCTTAGACCAAGCCTCGATACCAAATATGCTGAAGACCTCAATAGTCCGACCGATCCTCAAAAGCGGAAAAAAAAAAGTTATCTTGAACTGGTAATATCTCAATATTACCAGTGGTTGACAAGGTTTTGGAAGAGGTACTTGCAAGGAGACTCTACGCATTTGTCGAGAAGCATAATTTACTTAACAAAAATCAATTTGGCTTCCGTAAAGGTAGAAGTATAAATAGACTATTAGGCAACTTTGCGAATAATATATACCAAAGCCTTGACAAAAATCAGAGTGTAGTAGCTTTATTCGTCGACTTTAAGAAGGCTTTCGACACACTGAGCCACCGACAAATCTTGCGACGTTGGATAACATTGGTGTATGTGGCCACATACTAGCATGGATTGGAAACTATCTAAGCAACAGAACATTCAGGGTTAAAATTGGTGATCAAGTCAGCGAAGAAAAAAATGTTGTATACGGTGTACCACAGGGATCAAAGCTAGGATCACTTCTTTTTATTATATATGTAAACGATCTACTGTCAGTGTTAAAATATAGCAGGGGTTATGCATATGCGGACGACACGGCGATAGTAGTTAGCCATAGGAGCGCTGATGAAGCGGCAATATTAATGCAATCAGACCTAAATCGAGTCACAGCTTGGTGTCACGACCATGGTTTAATTATCAACGCACTTAAGACCAAGATAATGCACATTCGACCGCCTCATATTTCAAAAACAAAACTGAAGATAAAAATGCACGACGTAGATTGCCTACATCGAAATGGATGTGGCGGTAGTATAAAGGAAGATGATGACTGCTCCAGAGACATCGACAATGTGTCAACATATAAATACTTAGGACTTGAAGTAGACTATAACTTCAAATGGAGCCACCACATTGACACATTGAAGAAAAAACTGCGCCAATAGGCTTACGCACTTTTCCACCTAAGTAACCTTTGTACACCAGAAGTAAAAAAACAGTGTTACCACGGATTAGTCGAATCGCATCTAAGGTACGGTGTATTAGCGTGGGGAAGAGCGCCACAAATGCATTCGCTTCAAAACCTTCAAAATGGGCTACAAAAAATGGTACGAAGAGCAGGACGTAGTAACGCTGAGCAGCACCAGAGAAACCAGGTAACAGATATGCTCAACATCTCACAAATATATAAATTGGAAATCCTGGCAAATTTCGGCCACGACACCACATACAGAATACAGACACAGCAGACGGTAAACACCAGAAGACGGCAGCAGCTGTTCTATGAAGTCCCGAGGTTCTGGAACGAGTATGGCCGCAGGACGTTTAACGTTGCAACGTTGCAGTTCCGATGGTCCTTAATGAACTCCCAAGAGAGATTCGAAACCTACCCAAACAAATACTTTTGCGTAAAGTGAAAAAAATGTATCTATGTTCCTCACTATAGCAAAAAAAAAAAAAACATTGTATTTAACTGTCTGATTGTAAATTTTTGTTTCACTTATCTTCTCACTTCTCACTATTGAACAATGTAAACTAATGAACTATGTTTGTAACTAGTCTTCTGCAGACAAGCCCGAACTTCAAGTCCGATGGAAGTCGGAGATCAGTTCCAAAGATGGCTTCGACGGGTGTTGTTGCCGTTGAATTGTGCTGTGCCGAACGGTATGCCATTAAGAAAAGGGGAAGATGTTCATCCCAGTCCTTCTGATCTCCGACGACGACTTTTCTCAGGTATTCCTCCATTGTCCGGTTGAACCTTTCGACCATGCCATCAGATTGTGGATGTAATGGTGTTGTCCGCGTCTTTCTGATACCTAGCATGTCACAGAGTTCTTTGAACACCGACGACTCGAAGTTTCTCCCTTGGTCTGAGTGCAGCTCCATTGGTACTCCATAACGCGAGACCCAGTTATTCACGGATGCATCCGAAATGGTTTTGGCTTCCTGGTTCGGGATGCAAAACACCTCAGGCCACTTGCTGAAGTAATCGATCACCACCAGCGCGTACTTGTTTCCAGCGTTGCTCGTTGGGAATGGGCTTGCGATGTCCATTGCGATAGGTTCGAACGGTGCTCCAACATTGTACTGCTGCATATTTCCTCGAGTTTTCCTTACTGGACCCTTTGCCTTCGCACACTGTTCAGACCTGCGAATGAAACGCGTAACCGACTCATGGCATCCTACCCAGTAGAAACGTCTCTTGATCTTTTCTAAAGTCTTGTTAACACCATGATGACCTCCACTTGGTCCCTCGTGGTATTCTCGGATGACCTCGTCGATTTGCCCTTTTGGAATTACTAGCAGATCGTTTACAACGTTCTCGTCCTCACTTTCCCAACTGCGGTAGAGGCAACCGTTCTTCAGCTTCAAACTCTGCCATTGAGCCCAGTAAGCTTTCACGATTGGGCTTTCACTGGATATTTGCTGCCAACTTGGTCGAAAACCTCGTTCTTGGTAGTCGATGATGACTGCCAGATCGGCATCTTCTCGCTGCTTCCTTCCGACCTTCTCGACAGTCCAGGAATCTTCTGGCAGCACATGGAAACGACGGATATCGGTGACCTCTTCTTTGGTTTCCGCGCGTGAACAATGCTTGCATTCAACGCCGCGAGTTCGGCTCGTTAATGCATCCGCATTTCTATGGCTGCTTCCCTTCCGGTATTCGCGTGCTCTCGCTTGTTCTCCTTTTCGCGAATCAAACTTCGAACGCCTTCTTCTCAGATGACAATTTCTCGCCATGTGCCCCTGCTCGTTGCAGATATAGCATCTACCTGGGAACGGGCAGCTCCTACTCACCGTTGTTTCTCTGGAACTACGCCACAATTTGCTGGGAGAACGCTTCCTCCGCAGACTACAGTCTTTTGCAATGTGCCCCTGCTGGTCGCAGATATCCTACTCACTGTCGTTGCTCTGAAATTACGTCGCAATTTGCTGGAGGAACGCTTTCTCCGTAGACGGCAGTTTCTCGCAATGTGGCCCTGCAGGTCGCAGATGTAGCATCTACCCGGGAATGAACCACTCCCACTCGCCGTTGTTGTTCTCGAACTATCCTTGTCTTGAGATATGCGCCGAAGTTTGATGGATGGTCGGCATATCAAGAGCGATGTTTCACATGCGAGAGCGCTGGCAACTGTCTCCTTGAAAGATGTCTTCGGCAGGAGAATCAGGCTTCGTTGCGTATCGGGATCCCTTAGCCCTTGGATGAAGGAATCCGTTTTTAGTTTCTCCACCACATCAACTGGAACATCCACGTAGGCTAGATGAGACAGCCTCTCGATGTCGGCAGCATACTGCTGGATGGTCTCGTTTCCACGCTGCTTGCGTCCTTTGAGTTCCAGCTTGTGCATCTCCTGCATGTGCTCACTGCCGTATCTTCGATGAAGAGCTTCCCATATGGCTGTGTAGTTCCTTCTCTGGGTCTCCGGGATGGTCTGTAGAACGTCAGCTGCTTCATCTTTAAGGGAAATTACTGGGCAGCCACACGATCTTCCTCTCCCCATTGATTCCGTTCCGCTGTTGTCTCGAACTGGAGCTTAAAGATGTTAAAAGCGCTCTTGCCGTCGAAGTTGGGAGCTGTGAATTTTGATGCTGCAGTCGGTACGACGATTCCTTGATGCTGTACGTTCTGGATAGTTTTCTCGAGTTCCAGAACCTTCTTGTCCAACCTCGATCCCAGTGTCTCGATTATCTTTTCTTGATTGTTTTCGAGATCTAGAACCTTCTTGTCGAACCTCGATTCTAGTGTCTCGATTACCTTTTCCTGGTTACTTTCCAGATCGAGAACCTTCTTGTCCAGGGTCTCGATTTTCTCTTCCACGTCTTGGAATCGATCGTTGGCAGCTTGCTGGATGTCTCTCAAGCTTTCTCGAGTGTTCTCTAGCATCTCTTCCAGCTTCTGATTCAGGGAAGTGGAATTTTCCTCCAACTTCCTACTTACGGCAGTGGAATTTTCCTCCAGTTTCTGACTCAGAGAAGTGGAATTTTCCTCCAGTTTCTGACTCAGAGTATTACTTACGGCAACGGAATTTTCCTCCAGCTTTTCTAGTTTCTGGTTCATGGAAGCACTCATAGCGTTCATAGCCGCGAGAATTTGCTGCATATCGAACGCTGGCTCAGTGGATGTCGACGGCTTCTCCACCCCGAATTCATAACTCTCCCAGTCGACACCTTCTTCCTGCAACGCCGATCGCAGTCTCTCCACCAGGTTGGCTTTACTTCCCACTGTGGATAATTGCCGAGCATCCAGCTCTATTTTCAGTTGTTCAATTGTCAACTTTTCCAATTTTACCATTTTCTCACTTTTGCAATGATTCACTTCACAATTTAAATAAACGTACCACTCGTTTACTCGCAATCCCACTTCTGACACCAAATGTTACGAATTTATTCAATCCCCACACCAAATAGGGTTCGCACCACTGGATTGCGATAAACTACAATTGTCCTTTTTATTTAAATTGAAACACACACACTTTTAATTCTTTCACCACAGATCAATTATCTGTGTAGCTTCACCACTTTTATTTATTATCCAATACAATCCACTTTAAACTTTATTATCCGATACTATCCACTTTAAACTTTATTACACAATACACAAACCTTTATTGAAAGCTTTTCTTTTCACCTTGGTTGATCACACCGACTTGTTACACGCTGTTTTATACCACAAACTGAATGAATGTCGAGGGCGAGTGTTTGCGCTTACATAGCTCTCGATCCACCATCTCGAACGTTCGCCGTTGGAAGTTCCCCTTCGGAAATCTCTAGAACGCTCTGACAATTCCATTGAAAGTTGACATCATTCCAATTCCCCGCTTCCAGAGAGTTTTCGAACTTCGACAGCGAACTTCGAACTTAACGGTCCGCTTGCATCTCCGCAACAATATGTATGGTACAAAATGGCAAAGTTCTGGTAAGAAAGACGGATGGAGACCGTATCATCGAGATATCCTCGATGAACGATATTGAAGAAATGTCATAAAAAAAAAAAAATTACAGACGAAATCGATGAAATCATAAAGATAAAATTTGAAAACATCAAGTCGCAAGAGGATGGGTGTCTATATATAAAAAATAATAAAACTAAATTGTCATGTATGTCTCTAAATGTAAGGTCTCTGAGGAAAAATTGGAATGCTATTATGTTATATGTCGATGATTTTCTGTCTACCATAGATGTCATTATGCTGTGCGAAATAAATATTAGCAAAGAGGAAAATCATTTGTACCAAATTAAAGGATATGGTAGTGAATTCTATAACCGCAGTAATACGGGAGGAGGAGGAATAGCAGTTTATGTAAAAAACGATGTCTTGTTTGAAAAGGTAGAGAGAATGTCCTACACGTATGAAAATGTATCTATTAATGTTAAGCGTGGAAACTTTGAGGCCTCAATTATATCTGTATACAGACCACCAAAGACAAATGTTAAGTGTTTTATTCGTGAACTTGGTGCGCACATCGATAAAGTTGAAGCGAAAAACAACCTTATTGTTATGGGAGACGTCAACATAAACATAAAAAATAAAAATAACACCGATGTCTGTGATTATCTGTCAATGATAGCGTCAAAAGGTCTGCATGTATGTATGTATGTTGGCGTTACAGTCCATGAAGAACCTGAGCCGAGCTTCTCTCAATCACCCATGTTGTGTGTGATTTCATTTTCACATAGGTGAAAGGGACCGACAGTTTTATTGCCGGTTCCGAACGGTGAATTTCGAGAAGCTTTTCATGACAATTTTACTACAGGGGGTTTTGTCAGAACTCCGCTGAGGAGAAACACCGTGAAAAACACCTTCGATGACAAGGTCTGCATAACTGTATATATTCGCACACTCGTATTGATCTAATCAGAGACACAAAAACATTGATCGACCACAGCCTAATAAGAGTGAGAAATGCGGAAATTAACTCAGCGGTAATTGAAACATGTATTTCGGACCATTATGCCTTATACTGTGGAATAAAAACTAACACCACGGACCAAAAGAAATCTGATAAAGAAAGTCACATCCTAAGTCATAGCTTAGCACAAAAGATACGTGACTTCAACTGGGATGAACTGAATGTGTATACAAATGTAAACGAATATTATCAGAATTTCAAACTAATAATGAATACCTTGACAAAATCGTCGACGGGAATAGTTAAGAGAAGAAGCACAGAACATAGCTGGATAACTGCAGAGCTAAAAAAAAACTGCAAAGAACGCGATAGATTATACAGACGACACAAGAACAACAGACACAACGAAGATTATCACAGGGAATATAGAATTTATCGAAACGAGCTAAACAAGAAAACAGCGAAGGCGAAAACTAGCTTCTACAAGGAAAAGTTCCAACGGTGTAAAAGTGATACGAAGGAGACGTGGAAGCTCGTCAATTCCATATTAGGGAAGAAGAAGGGCAATCTAGGTGATGTCCTAAAAAGAGACTTTTCGAACAATGACAACTTTAAAGACATAACTAACGAACTCGCTAACACTTTGTCATCTGAAGTACTAAACATAGTGCACGAATGCAGTCAAAAAACTTTTTCTGGTCATGAAAGCAGTGTACAACATTCAATCTATGCTGAATATGCATCCGTGTCAGAGATACAAAATATCTTAAGTTCTTTGGAAAGCAATAAATCGGCAGGGATAGGCGAAATAAGGCCAAAAGATTTGAAGAACAATGCACAAATTCTAGCTCCAGTGATAACAAAACTCATCAACATGAGCTTAGACCAAGCCTCGATACCAAATATGCTGAAGACCTCAATAGTCCGACCGATCCTCAAAAGCGGAAAAAAAAAAGTTATCTTGAACTGGTAATATCTCAATATTACCAGTGGTTGACAAGGTTTTGGAAGAGGTACTTGCAAGGAGACTCTACGCATTTGTCGAGAAGCATAATTTACTTAACAAAAATCAATTTGGCTTCCGTAAAGGTAGAAGTATAAATAGACTATTAGGCAACTTTGCGAATAATATATACCAAAGCCTTGACAAAAATCAGAGTGTAGTAGCTTTATTCGTCGACTTTAAGAAGGCTTTCGACACACTGAGCCACCGACAAATCTTGCGACGTTGGATAACATTGGTGTATGTGGCCACATACTAGCATGGATTGGAAACTATCTAAGCAACAGAACATTCAGGGTTAAAATTGGTGATCAAGTCAGCGAAGAAAAAAATGTTGTATACGGTGTACCACAGGGATCAAAGCTAGGATCACTTCTTTTTATTATATATGTAAACGATCTACTGTCAGTGTTAAAATATAGCAGGGGTTATGCATATGCGGACGACACGGCGATAGTAGTTAGCCATAGGAGCGCTGATGAAGCGGCAATATTAATGCAATCAGACCTAAATCGAGTCACAGCTTGGTGTCACGACCATGGTTTAATTATCAACGCACTTAAGACCAAGATAATGCACATTCGACCGCCTCATATTTCAAAAACAAAACTGAAGATAAAAATGCACGACGTAGATTGCCTACATCGAAATGGATGTGGCGGTAGTATAAAGGAAGATGATGACTGCTCCAGAGACATCGACAATGTGTCAACATATAAATACTTAGGACTTGAAGTAGACTATAACTTCAAATGGAGCCACCACATTGACACATTGAAGAAAAAACTGCGCCAATAGGCTTACGCACTTTTCCACCTAAGTAACCTTTGTACACCAGAAGTAAAAAAACAGTGTTACCACGGATTAGTCGAATCGCATCTAAGGTACGGTGTATTAGCGTGGGGAAGAGCGCCACAAATGCATTCGCTTCAAAACCTTCAAAATGGGCTACAAAAAATGGTACGAAGAGCAGGACGTAGTAACGCTGAGCAGCACCAGAGAAACCAGGTAACAGATATGCTCAACATCTCACAAATATATAAATTGGAAATCCTGGCAAATTTCGGCCACGACACCACATACAGAATACAGACACAGCAGACGGTAAACACCAGAAGACGGCAGCAGCTGTTCTATGAAGTCCCGAGGTTCTGGAACGAGTATGGCCGCAGGACGTTTAACGTTGCAACGTTGCAGTTCCGATGGTCCTTAATGAACTCCCAAGAGAGATTCGAAACCTACCCAAACAAATACTTTTGCGTAAAGTGAAAAAAATGTATCTATGTTCCTCACTATAGCAAAAAAAAAAAAAAACATTGTATTTAACTGTCTGATTGTAAATTTTTGTTTCACTTATCTTCTCACTTCTCACTATTGAACAATGTAAACTAATGAACTATGTTTGTAACTAGTCTTCTGCAGACAAGCCCTTCCGGCTTTTCAGATAAACGAATGTAAACAACTCTCTTATGAACACAATAAAAAATTGAATTGAATTGAATTGAATTGAAATAGACCATAGCCCAACCGACACTATATAAAAGTTATATAAAGTTGTTATTATATTGCGCTGATGGCAATTTGATCCAACAGAGAGTGATAGCGAAATCTATCCATGCGTGCCACGTCTTCTTCGTTAGGTTGAGTACATTACCGGCGTGGCTTGGGAGCGTTACTGGCATAACTCGCGCAAGTTCAAGAGTTTTTATGTTCTCTTATGATGTGATACATACACAACCTAAACGGAGTGCAGTGGTTTGAGTCGTTGATGTTCGTTCACTACTCTCAGGAGTTGTTGTTCTAGATAGGACGAGAGCCGACCGAATTCCGCGTTGGTTGTAGTCCATAGTAATTCGTTCGATCACTTTAGTATTGCATACGCAGAGGATGAATTTTCAGTTGACCATATATTGTGAGTGTTATGCCTGTAGCAGTCATTTTCCATTCACCTCTGTGTTGCATACTTTTTGTCTGTATAGGAATTACTTTTTCTTGGCTATGAAACGAATTTGAACTATAGACCTTCCGCTCGGCGGTCGATGATGTTAACCACTGCACAACGGCCAACTCCAATTGACGGAAAATCACTCAACGACACTCTGATGGTGGGACCGAATCTACAAAACAACATCATCGACATCATTTTGAGATGGAGGTTGTACACGTTCACCTTTACGGCCGACATCGATAAGATGTACCGCCAAAAATGGGTGAATGTCCAAGACTCAATCTACCAACTCATTCTGTGACGTAACGATCCGTCAGAGGTCTTCAAAACATATGGACTTAAGGCCGCCACCTTTGGGACAGCATCAGCATCCTATTTAGCGATTCGCACTCCTACATGGTTAGCAGACGAGACTCGATCACAATTCCCGCGAGCTGCAAAGGTGATTCACAACGAGATGTATGCAGATGACCTGATCTCAGGAGCAGACACGGAACTCGAAACTGAAAGAAAAATTGGTGAAATAAGAACACTACTTTGCTCAGCAGGGCCTATTCTTCGGAAGTGGGCATTCAACGTAGATGAACTGATGCAGGATATATTACCTCAAGACCGTGAGGTTAAGTTGTTCCTTCCAGCTGAAGTCAGTGCAGTTCAAGTCAATCGAAAATGTTACAGCTTCATTGGCTCCCCCAAGAAGATAGTATTCTATACAGCTTAGCCCCCGCAGATCTTCGGCAACAAACAAAACGATCCATTTGGTCTACGATAGCAATTGTCCTCCTGCTATTGTTGTGCCTTAAAGGTTCAAACTGGGATGAACCAGTCGAAGAAGAACTGTTAAGGGTATGGAATACATTCTTCTATGACCTCCCAGCCATAAACAACATTCGCGCACCGAGATGGGTACATATCAGAGAATGTTCCAAAGATGTGGAGCTGCATAGACTCTGTGACGGTTCAGAAAGAGCTTTTTGACCTGCGGTCTATATCCGTGTTTCGGATGAAGAAGGTAGCGTCCATATGAGTCTCCTGCCTTCGCAGACCAGGGTAGGACCACCTAAGCCGGTGAACATTCCACGAAGCGTCGAAAACCACTCTCACCTTGGTTTTAGAACTGCTCTTCTTTATGACTGCATGATGAAGCAAGAATTAGTGCGGTGTATATTCCAATGGTGACTCGGTCTCGACTTCTTCCATATGGCCCAGCTCTTCTAGGCGTGCTGCACACTCTCTTTGAAGATCGTGGTTTTTGATGAGACGAGCTTCCAACTACTTAAACCTCCTTATAGCGCCTTCTCTCGAGTTTCCCAGTCTCGGACAAACGTTCCCCTTGAAACGAAGAGAAACTTCGCATCTTCCATCTGACCTTCGTTTGATGTTTCGTAAGAAATGTTCCTCACACGCTATATTTTGTGGTTTGTCCGCTTGGTGGAACGGCGCTTCTTCGAATTCCCAGAGATTGGTTAAGCTTTAACCGAGGATACATTTTTGATGGAAGCTTTTCACCGTTTTAGAGTTTAAGTTTGGTTTTTTGCGCCAAGGGTAAGTTGGCCCTTTTGGGTCTAACTAATTCCGGTTGGAGTATGTCCGCAACACGTCGCTGCCTAACAGTAAATCAGCCCTAGCTGGTCTAAAATAAAAGATATTTCCAATCGACAACTGGAAAGGTCTGGGCTGGGACATACCCAGACAGCAACTTGTAAACCAGGGCCTGTGTAGTGGGTGTAGTGGTCCTGAATGATGAGTGGTACGAACCTATCGTTATATCCAAAACATATATACATGCACCGCTGTGTGTATCTCGACTGTAAGAGTTGAAAGTCTGCTTCAGTAATGAACGACGCTTCTGAACCTGAATCTATCAACGACGACCTTTCCTGAGGAACCACTAACCTTCATGATAGCTGTGGCCAACATGACTTGGGTAGACGTATGTGGCATTGAGTGGTATGTGTTGATAGATTTACTACAACAAGGTATCTTCATTTGACCGATTGTTTGCAGGTTGTCCTGTACTGCATGGAAACTTGGAGCCTACAAGCTAGACAGTTTTCACACATACCTAATCTTTCTACATTATTGCAGCGATCGTAAATGCTCACTTTTGAGAGCATGCGATGTGAACCCTTATTGCATAATTTGCACGCGTATTTGGATTGAGTGACCTGGGAGTTGAATGCCTTACGCTGCACTACCTTCCTAAACGATTCGGATGGAGATTTACAGTGTTGGTAATTAACTGCCTCTAATGTCCTGAACCTTGTTTCCAGAAACTGTTTAAATTCGACAAATGTAGCCAATTCTTTGGAGTTATCCTTGGAACACAAACTTTCTTCCCACAGCTGCTGTGTCTTCAAAGGCAGTTTTTGAAGCAGCACGTACACCAACAACGCGCCCCAGTGTTGTACTGTTATCTTTATAGTCTGAAAGCTGTGCGCTACTTCCGTGGACGTGTCTAAGAGTTGCTTAATGACTTCAGCTCGCTCTTGAATCACTATGGGCTGGTTAAAGAGGCATTTCAGTTGTGTTTTAACTAAAAACCGTGGGAGGTCATGCCGGTCTTGCAAAATTGCCCATACCTTGACGTAATTGACGTTAGCAATCGGTAACTGGGACACAATTTTCCCCGCATCCCCTAAAATGCTGGTTTTGAGGTATGGCATCTTCTGAATTTCAGAAAAGATAATCTGGGTAAAGCTCGCGGAACGTTTCATAAGTTTCCTCTATTTCGGAGGTTTTATCCTCATCACCATCATCTATGGACAGTATGCTCATATGCATGCTTTGCTGCTTCCGCTGTCTTTTCTAAGAGAGCCAGCCGGCCAGACAGATAGTTAGTAGCATGAGTACTATAACCCCTCTTCGCGAAATTCAATACATCCTTCTCTAATTGCGCTAATACTCTACTTAACTACGATGGTTTCATTGTTATATGTATGTAAATATCTCGAGTACCAAGTTATTGTACGTACATATTAAATGTAAACAAAATGTACTCACTTGCACACACATCACACGCTTAAGTTCCATTTGGTTCCTTAGGTGTGCTCCGACGAGTTGACGTCTTCATTGCGGGTTGCTTGCCTCCTCGGAGTGATTCTTCAGCAAGTTAAATTCATCTTCGCGCTTGTTGCACGTTTTGAGTTTCGGATTGAACTATCTGGCTCGAAGGAATATTAAATGTTCGTGACAAGAACTGGGATTTGTAACGCAACGATAACTCAAATGCAAAGCCAATGGATCAAAAAAAAAAAAAAACCCACAGATTCCTTTGTGTTCAAATAAAGAATAATTTTCTTTTCTTTGTTCTTTTATATACATAGAAAAGGAAATAAAGGGAGAAATTTCACCACCACCCACAACTGTCAAAAACACGGCGAACTTCCAATTGTACGTGTGGGTGGCCTCACCACTTTTCTTGGTGGTGGTCCACCGTCTCGAACGTTCGCCGTTGGAAGTTCCCCTTCGGAAATCTCTAGAACGCTCTGACAATTCCCTTGGAAGTTGACATCAATCCAATCCCCGCTTCCAGAGAGTTTTCGAACTTAACGGTCCGCTTGCATCTCCGCAACACTGCCCTCCTCCTAAACTTCTTCGTCCTCGAACAAGCGATTGGACCCTTCTCCGTAATATGGTGCTAACCTCTCTACGTGGACAATTTTATACTTCGCCCGTCTGTTTCCCATCTGCTGATTGTGGGTTGTACAGCAATACCAATTGTCCGGTCTCGAATCCAGAAGTATTCGCCCTCAAGTCGTATCGCGCCTTCATTTTATCGCTGACCAAGTTCAGTCGCTCCCGGATGAACTGATGGATAGAGTTCAGCTGTTCTTTCTTTTCGGTTACGAAGTCTTCCGTGCCGCTAGTTGTCGGTAGTACCACGCCGAACTTCAAGTCCGATAGAAGTCGGAGATCAGTTCCAAAAATGGCTTCGGCGGGTGATGTTGCCGTTGAATTGTGCTGTGCCGAACGGTATGCCATTAAGAAAAGGGGAAGATGTTCATCCCAGTCCTTCTGATCTCCGACGACGACTTTTCTCAGTTATTCCTCCATCGTCCGGTTGAACCTTTCGACCATGCCATCAGATTGTGGATGTAATGGTGTTGTGCGCATCTTTCTGATACCTAGAATGTCACAGAGTTCTTTGAACACCGAGGACTCGAAGTTCCTTCCTTGGTCTGAGTGCAGTTCCAGCGGTACTCCGTAACGCGCAACCAAGTTGTTCACGAACGCATCCGAAATGGTTTTGGCTTCCTGGTTCGGGATGCAAAACACCTCAGGCCACTTGCTGAAGTAATCGATCACCACCAGCGCGTATTTGTTCCCAGCGTTGCTTGTTGGGAATGGGCCTGCGATGTCCATTGCGATACGTTCGAACGGTGCTCCAACATTGTACTGCTGCATATTTCCTCGAGTTTTCCTAACTGGACCCTTTGCCTTCGCACACTGTTCACACCTGCGAATGAAACGCGTAACCGACTCATGGCATCCTACCCAGTAGAAACGTCTCTTGATCTTTTCTACAGTCTTGTTAACACCAAGATGACCCCCGCTTGGTCCCTCGTGGTATTCTCGGATGACCTCTTCCATTTGTCCTTTCGGAATTACCAGCAGATCGTTTACAATGTTCCCGTCCTCACTTTCCCAACTGTGGTAGAGGCAACCGTTCTTCAGCTTCAAACTCCGCCATTGAGCCCAGTAAGCTTTCACGATTGGGCTTTCACTGGATATTTGCTGCCAACTTGGTCGAAAACCTCGTTCTTGGTAGTCGATGATGACTGCCGGATCGGCATTTTCTCGCTGCTTCCTTCCGACCTTCTCGACAGTCCAGGAATCTTCTGGCAGCACCTGGAAACAACGGATGTCGGTAATCTGTTCCTTGGTTTCGGCGCGTGAACAATGTTTGCATTCAACATCGCAAGGTCGCCTCGATAATGCATCCGCATTTCCATGACTGCTTCCCTTCCGGTGTTCGATGCTGAAGTCATAACTCTGGATTCTCTCTATCCAACTAGCAAGCTAGCCTTCCGGGCTTCTGAACTGCAGCAGCCATCTCAACGCTCCGTGGTCTGTCCTAAGATGGAAAGCTTGGCCATAGAGATATTTGTGGAAATGCTTGACACAGTAAACCACGGCTAAAAGCTCCCTCCTAGTTACACAGTAGTTCCTCTCCGGCTTCGATAGGATCCTACTGTAGTAAGCGATGAACCGTTCTCGCCCGTCAATTGTTTGAGAGAGTACTCCTCCGATTCCATGTCCGCTCGCATCGGTGTCCAAAATAAACTTTTCTCCCGGGACAGGATATGCAACAGTATTGTTGCGGAGATGCAAACGGACCGTTAAGTTCGAATTTCGCTGTCGAAGTTCGAAAACTCTCTGGAAGCGGGGATTGGGATGATGTCAACTTCCAATGGAATTGTCAGAGCGTTCTAGAGATTTCCGAAGGGGAACTTCCAACGGCGAACATTCGAGACGGTGGACCGAGAGCTATATAAGCGCGAACACTCGCCCTTGACAGACATTCAGTTTGTGGTATAAAACAGCGTGTGACAAGTCGGTGTGATCAACCAGTGTGAAAAGAAAAGCTTTCAATAAAGGTTTGTTTGTGTGATAAACTTTAAAGTGGATAGTATTGGATAATAAATAAAAGTGGTGAAGCTGTACAGATAGTTGATCTGTGGTGAAACAAAGAAAAGTGTGTGTGTTTTATTTCGGAAAAACGTAGACATTGTTGTTTATCGCAATCCAGTGGTGCGAACCCTATTCGGTGTGGTATTGAATAAATTCGTAACAATACTTTCAAACACTTTCAAGTTCAACAAAGCCACATTCAATTTCAAACGCTGAACTGAATGATTTGGTTATGGATTTAAAACTAGGGAAATCACAGTCAGAACTCTTAGCATCTAGATTAAAAAAAATGGTATCTCCTAGCTAGAAAGTGATGTACATATAAATGACTTCCGAAAACGTGAAAAAGGACTTGCATATTGTTTTGCTCAAGAGTGGACTTTGGTATACTGCATAAATGTTGACAACTCATTTGATGCGTTAGGACAGAAACTTGAACCAAGCATTTGGCGCCTATTCATTGATTCCAGTAAACTTAGCTTAAAAGCAGTTTTACTTCACAACGGCAATAAATACCCATCTGTACCTATAGATCACGCTCTTCATATGAAGGAATCATACAAGAATATGCGATATCTCCTACAACGCATTCAGTATAAAGACTAAAAGTGGTCAATTTGTGGAGACTTAAAATTTATGGCGCTTCCTGTTGGAATGCAGCTGGGGTTTACAAAACACTGCTGTTTTCTGTGCGAATGGGACAGCCGCGCACGAAGTCGTCATTATATACAGAAAGAAGGGCCAATACGTCGAGCACAAAAATGATTACTAATAAACCGCTGGTTGATCCCAAAAACGTATTTCTACCACCGCTACATATCAAATTGGGCTTAATCGAAGAAATTCGTTAAAGTTCTAGATCGGACCGGTAAAGGGTTCTTGTATTTGAAAGACAAATGTCCGAGGTAAGTGAGGCAAAAATTAATTTGTTGGACGACAAATACGGATACTTCTGAAAAATAGTGAATTTGACAACATGCTAACCGATGTTGAACTAAGAGCATGGAGAGCCTTAAAAACTGCTGTGACAGGTTTCCTCGAAAATGTGATAGCCAAAAATAACAGAGATCTTGTAACTGAATTTCTTAGTGCTTACAAGGAAGTGGGATGTGACATTTCATTTAAAGTTCACTTTCTGGAGTCTCATCTCGATTAGAGTTGGGTAGATCCGGACATGTATAGTTCACGGAACTATGTCCTCTCTCGGACACATGTCCTCTCGTTCCGCATATTGAAAGAAAATAGTTCCATAGTTCCATTCAACCCTTTTCATCAATCACATATGTACAAAACGAAAAAAAAAAAAAAAAAACATAAACGGAACGAACATGCTTCTCATACGGTATAAGTTATACCCCGTAATTTTCAAGAAACCCAAAAGTATGGAGATGTGGCGATAAAGCTCGAACAGTTGGTGTACACTGTACAGCACACTGGAACTGAAATGAAGAAAAGAAACGAAAGAATATAATGCCCGCACCGCATTTCGTGAACGAATGTCATACATGTGTATGAATGCATTCAGGTCCGGACACGGACATGGTTTGCTAGTTCAATATCGGTGCGAGTACGCATACAGGTTCGGACATGGACATGGTTTGCTAGTTCCATATCGGTGCGATAATACATTTAGTTCCGGACATGGACATGTTTTTGCTAGTTCCATATCGGTCCGAGTATACATTTAGTTCCGGACATGGACATGTTTTTGCTAGTTCCATATCGGTGCGAGTATACATTTAGTTCCGGACATGGGCATGTTTTTGCTAGTTCCATTTTTTTTTTTTTTTTTTTTGGTTGCGCCCAAGGATGTGGAATCTTCAAAAGATACTGGTAACCCGTGTTGCCAGCATGCACGATTCGCGGGATATTATTCTCCTTTTTCCACACGCCTACGTACTAAACCACACCTCTGCACACTTCAACCACTCTCCCCGCGGGACTGCCGTTAGGTATTACTTCGCGGGGCTAGTTAGCGACTTACGCTGTATCTCGAGTAGAAGCCTCTTGGGTTCTTCTTTCTGCTTCGGCTTGCCGCAGCGTTATTTGTACTGATGCGATGTACGAGCATGTTTGGTTCCAATTTTCCACCGAGTTCATCATAAAGGGGACCAAGTTTTCAGGACTCGGTACATTTAGCCTTTGCCTGTCCTGCATAAAGCGACTACAATAGAAAACTGTGTGTTCTGCGTCCTCCTCGGAATTTGGGCATTGTGGACAAAAGGGCGAGCTATCATATCCAAATCTATGCAGATACTTTCGATTGCCACCATGTCCAGACAAAAACTGCGAAAGATGATAACTGCAGTCTCCTGCCGGTCTTGATGTCCATGTTTCGATGACGGGAATGAGCCTGTGCGTCCATCTTCCTTTTGTGGAAGTGTCCCATCTGACTTGCCACATTGCCATGGATTCTGCCCGTTCTTCTGCTTTTATAAGCCTGGTCTGTTGCCGGTCTGGTGTTCGCCTGCGGTATACCCTTTTGAGCTCGTCTGCCAATATATCGATGGGTAGCATTCCTGCTATCACGAACGCTGCGTCATCTGATATGGTTCTGAACCCGCAGATTACTCTTATTGCACACAGTCGATAGACTGAATTCAATTTCCGCTTTAGTCCTTTTACTGCAAGGGCTTCCGCCCAAATTGGAGCAGCGTAGAGTAGGACTGAGCTGACTACCCGTGAGAGTAGCACTCTGCGTGCATATCCGGGACCGCCTATATTCGGAAGCATTCGCGAAAGAGCTCGTTGTGCGTGTGATGCCTTCTCGCTGGCATACAGTATGTGTTCACTGAAAGAAAGCCTGTTGTCTAGGATGACTCCTAGATACTTGACTGCTTTCTTGGACCTTATCGCCCGATCTCCGACTAAGAAGCTCGCATATTCCACCTTTTTACGACTGGTTATAAGCACGGCCTCCGTTTTTTGAGCTGCTAGTTCCAGACCGGCAATTGAGAGCCAATCTTTCACTTTAGCGATAGCTGCGTTCGCAGTAGCCTCTACTTCTTCTATATGCTTAGCCACTGTGACGATGGCAATATCGTCGGCGAAGCCGATGATTCGTACTCCTTCGGGAAGCGCTAGTCGTAGAACGCCATCGTACATGATGTTCCACAGGAGAGGTCCAAGGACTGATCCTTGAGGGACACCCGCCGTTACTTGGTAGAATTTTACGCCTTCATCGGTATTGTACCTTAGCCTCCTGTTGTTAAAGTAGTCGACGGCAATCCTTAATAAATGGGAGGGGGTACCCATGTCAATTAAAGACTTTTGTATATGCGTCCAGCTAACCGAATTAAAAGCGTTTTTTATGTCAAGCGTAATTACTGCACAGTACTTCTTCTCCCCCGATTTCCATCTTTTTCTTTTATGGCGTCCGCGGCCAAGCTTACCACTGTTTCTATGGCGTCGACCGTTGATCGTCCTTTTCTGAAGCCGTATTGGTTGGCTGACAATGCACCGTTAGCTTCCGCCACTGCCAGTAACCTATCGTAGATCACTCGTTCTAGTATCTTGCCTAATGTGTCCAAAAGACAAATTGGCCGGTACGAGGACGGTTCACCAGGTGGTTTCTTTCCTTTTGGCAGTAGTACCAAGTGCTGCAGCTTCCACTGTGTGGGAAAGATCCCCTCCTGCAAGCATTTCCCCAAGGTGTGTTGGAAAGCGTCTGGTCTAGCCGTAATGGCCGCTTTGACTGCCTTATTTGGGATTCCATCCGGTCCGGGTGTTTTGTTGTTTTTGACCTTCAAGACTGCGTTATGTAGCTCCTCTGGAGTAATACCAGGAATTTCTTCAATGCTTATCCCCGCCATGCTGCTCCTATTAAGCGTCTGTCCTGTGGGAACAGATGTTCCACAATACGGGTGAGCATTTCGGGATTTGATATTGGCGGACTTCTATTGTTTTTTATCTTTTTTGTGACCACTCCGTATGCTTTACCCCAGGGGTCTATGTCGGCCTCCTCGCAAAGTTTTTTGAAGGATCTCGATTTACTTTCCTTTATTGCTTTTTCTAGTTGACGTCTTGCGAGCTTGAATTGAAGAAGCCGCTCTTGGTAGTCTGGCCTGTTTCTGTACCGTTGGGATTTTCTCCGCTCTCTGAGACATATCGCCCTTAGCATCTGGATATTCTCGTTCCACCAGTAACACGGGGACCCCCTTCTGCTGGGCTTCCTCCTGGGCATCGCTGCGTCACATGCTGCAGTTAGCGCCTGTGTCAGTTGCTTGGAGGCTACCTCGGCAGATGCATCGGTATCCACAGTCACCTCTCTCAGGACTTCTTCAAAGGCATCGGTGTCAAAGGGGGTTTCCTTCCACTTTGGTCCAGTTTGAATTGGACGCTGCCTGCGTTTTCTCTCGCCGATCTCCATTATTATAGCTTGGTGGTCACTATGCGTGTAGTCCTCGCTCACTCTCCATGTTGTTTTACTAACAAGGGAATTGCACACAAAGGTTATGTCAACTATTGACGATCTACCGGCCTTGCGGAATGTACTTGTTGTACCTGTATTCACCATGTTCACCCCTAGAACCGCAAACGTTTCCAAGAGGACCCTTCCCCGTGCATCCGTGTGTCTGCTGCCCCATTCTGTAGACCAAGCATTGAAGTCCCCCGCAATTACAACGGGGTGTTTGCCTCTTGCATCAGTTGCAATATTACTTAATAGGTTTTCAAATTCTTCCAGAGATAATCTAGGGGGAGCGTAACAGCTATAGAAAAGAATTCCATTTATCCTGGCGGTCACAAAGTAGTCGGTTGGTTGACCTGTTTCTTGAATTGAGTGTCTTCCACATGCCCATATGGCAGCTGAGCTTGTATTGTCGTTTATCCAGCTGCTACAGTCCAGGGATTTGTATGGTTCAATTATAATTGCTACATCTACTTTCCCCTCGTGAGTCGTCTGTGCCAGCAAGTCTTGTGCGGCTGCGCAATGATTGAGATTTATTTGCATCACTTTCATTGTGGTTTTTGTGACAGCGCGTTCCGAAATACTGGACACTTGCTGCTGCCGGCTACGTGGTCTGCGTTTTCCGGTCTAGAAACTTTGCAAAAGAAACACATAGCATCTTTAATACATAGTTTAGCTATATGGCCTTCTTCTCCGCATTTTCTACATAGTTTTGAGCGATCTATCTCGCATGTACACTCGCGAGCTGTGTGGCCAAAATCGAGGCATCTGTAGCATTTGGTCAGATTCCTCCGTATGCGTATGCGGCAGTTCACCCAGCCTATTTTCACCTTTCCCATTTGAAGGATCTTGCTTCCATTCTCTACTGGGAGGACTAGGGTTGCAACCTGGGTAAATCCGTACGCTTTCCTTAGACTAACTACGTCGGCTTCGGTGATTTCCATCCCGAATTGAGTGTTGATCGCCTTACAGATGTCGTTTCTTGTAGTGACCTCATCAATGTCTTTAATCTCGACTGTTACTCTTTGTGATAGTGCTCGTACCTCTACCCCGTCGCCAAGATTATCGCCGATGATATTCTTGTATTCAGTGGTCTTTTGACCAGACGCATTAAGTTGGAAGAGCAGTGCTCCCTTCTGGGTTCTTCTTATCTTGGAAACAGATTCTCCCAGATCGGAAAGTTTTGGGTCCGCTTTGACTCGTCGGAGTATTTCGGCGTACGAAAGGTCCCCTTTTGCCTGCACAACTATTGCGTCGGGCCTCTGTTTCCCTCTCGGCCGACTGCTCTGTTTTTTTGTCTGGTTTTTTTTATTACCGGCAACTTTAGCCACATCACCGTTCATCGTCTCCGGTACTGGGCCGTTTCGCACCATCGTAGACGGCTTGACTATTTGCTGCCCTGCTGCATTGCTAATTTTGGGCGTCTCTCCTATGCCTGGTTGGTCTACCTTCGTCAAAGGACCTTTTTCGGCCACTGATGCAGCTGCTTTCGGTTGCCTTTTTGATGGTGGGGTATCGGCTTTTGTTACCGATTTCCTTTTTGATTCTCCGGAAGGTTTAAACCATGGGGAGGTTTGGGAAGCATTATTTCTTCGTATCACCTCTTTCGCGGTATCATCGTGCCTTTCGATCGCGGATTGCTCATAGAGTGTCTTGATACTCTCTATGGTGTCTCTCATAGGCTGACGAATATAACGCATCTTGCCATCTTCTAGCATTTCCACGAGGACTTTGATTTGCTCTCCTAGCTTATGAAAGGTCGATGGTGTGTCGCCAGCTGTGCTTATCACGCTAGGCTCATCCCGTGGGTCCACTCCTGGATAGGAATTTGCTGCTTGGCCAACAGGCGACCTTTGCAGCCTATTGCTTCTTTTGAACGGATCCGCCTGGCTGTTTCCGTCGTTGTTTTGTTTTTGGTTTGCCGTTTGTATACTCATTTTACTCCTTAGCAAAAGGGCATACTTTTAGGCAAAAGGAAAAAAAGGTATAAATCGTTTGGTTGGTGTTCACGAAAGTAGAGTTGCTTTTGCCAGTAGCTTTAGGTGTTGGAAGCTTTGGTTGTGGGCTTAGGTTCCACAATGTCCACAGGAGCGCTAGCGCTCGAGTGTAGCTGTCAGCTGTTAAGTTACCGGACAGGGAAAAAGGAAAACAAAAAAAATCGGTTTTTACCTTTCTCTGTGATTTGTCCGATGAAACTTCAGTTGACAACGATGCGTCGAGTGGAGCGCAAGCGTTTAGCAGCTGAAATGCGGTTTTATTCGCGAACTTTACTGTCTTTTTATTTATTTTTATTAGCACCGGTGTAATAACACCGGTTCCATATCGGTGCGAGTATGCATTCAGGTCCGGAGATGGACATGGCCTGCTAGTTCCATATCGGTGCGAGTATGCATGCATACAAATACAAATTTAAATTTTGTCAACGTTGAAGTGCCTAATTTATGTACATATGTTATTTGTTATTTTCTCAGTTTTTGAAATAAATAAATAAAATGAAAGTTAAAGGACTCCCGTAAGGAGAGTCCAAAAAAAACCGCGAACAGAGAAGCAGAGCTTCCCCCCAACTGTTCGACTTACTATTCAAATTCGAAACGTTAGTACGATTTAAAATACCACTTTATTGTTCGGTGTCCAACTTAGAACTAACTTATCAACTAAAAACCCCTTCCATAGGAAGCCCATCGCTTCGCCCGAATCCGCAACGTAGGCCTTTCTCCGGTCACTTCCCAGGCTGGTTGCAATGCGCATCCGATTGCACCAGACTGAATATGATGCCGGTGCACCTGAATCAACGCGATCACGTATGAACAGGTACGAACATGCGGAGCGATGTGAACCACACAAAATGATGACGCAGCGTATCTTTGCCCTTGGCCTCGGTCGACGGTGTTAACTCCGCCCCCTTCAAAAATCTACGTCCCGTAGATCCTGTAAAGGACTATGGGTTGATGACAGCAAGTCCTTGTTGGGTCGTCCCTACTGCCGGGAGGTCCAACTTGTTGTTAATTTTGCTCCACGTACGGTAAACAGTAAAGATTAGGGCTGAGAAGATTGAGGCGTATACCAGCGTTGAGATGTTCGTCCTTCCTGTCAAATTGGTAAGATACTTGATGTTCTGTAGTCCAAGATTATGTACTGTTTGAAGATCAATAAGATGGACCTGTTTTGTAATATTGGTTACGACAGCTGGCAGAGCTTGTAGGGTCGTCAAGGACGAGCTGGTGAACGTTTGATCCCTAATCCGAATCGTCTCGTTACTGAACCGGACAATGAATGTTCCCCGCAGCTTCTCCGTTGAATTTCCTCCGGTAAGCTCTCCGTCGAAATTAGTCAGGAAGATCGTGTCATCTCCAATGGGTTCGATGACTTCTTCGGTATTCTGGTGGTATTCGCAGGTAGTGGGGCCTCCCTTCAGTAGTCTAGGGATGCAGCTGTCTTCCGGTAGTTTTTCGAGAGATTCGGATTTACAGATCGTGGAATTGCTGATTGAGAGACAATCTTTAACGAGGCCGTATGTTTCTTTCTGATTGGTTAGTACCCGGTCGAACTTTTTGCTGATCCGCTTCCCATTGTGAATTGATGACTTTATTCGAAGCAAATTGAAGTCTTCACTACGCACCTTTGGCATTGATAGGATGTATAGCAACACCGTATTGTTGGTGTAGATCATGGGCGTGCCAAATTCGATCGCCTCGATCTCATTAGCGTAGGGCAAGGTTTCTAGTTCATTGACCAGCATTCTGATTTCTTCATGGTCTAGGAGGTTGGTGTTGACTATACCTCCTTTAGCCATCTGACATGCTCTCACCAGTTCATTCACCTCTTCCTTGATTATAAGGACCTGGTTGATTAGGTCTTGTTCGAATCTTCGGGTGTCTGCCGCTTTTATTTCGTTGGCGGCTCGACTTATGATCCATTCAGCTTTTGTCACCGCCTTTTCTGCTATTTCAAAAAGGCGCTCGTTTATCTTGTACTGCTGGTTGTTGTTCTCGACTATTGCCTGTTGACTCTCGAGGATCTTGTCCCAATCTGATGCGTCAGGGCTCCCGGCGATCCACTTCCAGGCGGACCCAATCCAATTTATGGATCTTGGCTTCCTTAGCTGCTTTCTCCGTAATAGGCTGAGACGTTCGGTTGTTTGTGAGAGGTGGAGTGAGGCTAGTTTTATTTCCTCTGGATTCTTGACTTGGCTTTGTATGGCGGTTGTGAGGTTCAATAATTGCTGTTCCCATTGTTCCAAATCGATCAAGTGGACCAGATAGAAGTTTCCGTTGGTTACCCAGGCCTTCCCTTCTTTGATCGATATTAAGTGTGCGTCATACTTGAAGATTGTAAATCCCTCTATGGTGACGACGGTGAGGATAAAAAACCTGAGTAAAGGGGTTAATATGATAGCTTAACTAAATTGTTAGTGCATATCTCTTATGGACCTAGTTACAAATGTTTCCTTAATACTATTAATTGTAATTATGATTAATTGTAATTGTAATTAGTTGTATTAATATGGTAATAAGAGACAGATAAATGTGTGTAACAATATGATTTTACAACTTAGTTAACTAGCTTAATATAGCCATACAGTGGTTAAAAAAAAAAAATATATGAAATATAATTCTTCACTCTAGGGGTGATGGGTGCAAAGGTTGAGTGGTGTACGGTATATAGTATATGGGGTTAGTGCGCGTCGGTGCTAAGTACGTAGGTGCCATTCCCTTTTTTTTTTTTTTTTTTTTTTTTTTTTTTTTTTGTATACATTTGCTTGTGCTTATGTTATTACTTATGCTTATGCCCTCCCGGCGGGGAATTGAACCCCGGTCCCCCATGTTCAAATGGGTGTAATAACCGCCTATACTACCGTGGAGCAGGGAGTGTGCAGTTTTGCACATTTTTAATATGAGTTTCGTGAACTTTTCTCCCTGAGGTTGTAGTCACGGTTACACGGTTATCTTTAGCCCCTATTTCCTTTCGAAATAGGGGTTTGCTCTTTGCCTTAAGGCCCTTGACTGCCGTGTATATGACCTCACCTTTCTCATATTTCTTAGGGGCCGTCCTGAGTTTATTCCGGTATCGGTTGGCCTCCTGTTGCTTTCTTTTTATTTCAGTTCTCAGATCTTGATTTATTTTTTTACGGAACTCTATGAGGTTTTGGTAATTAATTCTCTGGGTTCTGTCGAAAAATATATCGGATGGCTTGCGTTTGGTAACGGAGTGTATGCTGTTGTTATACCTGTCGACTGCAATGTTCAGAAGTTCCTTCAATCGCAAATCCTTGTACTCGGCTCTCAGGCAACGGTAAATTTCCAGGATGGTCGAGTGAAATCTCTCCACCTGCCCGTTGACCTCAGAGCAATGCACTGGAGTGCGGTATAACTTTATACCAAGTATGCTTATAAAGTTTGCAATAATAGGACTCAGGAAACTACTTTCATTATCAGTGACAAGTATTTTGGGGACCGTGAAGTAATGAATGATTTTAATAATTTTGTCCCTAAGATGTAAGGCGGATCGATTTTTGATGTGAAAAAGTTTCCCAAACTTCGAGAACTTATCTATGCAGCTGATAAATCTTTCGTTTTGTACTTCGATTATATCTAGATGCAATATTTCACAGGGGTAGGTAGGAATGGGTGTTGCTTGGAACTCCGGACGGATCGGATGCCTGTCATATTTACTCGTATTGCACACCTCGCACGCTCTAACGTACCTCATGATAAGGCTATTCATGCGCGGAAAATAGTACTTCTCAAGTAGTTGTTCTTTATTTTCGCGCGCATTTCTGTGCGCCTTTCGGTGTTCCTTCAATATCAGCTCGCACTTCCGGTCTTCGTTCCTCACGTCTTCGACCACCCTTTGGGCAATTCTAATCTTGTACTTGGTAAAGTATTGGAGATAGACCCTTTGGAGCATTCCCAGGTATCCCTCGGGCATCTTGATGCCGTTTATCACTCCTGGATTGAGCTTGGTTTTGAGCGCCTCCGCAATGCTCCTCTCACTGGGGTTCATGATTGCGATGTAGTGGCGAAAGAATCCTGGATGCGGTTCTTCAACGATTTCAAGTCCCTTTCCTATTTTAATACAAATTTGGTTTCGGAAAACATTAAGGGGTGCCTCCACGTGGGGAATAAGATCAGAGGAATCGTGAAGAGCGGTATGCGCGGTGTCTGTAGTGGAGCTGTCCCCGGAATCCGCAGTTTCCGTGGAAGAAGGACATTCAGAAGGTGCAGTTTTGGTCGTGGGGGTCACTGTACTAGCTTGATTGCCATCATTATTCGTAGAAGGCTCGTGTCTGTCGGCGCGGCCACTTGACGCCGACTCCGTTGAGCTGGAATCGTGCAAGTGGTGGACGTGAGTTTTTAGTCTCGAGAGAGCGTCTGCCACTAAGTTCGATTTACCAGGCTTGTAAACCAACTCGTAGTTGTACTCCTCGATTCGAGCCTTCCATCTTTTCAATTTAGCATTGTAGTTCCTGTTTCCCATCGCAAAGGTCAACGGTTGATGGTCCGTTAGTATCCGGATTTTCTTGGCCCCGTACAGATAAGAGCGAAGATTATCTAATGCCCAGACGAAGGCCAACATCTCCTTCTCGTTCGTGGCATAGTTCTCTTCGGTCTTGTTCAGAGATCTTGAGATATATGCAATTGGGCGATCCTTTCCCTCAATGTCCTGAGATAGGACTGCGCCTATTGCATAATTTGAGGCATCGGTGGTAAGATTGAATGGCCTCTGGAAGTCGGGGAAGGCCAAAATCTCTGATGATGTTAGAAGAGTCTTCAAGCCCTCGAATGCCTTAAGCGCTTCCTCGCCTAAACTTATCTCGACACGGCGGGATTGGTTGGCCTTCACCTGTGCGTTTTCGCCTCTCGTTAAATTCGTTAGTGGTTTGGCGACCTTCGCGTAGTCGCGAATAAATTTCCTGTAGTATGAGGTTAGACCCAAGAATGATTTAAGCTCTTTTAGATTCTGTGGTGGTTCGAGCTTTTGGATGGCGAGAACCTTCTTTGCATCAGGTCGAATTCCGTCGGACGAGACGACGTAGCCCAGAAATTCTACTTCCTTCTGCATGAAATTCGTTTTCTCTAGATTGACCCTTAGTCTTGCCTCGTCAAGTCGCCTCAGGACCGTATCTAGATTTTTCAGGTGATCCTTCTGGTCTTTACCAAAGACGATTATATCGTCTATGTAGACATAGCAGATTTTAGCAATAAAAGGCTTCAAAACGTCGTCTATCATCCGCTGGAAAATAGCCGGTGCGTTTTTAAGACCAAAGGGTAATCGTAAGAATTCGAACTTCCCATTCATCGTGGAGAATGCGGTTTTAGGTATATCGGATGGTTTCATACGTATTTGATGAAACCCGGACGTTAAGTCAATTGTTGTGAAGTATCGAGCTTCTCCTAGGCTGGCAAGGGTAGAATTTATGTCAGGAATGGGGTACGTATCTCCTATGGTGACGTTATTCAGTCTTTTATAATCAATCACCATTCTATATTGTTTTTCGCCATTTGGTTTGGGTTTCTTCGGAACGACCCAAATTGGTGAATTATATGGGCTTTTCGACCGGCGAATTATTCCTTCCTCTAAGAGCCTTGACACCTCCTCTTCTACAACCTCCCGCAAACAGGCAGGGTATGGGTAGCTCTTCGTGTAAATTGGTTCGTTGGTACTAGTCCTTATTTCGGCGAGCACTGATGTCTCAACGGTCTCTCCGGCGTCGATAGGACCAAAGAGAGAATGGTATTTTTCAATTAACCTATTTAATTCGATCTTAGTGGTTTCAGGAAGTGATGGATCGATCGTGAAGTTAACCTCCCTGGAGATCATTTCTTTGAGTGGGACATTTACATTGTTTTTCAATCTCAACACATTGGCCTTCCGGTCGATTATTGCTTCAAGTTGTTTCAAGGTGTCATCACCAATGATACCGTCGAAGGATTTTAACCCTGGTAGGACATAAAATTTCGTTAGGCTCTCGTCACCAAACGCTTCAAAAAATTTTCCCTGTACGCATTCCGATACATGAATCTCTCCTGCTGCTGAACGAACATTGAATGGTGTTTTCACACGTACGGTGGGCTGTCTCAGAGTTGGGCTTATAAAATTCTTGTTGGCCCCCGTGTCAACAAGGAACTTCAATACAGCCCCATCCCTCGTAACATATTCTATATATGGTACGCTGGATGGCCGCCCGTCATAACATTTACTTCTTCTAGCGCTTCCTCTGCCCTTTCGTCATACTCCTCTGGGTTATCGTCGCTAACTTCTACATGGTAAAGCTTTTGCTGCTTCCTAGGGATATTAGTGGACATTGCCCGACGCTTGAAAGGATTAGGCCGATTCATGTAATTAACCTGCCTCGAGTTGACAGAATTATCGATTTCCATCCTTTCGGAAGGTTTAGGCCCCAACTTGGGGAGCGTGGCGTTGTCCCGAAGGACGCCAGTATCCTTATTCCAACCACTAATATGTGGTTTCGGTCTTTCCGGAATCCTTTGTATTGGATTCCGTGGAGGCAAATGCGGTCGAAGTTCGCTTCTGAACGCTTGATTGATGGGAGCAGTTACCGTATTTGGCCCCGTCGACGAGTGAAGCGACTGAGCTCGGAAATTTACGTTCTGCATCTCAAGACAGAAGGAGTATGCGTCAGGTAGGTTTTTAGGGGCTCGTATTATGAGCATCTTCGAAAGATCGCCGTTAAGGCCGCGGATAAAACGTCTAGGGCCCGGTTACGGTAGGACTCTACTAGTGCCTCGACGGTTTCCTCACTATACGATTCTGTCTTGATTTTGTTGATCATTAGCGATAGCTGATGGTTAACCGCGGCGTAGAATTCATCGAGCTTGCTGTTCTTTTGGGCGAGTTGGTTGAGCTGATGCTCTAATGTACGCATATCGCGTTTATCGGCATAGTGTAGAGACAAGCATCGCTTTATCTCCGCCCAGTTGCTGTCAAAAATATTATAGGATACCAGAGCCGCGTCCGCCGGACCTCTAACCTTCCCGCGAATATGCTGCAGGATAGAACGGTAGATGGGTTTAGATTTTACAATCTCGAAGTCCTTTAGGACCCCCTCTACGGAATGTACCCAGGACACATACTGTGTAGGGTTACCGTCAAATACCTGTAACTCCTTAACGCAGTCGGGCAATCCACTTATGTCTCGGAGCTCAACTTCAGTTCGCGGGCGAACAAGAACTTCGGTTCGTTCAGGCACGTCGGGTGCAGCAGCTGATAACAGAGATCTCCCCTCTATCGACAGGAGACGAGTCTCGTAGCTTTTTAACTGAGTTAGGATGCTGTTAACAGCCCCAGTTAACTCGGTCACTGTCTTTTGCAGCTGTTCCATTTTATTTTATTATAATTATCTGGACCAAATACCTTAATCTTAGTACTCACTCAGGACGGTGTGGTTACCCTAGTTATACAATACCCTTTTTTGTTGGCACTCTTATCTCTTATTTCTTATTACTTGGCACTAGCTTATCGCCACTTACACCTTTATTTCAGCACTAAACCCTTTGTATATATTTTTTTATTTTTATTTCTTTTTTTTTTTTTTTTGCTCTTTTTTTTCTTTATCTATTTATTTATGTATTTTTTTCTCTCCACTTTTTTACTTGTTATACTTATATAATTTTTTGTTGCACCACTACACTTACAATAACACATTCATTTCTCTATCAAATTCTTTTCCTGCCTTTTTTTCTTTGCTCAGATATGTAGTTCCTTGGGAACTGGAAAGAGAAAAATGCACTGAAATTTCATAAAACCGATCGCGGGAATTTTCGATTATGGGAGCCGCTCTTTTGGAAGGTCCGTGTTCTCCCTTTTAGTCGCCAACTTTTACGCTCGAAGGCGACCTACTAAGGCACGGGTTGCTTCACACGCATCCTTTTAACCTTCAAGATTATCACTGTGTTCCCATGGCAACAGTGAAGAGTATCTGTCGCATCGGAGTAATTGCTGTGTTCTCATGGGTACAACAATCTTCGTTCAATGGAACGTACCGATGCAATTGTCCGGTTAAGGACGACAGAAAGAATCAACAGGAGAAAAGGATAGCGTATACGGAGCGGTCCCTGCTCGGGCGCCAGTTAAAGGACTCCCGTAAGGAGAGTCCAAAAAAAACCGCGAACAGAGAAGCAGAGCTTCCCCCCAACTGTTCGACTTACTATTCAAATTCGAAACGTTAGTACGATTTAAAATACCACTTTATTGTTCGGTGTCCAACTTAGAACTAACTTATCAACTAAAAACCCCTTCCATAGGAAGCCCATCGCTTCGCCCGAATCCGCAACGTAGGCCTTTCTCCGGTCACTTCCCAGGCTGGTTGCAATGCGCATCCGATTGCACCAGACTGAATATGATGCCGGTGCACCTGAATCAACGCGATCACGTATGAACAGGTACGAACATGCGGAGCGATGTGAACCACACAAAATGATGACGCACCGTATCTTTGCCCTTGGCCTCGGTCGACGGTGTTAACTTGAATAACTGAAATAAACTTCACTAATTTTTTATGGTTGCTTTTGGTTTGAAATGATAATAAAACATGTTTTTAAAAAATCTATCCTAACTTTTCATTTTGCCATTGAATTCAGTAACGAAATATTCAATTCCACACCGAATAGCGTTCGCACCACTGGATTGCGATAAAATACAATTGTCCTTTTTATCCGAATTAAAACACACACACTTTTCTTGTTCCACCACAGATCAATTATCTGTGCAGCTTCACCACTTTTATTTATTATCCAATACTACTTACTTACTTACTTATCAGGCCTGCGATCCATGGAGGATCTGAGCCTGAGCTATAGCTGCCTTCCATCCTTGACGGTCCCGGGCACGCTGCTTCCAGTTGTCAAGACCAAGATGTCCTACATCCGCGATTACTTGATCTTTATACCGGAGGTTCGGTCTTCCTCTCCTTATCGAACCAGGAGGCTCGGAGTCGAAGACCCTCTTAGCTGGAGCGTTGATGTCCATGCGCTCGATGTGGCCGAGCCAGTGTAGTCGACGGATCCTTGCCTTCCGAACTATATCCACATCTTGGTACAGCTCGTAGAGTTCGCGGTTGTGTCTTCTTCTCCATTCACCTTCCTCACAGACAGGACCAAATATCCGGAGCAGAATTTTTCTTTCGAAAGAACCCAAAATCAGCTCCGCTGTCTTGCTTATCGTCCAGCTTTCGGCTCCGTACAGCAAGACTGGCGGAATGAGCGTTTTGTAAAGCATGACTTTGGTCTTTCGAGTGAGGAGTTTTGACCCCAGTTGTTTGGACAAGCCGAAGTAGCAGCGGTTGCCAAGGGCGATTCTACGCCGGATCTCCACTGTGGTGTCATTTGTAGAGTTTACGTTTGCCCCGAGGTAGACAAACTCCTTAACTACCTCGAAATTGTAGCTGTCAATTGTTATGTTTTGTCCCAGGTGGTGAGCGACGGATTGGTTTTTGCTTGACAGCATGTATTTCGTTTTGTCCTCATTGATCTTAAGACCAATTCGTTTCGCCTGTTCTTCAATCGCCGTGAATGCTTTCACAATGCCACGGCGAGAACACGCGATGATGTCGATATCATCCGCGTATCCTAGCAGCTGGAT
Organism: Eumerus sabulonum; assembly: GCA_951905685.1. Classification (NCBI taxonomy): domain Eukaryota; kingdom Metazoa; phylum Arthropoda; class Insecta; order Diptera; family Syrphidae; genus Eumerus; species Eumerus sabulonum. The sequence continues at coordinate 92,537,705 of OX645060.1, forward strand.
GGATTTGTAAAAGATAGTGCCTTCCCTGTTGACGCCTGCCCGTCGCACTATCTGCTCCAGCACCAGGTTGAAGAAGTCACATGACAGCGCATCTCCTTGCCGAAATCCGGTGCATGTTTCGAATGGTTCCGAGGTTCTAGAACCGAGTTGCACGGTGCATCGCGTGTTTTTTAGCGTGGCGCGACACAACTGGATCAGTTTTACCGGGATCCCGAATTCGGCCATCGCCCCAAACAGTGCTTCACGATGAATGCTGTCGTATGCGGCTTTGAAATCGATGAAAAGATGGTGTGTATCGATTTGAAACTCGTTGGTCTTTTCCAGGATTTGGCATAGTGTGAAAATTTGGTCTATAGTTGATTTGCCGGGCCGGAAGCCGCACTGGTAGCTGCCGATTAGTGCGGTGCAAAATGGTTTTAGACGTTCACACAATACGCTGGACAGGATCTTGTATGCGACATTGAGCAGGGATATACCTCTATAGTTCTTGCAAGAGGTAGGATCGCCTTTTTTGTGGATGGGGCATATAGAGCTGGTATTCCAGTCGTCGGGCATGCTCGCATCTTCCCAAATTCTGCAGATGATCTAGTGCATGCTCCCTACCAGAACATCGCCGCCAGCCTTGAAGAGCTCTGATGGCAAGCCATCTGAGCCTGCGGCCTTGTTGTTCTTCAGCTTCTGAAATGCTGTTCCGACTTCTTCGATGCTGGGTGGGAGGACTACTTCAGCGGCTGGAGTTGGGATTTCCTCGGTCCCTACCACTCTCTCTTGGTCATGCTCGTTAAGCAGCTGCTAGAAGTGATGCTTAAATACATCCACTATTCCCTGCGGGTCGGTGACAAGATTACCCTCGCAGTTTCGAAGAGCCAGGGTGCCCTTTTAGAAGCCTCCTGCAAGGCCTTTGGCTTTCTTGTAAAAGGCTCGTATTTTATGTTTATCCCCAGACTCCTCGATATCCTTGAGCTGGGAGGCTGCGAAGATTCTTTTCTTTTGTCGCAGTAGTTTCTTCTCCTCCCTTCTTCTGGCTCGGTACTCTTCTCGCGCTGCCCTGGTTTTCCTCTGCAGCGCCTTTTGGTACGCCTCGTCGGTTGCTGCCTTTTTCTGCTCACACTCGCCATCATACCACGGGTTTCTTGTCGGGGGTGGTAGGTATCCTAATGTGGTTTCGGCTACTTCCTGAATCCCTGAGCGGCAATGCAGCCACATATTATTGGCATTTGTGTTCGACGTAGGCATACCGTAGAGTCTTTCGCTCAGCTGCTCCCTGTAGACTCTGGCAACCTCCGGTGTGCTCAGGCGCCCAATGTCGAACCTCCTCCTGATGGGCTGGTGCAGCTTTCTGACATTGGACAGTCGAGCTCTGAATCTTGCTGCTACGAGGAAGTGGTCAGAGTCCCCTCTGAATGTTCGCACATCCAGGATGTTTGACGCGTGCCTTGCGTCAATGAGCACATGGTCGATTTGGTTGGCGGTTCGACCGTCCGGAGATCGCCAGGTTGCTGTGTGGATTCGATTGCGAGGGAATCTTGTGCTACTTATCACCGCATTACGAGCTGTCGCAAAGTCAGCGAGTCGGAAGCCGTTATCTGTTGTTGTATCGTGGAGGCTGTGCTTTCCGATCACTCCGCCAAGGGTGTTTTCCTTTCCGATTTTGGCATTGAAGTCCCCGAGCACGATTTTTACATCGTACTCCGGACAAGCTCCGTAGGCGTTGTCCAGGAGGTCATAGAAGTCCTCCTTGATAGGGTCTTCAGCCTCGTCGGTAGGGGCGTGTGCACATATAAGGCTGATGTTATAAAATCTGCCTCTGATGCGGACCACAGCCAGGCGATCACTTATAGGCTTAAAGTCGATGACCTTCGACCTTAACCGCTTTCCCACGACAAATCCGCATCCCAGTAAGTGCAACCTTTTGTGACAGCTGTAATAAATGTCGCAATTTTTCTTTCTAATCATACCGTTTCCTATCCAGCGTATTTCCTGGACCGCAGTAATATCCGCCTTGTACTGCGTGAGGATTCCTTCTAGTTTATGAGCAGCTCCGGGAGTGTACAGGGTTCTGACATTCCAGGAGCATACTCGCAAATCGTGTTCCTTTTTCGTGCGTTGTCGTCGTCGAGTATCCGTCCGTGTATCCGAGGCATCTTGCTCATTCATAACTTTAGGTTTTTTACGTGGGCGGATTGTTAGCCCGCCGCACAACCGCCATTCTGGTCGGGGTTTTTTTCGCTGCATACGTTTGTTCACCTCCCAACGGTTGTTGAAGAGGCTATCCAGAGGGCGCCGCGAGGAGGCCGTATGTCAACTTGACCCGGGCATTTAAACAGGGATCGTTGCTGGCATCTCGCCAGGTTGAGAGCAATCAACAACTTTACCCTGTATGTCCGAGCCCATGCCCCCCACTTCCAATACTATCCACTTTAAACTTTATTACACAAACAAACCTTTATTGAAAGCTTTTATTTTCACACTGTTTGATCGCACCGAGTTTTCACACGCTGTTCAATACCACAAACTGAATGAATGTCGAGGGCGAGTGTTCGAGCTTATATAGTTCTCGGTCCACCTTCTCGAACGTTCGCCGTCGGAAGTTCCCCTTCGGAAATCTCTAGAATGCTCTGACAATTAGCATTACGCCATTGACATCTGACATCATTGCAATCTCCGCTTCAAGAGAGCTTTCGAACTTCGGCAGCGAAATCCGAACTTAACCGTCGGTGTGTGTCTGTGCAACACTGCCCTCCTCCTAAACTTGTTCGTCCTCGAACAAGCGATTGGATCCTTCTCCGTAATATGGCGCTAACCTCTCTACGTGGACAATCCTATACTTCGCCCGTCTGTTTTCCATCTGCTGTATCCGGTATACCACGTCATTGAGTTTCTTGATGACCTCATATGGTCCGCCCCAGGCTGATTGCAATTTGGGGCACAAGCCTTTTTTTCGTTGTGGGTTGTACAGCAATACCAATTGTCCGGTCTCGAATCCAGAAGTATTCGCCCTCAAGTCGTATCGCGCCTTCATTTTATCGCTGACCAAGTTCAGTCGCTCCCGGATGAACTGATGGATAGAGTTCAGCTGTTCTTTCTTTTCGGTTACGAAGTCTTCCCTGCCGCTAGTTGTCGGTAGTACAACGCCGAACTTCAAGTCCGATGGAAGTCGGAGATCACTTCCAAAAATGGCTTCGGCGGGTGTTGTTGCCGTTGAATTGTGCTGTGCCGAACGGTATGCCATTAAGAAAAGGGGAAGATGTTCATCCCAGTCCTTCTGATCTCCGACGACGACTTTCCTCAGGTATTCCTCCATCGTCCGGTTGAACCTTTCGACCATGCCATCAGATTGTGGATGTAATGGTGTTGTCCGCGTCTTTCTGATACCTAGCATGTCACAGAGTTCTTTGAGCACCGACGACTCGAAGTTTCTCCCTTGGTCTGAGTGCAGTTCCATTGGTACTCCATAACGCGAGACCCAGTTATTCACGAATGCATCCGAAATGGTTTTGGCTTCCTGGTTCGGAATGCAAAACACCTCAGGCCACTTGCTGAAGTAATCGATCACCACTAGCGCGTACTTGTTTCCAGCGTTGCTCGTTGGGAATGGGCCTGCAATGTCCATTGCGATACGTTCGAACGGTGCTCCAACATTGTACTGCTGCATATTTCCTCGAGTTTTCCTTACTGGACCCTTTGCCTTCGCACACTGTTCACACCTGCGAATGAAACGCGTAACCGACTCATGGCATCCTACCCAGTAGAAACGTCTCTTGATCTTTTCTACAGTCTTGTTAACACCAAGATGACCCCCGCTTGGTCCCTCGTGGTATTCTCGGATGACCTCTTCGATTTGTCCTTTCGGAATTACCAGCAGATCGCTTACAATGTTCCCGTCCTCACTCTCCCAACTGCGGTAGAGGCAACCGTTCTTCAACTTCAAACTCTGCCATTGAGCCCAGTAAGCTTTCACGATTGGGCTTTCACTGGATATTTGCTGCCAACTTGGTCGAAAACCTCGTTCCTGGTAGTCGATGATGACTGCCAGATCGGCATCTTCTCGCTGCTTTCTTCCGACCTGTTCCTTGGTTTCGGCACGTGAACAATGTTTGCACTCAACATCGCAAGGTCGCCTCGATAATGCATCCGCATTTCCATGACTGCTTCCCTTCCGGTGTTCGATACTGAAGTCATAACTCTGGATTCTCTCTATCCACCTAGCAAGTTGGCCTTCCGGGTTTTTGAACTGCAGCAACCACCTCAACGCTGCGTGGTCCCTCCTAAGATGAAAAGCTTGGCCATAGAGATATTTGTGGAAATGCTTGGCACAGTCAACCACAGCTAAAAGCTCCCTCCTAGTTACACAGTAGTTCCTCTCCGGCTTCGATAGGATCCTACTGTAGTAAGCGATGACCCGCTCTCGCCCGTCAATCATTTGAGAGAGTACTCCTCCGATTCCATGTCCGCTCGCATCGGTGTCCAAAATAAACTTTTCCCCCGGGACAGGATATGCAAGGATCTGCGCAATCACCTTCAGGTGAATGAACGCTTCCTCCTGCGGCTTCTCCCACTTGAATGGCCGATTCTTTTTGGTGAGCTCGTGTAAACTGCTGGCAACGTTTGCAAATCCTGGGATGAATCGCCTGTAATATGTGCAAAGTCCCAGGAATGACCTTAACTCATGAAGATTCTTCGGCCGCGGCCATTCCTTAACCGTCGAGATTTTCTCTTCGTCTGTGTGGACTCCTTCTGCAGTCACCACATGTCCCAGGTACTTCACCTCGTTCTGGAAGAGCGAACATTTCTTCGGACTCAATTTCAGTCCGGCTGCTTTAATACGTTCCAGTACCTCTTCAAGCTTCTTAAGGTGATCGTCGAAATCCTTGCCCATGACAATTATGTCCTCCAGTGAAGTCCTCTTAGCACCCGGTTCATAAGTCTCTCGAATGTGGCTGGCGCATTGCAAAGACCGAAGGGCATCACAGAGAATTGCCACAACTCTCCGCCGGCGGTGAACGCGGTCTTTTCCTTGTCTTGCTGGTCAAGCTCTATTTGCCAGTATCCACTTTGCAAGTCCAGAGTCGAGAACCACTTTGCACCAGATAGTGTGTCCAAGGTGTCGTCGATTCTCGGTAAAGGATAGCTGTCCTTCTTCGTGACGTCGTTCAGCTTCCTATAGTCCACGCAGAATCTGTTGCTTCCATCCTTCTTCTTAACAAGCACTACTGGCGAACTCCATGGGCTTGCAGATGGTTCGATCACGCCCTCCTTTTCCATCTCGTCGATTAGTTTGATCACCTCGCCTTCTTTCACCAAAGGTACTCTCCTCGGTGGTTGCCGAATCGGTCTTGAGTCCCCTGTGTCTATTCTGTCCTTCACAACTGATGTTCTTTCACAGTTCTTACCATCTGCAAAAACTGTCCAATACTTACGAAGCAGGGAGAGAGCTTTACTTTTCTGCTTCTCCACTAGATGTTGCGTCCACTCTCTGACCATTGTTTTCACGAACGGATAGTTTTTCTGGATTTCCCGGTATTTCTTATCTTCGCAGTTCATAACGGCGGCTGCTTCTTGGCATTGAGCGATCATTGTTCCTTTGTGTATTGTCCTAGGTGTACTGGCAGGATTCAGGACTCGTACTGGAACCAATTGGTCTTGTCGGGGTTCCACGAGAGCCCTTCCAACAACTGTATCGCTGGGTCGATTTCCTTTGTCGGGTTCGACCACCCACATTCGGTTAGTCCCCGCATCCTCTTCTATCTTTGCCAAACCACAGCTTCTGCATTCGGGGGAACCGTTTGGCGCGCTTGCACGACTATTCGCCTGACCTTGTTTCCCTGCCCATTATCTATTGTTAATGGGAGCTCCAAGTTGCCATACTTCATCACTTTTTGGTTGAGGTCCAATGTGAAGCCATGCCTAATCATGAAGTCGACGCCGATTATGATGTCATCAGTAATGTCCGCAACGACGAAATCATGCTGAAACTCGACGGTACCCATCGCAATTCTTTTCTGGACCTTACCCTTGACTTCTGCCTTCTCACCAGTTACTGTACTTTACTCCGCAAATGGTTCGATGTCAGCAACCAATCCGCTTCGGATGACTGAATGAGTTGCGCCCGTGTCCAACGTCAGCAGATATCGTCGCCCGTCCATCGTTCCCTCGATGACTTGGCTGGTTGCACCCCTACAGATTCGGTACATGAGGATGATGGGGCACTCCAATGTGGGAGCCAGTGCATGCCCCTCTACACTGACTTGTTTTAGTTTAACGGATTGTTAGGTGCACCTTTTGCACCTCCACAGTCGCGTTCACTCCCATGGTCTCTTTTTGGCGAACTAGACCTCGAACGCTTTCTTCGCAGACGGCAGTTTCTCGCAATGTGCCCCTGCTGGTCGCAGATGTAGCATCTACCTGGGAATGAACCACTCCTACTCGCCTTTGGTGTTCTGGAACTATCCTGGTCTTGAGATATGCGCCGTAGTTTGATGGAAGGTCGGCATATCAAGAGCGACGTTTCACATGCGAGAGCGCTGGCAACAGTCTCCTTGAAAGATGTCTTCGGCAGGAGAATCAAACTTCGTTGCGTATCGGGGTCACTTAGCCCTTGGATGAAAGTTTCTCCACCACATCAACTGGAACATCCGCGTAGGCCAGATGAGACAGCCTCTCGATGTCGGCAGCGTACTGCTGGATGGTCTCGTTTCCATGCTGCTTGCGTCCTTTAAGTTCCAGCTTGTGCATTTCCTGTATGTGCTCACTGCCGTAGTGGCTGTGTAGTTCCTTCTCTGGGTCTCCGGGATGGTCTGTAGAACACTAGCTGCTTCACCTTTAAGGGAAATTACAAGAGCGGCCACACGATCTTCTTCTCCCCATTGATTCCGTTCCGCTGTTGTCTCGATCTGAAGTTTAAAGATGTTAAAAGCACTCGTGCCGTCGTAGTTGGGGGCTGTAAATTTCGATGCTGCAGCCGGTACGACGCTTCCTTGATGCTGAAAGTTCTGGATAGTTTTCTCGAGTTCCAGAACCTTCTTGTCCAGTGTCTCGATTCTCTTTTCCTGGGTATTTTCGAGATCTATAACCTTCTTGTCGAACCTCGATTCCAGTGCCTCGATTATCTCTTCGAAGTTCTGGAATCGATCGTCGACGCCCTTCTGGATGCTTCTTAGGCTTTCTCGATTGTTCTCTAGCATCCCTTCTAACGTCTCCAGCTTCTGGCCCAGGGAAGTGGAATATTCCTCCAGCCTTTGATCTAGTTTCCGGCTCAGGGAAATGGAATTTTCCTCCAGTTTCTGACTCAGAGAAGTGGAATTTTCCTCCAGTTTCTGACTCAGAGAAGCGGAATTTTCCTCCAACTTTCTACCTACGGCAGCGGAATTTTCCTCCATCTTTTGACTCATAGCATTAAGAGCCGCGAGAATGTGCTGCATGTCGAATGTTGGCTCACTGGATATCGACGGCTTCGCCACCCCGAATTCGTAACTCTCCCAGTCGACTCCTTCTTCCTGCAACGGTGATCGCAGTCTCTCCACCAGGTTGGCTTTACTTGTATGTATGTATGTATGTTGGCGTTACAGTCCTTGAAGGACCTGAGCCGAGCTTCTCTCAATCACCCATGTTGTGTGTGATTTCATTTTCCCATAGGTGAAAGGGACCTACAATTTATTGCCGGTTCCGAACGGCGAATTTCGAGAAGCTTTTCAAGACAATTTTACTACAGGGGGTTTTGTCAGAACCGCGCTGAGGAGGAACACCGTGAAAAACACGTTCGATGACATGGCTGTGTCAGGATTCGATCCCGTGTCATCTGCGTCAGAGGCCAACACACTACCCACTGCGCCACGGTGCTCTCGGCTTTACTTCCCACTGTGGATAATTCCCGGGCATCCAGCTCTCTTTTCGGTTGTTCTATGGTCAACTTTTCCAATTCACCGTTTTCTCTATCTCTTAACAATTCACTTTGTGCAATTCACAATTTGAATAAACGTTCAATCCCACACCGAATAGGGTTCGCACCACTGGATTGCGATAAACTACAATTGTCTTTTTTATCCGAATTAAAACACACACACTTTTCTTGTTTCGCCACAGATCAATTATCTGTGCAGCTTCACCACTTTTATTTATTTTCCAATACTATCCACTTTAAACTTTACTACGCAAACAGCCCTTTAATGAAAGCTTTTATTTTTACACTGTTTGATTGCACCGACTTTTCACACGCTGTTCAATACCACAAACTGAATGATTGTCGAGGGCGAGTGTTCGCGCTTATATAGCTCTCGGTCCACCTTCTCGAACGTTCGCCGTCGGAAATTCCCCTTCGGAAATCTCTTGAATGCTCTGACAATTATCATTACGCCATTGACATCTGACATCATTGCAATCTCCGCTTCAAGAGATCTTTCGAAGTTCGGCAGCGAAATTCGAACTTAACCGTCGGTTTGTGTCTCCGCAAAAATATTGTTACGAATTTATTCGATCCCCACACCAAATAGGGTTCGCACCACTGGATTGCGATAATTTACAATTGTCCTTTTTCTTTAAATTGAAACACACACACACTTTTATTTCTTTCACCACAGATCAATTATCTGTGTAGCTTCACCACTTTTATTTATTCTCCAATACAATCCACTTTAAACTTTATTACACAGTACAATCCACTTTAAGCTTTATTACACAATACACAAACCTTTATTGAAAGCTTTTCTTTTCACCTTGGTTGATCACACCGACTTGTTACACGCTGTTTTATACCACAAACTGAATGAATGTCAAGGGCGAGTGTTCGCGCTTATATAGCTCTCGGTCCACCGTCTCGAACGTTCGCCGTTGGAAGTTCCCCATAGGAAATCTCTAGAACGCTCTGACAATTCCATTGGAAGTTGACATCCTTCCCATCCCCGCTTCCAGAGAGTTTTCGAACTTAACGGTCCGCTTGCATCTCCGCAACACTGCCCTCCTCCTAAACTTGTTCGTCCTCGAACAAGCGATTGGACCCTTCTCCGTAATATGGTGCTAACCTCTCTACGTGGACAATTTTATACTTCGCCCGTCTGTTTCCCATCTGCTGTATCCGGTATACCACGTCATTGAGTTTCTTGATGACCTCATATGGTCCGTCCCAGGCTGATTGCAATTTGGGGCACAAGCCTTTTTTCCGTTGTGGGTTGTACAGCAATACCAATTGTCCGGTCTCGAATCCAGAAGTATTCGCCCTCAAGTCGTATCGCGCCTTCATTTTATCGCTGACCAAGTTCAGTCGCTCCCGGATGAACTGATGGATAGAGTTCAGCTGTTCTTTCTTTTCGGTTACTAAGTCTTCCCTGCCGCTAGTTGTCGGTAGTACAACGCCGAACTTCAAGTCCGATGGAAGTCGGAGATCACTTCCAAAAATGGCTTCGGCGGGTGTTGTTGCCGTTGAATTGTGCTGTGCCGAACGGTATGCCATTAAGAAAAGGGGAAGATGTTCATCCCAGTCCTTCTGATCTCCGACGACGACTTTCCTCAGGTATTCCTCCATCGTCCGGTTGAACCTTTCGACCATGCCATCAGATTGTGGATGTAATGGTGTTGTCCGCGTCTTTCTGATACCTAGCATGTCACAGAGTTCTTTGAACACCGACGACTCGAAGTTTCTCCCTTGGTCTGAGTGCAGTTCCATTGGTACTCCATAACGCGAGACCCAGTTATTCACGAATGCATCCGAAATGGTTTTGGCTTCCTGGTTCGGAATGCAAAACACCTCAGGCCACTTGCTGAAGTAATCGATCACCACTAGCGCGTACTTGTTTCCAGCGTTGCTCGTTGGGAATGGGCCTGCAATGTCCATTGCGATACGTTCGAACGGTGCTCCAACATTGTACTGCTGCATATTTCCTCGAGTTTTCCTTACTGGACCCTTTGCCTTCGCACACTGTTCACACCTGCGAATGAAACGCGTAACCGACTCATGGCATCCTACCCAGTAGAAACGTCTCTTGATCTTTTCTACAGTCTTGTTAACACCAAGATGACCCCCGCTTGGTCCCTCGTGGTATTCTCGGATGACCTCTTCGATTTGTCCTTTCGGAATTACCAGCAGATCGCTTACAATGTTCCCGTCCTCACTCTCCCAACTGCGGTAGAGGCAACCGTTCTTCAACTTCAAACTCTGCCATTGAGCCCAGTAAGCTTTCACGATTGGGCTTTCACTGGATATTTGCTGCCAACTTGGTCGAAAACCTCGTTCTTGGTAGTCGATGATGACTGCCAGATCGGCATCTTCTCGCTGCTTCCTTCCGACCTTCTCGACAGTCCAGGAATCATCTGGCAGCACCTGGAAACAACGGATGTCGGTGACCTGTTCCTTGGTCTCGGCGCGTGAACAATGTTTGCATTCAACGTCGCAAGGTCGCCTCGATAATGCATCCGCATTTCCATGACTGCTTCCCTTCCGGTGTTCGATACTGAAGTCATAACTCTGGATTCTCTCTATCCATCTAGCAAGCTGGCCTTCCGGGTTTTTGATCTGCAGCAGCCATCTCAACGCTGCGTGGTCCGTCCTAAGATGAAAAGCTTGGCCATAGAGATATTTGTGGAAATGCTTGACACAGTCGACCACGGCTAAAAGCTCCCTCCTAGTTACACAGTAGTTCCTCTCCGGCTTCGATAGGATCCTACTGTAGTACGCGATGACCCGTTCTCGCCCGTCAATCATTTGAGAGAGTATTCCTCCGATTCCATGTCCGCTCGCATCTGTGTCCAAAATAAACTTTTCTCCCGGGACAGGATATGCAAGAATCTGCGCACTGCAGCGCAATTCCTTCAGGTGAATGAACGCTTCCTCCTGCGGCTTCTCCCACTTGAATGGCCGATTCTTTTTGGTGAGCTCGTGCAAACTGCTGGCAACGTTTGCAAATCCTGGGATGAATCGCCTGTAATATGTGCAAAGTCCCAGGAATGACCTTAACTCATGAAGATTCTCCGGCCGCGGCCATTCCTTAACCGCTGAGATTTTCTCTTCATCTGTATGGACTCCTTCTGCAGTCACCACATGCCCCAAGTACTTCACCTCGTTCTGGAAGAGCGAACATTTCTTCGGGCTCAATTTCAATCCGGCTGCTTGAATACGTTCCAGTACCTCTTCAAGCTTCTTAAGGTGATCGTCGAAATCCTTGCCCATGACAATTATGTCATCCAGATAGACAAGGCAAGTCCTCCAGTGAAGTCCTCTTAGTACCCGGTTCATTAGTCTTTCGAAGGTGGCTGGCGCATTGCAAAGACCGAAGGGCATCACAGAGAATTGCCACAACTCTCCCCCGGCGGTGAACGCGGTCTTTTCCTTGTCTTGCTGGTCAAGCTCTATTTGCCAGTATCCACTTTGCAAGTCCAGCGTCGAGAACCACTTTGCACCAGATAGTGTGTCCAAGGTGTCGTCGATTCTCGGTAAAGGATAGCTGTCCTTCTTCGTTACGTCGTTCAGCTTCCTATAGTCCACGCAGAATCGGGTGCTTCCATCCTTCTTCTTAACAAGCACTACTGGCGAACTCCATGGGCTTGCAGATGGTTCGATCACGCCCTCCTTTTCCATCTCGTCGATTAGTTTGACCACCTCGCCTTCTTTCGCCAAAGGTACCCTCCTCGGTGGTTGCCGGATCGGTCTAGAGACCCCTGTGTCTATTCTGTGTTTCACAATTGATGTTCTTCCACAGTTCTTACCATTTGCAAAAACTGTCCAATATTTACGGAGTAGGGAGAGTGCTTTACTTTTCTGATTCTCCACTAGGTGTTGCGTCCACTCTCTGGCCATTGTTTTTAAGAAGGCTTTGTTGGACTGGATTTCCTGTTGTTTCTTATCTTCGCAGTTCATAACGGCGGCAGCTTCTTGGCATTGAGCGATCGTTGTTCCCTTGTGTATGGTCCTAGGTGTACTGGCAGGATTCAGGACTCGTACTGGAACCAATTGGTCTTGTCGGGGTTCCACCAGAGCCCTTCCAACAATGATATCGCTGGGTCGATTTCGTTTGTCGGGTTCGACCACCCACATTCGGCTTGTCCCCGCATCCTCTTCTATCTTTGCCCAAACCACAGCTTCTGCATTCGGGGGAACTGTTTGGCGCGCTTGCACGACTTTTCGCCTGACCTTGTTACCTTGCCCATTATCCATTGTTAATGGGAGCTCCAAGTTGCCATACTTCATCACTTTTTGGTTGAGGTCCAATGTGAAGCCATGCCTAATCATGAAGTCGACGCCGATTATGATGTCATCAGTGATGTCCGCAACGATGAAATGATGCTGAAACTCGACGGTACCCATCGTAATTCTTTTCTGGACCTTTCCCCTAACTTCCGCCTTCTCACCAGTTACTGTACGAAGCCTTACCTCGGGAAATGGTTCGATGCCAGAAACCAGTCCGCTTCGGATGACTGAATGAGTTGCGCCCGTGTCCAAAGTCAGCAGATATCGTCGCCCGTCCATCGTTCCCTCGATGACTAGGCTGGTTGCACCCCTACAGATTCGGGATACGAGGATGCTGGGGCACTCCAATGTGGGAGCCAGCGCACGCCCCTCTGCACTGACTCGTTTTAGTTTAACGGATTGTTAGGTGCACCTTTTGCACCTCCACGGTCGCGTTCACTCCCATGGTCTCTTTTTGGCGAACTAGACCTCGAACGCTTTCTTCGCAGGCGGCAGTTCCTCGCAATGTGCCCCTGCTGGTCACAGATGTAGCATCTACCCGGGAATGAACCACTCCTACTCGCCGTTGTTGTTCTGGAACTATCCTGGTCTTGAGATATGCGCCGTAGTTTGATGGAAGGTCGGCATATCAAGAGCGATGTTTCACATGCGAGAGCGCTGGCAACTGCTTCCTTGAAAGATGTCTTCGGCAGGAGAATCAGGCTTCGTTGCGTATCGGGATCCCTTAGCCCTTGGATGAAGGAATCCGTTTTTAGTTTCTCCACCACATCAACTGGAACGTCCGCGTAGGCAAGATGGGATAGCCTCTCGATGTCGGCAGCATACTGCTGGATGGTCTCGTTTCCACGCTGCTTGCGTCCTTTGAGTTCCAGCTTGTGCATCTCCTGCATGTGCTCACTGCCGTATCTTCGATGAAGAGCATCCCATATGGCTGTGTAGTTCCTTCTCTGGGTCTCCGGGATGGTCTGTAGAACGTCAGCTGCTTCACTTTTAAGGGAAATTACTAGGGCAGCCACACGATCTTCCTCTCCCCATTGATTCCGTTCCGCTGTTGTCTCGAACTGGAGCTTAAAGATGTTAAAAGCGCTCTTGCCGTCGAATTTGGGAGCTGTGAATTTTGATGCTGCAGTCGGTACGACGATTCCTTGATGCTGTACGTTCTGGATAGTTTTCTCGAGTTCCAGAACCTTTTTGTCGAACCTCGATCCCAGTGTCTCGATTATCTTTTCTTGATTGTTTTCGAGATCTAGAACCTTCTTGTCGAACCTCGATTCTAATGTCTCGATTACCTTTTCCTGGTTACTTTCCAGATCGAGAACCTTCTTGCCCAGTGTCTCGATTTTCTCTTCGACGTCCTGGAATCGATCGTTGACAGCTTGCTGGATGTCTCTCAAGCTTTCTCGATTGTTCTCTAGCATCTCTTCTAAAGTCTCCAACTTCTCTAGTTTCTGCCCTATGGAAGTGGAATTTTCCTCCAACTTTCTACTTACGGCAGCGGAATTTTCCTCCAGCTTCTGATGTATGGTTGCTTCTAGTCTCTGGCTTATGGAAGCACTCATGGCGTTCATAGCCGCGAGAATTTGCTGCATATCGAACCCTGGCTCAGTAGATGTCGACGGCTTCTCCACTACGAATTCGTAACTCTCCCAGTCGACACCTTCTTCCTGCAACGCCGATCGCAGTCTCTCCACCAGGTTGGCTTTACTTCCCACTGTGGATAAATCCCGAGCATCCAGCTCTCTTTTCAGTTGTTCAATTGTCAACTTTTCCAATTTTACCATTTTCTCACTTTTGCAATAATTCACTTCACAACTCAAATAAAGTTTCACTCGTTTACTCGCAATCCCACTTCTGACACCAAATGTTACGAATTTATTCGATCCCCACACCAAATAGGGTTCGCACCACTGGATTGCGATAAACTACAATTGTCCTTTTTCTTTAAATTGAAACACACACACACTTTTATTTCTTTCACCACAGATCAATTATCTGTGTAGCTTCACCACTTTTATTTATTCTCCAATACAATCCACTTTAAACTTTATTACACAGTACAATCCACTTTAAGCTTTATTACACAATACACAAACCTTTATTGAAAGCTTTTCTTTTCACCTTGGTTGATCACACCGACTTGTTACACGCTGTTGAATACCACAAACTGAATGAATGTCAAGGGCGAGTGTTCGCGCTTATATAGCTCTCGGTCCACCGTCTCGAACGTTCGCCGTTGGAAGTTCCCCATAGGAAATCTCTAGAACGCTCTGACAATTCCATTGGAAGTTGACATCCTTCCCATCCCCGCTTCCAGAGAGTTTTCGAACTTAACGGTCCGCTTGCATCTCCGCAACAATATTGTTACGAATTATTCGATCCCCCACCAAATAGGGTTCGCGCCACTGGATTGCGATAAACTACAATTGTCCTTTTTATTTAAATTGAAACACACACACTTTTAATTCTTTCACCACAGATCAATTATCTGTGTAGCTTCACCACTTTTCTTTATTATCCAATACTATCCACTTTAAACTTTATTATCCAATACTATCCACTTTATCCCGGTGTCGGGATAGGAGGATGCTGGGGCACTCCAATGTGGGAGCCAGCGCGTGCCCCTCTGCACTGACTCGTTTTAGTTTAACGGATTGTTAGGTGCACCTTTTGCACCTCCACGGTCGCGTTCACTCCCAAGGTCTCTTTTTGGCGAACTAGACTTCGAACGCTTTCTTCGCAGGCGGCAGTTCCTCACAATGTGCCCCTGCTGGTCGCAGATGTAGCATCTACCCGGGAATGAACCACTCCTACTCGCCGTTGTTGTTCTGGAACTATCCTGGTCTTGAGATATGCGCCGTAATTTGATGGAAGGTCGGCATATCAAGAGCGATGTTTCACATGCGAGAGCGCTGGCAACTGTCTCCTTGAAAGATGTCTTCGGCAGGAGAATCAAACTTCGTTGCGTATCGGGGTCCCTTAGCCCTTGGGTGAAAGAATCCGTTTTAAGTTTCTCCACCACATCAACTGGAACGTCCGCGTAGGCAAGATGGGATAGCCACTCGATGTCGGCAGCATACTGTTGTATGGTCTCGTTTAAACGCTGCTTGCGCCCTTTGAGTTCCAGCTTGTGCATCTCCTGCATGTGCTCACTGCCGTATCTTCGATGGAGAGCATCCCATATGGCTGTGTAGTTCCTTCTCTGGGTCTCCGGGATGGTCTGTAAAACACCAGCTGCTTCGCCTTTAAGCGAAATTACTAGAGCGGTCACACGATCTTCTTCTCCCCACTGATTCCGTTCCGCTGTTGTCTCGGACTGGAGCTTAAAGATGTTAAATGCGCTCGTGCCGTCAAAGTTGGGGGCTGTGAATTTCGATGCTGCAGCCGGTACGACGTTTCCTTGATGCTGAACGTTCTGGAAAGTTTTCTCGAGTTCCAGAACCTTCTTGTCCAGTGTCTCGATTCTCTTTTCCTGGTTATTTTCAAGATCTAGAACCTTCATGTCGAACCTCGACTCCAGTGTCTCGATTCTTTTTTCTTGATTATTCTCGAGATCTAGAATCTTCTTGTCGAGCCTCGATTCTAGTGTCTCGATTCTCTCTTCGACGTCCTGGAATCGATCGTTGACTGTCTGCTGGATGTCTCTCAAGCTTTCTCGATTGTTCTCTAGCATCTCTTCTAACGTCTCCAGCTTCTCCAGTTTCTGGCTTATGGAAGTTGAATTTTCTTCCAACTTTCTACTTACGGCAGCCGAATTTTCCGCCAGTTTTTCGTGTATGGTCGCCTCTAGTTTCTGGGATATGAAAGCACTCACAGCATTCATAGCTGCGAGAATTTGCTGCATATCGAATGCTGGTTCACTGGATGTCGACGGCTTCTCCACCCCGAACTCGTGATTCTCCCAGTCGAATCCTTCTTCCTGCAACGCCGATCGCAGTTTCTCCACCAGGTTGGCTTTATTTCCCACTGTGGATAATTCCCGAGCATCCAGCTCTCTTTTCAGTTGTTCAATTGTCAGCTTTTCCAATTTCACCATTTTCTCTATTTCTTAACAATTCACTTTGTGCAATTCACAATTTAAATAAACGTTCCACTCGTTTAATCGCAATCCCACTTCTGACACCAAATGTTACGAATTATTCGATCCCCACACCAAATAGGGTTCGCATCACTGGATTGCGATAAACTACAATTGTCCTTTTTATTTAAATTGAAACACACACACTTTTAAATCTTTCACCACACATCAATTATCTGTGTAGCTTCACCACTTTTCTTTATTATCCAATACTATCCACTTTAAACTTTATTATCCAATACTATCCACTTTAAACTTTATTACACAATACACAAACCTTTATTGAAAGCTTTTCTTTTCACCTTGGTTGATCACACCGACTTGTCACACGCTGTTTTATACCACAAACTGAATGAATGTCAAGGGCGAGTGTTCGCGCTTATATAGCTCTCGGTCCACCGTCTCGAACGTTCGCCGTTGGAAGTTCCCCTTCGGAAATCTCTAGAACGCTTTGACAATTCCATTGGAAGTTGACATCATTCCAATTCCCCGCTTCCAGAGAGTTTTCTTACTTCGACAGCGAAATTCGAACTTAACGGTTAAGTTCGAAAACTCTCTGGAACTGGGGATGGGAATGATGTCAACTTCCAATGGAATTGTCAGAGCGTTCTAGAGATTTCCTATGGGGAACTTCCAACGGCGAACGTTCGAGATGGTGGACCGAGAGCTATATAAGCGCGAACACTCGCCCTCGACATACATTCAGTTTGTGGTATCGAATAGCGTGTGACAAGTCAGTGTGATCAAACAGTGTGAAAATAAAAGCTCTCAATAAAGGTTTTGTTTGTGTAATAAAGTTTAAAGTGGATTGTTTTGGACAATAAATAAAAGTGGTGAAGCTGCACAGATAATTGATCTGTGGTGAAAGAAATAAAAGTGTGTGTGTTTTTATTCTGATAAAAAGGACAATTGTAGTTTATCGCAATCCAGTGGTGCGAACCCTATTCGGTGTGGGTATTGAATAAATTCGTAACGTTTGGTGTCAGAAGTGGGATTGCGAGTAAACGAGTGAAACTTTATTTGAGTTGTGAAGTGAATCATTGCAAAAGTGAGAAAATGGTAAAATTGGAAAAGTTGACCATTGAACAACTGAAAAAAGAGCTGGATGCTCGGGAATTATCCACAGTGGGAAGTAAAGCCAACCTGGTGCAGAGACTGCGATCGCGTTGCAGGAAGAAGGTGTCGACTGGGAGAGTTATGAATTCGGGGTGGAAAAGCCGTCGACATCCACTGAGCCAGCGTTCGATATGCAGCAAATTCTCGCGGCTCTTAACGCTATGAGTCAAAAGATGGAGGAAAACTCAACTTCCCTGAGCCAGAAACTAGATCAAAAGTTGGAGGAAAATTCCAGTTCCATAAGCCAGAGACTAGAAGCAACCACACATCAAAAGTTGGAGGATAATTCCACTTCCCTGGGCCAGAAGCTGGAGACGTTAGAAGGGATGCTAGAGAACAATCGAGAAAGCCTAAGAAACATCCAGCAGGCCGTCGACGATCGATTCCAGAACGTCGAAGAGAGAATCGAGACCCTAGAATCGAGGTTAGACAAGAAGGTTCTAGATCTCGAAAATAACCAGGAAAAGATAATCGAGACCTTGGAATCGAAGTTCGACAAGAAGGTCCTGGAACTCGAGAAAACTGTCCAGAACGTTCAGTGTCAAGGAATCGTTGTACCGACGGCAGCATCGAAATTCACAGCTCCCAACTTCGACGGCACGAGTGCGTTTAACATCTTTAAACTTCAGTTCGAGACAACAGCGGAACGGAATCAATGGGGAGAAGAACATCGTGTGGCCGCTCTAGTAATTGCGCTTAAAGGCGAAGCAGCTGGTGTTCTACAGACCATCCCGGAGACCCAGAGAAGGAACTACACAGCCATATGGGAAGCTCTTCATCGAAGATACGGCAGTGAGCACATGCAAGAAATGCACAAGCTGGAGCTTAAAGGGGGCAAGCAGCGTGGAAAGGAGACCATCCAACAGTACGCTGCTGACATCGAGAGGCTATCCCATCTTGCCTACGCACATGTTCCAGTTGATGTGGTGGAGAAACTGAAAACGGATTCTTTCATCCAAGGGCTGAGGGACCCCGATACGCAACGAAGCTTGATTCTCCTGCCGAAGACGTCTTTCAAGGAGACAGTTGCCAGCGCTCTCGCATGTGAAACATCGCTCTTGATATGCCGACCTTCCATCAAATTATGGCGCATATCTCAAGGCATGGATAGTTCGAGAACAACAACGGCGAGTAGGAGTGGTTCATTTCCGGGTAGATGCTACATCTGCGACCAGCAGGGCCACATTGCGAGAAACTGCCGTCTACGGAGAAAGCGTTCCTCCAGCAAATTGCGACGTAATTCCAGAGCAACGACAGTGAGTAGGAGTCGCTGGTTCCCAGGAAGCTGCTATATCTGCGACCAGCAGGGACACATTGCAAAAGACTGTCGTCTGCGGAGAAAGCGTTCTTCCAGCAAATTGCGGCGTAGTTCCAGAGAAACAACGGTGAGTAGGAGCTGCCCGTTCCCAGGTAGATGCTACATCTGCAACGAGCAGGGGCACATGGCGAGAAATTGTCATCTGAGAAGAAGGCGTTCGAAGTTTGATTCGCGAAAAGGAGAATAAGCGAGAGCACGCGAATACCGGAAGGGAAGCAGTCGTGGAAATGCGGATGCATTATCGAGGCGACCTTGCGATGTTGAATGCAAACATTGTTCACGCGCCGAGACCAAGGAACAGGTCACCGACATCCATTGTTTCCAGGTGCTGCCAGATGATTCCTGGACTGTCGAGAAGGTCGGAAGGAAGCAGCGAGAAGATGCCGATCTGTCAGTCATCATCGACTACCAAGAACGAGGTTTTCGACCAAGTTGGCAGCAAGTATCCAGTGAAAGCACAATCGTAAAAGCTTACTGGACTCAATGGCAGAGTTTGAAGTTGAAGAACGGTTGCCTCTACCGCAGTTGGGAGAGTGAGGACGGGAACATTGTAAACGATCTGCTGGTAATACCAAAAGGGCAAATCGACGAGGTCATCCGAGAATACCACGAGGGACCAAGCGGGGGTCATCTTGGTGTTAACAAGACTGTAGAAAAGATCAAGAGACGTTTCTACTGGGTAGGATGCCATGAGTCGGTTACGCGTTTCATTCGCAGGTGTGAACAGTGTGCGAAGGCAAAGGGTCCAGTAAGGAAATCTCGAGGAAATATGCAGCAGTACAATGTTGGAGCACCGTTCGAACGTATCGCAATGGACATCGCAGGCCCATTCCCAACGAGCAACGCTGGAAACAAATACGCGCTGGTGGTGATCGATTACTTCAGCAAGTGGCCTGATGTGTTTTGCATCCCGAACCAGGAAGCCAAAACCATTTCGGATGCATTTGTGAACAACTGGGTTGCGCGTTATGGAGTACCGCTGGAACTGCACTCAAACCAAGGAAGGAACTTCGAGTCGACGGTGTTCAAAGAACTCTGCGACATGCTAGGTATCAGAAAGACGCGGACAACACCATTACACCCACAATCTGATGGCATAGTCGAAAGGTTCAACCGGACGATGGAGGAATACCTGAGAAAAGTCGTCGTCGGAGATCGGAAGGACTGGGATGAACATCTTCCCCTTTTCTTAATGGCATACCGTTCGGCACAGCACAATTCAATGGCAACAACACCCGCCGAAGCCATTTTTGGAACTGATCTCCGACTTCCATCGGACTTGAAGTTCGGCGTGGTACTACCGACAACTAGCGGCAGGGAAGACTTCGTAACCGAAAAGAAAGAACAGCTGAACTCTATCCATCAGTTCATCCGGGAGCGACTGAACTTGGTCAGCGATAAAATGAAGGCGCGATACGACTTGAGGGCGAATACTTCTGGATTCGAGACCGGACAATTGGTATTGCTGTACAACCCACAACGGAAAAAAGGCTTGTGCCCCAAATTGCAATCAGCCTGGGACGGACCATATGAGGTCATCAAGACCGGTATCCGGTATACCGGATACAGCAGATGGGAAACAGACGGGCGAAGTATAAAATTGTCCACGTAGAGAGGTTAGCACCATATTACGGAGAAGGATCCAATCGCCTGTTCGAGGACGAACAAGTTTAGGAGGAGGGCAGTGTTGCGGAGATGCAAGCGGACTGTTAAGTTCGAATTTCGCTGTCGAAGTTCGAAAACTCTCTGGAAGCGGGGAATTGGAGTGATGTCAACTTCCAATGGAATTGTCAGAGCGTTCTAGAGATTTCCGAAGGGGAACTTACAACGGCGAACGTTCGACACGGTGGACCGAGAGCTATATAAGCGCGAACACTCGCCCTTGGCATTCATTCAGTTTGTGGTATAAAACAGCTTGTGACAAGTCGGTGTGATCAACCAAGGTGAAAAGAAAAGCTTTCAATAAAGGTTTGTGTATTGTGTAATAAAGTTTAAAGTGGATAGTTTTGGATAATAAAGTTTAAAGTGGATAGTATTGGATAATAAAGAAAAGTGGTGAAGCTACACAGATAATTGATCTGTGGTAAAACAAGAAAAGTGTGTGTGTTTTTATTTCATTCATTCGGATAAAAGGGACAATTGTAGTTTATCGCAATCCAGTGGTGCGAGCTCTCTTTGGTGTGGGTATTGAATAAATTCGTAACAATATGTATTGTAGTTCCGAGAATCTAGTTCCGATCAGAAAAAGAACGGTTCCATGTTCTCTCCGCGGATGGAACTATCTTGCGCAAATCTAATCCCGATTTCTTTCCGGAGAACTTGGGTGCAGTAAGCGATGAACATGAAGAATGATTTCACCAGGACGTCGCAACAATGGAAAAGCGATACCAAGGTAAATGGAGTTCTATCATGTTTGCTGATTACTGCTGGACATTACTCCGAGATGCCACAGGAATTGAATATCGCCGTAAAACATCCGCAAAAACAAACTTATTGATATAGATTTAAATGTAGTCTGTTTCTGTTTTCTAGTGTAATTTTGCTTAAGAAACACTATGTTTTATTCATGTCACAAAAAAAAGGATTTCTGTTGATTAATTAATTAAATTTATTAATGAAACTATTTTTTTTTATTTTACTCCATATTTCGTTATAGGTTTTTATTAATTATGAATACTAATACTAAGAACATACATAGATGTTTTACCGAGCGTACCGTAACGGAACATTTTTTCTTTTCTTCGAATTTGTCAATCGATGACTTCAAAAAGTCGGCATTTTGCTATCTTACCGACAAGCCATAACGTTGAGTTTTAAATGTCATCAAAAAGGCACAAGCCTTTTTTACGTTGTGGGTTGTACAGCAATACCAATTGTCCTGTCTCGAATCCAGAAGTATTCGCCCTCAAGTCGTATCTCGCCTTCATTTTATCGCTGACCAAGTTCAGTCGCTCCCGGATGAACTGATGGATGGAGTTCAGCTGTTCCTTCTTTTCGGTTACGAAGTCCTCCCTGCCGCTAGTTGTCGGTAGTACCACGCCGAACTTCAAGTCCGATGGAAGTCGGAGATCAGTTCCGAAAATGGCTTTGGCGGGTGTTGTTGCCGTTGAATTGTGCTGTGCCGAACGGTATGCCATTAAGAAATGGGGAAGATGTTCATCCCCGTCCTTCTGATCTCCGACGACGACTTTTCTCAAGTATTCCTCCATCGTCCGGTTGAACCCTTCGACCATGCCATCAGAGTGTGGGTGTAATGGTGTTGTCCGTGTCTTTCTGATGCCTAGCATGATGTCGCAGAGTTCTTTGAACACCGACGACTCGAAGTTCCTTCCTTGGTCTGAGTGCAGTTCCAGCGGTACTCCGTAACGCGCAACGCAGTTGTTCACGAATGCATCCGAAATGGTTTTGGCTTCCTGTTTCGGGATGCAAAACACCTCAGGCCACTTGCTGAAGTAATCGATCACAACCAGCGCGTATTTGTTTCCAGCGTTGCTCGTTGGGAATGCGCCTGCGACGTCCATGGCGATACTTTCGAACGGTGCTCCAACATTGTACTGCTGCATATTTCCTCGAGTTTTCCTAACTGGACCCTTTGCTTTAGCACACTGTTCACACTTGCGAATGAAATTTGTGACCGATTCATGGCATCCTACCCAGTAGAAACGTCTCTTGATCTTTTCTACAGTCTTTACCAGCAGATCGTTTACAATGTTCCCGTCCTCACTTTCCCAACTGCGGTGGAGGCAACCGTTCTTCAGTTTCGAACTCTGCCATTGAGCCCAGTAAGCTTTCACGATTGGGCTTTCACTGGATATTTGCTGCCAAGTTGATCGTAAACCTCGTTCCTGGTACCCGATGATGACTGCCAGATCGGCATCTTCTCGCTGCTTTCTTCTTATCTTCTCGGACTGCCGAGGCATCTTCAGGCAGCACATGGATGTCGGTGATCTGTTCCTTGGTTTCGGCACGTGAACAATGTTTGCATTCAACATCGCAAGGTCGCCTCGATAATGCATCCGCATTTCCATGACTGCTTCCCTTCTGGTATTCGCGTGCTCTCGCTTGATCTCCTTTTGGCGAATCCGACCTCGGAATCCTTCTTCCCAGACGGCAATTTCTCGCCATGTGCTACTGCTGGTTGCAGATGTAGCATCTACCTGAGAACGGGCGGCTCCTACTCACCGTAGTTTCTCCGGAACTACGCCGCAATTTGCTGGAAGAACGCTTTCTCCGCAGACGGCAGTTTTTCGCAATGTGCCCCTGCTGGTAGCAGATGTAGCATCTACCCGGGAACGAACCACTCTTACTCGCCGTTGTTTCGTCTGGAACTATCCTGGTTCTGAGATATGCGCCGTAGTTTGATGGAGGGTCGGCATATCAAGAGCAATGTATCACATGCGAGAGCGCTGGCAACTGTCTCCTTGAAAGATGTCTTCGGCAGGAGAATCAGACTTCGTTCCGTATCGGGGTCTCTTCGCCGTTGGATGAAAGAATCCGTTTTAAGTTTTTCCACCACATCAACTGGTACATCCGCGTAGGCTAGATGAGATAGCCTCTCGATGTCGGCAGCATACTGTTGGATGGTCTCGTTTCCACGCTGCTTGCGTCCCTTAAGTTCCAGCTTGTGCATCTCCTGCATGCGCTCACTGCCGTATCTTCGATGAAGAGCTTCCCACATGGCTGTGTAGTTCCTTCTCTGGGTCTCCGGGATGGTCTGTAGAACGTCAGCTGCTTCACCTTTAAGGGAAATTACTAGGTCGGCCACACGATCTTCCTCTCCCCATTGATTCCGTTCCGCTGTTGTCTCGAACTGGAGCTTAAAGATGTTAAATGCGCTCGTGCCGTCAAAGTTGGGGGCTGTAAATTTCGGTGCTGCAGCCGGTACGACGATTCCTTGATGCTGAACGTTCTAGATAATTTTCTCGAGTTCCAGAACCTTCTTTTCCAGTGTCTCGATTCTCTTTTCCTGGTTATTTTCGAGATCTAGAACCTTCTTATCGAACCTCGATTCTAGTGTCTCGATTCTCTCTTCGACGTTCTGGAATCGATCGTCGACGGCCAGCTGGATGTTTCTTAGGCTTTCTCGATTGTTCTCTATCATCCCTTCTAACGTCTCCAGCTTCTGGCCCAGGGAAATGGAATTTTCCTCCAGTTTCTGACTCAGAGAAGTGGAATTTTCCTCCAACTTTCTACTTACGGCCGCGGAATTTTCCTCCAGCTTTTGATCTAGTTTCTGGGATATGGAAGCACTCATAGCATTCATAACTGCGAGAATTTGTTGCATATCGAATGCTGGCTCACTGGATGTTGACGGCTTCTCCATTCCGAATTCGTAACTGTCCCAGTCAACACCTCCTTCCTGCAACGCTGATCGCAGTCTCTCCACCAGGTTGGCTTTGCTTCAACTTTTCCAATTCCACCATTTTCTCACTCTGTTAATAATTCACTTTTAATAGTTCAATACACAATTTGAATAAACGTTTAACTCGTTTATTCGCAATCCCACTTCTGACACCAATTGTTACGAAATATTTAATCCCACACCGAATAGGGTTCGCACCACTGGATTGCGATAAACTACAATTGTCCTTTTTATCCGAATTAAAACACACGCACTTTTGCTGTTTCACCACAGATCAATTATCTGTGCAGCTTCACCGCTTTTCTTTACTATCCAAATCCTATTGAACACTTTAAACTTTATTACACACACAACAACCTTTATTGAAAGCTAATTGCTCTGACAATTAGCATTACGCCGTTGACAGTTGACATCATCGCAGTCTCCGCTTCAATGTTGTTGCGGAGACACAAACCGACGGTTAAGTTCGAATTTCGCTGTTGAAGTTCGAAAGCTCTCTTGAAGCGGAGATTGGAATGATGTCAACTGTCAATGACGTAATGCCAATTGTCAGAGCATTCTAGAGACTTCCGAAGGGGAACTTTCGACGGCGAACATTCGAAAAGGTGGACCGAGAGCTATATAACCGCGAGCACTCACCCTCGTCATTCATTCAGTTTGTGGTATTGAAAAGCGTGTGACAAGTCGGTGGGATCAAACAGTGTGAAAATAAAAGCTTTCAATAAAGTTTTGGTTGTGTAATAAAGTTTAAAGTGGATAGTATTGGATAATAAAGAAAAGTGGTGAAGCTGCTCAGATAATTGATCTGTGGTGAAACAGGAAAAGTGTGTGTGTTTTTAATTCGGATAAAAAGGACAATTGTAGTTTGACGCAATCCAGTGGTGCGAACCCTATTTGGTGTGGGTTGAATATTTCATAACAATATGAAGGAATCATACAAGAATATGCAATATCTGCTACAACGCATTCAGCATAAAGACTAAAATTGGTCAATCTGTGGAGACTTAAAAGTTATAGCGCTTCTTGTTGGACTGCAGCTGGGGTATACGAAACACTGCTGTTTTCTGTGCGAATGGGACAGCCGTGCACAAAGTCATCATTATATACAGAAAGAATGGCCAATACGTCGAGCACTAACTCCGGGTGTAAAAATTATTACTAATGAACCGCTGGTTAATCCCAAAAGCGTATTTATACCACCGCGCCATATCGAATTGGGCTTAATCGAAAAAATTCGTTCAAGTTCTAGATTGGACCGGTAAAGGGTTGTTGTATTTGAAAGACAAATGCCCGAGGTAAGTGAGGCAAAAATTAATTTGTTGGACGACAAATACGGAAACTTCTGAAAAATAGTGAATTTGACAACATGCTAACCGATGTTGAACTAAGAGCATGGAGAGCCTTAAAAACTGCTGTGACAGGTTTCGAAAATGTGAAAGCCAAAAATAACAGAGATCTTGTAACTGAATTGCTTAGTGTTTACAAGGAAGTGGGATGTGACATTTCATTTAAAGTTCACTTTCTGGAGTCTCATCTCGATTTCTTTCCGCAGAGCTTTGGTGCAGTAAGCGATAAACATGGAGAATGATTTTACCAGGACGTCGCAACAATGGAAAAGCGATACCAAGGTAAATGGAGTTCTGCTATGTTTGCTGATTACTGCTGGACATTACTCCGAGATGCCACAGGAATAAAATATCGACGTAAGACATCCGCAAAAACAAACTTATTGATATAGATTTAAATGTAGTTCTGTTTCTGTTTTCTAGTGTAATTTTGCTTAAGGAACACTATGCTTTATGCATGTCACAAAAAAAAGGGTTTTTGTTGAACAGTGTAATTAAAATAAGAAAAATGAATTGATTTTATTTTTGAAACCCATTTTATTATTTTACTCCATATTTCGTTATAGGTTTTTATTAATTATGAATTCTAATACTAAGAACATACATAAATGTCTTACCGGGCGTACCGTAACGGAACATTTTTTCTTTCCTTCGAATTTATCAATCGATGACTTCAAAGAGTCGGCATTTTGCTATAACGTTGAGTTTTAAATGTCATCAAAAAGACGTAATTTCGAAACCTGTGCAAGTTGATACATATGTACATATATATGTAGTATAATAATCAGGGATAAAGAATGAGATACCAATCTTTTGGCTTTGACAGGCATTTCGACAACTTGCCCCTACAAACGCGTTGCGGTTTGACGGCGTCTTGACTATGTCATTCTGCCCTGTTCCGATGTCTTGACTCTTAAGTCAAAATCGTCGTTTTTAAAGCGGCCTCTAGACGCTCAATATTATTGTGCAAAATATTGCACAATTTTATTGACTTGCTGCCCCAGACGGTTCAATATTTTTCCCAATAATTTAGTTGACCGCTCATATTTGTATTAAAAGTCAAAAGCGTTTTGATTTTCCGCAATATATCGCACAATCTTGCAATATTATCTACAGACGAACAATAATATTGTGCAATATCAAATATTGCACAATATTATTAGGCGCCTAGGGGCCGCTTTAATTACAAAAGCAACAACCAACCCCTGCGGGGATCAACG
Organism: Eumerus sabulonum; assembly: GCA_951905685.1. Lineage (NCBI taxonomy): Eukaryota > Metazoa > Arthropoda > Insecta > Diptera > Syrphidae > Eumerus > Eumerus sabulonum. The sequence goes on from OX645060.1 coordinate 92,564,317, forward strand.
GGCAGACGTACGAAAGTTTGGTATCTCATTCTCTATCCCTGATAATAATATTGTTGCGAATTTATTCGATACCACACCGAATAGGGTTCGCACCACTGGATTGCGATAAACTACAATTGTCTTTTTTATTTAAATTGAAACACATACACTTTTAATTCTTTCACCACAGATCAATTATCTGTGTAGCTTCACCACTTTTCTTTATTATCCAATACTATCCACTTTAAACTTTATTATCCAATACTATCCACTTTAAACTTTATTACACAATACACAAACCTTTATTGAAAGCTTTTCTTTTCACCTTGGTTGATCACACCGACTTGTCACACGCTGTTTTATACCACAAACTGAATGAGTGTCAAGGGCGAGTGTTCGCGCTTATATAGCTCTCGGTCCACCGTCTCGAACGTTCGTCGTTGGAAGTTCCCCTTCGGAAATCTCTAGAACGCTCTGACAATTCCATTGGAAGTTGACATCATTCCAATCCCCGCTTCCAGAGAGTTTTCGAACTTCGACAGCGAAATTCGAACTTAACGGTTCGCTTGCATCTCCGCAACACTGCCCTCCTCCTAAACTTGTTCGTCCTCGAACAAGCGATTGGACCCTTCTCCGTAATATGGTGCTAACCTCTCTACGTGGACAATTTTATACTTCACCCGTCTGTTTCCCATCTGCTGTATCCGGTATACCACGTCATTGAGTTTCTTGATGACCTCATATGGTCCGTCCCAGGCTGATTGCAATTTGGGGCACAAGCCTTTTTTCCGTTGTGGGTTGTACAGCAATACCAATTGTCCGGTCTCGAATCCAGAAGTATTCGCCCTCAAGTCGTATCGCGCCTTCATTTTATCGCTGACCAAGTTCAGTCGCTCCCGGATGAACTGATGGATAGAGTTCAGCTGTTCTTTCTTTTCGGTTACGAAGTCTTCCCTGCCGCTAGTTGTCGGTAGTACCACGCCGAACTTCAAGTCCGATGGAAGTCGGAGATCAGTTCCAAAAATGGCTTCGGCGGGTGTTGTTGCCGTTGAATTGTGCTGTGCCGAACGGTATGCCATTAAGAAAAGGGGAAGATGTTCATCCCAGTCCCTCTGATCTCCGACGACGACTTTTCTCAAGTATTCCTCCATCGTCCGGTTGAACCTCTCCACCATGCCATCAGATTGTGGGTGTAATGGTGTTTTCCGCGTCTTTCTGATACCTAGCATGTCACAGAGTTCTTTGAACACCGTCGACTCGAAGTTCCTTCCTTGGTCTGAGTGCAGTTACAGCGGTACTCCATAACGCGCAACCCAGTTGTTCACAAATGCAGCCGAAATGGTTTTGGCTTCCTGGTTCGGGATGCAAAACACCTCAGGCCACTTGCTGAAGTAATCGATCACCACCAGCGCGTACTTGTTTCCAGCGTTGCTCGTTGGGAATGGGCCTGCAATGTCCATTGCGATACGTTCGAACGGTGCTCCAACATTGTACTGCTGCATATTTCCTCGAGTTTTCCTAACTGGACCCTTTGCCTTCGCACACTGTTCACACCTGCGAATGAAACGCGTAACCGACTCATGGCATCCTACCCAGTAGAAACGTCTCTTGATCTTTTCTACAGTCTTGTTAACACCAAGATGACCCCCGCTTGGTCCCTCGTGGTATTCTCGGATGACCTCTTCGATTTGTCCTTTCGGAATTATCAGCAGATCGTTTACAATGTTCCCGTCCTCACTTTCCCAACTGCGGTAGAGGCAGCCGTTCTTCAGCTTCAAACTCTGCCATTGAGCCCAGTAAGCTTTCACGATTGGGCTTTCACTGGATACTTGCTGCCAACTTGGTCGAAAACCTCGTTCTTGGTAGTCGATGATGACTGCCAGATCGGCATCTTCTCGCTGCTTCCTTCCGACCATCTCGACAGTCCAGGAATCTTCTGGCAGCACCTGGAAACAAGGGATGTCGGTGACCTGTTCCTTGGTCTCGGCGCGTGAACAATGTTTGCATTCAACATCGCAAGGTCGCTTCGATAATGCATCCGCATTTCCATGACTGCTTTCCGTTGGGTGTTCGATACTGAAGTTATAACTCTGGATTCTCTCTATCCATCTAGCAAGCTGGCCTTCCGGGTTTTTGAACTGCAGCAGCCATCTCAACGCTGCGTGGTCCGTCCTAACATGGAAAGCTTGGCCATAGAGATATTTGTGGAAATGCTTGACACAGTCAACCACGGCTAAAAGCTCCCTCCTAGTTACACAGTAGTTCCCCTCCGGCTTCGATAGGATCCTACTGTAGTAAGCGATGACCCGTTCTCGCCCGTCAATCATTTGAGAGAGTACTCCTCCGATTCCATGTCCGCTCGCATCTGTGTCCAAAATAAACATTTCTCCCGGGACAGGATATGCAAGAATCTGCGCACTGCAGAGCAATTCCTTCAGGTGAATGAACGCTTCCTCCTGCGGCTTCTCCCACTTGAATGGCCGATTCTTTTTGGTGAGCTCGTGCAAACTGCTGGCAACGTTTGCAAATCCTGGGATGAATCGCCTGTAATATGTAGAAAGTCCCAGGAGTGACCTTAACTCATGAAGATTCTTCGGCCGCGGCCATTCCTTAACCGCTGAGATTTTCTCTTCATCTGTATTGACTCGTTCTGCAGTCACCACATGTCCCAAGTACTTCACCTCGTTCTGGAAGAGCGAACATTTCTTCGGGCTCAATTTCAATCCGGCTGCTTGAATACGTTCCAGTACCTCTTCACGCTTCTTAAGGTGATCGTCGAAATCCTTGCCCATGACAATTATGTCATCCAGATAGACAAGGCAAGTCCTCCAGTGAAGTCCTCTTAGTACCCGGTTCATAAGTCTTTCGAAGGTGGCTGGCGCATTGCAAAGACCGAAGGGCATCACAGAGAATTGCCACAACTCTCCCCCGGCGGCGAACGCGGTCTTTTCCTTGTCTTGCTGGTCAAGCTCTATTTGCCAGTATCCACTTTGCAAGTCCAGCGTCGAGAACCACTTTGCACCAGATAGTGTGTCCAAGGTGTCGTCGATTCTCGGTAAAGGATAGCTGTCCTTCTTCGTTACGTCGTTCAGCTTCCTATAGTCCACACAGAATCGGGTGCTTCCTTCCTTCTTCTTAACAAGCACCACTGGCGAACTCCATGGGCTTGCAGATGGTTCGATCACGCCCTCCTTTTCCATCTCGTCGATTAGTTTGACCACCTCGCCTTCTTTCGCCAAAGGTACCCTCCTCGGTGGTTGCCGGATCGGTCTAGAGTCCCCTGTGTCTATTCTGTGCTTCACAATTGATGTTCTTCCACAGTTCTTACCATTTGCAAAAACTGTCCAATATTTACGAAGCAGGGTGTACTGGCTGGATTCAGGACTCGTACTGGAACCAGTTGGTCTTGTCGGGATTCCACGAGAGCCCTTCCAACAATGATATCGCTGGATCGATTTCGTTTGTCGGGTTCGACCACCCACATTCGGCTTGTCCCCGCATCCTCTCCTATCTTTGCCCAAACCACAGCTTCTGCATTCGGGGGAACTGTGTGGCACGCTTGCACGACTATTCGCCTGACCTTGTTACTCTGTCCATTATCTATTGTTAATGGGTGCTCCAAGTTGCCATACTTCATCACTTTTTGGTTGAGGTCCAATGTGAAGCCATGCCTAATCATGAAGTCGACGCCGATTATGATGTCATCAGTGATGTTCGCAACGATGAAATCATGCTAAAACTCGATGGTCCCCATCGTAACCCTTTTCTGGACCTTTCCCTTAACTTCCGCCTTCTCACCAGTTACTGTACGAAGCCTTACCTCGGAAAAAGGTTCGATGTCAGAAACCAATCCGCTTCGGATGACTGAATGAGTTGCGCCCGTGTCCAACGTCAGCAGATATCGTCGCCCGTCCATCGTTCCCTCGATGACTAGGCTGGTTGCACCCTTGCAGATTCGGGATACGAGGATGCTGGGGCACTCCAATGTGGAAGCCAGCGCATGCTCCTCTGCACTGACTCGTTTTAGTTTAACGGATTGTTAGGTGCACCTTTTGCACCCCACGGTCACGTTCACTCCCTTGGTCTCTTTTCGGCGAAAAAGACCTCGAACGCTTCCTTCGCAGACGGCAGTTCCTCGCAATGTGCCCCTGCTGGTCGCAGAGGTAGCATCTACCCGGGAATGAACCACTCCTACTCGCCGTTGTTGTTCTGGAACTATGCTGGTCTTGAGATATGCGCCGTAGTTTGATGGAAGGTCGGCATATCAAGAGCGATGTTTCACATGCGAGAGCGCTGGCAACTGTCTCCTTGAAAGATGTCTTCGGCAGGAGAATCAAACTTCGTTGCGTATCGGGGTCCCTTAGCCCTTGGATGAAAGAATCCGTTTTAAGTTTCTCCACCACATCAACTGGAACGTCCGCGTAGGCAAGATGGGATAGCCTCTCGATATCGGCAGCATACTGTTGTATGGTCTCGTTTAAACGCTGCTTGCGCCCTTTGAGTTCCAGCTTGTGCATCTCCTGCATGTGCTCACTGCCGTATCTTCGATGGAGAGCGTCCCATATGGCTGTGTAGTTCCTTCTCTGGGTCTTCGGGATGGTCTGTAAAACATCATCTGCTTCGCCTTTAAGCGAAATTACTAGAGCGGCCACACGATCTTCTTCTCCCCATTGATTCCGTTCCGCTGTTGTCTCGAACTGGAGCTTAAAGATGTTGAAAGCGCTCGTGCCGTCGAAGTTGGGAGCTGTGAATTTCGATGCTGCAGTTGGTACAACGATTCCTTGATGCAGAACGTTCTGGACAGTTTTCTCGAGTTCCAGAACCTTCTTGTCGAACCTCGATTCCATAGTCTCGATTATCTTTTCTTGATTATTTTCGAGATCTAGAACCTTCTTGTCGAACCTCGATTCTAGTGTCTCGATTCTCTCCTCGACGTGCTGGAATCGATCGTCGACGGCCTGCTGGATGTTTCTTAAGCTTTCTCAAGAGTTCTCTAGCATTTCTTCCAGCTTCTGATTCAGATAAGTGGAATTTTCCTCCAACTTTCTACTTACGGCAGCAGAATTTTCCTCCAACTTTTGATGTACGGTCGCCTCCAGTTTCTGGCTTATGGAAGTGGAATTTTCCTCCAATTTCTGACTCAGAGAAGTGGAATTTTCCTCCAACTTTTGATGTATGGTTGCTTTTAGTCTCTGGCTCATGGAAGCACTCATAGCGTTCATAGCCGCGAGAATTTGCTGCATATCGAACCCTGGCTCAGTAGATGTCGACGGCTTCTCCACTACGAATTCGTAACTCTCCGACACCTTCTTCCTGCAACGCTGATCGCAATCTCTCCACCAGGTTGGCTTTACTTCCCACTGTGGATAATTGCCGAACATCCAGCTCTCTTTTCAGTTGTTCGATTGTCAACTTTTCCAATTTCACCATTTTTTCTATCTCTTAACAATTCACTTTGTGCAATTCACAATTTAACTAAACGTTCCACTCGTTTACTCGCAATCCCACTTCTGACACCAAATGTTACGAATTTATTCGATACCACACCGAATAGGGTTCGCACCACTGGATTGCGATAAACTACAATTGTCCTTTTTATTTAAATTGAAACACACACACTTTTAATTCTTTCACCACAGATCAATTATCTGTGTAGCTTCACCACTTTTCTTTATTATCCAATACTATCCACTTTAAACTTTATTATCCAATACTATCCACTTTAAACTTTATTACACAATACACAAACCTTTATTGAAAGCTTTTCTTTTCACCTTGGTCGATCACACCGACTTGTCACACGCTGTTTTATACCACAAACTGAATGAATGTCAAGGGCGAGTGTTCGCGCTTATATAGCTCTCGGTCCACTGTCTCGAACGTTCGCCGTTGGAAGTTCCCCTTCGGAAATCTCTAGAACGCTCTGACAATTCCATTGGAAGTTGACATCATTCCGATCCCCGCTTCCAACAATATTGTTGCGGAGATACAAACCGACGGTTAAGTTCGAATTTCGCTGTCGAAGTTCGAAAGCTTTGGTGAAGGGGAAATTGGAATGATCGAAACTTCCAACGGCGTAATGCCGAATGTCAGAGCATTCTAGAGATTTCCGAAGGGGAACTTCCGACGGCGAACATTCGAGAAAGTGGACCGAGAGCTATATAAGCGCGAACACTCGCCCTCGACATTCATTAAGTTTGTGGAATTGAACAACGTGTGACAAGTCGGTGTGATCAAAGAGTGGGAAAATAAAAGCTTGGGGTAAAAGTTTGTTTGTGTGATAAACTTTAAAGTGGATAGTATTGGATAATAAATAAAAGTGGTGAAGTTACACAGATCATTGATCTGTGGTGAAATTCGGTGTTTTCAATTCCGATAAAAAGGACAATTGTAGTTTATCGCAATCCAGTGGTGCGAACTCTATTTGGTGTGGGATTGAATATTTCGTAACATTTGGTGTCAGAAGTGGGATTGCGAGTAAACGAGTGGAACGTTTATTTAAATTGTGAATTGTGTTTAACATCTTTAAACTTCAGTTCGAGACATCAGCGGAACGGAATCAATGGAGAGAAGAAGATCGTGTGGCCGCTCTAGTAATTTCGCTTAAAGGCGAAGCAGCTGGTGTTCTACAGACCATCCCGGAGACCCAGAGAGGGAACTACACAGCTATATGGGAAGGTCTTCATCGAAGATACGGCAGTGAGCACATGCAGGAGATGCACAAGCTGGAACTTAAAGGACGCAAGCAGCGTGGAAACCAGACCACCCAGCAGTATGCTGGCGACATCGAGAGACTGTCTCATCTAGGCTACGCGGATGTTCTAGTTGATGTGGTGGAGAAGCTAAAAACGGATTCTTTCATCCAAGGGCTAAGGGACCCCGACACGCAACGAAGTTTGATTCTCCTGCCGAAGACATCTTTCAAGGAGACAGTTGCCAGCGCTCTCGCATGTGAAACATCGCTCTTGATATGCCGACCATCCATCAAACTACGGCGCATATCTCAAGACCAGGATAGTTCCAGAACAACAACGGCGAGTAGGAGTGGTTCATTCCCGGGTAGATGCTACATCTGCGACCAGCAGGGGCACATTGCGAGGAACTGCCGCCTGCGAAGAAAGCGTTCGAGGTCTTTTTCGCCAAAAAGAGACCATGGGAGCGAACGCGACCGTGCAGGTGCAAAAGGTGCACCTAACAATCCGTTAAACTAAAACGAGTCAGTGCAGAGGGGCATGCGCTGGCTCCCACATTGGAGTGCCCCAGCATCCTCGTATCCCGAATCTGTAGGGGTGCAAACAGCTTAGTCATCGAGGGAACGATGGACGGGCGACGATATCTGCTGACGTTGGACACGGGAGCAACTCATTCAGTCATCCGAAGCGGATAGGTTTCCGACATCGAACCATTTTCCGAGGTAAGGCTTCGTACAGTAACTGGTGAGAAGGCGGAAGTTAAGGGAAAGGTCCAGAAAAGAATTACGATGGGTACCGTCGAGTTTCAGCATGATTTCATCGTTGCGGACATTACTGATGACATCATAATCGGCGTCGACTTCATGATTAGGCATGGCTTCACATTGGACCTCAACCAAAAAGTGATGAAGTATGGCAACTTGGAGCTCCCATTAACGATAGATGATGGACAGGGTAACAAGGTCAAGCGAATAGTCGTGAAAGCGCGCCAAACAGTTCCCCCGAATGCAGAAGCTGTGGTTTGGGCAAAGATAGAAGAGGATGCGGGGACAAGCCGAATGTGGGTGGTCGAACCCGACAAAAGAAATCGACCCAGCGATACAGTTGTTGGAAGGGCTCTCGTGGAACCCCAACAAGACCAATTGGTTCCAGTACGAGTCCTGAATCCTGCCAGTACACCTAGGACAATACACAAAGGAACAACGATCGCTCAAGGCCAAGAAGCTGCCGCCGTTATGAACTGCGAAGATAAGAAACACCGGGAAATCCAGTGAAAGCCCAATCGTGAAAGCTTACTAGGCTCAATGGCAGAGTTTGAAGCTGAAGAACGGTTGCCTCTAAAGCAGTTGGGAAAGTGAGGACGGGAACATTGTAAACGATTTGCTGGTAATTCCAAAGGGACAAATCGACGAGGTCATCCGAGAATACCACGAGGGACCAAGTGGGGGTCATCTTGGTGTTAACAAGACAGTAGAAAAGATTAAGGGACGTTTCTACTGGGTAGGATGCCATGAGTCAGTCACAAATTTCATTCGCAGGTGTGAACAGTGTGCGAAGGCAAAGGGGCCAGTTAGGAAAACTCGAGGAAATATGCAGCAGTACAATGTTGGAGCACTGTTCGAACGTATCGCCATGGACATCGCAGGCCCATTCCCAACAAGCATCGCTGGAAACAAATACGTGCTGGTGGTGATCGATTACTTCAGCAGGTGGCCTGAGGTGTTTTGCATTCCGAACCAGGAAGCCAAAACCATTTCGGATGCATTCGTGAACAATTGGGCTGCGCGTTACGGAGTACCGCTGGAACTGCACTCAGACCAAGGAAGGAACTTCGAGTCGTATGTGTTCAAAGAACTCTGTGACATGCTAGGTATCAGAAAGACGCGGACAACACCATTACACCCACAATCTGATGGCATGGTCGAAAGGTTCAACCGGACGATGGAGGAATACTTGAGAAAAGTCGTCGTCGGAGATCAGAAGGACTGGGATGAACATCCTCCCCTTTTCTTAATGGCATACCGTTCGGCACAGCACAATTCAACGGCAACAACATCCGCCGAAGCCATTTTCGGAACTGATCCCCGACTTCCATCGGACTTGAAGTTCGGCGTGGTACTACCGACAACTAGCGGCAGGGAGGACTTCGTAACCGAAAAGAAAGAACAGCTGAACTCCATCCATCAGTTCATCCGGGAGCGACTGAACTTGGTCAGCGATAAAATGAAGGCGAGATACGACTTGAGGGCGAATACTTCTGGATTCGAGACAGGACCATTGGTATTGCTGTACAACCCACAACGAAAAAAAGGCTTGTGCCCCAAATTGCAATCAGCCTGGGGCGAACCATATGAGGTCATCAAGAAACTCAATGACGTGGTATACCGGATACAGCAGATGGGAAACAGACGGGCGAAGTATAAGATTGTCCACGCAGAGAGGTTAGCACCATATTACGGAGAAGGATCCAATCGCTTGTTCGAGGACGAACAAGTTTAGGAGGAGGGCAGTGTTGCGGAGATACAAACCGACGGTTCAGTTCGAATTTCGCTGTCGAAGTTCGAAAGCTTTGGTGAAGGGGAAATTGGAATGATCGAAACCTCCAACGGCGTATTGCCGAATGTCAGAGCATTCTAGAGATTTCCGAAGGGGAACTTCCGACGACGAACATTCGAGAAAATGGACCGATAGCTATATAAGCGCGAACACTCGCCCTCGACATTCATTCAGTTTGTAGAATTGAACAACGTGTGACTAGTGGGTGTGATCAAACAGTGGGAAAATAAAAGCTTCGGGTAAAAGTTTTTTTGTGTGGTAAACTTTAAAGTGGATAGTATTGGATAATACTGTTGCGGAGATGCAAGCGGACCGTTAAGTTCGAAAACTCTCTGGAAGCGGGGATGGCAATAATGTCAACTTCCAATGGAATTGTCAGAGCGTTTTAGAGATTTCCTATGGGGAACTTCCAACGGCGAACGTTCGAGACGGTGGACCGAGAGCTAAATAAGCGCGAACACTCGCCCTCGACATTCATTCAGTTTGTGGTATAAAACAGCGTGTGAAAAGTCAGTGTGATTAACCAAGGTGAAAAGAAAAGCTTTCAATAAAGGTTTGTGTATTGTGTAATAAAGTTTAAAGTGGATTGTACTGTGTAATAAAGTTTAAAGTGGATTGTATTGGATAATAAATAAAAGTGGTGAAGCTACACAGATAATTGATCTGTGGTGAAAGAAATAAAAGTGTGTGTGTGTTTCAATTTAAAGACAAAGGACAACTGTAGTTTATCGCAATCCAGTGGTGCGAACCCTATTTGGTGTGGGGATCGAATAAATTCGTAACATTTGGTGTCAGAAGTGGGATTGCGAGTAAACGAGTGAAACTTTATTTGAGTCGTGAAGTGAATCATTGCAAAAGTGAGAAAATGGTAAAATTGGAAAAGTTGACAATTGAACAACTGAAAAAAGAGCTGGATGCTCGGGAATTATCCACAGTGGGAAGTAAAGCCAACCTGGTGGAGAGACTGCGATCGGCGTTGCAGGAAGAAGGTTTCGACTTGGAGAGTTACGAATTCGGGATGGAGAAGCCGTCGACATCTACTGAGCCAGCGTTCGATATGCAGCAAATTCTCGCAGCTATGAATGCTATGAGTGCTTCCATATCCCAGAAACTGGATCAGAAGTTGGAGGAAAATTCCAGTTCCATAAGCCAGAGACTAGAAGCAACCATACATCAAAAGCTGGAGGAAAATTCCGTTGCCGTAAGTAGGAAGTTGGAGGAAAATTCCACTTCCCTGAATCAGAAGCTGGAAGAGATGCTAGAGAACAATCGAGAAAGCTTGAGAGACATCCAGCAAGCAGTCAACGATCGGTTCCAGGGCGTCGAAGAGAGAATCGATACACTGGATAAGAAGGTTCTGGAACTCGAAAAAACTATCCAGAACGTTCAGCATCATGGAAGCGTCGTACCGGCTGCAGCATCGAAATTCACAGCTCCCAACTTCGACGGCACGAGCGCATTCAACATCTTTAAGCTCCAGTTCGAGACAACAGCGGAACGGAATCAATGGGGAGAGGAAGATCGTGTGGCTGCCCTAGTAATTTCCCTTAAAGGTGAAGCAGCTGACGTTCTACAGACCATCCCGGAGACCCAGAGAAGGAACTACACAGCCATATGGGATGCTCTTCATCGAAGATACGGGAGTGAGCACATGCAGGAGATGCACAAGCTGGAACTTAAAGGGCGCAAGCAGCGTTTAAACGAGACCATCCAACAGTATGCTGCCGACATCGAGAGGCTATCCCATCTTGCCTACGCGGATGTTCCAGTTGATGTGGTGGAGAAACTGAAAACGGATTCTTTCATCCAAGGGCTAAGAGACCCCGATACGCAACGAAGTTTGATTCTCCTGCCGAAGACATCTTTCAAGGAGACAGTTGCCAGCGCTCTCGCATGTGAAACATCGCTCTTGATATGCCGACCATCCATCAAACTACGGCGCATATCTCAAGACCAGGATAGTTCCAGAACAACAACGGCGAGTAGGAGTGGTTCATTCCCGGGTAGATGCTACATCTGCGACCAGCAGGGGCACATTGCGAGGAACTGCCGCCTGCGAAGAAAGCGTTCGAGGTCTTTTTCGCCAAAAAGAGACCATGGGAGTGAACGCGACCGTGCAGGTGCAAAAGGTGCACCTAACAATCCGTTAAACTAAAACGAGTCAGTGCAGAGGGGCATGCGCTGGCTCCCACATTGGAGTGCCCCAGCATCCTCGTATCCCGAATCTGTAGGGGTGCAAACAGCTTAGTCATCGAGGGAACGATGGACGGGCGACGATATCTGCTGACGTTGGACACGGGAGCAACTCATTCAGTCATCCGAAGCGGATAGGCTTCCGACATCGAACCATTTTCCGAGGTAAGGCTTCGTACAGTAACTGGTGAGAAGGCGGAAGTTAAGGGAAAGGTCCAGAAAAGAATTACGATGGGTACCGTCGAGTTTCAGCATGATTTCATCGTTGTGGACATTACTGATGACATCATAATCGGCGTCGACTTCATGATTAGGCATGGCTTCACATTGGACCTCAACCAAAAAGTGATGAAGTATGGCAACTTGGAGCTCCCATTAACGATAGATGATGGACAGGGTAACAAGGTCAAGCGAATAGTCGTGAAAGCGCGCCAAACAGTTCCCCCGAATGCAGAAGCTGTGGTTTGGGCAAAGATAGAAGAGGATGCGGGGACAAGCCGAATGTGGGTGGTCGAGCCCGACAAACGAAATCGACCCAGCGATATAATTGTTGGAAGGGCTCTCGTGGAACCCCGACAAGACCAATTGGTTCCAGTACGAGTCCTGAATCCAGCCAGTACACCTAAGACTGCGCAACAGGGAACAATAATCGCTCAATGCCAAGAAGCTGCCGCCATTATGAACTGCGACGATAAGAAACAACAGGAAATCCAGTCCAACAAAGCCTTCTTAAAAACAATGGCCAGAGAGTGGACGCAACACCTAGTGGAGAAGCATAAAGGTAAAGCACTCTCCCTGCTTCGTAAATATTGGACAGTTTTTGCAGATGGTAAGAACTGTGGAAGAACATCAGTTGTGAAGCACAGAATAGACACAGGGGACTCTAGACCGATCCGGCAACCACCGAGAAGGGTACCTTTGGCGAAAGAAGGAGAGGTGATCAAACTAATCGACGAGATGGAAAAGGAGGGCGTGATCGAACCATCTGCAAGCCCATGGAGTTCGCCAGTAGTGCTAGTTAAGAAGAAGGATGGAAGCACCCGATTCTGCGTGGACTACAGGAAGCTGAACGACGTCACGAAGAAGGACAGCTATCCTTTACCGAGAATCGACGACACCTTGGATACACTATCTGGTGCAAAGTGGTTCTCGACGCTGGACTTGCAAAGTGGATACTGGCAAATAGAGCTTGACCAGCAAGACAAGTAAAAGACCGCGTTCACCGCCGGGGGAGAGTTGTGGCGATTCTCTGTGATGCCCTTCGGTCTTTGCAATGCACCAGCCACATTCGAGAGACTGATGAACCGGGTGCTAAGAGGACTTCACTGGAGGACTTGCCTTGTCTATCTGGATGACATAATTGTCATGGGCAAGGATTTCGACGATCACCTTAAGAAGCTTGAAGAGGTACTGGAACGTATTCAAGCAGCCGGATTGAAATTGAGCCCGAAGAAATGTTCGCTCTTCCAGAACAAGGTGAAGTACTTGGGACACGTGGTGACTGCAGAAGGAGTCCATACAGATGAAGAGAAAATCTCAGCGGTTAAGGAATGGCCGCGGCCGAAGAATCTTCATGAGTTAAGGTCATTCCTGGGACTTTGCACATATTACAGGCGATTCATCCCAGGATTTGCAAACGTTGCCAGCAGTTTGTACGAGCTCACCAAAAAGAATCGGCCATTCAAGTGGGAGAAGCCGCAGGAGGAAGCGTTCATTCACCTGAAGGAATTGCTCTGCAGTGCGCAGATTCTTGCATATCCTGTCCCGGGAGAAAAGTTTATTTTGGACACAGATGCGAGCGGACATGGAATCGGAGGAGTACTCTCTCAAATAATCGACGGGCGAGAACGGGTCATCGCTTACTACAGTAGGATCCTATCGAAGCCGGAGAGGAACTACTGTGTAACTAGGAGGGAGCTTTTAGCTGTGGTTGACTGCGTCAAGCATTTCCACAAATATCTCTATGGCCAAGCTTTTCATCTTAGGACGGACCACGCAGCGTTGAGATGGCTGCTGCAGTTCAAAAGCCCGGAAGGCCAGTTTGCTAGATGGATAGAGAGAATCCAGAGTTATGACTTCAGTATCGAACACCGGAAGGGAAGCAGTCATGGAAATGCGGATGCATTATCGAGGCGACCTCGCGATGTTGAATGCAAACATTGTTCACGCGCCGAGACCAAGGAACAGGTCACCGACATCCGTTGTTTCCAGGTGCTGCCAGAAGATTCCTGGACTGTCGAGAAGGTCGGAAGGAAGCAGCGAGAAGATGCCGATCTGGCAGTCATCATCGACTACCAAGAACGAGGTTTTCGACCAAGTTGGCAGCAAATATCCAGTGAAAGCCCAATCGTGAAAGCTTACTGGGCTCAATGGCAGAGTTTGAAGCTGAAGAACGGTTGCCTCTACCGCAGTTGGGAAAGTGAGGACGGGAACATTGTAAACGATCTGCTGGTAATACCAAAAGGGCAAATCGACGAGGTCATCCGAGAATACCACGAGGGACCAAGCGGGGGTCATCTTGGTGTTAACAAGACTGTAGAAAAGATCAAGAGACGTTTCTACTGGGTAGGATGCCATGAGTCGGTTACGCGTTTCATTCGCAGGTGTGAACAGTGTGCGAAGGCAAAGGGTCCAGTAAGGAAAACTCGAGGATATATGCAGCAGTACAATGTTGGAGCACCGTTCGAACGTATCGCAATGGACATTGCAGGCCCATTCCCAACGAGCAACGCTGGAAACAAGTACGCGCTAGTGGTGATCGATTACTTCAGCAAGTGGCCTGAGGTGTTTTGCATCCCGAACCAGGAAGCCAAAACCATTTCGGATGCATTCGTGAATAACTGGGTTTCGCGTTATGGAGTACCAATGGAACTGCACTCAGACCAAGGGAGAAACTTCGAGTCGTCGGTGTTCAAAGAACTCTGTGACATGCTAGGTATCAGAAAGACGCGAACAACACCATTACATCCACAATCTGATGGCATGGTCGAAAGGTTCAACCGGACAATGGAGGAATACCTGAGAAAAGTCGTCGTCGGAGATCAGAAGGACTGGGATGAACATCTTTCCCTTTTCTTAATGGCATACCGTTCAGCACAGCACAATTCAACGGCAACAACACCCGCCGAAGCCATTTTTGGAACTGATCTCCGACTTCCATCGGACTTGAAGTTCGGCGTGGTACTACCGACAACTAGCGGCAGGGAAGACTTCGTAACCGAAAAGAAGGAACAGCTGAACTCCATCCATCAGTTCATCCGGGAGCGACTGAACTTGGTCAGCGATAAAATGAAGGCGCGATACGACTTGAGGGCGAATACTTCTGGTTTCGAGACCGGACAATTGGTATTGCTGTACAACCCACAACGGAAAAAAGGCTTGTGCCCCAAATTGCAATCAGCCTGGGACGGACCATATGAGGTCATCAAGAAACTCAATGACGTGGTATACCGGATACAGCAGATGGGAAACAGACGGGCGAAGTATAAAATTGTCCACGTAGAGAGGTTAGCACCATATTACGGAGAAGGATCCAATCGCTTGTTCGAGGACGAACAAGTTTAGGAGGAGGGCAGTGTTGCGGAGATGCAAGCGGACCGTTAAGTTCGAAAACTCTCTGGAAGCGGGGATGGCAATAATGTCAACTTCCAATGGAATTGTCAGAGCGTTCTAGAGATTTCCTATGGGGAACTTCCAACGGCGAACGTTCGAGACGGTGGACCGAGAGCTATATAAGCGCGAACACTCGCCCTCGACATTCATTCAGTTTGTGGTATAAAACAGCGTGTGAAAAGTCAGTGTGATCAACCAAGGTGAAAAGAAAAGCTTTCAATAAAGGTTTGTGTATTGTGTAATAAAGTTTAAAGTGGATTGTACTGTGTAATAAAGTTTAAAGTGGATTGTATTGGATAATCAATAAAAGTGGTGAAGCTACACAGATAATTGATCTGTGGTGAAAGAAATAAAAGTGTGTGTGTGTTTCAATTTAAAGACAAAGGACAACTGTAGTTTATCGCAATCCAGTGGTGCGAACCCTATTTGGTGTGGGGATCGAATAAATTCGTAACAATACATAAAAGTGGTGAAGCTACACAGATAATTGATCTGTGGTGAAATTCGGTGTTTTCAATTCCGATAAAAATGACAATTGTAGTTTATCGCAATCCAGTGGTGCGAACCCTATTTGGTGTGGGATTGAATATTTCGTTACAATATGTTTGAAAGTATGGATGGGTCGTGCTTTTCTTCTCTCATAAAAAGGGAATGGTTTCAGAAAAGCAGCAGCTAATGTAATTTTTTAAGATGGTCGTATTTTTTGTGAATTTCTCTTTCCTGTTCCTGGCGCGTCAACAAAAAAAAAAAACGTTTTCCTTTCCTGCCGTCAATATAATCCTTTATTAAAATACATACCGGTTGTTGGTCAAGAATTAAGTATGCAGTAGGCAGCAAGTATATATTAATGTGCACATAAAAACCTCTTTTTTTTAATTTACGATTGAAATCAGACTAACATTTTACAACATTCGCACGCATACGAGTCTAGCCTGTGTCACAATGCTACTACACGACGATACGACAGCGCGACTACAAACGCCGTAGCTGTCAAATCCATTTTCATACAATGAAATTATATGGAGTAAGTCACATTGGCACGTGTGTAGTCGTGTCGCAGCGCTGTAATTTCGAAAATTCGAAAAACTGTCGCAACTACGTCGCGTTGTGACATTTCGAATTCGACATTGGAGGAATACGTTTGATAACTTGATCTTACCCACCACCTTCTTCTGAATGTTTGTTTGCTTTTAGCTTTTTATTATGTTTTTTGTTTGTTGTTTAATGTTTTTTTTTTTTTTAATTGCTTTTATCCATTTATGAATTAATTTCAGTTTCACTCTTCAAGTTTTTTACTGATGCTAACTTCACTCTATAGAATTCACCTCCAACCTCACTCGCAGAAGTAACCTCGCTGTCAAAAAAACGCCGATGAAACTCGCTCCAATGTGTATTGATTGAACGACTTTACTACGACAGCAAACGGCAGCGTTTGTAGTTGCACTGTCGTGTAGTAGCATTGTGATACAGGCATCTTTACACAAATCCGCTTTTATGCGATTCGGCTACATACCGGTGTGGTTTTTTATTATTATTTAAATTATTTTGAACTGCTTTGCGTTACGAGTGCATAGCTAAAATACACATATATACGAATATAGCGTAACAGTCTAGCAAATAATTTTTTTTTTCAACATAATGTAAATACATTTAAAATACAACTTTGCATATGTTTTTCTTACGATCGTTCACAATGGTCAATTCATTAAGCTTTCTTGAGTTATTTGAACTTAAAATTACAAATTTATTTCCACAACTAACGAAATTTCTTACCAAACTCTTTCCCAATAAACAACCGCTTCTTGGCAACATCACCTTCATATACATATGCCCAATTGTGTGACGCATAAAAGTATAATCTTCGAGGATGCGAAAAAAAGTCCTTGCACTTATAAATAAAATCGCCAGTACTTGGTGAGCGCCTTAACTTACGTCTAACATCTCTAGGAAATTCGAGGCAAATCACGGCGACACAGAAATCGCAGTATACTCAGAAACCTATTGTATCGTTCTACACACATTGGAGGTACATATGTACATATTTAAATTAGCAAATTTATTTTTATTTAAACAAAACTGAACATTTACTACAATTAACACTGTAAATAATTTACAATATATATAAATTATCTTCTTTAGCTATCAAAAACGAATTTTGAATATTGCAACGAATACATAACTTTAACATCATCAACTTTTCAAATTTTATCCAATTTTTCTATATTCACATGATAGTTAACTTCATATGAGATATTGTTATTGCTATCCGCATTTACTTCTTTTTCGCTACCTATATTTTTAGATAACATCTCTCCAGTATCAGATCGCCCTTCGATTTCTTGTCGCACATTTTTTGTTGGGCATGTGTTCATATTGTTATCTATGATTTGATGGTTGTTATTACTGTCGAAATCAATAAACTCAGGCTTTGATGTTGTTTTGTTCTGAAGGAAGGAACCTTTTTCTTCTAAAATGCGTTCACCTAGTTGAATATTGTTAATGTCAGTTAATGCTTCCTCATATTTAGGAGCTTCATTTAAATCACATGATCGTATTGACAAAATATTAGGTATCCCATTTTGTGCCAAGTCCAACATTTGATTGCTTCTAAAACTAAAGCTGCCGTATGTCTCCGGTTGGCTGTTTAATATATTGCTAACATGAAATTTCTGCTTACAATTTTTTTCCACAGTACTTTCTAAATCATCGACAGATTTTCTTTTCGATAGTAGACTACTCAGATTTGAGCGACTAAGAGCTAGTTCATTCGGTGAAACTTTAGGAAAAAAATCTTTTTTTCTTACTTGCTTAAAAATATTAGCACATCTTTTTTCTTCTCTATATTCAGAGATTTTTAGTTGATCAGTATTAAAAGATTTTTTTGAGAAGAGTCGGTTTTCTTCTCGTAAATTTGATTTGGATTGTGAATGATTTCCGTGGTTAGCAGAAATATTCTTTTTCGTTGTATTTTGAATATTCAAATCATTAACAACGATTTCTTTTGAGATTTCTTTCACATTATGCTTTTCTGGTTTCTGAAAAAAAAGTTCTTTAAAAAAGTAAATAACTACAATTAACAAACCTCCGTATGTAAGCCTTTGATTTTCATTGCTTCTGCAACCTTCAGAAAGGTTGGAAGATCCTCATATTTTACATTAACCTGTAAATATTGTAATTTTATATACAAAAACTAAGAATTAAAGTTGCAGTGAAATAATATAAATAGGAGAAAATCGTACATAGAAATTTGCATAAATGTGTGTACAAAGTTGCGACATTATAATGCGCATTGACTTATGGAGGCGAACATTTGTGCTCTTACAGGCAACAAATGCCAGCACCAGTGGCATACATAGGGTAGGGTAGACAAAGGTATTACACATATATATGTGTAAACCGATATATATATATATATATTGTTAAGGAAGGATAAGTTTAGTTGGTTTTAGTTAGAATCAGTTAAGCTAAAATAAAATAAAAAAATGCTGATTTTCTTTCTCGGTCTTTTTTTAAATATTTTCTTAGCTTTAAATAAATATGTTAGACTAAATATTAAATTAATATAAAAATCGAAAGACATTTTTAAGAAATAAATCTTTGTTAACTTAGAGTACCCGCATGGAGTGAGTAAGGTATGTATGTACATATTTCTAATGTAATTATGTTAAATAAGCTAGTTTTAATCATTTTGTCGGTGGGGTAGTTATAAGAATATTGTTACGAAACTTAATCCCACTTCGAATAGGGTTGCGATACTGGATTGCGATACACTACAATTGTCTACTTTTTATTCGAATTAAAACACACTTTTCTTATTCCGCCTCAGATCAACTATCTGAGTACTTCACCACTTCTATTTTTTTATCAGAACCTACTGAACACTTTATACTAAAAACTTTTACTGAAAGCTTTTATTATCACACTGGTTTATCGACCGAACACACTGTATACCGACTTGTCACACGTTATTTGAAATTTGAAATTTGAACTTGTTCGTCCGGAGAAGTCGGAGATTAGTTCCAAAAATTACTTCAGCTGGAGTTATTGCCGTGGAATGGTTCTGTACCGAACGGTACGCCTTTAAGCAAAGTGGCAGATGTTCATCCCAGTCCTTCTGATCTCCAACGACGACTCTTCTCAAGTATTCCTCCATCGTCCGGTTGAACCTTTCGGCCATGCAATCAGATTGGAGGTGTAGGGGTGTTGTCCGTGTCTTTCTGATACCTAGCATGTCGCAGAGTTCTTTGAACACCACACCGACGCCTCGAAGTTCCTTCCTTGGTCTGAGTGCAGTTCCAGCGCTACTCAATAACGCGCAACTGGGGTGGCCGTGGTGCAGTGGTTAACATCATCGACCGCCGAGCGGAAGTTTTATGGTTCAAATTCTCATAGCCAAGAAAAAGTCATTCCTTTACGGACAAAAAGTATGCAACGCAGTTGTGAATGGAAAGTGACCAGACGTACTGCTGCAGACATAACACTCACAGAATATGGTCAACCGAAATTCATCCTCTGCGTATGCAATACTAAAGTATTGCGGACTTTGGTTGGCTCTCGTCCTATCTAGGTCTAGGACAACCACCCCTGAGAGTAGTGAACGAACATCAGCGACCCCAACCACTGCACTCCGTTCAGGTTGTGTGTGTCAACACATCATAAGAGATAATATAAACTCTTGAACTTGCACGACCCTCTAAAAAAAAAAAAAACGAAAAAACAACCCAGTCATTCACCAATGCATCCGAAACAGTTTTGGCTTCTTGGTGCGGTATGCAAAACATTTCAGGCCATTTGCTAAAGTAGTCTATCATCACTAACGCGTATTTGTTTCCAGCGTTGCTCGTTGGAAATAGGCCTGCCATGTCCATGGCGATACGTTCGAACCGTGCTCCAACACTGTTCTGCTGCATATTTCCTCGAGTTTTCCTAAGCGGCCCCTTTACCTTCGCACACTTTTCACACCTGCAAATGAAACGCGTGACCGATTCATGGCATCCTAACCAGTAGAAACTTCTCTTGATCTTTTCTACAGTCTTGTTAACACCAAGAAACCCCCACTTGGTCCCTCGTGGTTTTCTCGGATGACCTCGTCGGCTTGTCCCTTCGGAATTACGTTTACAATGTCCCAGTTCTCGCTTTCCCAACTGCGGTAGAGGCAACTGCTCTTCAGCTTCAAACTCTGCCATTGAGATCAGTAAGCTATTAAGATGGGGCTTTCGTAGGGTATCTGATGCCACGTTGATCGAAAACCTCGTTCTTGGTAGTCGATGATGACTGCCAGATCGACATCTTCTCGCTTTCTTTCGACCTTCTCGACAGTCCAGGAATCTTCTGGCAGCACATGGAAACCACGGACGTCGGTCCTTGGATTCCACACGTGAACAATGTTTGCATTCAACGTAGCAAGGTCGCCGCGACAAGGCACCCGCATTTAAATGACTGTTTCTCTTCCGATGGTCGATACTGAAGCCGTAACTGTGGATCCTCTCTATCCATCTAGCAAGTTGGCCTTCCGGCTTTTAGAACTGCAGCAGCCACCTCAAAGCTGCGTGGTCCGTCCGAAGATGAAAAGCTTGGCCATAGAGATATTTGTAGAAATGCTTGACACAGTCGACCACGGCTAAAAGCTTCCTCATAGTTACACAGTAGTTCCTCTCCGGCTTCGATAAGATCCTACTGTAGTAAGCGATGACCCGTTCTCGCCCGTCAATCATTTGAGAGAGTACTCCTCCGATTCCATCTCCGCTCGCATCGGTATCCTCGGCCAGCTGAAGTCCTCTGAGGTTAGACCAAGCTGATGTTTCTACTGTCTGAGATGGAAGATTGGATGTTAGTTTATTTAAAATGTAAGGGTCAACACATAAAAATGTGGAATTATTCAGCGACGAAAGTTGAATTGAAATTCGACCCTAGTATAACCTGCTTCCAACGAAGATAACCCCCGAATGGGAATTCGAGCATGCTTACGTGGACATTCAAGCCTTTGGACGAATGATTCGAGGATGATTTTGAGCCGGAGTCCAATAGTGCTCGACACAGAATGGAGTTACCTTGCGCGTCCTTGACTGTTGCCAAAATAGTTGGCAGAATTGTTCGTTTACGACGGTCAGATTCGAGCGAGAGATTGTTAACGTGTGGATGGAGGGTTTGTGCTTTATGTACCGGTGACGAGTTAGGAAGCGACGGCGAGACGACCGAATTAGTAGACGTGTGCGATGGCGACGATGATGAAGGGTATTGTTCCGGATGAGCCAACGAATGATACCGAGCCTGGCAAACCCCACATCTAAAAGAAACCGGCATTTGTTAGCCGAATGTCCAGCATGAAGACAATTAAAACTCAATTATTACGCCTTTACAAACTCGCGCCGCAGATGAATATCTAACGCAATTCAGTCCGCACATTGAAGCACTAGATGTGGTTTAGAACATTTGGGGCACTTGGGTTTGAACTTACTGGTTTCGGACACATGCGATCGAAGTTGTGTTAACGTTTTTACGCGAGAGTTCGGACGATTGACTTTCTCACAAGATTCCATAGCACTGCACCTTCTTTGGAGTAAGTCCAGTAGTGCGAATTATAAATAAAACGACGTTGTTCGTTTTGGTTCTGCGATAGAACTGACTATTTTATTGTTCTACGAGAAGCATCAGCACGCATAGCAGGAAAACAGATAAACCTGAGACGCTTGGAATTTAACTCCACTTGTGTGCATGTTTGCACGTTCGCGAATCGTTCGCGAGCGTGAGAACAGACACTACGTAAGCATTTCCGTTCTGATCTCGAGTTCTGCCATTCCGCTGATAACTTCATAAATTCTTATGATTATATTACTTAAGTATATTACTCCTCCCCCACCAAAATAAGTTTTATCGGTTTTATTTTTGTTTTATTCATTAAAATGTCTGATGGGAAAATTTGGAGTTATGTACACATTTTCGTCAGTCTTAGCACTAGTTTTGCAACATTCGTTTTTACATAATTTACTTAGGTAAGCTATTACACAAATCTTAAATAATATTACAATTACTACAACAATTATCAACATATAATAGTTATAATTATTCTTCATCTCTGGTAGAAATTTTAACTTCAGCTTTTGCATTTGTAACTGCTCTTCTAGTAGCTCATGTAGATCTTCTAATGGAGTGTTGTTTAATGTTAGTTCGACATTGCTCATCTGAATGTACGTTTTAGTATGAGGATGTAGTGTAGGGAGTAGTAGTGGACGACCAATTGCTAACATTTCATTATTCAGATAGTAGTGTTTGGACCATTGGAAACTGCAATTAACTGGGACTTCAATGAGTGATGTACCGACAATATGATGAAGTCCGTTTGGTCACAAGTAAACTTTATTTTTGTTGCATTTGGAAAGTGTACCAAGATGAACCTTTGAGATATAGCATAAATGAGTGGTTGGTACACTTTCACGGCAACTGACTGGCAGTTGGAGAAATTGTTTTCATTTATGTGAAGTAGCTGAGTTATGCAATCGTTGTCCATGTTTTTTAGGAAGTTGTCCTCACAATAGAATAGTTGCTGGAACTTTCGGCAGTTTTGTTGTTCATACTGATAGTATACGTCTGACATGACAAGGTAGGGTTTAGGTGGGATCAATATGGTATTGTTAATGGTTGGAATTGGGATTAAATGGTAGATCTTGAATGATTCTGGGTACATAATGGGAATGTTAATTATGAAAACCAATTTATCATTTGATTGATACGACTGTATTTTCATTATGTCATAGTACTTATGGATATTGTCAGCATTATTTCCGAATAATAATTGATCGATGGAACAATGTTTTGAAAGTTCATCAACTATGTGTCGCAAATCTTCATAAGTTATGATGCTATTGTGTGCAATGCCAATCCGTGCAAAAGCAATTGCATTCTCAAGATTGTTCAACAAGTGTAGTGCAATATTAGCAACTGAATTAATTTCTTGCAAAATATTTCTAGATACTAAAGAAGTCAAGGGTTTGCTAAAATTTTGTATAAAAGCGATCTGTGTGGCTATTTGCTTTTCGTCTTGTTTTAATAAGTTAATCGTTCTGTTATATTCTAGTATAGTTTTTTTATTAAGGGAAATTTGATGATTGAGGGTGGATGTAATCTTTTGCTGATTATTGTTAAGTGCGTTGATTGCAGTGTCATATCTATTTCCATCTTCTGAGTCCAAATTGCCTGTTATACTTTTAAATATAGTTCCCAACCCATTTATTATACCACGCTTTGATCTTTTATTTAAATGTATTGAATTGAATTTCTGGTTAAGTAAATTTATTTCAAATTTGACTAATTTATTTAAATTCCTTATATCCAAAAATGATTCGGTAGGCGCTTCAGATTTTTCCCACGAGTCATAATCCTGAACTATGGAAACAATTTCGTTTTCTAAAAGGGAAAGGTCATAATAATGGACAAAACTGTGGTAAGTCCCGCGAACTTTTGCATTTCCTAGCTCAAATGGCAAAATACCAGGGTTTGTATCCTGCCTTGTAACCCGTATTTCACGTGCAGTGGTTAGTACTAAATTTATAAGAAACAGTCTGTGGAAGAGAAATATTTTCATTTTTTTAATGGTCGTCTGAGATTGTTTTTATGATAATAATTATCGGAAGTGTAAATATGTACAGCATCGTCGTTAACAACACTATATTCTCTAAACCTAGCACTTATTTTATTACGTGCTCTTGTAATGTGATATGCTTTGCTGTGTGGCTCATATGTGTGAGCATTTTCTCTATTTGTGTTTACTTTATCTATGTTTCGTTGTTTCTGGTCGGCTAATCCCTGGTTAATGTTATTATATAAGGCTATTGTACTATCTTTATGTTGCCTAATGTAATTCGTTGACAGAATCTTATTTACATCTATATCGAACGGGTTATTGAAATCTAAATGTCCATTAATTATATCCATGGGACGACACTTCGTACTTGAATGTATTGAGTGATTATAACCTAAAATAGCATATGACATATGATCTAATATATTTAAATCTTTTTTTGTTTCTTGCAAAATCCGTAAATGTTCTATAATTGTAGAGTGAAACCGCTCTATAGGACTATTCGAATTCGGGTTTAAAGGAGTTGTATAATGTATTTGGATTTTATGCAAAGATGCAAACTCTTTAATAATTTTATTTTTTAGTTCAGATCCATTGTCTAATATTAATAATTTTGGTACGCCATGATGGCCAAGAAACTGTATAAAGGCTCTTGTAACATGTATTGCTGTCAGACCATCAATTGGGTATGCTTGAGCATATTTAGAGAAAGTATCTATAAGAGTTAGAAATTTTTGTCGTTTGATAGTAAAAGTATCGGCATGCACTATTTCAAAAGGTTTGCTTGGCGTTGGAGTTATTGAAAACTTTTGTTTTGGGGGATGGCGATCATATTTCATTCGCTGACATAGCGAGCACCCATTCACAAATTCAGTAACAGTTTTCCTAATACTTGGCCAATAATACAAACGTTTTATTTCATTTTCGGTTTCTAAAATTCCTCGATGGTTAGAAATTCCTTCGTGAAAATGTTTGACTATATTAACCTGAGAGCTATGCATTTTAATGTCTTCTAGTATAGTGTTACAAAGAATAAGTTTCAATGCAGAGTTCTTGAAAGTATTCTTTAGAATAGTGCAAAATCTTGGGATAAGTTCAGGTGCATCTAAATTGATAGCAAATTTCTTATTGGAAATAGTTAGTTCCTTGAAAAATTTTATGACCTCAGTTTCAAAATGATTTTTGGATATTTCTACTATTGTTCTAGTCTTAGTACCAAATAAACGAGACAATTTAATTGATTTAGGTGAATGCAATACAGTTTTTATATTTGATTTTTGAAATAATTAATTGGCGTTTCGGAAAAGGGAATTTCTATAACTGGATTCTCATGGCTAGTATGAATTGATTCATTATCAGATTTGTCGATATTATAATCAACATCAGAATCAAGGTCACATATATTAGGATTTTCATCAATATTGCCAACGATCGACTCACAATCCTCTTTACTCGGCGGGTTACTATCATTTGCCTTTAGCTCACAAATCTTTATTCTCGATAATGCATCTGCATTCGAGTTAAGTGTACCCTTCTTATAATAAATATTATAATCGAATTCCTCAAGTCGCAAACGCCACCTAACTAGTTTAGCGCTGGGATCTTTCATAGAGAAAAGGAAATGAAGTGGTCTATGATCGGTATAAATATTAAATTTTTTTCCATACAAATAGGGACGAAAATATTTAGTCGGCCAGACGATAGCCAGCAGTTCTTTTTCTACAGTACTATAGTTCTGCTCGGCGTCATTGAGGGTTCTGGATGCATATGCAACCGGCCTGTCGTGGTTTGGAAGTCCCTGAGACAAAACAGCACCAATCGCATATTGACTGGCATCAGTAGTCAAATTAAAAGGCCTAGTAAAGTCGGGATATTGCAAAATGGGCTCATTGGTTAAAAGTTGCTTACAGGTTTCAAAGCATTGAATGTAATTATAGTTTATATCTATTTTAGCCCCTTTTTTTAAACATGACGTTAATGGCTTAGTGATTTTTGCGAAATCGGGGATAAATTTTCTGTAATAACCTAAGAGACCCAAAAAACTTTTAATTTCTTTTGCTGTCCTTGGAAGGGGGAAATTTGTGATGCATTTTATTTTATCAGGGTTTGGTTTGATTCCTAAAGGTGTAATAATGTGTCCTAAATATGCTGTTTCCTTTTTCAAAAACTCAGATTTATCTAACTGGATCTTAAAATTAGTTTCTCGAAGACGTTGAAATATTTTTTTGAGGTTGATCAGATGCTCTTGGATTGACGTGGAAAATACAACTATATCATCCAGATATACCAGACAGATCTCATTCTGGAGGCCTTTTAAAATATCGTCCATTACACGTTGAAATGTAGCGGGTGCATTTTTAAGGCCGAATGGCATTCGGAGGTATTCAAAATGTCCATTTTCAACATTGAAAGCGGTTTTTTGAATGTCATCTGGGTGCATCTCAATCTGATGAGATCCACTTGCCAAATCGATCGTGGAAAAATAGTTACATCTCCCCAGCTTGTCCAAAACATCATTAATGTTTGGGATAGGGTATCTATCGTCGATTGTTTTCTCATTAACCTTACGATAATCCACCACTATACGCCATTTCCTTTTTCCAGAGGCATCTGCCTTCTTGGGCACTACCCAAATTGGAGATGACCACGGCGAGCTGCTTGGTCTGATTATATTTTGTTGCAACATTTTTTGCACTTGCTGCTGGACCTCTGTCTTATGAATAAATGGATAGCGATAACTCTTTTGATGGACAGGTATTTCGTCATGTGTATGTATTCTATGCTTGATTCGATTAATGAATGTAAGGGGAGTTCCCTCTGTGTAAAATATATCCGAATATTTTGAACATAAGGCAATCATTTTCGATTTCTCTTCCTCGTTCATATGATCGGTTCTTAAACGGGAAATAATTTCAGAAGAATTTGTTGCTGAATGTGATTCCGAAAGAGTCATTTGATAAAGTTCGAAATCTTTTTCTATTGGAAAGGACTTAATAGGATAGAGCAAAGTAAAATTTGTATCTTGGTCAGATTTATTTATAACTTCCACATTAGCCCAACCATCAACAGCTTTAGTAACAGTCTCTGGGACTACACAGTTTTGGATAGTTTGTTCAGGTACTAATATATCTCCTGAGTTAACGGTAACAGGTAAACGAATCGAAGAGATTGTTTCACCATGAATAATTTTCTCCACAAGCATGTTCGGATTTGACTGAAAGTATCTTATAGGTATAATAGTATTAGGAGTGATGAATTGTGAGTTTGGAAAATCTAGATTTACGTTCAAGGATTGAATCAGATCTAGTCCTATTAATCCATCGAAAATATTATGAAATTTATAAACGTAGAATTTTAAGTTTTTTTCGATATTAAGTTCTTCAAATGCGGGGATATTTATTGAAAAATTGTGACTCGAAGATGCAAACGAAGTCGTTACTACAAATGGTTTATATTTTTTATAATCAGGGAAAAATTTGTCAACTATTAGAGGGTCAAGAAAAGATTTTGTTGCACCTGTGTCAATTAATAGCTTCAGAGGGGGATTTTCCACTGCAATGTAAGAAAGTCTACGGTACTTATCAAAATTATTCAAATCAATAACTAGGTTGTTGGATTTTTTTTGAGGCGATATGCAAAAATTTGGATTGGATTCACAATATTCTAAATCAGATCCAAGATTTGGATTAGAATTGTTGTACTCAATGCAATATGTCTCTTGATTATTTGGTGTTCTAATGGTAGAAGTGCTCATTGGTATAGGTTGACTTTTTCGTGTGGAAGACAATTGAGTTGTGCTCATTGGCACTGGTTTGAAAGCATTTGGGTTATTTCTCCAAAAATGTTGCCTTCCACCAAATATTTGATTTTGAGGATTGCTCCTAAAGAAATTGCTATTTTGTGGAATATGGGAAAAGTTATTATGTCGTGGCTGAAAGCTTGAGGTATTATTATAGGATGGAAATTGCTGGTTCTTCTGGGAGAAATTAGTGGGATAATTTTGTTGAGGTCTATTCGTTTGTTGCTTATTCAGATGCTTAGAATTTTTTTTTGATTGCTGTCCTGAGTTCTGTTGGTTTTGAAGATATCGAATATTATCTTCTTTTTTTATAAAATTAATAGCCTCTGCCATAGTTTTCGGTTCCTTACAACGAACCATAATACCGTATGGGTACCTCAGACCAGCTAGAAAAACCTGAAGCGATTGTTCAGTATACATTTGCAATTTTATCTTTCGAACACTCACTGATTTTTCGTGTAACGAAAGATAATTTTAAATCGTATTCAACACCTTCCTAATCCTATCGTGAATTCATAAGGGGTTTCACTTTCTCCTTGCCTAATGTTATTCAAATCTAACGATAAGCAAAATTCATTACGTTGATCGCTAAAATTTTTTATTAATTCAGACCGAATGTCTGTAATGCTATTCGAGCCACTAATATTGATAACTTCCCTAGCTGAACCTTTAAGTTTGGTAAGGATAGTCCTCTTTGTCATTTCATTTTGATACGAATTGGCATCCGTTGTATCAAAAAAATATTGACCTATCGAATCGATTGCTTCAATGAACAAATTAAGTTCGTTCACATCACCATCGAATTCGGGGATGGTGTCGGCATGAACTTTCAAGAATTGTTGCACCGACATATTGCTTTTCTTTTTGTTAGTTTGCGTATTTTTCCTATTTTTTTTTTTGATAATTCGGATTTGATAATTAACAGGGTAATTAGATGGGAAATATATAAAGGATCACTTGTCAGGTACTTACAGCACTTTTAGATGATCCATACCAGTGACACTGAATAATTTTTGCTTGCGAACTTTCTATTTTTTTTTTGGTTTTTTCACACTTTATTATTTTTGTGCACTGTCGTTTATTTAGTTATTCGAATATGTACTTTTTCGGCACTTTCAGAACCATACAAACTGATTTATTAAATTTTTTTTGAATTTGAATTTTTCTCTTAGCTTTTATTTTTCTTTTGGTTTTTGTTTTTTTTTTTTTTTTGTTTTTCGCACTTTGCTATTTACATATACACATGCACTGTACTTGTTTCGATAGCTGTTGTTCTAATATATTAATTAATAATTGCAAAGAAAAATTAGCACGATTTTATTCGTATCGTAGCGACTGCGCCAATTATAAATAAAACGACGTTGTTCGTTTTGGCTCTGCGATAGAACTGACTATTTTATTGTTCTACGAGAAGCATCAGCACGCATAGCAGGAAAACAGATAAACCTGAGACGCTTGGAATTTAACTCCACTTGTGTGCATGTTTGCACGTTCGCGAATCGTTCGCGAGCGTGAGAACAGACACTACGTAAGCATTTCCGTTCTGATCTCGAGTTCTGCCATTCCGCTGATAACTTCATAAATTCTTATGATTATATTACTTAAGTATATTACTTGCGTCAATTGTGTACTTGTAATTGGTAGCTGAACACTCCGCCCACGCTTGACAAGTATCACGATCAAGTTTGTTCACAATCAAGTAAATTAGCCACGGATCACGAGAATTTTGGTTGAGTGCGTTAAGACCCCGACCTACTTCGTCGG
The DNA here is from genome assembly GCA_951905685.1 of Eumerus sabulonum. Lineage (NCBI taxonomy): Eukaryota > Metazoa > Arthropoda > Insecta > Diptera > Syrphidae > Eumerus > Eumerus sabulonum. The sequence continues at coordinate 92,593,490 of OX645060.1, forward strand.
CACCGTCTGTTATTTTACGAAGCGCCTGTACATTACCATCGGTCATGAAAAGGAGCGAATGATTGAATTAAGGCGTACACGATCAAATGCACCTTGTTATATCACGCATCTAACCGAGCCCATGCTTCCGTGTAATTTACGTACTTCCAAAATTTGGATGTGTTTATTTAGATCTGCCGCCTCGTTCCGAAAAAATAACTTTAGATACTGGAATTTTGTGTTGCTGTCAAATTTGAATGGCTATCGATTGAGGCAACAAACAGATCGCGGAACGAAGGCCAGTCTTTATAGTCCCCGGTGAATGGCGGAATTACGATTTTCGTTATTACTTCCGGAAGAACTAAGCTGTTCAAAATATATAGATTGTTGAACAGCTATCCGTTCGAGTACGGTTTCATTAGCATTGCTGGCACGGGGTTGACGATCGGTGACTGCGTGGGATAGTTGAGCACGGGCTTGAAAATATTTATTTTCACATTTCACGAACTCCGTATTAAACTCATAGTGACTATCTTCGTCAACCGACATTAGAAATTCGTATTGGAATTCGCGAAATGATGCCCAAGCATCTCCGAGCTTATCCAAACGATTTTTTGCTTGTTCAATTGGTACTGCATCATCGACCAAATTTGCGAATAACAACGCACGCGTAATATAACCCTTCGCACTTGCAGATTTAATTGGCAGCCATCGTTTTATATCAATGTATGGATGGTTCAATTAAGATGACTGCACACTCGGATAGTACCGATCCGACTCGGACAGACTCAGGACGAGGTGGTTGGAACAAGTCCAAAAAACTCGCCTGGGTACGCTTGGGCATAGCTCCTGACGAGTTAACGTCGATGGTGGAGAATCGAGTGGCCTGTAGATCCCGCGTGCGCGCATTACCCCTGCCTCCCTTTTAGTGGAACATGCGGGCCACTAAAAGGGTCGTAAGAGTAAACATTCCCTTTAATTATCAAATAATTCAAGTTCAAGTGGCTGCCTCTGCTGGCTTTGCAGTAGCGCATTCTGTCACCCCAATTTTCCAATAACTTGTTGATGGACTCGGACATACAGGGTAAAGTTGTTGATTGCTCTCAACCTGGCGAGATGCCAGCAACGATCTCTGTTTAAATGCCCGGGTCAAGTTGACATACGGCCTCCTCGCGGTGCCCTCTGGATAGCCTCTTCAAAAACCGTTGGGAGGTGAACAAACGTATGCAGCGAGAAAAAAAAAACCCGACCAGAATGGCGTTTGTGCGGCGGGCTAACAATCCGCCCACGTAAAAAAACCTAAAGTTATGAATGAGTAAGATGCCTCGGATACACGGACGGATACTCGATGACGACAACGCACGAAAAAGGAACACGATTAGCGAGTATGCTCCTGATATGTCAGAACCCTGTACACTCATAAACTAGAAGGAATCTTCACCCAGTACAAGGCGGATATTGCTGCGGTCCAGGAAATACGCTGGATAGGAAACGGTATGATTAGGAAGAAAAATTGCGACATTTATTACAGCTGTCACAACAGGTTGCACTTACTGGGATGCGAATTTGTCGTGGGAAAGCGGTTAAGGTCGAAGGTCATCGACTTTAAGCCTATAAGTGATCGCCTGGCTGTGATCCGCATCAGAGGCAGATTTTATAACATCAGCCTTATATGTGCACACGCCCCTACCGACGACTTAAACGCCAAAATCGGTAAGGAAAACACCCTTGGCGGAGTGATCGGAAAGCACAGCCTCCACGATACAACAACAGATAGCGGCTTCCGACTCGCTGACTTTGCGACAGCTCGTAATGCGGTGATAAATAGTACAAGATTCCCTTGCAAGCGAATCCACACAGTAGCCTGGCGATCTCCGGACGGTCGAACCGCCAACCAAATCGGCCATGTGCTCATTGACGCAAGGCACTCGTCAAACATCTTGGATGTGCGAACATTCAGAGGAGCAAATGTCGACTCTGACCACTTCCTCGTAGCAGCAAGATTCAAAGCTCGACTGTCCAATGTCAGAAAGCTGCACCAGCCCATCAGGAGGAGGCTCGACATTGGGCGCCTGAGCACACCGGAGGTTGCCAGAGTCAACAGGGAGCAGCTAAGCGAAAGACTCTACGATATGCCTACGTCGAACACAAATGCCAATAATATGTGGCTGCATTGTCGCTCAGCCATTCAGGAAGTAGCCGAAACCACTTTAAAATACCTACCACCCCCAATAAGAAACCCGTGGTATGATGGCGAATGTGAGCAGAAAAAGGCAGCAACCAACGACGCGTACCAAAAGGCGCTGCAGAGGGCAGCGCAAGAAGAGTACCGAGCCAGAAGGGAGGAGAAAAAACTACTGCGACATAAGAAAAGAATCTTCGCAGCCTCCCACCTCAAGGATATCAAGGAGTCTAGGGATAAACATAAAATACGAGCCTTTTACAAGAAAGCCCAAGGCCTTGCAGGAGGCTTCAAAAAGGGCACCCTGGCTCCTCGAAACTGCGAGGGTAATCTTGTCACCGACCCGCAGGGAATAGTGGATGTATTTAAGCAGCACTTACAGCAGCTGCTTAACGAGCATGACCAAGAGAGAGTGGTAGAGACCGAGGAAATCTCAACTCCAGCCGCTGAAGTAGTCGAAGAAGAAGTCGGCACAGCTATTCAGAAGCTGAAGAACAACAAGGCCGCAGGCTCAGAGGCTTGCCATCAGAGCTCTTCAAGGCTGGCGGCGATGTTCTGGTAGGGAGCATACACCAGATCATCTGCAGAATTTGGGAAGACGAAAGCATGCCCGACGACTGGAATACCAGCTCTATTTGCCCCATCCACAAAAAAGGCGATCCCACCTCTTGCAAGTACTATAGAGATATATCCCTGCTCAATGTCGCATATAAGATCCTGTCCAGCGTATTGTGTGAACGTCTAAAACCATTTTGCACCGCACTAATCGGCAGGTACCAGTGCGGCTTCCGGCCCGGCAAATCAACTATAGACCAAATTTTCACACTTCGACAAATCCTGGAAAAGACCAACGAGTTTCGAATCGATACACACCATCTTTTCATAGATTACAAGCCGCATACGACAGCATTCATCGTGAAGAACTGTTTGGGGCGATGGCCGAATTCGGGATCCCGGTAAAACTGATCCAGTTGTGTCGCGCCACGCTAAAAAACACGCGATGCACCGTGCAACTCGGTTCTAGGACCTCGGAACCTTTCGAAACATGCACCGGATTTCGGCAAGGAGATGCGTTGTCATGTGACTTCTTCAACCTGGTGCTGGAGCAGATAGTGCGACGGGCAGGCGTCAACAGGGAAGGCACTTTCTTTGACAAGTCCATCCAGCTGCTTGGATATGCGGATGATATCGACATCATCGCGTGTTCTCGCCGTGGCATTGTGGAAGCATTCACGGCGATTGAAGAACAGGCGGAACGAGTTGGTCTTAAGATCAATGAGGATAAAACGAAATACATGCTGTCAAGCAAAAACCAATCCTTCTCTTACCACCTGGGACAAAATATAACAATTGACAGCTACAATTTCGAGGTAGTTAAGGAGTTTGTCTACCTCGGGGCAAATGTAAATTCCACAAATGACACCACAGTGGAGATCCGGCATAGAATCGCCCTTGGCAACCGCTGCTACTTCGGCTTGTCCAAACAACTGGGGTCAAAACTCCTCACACGAAAGACCAAAGTCATGCTTTACAAATCGCTCATTCTGCCAGTCTTGCTGTACGGAGCCGAAAGCTGGACGATAAGCAGGACAGCGGAGATGATTTTGGGTTCTTTCGGAAGAAAAATTCTGAGCCGGATATTTGGTCCTGTCTGTGAGGGAGGTGAATGGAGAAGAAGACACAACCGCGAACTCTACGAGCTGTACCAAGATGTGGATGTAGTCCGGAAGGCAAGGATCCGTCGACTACACTGGCTACATCGAGCGCATGGACATCAATGCTCCAGGTAAGAGGGTCTTCGACTCCGAGCCTCCTGGTTCGAGAAGAAGAGGAAGACCGAACCTCCGGTATAAAGACCAAGTAATCGCGGATGTAAGACATCTTGGTCTTGACAACTGGAAGCAGCGTGCCCGGGACCGTCAAGGATGGCAGGCAGCTATAGCTCAGGCTCAGATCCTCCATGGATCGCAGGCCTGATAAGTAAGTAAGTAAGTTGTTGGTGGTTTCAGGCGGTAGCTCACGGATTGCTTGGATGATATTGGCCTTAAGCGCTTGAATTGTTTCCGGATTGTTGGCATAACATCGGTCTTTCACGGTGCCCCACTAAAAAAAAAAGTCCAATGAAGTCAAGTCGCAACTCCGAGGTGACCAATTTACATCGCAAAGACGGCTGATAACACGATTTGGGAATTTGGTGCAGAAAAGATCGAGTGTAGCATGGCGCGCCATCTTATATGAACCAGAGGTCATCCGAATCCATGTCTTCGATTTCAGTGAAAAAAAAGGTCGGCTCTGTAACGCTCACCGTTGATCGAAACGTTGTTCCCAGCCTAATTTCCGATAAAAAAAATGATTGAATAATGCCATCACTCCACAATCCGCACCAAACTGCAACTCTCTGTGATTTCATTGGATCCTCGACAATAACGTGCGGGCTTTCCGAGTCCCAGTTGGGGCAATTTTGTTTGTTAACGTAGCCACCGAGATGAAAATACGCCTCATTATCGAAGCGACAGGTCGCGTGCCTTTAACTGCTGAGTCAGTTGGACCTTGCAAGCTAATAATCGGAGATCTTTGTTCAGAATTCTCCTCAGGCTAGTGCGTGAAATGTTGAGCTTTTGAGATCGATGGCGAGTCGAGATGGTGAATTGAGTCTTACACTTTCGGCCACAGCAGCCACATTCTCATCTGTGCGCACCGTACGACGACGGGGACCATGAGTGTGGTCATACCAGTCTCATGAAGTTTTTGCACAAACTTGCGTACAGCAGTCCCGGTGGGTGCTTCATTTGGCCAACATTTCTTTTTAAAAAAACGCACTATTTGGGCTACACAGCACTCACTTTGGAAATGAGTTTTTAATATTTCCCAACATTGTTCAAGCGTAAGGCGCCCATTTCGTTCCGCGGAGGTATGGTACTGACTTTCCGTCAGGATTTCGAGCGGAAAACACCTGTCAGTGTCAAAATAACATATGATTAAAAAAAAACAAAAACAATTAGATGGCCCATCCCTTATATCTGTTAGTTCATAGAGAATTTTTTTTCTTCTGTGTGCACTTCGTTAGAAATATCGTATTTAATCATGACAGAAAATATTCCGTTGGTCATCCAAACTGCTTGCACGAGTATCATCCGAAGAATGGCTGGAGCAGTTTCAGAAAATAAAATGAACAATGAAAAATTAGTGTTAAAATAAATGAACCAAGTTACAGACTAAACGCGGTTCAATTAACATCGCAACCGGTAAAAGTATTAATCCGTGTGTTACGAATTTTAATTCAGCCTGTCCCAAATCAATGGATTTATTCAAATCCCTGAGGGAATTTTCTGGTGAACAAGCCAGGTATATTAGTTGGCGTCATAATTCAAATACTGCAATTTACCTTTTTCGCCTTTATTCTGGCACTGAAAAATATTACCAAGCAGTTCCAATTATTCGTAACAATATAGTTAGACCAGCCGATCTAATTTTATATTCATTTAACACCGTATTGAATTTCGATGGAATAATAGCTATGCAGATGGACGTCCTTTACATATTTTAGAAAAGCAAATGAGTGTCTTGGTCAAAGCTACAATGACGATCTAAGAGTTCTACGATGAAATCGAAAAGAAGTTAATGCTTATCACTAATAAAATTACGATGGAATACTCAGGATTTATCGAGCTCATAAATTCACTATCAAGCAAATATCACTCGGACGCATTTTCCTTCTTCTTCTCTCAGGACTTAATATACCTTTTTGCAACATTCTCTTTTCTGTTGGATGTCGGGATTTGCCCTCAGCCTTAGCTAAAGCACAAGAGTTAGAATCAAACCAACAACGATACCACCTTACAAGAGCTTTTGGCTCCCAGCAAACAAAGAAAAATGCTTATACGAGTATTTATCGAAACAATCCACAATATAGAAGACTAACAGAACCCCAAAATCAGACAGTTACCAGACCAGAATACCCTGAAATGGATATAGATCCAACATCTTATAAATTCCAGTTTAATATAATCAATTGACCGCGCGTGGTATACCAGGCTAATAACAATAAAACTATGTCCTCTAGATCCAATAATAGTCAAAGATTCACAATATCGACTGGTTAACACTACCCAAATTTCAGCGCGTAAATCATATTCAACAGAATTTTTTGAAAAAAAAAATAATTGGGAGATATCTTTATAGGTAAGATTAATTTTGTAGAGTAAAGTCGGCATTACCTTTCATCAAAAAGTAATTCAACACCAACTTTGAGCTGATAATTCTTCTCTTCGTACTGTTAAGAACTCTATAGAGAAATTTTCACAATTAAGAGAAACGAAAAATGCTTTCTAGCCAAAACTCTAAATGTCCAAAATAGAATAACAGAAAAATGTAAAATAAATTTATTTGGGACGTTTACAGATTTTTTCTTACTTCCACAACTAAATACTTTCGATGACATAATTTGTTATGATTTTTTAAACCACATAAAAGCTAAAATTGATACGGAGAAGGGCGTGGCCCTGGTGCAGTGGTTGGCATCATCGACCGCCGATCGGAAGGTCTATAGTTCAAATTCGCTTCATGGCCAAGAAAAAGTAATTCCTATACGGACAAAAAGTATGCAATGCAGTTGTGAATGGAAAGTGACCAGACGTGGTGTAGCAGGCATAGCCCTCACAGTATATGGTCAACTGAAATTCATCCTCTGCGTATGCAATATTAAAGTGTTTGAACGATTTACTACGGACTATAACGGCTCTCTTGGTCGGCTCCCGTCCTACCTGGGACAACCACCCCAGAGAGTTAACGAACATCAACGACCCAAACCACTGCACTCCGTTCAGGTTTTGTGTCTATAGCACATCATAAGAGAATATATAAATAAATACTCTTGAACCTGCGCGAGTTTTTAGAAAACAAAATATGAATGGAGAAGAACCTTTGACATTATTGCAATTCGAAAATGTGAATGTTATCGACATAGACGGTTCCACGTGAAGTAATTTTAAGGAACTTATTAAAAAACATGAAACGTGTTTGCTCAACCACAACTAGTCTGCCATTCAACACTTCAGTCAAAGCATCGATCAGAACAGTAAAATCTGAGCCAATATCTTCAAATCCCAGGCCATATCCCAAGGCACACACTGAGTTCGGGAACCATGAGATTGAAAGAATGCTAAAGGAAGGAAATATCCAACAAAGGTTTAAGTGAGGATAATTCAGAAAAATTACGATTGAATTTGATTATCGAAAACTAAACGAAAACAACTGTAACTGCCCGATATCCCATCCTAGAAATATCTGTTATTCTCTCCAAGTTAGGTCAAGCCAGTTTCTACTCAACAATGGATCTAAAAGCTGGTTTCCACCAAATCCTGCTAGACGAAAGAGACAGGGGAAAAAATGCGTTTTATATCAATCATGAAAAATTCGAATTTCGTAGGCCGCCTTTTGGTTTTAAAAATGCCTCGAGCCCCTGCCAAGTCGAGCAAAAAAGCGGCACGGCCGTACCATCCTTTTCTCGAACCATAACAGGCCATTTTCGACCCCCTATAACTTCGTTGTGGATAAAACTAGAACAAAGCAAGCACTGCATAAACACGGTATATTTCAAATTTCATTCAATTTGAAACAGGAGCTTAACGCCCGTATTCTGGCATACCTCAGTGATGCCCCATAAGTCACAACAACCTCACAAGAGTGTGGTGAGTCACAACTTGTGAGGTTTTCGTATTCTAACCAAAACCTCACAAGTTGTGAGCATCACAGTAACTGTCAAAATTGTGATGTCCGATTGAGCAGCTCACAAGTCGATCACAAGAGATAAGATGGAGGAAGAATTTTTGCTTTTGCTTCTTATATTTATGGCTTGTTGGACAGTATACAAATTTATAATTATTTCTTTTGGTTTTTAGAATACAACAACAACGGGAAAGAAATAACCCATTTTCATGATAGTTTTTTTGTCTTGAAATCTCATTTCAGATATTTGTTGTTATTACTACCTTGTACAAAATTATTTGCCATTATTTTTTCGTTTTCCTTTTTTTTTTTCTTTGTTCTTTACTGACTGCTCGATTGATTGAAAGTGATAGCTGTCAAAAAAAGTAATTTTCATGCATGTTAATACATTCACCACAGTGTGGTGACTATTATTCTGTGTTTTCTTGTGATGTGTTTGCCAGAATACCAAACAGCTGATTACTCACAAGAAACCTCACAAGAGAGACATCACAATTTTAGCATCACAGAGGTTTGTGAGTTGTGACCACATCACAGCCAGAATAGGGCTGTAAGAATTACAACTAGTCAAAGTTTCTTAATTTTGTCACTCACTGACTGACTGACTGACTGACCGACCACCAACAGTCTAAGGCACTTCTAGCAGACGTAGAAGCTTCAAATTTGGTTGTAGTGTTTAGTGTATAATACAAAAGTATGGGATTACAAACACACACACTTTTCTTTGTTTCACCACAGATCAATTATCTGTGTAGCTTCACCACTTTTCTTTATTATCCAATACTATCCACTTTAAACTTTATTATCCAATACTATCCACTTTAAACTTAATTACACAATACACAAACCTTTATTGAAAGCTTTTCTTTTCACCTTGGTTGATCACACCGACTTGTCACACGCTGTTTTATACCACAAACTGAATGAATGTCAAGGGCGAGTGTTCGCGCTTATATAGCTCTCGGTCCACCGTCTCGAACGTTCGCCGTTGGAAGTTCCCCATAGGAAATCTCTAGAACGCTCTGACAATTCCATTGGAAGTTGACATCATTCCCATCCCCGCTTCCAGAGAGTTTTCTAACTTAACGGTCCGCTTGCATCTCCGCAACACTGCCTTCCTCCTAAACTTGTTCGTCCTCGAACAAGCGATTGGATCCTTCTCCGTAATATGGTGCTAACCTCTCTACGTGGACAATTTTATACTTCGCCCGTCTGTTTCCCATCTGCTGTATCCGGTATACCACGTCATTGAGTTTCTTGATGACCTCATATGGTCCGTCCCAGGCTGATTGCAATTTGGGGCACAAGCCTTTTTTCCGTTGTGGGTTGTACAGCAATACCAATTGTCCGGTCTCGAATCCAGAAGTATTCGCCCTCAAGTCGTATCGCGCCTTCATTTTATCGCTGACCAAGTTCAGTCGCTCCCGGATGAACTGGTGGATAGAGTTCAGCTGTTCTTTCTTTTCGGTTACGAAGTCTTCCCTGCCGCTAGTTGTCGGTAATACCACGCCGAACTTCAAGTCCGATGGAAGTCGGAGATCGGTTCCAAAAATGGCTTCGGCGGGTGTTGTTGCCGTTGAATTGTGCTGTGCCGAACGGTATGCCATTAAGAAAAGGGGAAGATGTTCATCCCAGTCCTTCTGATCTCCGACGACGACTTTTCTCAGGTATTCCTCCATCGTCCGGTTGAACCTTTCGACCATGCCATCAGATTGTGGGTGTAATGGTGTTGTCCGCGTCTTTCTGATACCTAGCATGTCACAGAGTTCTTTGAACACCGACGACTCGAAGTTTCTCCCTTGGTCTGAGTGCAGTTCCATTGGTACTCCATAACGCGAAACCCAGTTATTCACGAATGCATCCGAAATGGTTTTGGCTTCCTGGTTCGGGATGCAAAACACCTCAGGCCACTTGCTGAAGTAATCGATCACCACTAGCGCGTACTTGTTTCCAGCGTTGCTCGTTGGGAATGGGCCTGCAATGTCCATTGCGATACGTTCGAACGGTGCTCCGACATTGTACTGCTGCATATTTCCTCGAGTTTTCCTAACTGGACCCTTTGCCTTCGCACACTGTTCACATCTGCGAATGAAACGCGTAACCGACTCATGGCATCCTACCCAGTAGAAACGTCTCTTGATCTTTTCTACAGTCTTGTTAACACCAAGATGACCCCCGCTTGGTCCCCCGTGGTATTCTCGGATGACCTCTTCGATTTGTCCTTTCGGAATTACCAGCAGATCGTTTACAATGTTTCCGTCCTCACTTTCCCAACTGCGGTAGAGGCAACCGTTCTTCAGCTTCAAACTCTGCCATTGAGCCCAGTAAGCTTTCACGATTGGGCTTTCACTGGATACTTGCTGCCAACTTGGTCGAAAACCTCGTTCTTGGTATCCGATGATGACCGCCAGATCGGCATCTTCTCGCTGCTTTCTTCCAACCTTCTCGGCACTCCAAGCATCTTCTGGCAGCACATGGAAACGACGGATATCGGTGACCTCTCCTTTGGTTTCCGCACGTGAACAATGCTTGCATTCAACGCCGCGAGGTCGGCTCGTTAATGTATCCGCATTTCTATGGCTGCTTCCCTTCCGGTATTCGCGTGCTCTCGCTTGATCTCCTTTTGGCGAATCAGACCTCGAACGCCTTCTTCTCAGATGACAATTTCTCGCCATGTGCCCCTGCTCGTTGCAGATGTAACATCTACCTGGGAACGGGCAGCTACTACTCACCGTTGTTGCACTGGAATTACGCCACAATTTGCTGGAAGAACACTTTCTCCGCAGACGACAGTCTTTTGCAATGTGCCCCTGCTGGTTGCAGATATAGCAGCTACCTGGGAACGAGCGACTCCTACTCACTGTCGTTGCACTGGAATTACGTCGCAATTTGCTGAAGGAACGCTTTCTCCGCAGACGGCAGTTCCTCGCAATGTGCCCCTGCTGGTCGCAGATGTAGCATCTACCCGGGAATGAACCACTCCTACTCGCCGTTGTTGTTCTCGAACTATCCTGGTCTTGAGATATGCGCCGTAATTTGATGGAAGGTCGGCATATCAAGAGCGATGTTTCACATGCGAGAGCGCTGGCAACTGTCTCCTTGAAAGATGTCTTCGGCAGGAGAATCAGGCTTCGTTGCGTATCGGGATCCCTTAGCCCTTGGATGAAGGAATCCGTTTTTAGTTTCTCCACCACATCAACTGGAACATCCGCGTAGGCTAGATGAGACAGCTTCTCGATGTCGGCAGCGTACTGCTGGATGGTCTCGTATCCACGCTGCTTGCGTCCTTTAAGTTCCAGCTTGTGCATTTCCTGCATTTGCTCACTGCCGTATCTTCGATGAAGAGCATCCCATATGGCTGTGTAGTTCCTTCTCTGGGTCTCCGGGATGGTCTGTAGAACGTCAGCTGCTTCACCTTTAAGGGAAATTACTAGGGCAGCCACACGATCTTCCTCTCCCCATTGATTCCGTTCCGCTGTTGTCTCGAACTGGAGCTTAAAGATGTTAAAAGCACTTTTGCCGTCGAAGTTGGGAGCTGTGAATTTTGATGCTGCAGTCGGTACGACGATTCCTTGATGCTGTACGTTCTGGATAGTTTTCTCGAGTTCCAGAACCTTCATGTCGAACCTCGATTCCAGTGACTCGATTCTCTTTTCTTGACTATTCTCGAGATCTAGAACCTTCTTGTCCAGTGTCTCGATTTTCTCTTCGACATTCTGGAATCGATCGTTAACGGCTTGCTGGATGTCTCTCAAGCTTTCTCGATTGTTCTCTAGCATCTCTTCTACCGTCTCCAACTTCTGGCTCAGGGAAGTAGAATTTTCCTCCAGTTTCTGACTCAGAGAAGTGGAATTTTCCATCAGTTTCTGACTCAGAGAAGCACTCATAGCATTCATAGCCGCGAGAATTTGCTGCATATCGAACGCTGGCTCAGTGGATGTCGACGGCTTCTCCACCCCGAATTCATAACTCTCCCAGTCGACACCTTCTTCCTGCAACGCCGATCGCAGTCTCTCCACCAGGTTGGCTTTACTTCCCACTGTGGATAATTCCCGGGCATCCAGCTCTTTTTTCAGTTGTTCAATTGTCAACTTTTCCAATTTTACCATTTTCTCACTTTTGCAATGATTCACTTCACAACTCAAATAAAGTTCCCACTCGTTTACTCGCAATCCCACTTCTGACACCAAATGTTACGAATTTATTCAATCCCCACACCAAATAGGGTTCGCACCACTGGATTGCGATAAACTACAATTGTCCTTTTTATTTAAATTGAAACACACACACTTTTAATTCTTTCACCACAGATCAATTATCTGTGTAGCTTCACCACTTTTATTTATTATCCAATACAATCCACTTTAAACTTTATTACACAGTACAATCCACTTTAAGCTTTATTACACAATATACAAACCTTTATTGAAAGCTTTTCTTTTCACCTTGGTTGATCACACCGACTTGTTACACACTTGCGGAGATGCAAGCGGACCGTTAAGTTAGAAAACTCTCTGGAAGCGGGGATGGGAATGATGTCAACTTCCAATGGAATTGTCAGAGCGTTCTAGAGATTTCCTATGGGGAACTTCCAACGGCGAACGTTCGAGACGGTGGACCGAGAGCTATATAAGCGCGAACACTCGCCCTTGACATTCATTCAGTTTGTGGTATAAAACAGCGTGTGACAAGTCGGTGTGATCAACCAAGGTGAAAAGAAAAGCTTTCAATAAAGGTTTGTGTATTGTGTAATAAAGTTTAAAGTGGATAGTATTGGATAATAAAGTTTAAAGTGGATAGTATTGGATAATAAAGAAAAGTGGTGAAGCTACACAGATAATTGATCTGTGGTGAAACAAAGAAAAGTGTGTGTGTTTGAACTTAAATAAAATGGACAATTGTAGTTTATCGCAATCCAGTGGTGCGAACCCTATTTGGTGTGGGGATTGAATAAATTCGTGACATTTGGTGTCAGAAGTGGGATTGCGAGTAAACGAGTGAGACTTTATTTGAGTTGTGAAGTGAATCATTGCAAAAGTGAAAAAAATGGTAAAATTGGAAAAGTTGACAATTGAACAACTGAAAAAAGAGCTGGATGCTCGGGAATTATCCACAGTGGGAAGTAAAGCCAACCTGGTGGAGAGACTGCGATCGGCGTTGCAGGAAGAAGGTGTCGACTGGGAGAGTTATGAATTCGGGGTGGAGAAGCCGTCGACATCCACTGAGCCAGCGTTCGATATGCAGCAAATTCTCGCGGCTCTTAATGCTATGAGTCAAAAGATGGAGGAAAACTCAACTTCCCTGAGCCAGAAACTAGATCAAAAGCTGGAGGAAAATTCCACTTCTCTGAGCCAGAAACTGGAGAAACTTGAGGAAACTTCCGCTGCCGTAAGTAGGAAGTTGGAGGAAAATTCCACTTCCCTGAATCAGAAGCTGGAAGAGATGCTAGAGAACAATCGAGAAAGCCTAAGAAACATCCAGCAGGCCGTCGACGATCGATTCCAAAACGTCGAAGAGAGAATCGAGACACTAGAATCGAGGTTCGACAAGAAGGTTCTAGATCTCGAAAATAACCAGGAAAAGATAATCGAGACCTTGGAATCGAAGTTCGACAAGAAGGTTCTGGAACTCGAGAAAACTGTCCAGAACGTTCAGTGTCAAGGAAACGTTGTACCGACGGCAGCATCGAAATTCACAGCACCCAACTTCGACGGCACGAGTGCATTTAACATCTTTAAGCTCCAGTTCGAGACAACAGCGGAACGGAATCAATGGGGAGAAGAAGATCGTGTGGCCGCTCTAGTAATTTCGCTTAAAGGCGAAGCAGCTGGTGTTCTACAGACCGTCCCGGAGACCCAGAGAAGGAACTACACAGCCATATGGGAAGCTCTTCATCGAAGATACGGCAGTGAGCACATGCAGGAGATGCACAAGCTGGAACTTAAAGGACGCAAGCAGCGTGTAAACGAGACCATCCAACAGTATGCTGCCGACATCGAGAGGCTATCTCATCTAGCCTACGCGGATGTTCCAGTTGATGTGGTGGAAAAACTGAAAACGGATTCTTTCATCCAAGGGCTAAGGGACCCCGATACGCAACGAAGTCTGATTCTCCTGCCCAAGACATCTTTCAAGGAGACAGTTGGCAGCGCTCTCGCATGTGAAACATCGCTCTTGATATGCCGACCTTCGATCAAACTACGGCGCATATCTCAAGACCAGGATAGTTCGAGAACAACAACGGCGAGTAGGAGTGGTTCATTCCCGGGTAGATGCTATATCTGCGACCAGCAGGGGCACATTGCGAGGAACTGCCGTCTGCGGAGAAAGCGTTCCTTCAGCAAATTGCGACGTAATTCTAGAGCGACGACAGTGAGTAGGAGTCGCTCGTTCCCAGGTAGCTGCTATATCTGCGACCAGCAGGGGCACATTGCAAAAGACTGTCGTCTGCGGAGAAAGCGTTCTTCCAGCAAATTGTGGCGTAGTTCCAGAGAAACAACGGTGAGTAGGAGCTGCCCGTTCCCAGGCAGATGCTACATCTGCAACGAGCAGGGGCACATGGCGAGAAATTGTCATCTGAGAAGAAGGCGTTCGAGGTTTGATTCGCGAAAAGGAGAACAAGCGAGAGCACGCGAATATCGGAAGGGAAGCAGCCATAGAAATGCGGATGCATTAACGAGCCGACCTCGCGGCGTTGAATGCAAGCATTGTTCACGTGCGGAAACCAAAGGAGAGGTCACCGATATCCGTCGTTTCCATGTGCTGCCAGAAGATGCTTGGAGTGCCGAGAAGGTTGGAAGAAAGCAGCGAGAAGATGCCGATCTGGCGGTCATCATCGGATAACAAGAACGAGGTTTTCGACCAAGTTGGCAGCAACTATCCAGTGAAAGCCCAATCGTGAAAGCTTACTGGGCTCAATGGCAGAGTTTGAAGCTGAAGAACGGTTGCCTCTACCGCATTTGGGAAAGTGAGGACGGGAACATTGTAAACGATCTGCTGGTAATTCCGAAAGGACAAATCGAAGAGGTCATCCGAGAATACCACGGGGGACCAAGCGGGGGTCATCTTGGTGTTAACAAGACTGTAGAAAAGATCAAGAGACGTTTCTACTGGGTAGGATGCCATGAGTCGGTTACGCGTTTCATTCGCAGGTGTGAACAGTGTGCGAAGGCAAAGGGTCCAGTTAGGAAAACTCGAGGAAATATGCAGCAGTACAATGTTGGAGCACCGTTCGAACGTATCGCAATGGACATTGCAGGCCCATTCCCAACGAGCAACGCTGGAAACAAGTACGCGCTAGTGGTGATCGATTACTTCAGCAAGTGGCCTGAGGTGTTTTGCATCCCGAACCAGGAAGCCAAAACCATTTCGGATGCATTCGTGAATAACTGGGTTTCGCGTTATGGAGTACCAATGGAACTGCACTCAGACCAAGGGAGAAACTTCGAGTCGTCGGTGTTCAAAGAACTCTGTGACATGCTAGGTATCAGAAAGACGCGGACAACACCATTACACCCACAATCTGATGGCATGGTCGAAAGGTTCAACCGGACGATGGAGGAATACCTGAGAAAAGTCGTCGTCGGAGATCAGAAGGACTGGGATGAACATCTTCCCCTTTTCTTAATGGCATACCGTTCGGCACAGCACAGTTCAACGGCAACAACACCCGCCGAAGCCATTTTTGGAACCGATCTCCGACTTCCATCGGACTTGAAGTTCGGCGTGGTATTACCGACAACTAGCGGCAGGGAAGACTTCGTAACCGAAAAGAAAGAACAGCTGAACTCTATCCACCAGTTCATCCGGGAGCGACTGAACTTGGTCAGCGATAAAATGAAGGCGCGATACGACTTGAGGGCGAATACTTCTGGATTCGAGACCGGACAATTGGTATTGCTGTACAACCCACAACGGAAAAAAGGCTTGTGCCCCAAATTGCAATCAGCCTGGGACGGACCATATGAGGTCATCAAGAAACTCAATGACGTGGTATACCGGATACAGCAGATGGGAAACAGACGGGCGAAGTATAAAATTGTCCACGTAGAGAGGTTAGCACCATATTACGGAGAAGGATCCAATCGCTTGTTCGAGGACGAACAAGTTTAGGAGGAGGGCAGTGTTGCGGAGATGCAAGCGGACCGTTAAGTTAGAAAACTCTCTGGAAGCGGGGATGGGAATGATGTCAACTTCCAATGGAATTGTCAGAGCGTTCTAGAGATTTCCTATGGGGAACTTCCAACGGCGAACGTTCAAGACGGTGGACCGAGAGCTATATAAGCGCGAACACTCGCCCTTGACATTCATTCAGTTTGTGGTATAAAACAGCGTGTGACAAGTCGGTGTGATCAACCAAGGTGAAAAGAAAAGCTTTCAATAAAGGTTTGTGTATTGTGTAATAAAGTTTAAAGTGGATAGTATTGGATAATAAAGTTTAAAGTGGATAGTATTGGATAATAAAGAAAAGTGGTGAAGCTACACAGATAATTGATCTGTGGTGAAACAAAGAAAAGTGTGTGTGTTTGAATTTAAATAAAAAGGACAATTGTAGTTTATCGCAATCCAGTGGTGCGAACCCTATTTGGTGTGGGGATCGAATAATTCGTAACAATATTGTTACAAAATATTCAATCCCACACCGAATAGGGTTCGCACCACTGGATTGCGATAAACTACAATTGTCTTTCTATCCGAATTAAGACACACACATTTTTCTTGTTTCGCCACAGATCATTTATCTGTGCAGCTTCACCACTTTTATTTATTATCCGAAACCTATTGAACACTTTAAACTTTATTACACACACAACAACCTTTATTGAAAGCTTTTATTTTCCCACTGTTTTATCGATTGATCACACCGACTTGTCACACGCTGTTCAATTCCACAAACTGAATGCATGCCGAGGGCGAGCGTTCGCGCTTATATACCTGTCGGTCCACCTTCTCGAATGTCCACCGTCGAAAGCTCCCCTACGGAAGTCTCTAGAATGCTTTGACAATTAGCATTACGCTGTTTGTCAAAGCATTCTAGAGAGTTTTTTTTTTTTTTTTTTTTTTTTTTTTTTTTTTTTTTTTTTTTTTTTTTTTTTTTTGTTTAGAGACTCGCGCAGGTTCAATAGTTTTTTTATATTCTCTTATGATGTGTTGACACACACAACCTGAACGGAGTACAGTGGTTGGGGTCGTTGATGTTCGTTCACTACTCTCAGGGGTGGTTGTCCTAGACCTAGATAGGACGAGAGCCGACCGAATTCCGCGTTGGTTATAGTCCGTAGTAATTCGTTCAAGCACTTTTAGTATTGCATACGCAGAGTTTGTTTAGTATTGCATACGCAGTTTGTGTCTCCGCAGCGCTGCCCTCCTCCTAAACTTGTTCGTCCTCGAACAAGCGATTGGATCCTTCTCCGTAATATGGCGCTAACCTCTCTACGTGGACAATCTTATACTTCTCCCGTCTGTTTCCCGTCTGTTTCCCGTCTGCTGTATTCGGTACACCACGTCGTTAAGTTTCTTGATGACCTCATATGGTCCGTCCCAGGCTGATTGCAATTTGGGGCACAAGCCTTTTTTTCGTTGTGGGTTGCACAGCAATACCAATTGTCCGGTCTCGAATCCAGAAGTGTTCGCCCTCAAGTCGTATCTCGTTTTCATTTTATCGCTGACCAAGTTCAGTCCCTCCCGGATGAATTGATGGATGGAGTTCAGCTGTTCTTTCTTTTGAACCTTTCAACCATACCATCAGATTGTGGGTGTAATGGTGTTGTCCGTGTCCTTCTGATGCCTAGCATGTCACAGAGTTCTTTGAACACCGACGACTCGAAGTTCCTTCCTTGGTCCGAATGCAGTTCCAGCGGTACTCCGTAACGCGCACCCCAATTGTTCACGATTGCATCTGAAATGGTTTTGGCTTCCTGGATCGGGATGCAAAACACCTCAGGCCACTTGCTGAAGTAATCGGTCACCACCAGCGCGTATTTGTTTCCAGCGTTGCTCGTTGGGAGAGGGCCTGCGATGTCCATAGCGATACGTTTGAACGGTGCTCCAACATTGTACTGCTGCATATTTCCTCGGGTTTTCCTAACTGGACCCTTTGCCTTCGCACACTGTTCACACTTGCGAATGAAACGCGTGACCGTTTCCTGCCCAATAGAAACGTCTCTTGATCTTTTCTACAGTCTTGTTAACACCAAGATGACCCCCACTTGGTCCCTCGTGGTATTCTCGGATGACCTCGTCGATTTGTCCCTTTGGAATTACCAGCAAATCGTTTACAATGTTCCCGTCCTCACTTTGCCAACTGCGGTAGAGGCAACCGTTCTTCAGCTTCAAACTCTGCCATTGAGCCCAGTAAGCTTTCACGATTGAGCTTTCACTGGATATTTGATTTCGACTTTGTCGAAAACCTCGTTCTTGGTAGTCGATGATGACTGCCCGAACGGCATCTTCTCGCTGCTTCCTTCCGGCCTTCTCGAAAGTCCAAGCATCTTCTGGCAGCACATGGAAACGACGGACGTCGGTGACCTGTTCCTTGGTTTCGGCACGTGAACAATGTTTGCATTCAACATCGCAAGGTCGCCTCGATAAGGCACCCTCGTTTCCATGACTGCTTCCCTTCTGGGTTTCGCGTGCACTCGCTTGTTCTCCTCTTGGCGAATCAGACCTCGGACGCCTTCTTCTCAGACGGCGATTTCTCGCCATGTGTCCCTGCTGGTTGCAGATGTAGCATCTACCTGGTCTTGAGATAAGCGCCGTAGTTTGATGGAAGGTCGGCATGTCAAGAGCGATGTATCACATGCGAGAGCGCTAGCAACTGTCTCCTTGAATCAGGCTTCTTTGCGTATCGGGGTCCCTTATCCCTTGGATAAAGGAATCCGTTTTTAGTTTCTCCACCCCATCAACTGGAACGTCCGCGTAGGCAAGATGGGTTAGCCTCTCGATGTCGGCAGCATACTGTTGGATGGTCTCGTTTCCACGCTGCTTGCGTCCTTTGAGTTCCAACTTGCGCATTTCTTGCATGTGCCCACTGCCGTATCTTCGATGGAGAGCATCCCATATGGCTGTGTAGTTCCTTCTCTGGATCTCCGGGATGGTCTGTAGGACATCAGCTGCTTCACCTTTACGGGAAATTACAAGAGCGGCCACACGATTTTCTTCTCCCCATTGATTCCGTTCCGCTGTTGTCTCGAACTGAAGTTAAAAGATGTTAAAAGCGGTCGTGCCGTCGTAGTTGGGAGCTGTGAATTTCGATGCTGTAGTCGGTACAACGATTCCTTGATGCTGAACGATCTGGACAGTTTTCTCGAGTTCCAGAACCTTCTTGTCGAACCTCGATTCCAGTGTTTCGATTATCTTTTCTTGATTATTCTCGAGATCTAAAACCTTCTTGTCGAACCTCGATTCTAGTGTCTTGATCCTCTCTTCAACGTCCTGGAATCGGTCGTTGACTGTCTGCTGGATGTTTCTTAGGCTTTCTCGATAGTTCTCTAGCATCCCTTTTAACGTCTCCAGCTTCTGTCCCAGGGAAGTGCAATCTTCCTCCAACTTATTACTTAGGGCAGCGGAATTTTCCTCAAGTTTCTCCAGTTTCTGGCCCGGAGAAGTGCAATTTTCCTCCAGCTTTTGACTCATAGCATTTTGACCAGCTGCATATCAAAAGCTGGTTCACTCGATGTCGACGGCTTCTCCACCCCGAACTCGTGATTCTCCCAGTCGACACCTTCTTCCTCCAACGCTGATGGCAGTCTCTCCACCAGGTTGGCTTTACTTCCCACTGTGGTAAATTCCCGAGCATCCAGCTCTCTTTTCAATTGTTCGATGTTCAATTTTTCCAATTTTACCATTTTCTCACTCTTGCAATAATTCACTTTTAGAAGTTCACTTCACAATTCGATTAAACGTTTCCTCGTTTACTCGCAATCCCACTTCTGACACCAAATGTTACGAAATATTCAATCCCACACCGAATAAGGTTCGCACCACTGGATTGTGATAAACCACAATTGTCCTTTTTATCCGAATTAAAACACACACACTTTTCTTGTTTCGCCACAGAACAATTATCTGTGCAGCTTCACCACTTTTATTTATTATCCAAAACCTATTGAACACTTTAAACTTTATTACACACACAACAAGATTTATTGAAAGCTTTTATTTTCCCACTGTTTTATCGATAGATCACACCGACTTGTCACACGTTGTTCAATTCCACAAACTGAATGCATGACGAGGGCGAGCGTTCGCGCTTATATAGCTGTCGGTTCACCTTCTCGAATGTTCGCCGTCGGAAGTTCCCCTACGGAAGTCTCTAGAATGCAATCGCAATGATGTCAACTGTCAACGGCGTAATGCTAATTGTCAGAGCATTCTAGAGCTTTCCGAAGGGGAACTTCCGACGGCGAACATTCGAGAAAGTGGACCGATACCTATATAAGCACGAACGCTCGCCCTCGGGATTCATCAGTTTGTGGAATTGAACAGCGTGTGACAAGTCGGTGTGATCAATCGATAAAGCAGTGGGAAAATGAAAGCTTTCAATAAAGGTTTGTGTGTGTAATAAAGTTTAAAGTGTTCAATAGGTTTTGGATAATTATGAAAAGTGGTGAAGCTGCAGAGATAATTGATCTGTGGTGAAATAAGAAAAGTTTGTGTGTCAATTTCGGTACATTTGGTGTCAGAAGTGGGATTGCGAGTAATCGAGGAAAGGTTTATTCGAATTGTGAAGTGAACTATTAAAAGTGAATTATTGCAAGAGTGAGAAAATGGTGAAATTGGAAAAATTTACCATCGAACAACTGAAAAGAGAGCTGGATGCTCCAGAACTATCCACAGTCTGAAGTAAAGCCAACCTGGTGGAGAGACTGCGATCAGCGTTGGAGGAAGAAGGTGTCGACTGGGAGAATCACGAGTTCGGGGTGGAGAAGCCGTCGACATCCAGTGAGCCAGCATTCGATATGTAGCAAATTATGGCGGCTATGAATGATATGAGTGCTTCCCTGAGCCAGAAATTAGATCAAAAACTGAAGGAAAATTCCGCTGCTGTAATTAGAAAGTTAGAGGAGAATTCAACTTCCATAAGCCAGAAACTGGAGGCAACCGTACATCTAAAGTTGGAGGAAAATTCCGTTGCCGTAAGTAGAAAGTTGGAGGAAAACTCCACTTCCCTGGGCCAGAAGCTGGAGACGTTAGTAGGGATGCTAGAGAACAATCGAGAAAGCCTAAGAAATATCCAGCAGACAGCCAACGATCGATTCCAGGACGTCGAAGAAAGAATCCAGATATTAGAATCGCGGCTCGACAAGAAGGTTCTAGATCTCGAGAATAACAAGGAAACGAGAATCGAGGCACTGGAGACGAGGTTGGAGAAGAAGGTTCTAGATCTCGAAAATAATCAAGAAAAGATAATCGAGACTCTGGAATCGAGGTTCGATAAGAAGGTTCTGGAACTCGAGAAAACTGTCCAGAACGTTCAGTATCAAGGATTCGTTGTACCGACTGCAGCATCGAAATTCGCAGCTCCCAACTTCGATGGCACGAGCGCTTTCATCACCTTACGGCACGCAAAATAATGCAATAACCAAAATTGGGTTTCGCACGAACCCCAGTTTTTACGCATTTGAAGTTCTTACATAATATTTATAAATTAAAGTTATTAAATGTTTAAAACAATAAATGAATATAGGGCGCCGTGGCGCAGTGGTTAGTGTGTTGGACTCTGGCGCGCGATGAGAGTGCGCGACGTTCCTCCTCGGCGGGGTACTGGCAAAACCCCCCGTAGTAAACCTGCCAAGAAAAAGCTTCTCGACTCACGCCGTTCGGAATCGGCATTAAACTGTAGGTCCCTTCCTCCTGTGTGAAAAATAAATCACACACAACATGGGTGATTGAGAGAAGCTTGGCTCTGGCCCTTCATGGGCTGAAACGCCACCAAAGAAGAAGAAGAGTGGACTTCCCGGGCCTGAAACGACACTGATGCGGACCAATCAGTTTATTTACGATTGGTTTCAGGCGTTCACACAATGAAGCATAGAAGATTTTATAAGCGATGTTCAGGAGACTTATGCGTCTGTACTTGGCGCAGACAACGTGGTCTCCTTTCTTTTGGATCGGGCAAACGAATCTAAGATTCAATTCATCGGGCATGCCTTTCTCGGACTATATCTTACAGATAAACTGGTGAATACTCCCAACGACCTGGTTGGGTCTCCAGCTGCCTTAAGCTTTAGTTCGAGACAACAGCGGAACGGAATCAATGGGGAGAAGAAGACCGGGTGGCCGCCCTAGTAATTTCCCTTAAAGGTGAAGCAGCTGATGTATTACAGACCATTCCGGAGACCTCGAGAAGGAACTACACAGCCATCTGGAATGTTCTTCATCGAAGATGCGGCAGTGAGCACATGCAGGAAATGCACAAGCTGGAGCTAAAAGGGCGCAAGCAGCGTGGAAACGAGACCCGACATCGAGAGGCTATCCTATCTTGCCTACGCGGATGTTCCAGTTGATGTGGTGGAGAAACTAAAAACGGATTCTTTCATCCAAGGACTAAGGGACCCCGATACGCAACGAAGCTTGATTCTCCTGCCGAAGACTTCTTTTAAGGAGACAGTTGCCAGCGCTCTCGCCTGCAAAACATCGCTCTTGACATGCCGACCCTCCATCAAATTACGGCGCATATCTGAAGAGCAGGATGATTCCAGAACAACAGCGGCAAGTAGAAGTGGCTCATTCCCGGGTAGACGCTACATCTGCGACCAGCAGGGGCACATTGCGAGGAACTGCCGCCCGCGAAGAAAGCGTTCGAGGTCTAGTTCGCCAAAAAGAGACAATGGGAGTGAACGCGACCGTGGAGGTGCAAAAGGTGCACCGAACAATCCGTTAAACTAAAACGAGTCAGTGCAGAGGGGCACGCGCTGGCTCCCACATTGGAGTGCCCCAGCATCCTCGTATCCCGAATCTGTAGGGATGAAACCAGCCTAGTCATCGAGGGAACGATGGACGGGCGACGATATCTGCTGACGTTGGACACGGGCGCAACTCATTCAGTCATCCGAAGCGGATTGGTTTCTGACATCGAACCATTTTCTGAGGTAAGGCTTTGTAGAGTTACTGGTGAGAAGGCGGAAGTTAAGGGTAAGGTCCAGAAAAGAATTACGATGGGTACCGTCGAGTTTCAGCATGATTTCAACCTCAACCAAAAAGTGATGAAGTATGGCAACTTGGGGCTCCCATTAACAATAGATAATGGACAGGGTAACGGGGTCAGGCGAATAGTCGTGCAAGCGCGCCAAACAGTTCCCCCGAATGCAGAAGCTGTGGTTTGGGCAAAGATAGAAGAGGATGCGGGGACAAGCTGAATGTGGGTGGTCGAAACCGATAAACGGAATCGACCTAGGTGATATCATTGTTGGAAGGGCTCTCGTGGAACCCCGACAAGAATAACTGGTTCCAGTACGAGTCCTGAATCCAGCCAGCACACCTAAGGCTGTACACAAGGGAACACCGATCGCTCAATGCCAAGAAGCTGCCGCTATTATGAACTGCGAAGATCAGAAACACCGGAAAATCCAGACCAACAAAGCCTTCTTGAAAACAATGGTCAGAGAGTGGACGCAACATCTAGTGGAGAAGCAGAAAAGTAAAGCACTCTCCCTGCTTCGTAAATATTGGACAGTTTTTGCAAATGGTAAGAACTATGGAGGAACATCAATTGCGAAGCACAGAATAAACACAGGGGACTCTAGACCGATCCGGCAACCACCGAGGAGGGTACCTTTGGCGAAAGAAGGCGAGTGATCAAGCTAATCGACGAGATAGAAAAGGAGGGCGTGATCGAACCATCTGCAAGCCCATGGAGTTCGCTAGTAGTGCTAGTTAAGAAGAAGGATGGAAGCACCCGATTCTGCGTGGACTATAGGAAGCTAAACGACGTCACGAGGAAAGACAGCTATCCTTTACCGAAAATCGACGACACTTTGGACACACTATCTGGTGCAAAGTGGTTCTCGACGCTGGACTTGCAAAGTGGATACTGGCAAATAGAGCTTGACCAACAAGAGAAGGAAAAGACCGCGTTCACCGCCCGGGGAGAGTTGTGGCAATTCTCTGTGATGCCCTTCGGTTTTTGCAATGAGCCAGCCACATTCGAAAGACTTATGAACCGGTGCCTACCTGGATGACATAATTGTCATGGGCAAGGACTTCGACGATCACCTTAAGAAGCTTGAAGAGGTATTGGAACGTATTCAAGCAGCCGGACTGAAATTGAGCCCGAAGAAATGTGCGCTCTTCCAAAACGAGGTGAGGTACTTGGGACATGTGTTGACTGCAGAAGGCGTCCTGCAATCTCGGCGGTTAAGGAATGGCCGCGTCCATGAATCTTCATGAGTTAAGGTCATTCCTGGGACTTTGCACATATTACAGGCGATCCGTCCCAGGATTTGCAAACCTTGCCAGCGGTTTGCACGAGTTCACCAAAAAGAATCGGCCATTCAAGTGGGAGAAGCCGCAGGGGGAAGCGTTCATTCACCTGAAGGAATTGCTCTGCAGTGCGCGGATTCTTCCCGGAAGGGAAGTAGTCATGGAAATGCGGATGCATTATCGAGGCGACCTTGCGATGTTGAATCCAAACATTGTTCACGTGCCGAAACTAAGGAACGGGTTACCGACAACCGTCGATCCCATGTGCTGCCAGAAGATTCCTATACTGTCGAGAAGGTTGGAAGGAAGCAGCGCGAAGATACCGATCTGGCAGTCATCATCGACTACCAAGAACGAGGTTTTCGACCAACTTGGCAGCAAATATCCAGTGAAAGCCCAATCGTGAAAGCTTACTGGGCTCAATGGCAGAGTTTGAAGCTGAAGAATGGTTGCCTCTATCTCATTTGGGAAAGTGAGGATGGGAACATTGTAGACGATCTGCTGGTAATTCCAAAGGGACAAATCGACGAGGTCATCCGAGAATACCACAAGGGACCAAGCGGGGGTCATCTTTGTGTTAACAAGACTGTAGAAAAGATCAAGAGACGTTTCTACTGGGTAGGATGCCTTGAATCGGTCACGAATTTCATTCGGAAGTGTGAACAGTGTGCGAAGGCAAAGGGTTCAGTTACGAAAACTCGAGGAAATATGCAGCAGTACAATGTTGGAGCACCGTTCGAACGTATAGCCGTGGGCATCGCAGGCCCATTCCCAACGAGCAACGCTGGTGGTGATCGATTACTTCAGCAAGTGGCCTGAGGTGTTTTGCATCCCAAACCAGGAAGCCGAAACCATTTCGGATGCGTTCGCGAACAACTGGGTTACGCGTTATGGAGTACCAATGGAACTGCACTCAGACTAAAGAAGAAACTTCGAGTCGCCTGTGTTCAAAGAATTCTGCGACATGCTAGGTATCAGAAAGACACCGACAACACCATTACACCCACAATCTGATGGCATGGTCGAAAGGTTCAACCGGACGATGGAGGAATACTTGGGAAATGTCGTCATTGGAGATCAGAGGGACTGGGATAAACATATTCCCCTTTTCTTTATGGCGTACCGTTCAGCACAGCACAGTTCCACGGCAATAACACCAGCTGAAGCCGTTTTTGGAAATAATCTTCGACTTCCATTGGACCTGAAGTTCGGCGTGGTACTACCGACAACTAGCGGCAGGGAGGACTTCGTAACCGAAAAGAAGGAACAGCTGAACTCCATCCATCAGTTTATCCGGGAGCGGCTGAATTTGGTCAGCGATAAAACGAGGGCGAGGTACGACTTAAGGGCGAACTCTTCTGGATTCGAGGCAGGACAATTGGTATTGCTGTACAACCCCACAACGAAAAAAGGCTTGTGCCCCAAATTGCAATAAGCCTGGGACGGACCATATGAGGTCATCAAAAAACCTAACGACGTGGTATATCGAATACAGCGAGGGAAGGTTATTTATAAAAAGGAGGAAAAGGAGCGGACCAATATGGCTGCCTTTAGGAACCCCGGAATAATTTCGTAATAGAACGAAATCCATGCATTGCAAGTTTCCTTAAAAGAACATTAGGTTTTTTTTTTTTTTTTTTTTTTTTTTGAAAGAGACTCGCGCAGGTCCTGAGTTTTCATATTCTCTTATGATGTGTTGACACACACAACCTGAACGGAGTGCAGTGGTTGGGGTCGTTGATGTTCGTTCACTACTCTCAGGGGTGGTTGTCCTAGACCTAGATAGGACGAGAGCCGACCAAATTCCGCGTTGGTATAGTCCGAAGTAATTCGTTCAAGCACTTTAGTATTGCATACGCAGAGGATGAATTTCGGTTGACCATATACTGTGAGTGTTATGCCTGCAAGCAGTACGTCTGGTCACTTTCCATTCACAACTGCGTTGCATACTTTTTGTCCGTATAGGAATTACTTTTTCTTGGCTAAGAAGCGAATTTGAACTATTGACCTTCCGCTGTTGGACGTGGTCAAAAGGTTGTGAAAAATCAGTGTAAACACAATCAGTGTGCGAGCCTTTTTGAAAATTGCGAAGACGGTAGTCAGCTAAAATGACCACGTTAGTGGTTATCGACCTATGAGTTACGAAACCATGTTGATATTCTGAAATACAACTTGCGAGAAAGGTATACAACTTCTTTTTTACAATTGCTTCAAATATTTTGAGAATCAATTGTAGTTTTGCTATAGGTCTATAGTTTTCGCCAACTCCTTTCGGTCTAGATTTATGAAGAGGTGTGATAAAGGAACTTTTCCATGAATCAAGGAAAACACCCATTTCAAGAGAAGTATTAAATATGATGATTCGCGATTTTAGAAGGCACACATTTAAAAAGAAACAACGGTGGAAAATTATCTGGCGCGAGACCGATGCTCGATTTCAGTGATAATAATTCTATTAACATTCAATAACAATGAACCAAGATTTATATTTTGTTTAGCATGATTTGCAATTCAATTACCATCTGCCACTTCATTTACGAAATTTGATTGGAAGAACTCTGCAATGAGTCCAAAACGCTTTTGAATTCTGTTTAATATTGGTTTCCACAGATGAAACGGTATGTCTGTATAATTTTTTTTTCGGAAAATATACCCTTTACGCATACGCACAAATTGATTTTTCGCGGGAGGATATATTTTGCTTAATTTACACATCTTGCTCATAGAATTTTTCAACCTAGATAAACCTTTGACCAGATTGGTTTCTGAGACCTTTTTATTCGTTTGGTTGGTACGAACTTATAAATCACAGAAACAATTATCTATTTAGATTTTATAAAAGCAGTTTCTAAACTTTCTGAGTTAAGAACACTTTGCCAGTTTATTGAATATGGAAAGGTGTTAATGGCGTTGAAATCTGCTCTAGCAAAATCAAGTCTGACACGCTCAACATGCTCTGTTCATGAGGTAAAATTAGAAAAATTTAAGGAAGGTACAAGAGCTTCATGAAAAATACTATTGCGAAGTTGCCTCTAGTTCTTTCTTGGCAAAAACTAAATCTAATTTTCCTTTGTATTGCAGAAAGTATTTAATTGGCAAACATTTTTAGAAGATAGATTGTCAATTATTAGAACTTTTTTCTCTTTGGAAACATTAAAAGGAAGACCATATTTTTCACTTTGCGAAAAAACCAGGGCATATTCAAATCACCTACTACTACGGCATATGATAAATTTCTTACTACTAACAAAATTATTAT
Source organism: Eumerus sabulonum (assembly GCA_951905685.1). Lineage (NCBI taxonomy): Eukaryota > Metazoa > Arthropoda > Insecta > Diptera > Syrphidae > Eumerus > Eumerus sabulonum. Next base: position 92,621,059 of record OX645060.1, read on the forward strand.
TATTCTTTACATGCTTTCTATAAATCATAGTATCGACACACACACATATTTGTTCGATCATACCCATGTCATCTAATGCAATCTCTGTACTCTTAAAAGCTTTTCGAACTGCAAGTAATAGGCCGCCTCATCTCTCACAACCAGCTTAAGGCTCGATAAATTAGTTGAGAAATAATTCAGCAGACAAAAATCCATTATGCAGCCACGTCTCCGACAGTGCAATAACAGCATACGAAAAGTCGTCAGCGGCGAGAAAAAAATCTGCCATTTTGGTTCTCATTCCTCCAACATTATGATATATTATGTATATAATGTATAATGTAGTAGTAGTGGGAGGGAGAATAGGTTTTATGCTTGTGTGCTTGGGTTTGATGTTCGCGTTCCGTGGAACCAAAGATGATATTGACATCATATTGGGTTCATTCCACGCGTAATTACGCAACTTAGAACTGAGTAAGTTTCCAGCCGTTTTTTGTTAGAAATTAAGTAACTAAAAAATAGGCAAAACAATTAATATCACGCGGTGTTTCCAAGCAGTCCCCCATCTAAATACTAACCGCACCCGACGCTCGTTGATTGCGGTGATCGGATGACAACCGATACATATGAGATTGATCGGACAGTGTTCTGGTTGGGTAAGGAAACGCACACTCGTGCGCTGCTCGGTAATGTGCACTACCCAACGAGCAATTATTTAATGCACGTGCTCATGAGTAATTGGCTGTGAGCATTTTATTTTTGCTCACGAACTCGAGTGTGAGCGCAATTCTTATGTTCGTTAAAGAGAGCACAGTTATGTGCACTCTGCAGGATGGGTTCTGTTTAACGCCCATGTGGAGTGCGCACATGGGGTGAGTTTCCCTAAATGCACACGCTGGCATTCGTGCGCTGAAATGCGTTGATTTACTGCTCGGGAGTTGTTTGCAGAATGATAAAACATGGAAACATTTCACTTGAACATTTTTTTTTATTTTATAATATTTTAGTCTAAGATGGCTTAATTTTTTAAAAAGTCTAAATAAGAAACTTTTAGCAATCGAAATTGCATACGCACGTGAGCAGTTTATGAGCAATGGATTGTTTAATGTGTGCACATGAGTGTGCGTTTCCTTACCCTGGGTTACACGAAGCGACAGCAAATAGGCAGCTTGATGCCAACAACACGCGGTGTTTCCAAGCGGTTCCCCATCTAAGTATTGACCGCGCCCGATGCTGGTTGATTGCGGTGATTGAACGAGAACCGACACATTACCCATTATTCTTCTAAAATACCAACCGCAGCTAACAAAAAGAGCCAATGATCTTGAAACACCTGAACAGATCTTCACAAGTTGTAGCTAAGAACCATCGAAACGCTAGCTTGCAAAAAAAGGAAAAAAAGGCATCACAGTCGGTCCATTCGTTCAGGAGTTACGATGCCACAGATAGACACACAGACACCTCACACTTATAACCCCCTCTTTTTGCGTCGGGGGCTTAAAATGAAAAAAAAAAAACAAAAAATTAATGGGAGCTTACATTTTTCCCACTGGGAAATGTGGGCCTTGCGGGTCGCACCAAGACCACATTTTTTTTATTATCTTTATTGTTTTTATTATTTTTATTACTATTTTACAGTTAACACCACGCTATTCCGACGAGAGGAAAGGGAAGATGTCACCTTGGATTCCCCAATCGTTCGTGAATGCAACGAGGCCCCTTGCATCCGCTAGGTGCATGGAAGAACATGATCGAGCGTGCATTCGTTCCCACGAGCATACAAGTATCGAACGTGCATGCGTTCCCACGAGCATGCGAGTGAAATGCTGACACCGCTTCCCTTGCACACACAGGCTGCCCGGCGAACGCTGGCATAGGAGTTAGATCATATTTAAGTTAGTTTTGTAAATTCATTCTGTTTTGGGAACCGAACGAATAAACTTGTATATTTGAAATCTAAAATACGCGTTGTCTTGTAAGCCGAACAGTTGGGGGGAGGCCCTGCCTCACCGATCGCGGTCTTTTTGTTATCCTCTTAAGGGATAACTTTAACTGGCGCCCGAGCAGGGACCGGCCTCCGAATTGATCTACTTTTTTCATTGATCAATAGCCAGGGGTCCTTTCATACAGGACGCAAGAGTTAGTACGCTCTATCTGAGTGTAAGTCGCTGTTACCATGGGATCACAGTAGACCATTCTAGCTCTGATGTGGCCAGTCCCGACATACCCATGGGAACATGTATGGAGATTGATTCGATAAGGAGATCGATTGTGAAGTGATTCGTGCCACGAGTAGGTCGCCTACAATCTCAACGTAGGCGTCCAAAAGGGACAACGGGACAACCACGAACCTTCCATGGCCGGTACTCTATTTAAAATTCGGTTCGGTTCTTATCGAGTCGGGAACTAATTGGTCTTGTTTCCTTTCTCTCCCCCTAGGAATATACACAAAAAAGGATACACACATAAAAATATTACGTCTTCTAATCATCATCGTAATAATGAACGTTATCTTTAAGTGAGTGGAAGGGAAAAGATTACTTGAGAATTCTTCGAAGAAAGTTATAGTTATAAGTGCCAGAAGCAAACTAATATTGTGCCAATTCTGTAGTAAGAAAAATTGTGAAATAGTTCCTAAATTATTGTGATAGGAAAATATATTGTACAGTTCATAAAAGTTCCTTAAACGAAGACAAAATCATTGAGTTAAGTCATTGTGCTAGAGTGTGCCAACACATAAAGTCATTGTGCTAGAGTGTGCCAACACGTAAGTCCTTGTGCTAGAGTGTGCCAATACATAAAGTCATTGTGCTATAGTGTGCCAATACATAAGTCATTGTGCTAGAGTGTGCCGAGACCTAAACCAGATGAGCGTGTGCCGATATAAAAAGCCTAAATAGAACAAGGTGAGTGAATTCTTGCTTGACTTATACTTATTAGTAATGGGTGAACTACGGAGTTCAGTGACGACCTTGACTGGAGCTGTCAACACCATTATCAGTCAGCTGAAGGCAATAGAAGCTCGCCTTCAGTGCGTAGAACGCAAGGCCACAGAAGTGATTCCACCCGCTGCGGAAGGCCCTAACGTCGATCAGGTCGTTGAACTCAGCTCCACGCGAAACGAGGCCGAACTCAAAGATATCAGCCGTCTGCCGGATTCTGTCAAAGAGTTGCAGGTATTTGACGGAAATCCCACACAGTATGTATCTTGGGTACATGCTGTGGAAGGGATATTAAAGGATTTCGAAATAGTTAGGTCAAAATCAATATACCGAGCAATCTTGCAACACGTTCGAGGTAAGGTCAGGGGGCCAGCAGACGCTGCTCCTATTTCATATAACATCTTTGATTGCGACTGGCGCAAGATAAAACAGTCCTTGTCGCTGCAATACGCGGACAAACGCGATATGCGTTCTATGCCGCTGTTAACCATCAGCTATCTCTGATGGTCAACAAACTTAAGACCGAGGCATACAGCGAAGAGACGGTCAAGGCTCTAATGGAATCTTATCGAAATAGGGCTCTAGACGTTTTCGTCCGTGGCCTTAACGGCAACCTTTCCAAGATGTCAATCATCCAGAGACCGAGAAATCTTCCTGAAGCCTATTCAGCTTGCCTTGAGATTCAGAATCTCAACTTTAGGAAACATACCATTCACAATATGGCGGGACAGAACACGATCACTGCCCCCGTTATTCAAATATTTAGAGGCGGAGAGCGGCGTAATCTGCCACCTCGAAGACCTTCTTATAATTCACCGAGCGGGAGCAAGCCATTTACACCGAATTTCCAACTGCGAGCCTACGTTCAATCGTTCTTCCGGGAAAACGGCTCACCGCCTAAACCAGGACCAAAGCCGCTTGAAAAAATGGAAGTGGATAACAGCGTTCAATCAAAGCAAGTTAACTATATGAACCGTCCCAAGATTTTGGGCTCGCATAATCCTTTTAAGCGGAAGGCAATGTCCGCAAACATCCCTATGAAACAGCAAAGGCTATACCACTTGCAGGATGGTAACGAAGAATATAACGAAGTCGCGGGGGAGGCTGCAAGCGACGAGCTGAATTTTATGACGGGCGGCCATCCAGCGTACCATACGTAGAGTACGTTACAAAAGACGGGACTGTGCTAAAGTTTCTTGTCGATACGGGTGCTAACAAGAACTTTATAAGCACTAAGATCCAGCAGCCGACAGTCCGTCTTAACAAACCATTTAGAGTACAATCAGCAGGTGGTGGCATCTTTATCTCTGAGTCTGTCGAAGGGAAGTTCTTTGAACGGCTGGGTAATAAAACAGTAATCAAGTTCTATGTGCCGCCTGGTCTCAACACCTTTGATGGTATCATCGGAGATGATACATTAAGGGAACTCGAGGCCGTAGTGGATAGGAAAAAAAAATATACTTAAAATAAAACCAGATATCGTGATTCCGCTAAAAGAAAACCTGTCCATGAATGTTAACCTAATAATAGATCCCAAATTCCCTGAAAACGTAAAATCCGAACTATTGTTACTAACCCAAAAATATTGCTCCCTTTTCGGTGCTATTGATATTGTAGTCGACACATCCATCCTCGCTGAAATAAGAAGCAGGACCGACGAACCAATCTACACGAAAAGCTATCCCTACCCAGCGTGCCTGAGGTGGGAAAAGAGATAGCGAAGCTGCTTGAGGAAGGCATAATCCAACCATCCAGGAGCCCCTACAACTCGCCCATCTGAGTTGTACCCAAGAAGCCAAAAGCTAACGGCGAAGAACAATACAGGATGGTAATCGACTACAAGAGATTAAACAACGTCACACTAGCAGACACGTACCCAATTCCCGACATAAATTCAACGCTTGCCAGCCTTGGCAAGGCTAAGTACTTTTCAACCCTTGATTTGACTTCAGATACCGATGAAACCCTTAGACACCCCGAAAACTGCATTCTCGACGATGAATGGTAAGTTTAAATTTCTCAGATTACCCTTCGGGCTGAAAGATTCCCCTGCAATATTCCAACGCATGATAGACGATGTTCTAAGACCCTACATCGCCAAAATCTGATATGCCTATATAGATGACATAATTGTTTTTGGTAGTAGTGCGGAAGACCATTTAAAGAATTTAGACATCATCCTGGCACGACTGAATGCAGTCAAGCTCAAGGTTAATTTAGAAAAAAACTCACTTCATGCAGATGGAAGTAGAATTCTTGGGCTACTTTATCACTCCTGATGGCATACGTCCTGATGCAAAGAAGGTCAATGCCATCCAAAACATTAGGCCACCTGAGAATCTAAAAGAACTTAAATCGTTCCTTGGTTTAACATCATACTATAGAAGATTTATTCGGAGCTATGCCAAGGTTGCGAAACCTTTGACAAACCTAAGCAGAGGTGAAAATGCGCAAGTTAAGGCCAATCAGTCGAGCCGAATCCCAAAAGAACCTAACGAAGAAGCTCTTAAAGCATTCAATGAGTTAAAGGCGCTATTAACATCATCAGAAATCCTAGCATTCCCTGATTTCGAAAAACCTTTCAATTTGACAACTGATGCCTCAAACCTTGCAATAGGTGCAGTTTTGTCTCAGGGGGAATGCGGAAAGGACAAGCCTATAGCATATATCTCGCGGTCACTGAACAGGACCGAGGAGAATTATGCAACAAACGAGAAAGAGATGTTGGCCATTGTATGGGCACTAGACAACTTACGCTCGTACCTGTATGGCGCCAAAAAGATTCGAATATTCACAGACCATCAACCCCTGACGTTCGCACTGGGTAACAGAAATTAAAATGCGAAATTGAAGAGATGGAAGGCGCGGATAGAGGAGTATAACTACGAATTGATTTATAAACCCGGTAAATCAAATTTGGTAGCTGATGCTCTCTCTAGACTCAAAACTGAGGTTAACTGTTTGCAGGATTCAGCGACCACTGAATCTGTACCAAAACTTAATACAGAGGGAACTCGCACGGCCAGTGAGAATGTTACCTCTCTCACTACGCAGACCGCACGATCAGACGGTGGGTCCTCTACAGAAACCGCACACAGCGCACTACGGGACTCTTCAGATCTTATACCCCATGTAGAAGCACCAATCAACGTCTTCCGGAACCAAATTATAATCAAAATCGGCAAAGGCCTGGAAATTCACGAAGAACCTCATCCCGGCTATCAACGACATTACGTCGCTATCGCCAACCCAACCAAACAAATCCTAATCGAAATTCTCAAGGTGAAACTTAACCCAAACGTTAAAAACGGTATTAAAATTCCAGAAACATATTTAGACATCCTGCAGGAAGTCGCTTGCGAACATTTCACTAAGTATAAGATTAGGATTACGCAAAGGGTTGTTGAGGATGTGGCGAATGATGAACGGAAATACGAATTAATGATGGCGGAACATAGGAGAGCACACAGGAACGCTCGGGAGAACAAAGATCAATTGCTTGAGCATTATTACTTCCCAGCCATGAACAGTTTGGTCACCAAATATACCAAATCATGCGAGGTGTGCGATTCCAACAAATATGACAGGCATCTAATCCACCCTGAGTTCCAGCCTACTCCTATCCCTAGCTCTTCTTCTTCTTAGTGGGCGCTACAGTTCGGGGTGAACCTGGGCCTCAACCAACATGCCCCTCCATCTAGCACGATCTTTCGCTAGCCTTTTCCATTGCCGCACACCCAGTTGGCTGAGGTCCCGTTCCACCTGTGTGCGCCATCTTAAGGGCGGCCGTCCTCTGCTTCTTCGTCCCTCGGGGTTGGATTCAAAGACTCTCCGGGCTGGAGCTGTGGTGTCCATTCGCTCTACATGGCCCAGCCATCTTAGGCGTTGAGTCCGTAGACGCCTGACTAGGCTCATGTCGCTGTACAGCCCGTAAAGTTCGTGGTTGAATCTTCTCCTCCATCCCCCGTCTGCGTTTATAGGCCCAAAAATCACGCGCAAAATCTTTCTCTCGAACCGACCATGCTTCTGCGCTGTACAACAGGACCGGGATGATAAGGGTCTTATATAGAGTCAACTTTGTCGTTCGGGAGAGGGCTCTATTGCTCAGTTGCCTCCTGAGCCCAAAGAAACAGCGATTGGCATGAGTTATTCTGCGTTTGATTTCGGAACTGATGTCGTTGTTCCAGGTCACTGCGGAGCCAAGGTAGACGAAGTCCTTAACTACCTCGAACTTATATCTGCCTATACACACGTTCTGGCCAAGACGTCGGTGTTGAGCGTCCTTTTTTGATGACAGCATATATTTAGTTTTGCTCTCGTTTACCGCCAAACCAATTTTCGCCGCCTCCATCTCAATACTCGCAAACGCCTCATTGACATCTCGCTGTGATCTACCTATTATGTCAATATCGTCGGCGTATGCAAGGAGTTGCGAGGATTTGAAATAGATTGTGCCTCTTCTATTGGCCAGTGATTTTTGCACAATCATTTCCAATATGATGTTGAAGAAATCACACGACAGCGCATCGCCCTGCCTAAATCCTTTTTTGACATCAAAACTATCGGAAAGGTGTTCACCGATTCGGATGGAGCAGCGAGTGTTCTCCAAAGTCATCCTGCATAGTCTGACGAGTTTAGCAGGTATGTCAAAGGTAGACATAGCGTTGTATAGCTCGTCTCTAATTACGCTGTCGTATGCGGCTTTGAAGTCGACAAGTAGGTGGTGAGCGTCGACTTGAAATTCATTGGTTTTCTCCAGTATCTGCCATAGTGTGAAGATTTGGTCGATGGTGGACTTCCCTGGCCTGAATCCGCACTGATAAGGACATATCGGCTTATTTACAAAAGGCTTCAGGCGTTCACACAAAACGGCAGAGAAGATTTTGTAGGCGATGTTAAGGAAACTTATGCCTCTATAGTTGGCGCAATCAGAGGCGTCTCCTTTCTTGTGTACCGGGCATACGATGCTGAGACTCCATTCCTCGGGCATGCTTTCCTCTAACCATATCTTACGGATGAGCTGGTGCATACTCCCAACCAGGTCATCCTCAGCTGCCTTGAAGAGCTCAGCAGACAGTCCGTCTGCGCCAGCTGCTTTATTCGACTTGAGCTTCGATATGGCAATCTTAACTTCGTCGAGGTCAGGGGACAGAGTTCTCTGCGGTCTTCGTCGATTAGAAATGGATCATTCTGCCTGACAGCGGTATATTGACTAACATCGCCGTTATACAGTCTGCAGAAGTGGTTTTTCCATATTCTCAGCATCGACTGCGGTTCTACTACTAGGTGTCCGTTCTCATCCCTGCAGGCTTCCATTCTGGCTTTATAACCTTGGCATGTTCGCTTTATCTGTTGATAAGACTTTCGAACGTCACGCCTGCAGTGACACCTCTCCAAATCCTCAATCGCGCGCTTCTCGTGCTCTTTCTTCTTTTTTCTAAGAAGCTTATGCTCCTCCCTTCTTTTTAACTCGTAGAGCTCACGAGCTGCTCTTGTTCTTTTATGCAGCGAGGCCTTATATGCATCCTGCTTCGCTGTATGTATCCTCCTGCACTCGTCATCGAACCAGGTGTTTCTTCGTGGTGGAGCCTTGAAACCCAAAACTTCGGATGCAGAGCTTTTCAGGGCTTGTTTGCAAAGGCTCCACTGCTGTTCTATTGATAGCGTGGAGGATTGAGGTGTATTTGAGAGCTTAAGGGAGACGCGATCGGTAAAAGCACGAGCGGTTTCTGGCGATAGTAACTTTCTGACGTCGTAACTTTGTATTCTTACTCTACTCCGTTGCGTTCGTGATATCCGTAAGCGCATCCCTAGTTATCCCTAGTAATCCTTGCGAAATCTTACACCTAGACCTAATCGAAATGCAGAATGAAAGGTTCATAAGCTGCATAGATAAATTTTCCAAATTCGGGAAAATCTTTCACATTAAAAATAGATCTGCTTTACACCTTAGGGATAAGATTATAAAAATCTTGCATTATTTCACGGTGCCCAAAATGTTAGTAATGGAAAACGAGTGCAGCTTCGATTGTAATGAACTTCATAAACATGTTCGGCATAAAAATATACCGAACACCAGTGCGGTGCTCAGAGGTAAACGGCCAGGTTGAGAGGTTTCATTCAACCATTCTTGAGAAATATCGCTGTCTTAAAGCTGATCACAGGGATCTGCGGCTTAAGGAGCTGTTAAATATCGCGGTAGATAGGTTTAATAACAGCGTACATTCCGTTACTAAGCGTAAGCCAAGCGACATATTCTTCGACAGAGCTCAGAGGATTAACTACCAAAATCTCATTGGCTTTCGTAGAAAGGTAAATCAAGATCTTAGGGCTGAAATTAAAAGAAAACAGAGGGAAAGCAATATATACCGAAATAAGTACAGAACAAAACCGAGAACATACAAAAAAGGCGACGTCATTTATACTGCGTCAAAAGGTATAAAGGCAAAAAACAAGCCACCATTCCAAAAGGAAATAGTTGCAAAAAATAATCGCGTTACTGTCGTAACTTCGAAAGGAAGAAAAGTCCATAAGACTCATATAAGGAACACGAGTTAGGGGGTAAAATCCTAACGTTTCGTGAAACGCGTATAAAGAACACAAGTTGGGGGGTAAAATCCTAACGTTCTTACGTTGTTGTAAATATATATAAATATAAATAACTTGAAATACATCGGCAAAAGTAAAACCTAAAACATATATACATACCTATATATATATATATCATATAAATTACTTAACACCCACTAAGAAAGCAAGCAAACACAAAAAAAAAAAAAGCGAGAATGGCACAAAGCATAGGCACAAGGCACACAAAACATGGGCACAGGGCACGACACTCACTCATTTATATTTTTATGGCACTCATAGGTTACACCACATACCACCATATACACCATATACCACAAGTTAACAAATTGTCCCTAATTACTAATAACTAATTACAATCCTTAAATTTTAGATTTGTGGTTTTGTTTTTAATCAATCTAATCCTTAAGCTTGTATATTAGTCCTTAAGCTAGAATTAAATGTATTTTAATATCGTTGTTTTTACATTCTCTGTATTCCCATAAAAGATTATTTCACTTAATCCTAAGTTATTGCATAACACATATTCTAATTAGGCTTTTAGAGAAAAGATCAGTAGCTGTGCAAGGGTACGACGTCATCGAATATCAGTCACCAATCGTCACAGTGAAGGAAGGCAAAGGATGGATCATAAACGGACACAATTCAAGCCGATACAACTCATCGACCTACAGAAACTCGAGACGCTCCTGGGAGAAACGTACAAAACCGTGGAGGCTGAGATTAATAACCACGATAAGAAGGTCATCGCGGAACACCATCTAGCGCAAATCAGCGTGCGATTTGACTCACTGAGGGGGAAAGTTCATAGGCAGCCCAGGTCTATCAACTGGATAGGCTCAGCGTGGAAATGGCTAGCGGGTAGCCCCGATGCTGCGGACTGGGACGCGATCCTAAGGAACGAACAAGGTATAATTGAGAACAATAACCAACAGTATAAAATCAACGAAAGAGTCCTGAAAATAACCAATGACATCGTCCAAAAGATAAACTGGGTCATTGACAGCACCAAAAATCAAGTTGCTAGATCCGACAAACCTACAGTCGAGCAGAACATTATCAACCAAGTCATGCTAATCAAGGAAGAGATCAATGAGATCGTCCACGCTTGTCAAATGACTAGAAGTGGTACAGTCAACACCAACCTTCTCGATCGCGAAGAAATCAACAGGGTCCTGTCCGAAATCGAAACACTGCCCTATGCCAACGTAGTAAAAGCACTGGAATACGGAACGCCGTCGGTTTTTACTAACGACATCATGCTCCTGTACGTTCTTTCAGTTCCAAAAATAAGTAAGACAGAGTACAACCTTTTGCTGACGAGAGCATCCATCACGAACGGGAAGCAAGTCGATTTACAGTTCAACAGGATGTTAGTGAACCACGGAGAAACCTTCGGAGTCCTGTCAGACTGTCTTATGATATGAAACGCTACAGTATGTGAAGGAAGGACTTTGGAGAAACTAGAGGAGGACCACTGCATCGCCCGGTTGCTGAAAGGCGGGCACGCCGCCTGCACCTTCCGTCTAAACAGCGCGGAAATCATTGAACTCATCGCAGAAGAAACCATTTTCGTTACGAATTTCCATGGCCAGCTAACCTCTCTCGACACGTCAAAAAACCTGTTCGGCACTTTTCTAATCCGAATCCATAACGAGACGGTCCAGCTCGCCAATAGAACATTTTCGAGTTCTTCAGCATTACCTCCTGTTCTCTCAAGCATCATTCCAGTCGGAGACAAAATTAATGTCGAATACGTTAACAACATCAGCATGAGGAACATCAGGCTCTTAGCAGACCTTGCCAAGAAGACGACGTCATCAGTAGCGGTCGACGCCATCATTTTCCTGCTAGTTGCAACCTCATCCCTTCTCATCTGGAGGAAAATCAACAAAAGGGCGGATTTGCCAGTTGTACAGCCTAGGCGCCTCCCAGCATCATGAACCAGCCTTGAGATCTGCGGGACGCAGATTTTTAGAGGGAGGGCAGTTAACACCACGCTATCCCGACGAGAGGAAAGGGGAGATGTCACATTGGATTCCCCAATCGTTCGTGAATGCAACGAGACACCTTGAATCCGCTAGGTGCATGGAAGAACATGATCGAGCGTGCATTCGTTCCCACGAGCATACAAGTATCGAACGTGCATGCGTTCCCACGAGCATGCGAGTGAAATGCTGACACCGCTTCCCTTGCACACACAGGCTGCCCGTCGAACGCCGGCATAGGAGTTAGATTATGTTTAAGTTAGTTTTGTAAATTCATTCTGTTTTGGGAACCGAACGAATAAACTTGTATATTTGAAATCTAAAATACGCGTTGTCTTGTAGGTCGAACAGTTGGGGGGAGGCCCTGCCACTCCGCGTTTTTTTTTTGTTATCCTTTTAAAGGATAACTTTAACTTTACTTTCATTATTATTATTATTATTTTTGTTATTATTAATATTATATAATAAATATAAATTATTAGAGAGTGCGGGAGCGCAGTTGATATTGTGTGAGTTTCTGACGCCGATGGCACGGGATCGATGCCAGCAACAGTCATGCTATTGAACCTGTGTTTTATGGCGATTCTGTTCAGTGGGGCATTGAGAAAACCCTCTTTTGTACACATACATACATTTTCAGTGGCCCGCATGTTCCACTAAAAGGATCGCGGGGGTAATGAGGGCATGTGGGATCTCCAGGCCACTCGATCCTCCGCCATCGTCTCTAACTCATCAGGAGCTATGCCCAAACGCACCCTGGTGAGTCTTTGGACTTGGTCCAACCACCTTATCCTGGGTCTACCAAGCGGTCGCCTGCCTGACGGTATTGCATTTAGGGCACGCTTCGGAAGTCGTGATGATATCGACATTTCTCTCACGTGACCAAACCGTCGAAGCATAGCCCTTTCCGTTGGGTGAAGCAGCTGCTCAACATTGATCTCCCCGCGCACTGTCCTGTTTCTCACACCATCCCGGCGAGTAACTCGAAACAACAGCACGAAGAAATTCCATTTCGGCAGCTTTTATTCGCGATGTTATTCTTTCGGTCAAGACCCAAATGTTATGACCATAGGTGAGAGTTGGAACAAATACTTAGTTAACAACCGCTAAATGGGCTTTGACACCAAACGCGGGCTTCTTGATTTAAGATCTGCCAATCCTGCAGAAAAACTCAGTATTACGCTTCCCACCAGTCGTGAAGAAGACCCCGATATACCTAAACTTCTCCACCTCCTTCAATGGGACTCCACTAACATGTAGAGTGCATTGGACAGGTGTTTTGGAAATAGCCATAGCCTCGGATTTGTCTACGTTAACCCTTATTCCAGCATCAGCACATACGGCCACAAACCTATCTAGCGCTGGAGTTCCATCTGGAGGGATGTGAGGACAACTTAGTCATATGTTGTTCACTCTCCCGTCCAGTCCATATATATAATTAAAATGAGAGGCCACATGACGCACACTTGTCGAAGTCCAATGCCCACGGTAAAAGGTGTTGACCTACTACCGTTAACCCGAACACAGCTGCTACAGTTTTTATATAGAGACTGAATGGGCCTCAAAGAGGACCATCAATCCCATACTCCTGCAGAACAATCCAGAGTTTACCTCGAGGAACTCGGTCATACGCCTTTTCCAAATCTACAAACCAGCTGTAGATCGATTTGGCGTACTGCCACGCCTTCTCGAGTACCATTCTCTGTTTATCACCTATCCTTTATTCGACCGTAGCTCTAGAACGCGCCTCCAACACCTTAGCGTAGACTTTACCGGGGATACCGGGGACACTTAAAAGGGATATGCCCCTATAGTGGGAGCATTCTTTTTTATCCCCCTTTATGAAAAGAGGGACAATCACCCCAGGCTGTCAATCGCTAGGTGTCTCACCGCTTTCCCAGAGAGCCATAATACTCCCTCTTTACCCATTGCCTTAAACACTTCTGGTCGAACTTCATCCACAGCTTTATTATAATTTTCCTAGAAAGCTTCTCGATATTTACCGTTTGGAATTGGCAATAATCTACAGGTCCCATTCACCTACGCGAAAACACAATCACACAAAACCATGGGCGATTTAGAAAAACTAGGTTTGGGCTCTCTTTGAGTTTTAACGGCCCATACATACATGAATTGTTATTGAAATTAAGACCGTTTTTATAATAAATAATATCTACAAAATTACTCTCATTATTATTTTTTTTTTTACAATTCTTATTGCCATTATTAATATTATTATTATTATTACTATTATTGTTATTATTATAGTTGCGATCTTTATAAACATAATTTTTACAATTACCAATATAATTTATTTATTTATACGTCTTGTTAGTAACAAACTATGTTAGACTAACATAAATACACAAAAAGCCTTTTATATTAGTAGCTATAATGTAAAATATCATTGTGACAAATTCATTATTTTTACAAAGCGATCTTGACATGTGGAAATAAATTTCAATTCCAATTAGATTGTAATTAACACATGCCGTAGTATTTGTACATTTTGTACATAATTCGTTAGGTGCCTGCGTTAGTGCCAAACTGTAGGTCCCTTTCACCTGTGTGAAAAAATAGAATCACACACAACAGGGGTGATTGAAGGGAAGCTTGGCTCTGGTCCTTCATGGGCTGTAACGCCACCAAAGGAGAAGAAGAAGATTTGGTTATTCCAATTCGAAGAGCAAATTTCGTAAATCGTTTTTGACTTTTCTCATTCCTTAGTTTAGCATTGCGATAGTAAGGGTTCCAAACTTACTTACTTACTTAGGTGGCGCTACAGTCCGTGGTGAACCTGGGCCTCAACCAACAAGCGTCTCCAGCTGGCACGGTCTTTGGCCAGCTGTTTCCAGCGCCGCACGCCCAGTTGGTTAAGGTCCCCTTCCACCTGCGTGCGCCACCGATGATGCGGTCGTCCTCTGCCGCGCCTTCCTTCCGGAGTGGATTCGAAGACTCTTCGGGTCGGAGCTGTATTTTCCATGGTCTAGCCACCTTAGACGCTGTATCCGTAGACGTCGTACCAGGCCGATGTCGCTGTACAACCCGTACAGTTCTTCGTTACATCTTCTCCTCCATACACCGTTTGAACTCACAGTCGATCACTGACAGCTGTACAAGTCAGACGTGTTTCGACTTAGTGCAGTGAATAGTAGTGAAAGCTAGTATAAGTGCGCGGTTTGGCGAATTGTTCGTGAAATCGATAGTAGCACGAAGGTTAAGTGCACGGTCGTGGTAGCAACGGTCGGCGGATCAAATCCCGGTCGGGGAAAGTAAAGTTCGACTTTTTTTTCCTACTGTTACTTCTAAGATAATTGGAAGTAACAGTGGAAATGTCAGGCGACGGGCAGAAACCCGTATATCGTACGGCGTCAGAATCGGATGATTCCACCAAATCATCCGATTTCGCTACGCCGAGTGCGGTAGTAAAGCGCAGGAGGAGGATGAACCCCACTCCTAACGTGGTGAAGCGCCCCTCCCTTTCCACTTCGGCAGAGAAGCTGCGGGCCGAGGCGCGGGAAGGGGCGCCATCAACTTCTAAAGCCGCTCTGCAGCAGCTAAAACAACATAAAAAAAAGGGAGATGTCTCCGATGAGGCGGACTTTGCCTACCTCTCCGAAGGTAGGGAGGGTCGCTACACGGGGGACAACAATTCCTTCGCCCTCCTCTCTGCCTCGGAGACGGAAGAAGAGCGAGAAAAGGAAACGCAACTGGAGACCGAGGAGAAAACTCTCCAAAAGGAACTCCAGGCCGTGAGAGACAAACTGTCCGAAATCAGGCAAAACAAAGAAGCTGAGAGGCAGCATAAGCTGGAACAGCAACAACTAAAAAAGCAGCCGCAGCAAGTGCAGCCGCAACAAAAACAACTGCAGCAGGAGCAGCAACAGCAGCCCCAGCAGCAAAAACAACAAAAACAGCTGCAACCCAAAAAGCAGCAGCAACAACAACAACAACTGCCGCGGGAGCAGCAACAGCAGCCCCAGCAGCAGAAGCTTAAACAACAACAGCCGCAGCCGAAGAAGCAGCAGCAACAACAACAACAACCGCAGCGGGAACAGCAACAGCAGCTCCAGCAGCAGATAGCTCAACAACAACAGCCGCAGCCGATAAGACAGCAGCAGCAACAACAAATGCAGCAGCAGGAGCAGCAGCAGCAGCAGCAACAACAACAACAAAAACCAAAAAGGAAGCGTAGACGCCGCTCCAAGAGGAAGGAGAAGGTGCCGCCCATCTACGCCCACACCCTAGCTGTGGCGCAGACAGTGGATATATGTAAGTACGCTATTGGTGGAGAGCATTACGAATTAAATAGTTTGGGGCCGCGTTATGTTATCCAGTGTAAATCACTGGACAAATTTAAGAAAATGCGGTCCCTATTGAAAGATTCCACTACGGAGTTCTATACTTTCACTCCGAAGTCCGAGAGGCTGCAGACAATGCTCCTCAAAGGCGTAGAGTCCATCACCGACCCCGGGGAATTGCTCTTAGAGCTCAAAAAGTTCGAGAGCGATGACCTCAAGTTCGTGGGGGTCAAACCGTTCACCTCAGCATGGGCCAAACGGCAGAGGCAGTCATTGCACTACTTCCTGGTCCAGCTGACACCCGACAGCAACCTGGAGTGTCTAAGGAAAATCAGGACCATAGACACCCAGGTCGTGCGATGGGAAAAACTAGATAGGCGCGGAAACATGATCCAATGTATCCGCTGCCAAAGGTTCGGGCACGCCGCATCGAATTGCGAAATGCAGCATCGATGCGTTAAGTGTGCACAGAACCATAGATATGATGAGTGCGACCGGGGCGCAGAGAAAGTTCTCGAAAGAGAACAACTTTTATGCGCACTCTGTGGGAACTCGGGGCACCCCGCAAGCTATCGGGGCTGTCCAAAGTACCTACAGATAAAACAAAGCAGAGAAGCTCGACAGATGGTCGAGAAGTTACCTCCTTCGAGGGGTATACAATCTCAAGCCGTTACACCCCATTTGACCTACGCTCAAATGGCGGCAGGTCAGGGAAAAGCGGCACAAACACCGAAGGCTGCTGCCAAAGCCCCAGTGCCTGTTCCTAAGGCACCGGGGGCCGAGGCGGAACTGTTGCCGATTCTGCTCGCCATTCAAGGGCAGATCGGCCAGCTCCAGCAGCAGATAAGAGAGCAGACGGAACGAGTGGACAGGCTCTACTCGTTTCTGAGCCTAGCGCCTCTACAATCCTAATGGATACGCCAGTAGAGAGTTTCCTTAAGATCCTGGCTGTGAATGTAAATTCACTGATTAGGATCGAGCGACGCACCGTTCTTTTTAAACTGTTGCAGGAAGAAAGCCCTGATGTGTTTCTAGCTAGCGAAACTAAGCTAAACCAGAGGCACAAAATTCGGCACAATTCCTACAATATAATACGAAGAGACCGACCCGATGCCACTCAAGGCGGAGGTGTCGCGATCTTCATTAAAAATAAGATTAAATATAAAATTATATATAGCAGTGAAGTGCGGAGATTCCAGGTGCTAGAGGCATGTGTTGTGTGTATCCCCCTCCGGAACGGAAGGAGGATATACATAGTATCGGCCTATGCACCTGAAGCACCTCAGCCCAATATCTTCATTGCAGAGCTCGAAATACTTTTTCGATTTCTGCGCCTAGACTCAGCAGAAAACTTTTATGTTTTGGCCGGAGATTTAAATGCCAAACATAGTGATTGGGACAATAATGTGCCCAACACTAGAGGGAGCCTACTAAACCATTGGTGGGCCCTGCATAATATTGAGTATAAACTCAAGTTACTCGCAACGGATAGACCGTCGTTTCCTAGAAGCGGCTCCTATCTGGATCTAATGTTGCTTGACTCACGACTGAGACTGGCAGACACTAACGAATGGTCTACTAACTGTTTACGTACCGTGGAGTACGACAGTGACCATTGCGGACTTAGCGCCGTAATCAAAATACCGGACGAATTCGCAGAAATGGCAGAGTATGTCCACACGTACCCCTACGATTATAGTAGGGCACTCTGGCCACGCATTGCCAACTGCCTGACGAGAGCACTCACTTCGAGTGCCTCACCCCCACCGAATAATAGGAACCTATCAAATGACAAAATTGATAGGCACCTAAAACATATGGACGAAATAATCATACAAACGATGGATAGAACGATACCACGCCAACGGCATTACGATACCACGGACGTGTACCGAAACGCGACCATAGACGCACTTCACAGACAGAAAAGTAGACTCCTGTCAAAACTCAAACTCTTGTACAGGCGGTTTACCGACAGACAAAACTCGGAGGTCAGGACCCTGAAGTCACTGATTAAAAATCTCCGACAGTTAATCAAAGAAAACTATAAAATAGCTATAAGTCTGCACTGGAGCAACAAAATTCGCGCTGTAAGATCCAACAGCGCGAATATGTTCCCGCAGATAAATAAAATATTCCGGAGAAAAGATCAGAACGACATTCGGGATCTAAAGCTTCCGAGAACGTCAGACAACGAACGGTTATTACGCACAGTTAACATCGATCCAGAGAGCGCCGTCCTAGATGACGACTTTTTTGTGATTGAGGATCCTCAGGAGAAAGTGGCGACAGTGGGGGCTGTCTTCCGGGATGTGTATAAGGTGAATGAAAGCATTCGCCCGAACCACGACCTGGAAAATAGAGCCCTGCTTCACCACTTCCACCTTCGAAATGATATAGAACACTGGCGAATCGAGAACCATGGTTTCACCAGGTTCAATGACGACTTTACGGCAAACAATGCCATCGCCAATGAAAGTGCTGATACATTGTTCATTTCGACGGAGGATCTCCAGTTGATCTTCATGTCATTAAAAAATAAAAAATCCGCGGGTACTGATGGTATATCCAATGTTGTGCTCAGGCACCTTCCACCATTGGCTATAGAGAGGTACACCATCCTGTCCAACAATGCACTGAATAATGCATATTATCCGGTGCATTGGAAAACGGCGGTGGTCCAGCCAATCCCTAAGAGGGGCAAAGACTCCTCTATTCCGGCAAATCTCCGGTCGATAAGTCTCCTTCCGAGTATCAGCAAGGTCTTCGAGAAGGTAATCCATAGAGCCCTGTCCAAATGGGCTGAGGACAAAAATATCATTCCGGATAACCAATTCGGTTTCAGGGCGGGGCATGATACCATACATGCCGCGTCGAAACTCGTCTCGGATATCCAATGGAATAAATGCAAGAACCAATGCGCGGGTGCCTGCCTGGTTGACTTGGAAAAAGCCTTCGACACCGTATGGTTAGAAGGACTCTATTACAAGCTCAAACGGTTGGGCATAAGTAAACCATTGCTATATATAATTCATGATATGTTAACGAGTAGAAAGTTCGTTGTGAAAATTGCCAACGTAACTTCTGCTCAAACATTTGAAATTAAAAACGGATTGCAACAGGGTACGGTAATTCGCCGATCCTATGTCTGAGGACGTGTCTTGGATTACACAGAACACCAGAGTCTGAGTACAGAAAGTTCTATCCTAACGAGGTACTATACAATAGGGCAAGGATTTTACGGATAGACAACTTTCTGATTAAGCTGATTCGTGGTCACGTTGCGAGGGCAATGACCTCGAACAATAACTCGATCTCTGGGCCTTACTACCCCAATTCTATGTATTTGGAAAAAGTGCGATCGAACGGCTTTGTGCCTCCGGAAGCATTTCTTCACTTGGATAATTGTGGGCTGATCCAGGATAGATTGGCGGTGCCGCTAATCTACCATGTGGCCCGTAATTCTGTGGAACGGCGACTCCTTTACGAACCTGACGTCGTGCTCTGTGAGCCCGAGCGCCTTAGGTTCAGTAGAGCGGTCTCTCGCCGGGATAGGGAAGACGTTGTCCGACAGCACCAACGATTTTTGTGGCTGGAACGGACTCCGTAGTGGAATTTATTGATAGCCTCTCCAAGGCGATCGTTCGCCGACACTAATGGCGGACATACATATTGTAGGGTAGGCTAAGGTAGGTTAGGGTAGGGCATAAGGTAGTGTAAGTGTGGGTAAAAAAAAAAATATATATATATATATATATATATAATTAAAAATTAAAAAAAAAGATGTATATACAAGTTATATATATAAAGTATATAACTCTGTATATGCATTTTAGTTAAGTTAGATTAAGGTAGAATTAGTTAGTTTTAGCTAGTTTTAAGTTTTATACATACCATATAAATCGATAATATGCTGAGTTTTTTTAATTAAAATTTTTCTCGGCAAGGAATGTAATTAAGCTAAGTTAGTCATTGTTAATATTAAGCTGTCGAAAGACATAGTGTAAGAATATTGGTTGTTTTAGAGCGCCCGCTTGGGGTCATTAAGACATAGAATGTAGTTATGTTATAAGCTAGTTTTACTCATTTTGTCTAGCACGTAAGATAGTCATACGATTTTTCTGAAAATAAAATGAATTTAAGAAGAAGAAGAAGACACCGTTTGAACAAACGGGACCGTAGATAGTACGTAGAATTTTCCTCTCGAAACGACCAAGGGCGTCTTCATCCGCTTTTGTTGAGGTCCAAGCCCCTGCGCCGTAAAGGAGGACTGGGATGATTAAGGTCTTATATAGTGTCACCTTGATTTTCCGAGAGAGGGCTCTACTTCTCAATTGCCTCTTGAGCCCAAAGAAACAGCGGTTGGCAAGAGTGATTCTGCGTTTTATCTCAGCGCTGGTGTTGTCGCTGGTCATCAGTGAGCCAAGATTGACGAATTCCTTGATCACCTTAAAGTTATATCCGCCCATGGTGACGTTCTGGCCAATACGTCGGTGTTGTCCGTCTCTTTTAGATGAAAGCAGATATTTGGTTTTACCCTCATTAACCTTGAGACCCATCTTAGCCGCTTCTACCTCAATGCTTACAAAGGCCTCATTGACGTCTCACTGTGTCCGTCCAATCACGTCTATGTTGCCGGAATACACAAGCAATTGCATAGACTTGAAATAAATCGTACCTCTTGTGTTGGCCAGTGACTCTTGCACGATCTTTTCAAGCACGATGTTGAAAAAGTTGCATGACAGCGCGTCACCTTACCTAAATCCTTTTTTAACATCAAAGGTCTCAGTTTGCTCATTACCGACCTTAATGGAGCAGCGAGAATTCTCCATTGCCATCCTGCACATTCGGACGAGTTTGGCAGGGATGTTAAAACTAGACATGGCTTTGTATAGCTCATCTCTATACACGCTGTCATATGCAGCCTTGAAATCGACGAAGAGGTGGTGAGTGTCGATTTGGTATTCCTGGGTCTTCTCCAAGATCTGCCGTAGCGTAAATATTTGGTCTATTGTGGATTTACCTGGCCTGAAACCACACTGATAAGAGCAGATCAGGTTATCCATAAACAGTTTCAGGTGTTCACACCAAACGGCAGAGAAGATCTGATATGCGATGTTAAGGAGACTTTTTCCCCTATAGTTGGCGCAGTTATAGGGGTCTCCTTTCTTATGGACCGGGCAAACGATTCTGAGATTCCATTCGTCGGGCATGCTCTCCTCCGACCATACCCTGCAAATGAGATGGTGCATGCACCTTACCAGCTCATCTCCAGCCGCCTTAAGAAGCTCAGCAGACAGGCCGTCTGCGCCCGCGGCTTTATTAGACTTAAATCTTGATATTGCTATTTTGACTTCGTCTAGGTCGGGTGGACTGAATTCTGTTTCATTGTCGTCAATTACGAATGGCTCGTTCTGCCTGACAGCGGTATCTTGTCTATCATCCCCGTTATACAGTCGGCAGAAGTGGTCTTTCCAAATCCTCAGCATCGACTGCGACTCTACTACCAGTTCTCCATTTTCATCCTTGCAGGCCGCCGCTCTGGCTTTGTAGCCATGGCATGTTCGTTTTACCTTATTGTAAAACTTACGGGCGTCATTCCTGCGGAAGCATCTCTCCATCTCCTCGATCTCACGCTTTCCGTGCTCTCTCTTCTTTCTTTTGGAAAGCAGGTGTTCCTCTCTTCTCTTCTGCTAATAGATTTCGCGAGCAGCTCTCGTGCGTCGTTGCAGCATGGCTTTATATGCCTCTTGTTTTGCTGCATGGGCTTGTGGTGGCGGTTTGAAACCCAGCGCCTCTGAGGCAGTGTCTCTGACGGCGCTCTGGCAATGCACCCATTCCTGCTCTATTGTTTGTGCTGCTGTGGGCGGATTTTGAGAGAGCTTGGCGGAGACACGATCGGCAAAGATTCTGGCAGTCTCTTGCGATTGTAGCTTTCCGACGTCAAACTTACGTTGTGGTACTCGACTCCTAAGCATTCTTGATATCCTCATTCGTACCTTGGCTACAACAAGGTAGTGGTCCGAGTCGATGTTGGCCCCTCGGAAGGTTCGTACGTCGAGAATACAGGAGGAGTGTCTGGCGTCGATTGCAATGTGATCAATCTGATTGGTGGTCGATTGATCAATCAATCCTTGTGGATGTTGAGATGGGGGAATCGCGTGCTTGCTACAAGGAGGTTACCCCCCGCTAGGAAATCAATTAGTCCGTTGTCGAATGTGGTGTTATGGAGGCTATGCTTTCCTATGATCGACTCAAATATGTCCTCTTTGCCCAGTTTTGCATTAAAATCTCCTAGGACAATTTTCGTGTCGTAACTGGGGCATTGGACATATGTCCTGTCTAGGAGATCGCAGAATTCTTCTTTGAGTCGATCGTCCTTTTCTTCCGTTGGGGCGTGTGCGCATATTAAGCTAATGTTTCCAAATTAAGCTTTCGCTTATATCTCGGAAGCTTAAGACTTTTTATCGGAGTCTTCCTCGAATAACGAATCCGCACCCGTATAGGCGCTGTTTGTTCTCCTTGTAGCAGTTCCCGTCGTAGATGTCGCAGTTTTTCATCCGTTTTTTGCCTGGTCCATCCCATCGCACTTATAGCAGTTGAGGGTTTGCTCCAATTGATCGCCTGCACCCGGTCTGTTAAGGGACCTTACATTCCAGGTGCAGACTCTCAAGTCCGTAAGTCGTTTGCAGGGGTCGTCAGCATTGTATTTGTCCGTATCCGAGGCTTGTTGTTGTTTCGGCACAAGTAGGTTTTTCCGTGATAGGGATGTTACCCCTAAGCACAACCCCCAACCTGGAGGGCCAGGTTCCTCTTTAACCAGGAACAAGGGGTTGGGTCGCTGCACACATTGGTTCACTACCTGGCGGGTGCCAGGGTAGCTATCCAGGGGGAGCTACGCGGAGGCTGTGTGTCAACTTGGATTGAGCAGGGACAGAGATCGAAGCTGGCGTTTGCCATGTTAAACGCGATCAACTTCTTTGCTCTGTTTGCTCGCTCCCTCCCCCCAAGGGTTCCAAGCTATGCAAGCGTATTCCAATATGGAGCGGATTATTAAATTAAATAAACTCTTTAGGATGTAAGGATCATTTAAGTCTTTAGAACTACGAAATACAAATCCAAGCAAACAATTAGATTTGGTAATTATATAATCAATATGATTAGTGGAGCTTAATTTAAAATCAACAATTATTCCTAGGTTCTTCTGGATAGTTACTCTTTCCAATGCTACATTTTGAACATTGTAATCAAACATAATTGCTGATATTTTTCTATTAAAAGTTATAACAGAGCACTTTTTGGGATGGTAAGGGACTAGCAAAGGCCTCGTAGGGGTAGCATCTGCCGATGGATGGTGGCCCGGTAAAAAGCGAGTAAGAGGCTCTGCAGCCGAACACCTTGCAGCTCTGCTAGTCAGGTCCTACTTCCACCTCCTCGTATTATCATCTGGAAATTTCCTTACAAGGGAAGTTACTGACGGAAATTGTCGAATGGCGAGTATCCTGCGCCACCAAACAGGATTAGTGTTGGTTGGGCTACGGTATAACAAACCATAACCGTAAAACCATATATTGCTCAGAAACAAAAAATTCTGCCTCGGATATAATCAAATGGAACGGAAACGAAATGGAAGAAAACAAAAAATGAACAAGGACCTTCGGTTCTGTAAGTTGAATGTTAGGTCCCTAAACAGACCACGTGCGGCCGAACAACTTGCGGACGCCCTGGACCGCCATAAAGCGGACATAACCGCCATAC
Source organism: Eumerus sabulonum (assembly GCA_951905685.1). NCBI lineage: Eukaryota > Metazoa > Arthropoda > Insecta > Diptera > Syrphidae > Eumerus > Eumerus sabulonum. The sequence continues at coordinate 92,644,615 of OX645060.1, forward strand.
GGGAAATGCGATGGAATGAGCCGGACAAAAAGCGGGTGAAAAACTGCGACATCTACTACGGTGACTGCTATAGGGAGAGAGGACAGAGACTATTTGGATACGGATGTGTTGTTAGAGGTGGACGAAGGCATAAAGTTCTTAGCTTACAGTATGTGAGTGAACGCCTTATAACGATCCACACCAAGGATAATTTTGTAACATCAGCCTCATATGTGTCCATGCCCCCACGGAAGACAAGGATGACTCAATCAAAGATGATTTCTATGATCTCCTAGACAGAACATATTCCAAAAGCTCCAGCTATGATACCAAAATCATACTAGGAGAGTTTAACGCTAAGCTGGGTAAAGAAAGCATCTTTGAACGAGTCATCGGCAAATACAGCCTACATGACGCCACAGGCAGATCGACTTCGCCACGTGGAGAAATCTTCTTTTAGCTAGCACACGCTTTCCTCACCTCGATATACACAGAGGCACCTGGCGGTTTTTTGATCAATCGACCACCGACCAGGATGATGACATCGCGATCGACGTCAGACACTCCTCCACTATTCTTGATGTTCGTATTTTTCGAGGAGCGAACATCGACTCATACCACTATCTTGTAGTAGCCAAGATACGTCAACATATAACTCGAACACCGTGGAGTGGAGTTAGAACACCAAGCTATGATGTCGGAAAGCTACTATCGCCGGAGATCGCCAGTGCCTTGGCCAACCGCGTCTCCCTCAAGCTCTCCGATACACCTCAATCCTCCACTCAGTCAGTAGAGCAGCAATGGAGCCAGTGCTAACAAGCCTTGAAGAGCACAGCAACGGAAGTGTTGGGCCTTAAAGCTCCACCACGACGAAACACCTGGTTCGATGACGAGTGTAGAAGGATACATGCAGAAAAGCAGAAGGCATACAAAGTCTCACTACGAGGCATACAAAGTCTCACGAGCTTAAAAGAAGGGAGGAACATAAGCTTCTCAAGGAAAAAAAGAAGGAGCACGAGAAGCGTGCGATTGAAAACTTGGAGAGGTGCTACTGCAGATACGACGTTCGAAAACTCTATCAACAGATAGAACGAATGTCTCAAGGCTAAAAAGCCCGGACAGAGGCCTGTAAGGATGAGAACGGGCACCTAGTAGTAGAATAGCAGTCGATGCTGAGAATTTGGAAAAACCACTTCTGCAGACTGTATAACGGTGATGACAGCCAACATACCGCCGTCAGGCAGAATTACCCATTTCTCAATGACGAAGATCGAAGAGAATTCCGTCCCCCTGACCTCGACGAAGTTGAGATTGCCTTGTCGAAACTCAAGTCGAATAAAGCTGCTGGCGCGGATGGATTGCCTACTGAACTCTTCAAATCAGCTGGGGATGTGCTGATTAGGAGTATGGACCCGCTTATCTGTAAGACATGATCACAGGAAAGCATACCCAAGGAATGGGGTCTCAGCATTGTTTGCCCGATCCACAAAAAAGGAGACCCCTTTGACCGCGCCAACTACAGAGCAATAAGTCTCCTTAATGTCGCATACAAGATCTTCGCTACCGTTTTGTGTGAACGCTTGAAGCCGTTCGTAAATAAGCTTATAGGTCCTTATCAGTGTGGCTTTAGGCCAGGGAAGTCCACCATCGACCAAATCTTCACACTACGGCAGATCCTGGAGAAAACAATGAATTTCAACTCGACTCCTACCATCTATTCGTCGACTTCAAGGCCGCATACGACAGCGTAATTAGAGACGAGCTTTATAACGCCATGTTTACTTTTGACATTCCTGCTAAGCTCGTCAGACCTTGCAGGATAAATCTGGTGACCGCTCCCTGCCCCATCCGAATCGGTGCAGAACTGACCGATAGTTAAGAAAGGATTTAAACAGGGCGATGCGCTGTCGTGTGATTTTTTTAATATCATATTAGAAATGATTGTGCAAAAATCACAGGCCAATACAATAGGCACAATATATTTCAAATCCTCACAACTCTTTGCATACGCCGATGACGTTGACATAATAGATAGATCACAGCGAGATGTCAATAAGGCGTTTGCGAGTATTGAGATGGAATAGGCAAAAATTGGTTTGGCAGTTAATGAGGGCAAGACTAAATGTCTGCTGTCATCGAAAAAACGACATTCACCACCGCCGTCTTGGACAAAACATGCCTATTGGCAATATTATTATTATTATTATTTTTTTTATTATTAGTATTACGATCATTATTGAGAGCACCGTGGCGCAGTGGGTAGTGTGTTGGCCTCTGACGCCGATGACACGGGATCGAATCCCGACACAGCCATGTCATCGAACGTGTTTTTCACGGTTTTTCTCCTCAGCGGGGTTCTGACAAAACCCACGGTAGTAAAATTGTCATGAAAAGCTTCTCGAAATTCGCTGTTCGGAACCGGCAATAAACTGTAGGTCCCTTTCCCCTATGGGAAAATGAAATCACACACAACATGGGTGATTGAGAGAAGCTCAGCTTAGGTCCTTCATGGACTCGGTAACGCCAACATGCATACATACATTACGATCATTTATACTAATATGAGCGAGTTTGAATCCCGATAAAACCAACGCAGGCGAATGCGTATGTCGCGGCGTCCCTCCTCGGCAGGGTTCTGGCGAAACCCCCGTAGTACTACTTGCCATGAAAAAGCTTCTCGACTCATGCCCGCCGTTCGGAATCGGCATTATACTGTAGGTAATTATCACGTGTGTAAAAAATAAATCCCACACAACATGGGTGTTCAAACAACGCATTATGTAACATCGTTTTCTTTATTTAAATAAAAAAGTAGGGAATTATGTAAATTCTCTCAAGTTCTCAAGTTGGCAACCCTTTTCAGGTATGTGTTTCGGGGAACCTCCCGACTGTTTTTATTTTGTTTTTGTGTTGTTCATGGCAGCGCTGTTGATGAACGCCGACGTACAGAGATTATTAGGAGTTGTCTCACTCTCTCCGACCTACATGAGAGGCTGTTGTTGATGGGACTCCAAATTTCTCGAAGCGGTACATATCTTCATCTACTCCCACGCGTTTCTACCACACAAGAGGGAAGGATACACGTACATAACGTACCAGTGAAGTTAGCAAGACCACAGACCGAAACGCACAAAAAGCACGAGGGTGGAGAATTCTGCACTGCTGCAATTAGGTCCTTGGAATCTCTCGCGTCGCTTCTGGACCGCAGTAAGTATTTGTTCTCTCTCAAGACGATAAGGCCCGTGTACCAATAGGCTTACCGGCAGTGAAAAGACAGAGCCCTTTTTTAATGCACATGGAATACAGAGTGCTTTTACCTGACCATGACTGGATCGTAGCAGAGCGGCACAAACTTATTTATTCTGTATACGCCGGTGTCAATGTGAATCCTGACGGTTTCGGTAAGAAAGAAGCTGTTGGTTACAGCGGTCCGACACATATATCCATTAGGAGTGGGAAACACTTATCCTCCACAGCGAAGACTCATGCGTATGATTTCGAATCACTTATGTCTGTGCCTGCATTCAAACCATTAATGATGACAGAATCGAACACCGTGAAGCCGTAATTGGTGGGTCAGACGAAAACCCGCGTTTAAAAAAATACAACCTGGACGATCTGTTCATGGCGACGAATGCTCCTAGACGGAGCGCATACAACCGAGTTGAGCGACGCATGGCTCCCCTCAGCAAACGATTGTCAGGCGTCATCCTGCCGCATGAACATTTTGGTTCTCATCTCGACAAAGGAATCACTATTGATGACAATTTGGAAAAACGCAATTTTCGGCCCGCTGGGGAGACACTTACTAAGGTCTGGAGTGACAGGAAAGTTGACGACTACGATGTTTCGTCGGAATACAGAAAGCCTGAAGACAGCTTGCAGGATCCAGCAGAACCTAATCTGGCTTGGTGTAGTGCTCACGTCTGTGAATCGCAATATTTCTTGCAAGTGATTAAATGTGCGGACGAATTCTGCTGTTCCCGCTCGACGCATTGCAATCCATCTTTCTGGGTACTTTCCTGCCGCCACCCTGCCCAATCCTTAAAAACCCCAAGCAAGCTCGTGGTACCTAATCAGCTAGACAAAGGATCATCCAAGTTTTCACCACTTACGAAATCTTCAAAAATTGCGTTACGTAATACTTGAACGCCCCATTAGAAGTCTTCGCAGGAGGCTTGTATACCACCCGCCTTGCGGTGTAACAATTCGGCCATCCCATCATCGTTGGTGTCCTCACGATCGGCGTCCCCAGGGTCGGTTGTGCTTGCCTTCTCCTCTACGACTGCGTCCTCCGCCAAATCAGCGTCATCGATATCGTCGTCATCGTCCGAAGTTGCCGCCTCAGCTACTACGTCGACAAGCCCCTCTCGCGGAAGCAAGCACCACGGCTTAAGTTTGTCGAAGCTCATCACGGTGTTACGGGACTCACCTGTCGCTGCCCCTCTTGTTTGACTAACACGAGATTATCCACCTCATACTTGGATCGCTTACGATGGCACAGATCTCAACGCCGTTTCTGCTCCATCTGGCACCTATCGCTATTCTGACAAAGCCTATTTTAACATATTCGAATTTCATCAAAATCGGTGAGGAAAGCTTTTTTCCAAATAATTACCGAAATGTTAATTCAGCATTCTTAGTTGATGAATGGTATTGATAAGATATCTCCAAATTGATGGTTTCTTGATAACTTGAAGAAAAAAAAATGTCTTTATTCATTAAATGTTGTAGTAATTGTAAGTTATATGTGGTGTTCGAGATTTGGCTTCATTAAACCTTTCCGTATGTGTGAACATCTTTCCTAAATAGGACGAGAGCCGACCAAATTTCGCATTGTTTATAGGCCGTAGGAATTCGCTCGAGCACTTTAGTATTGCATACGCAGAGGATGACCATATACTGTGAGTGTTATGCCTGCAGCAGTACGTCTGGTCACTTTCCATTCACCTCTGTGTTGCACACTTTTTGTCCGTAAAGGAATTACTTATTCTTGGCTATGAAACGAATTTGAACTATTGGCCTTCCGCTCGGCGGTCGATGATGTCAACCACTACACCACGGCCACTTCTATCTTGATTATTTGAAACAGTATTTCGAAGTTCACACACATAAACATAAGACTTTTAAGAATGAAAAAATATGGAACTAAATGGATGTTTTCGTATTACCGACTAGAAGGTTATTCGGGTGAGCCTTGCGGGTCGCACTTAGACATTTTATTTAGTTTTTGCTATTTCCCTCATTTTAATTCTTTTTCTTTTTCCTTTATTATATTTTGTTTTTTTTAATTCTTTCTTCGTTTTTTTTTCTTTATCCCGTTTCTGATCTGTTACGTGTATATGTATATACGACAGTGTGGAGCGACAACCAAGCAAATCGACATTATTAACATTATTATTATTGTTAAGGTTTTTATTATTACTAGGGCTTGCTTCGCGACTGTGACAGTGCGCGGCAATACATTGGGGCGAAGCTGTTGTTCTATATAATAACAAGCATTTAATACATTTAAACGTAAATATTTTAAAAAATTCAACAAAAACAAGAAGCGATTAAATTGGTTCCAAGGAATCCAAAAATGTACAGTAAAATATTGGAGAAATTATGACTGGCAAATCATTGTGATTTTTTGGATTTTTTTTTTTTTTTTTTGGCGGAAACCTGAAAAAAAAAATTAAGTTTATCTTCAATTGGAATTGGTTGTCATCTTTGACACCTTTAAACAGTTTTTCTAATTCTTTCGGATTATATGAATTTCTTGACATTGATATTCCTTTCCTTATGTTGGTTAAGTGTAAATTTTCTCAGGTCAAGTTTATGCAATTCCAGGATCGGTTCCTTAAAATTGAACTTGTTTTTTTCGGACTTTTTTGAAAACAAGTTTACCTTTATTTTTAGCCTGTACTTAGCAGACATTCATCCAATTTTCTGGGACTTTTTTCCAATGTTCCTTCATTTGAATTTCTTGGTTCAAAAGGCTCATTTTCTTGAGCATTGAAGTACATTAGGCCACGTAACCTGGATTTGCTTCTGAATCATCAAATTCATTCCTTACAACTTTTAAGGCATCAGCCTTCTCAACTTGATAAATTACGCCTTTGAAACGATTCAGCCCACGAATATTCTCAAAATTTTCTAATCGCTTGTTAACAACAGGATCTTCTCGTCTTTCTGCAATATGAACAGACTTCACTTATTTGATCGGTTGACGTATGCATAGTTTCAGAGCGATGAAAACTTCCTGGAGTGATAATATTGTTGTTGTGAAGCTGTAATTTGAAAACGGACAATTTTTGTCGTTTTCTTTCACTATCTTTTGCTTTATCTGCTTCTACTTGGTGTAATGATCTTGATGCCCTTTTTGATGCACGATTGACTGCACAATGTGTCTTGGCAAAGCGACGTTACAAAACAAATTGGGAAATAAAAAAATCCCGTTGGAGCGAATAAAACAAATGTTGTTTTAGAACGAATGTTTTGGCACCATTTCGGTAAAGCATGCTTTTTCAATCGTATGCACATTAATTACAAAGATATCTTATATCATACAACTATATACTTTTTTTTTACGGATAATTAATTAACTTGGTCGTTTCGAGAGGAAAATTCTGCGCACTACCTACGGTCCCGTTTGTTCAAACGGTGTATGGAGGAGAAGATATAACGAAGAACTGTACGGGTTGTACTGCGACATCGGCCTGGTACGACGTCTACGGATACAGCGTCTAAGGTGGCTAGGCCATGTAGAGCTCATGGAAAATACAGCTCCGACCCGAAGAGTCTTCGAATCCACCCCCGAAGGAAGGAGCGGCAGGGGACGGCCGCATCAACGGTGGCGCACGCAGGTGGAAGGGGACTTCAACCAACTGGGCATGCGGCGCTGGAAACAGCTGGCCCAAGACCGTGCCGGCTGGGGACGCTTGTTCGTTGAGGCCCAGGTTCACCACGGACTGTAGCGCCACCTAAGTAAGTAAGTAATTAAGTAATTAATTGACTAATGATAGGAGTCTAAGAAGTTAATTCTTTTTTCTTGCAGCCCTTTCTTGATATTAATTTTTTGCAGTCGTTCAATTGAGAACGCAGAGTCAAGAAAGAGACCTTCAATTGTACGAACTCTTGATAAGGCAACATATGTCATTTAAAGAGCTCTCTGATATCTATGACGGCTTTATCCAAGGTAATGCCATGTGATCTCTAGATGCTAATAGCATGTGCAAGTTGAATAGGAAATGTTTTCTCGGTGAATGTTTGCCCATTCTTTTTGAACGAGACTGTGACAGGAGGTATAGAAATGATGATGCTGTTCATGAACCTTGGTCCAGAATAAGTAGGAAACTCAACCGTTCTACAAATTGGAAACTCGTCAAGAAAACGGTTGTCTTCTTGATGTTCATAAATGATGTCTACAACTTGGCCAATAGTTCCATTACACAAGCCAGGAGCAGTAAACAAATTTTGTCTGAGAATTACTGGAGTTCCTTCGTAGAGATATAGTTGCGTCTGCAGCTCTTGGATTATTATGAATTGCAGAAGTTATAGTCACAGGTTTCCCACAACTCCTAAGGTTTTCTGTGTTGTAGTTGCTGATTTCTGCATTTCGTGAAATAAGTCTCAACGTGCCATTCAACGAATTTTTGTTGTCGCAGATTATTAATCAAAAGTCGTTTTGAAAGCAGGTCAAAATCTGCTTGAGTTGTTTCGCCTACTGCAACTCTTGCTAGACAATCTTTGGAATCCCTTTGGCTTTCTCCAGACTGTCTCATGACGGTTGAGAGCATTAACACGATGCCAATGTGTTGATATACAATGCGACCTTGGTTTCCAAGCAAATCGCTAGCGTATGGGATACCATACAGTCGTTTGTCTGCAAAGGGTTGCAGCTGCTTGAAGTTTCCAAAAAAGACTGCTAAATAGCCTCCCATAATATCATTATTTGCTGCTGTCCGCCTAACAACTTCAAGCCAGTGATTGAAAATTCATCAATTATATTTACAGAAGACATGTCATCTGGAATTGAAGCAGCATCTCAAATGCCATATCACACCAACATGGGGTGGCCGTGGTGCAGTGGTTAACATCATCGGTCGTCGAGCGAAAGGTCTATAGTTCAAATTCGTTTCATAGCCAAGAAAAAAGTAATTCCTATACGGAAAAAAGTATGCAACACAGTTGTGAATGGAAAGCGACCAAACGTACTGCTGCAGGCATAACACTCACAGTATGTATATGGTCAATTGAAAATCATTCTCTGCGTATGCAATATTAACACCAAAAAGTGCATGAACGAATTACTCTGAATTATAACCAACGCGAAAATCTGGTCAGCTCTCGTCCTATCTAGGACAAACCACCCCTGAGAGTAGTGAACGAACATCTACGACCCAAAACCACTGCACTCCGTTCAGGTTGTGTGTAAACCTGAGCGAAACTCTCCCTCTCCCTGTTCCCTTCGCTCGCACAACGTTCAAACGTGATAAGGCCTTAAACTTGAGTGCGGGTGTAACTATAAAAAAAAAAAAACAAAAATGCCGTTTATGTTTTTTGGTGCCAGTCCTGTAGGTGCCATTAAAAGCACTTGCTCTATGCCGATCTGATATACGAGCCGATTTATGAAGCAGGATTTTCCAGTACCGGCAGCGCCAATAACCAAAGCTAGTCTCTTGTCGTTTCGATTTTGAGCTTAAGTAACAACATAATCCAAGATTTTTATTGTTCTGTATTCCAAATAGCTTCGTCATCAAAAGTTTGTCGTGTGCCTTGATATTTATCCTTTACTCTCTTAATGAATGATTCCAATTCATGGAGCGATCAATGTCACGGTAGTGGGAAGTGCCTGGGCAAGAGCCATCCAATCAAAAGGCCCTATCTCTGCTTAAACAACTTCTTCCTCATCTTTAGGGATGTCATCATCCGGGTTTAAGTCCCAAACATCAATGTTTAAGGCTGTCAAACTTCCATACCATATTGAATGATTTTTCAGATTGTCAGACACTATCCAGGGAACATTACAAACTAATTTCTGCTTGTAATAGATTTCGTCAGTTTCAAAACTTTTGCCTACTGAAACTTGAACGATTCTTTCCTTGTGATATTTACTGCCAAAAGAAGAAAATTTCTTTGCATAACCAAGCAGGGAGATATCTTCAAGATTTTCTTGCCTGTTAGTATACACAGTAAGCAACTTAGTAGCGATTTACATATCAGAATCGGAATTTCGGGTGTTAATTTGTACATAGTTTTGAGTTGATATGAAAAGCTTTACGAACGTATGCGAAGCATGATATAAACCGCTTCCCAGCATTAGGTGCAATACTTCGCAGGCTGAAATGTCTCTGTGTCCTATAATTTGAATAGGCATTTTAATCACTGCTTTTCTTGCAGTATCGTTGCTACTCATCTGCATTCCAATACTGCAAATTTTTTTTGTAATTTTCTGACTTTGGTTCGCCCTTTGAAGCATATTTTGTGATGTTATTGACGAGAGCGTGTTCAGAGGCAATTATTTGAAAATGTTTGTTTGCTCTCCGTGAAGTGGACATTTTTCGATTGTAGGAATTCAACAGTGGATCATTTCTCGGAGGACTGTAAACAAATGTACCGTTGTCGTCCTTTTCTAAGGTTGAGATATTTTTAGTGCTATGGGAAACTTAAATCTGCATGTTTTTTTTGTGATGTAGAACCACGTAAACAATAGCTTTTGAAACATTTTATATGTCTCTGTGCTCTGTTAAGTAATTGAGCAAGCTGAAGATCAGCACTAAAGTCAATCTGGTAGGGTCATAACCAAAGTGCTTTAAAAGGCATGGCCACCACAAGTCTGCAGAGCTTAAAATGAGAAAAAAAACGTTGGAACACCCAACAGTAACCATGGCTTCTAATTTCACTATGTATGGGGATTTCAAAAGCTTTTAAAGTAGGAAGTCCGACTCAGCTTTTAAAATAGGAAGTCCGGACAAAGCCTGTTTTAACATATTCGAATTTCGTCAAAAGCGGTGAGTTGGGCCTTTTTCCAAATAATTGCCGAAATTTAAATTCAACATTCTTAGTTGATGAATGGTATTGATGAGATATCTTCAAATTGATGGTCTCTTGATAACTTGAAGAGGAACATTTCACTATTCCTCAAATATTGAAGTAATTGTAGAAGCAAGTGTTTATATGAAAGCCATTGGTCTTCAAGATTGAGCTTCATTAAACCTTTCTGTAAGTATAAAAATCTTGATTATTTGAAAATAGTATTTCAAAGTTCATCGACATAAACAAAAGATTTATAAAAATAAAAAAATGTGAAATTAAATGGGTGTTTTAATTTTCCCCACTGGGAAGTTAGTAGTGTGGGCCTTACGGGTCGCACCTATACCACATTTATTTTCACTTCCCAGTGAGAAGTTATTGGGCCGATTAATCGAATTCCAAATTTTGACATATCTCCACGTTTCAAGGTCACCAGAATTCAAATCCAAGGGTTTTATATTATTTTTTTTTTTTTTTATTTTTTTTAATTTTCCATTTTTATAGCATTTTAGTCTAAGATGGCTTCATTTTCAATAAAGTCTAAATTAGAAACTTTCAGCAATTGAAATTGCACACGCACGTGAGCAGTTTATGAGCAATAAGTACTAAGTACTGACTGCATCCGATACTAGTTGATTCCGGTGATCGAAGAAGAACCGATACATTACCCATTATTCGTCTATGAATCCTGCCGCCGCTAACAAAAAGGGCTAATGACCTTGAAACCCTGAACAGATCTTCACAAATTGCATCATAGGCATCATAGCAGTCCATTCGTCCAGGAGTTACAATGCCACAGACAGACACACAGATACCTCAAACTTATAACACCCCTCTTTTTTCGTCGTTGGCTAAAAATTAAAAATTATGATAATAAATGGTTGTTTTATCTTTTCCCACTGGTGGGTCGCACCCAGGCCACATTTTTTTTATATATTTTTTCCGGAACAATAAAAAATAGTTTACTTATGTAATTTTATATAAATTTAGCAATTTTTGTTTTCATTCCTACACATTTTGTCAGAAGTGGTATCGGACAGCAGTGCAGTGTAATAACAAAAAAAAAAAAAGTGATGTAAGTGCGACCCGCAAGGCCCAGATGGGAAAAATTAAAACACCCATTTAAATTCATATTTTTTCATTTTTAACCCCCGACGCAAAAAGAGGGGTGTTATAAGTTTGAGCTGGCTGTGTTTCTACGGGTCTGTTGGTGTCATCGTAGATTCTGAACGACGGGACCGATTACGATGCTTTTTTTTTTTTTTGAAAACCAAAGTGATCGAGATGGTTCTTAGCTACAATTTATGAAGATCTGTTCAGGTGTTTCAATGTCATCAGCTCGTTTTGATAGCTGCAGTAGGCTTCTTAGACGAATAATGGGTATTTACATTTCTCTCCAATATATCTGCAACCTGCATTTGAGTTACTCTGATGATGGAAGGGGACGAAATCCTGGATCACCTGTTAGTAAACCAATCAAGTTGGGGCTCATGAGATTCGTCTGAAATAGTTCTATATATACATATACACATTGTTTTCTCTTTTTTGTTTCGGGGGTTAATTAAAATATTTAATTTTAAATTTTATAAGTCTTATGTTTATATCGATGAACTTTGAAATGCCGTTTTCAAATAATCAACATATTTACACTTACGGGAATACGTACAAACCCCCCGTAGTATAACGAAAGTCATACAGAAGGCTTAAGAAAACTTCTCGCACGCTAATCGGAATCGGCATTCAACTGTAGGTCCCTTTCACAACATGGGTGATTGAAGAAAAGCTTGGCTCTGCTCTGCTTCATTAGCTGTAACGCCACCAACAGAAGAAGAATAGAAAGGGTTGAATGAAGCTCAATCCCGAATACCAATGGCCTACATATAAACACTTGCTGTTAAATTGCTACAATATTCGATGAATAGTGGCATTTTCTTCTTCAAGTTATCAAAAAAACATGAATTTGGAGGTATTTCATAAGCACCATTCATCAACTAAAAATGCTGAATTAAGATTTCGGTAATTATTTGGAACAAGGCCCTTATCACCAAATTTGATGAAAGGTAAAACGGGACCCTCTTACTAAGACTTCGCTGTCCGTCCGTTCGTCCCTCTGTCACTGTAGGCTGTATCTCATGAACCGTGATAGTTAGACAGTTGAATTTTTCACAGATGATGTATTTCTGTTGCTGCTATAACAAATACTAAAAACGGAATAAAATGACATGATTTTCATCCAAAAAATCCCCTTGGTCAAATACTGACCTAAGGTTAGTCGACAATATCCCACAACCAGTAGACAAACTTCCCAGCTTTGATCCCTTTTGTGTCTTTGATGCATTAATCCTAGCTGCAAACCTTTTTTCTGTAATTACGAACAAGCAATAATAAATACCCTTTAAACTTTGATGATCCCAATTGTGTCACTGCTAAGTTAACCCTTGCTGAAAACCCTTTCGTACAATTGCCATTCCCCTCCTTTTCCATCCTGATAGGTTAAGATATCAAATGTTGCAACAAATTCAATTGTTGTGAAATTAACTTTCGATCATATCCCACAACCAATATTACACTTCCAAACATTGATTCCTATTGTGTCCTTGATATATTTCTCCTAGCTGCAAACCTTTTTCCCATATTTCCCATTATAGTTATTCACCTTTTCACATCCTTGCTGTCAAGTAAGATAATTAATTTGAATTCAATGGACACTTTGATGATCAACTATCTCATTCATGGAGATTTTTGATTATCAAAGTAATATGTCTATAAGCTGCCTGCAACCAAGATCTGTCATCATACAAAAAAATGTGATTTAATGTGATGACTGATGAGGTAACATACAAAGTCTCTTTCATATTTATATATACAGATGGTACGGAACCCTTTGTGCGCGAGTCCAACTCGCACTTGGCCGGTTTTTTAAATGTTTATCACACAACCTGAAATGAGTGCGGTGGTTTGGGTCGTAGATGTTCATCTACTATTCTCCAGGGGTGGTTGTGCTAGATAGAAATAGAGGAACCGACAAAATGTTCACGTTGGATGTACATACATACTTCTTCGTTTCAATTCACTTAGGGTGTTATATTGGAATTGCGCACAAAGAGTATGAACCTGAAGTGACCATAAGTGTTATGCCTTCTTCAGTATGTTTGATCACAACAGCTGCGTTGCATAATTTTTTCGGCTTTTTTTTTAGTTATTTAATTTCTAACAAAAAACGGCTGAACCGATTTTGCTGGAAAATTAATCAGTTCTAAGTTACGTAATTACCAGTCGAATGAAATGTTCTATCAACGCACAGTGAAGGGAAGATTGGTTTGGACCAATGTCGTATGTCGCATGTCGCAAAAGTAACGAGAAAGCGAGATCGAAAGACGTGGTGTGGTAACGTATTGAAAAAAAAAAAAAGAACAGATTGCGGGCAAGACTAAGGAATTTGTTTTGTGTTCTTCTTTCACTCTCTCTCTTTGTGAGTTGTAAGTGCGGCGGATGAGTGATTGCGGCGTGAGAAATAGATATGTAAAAAGGGTAACGAGGGCATGGGCTCGGACATACAGGGTAAAGTTGTTGATTGCACTCAGCCTGGCGAGATGCCAGCAACGATCCCTGTTTAAATGCCCGGGTCCAGTTGACATACGGCCTCCTCGCGGCGCCCTCTGGATAGCCTCTTCAACAACCGTTGGGAGGTGAACAAACGTATGCAGCGAGAAAACCCGACCAGAATGGCGGTTGTGCGGCGGGCTAACAATCCGCCGACGTAAAAAAAACATAAAGTTATGAATGAGTAAGATGCCTCGGATACACGGACGGATACTCGACGACGACAACGCACGAAAAAGGAACACGATTTGCGAGTATGCTCCTGGAATGTCAGAACCCTGTACACTCCCGGAGCTGCTCATAAACTAGAAGGAATCCTCACGCAGTACAAGGCGGATATTACTGCGGTCCAGGAAATACGCTGGATAGGAAACGGTATGATTAGGAAGAAAAATTGCGACATTTATTACAGCTATCACAAAAGGTTGCACTTACTGGGATGCGGATTTGTCTTGGGAAAGCGGTTAAGGTCGAAGGTCATCGACTTTAAACCTATAAGTGATCGCCTGGCTGTGATCCGCATCAGAGGCAGATTTTATAACATCAGCCTTATATGTGCACACGCCCCTACCGACGAGGCTGAAGACCCTATCAAGGAGGACTTCTATGACCTCCTGGACAACGCCTACGGAGCTTGTCCGGAGTACGATGTAAAAATCGTGCTCGGGGACTTCAACGCCAAAATCGGAAAGGAAAACACCCTTGGCGGAGTGATCGGAAAGCACAGCCTCCACGATACAACAACAGATAACGGCTTCCGACTCGCTGACTTTGCGACAGCTCGTAATGCGGTGATAAGTAGCACAAGATTCCCTCACAAGCGAATCCACACAGCAACCTGGCGATCTCCGGACGGTCGAACCGCCAACCAAATCGACCATGTGCTCATTGACGCAAGGCACGCGTCAAACATCCTGGATGTGCGAACATTTAGAGGGGCAAATGTCGACTCTGACCACTTCCTCGTAGCAGCAAGATTCAGAGCTCGACTGTCCAATGTCAGAAAGCTGCATCAGCCCATCAGGAGTAGGTTCGACATTGGGCGCCTGAGCACACCGGAGGTTGCCAGAGTCTACAGGGAGCAGCTGAGCGAAGGACTCTACGGTATGCCTACGTCGAACACAAATGCCAATAATATGTGGCTGCATTGCCGCTCAGCCATTCAGGAAGTAGCCGAAACCACCTTAGGATACCTACCACCCCCGACAAGAAACCCGTGGTATGATGGCGAGTGTGAGCAGAAAAAGGCAGCAACCGACGAGTCGTACCAAAAGGCGCTGCAGAGGAAAACCAGGGCAGCGCGAGAAGAGAACCGAGCCAGAAGAAGGGAGAAGAAGAAACTACTGCGACAAAAGAAAAGAATCTTCGCAGCCTCCCAGCTCAAGGATATCGAGGAGTCTAGGGACAAACATAAAATACGAGCCTTTTACAAGAAAGCCAAAGGCCTTACAGGAGGCTTCAAAAAGGGCACCCTGGCTCATCGAAACTGCGAGGGTAATCTTGTCACCGACCCGCAGGGAATAGTGGATGTATTTAAGCAGCACTTCCAGTAGCTGCTTAACGAGCATGACCAAGAGAGAGTGGTAGGGACCGAGGAAATCCCAACTCCAGCCGCTGAAGTAGTCCTCCCACCCAGCATAGAAGAAGTCGGCACAGCTATTCAGAAGCTGAAGAACAACAAGGCCGCAGGCTCAGATGGCTTGCCATCAGAGCTCTTCAAGGCTGGCGGCGATGTTCTGGTAGGGAGCATGCACCAGATCATTTGCAGAATTTGGGAGGATGAGAGCATGCCCGACGACTGGAATACCAGCTCTATATGCCCCATCCACAAAAAAGGCGATCCTACATCTTGCAAGAACTACAGAGGTATATCCCTGCTCAATGTCGCATACAAGATCCTGTCCAGCGTATTGTGTGAACGTCTAAAACCATTTTGCACCGCACTAATCGGCAGCTACCAGTGCGGCTTCCGGCCCGGCAAATCAACTATAGACCAAATTTTCACACTACGCCAAATCCTGGAAAAGACCAACGAGTTTCAAATCGATACACACCATCTTTTCATCGATTTCAAAGCCGCATACGACAGCATTCATCGTGAAGCACTGTTTGGGGCGATGGCCGAATTCGGGATCGCGGTAAAACTGATCCAGTTGTGTCGCGCCACGCTAAAAAACACGCGATGCACCGTGCAACTCGGTTCTAGGACCTCGGAACCATTCGAAACATGCACCGGATTTCGGCAAGGAGATGCGCTGTCATGTGACTTCTTCAACCTGGTGCTGGAGCAGATAGTGCGACGGGCAGGCGTCAACAGGGAAGGCACTATCTTTTACAAATCCATCCAGCTGCTAGGATACGCGGATGATATCGACATCATCGCGTGTTCCCGCCGTGGCATTGTGAAAACATTCACGGCGATTGAAGAACAGGCGAAACGAATTGGTCTTAAGATCAATGAGGACAAAACGAAATACATGCTGTCAAGCAAAAACCAATCCGTCGCTCACCACCTGGGACAAAACATAACAATTGACAGCTACAATTTCGAGGTAGTTAAGGAGTTTGTCTACCTCGGGGCAAACGTAAACTCCACAAATGACACCACAGTGGAGATCCGGCGTAGAATCGCCCTTGGCAACCGCTGCTACTTCGGCTTGTCCAAACAACTGGGGTCAAAACTCCTCACTCGAAAGACCAAAGTCATGCTTTACAAAACGCTCATTCCGCCAGTCTTGCTGTACGGAGCCGAAAGCTGGACGATAAGCAGGACAGCGGAGCTGATTTTGGGTTCTTTCGAAAGAAAAATTCTGCGCCGGATATTTGGTCCTGTCTGTGAGGAAGGTGAATGGAGAAGAAGACACAACCGCGAACTTTACGAGCTGTACCAAGATGTGGATGTAGTCCGGAAGGCAAGGACCCGTCGACTACACTGGCTCGGCCACATCGAGCGCATGGACATCGACGCTCCAGCTAAGAGGGTCTTCGACTCCGAGCCTCCTGGTTCGAGAAGAAGAGGAAGACCGAACCTCCGGTATAAAGACCAAGTAATCGCGGATGTAAGACATCTTGGTCTTGACAACTGGAAGCAGCGTGCCCGGGACCGTCAAGGATGGAAGGCAGCTATAGCTCAGGCTCAGATCCTCCATGGATCGCAGGCCTGATAAGTAAGTAAGTAAAAAGGGTAACGTAATAGCGACATGGAAAAGGCTGTGGTGTGACGTGAAGTTACAAATAACGGGGAACTTCAATTTTTTAAAAAGCAAGTTCTGGCAGGTTACATCGGTTTTTTATGGAAAAGTTGGATAAGTTAACAAGCCGCGAAGAGTATAGTATATTCTCGAAAAGGAATCTCGCAAGAAATTGTCGGAAATAGGGCGAACTTATTGCAAGGTTACACACGTATTTAATGAGTGAAGGCGAAACGTTTCTGATAGTGGACGAGGACGTCGAAGAAGAATTGCCCGGCGAGAAAAAAACAAAACTGAAACGGAATATGATGGACACAACTTTTTCGCATAAGGATGTCGAAGGCTCCTTGGAAAAGTTTCCTGTTGAGTCGTCTAAGAATATTTCTTTGTGGCTTAAAGATTTTGAGGAGATCGCCAGCATTTGCCACTGGAACGAGGTCTAAAAATTTCTATATGGCCGCCGGTTACTTAGAGGCGTCGCCAAACTAGCAATCGAGTCGGAGCAAGGCATCACCTCGTGGCGAAAGTTGAAGCCCAAGCTGAGGAGGAGTTTAGTTCAGAACTTCCTGGTATTACGGTTCATCAGAAGTTGCGGTCTCGGGAAAAGCGGTCGGGGTAAACGCTATTGGAATATGTCCTTACTATGGAGCAAATAGGGAACAAGGGGAGGGTGGAGGAGTAGTCCGTAATCACCTATATCATTCTGGATATTCCAGACGGCGCAGGAAATAAGTCAGTGTTGTTTGAAGCTCACTCGATAACACAACTTAGAGAAAAACTTAAAATCTACGAACGTACCAAGGAACACGGTAGAACAATCCGATACCAAAGACCTATACGGCACTGAAATACACTGATAGCTGCGCAACCCTTAGGAGAGATTCAGTTTTTCGAGAATGTGTGATCCGCAAGTTTACTCACCCCGGCATGATGTTGAGGGGAATTTGATCCGTTAGGACCATATCGTTGCTGGGCTCATGCTTAGTCTTCCTAGAAGTCCAGGCCGAAACCTACGACCTTATAGCACATGCCGACCTACATAGGTTCGTTCCTGATGCTACCTTATTGGGAAAAATTTTTATGGATGAAGGTGTTGTCACCATTGATGGATGCGGTACGTAGGTAAAGAAAAGGAGGTTGACGAGCGATGGACCAGGTGAACTTTTTGCGGGTTTGGATGAGGCGTAGCTTGTCAACGAAGGACATGATCTGTTTCACGAGTTCAGCAACATAGAAGTTCGAAAGGAAGTTGAGGAGTTGGTGAACAACTCAAAATCCGGAAAAACCACTGAGGTCATGTGTCAAAATGACAACTATGCTAGAAGATGAGGTTCCAGACTATCAAAAGCCGCGTAGGTTAGCGCCAAAAGAAAGAGACGGTGTAAATAGATGGATCGAAGAGTGGCTTTGCGACGGCCTTATCCGACCCAGTGGTTCCAGCTACGCCAGCCCTGTACACTAGAGGAGAACAACTATACTTTTTCTAATACGTTATAGACTTGTTTAGTGTGTTGGTTAAGCTATTCTCTTTTGTTAAATTTTGTAACGCCTCCACTCATGTATCCATATATTTGTTTTTTTGCTATTTAAACGCCACAATAGCAATACCCTGACGGACATCCTTAAGAAGGAAAGTCGCTTCGAGTTTGGACCAGAGGAAGTGTCGGCCTTCGAGATTCTGAAGGAATGCTTAGGCCACGAACCTGTTCTGTAGCTGGTTCATCCCAATCTAGAGACGGAACTGCATACCGACACTTCGAAAGAGAGCTATAGTTGTACCCTACAGCAAAAGCATGACGATAGCAAGTTGCATTCAACATTTTATCTCAGTTTTACGGGCAGAGTAGAGAGCATGGGCTCGGACATACAGGGTAAAGATGTTGATCGCTCTCAACCTGGCGAGATGCCATCAACGATCCCTGTTTAAATGCCCGGATCAAGTTGACATACGGCCTCCTCGCGGCGCCCTCTGAATAGCCTCTTCAACAACCGTTGGGAGGTGAACAAACGTATGCAGCGACAAAACCCCGACCAGAATGGCGGTTGTGCGGCGGGCTAACAATCCGCTCACGTAAAAAAAGAAAAGTTATGAATGAGCAAGATGCCTCGGATACATGGACGGATACTCGACGACGACAACGCACGCAAAAGGAACACGATTTGCGAGTATGCTCCTGGAATGTCAGAACCCTGCTCATAAACTAGAAGGAATTCTCACACAGTACAAGGCGGAGATTACTGCGGTCCAGGAAATACGCTGGATAGGAAACGGTATGATTAGGAAGAAAAATTGCGACATTTATTACAGCTGCCACAAAAGGTTGCACTTACTGGGATGCGGATAAATCGGTAAGGAGAACACCCTTGGGGGAGTGGTCGGAAAGCACAGCCTCCACGATACAACAACAGATAGCGGCTTCCGACTCACGGACTTTGCGACAGCTCGTAGTGCGGTGATAAGTAGCACAAGATTCCCTCGTAAGCGAGTTCACACAGCAACCCGGCGATCTCCGGACGGTCGAACCGCCAACCAAACCGACCATGTGCTCATTTACGCAAGGCACTCGTCAAACATCCTGGATGTACGAACATTCAGAGGGGCAAATGTCGACTCTGACTACTTCCTCGTAGCAGCAAGATTAAGAGCTCGACTACCCAATGTCAGAAAGCTGCACCAGCCCATCAGGAGGAGGTTCGGCATTGGGCGCCTGAGCACACCGGAGGTTGCCAGAGTCTACATGGAGCAGCTGAGCGAAAGACTCTACGGTAAGTCTACGTCGGACACAAATGCCAATAATATGTGGCTGCATTGCCGCTCAGCCATTCACGAAGTAGCCGAAACCACCCTAGGCTACCTACCACCCCTGACAAGAAACCCGTGGTATGACGGCGAGTGTGAGCAGAAAAAGGCAGCAACCGACGAGGCGTACCAAAAGGCGCTGCAGAGGAAAACCAGTGCAGCGCAAGATGAGTACCGAGTCAGAAGAAGGGAGGAGAAAAAACGACTGCGACAAAAGAAAAGAATCTCCGCAGCCTCCCAGCTCAAGGATATCGAGGAGTCTAGGAATAAGCATAAAACACGAGCCTTTTACAAGAAAGCCAAAGGCCTTGCAGAAGGCTTCAAAAAGGGCACCCAGGCTCTTCGAAACTGCGAGGGTAATCTTGTCCCCGACCCGCAGGGAATAGTGGATGTATTTAAGCAGCATTTCCAACAGCTGCCTAACAAGCATGACCAAGAGAGGGTGGTAGGGACCGAGGAAACCCCAACTCCAGCCGCTGAAGTAGTCCTCCCACCCGGCATCGAAGAAGTCGGCACAGCTATTCAGAAGCTGAAGAATAACAAGGCCGCAGGCTCAGATGGCTTGCCATCAGAGCTCTTCAAGGCTGGCGGCGATGTTCTGGTAGGGAGCATACACCAGATCATCTGTAGAATTTGGGAAGACGAAAGCATGCCCGACGACTGGAATACCAGCTGTATTTGCCCCATCTACAAGAAAGGTGATCCTACCTCTTGCAAGAACTATAGAGGTATATCCCTGCTTAATGTCGCATACAAGGTCCAGTCCAGCGTATTGTGTGAACGTCTAAAGTCATTTTGCACCGCACTAATCGGCAGCTACCAGTGTGGCTTCCTGCCCGGCAAATCGACTATAGACCTAATTTTAACACAACGACAAATCCTGGAAACAACCAACGAGTTTCGAATCGATACACACTATCTTTCCATCGATTTCAAGGCCGCATACGACAGCATTCATGGTGAAGGACTGTTTAGTGCGATGGCCGAATTCGGGATCCCGGGAAAACTGATCCAGTTGTGTCGCGCCATGATAAAAAATACGCGATGCACCGTGCAACTCGGTTCCAGGAATTCGGAAACGTTTAAAACATGCACCGGATTTCGGCAACTAGATGCGCAGTCATGTGACTTCTTCAACCCGGTGCTGGAGCAGATAGTGCGACAAGCAGGCGCCAACAGGGAGGGCACTATCTTCTAAAAGTCCGTCCAGCTGCTAGGATACGCGGATGATACCGATATCATCGCGTGTTCTCGCCGTGGCATTGTGGAAGCATTAACGGCGATTGAGGAACAGGCGGAACGAGTTGGTCTTAAGGTCAATGAGGACAAGACGAAATACATGCTGTCAAGCAAAAACCAATCCGTCGCTGACCACCTGGGACAAAATGTAACAATCGGCAGCTACAATTTCGAGGTAGTTAAGGAGTTTGTCTACCTCGGGGCAAACGTTAATTCCGCAGTGGAGATCCGGCATAGAATCGCCCTTGGCAACCGCTGCTACTTCGGCTTGTCCAAACAACTGTTTGACTCCTCACTCGAAAGGCCAAAGTCATGCTTTACAAAACGTTCATACTGCAAGTCTTGCTGTACGGAGCCGAAAGCTGGACGATCAACAGGACAGCGGAGCTGATTTTGGGTTCTTTCGAGAGAAAAATTCTGCGCCGGATATTGGGTCCTGTCTGTGAGGAAGGTGAATGGAGAAGAAGACACAACCGCGAACTTTACGAGCTGTACAAAGATGTGGATATAGTCCGGAAAGCAAATATCTGTCGGCTACACTGGCTCGGCCACATGGAGCGCATGGACATCAACGCTCCAGCTAAGAGGGTCTTCGACTCCGAGCCTCCTGGTTTGAGAAGAGGAGGAAGACCGAACCTCCGGTATAAAGACCAAGTAATCGGGGATGTAAGACATCATAGTCTTGATAACTGGAAGCAGCGTGCCCGGGACCGTCAAGGATGGAAGGCAGCTATAGCTCAGGCTCAGATCTTCCATGGATCGCTGGCCTGATAAGTAAGTAAGTTTACCTGCAGAGTGTAACTATACGAGCTAAGAAAAAGATAAGCTAGCAGTTCTATAGTGGCAGGTGGGAAGGATCAACCCTACTCTCATCGATATTTTAACCAATTTATCCTTGGGTGACCCATAGAAATGGTTCAAATTTGTGCCCAATTTTCAAAATATCGCAATCAGTGTATCGCAATACTAAAAGGAGCTCTTTGCGTCTGCTGTTTGGGGTTGAAATGGGAGGAGCCAATGACGCCACACTCGCGCGGCTGATCGAAGGGCCCATTGTCGACGATTTCGAAAACCAATATCGGGTGCGACACCAGGTTGCAATACAACGTTTGCAGTTCGGAGCAGGATTGAACCTACACCCAAAATTCGTCAGACCATACGAAGTTGCCAAAATCAAGTAAAATGATCGTTATGACGTCAGTATGGCAGAAAAGTC
Source organism: Eumerus sabulonum (assembly GCA_951905685.1). Taxonomy (NCBI): domain Eukaryota; kingdom Metazoa; phylum Arthropoda; class Insecta; order Diptera; family Syrphidae; genus Eumerus; species Eumerus sabulonum. The sequence continues at coordinate 92,666,660 of OX645060.1, forward strand.
AGATCTTACTTCATCATTAGAAGGCCATATGAAGCCCTGGATAAGACAACGGCAATGAAGATGGTGAAGGGGTGGCCGTGGAGCAGTGGTTAACATCATCGACCGCCGAGCGGAAGGTCTGTACTTCAAATTCGCTTCATAGCAAAGATAAAGTAATTCCTATACGGACAAAAAGGATGCAACGCATTTGTGAATGGAAAGTGACCAAACGTACTGCTGCAGACATAGCACTCACACTATATGGTCAACTGAAATTTATCCTCTGCGTATGCGATATTAAAGTGCTTTAACGAATTACTGCGGTCCATAACCGACGCGGAATTTGCTCGGCTTTCGTCCTATCTAGGACAACCACCCCTGAGAGCTTAGGAACATCAATGGTTGTGTGTATATAACACATCATAAGAGAATACAAAAAAAAAAACTTTGAAAAAAAAAAAAAAAAAAAACAGACGAGATGACTCGTCTGAGTCAGGGGATACGGCGGATGGCCGAATGTAAGATTTGCACAAAAGAGAGAGAGCAAGCACTTCATTTATTCATCGACCCGCCCCCTCCCACGCTTAACGATTTACGTAATCAAAAAAATGGGGAATCATGGCGTGTCCGGTCGGCATCCAGTGCAGTTCAAAAAAGAAAACGAAATAACAATAAAAGTAAAAGAAACAATTTTTTTGTTGCATTTTTCCTGGAACAGTAATAAGTGGATTACTTAATTTTGTACTAATTAAATTGTTTTTTTCATTCCTACATACAAACATATATGTGGCATTAAAAAAAATGGAAAAAGAAAAGAGCTCCCTGGGTTTATTTTATTATATTAATTCGATGGAAACTTTATTTTAAGGAAATTAAAAAAATAAAACTAAAAAAATTTTATTTGCTTCACTGTTCGCTTGCATTTCTTTGTTTTATGTACGCCAGTAGGAATCGATCTCTTCTAACTCGTTGGCAGTCACACAATGGATAAATCAGAACACCCAAGCCGTTACTCTTAACACTTTCAACCAAGCACTGTTGTCCTTGCAGCGAATGACTGACTTTAAAGAGTAATCGTCGGTCCTTTTTATTTCAGAAGGTTGTTGTACTTGTGGAACTTTAAGCCAATTGAGCCCCTCGATCAACACAGAAGATCAATATAGTTTTTCACACGAAATCCCCCTTGTTATGAGGTCTGTTGGCTTACTATTCCCTGAATAGCGACTCCAATTGGAAACCCTGCTGTGTATGTATGGCCTCCATCGCTGCATTTGTTCACAAATCCAATTCAGGGTAATTTTCGAGTCCAGTCCAAAGAAGGAATTTTTTTAATGGAACTTTCGTTTATTTTCGAAGATACGTATCAGCAGTGGGAGCTCGTCAAATCAAATTTAAAGGTGACACTCTGCTTTTAGAACACAGGAATGAAATAGTACTTGTATTCACAACTTTGATGTAGGCAACCACCCTTTGAGACTGGCATCATCAAAAATGTAGCATTTAATTTCAATAGTTAAAAAGGCTGAAGCTTCCCTCGATATCGCCATGCTCGTTAGCTGCAAGATGTTTTGCAAGCACTCATCTTAACGGCAACTCGTCATCCCACGTCAGCTTTCGTTTCCAAGTTGATTGAAACAACATTCTTGGTTTGATGGTAGTGGGACTGACAAATCCCAAAGGATCGATAATACGAGCTAAAATGGATTGAGATTAAGGAAATTTCGAACTAGTTGTACTGACACGCCAAGTATGGCTTAGGACCCTCTGATGTGTGAGAAAATCTTGCGATGAGATCGAATTACGAACGTTAACACGGTTCAAAGTCCATTTTCTGAGTTTCGTTGATGCTGTGCCGATTATTTCAGTAGCTTCTTGAACAATTTTCTGCTCTTTGGATCAGAGTTCACACTAAGGACTTAATCATCTACGTAGAAGCATTTCTCCCGTTATTGGCATGTCGTAGGAAAACGTATTTTATCCTCTTTTAGGCGATGATGTTTCGTGGTCGTGAGCAGAAAGGGATTGCTACATATATAAGCCGAACGTGGCTCTGGTCATGCGGTACTCCCGGTAACTCAGTTGACCAAAATCTTCAATGGATTTGTACCAAATAAGGCCACCAGCATCTCGATTTTCTTTTTTCACCAAAGTCTGAAGAAACGCCTTATCGACATCTGCCACTAACCCCACTTTTTCTAGTCGAAAATTCAATAATATGCTTAATACGTCCGGTAGTAAAAACGTTCTCGTCATTAAGAGAGGGAACATACTCTAAAGGACTCGAGGCATCAAATACTACTCTGGTTATGCGGTTATCTCTTTACACAAGACAGTGTGGCAAAAAACTGATTAGTATTCCTTTATTTTGATCGGATCCGACCAAATAAGTTGTTAAGATGACTTACCGCCACACCTTTACTGCCATTGGAAACAGCGTTTGATTCCTTCCATAGTAGACTCGCTTCGTAGCGATGGCCGTTACGACTGATGTATCTGTAAACAATCTGTAAACTGCTGTTGTTTGTCTGTTACGACAGCCCAATAGTAACTAGTACAATAGACCAACTCCCTCCTCCTCGTCTAAATTCACAACAACCCTATCAGCCAATGCCAACAAGCTGAAGATATCGCACACTGGTTCTGGTACACTAACCACATCTACGCATATATCTGGCATTACAATAGTCCCTTTATGCGCAACTTAACCCTTTTTAAGATGTATGTGATAATTTTGCTAACAACCAAACGGAATAACCGATATTTGTATTGTTTCACATCTATCCAAAATATTATGTTTACGTGCAAGTTAGTGTGTTAGTGTGCGCAGTGGTTGGTGTGTTGGACTCTGATGCACGAGATGAGCGAGTTCGGATCCCGATAACACCAACGCCATCGTATGGTAATTTTCGCGACGTCGCTCCTTGGTGAGGTACCGGCAAAACCCCCCGTAGTATACTTGCTATGAAAAAGCTTCTCGACTCACGCAGTTCGAAATCGGAACTAAACCTGTGTAAAATATAAATCACCGACAACATGTATCATTAAGGCAAGCTTTATTCTGGCCCTTCGTGGGCTGTAACGCCACCAAAGCAAACAACACTTTCTTTACCAAAACTCTGTTAACAACCACCAACGGTAACTGCGTGCACCACTATTATCCTCTCATTCGCGCCAACTACAATAATATGGGCCGTCTTTAAAATTACAAACTTAACAGAGCTTTGCATACACATGACGTAATTGTCTTTGCTTTGGTTTTCGCCATTGACTTTTCACACAACGACATATGCTTTCCAGCACATTTAACCCATTTGAGAAAACGAAAACTTTCACACTTCTTTAATGTCTGACCCATTTTTGTGCATCTGAAACAACAGTTGTTCTTTCTCACAGTTCCTAGATAAATTATCGTCAAAATCACAAAAAAAAAATTCTCATTCGCAAGAGCTTTTACTCCGCGGTAAACTCCTTCATCAACGACTGGGTATTTAGTACACAAGATCCTATGTGGAATATCCAGGATGCAGGATGAATAAGCGCGTCGCCTGGGTCTGCAAAAAACCTGCTAAGCTGAATACTTTGCTCGCGCACGGTGGCGCACCCTTGGGGTCGACGTGGTGTGTGTCGAATTCCTTCGCCCTATATCACTGAAGCTCCTCCTCATTTTTCTCCTAAAAATGTGAAAAGAACAATAATGCAATATGCCGCGAGGTGTGGCTGCTATTTCAATTCACATTCCTTCATATCCCAGGCACTCATGGTTTGTGTCGAACAATTGTCGAACGCAAACAAAACAAGCACATAGCGGGTGGTTTATTTGTAGTTGTTTTTTTCTTTTTGCTGGAGTAAGTCAAGCTATCGTATGGAAATAACACCTACAGTAGCTAGTGATTTTGAGAAACTGGCGACTGAATTTGCTCTCACGACTTGGCCCGTCAGCGATGTATTTTCTTGACTATTGCTCATTGAGGTTCCCTTCCTCCTTCATCCTTTGTTTTTCCCACGCTGTGTTTAAGACGTATAAACGTATTTTCATAATCATTTGTGCGCACGCTAATTATACAAAAAAAAAAATAATTAGAGTGCTCCAATAGGAAACAGAAGCCGCAAAAACAAAAAAAAAAACTTTTACAACTATTATTATTATTACCCACGCCTCTTTCCCCCCCAGATACCGCGCGAGCTGGGGTCCATTTACACCGAGTACGACGGCAATGTTTGCAAGTCTAATCGGCACTTTTTTATTTTTGCTGTAGGAACTTTCGAACTATCCTGCACGTATTCAGGATAACTGCTTTTGACATTTCGTGCAGGAGACGTTCGCACTTTAATTTTTTTAGCTCGTCAATAGCAGCTTTTTTTTTTTTTTTTTTTAGAAACTCGCGCAGGCTCAAGAGTTTTATATTCTCTTACGATGTGTCATATACACACAACCTGAACGGAGTGCCGTGGTTTTTTGGATCGTTGATGTTCGTTAACTCTCAGGGGTGGTTGTCCCAGATAGGACGAGAGCCGACCGAATTCCGCGTACTAATTGGTTCTAGTCCGTACTAATTCGTTCAAGCGCTTTTTAATATTGGATACGCAGAGGATGAATTTCTGTTGACCATATACTGTGAGTGTTATGCCTGCAGCAGTACATCTGGTCAGTTTCCATTCACACCTGCGTTGCATACTTTTTTGTCCGTGTAGGAATTTCTTTTTTCTTGGCTACGAAGCGAATTGAACTATAGACCTTCCGCTTAGCGGTCGATGATGTTAACCACTGCACCACGGCCACCCCCGTGCTCGATGATTCCCGTGCTGGATATGATAAAAGGGACCACGCGGATTGTGTTTAGCCTTTCCCGTTGTTTGATTTCACTGGCCAGTTCAGTGTATTTCCCCGCTTTTTCACCGAATGATCTGTTGATGTTGACAGAGAGCGGCACTGCTACATCCAGGATATATCCATTTTTGTTGGTCTTATCGATCCACACAATATCGGGTCTATTCGCTGGTGTTGAGTAGTCGGTATTCAACGCTCGGTCCCAATACAATTTGGAGCTCGAGTTTATTAAAACCTCACATGCTTCGTACCCGTAATACGGTTTCTTGACTTCTATAAAATTGCATCTCATGGCGAGCTCTTGATGTATGATTTTAGCCACTTAATTATGCCGCTTGAGATAGTCATTGCTAGCTAAAGCTGTAGACCCGTTTATAATATGGTCGATGGATTCTATCCCTTGTCGGCACCGACGGCTTAGGTTGTCTATGTCCTCATGTAGGATTGCCCGTCGGTATTGGTGAGTAGCAACAATACCGTCTTGTATAACGATGGCGAATCCTTCAGTTTCTGGATACAGTCGACCTCTGCGCAGCCAGATAGTTGAAGCTTCCTTGCTAATCCCATGCCCACCCAGGAGATGATGGTACTTCCCATAGATTGGCTTGCTCTTCCACTGCTCTATAATAGTGGGAGCCGAGCGGATGTTGTTGCTCGGTTGAAACTCCAAGTCACCTAATTTCAGTGGTGTGAAATTTGTATCTAGCTGCATCAGAAGATTGTATCTTTGGTTGTTCATGTGGTTTTCAGCAAAGAATCGTCGCATCTGGTCTACTTGCATAAAGTGTTGGCTGTATATGTCTATTATTCCTTGACCTCCTTCATCTCTGAGCAGATAGACACGTTGTACTGCCGCCCTTAGGTGGTGATAGCGGCGAGATGTTAACACTGATCTTAGGTCCCGTTCAATATCTTGCAGATCAGTTTGGCTCCATTTTATGAGGCCAAAGGAATATGTTAACACAGGGACTGCGTATGTGTTGATAGCTTTTGTGAAGTTACCCCCGTTCAGTTTGGTTTTACACAGCCGCTTCACTCTATCATTGAACCGATTTCTGAGGTGACACTTCAGCCTGCTGTGTTGGACTCCACGCATTTCATGAAGGCCAAGATATTTATAGCTCTCTTCTTCCCCGAGCATTGCTATAGACCCATCATCAAACGCGAATCCTTCTGTTCGCATGATATTTCCTCTAACCATTTTAACAGCTTTGTATTTGACGAATCCGAACTTCATGTGGATGTCATTGCTGAAGTTTCTGACTATGTTGAGCAGGCTAGCCAGATGTTGTCTGGACCTTCCAAATAGCTTTAAATCATCCATGTACAGGAGATGAGTGATGTGTCACTGCAGATCGCCAACCTTGATACGATATCCATCCGATGAATCGTTAGGGATTCTGCTAAACTAAGTGGAGCTAAACCAAGGCAGAACCATAAAGGACTGAATGAGTCACCTTGAAATATTCCTCTACTTATGCTTATCTGCCTTGTCCTTATCTCTCCTCTACTTATAACGGTCTTCCACTGGTTCATGGCATCCCAAAAGAAGAATATCAGTTTGGGGTCTACGCTATGAATCTTTAATGTTTCTAATAGGTAGGAGTGCCTAACACTGTCAAAAGCCTTTTGGTAGTCAATGTAGGCTACACTGAGGTTACGCTGGTTGTTTTTTTTTTTGAAGTGAAAACTTCTTTAGCATCGTTGTGATTTGAAACTCGATGAAACGAAAAAGCGACAGTAAAAAAAGACAAACATATACATCTATAGGATTTAACGTGCGAGAGGATGAGATAGAAGACATTATACAATGTTTCTTATATTTGTGATCTCCTCTTTGTGCTGTGCTTCGTACCCTCACCAATGTCTACCAAGGCATAGTGGAGTGGAGGTACGTGCTACGCACGATCTTGCTGCACTGAAGTCGAACTCGGAGAAAATGTATGAGAAGAGGATCTGGGGTACGGCTTAATCGTTCATATTTTCTCCCTTTGTTTGACTGTATTAGTATCTACAGTAGATGCTTGTGGGCCCGAGCGTTGTACGTGTGTAAATACGTGTCATTGTGCGCCTACGTATTACGAAGCTTGTGTGGAGGCGTCATAGCAACCGTGGTGTATTGTACACGTGTATCGTTCACATAAACATTTCATCATTTTAATATAAACATTTTTCAACTATGCCGAAAACGAATGCAGAATATTGCCGTGATTATCGGAGAAAACAAAACGAAAACAAGACTAAAAAGACTGCAAAAAGTTCAACGGATCGTGTTCGTGAATTTCGTGCACGCCGAAGGGCATTATTGAGTGTACAAAACAATATTTCTAATCCGCCCAATAAGGATTCTACTGTACAAAATAGTGAAAATGATCATAGTAACTACAGTGAAATCTCCCTTGAACGGACAGCAATGGTGCAAATTTTTTGTCCATCTAAGGGAGTTCTCCGTTTAAGGGAAATCAAATAAAAAAACGTTATTTTGGCACGATTCCGATATCCGAGGTAAGGCATTTTGAAAACGCAGTTTTGTAGATCTGGATGAAATAAGCACAAAAAATAAAGTACCAATTTTCTCGTTTTCGCCTAGTTTAGGAAGTATTAAGGTTTAAAAATGGATTTCTCAGAAAATATTATTTTTTTCTGCTGTGGGATAAAATTTTGTTTGCATACTTGTGGGCCTGCAACCCCCCTGCTTGGGCTCACTGTAGGATTTAGAGTGGGTGCAATGTTGGGTATATACAAAGTATAAGCGCCCAAGATTGATGAATGCCACTTCTAAAGAAATAAATAAATAGATCGGAGATGAGGACTATTCGGAAGTTTACCCAAAAATTATTTCAAATAATACAGTAAAAACAATTACATAGGTGTATACATGAATGTACGTATCACCTGGATTACTAACTAGTCCTAAAAGTATGCCTACATTTTATGCATGTTAGTTTATGCAGCAACATGTCAACGCAGACTTTCTTTAGGCCCACAAGTATGAAAACAAAATTGTATCCCACAGCAGAAAAAAATACAACTGTCAAAATTCTCTACCTCGGTAATCGGAATCTCCCCAATAATTTTTTTTTTTTATTTATCACATAACTTTCTTCAAATGAGTGATTGATTAGGTGGTGAATTATGAGCCTCTATGTTACATCTAACAAAAAATAGATAGTAGATATGTATGTATTCAAGTATTTTTCGAAAAAAATCCCTTCTTGGTAAGAAAACCCTCTAACAGGCAAAGTTAAAATAACGACGGAAGGTAAAACTGAATTTTTGTTTAGGTTAGATATTAGTGTAAGAAGCACGAATTTAGTGGCGAGATGAGAAATAAGTAATTAGTTTGATCACCAGGTAAACAAATTGGAAGGCGGCCCCAGGGCAGCCTTACCCGTTTAAGCATAAAAAAACAATAAGGTGTATATTTGTTGGGAAAAAAAAAAAATTATTTATTGAAAAAAAATCAAAATTATTTTCTTTTATGGTATTCCAAAAAACACTTTTTGGCGGCTGAACAGCACAAGTGCAGATCACATTTCGAACAAATGCATTGTGTTTGCGATGTTTTGCAAAGTTTGCATTTTTTTTTACCACCATCTTTGCCGAGCCATAATGGAAAATGACCGATATTGTCATACCTTATGTCAGCCACAGGATGCTTTGCCCTCTGACCGATGCCAGAACTAGTACTGGGCTCTTTTTCTTGGGTTGAAGGCCGACCAACTGAACGTTTTCCTGTATAGGACACAAGACCTGCAGCTATCTCTTCACGAAATTCAGGCAACGTCAGCAACTTTTTTTCTGTATGATTTGAATACTCAGAAGATTTTTCAGCTTCGATACGACGATATAAAATATATGCATTTATAGCAGCCATGTCAACCAAGTGATAAACAAGTCTTATCATTGGGTTTCTAGTCTTGAGTCGAATATGATATCGACCCATAAGACAATCCATTAGATCAACTCCCCCCATGTGGCTGTTATATTCCCGTACAATTTGTGGGCAGTCAACATCAATGTACTTTTTCTCCTTTCGATCATAACGCGATGCCTTGCTTGGGTGATTGGATGGGTCCACTTTTGAAAATGGCAAAGTTCCAACATATGTTGATGCTAATCGGACATTTTTATTGTCTCTCCACAAAACAGTACTAATGTCAATGCCATACACGTTACCTACATATTCAATTGAATGGCCCCTATCTTCTGTAAAGTCTTTATCCAAAGGAAGCTTACAGTTTGGTATCCTGTTGGCTCTGATCGTTCCTAAAGCATATATTCCTCTGGCACGCAGATATACCAATAAAGGCAACGTGGTATAAAAATTGTCAAAATAGACAATGTGGTGAACAAAATTTGGAATGGTTTGTGATAATCGCACCACAACATTGGCACAACTACCAAGATAAGGTGTATTGGGTAAAATTCGATTATCACCGGCACCATTATATATTTCAAAGCGGTAAGCGAAACCATGAGAGTCGCATAAAACAAATAATTTGATTCCCCATTTATGCGGCTTGTTCGGAAGATATTGGCGTAAGTGGTGTTTAATTTTTGTGCTGCACATTTGCTCATCAACACACAATCTAGCGGTTTTGGGAATTCAATCATCGCTCATTGAATTTATCAGATAATTTTCGAATACGAAACAGTGGATCGTATCCTGGCTGACCTTTTTTGACGCGATCAGTTTCAGCCTGAAATGATAGGTACTTTTTTATTGCAGTAAACTTTTTCAACGACACAATTGTTTTTATTGGCTGAAATGCATTTTTCCCGGAGCCCGTGTTGTTACTCCACAAATAGAATTTAATGCACAACAACTGGAATCATTATCAGTTCAGCTCTCTAAAGTAGGAGAAATATGTGCTTGTCAAACTATGTTGGATGATAGTAATTCAGTTTTAGTTGTGCCTATTTACATTTCTCCCAACCAATCAATAAATACAATTATTGAATTCATCCACGAAAATTTAATAAAATACACACCAGAGGTATCGCGAATTCGTAAAAAAGATTACGATAAAATTCCAATGATTTTAAGTGGAGATTTTAATGTGAATTTTGCATTAGATACAGCGATCCCTTTGATTGAGTTTCTAAACACCAAATTTAATTTAAAAATGTGCAGCAGTCGCACTGTATCAACAACAAGATCAAAAACAGTAATTGACTCAGTATTTCAAAGATACATTCATCAAATCGAAACTAAAGTATTTGTTTCATACTTCAGTTACCATAAGCCTCTCGTATCATTTATCGAGAATTCAAACTCGGAAGCTGAATAAATTTATGTAATATATATGTATGTGAATAAAATGCAAATAATTTTTAAACTTGGTATCAATATCATCATAAATAAACCCTATCTTATCTTACTCCTGACATTCGTCCCATTATCTTAAAGTTTACATTTTTGAAGGTTTCACTTCTATCACGTGTGAACTGCACACATGTCTTTTTTTTTTTTTATAGTCACACTCGTACTCAAGGCTAAGGCCTTATAACGTTTTGAACGTTGTTCGAGCGAAGGTAACAGGGAGAGGGAGAGTTTCGCGCAGGTTGATATTTTTCCACACTACCTGAACGGAGTGCAGTGGTTTTTGGGTCGTAGATAATCGTTCACTACTCTCAGGGGTGGTTTGTCCTACATAGGATGAGAGCCGACCAAATTTCGAGTTGATTATAATTCACGGTAATTCGTTCATGCACTTTTTGGTGTTGATATTGCATACACAGAGGATGAATTTAAATTGACCATATACTGTGAGTGTTATGCCTGCAGCAGTACGTTTGGTCGCTTTCCATTCACAACTGTGTTGCATACTTTTTTCCGTATAGGAATTGCTTTTTCTTGGCTATGAAACAAATTTGAACTATGGACTCGACTCGGCTCGACGGTCGATGATTATAACCACTGCACCACGGCCACTCGTGAGTGAGTTGAGTTGTTGGTAACAATAGCGTCTACCGTGATCAACTCTTTACAGCCTCTGGAATTCCTTGCGCATCCTTTCTGCTCGTTTGAGATGATATTATACAGTGTTGCCAGATTCGGTCACCGATAATGGATGTCAGAGCCTTGTATAAGGTTGACAAGCAAGTTATCGGCCTGTAATTCGCTGGATTGTCAGATTCTCCGTCCTTAGGGAAGAAGTTAGGGATGTGGCACTGTTTTTCCAGAATACGGTTGTAGTTTCTGACAACGTGTGTGTGTGCATTAGTGATTTTTTTTAGCCAAAAGTTTTGAAGTTCACCCGGACCCGGCGCTTTTCAATTTTTGCTTTTTCTCAGTTCATCTACGCTGATTGGGGAGGTGTTCATTTGTGGATACTCAGGCGCTGTGCTTAACCATATAGATTGGGAATTATGAGCTTGGCGGTTTTCCCATATGTTTCCCCAGAATATTTCAAGACTCGTTGCATCGGGTAACTGTTGGGCATTTTGTTGATTATTGCTGGTCAGTTCAGAGTAAAACTTTCGTTGGTTATTTTGGAAGTTTCTATTTTCAATCCCTGTAGACAGACTAACCAAATATCTCCATAATCGCGAGCTTATGACTTGTAGTCTCTGGGTGAGTCTGTCAATCAGCATGTCAAGCTCCTGGTGTGTTATTTCATCGAGAACTCGAGGGCGCATGATACCCCTGACCTTGCTGATCAAATGCCTTGATCTGACACCTCTTTTATATTGGGTTAGGCGGCCAAGCTTGACTCGTAACACTGATATCTTGGCCTCAAGTCGGCATTGCCATACTGGTTTGATGATACGCTGTTGACTGACTATTGGTGTTGTGTTGATCTTACGACCAACTGATCTACATAGCCGTACAGTAAATTATGCCTAGTACATGTCCTAAATCATGATGATCTTGTAGGTGGTATACAATGATGTTATTTAGATGTTCGATAACAGTAGCTAATTGTTTGTCCATGTGAACTTTGGGAATCCTTGGTCTACATAATGGGTCCAATCCTTGAAATTCGGTTAGGGCTTGATCCAAACTATCGAAGACCAGTTGGAACAAAACACCTCTAGGTCCTTATGAAGAGCTATAGTTATTCAGCTCTTCGTCAGCTTGCAAGGCATTTTCCGTTGATTGCTGCTCATTTTCCGTCGTTCTGTTTGGAAGGCTCAGTCTATGCCTGGGTCACAGCTCATCCATTATTTCCTGTTCGATAACTGCCATTACTATTTGTGGCAGTAGTAGTCTTTCTCGGATCGCTCTTACTCTGTTTGCTACTTTCTGTGCACTGATTCTCTCCGTAAGCTCTGGGTACAAGGCTTAAAATAGCTCGTACTGCCTCTCTCTATATCCAGCGGTATCGCTCCCACATTTCGTTGCTCTGTGGTGGCAACGCGTAATGTCTTTATTCATATCTTCTGACCATGCTATGCGTTGTCTAGGAAGTCCAGCTCGTGTGGTCTCGGGCAATGATACCCTCGAAACAGTCGGGGCTGGTGCAGGTGCTGTAGATGGTATTGCTCTGCTTCTTGGTTCCAGGATTCTGTTTGTTCGGGTTATCCCGGTGTGCATGTCCTGCGGTTCTGCATCAGCACTACCGGCTCGCATACTGCTATCTCCAGCGGTAGCTCTAGAGTTAGCCCGGGCACCCCGGGATGGCGGCATTATTATCGTTCTATTTCTTAATTGTCTCTCCATTGTTTTTATGGGTTGGTTTGCAGTTTTCCTTCAGTTATGTATTTTATATTGGTGCCTGCATACTCGGCAGTTGTGACATCTATTTTCTTGACTCAGGGATCGCGGGTGTGTCAATCCCGTGGCATTCGTCCATAGCCCCCTTGCACGATTTAAGAGCCGCTCCGTTTATGGAGTACAGACGCTCACCTACATGCTTTCTGGTTACCAGTCTAGGATGCAGGATTTTAAAATGTTGTTTGGTCCGCGGGTGGTATTTTATTTTCCACCAACCCGATATAACTTTTAGGGCGTTCCTCAATTCGCCTCCTGGGGACGCGCCCTCTAGGGATACAACACCCCCCGAGGGTTATTGTTGTTATTATTATTGTTATTATTATTGTTATTATTATTATTACAATCGTTATTTTTATTGTTATTATTATTACTATAATTGTCATGAAAAGCTTCTCGAAACTCCCCGTTCGGATTCGTCAACAAACTGTAGGAACTGTAGGCTAAATAAAATCACACGCACATGGATGATTGAGAGGAGCTTGGCATTGATCCTTCATGGACTGTAACACCAACATACATACAATAATATGTTATTAAGACTATATTTCACAGGATCATTTCTGTAGTCAGTCTTCATTTACTTTCAAAGTAAACTAAAAGAATATATTAATATTATTATTATTAGTTTTAGTGAAGGCCTGCAGCCGTTCGTAAATAAGCTGATAGGTCCTTATCGGTTTGGCTTCAAGCCAGGGAAATCCACGATCGACCAAATCTTCACACTACGGCAGATCCTGGAGAGTACCAATGAATTTCAAGTCAACACTCGCCACGTAGTTGCCGACTTCAAGGCCGCTTACGACAGCATCCTGCTAGCTGGTCAGACTTTGCAGGATGACTCTGGAGAACGCTCGCTGCTCCATCCGAATCGGTGCAAAACTGACCTATAGTTTCGAAGTCAAAAAAGGATTTAGACAGGGCGATACACTGTCGTGTGATTTTTTTTAGCATCATACTAAAATGATTGTGCATAAATCACAGGCTAGTACATGAGGCGCAATCTATTTCAAATCTTCGCACTGACATAATAGGTAGCGACAGCGAGATGTCAATGAGGCGTTTGCGAGTATTGAGATGGAGGCAGCAAAAACTGATTTTGCAATTAATGTGGGCCAGAACGTGCAGATTTGCATATATAAGTCTGAAGTAGTTTGGACTTCATATACCATGAAATCAAGCGCAGAATTACTCTTGCCAACCGCTGTTACTTTGCAATTGTGCAATGAAGCCCTCTCTCGTATGACCAAGGAGACCTTATATAAGACCTTTATCATCCTTTATCTAAAGCGGATGAAGTAATCCTTGGTCGTTTCGAAAGAAAGATTCTGCGTGCAATCCTATAAACAGAGATGAGGGTGGAACGAGAAGACTCAGCCACGAACTGTACGGGCCGTACAGCGACATGAGTCTAATCCGTCGTCTTTGAATCCAACCCCGAGGGACGAAGAAATAGAGGACGGCCGCATTTAAGGTGGCGCGCATTATGGATTTATTGGTAAGAACAATCATTCCCATTAATTATGACATGCAACGTCGTTCAACTGGCAGATCCATGGTACGAACAACCGAAGGAGATTGAAGTACTGATTTTATCAGATATTTTCCGCAATTTTTGACGCATGGATTAGTTAAGGGCCCAGCCAACACTCCAATGGCACAAAACACAAGATTTGGCTGGATACTATCGGTATCAGTTAGCACTATTCCAACCCCATGGAAGCCGATACAAGCTAATATACTCATATTATGTAACAGTGTGTGCAGTACAGATGAAGGTTTGATGAAATTTTGGGAATTAGGGGAAGTTCCAAGTACAAGGATCAAGTCTACTGGGAAAGAAATGTGCAAGGATCACTATCAAATGACACACAAACAGGATGCCAAAGATTGGCAAGAGACGAAGGTCCTCGGAATGAATATTCCAATTTTATGCGAAAATATATTAAACTTGGACACATGGAGGAGGTATCAGAGGGTCATATTGGAAAAAAGATATTATCTTTCACATCATGCAGTTAGAAAAGGCGACAGCACTACTACCAAACTGAGAGTGGTATTCGCCGCCTCCGCAAAGATTACATCTGGAGAATCACTAATCAGCATTATGATGACCGGTCTCACGATTCAAAAGGATTTGTTTTCCTTACTAGTTCGATGGAGGTCGTTTCCAATCGCCTTCACAACTGATGTTAAAAAATTATATTGGCAGATTTTAGGCGACTAGGAGGATCGAAACTTATAACGTATCTTGTGGAGAGAAAACTCCAAAAATCTGATCAAGGAATACGTTTTCAAAACCGTCATATATGGCACATCATCCGCACCGTACTTGGCCATTAAAACACTATGTCAGCTAGCTAAGGATGAAAAGAAGGACTACCCACGGGCAAGCAAAACACTGCTTGAAGGATTCTATGTAGACGATTGTTTGGGAGGTGCAAATTCTTTAAGAGAGTGTCAAGATCTGCGAAGGGAATTGACGCAGCTACTTCGGAAAGGTGGATTCAGCTTACCCAAGTGGAAATCAAGCAATGTAGCATTCATAAGGACATTGCCAAAAGGAGTGACTGAATTTGAGCCATAACTTTGATAGTGATACAGCGTTTAAAATGTTGGGAATAACATGGTGCCCAAGCACAGACGAATTTCAATTTAAGAAAAAGAGAAAAGAGACCAGAATGGTCGAAGGAAAACCAACAATATTGGCCAGCTGACAAATCCATAGTGGAAGTAAAAGAAATGCCTGAGACTCGAAAATCTCAGGCTTGTCTGGCGATGCATCCCAGCAATCCTTCACGCAAAGTTGACATTTTTTTAATTTTTCACCACTTTCAAAACTTCAACGCGTAAGTGCATACTGTCTGCGGTTTAAATTCAATTGCCAACGGAGCAAGAGACATGAACCACTACTTTATGGTAGGTTAACCATTAAAGAACTACTGGAAGCAGAAAGAGCGCGTGTAAGGGGTGCTCAACGCAGTTTTTCTGAAGATATAAAGAGTCTTATTGCAAATAAAGCACTCAAATCGAACAGCAAAGTATCATCACTGAATCGAGTCATCGACGCCAATGAGATATTGCTAGTGGGAGGTCGGTTGAAACATGCTCACCTATCAGTTGATCAGAAGTTACCTATGGTTCTGTCATCATCGCATCCACTGACAAAATTATCAAAAACAAGACCCATATTAAGGCCATAATAAATAAAAGCACCAGGTGTTTCTGATTCAAGGCTATGGAATCTGTTACGTATCAGACTTTGAATTCTTACTTTTTATTATATATCCCTGTGGCTAATTAAATATAAAATACTAATACCTTACTTTTTATGTCCACTATTATATAATTTTCCCCGCTATTAAAGCTTACCTATACTTAAAAAAAAAACATTTCACAACCCATATACATGTAAATAGTTTTTACCGTTAATCTTAAATGAGGACTTGTATCTGAATTAGTAAAACGAGCGAGTACTCGCTTAGTCTCGAAGGTAATGAGAACGAAAAGAATAAAAGAATAAAAGAATAAAAACGGAAAAATAGAACCGCGTGTTTCATTGGAAACTTTTTAGTTTTATTAGGAAGCACCTAATCGCCGCCGACGTAATCACACTTACGTCGAAACATTTTGGTGCCGAAACCCGGGACATTGGTCCCAGACGTGTAATTGTAGTGCGAACGCTTCATTGGAAGTAAAAAGTGAAAAATCGAATCCGAAAAGGCTAAGCGGAGTATCGTCGCGAGTAAGATTGTGTGAAGTTCGCGGGTTGAAACGTGAAATTTAGTAAAAAAAAAATAAAAAAAAAAGGAAAAGTTCCGGGAATAGTCCACATACTTTGGTCGACAGTTATTTCGCGTGTATCGAACAATTGTGAGTGTGTTAATGCGTAGAAAAGAGCTTTTGTACATAGGTACACTCTTGTCAGCACGTCTGAATTGAAACAACCCCCATAAGAACGCTACGCATTCGTAATCGTCAAACAGAGCTTTTCATATACTGTCATCAGTAAGTCAAAAAAGGGTAAACAAACATGACCTCAGACGATGAAAAAGAAATGCTCGATGCTGGTGGAATTAAAGTCACTAAGGACTTCAACAAAGGGCAATATCACGCGGATCCGAAATTTGATTGCGAACAAAGGATCGACACTACCACCAGAAGAGTTAGAGTGTAGGCTTGGAATCCTGGAGTCGTATTTCAAACAGATTCTTACCGTTCAAGCGGGCATTGATTAGATTTGCCCGGAAGTGGAGAAAGCGACAAATGCTTCACTTATCGGAGAAATCGAAGAATCATACATCAGTGCGAAGTCAAATATTCTCAAATGGATGCCTAAACAAAGAACTTCTGTGTCGGATGTTAGTATGATGGAAGCACCTGCATTTCCACCCTTCACATCGGGTTTAAGACGGGAAATCAAATTGCCAAAATACGAAGGAAAATATTCAGAGTTCCCAAAGTTCATTACATTGTTCAACAAGTTGGTACATCAAGATAAAACATTGGATAATTGTGAACGATTTCTGATATTAAAAGAAAGCTTGGGTTCAAGACCATTAGCTGCGATTGCGGATTTTGATGAGGCAGAGGACAACTATCCAAACGCACTAGAACGCTTGAAGAAGTGTTTTGATAAGAAGGCGCTTATGTTTGAAGAACATATCGCTGCCCTGTTTGAAATGCGAAAGGTAACCAGAGGATCTGCAGAACACTTGCGTCAAGTGATCAATACTACAAATGCACGTTTGAGTGCGATGCTTTCACTTGGTAACTATGAGAACATTGCAAATGCGCTAATCATATTCCTTGTAATAGAAAAACTAGATCCAGAATCACAAGCCAAATGGGAAGAAGCAGTTGACTATACGAAGCTATCAACATTGGATGAGTGTTCAACGATTTTATCCAGACGTTGCCAGACTCTGGAGGCGCGTGAAACGAAATCGGAACGCAACGAAGAAACGCAAAAGCTAGCTCGAGATGTTCGTCGGGACGTTAAGGCAAAATTTATTCCCAAGAGAAATCAGACCACTTCGTTGGCCATAGAACATGCAGCCTGCACTATTTGTCGCAAGACTGTGCACGAGGTAATAAATTGCTCTTAATTTTTGCGTATGAATCCACATGACCACTACTCAGCGACACGATCGTCAAGACTCTGCATTCTTTATCTGAAGAAGGGACATTGGTTCATGAACTGTAACGCTGAGAAATGTAACAAGTGCAATCAGCCACATCATGTTTTATTACATCGAAACATCACAACAACGCATGTGTCAAATGCAGTCAAAACCGAGGAACGTCATGAAGAGAATCTCTCGTCAGCCCAAAACGTATTATGTACCAGCTTGCGCACACCCGTGGTAAAGGAGGTTTTTCTAGAAACGGCAATAGTACTGATAAAAGATGTTTTTGGCCGCTATCACCCAGCGCGTGCCATCTTGGATTCAGCATCGCAAATTAATCTTATGTGCAATTACTTGGCGCAAACATTAAAGCTAGCGACAACTTCGTGTGCACTAGATGCTAATGGAATTAGTGACATCAGCACCAACATAACAAAAAAGGTGCAAACAACCATGAAATCAAGAACCAGCGATTACGAGATGTTATCTCTAGATGGGGAATACCAAAAGACATCAAGATGGCTGATCCGAATTTCAATATACCTTCTCGCATAGATTTATTATTGGGTGCAGAAATATTCCTGGATCTGTTGTCTACTGGCCAAATTAAACTCAATTGTGGATTGCCGCGACTTCAGAAGACCTTGCTGGGCTGGGTGGTATCTGGTAGTGCCAAGAAGTGTGAAGGGGATAGAATACGCGCTCTAAATATGATAACTGTTGTGACACCCAAAGAAGTTCAAGATAGGGAGCTTAACACATTGGTGGAGCAGTTTTGGGAAGCTGAGAAAATCCCTATGAAAACAAATTTCCTAACTGATGAAGAACAAGAATGTGAACATATTTTTCTGCGAAGTGTGCGTAGAGACGGAGTTGGCAGATTTATTGTAAAAATTCCATTCAAGGACAGTGTGAAACAGTTGGGAGATTCCTTTCAAACTGCGGAGTGGCGCTTCTTGGCCTTAGAAAGACGACTCGGTAAGAACACAGCGTTACAAAAGGCATATACGGGTTTTACGGATGAATACATCAAGCTTGGACACATGGTCGAAGTGGAAACAGCAGAGGTAGGTGGCTTGAAATACTTTTCTCCTCATCAATATGTGTTACGACCTGAGTCCACAAGCACGAAGCTTCGTGTTGTATTCGATTGTAGCCGTAAAACTAGCTCTGGCTTATCCCTAAATGATGTAATGCTGAAAGGGCCGATAGTGCAGGATGATTTACTGGCGATTGTCTTACGTTTTCGAAGCTACAAGTTTGCTCTTACCGCCGACGTAACGAAAATGTACCGTCAAGCATGGGTTGCTGATGAGGATACAAAATACCAAGCCATTGTGTGGCGAGAGTCGAGTCAGCAAAGGTTAATAACGTATCGCCTCCTCACAGTCACCTATGGCACAACCGCTGCTCCATACCTCGCGACACGATGCCTTAAAAAGTTGGCTTAAGACAACAAAGAAGAGTATCCATTGGGATCTGAAAAGGTATTAAACGATTTTTATATGGATGATTTCATCAGTGGAGCTAACACAGAAGAAGAGCTTTTTCGAACATACACAGAAGTATCCGAACTCACGGACTCTGCACATTTCACATTACGTAAGTGGCATTCGAACAACGCTAAATTCCTAAAACAGTTACCTGACGGTGACAAGGAAAGACCACTGCGAGTCAATGATTGTGAGATTATAAAGACTCTTGGTATAGTATGGGAGCCTACATTGGACGCATTCACGTACGTTTGGCCTGATTTGCCGAATGAGAGATCCATTACGAAAGGGATTGTGCTAGCGGAAATGTCATCATTGTTTGATCCTCTTGGACTGGTTAATCCAGTTGTGGTGAAAGCAAAAATATTTATCCAAGACTCATGGATCATGAAGCTATCTTGGGATGCGCCATTGCCTTTACATCTTCACACACAATGGGCTGAGTTCCGAAAGAAGTTGATAGCCATAAAGGAAGTCAAGATTCCTCGATACATATTAAGCCCCACAAAGAGCATTAGTGTGGAAATGCATGGCTTTGCTGATGCTTCTGAACGGGCTTATGGATGTTGCCTCTACGTGCGTTGTATCGACAACAAAAATAATGTCACAGTAAGACTATGGAGTGCAAAATCCAGAGTTGCACCGCTCAAGACAAAGTCGTTGCCCAGGCTGGAGTTCATGGCCGCACACTTACTATCAACATTGGTGCTCAAAATGCAATCAAGCGTGTCCATTCAAATTAATGCTGTTTATCTGTGGAGTGACTCCGAAATAGTACTCGAGTGGCTGAGCGCTCACCCGTCACATTGGACAACCTTCGTAGCCAATAGGGTAGCCTTAATACAAGAAGCAACCAAGTCGGCGGTCTGGCGTTATATTCCATCACGGCAAAATCCAGCCGATATCGTATCAAGGGGTATGTATTTAGAGGAATTACTAAATTCTTTCTGGCTAAAGCTTGCGGTGAATGGCCAGTAAACAAAGAACGCCATAGACAAGTAAAGGTGAAAGACGAAAGACGCAAGAGGATCACTGCGATAACAGCTGATATTAAGCAGAACTACTTCGTGGAATGGCTTGAAGGGCGAAGTGAATTCGAACGAACCAGGAAGCGAGTCGCATATTTTCTGCGCTTGGTGCGGCGAGTAAAGGGTTCTTGCGGTGAATTGCCCACACTAACAGCGGCGATGTTGGACGAAGCGACGATTCGAATCATATATTGCTTGCAACAGTTTTTCTTCAGCGTAGAATATCAGGCTCTAAAGAAGGAAAACGAGCTGAACTCATCAAGCAGGATTAAGGGTTTGAATGTGTTTATTGATACATGTTACGATGTCGAAATCTTACGAGTTGGGGGTCGGTTAAGAAATTCAAACCTGTCTCTCGACACTAAGCATCCAATATTGTTACCGGCTGAGAGCAAGTTCGTACGGAGCTATGTACGCTATGTGCATGAAACCAATATGCATGTTGGTCTCAGGCTTTGATGGCAATTCTTCGTCAACGATTTTGGATTGTGCACGCCAGAAAAGTGGTGAGGTCAGTAACTACCAAATGTTTGCGTTGTTTCAGATGTCAACCACGCATGGAGCGACAAGTCATGGGAAATCTGTCTGCTGAAAGGGTCAACATTGCAAAGCCGTTTAATTCAACAGGCGTCGACTTTTGTGGACCAATTATGACAACTTTTAAACAAAAAGGAATGCGTCTTATCAAAAGCTATGTTGCAGTTTTCATATGCTTTGCGACGAAAGCAGTGCACATGGAAGTCGTATCTGACCTCTCAGCAAAAGCATTTATTGCGGCCCTTAAAAGATTTGTTGCTCGTCGAGGCCTATGCGCTCAACTGTTTTGCGACAGGTCAACTACAAAAAAACGTTGTGTGCCCTGGTGGAACAGTCAGCTTGAGTCCCTAAGGAAGAAGGTGAGATCGCTGTTTAATAGAGCAAAACGGTACAATAGTTGGACTGATTATAGATCTGCTCTAACTAAGTACAACCTCGAACTGAGGAAATCCAAGAGAACGTCTTGGAGGAATCATTGCGAGAATATAGACTCGCTTCCAACTGCAGCCCGACTCCAGAAAACACTCTCTCGAGAGCACACAAATGGGCTCGGGCTGCTTCGCAAATCAGACGGCACCTTCACCGTCAACCGCAGGGAGACCCTGGAGACCTTGCTCGAGGTGCACTTCCCTGGTTCTACTCCCTACTCGATGTCCTCTGACGATAAGATTAACGTCACAGAAAACATCGACAGTAGAACAAATAGCCTCTCTGGAAGACTATTCAGCCCTGACAGGGTTAAATGGGCAATTGGCTCATTCAAACCCTACAAGGCTCCAGGCAAAGACGGTGTCTTTCCTGCGATCCTACAGAGGGGCTTGAATACAATTCTACCATCACTGATAGTTCTATTTAGGTCTTGCTTCAACCTGGGATACATACCCCGGACTTGGAGAGAGGTCGATCTTGTCTTCATCCCCAAGATTGGGAAACCAAGCGAGCAACCTACATCCTATCGCCCTATCAGTTTGACTTCGTTCTTCCTAAAAACAATGGAGAAACTGATAGAGCTCCACATCAGAGGTATCCTGGAAAACCAGACACCTCTGCATCCCAACCAATATGCATATCGCAAAGAGCGATCTACCGAAAACGCACTACACCACTTGGTGACGTGCATTGAAAATAGTTTCACACAAAAGGAGATCGCAATCTGCGCCTTCCTCGAGATAGAGGGGGCCTTTGATAATACTGGCTATGATTCGATCACCACCGCATTATCCTGCAGGGGTGTGGACCATCCCACTAATCACTGGATTAGGGCGATGCTAAATAGCCGTATTATATCAGCCACATGCGGAGAGGTCTCAGTGACAGTATCGGCGGTCAGAGGATGCCCACAAGGGGGAGTCCTCTCACCACTGCTTTGGTCGATAGTCATCGACGATCTATTACGCAAGCTGACCACTCTGGGCTACGAGGTCATTGGATATGCTGATGACCTAGTAGTCATTGTTACGGGCAAGTGCGAGGTCAATGCCTGTGAGCGCATGCAACTTGCGCTCCAATTCATATCTGACTGGTGTGGCAGAGAGGGATTATCTATTAACCCAAATAAGACAAACTTAGTCCCATTTACAAGGAGGAGAAAGGTACAACCCTGCTCAATCCTTCTAAATGGAACACACATAGGATTTTCAGAGGAGGTAAAATATCTAGGTATTGACCTAGACCGCAAACTCAACTGGAACTCCAACATGAAAAATAAACTCAAGAAAGCGACTAAGGCCATGTGGGCCTGCCGACGCACCTACGGTAAAACCTGGGGGCTTAAACCTAAGGTGGTCCACTGGTTATATACCGCGATAGTAAGGCCTATCGTTACCTACGGGTCCACCGTATGGTGGACAAAAGTTGAACAAAAAACTACTATTATTAAGCTTCAACGCCTTCAGAGACTAGCGTGTCTCGGCATCACAGGCGCTATGCCGTCCTGCCCTACGGCAGCACAAGAAGCACTCATTGGACTCGTTCCACTGCACCTTTTTATCAAAAAGGTGGCATTACGCAGTGCAATCAGAATCCTGTGCTCGGGAACAAATATGCCATGTAGACCCGCAGACCACATGTCCATATTGCAACACTTTCCCGAGCTGGATATGATTACTACGGTCTCGGACGCATTGCCACACACCTTCACCTTTGACAAGAGATTTGAGGTGCTGATCCCAAATCGCTCAGCATGGGAAGACAGTGATCCCCTGCTGAATGTCAAAGGCCTTAGGTGGTACACGGATGGCTCCAAGATGGCTTCTGGCGTTGGCGCAGGCATCTTTGGACCAAAACGTAAGATCTCGAAGGCCCTGGGAGTAAGCCCCAGCGTCTTCCAAGCTGAACTGCACGCCATCCTAACATGCGTCAACCTAAATCTCGAGACCGGCATCAGAGGAGTAACTATCAACATACTCTCTGATAGCCAAGCAGCGCTTAAAGCACTGGGTTCGTACAGCACGAGCTCGAAAACCGTCAAGGAATGCCATGACGCCCTGCAAGAGCTCGCCAAAAGAAACAATGTCAAACTTTGGTGGGTGCCAGGACATAAAGGTATTAAGGGCAATGAAATTGCCGACCAACTTGCCAGAAAAGGTTCCAGCGACAAATACATAGGTCCGGAACCTTTCTGCGGCATTCGCGGGTCTAAGATAAATCACCTCTTAGACAAGTGGGATAAGTCGCAACACCTGTCGTTCTGGAACAGTGTTCGGGGACTCCGTCAATCCAAACGACTTATACGACCCCTGAACAAACACCCTGTTGACATACTTAAGCTCAATAGAGGGGATATCAGAAGACTGGTCAGCTACCTAACGGGACACTGCGGTCTGAGATATCATCTAAATAAAATTAGTCTCTCGTCTGAAACTGAGTGTCGGCTCTGTTTAGAGGACGATGAGACGGCAGAACACATACTGTGTGAGTGTGCTGCACTCTGCCATCTTAGGAAGCGCATCCTTCTCAGTGAAGTTGTGACTCCTGAGGGGATCACCCTGGCTCCTACGAGAAGCATTCTCAACTTCATTATAGAGGATGAGAGGCTACTCGGCTAATCGGCTAGCAGGCACAATAGATCTGCAAAGGTCGCAGTGCCATATTGCTAAGAGTAGCACTAGCCCCATGTGTAAAAAAAAAAAAACTGTTTTGCGATAATGCAACGAATTTTGTGGGTGCGCGACGAGAGCTTAAGGAACTGCGTGAAGCTTTTTGTGACCAACAGCTGCAAAGCATACTATCGAAATATTGTGCAGCCCATTATATCGATTTCCGTCACATTCCGCCACGTTCACCGCACTTGGGGGGGCTGTGGGAAGCGGCAGTCAAATCAGCCAAATACCATTTGACTCGCATCTTGGGCGAATCGTTCCTTACGTTTGAGGAACTCAGCACTGTGGTAGCAGAAATTGAAGCGATACTCAACTCAAGACCGTTGACGACAATGTCCAATGATTCATCGGATGTAGAGGTTCTAACGCCATCACATTTTTTAATAGGGGAACCGTTGGCTGGAATATCAGAGCCCATTCTTGAAGATAAACCGATCTCGCATTTGAACCGTTGGAGGCGGCTAACTGCAATTCAACAACATTTTTGGAAAAGGTGGTCATCCGAGTATTTGCATGAACTGCAGAAAAGAGCAAAGTGGACGAGGAAACGACGTAGCCTAAAGGAAGGTGACCTAGTTCTGGTAGTGGAAAGCAACTTACCACCTAAGCAATGGCTGCTGGGAAGAACAACGAAAACATTTCCTGACAAAGATGGCTACGTACGAGTTATCGAGGTGAAAACGAAGAACGGGAGCATTAGACGGCCGATACAAAAGGTGGCTCCAATTCCAATAGAAGAATAAGTTGATGTATTGTTTTTGCAGATACCTTTACTTAAAAAAAAAAACATTTCACAACCCATATACATGTAAATAGTTTTTACCGTTAATCTTAAATGAGGACTTGTATCTGAATTAGTAAAACGAGCGAGTACTCGCTTAGCCTCAAAGGTAATTTGTATTTATTTTATTTGTATTTGTATTTATTTTATAATAACATGTTGAACACTTAGATACTATTATCTTTGATGTGTTACATACAAAAGGTAAGTATTTAATTTTATATAATTTAGAATGTGAAAAGTTATAACAATAAAATAAAATATAAAATTTAACAAGAAAACATAAATAAAAAAAAGTAAACAAATAAATAAAAAAATAAATAAAAATAAAGTGAGACAAGAGAAGAAAAGAAGAGAAGAAAAGAAGTATAGAGAACCCTAATACCCTAGTACCCTAAATTACAAATTATGTGCATAGATGTTGTTTGAGTTGTCTGTGGAAGTCGCTCATGTCTGCAATTTTCCTAATGTATGTACACACGCCTGGACGCTTGTGTCCCTCAAAATAAAATGGGTTATTTCCCATCAAGGGAACATATTATGGTCACTCAGCAGGCAGTGGAGAACGCTGAAAACGCATCGATGTCGAGCCAGAAAAAAATGTTAGGTATACGCCCCCGCGTGCGGCGCAGAGTCATCAAAATCAGCTGTAACACGCCACCCTCAGAACAAAACGCATTAGTTTCTTAAAGGCCTTCAAAAGCACAGTTTTCGCTTGCAGAACGTGAAAGAAAACATCCAGGAGCTGTTGAAAACAGAACAGTGAAAAACCAAGCAGTAACAAAATTACCATAGTCCTATAGCATAAACGAAAAATTGATTTTTAGTTGAAGTGAAGCTAAATGTTGGACTGACAAAACTTGCGCTTCTAATAGAGGAAGCAAAGTGAAGTCTTTGGAAAAGGTAATCCGGTTTTTTATTTTTCTTGAGGTTAAATAGAAAAGTCAGTGTCTTGTAATCGAGGAAATTCTGCAGGCTCATTCCAAGGAAGTCATGGACATAAGCTGATATATGTGTTCTTCTGCGTAGGTTGTAAACGTATCTCACAGCACTGTTGACAGGTACTTTGAATATTCGCTTACTGGAGCTGTCAAGAACACAAAAAACTGGGTGAGCATACAAAAGAATTGGCAACAGCAGGGTCTTTATTAGCGTTGCTTTGGTCTTTAAAGGAAGACAGTTTCCTGATTGGTTTAATGCTCGCAGCGTCCCGTAGACTTTAGAAACTGTGATGGTCACGTAATCTTCCCAAGTTAGCCTTTGATTAAAGATAACTCCAAGGATTTTAACCGTAGGAACGTAGGCTAAGGTTGAACTGTCTACAAAGCGCCGGGGCAGGCGTGCAGCATCTAGCATATATCGACTAATAACAATAGCCTGGCTTTTTGTAGCATTTAAAGTAAGCTTGTTATTTTTCGACCATTCTGCAATGGAAACCAGATCCGCGTTGAAACGTTCAGTTGCATTCTTTACCAGTGCCAATGGATAGCTCAGATGCAGTTGTACATCGTCTGCGTACATTTGTATTTTACAGTGATTTAACACTGCAGGTAAATCGTTGTTAAATAGCGTGAACAGTAGTGGCCCCATTATAGATCCTTGTGGAACGCCGGCATTGGTTTCTATGAAATTAGAAAGCGTGTTATTAACATAAACTGCTTGAGTACGGCCACTAAGGTAACTCCTAAGTAGTTTTAGCGCTGTGAAGTCAAAGTTAAAATTATTTTGGAGTTTGGCTAGCAATATTTGGTGTGGCACAGTATCAAACGCTTTCGAGAAGTCAAGCAATACTAGAGATGTTACGTGGCCTTTATCCATTTCACATCGAAAGTCGTCGACTAGGTTTAATAATGCCGTGGTACAGCTATGTTGTGGTCTAAAGCCAGACTGATGTGGGGATAATAAGCCAAATTCCTTCAGAAAATTATGGATTTGTTGGCTCATGAGTTTTTCAAAAGCTTTTGATATGAACGAGAGTATAGAGATCGGCCGGTACTCTTTATTTCTACCGGTTGCGCTTTTCAAGATTGGAATGATTTTAGATTGTTTCCATGCATCCGGATAGATAGAGTAGGTTAGGATATTATTAAAGATATATGTTATGACCGGCAGTATCACAGGGATAATCAGTTTTAGAAACCTCGGGTGTATACCATCCAAGCCAATTGCATTCGATTTCATAGAACGAAAAGCTTTGAGAACTTCAAGTTCAGATATCCTTTGGAAGCAGAACCTTTGCGGTAGGGCAGGTGCGGTTGCATAATCTGTCTCCTCAAATAAGCGCCTTTCGCCAACTCTATTGCACAACGCGTCAGAGTCAATCGAGGCAGCTGCAAACTTGACATTTAAGTCATTAGGGTCAATCTCCATAGGGACAGAGGGTTTTTGCTTCCCGATACCTAGTTCCCTTATGTTCTTCCACAGAATCGCACTATTTAAACCAGGTTTAAACTTGGACCCGTAAAAAATCCTTTTGGCCATTCTGCTTTCTCTGTTGACGTTGTTTCTGATATGTCTATACTCATTAAAGAGTTCGAGTATTTTGTACTTCTTCCACCTTTTGTAGGCCCTGTCCCTATCTACGATGAGCGATTCGATCTTGTGAGTGAACCATTCGCATCTTCTGTTATTAATCGCGCGACTTGAGACATGGTTATTGAAAAGATTATTAATTTTTGCAGTAAAAGATTCTACCTGTTGATCAACAGAAGGCATGTAATAAATGCTTTGCCAGTCTGTGCTTATGGAGTCCCTTATCAGCAAGCCGTGGTCGATTAACTTAAAGCTTCTGTACGTAATGGTTTTTGGTTCATTAGACCTACTAAAGTGTAGGTCGAAGAAGAGAATTATCAGATCGTGCCTGGAGAAACCAGGAACATCAAGTTGACCATAAAAATTAGTAAGCTCTATTTTATTGACAATAAATATGTCCAGCAGTGTAGAGTTGGTGTTGCTGAAGTGGGTCGGTGAGGTGTTATTAACCGGGAACAAGTGGAGACTATTCAGATCGGATACAAATCGATGCACTCTAGGATTACTCGTATTCAATAAGTTTATATTGAGATCCCCACACAGTACTATGTAATTATACCGTAAGGAGGTCCTTTCAAGGAGGTCAGTAACAACAGAGGAGTCGGTAACATCAGGTGGCTTGTAGACAACGCCGATTAAGCATTTGTCTGATCTGCACTGGAGTTCAACAAGTAGATACTCAAAACAGTCGCCAGCCCCGGAAGAACACAGAGGTCTGCAGCTTAAGCCCGTTTTGAAAAAAATGGCTACACCACCACCTCTTTTCCCAACCCTATCCGCGCGATACATTTTGTAACCGTTTATATCAATCATTTCGTTGCTTATGCCCGGGTGGAGCCATGTCTCTGATACACAGACCACATCAACTTTTCCACCCCCAAAGATAGTTTTAAATTCGTCAAAATGTCTAACCAGACTTTGAGCATTGATATGGCATACGGAAAGACCAGTATACCTTTTACAAAAAACCTTTAGCATTTCCTCTTTGGAGTGCCACCATTACTATCGTATTGTTCACTGTTCATATATTAAGTGGAGAAAAGAAAAGTATTTGCATTCAATGAGCGACAACCACAAAACGAACTTGCACATAAATACATAAATATAATTACATGAAAAAGAATACATATATGTTTTGATCAAAATAAGATTTAGGGTAGAAAAGCTAACTAAATTTCTTACATAGAATAAATCAATCAGTAATAATTTTAATTGAAGAGTTTGAGAAACACCAGGTTCAAACTGCGATTTGAGAGCCACTGTGTTTCGGCAGCTGATTTGTTCTGTCATCTTGTTTACGTACAACTTCATTAAGTCTCTCAGTGGTGTCAATTTTCACAGTACTCGAGGTCGGTGTAGTTTTGATATAAACAAGTCCTCGCGATGAAAATGCGGCGAAAATTCGTTTCGAGCGTTTAAGAACGATGGGCTTACGACAACATTGCGATGTATGATCAGCAGAAGAGGATCTATAAACCATCTCTACAGCAATAATGGCTAAAATTTTTTGAGGCAAAATATATCATTGACGCATTACAATGCTCGCTAGCCGAAGAGGCGATCCAGTTTCATTTAAAAAAAAACGGAATTCATTAGCAACTTAAGCAAGATATTTGCAAGCGTTGGAATACATAAAGAAGGTGCAACAGCGACACAAGCGGAAGCAGACAGGAAGGAACTTGGAGCCTTGGAACGAGCTTCTGACCTCTGGCCTCAGCGGGATTGAGTAGTAACATTAAATACAGAAAAGGGAACATTCAAGCGGCCAATAGCCAAGGCGTGCTTGCTGCCAAGCGAAGAAAATATCATGAAGACGATAACATATTACACCCCTCGAATCATCCATCCAACAGGCCCAAAAGGAAAGTGAGAGACAAAACCCAATCATCAAGTTTCTCTATTGCCCTTGTGATTCTGTCATCATTTGCATCCCTCTTGCCGGGTTCTACAAGATATACAATCACCCACCCAAAGGTTGAAGTATTCGTGGAACAAATTGGAACAGCCAAAATTCAACGAGGAGAGCTACGTACGAGCGTTCGATTTCCAATCACAGACATTTTGCCGGATCAAGTGAACATGAATAAGACGAGAGATCAAATAGCGGTGTTGTGCAACAAGGCAAATTCAGTAACAAATGCAATTTGAAGTCATGCAAAGAATGTAATGGTGTGAATGTATACGAGTTGCAAAAATTTGGACATTTGCATGCAGTTTTTTGGTAACAATGCTCCATTTTGTTTACAGTATTTGTATTAATAACATTTGTTGCCATTATTGTATTTTTATTATTATGTCAATTATTATTATTATTGTTAATATATCTATTATTCATTTTTTTATTATTGTCATTATTGCTAATATTATTACTATTACTATAGATAACACACACGAGCAACTACCTGATGAGATCGAGTTGCAATACGCTGCGCTTGCAGTTTGACTACGCGCGTGTACGGGCTACCGTGGGAACCAAGGACGCCCGAACTTAGATTTAAGATTATGGATTATGATCATGGGAATTCACTCGTTGGTTGGCACTGGCCAAGTAAATATATCATATTCATATCGTTTATAACGTATCTGGTAGTTTTATTTCTAGTTGTTGGGCACGGAGTGATCCGTGTAATTAATTTTTTTAAAGGATTCAATTACAAGGACTTTAACTGGCGCCCGAGCAGGGACAGCCCGCGTCGCGAGTGTAAAAAAGATTCGGTGCAATTACCGGTGTAAAAAACAAAACAAAAAGAACAGTGAAATTACCTTCCTCAGTGAAGTTACAACATTTTTGGAATCAAAGGTCGCAGTTGAAAGAAAACACAATTCAGTGGAAATCCACGAATGAAGTGCAGTGAACTCAAGGGAAGAAGTGAAAGGAAAATCGAAATAAAAATATAAGGTACAGTGAAATCACCTGAAGAGGCTGAAAAAAGCAGAGTGTCACAGTAAAAAGGAAAAGGAATTACGAATCAAGTGCAGTGAAATAACCAGAAAAATTAAATAGTAGAATCTGAACCAAGAAGACACCGAAATGCGGGGCCGGTCCATAATTGTCACACTGTAGTAAGATAGTTATAAGTTATGAAATAATACATATATAAGAATAGTTAGTTAAGAATAATTGTCTTGAAAAAGAAAAAACAAAAAAGAGAGACAAAAATGAGAGAATGAGTTGTGAGAGGGAATAGACGCGTTTATTTCTGCTCCGGCAAAACAATTAAAATTCGTGTGTTTAATAGTTTCTTAAATTGATCGTGCGGGAATTATAAACTTTTCTGTAGTGCAAATCATTTAAATAACAAATCAGAATATCTAAACCATTATTTGATTCGCATAAAAACAAAATAATTTCTGAATTTGCATTTTGTGTTCTCGCTTTGACTACATACATACATATATATCAGACCATCAAACCCCACACGATGTCGTCTACAGTTAACACTCGTGCGAACCTAGCTCGAACGCAACAGCGACACGCAACACTTCCGAAATCTAATTCGCCGAAAAACAAGCCCAACAAGTCTATCGTGAGTGAAGCAGAAGTCTCCAACAATAAGCACAACCACCTCCCCATGCAAAATACCTCCACATTCACACCAACTCTCTCTGCACGCTCAAATCTTTCCATCGAAATTCTCCACCAAGAGCTTAAGCAACAGGCTGAATCTATCATCGCAACGCTTAAAGAAGAGATGGATAAAACCCGTAAAGAATTAATGCTCAAGGTGCTCAGCATTCAAACAACACTAACCGAAAACATCAACAACATTAACTCAGCAATCACTGATCTATCCCAACGAATAGCGGAAATAGAACAAAAAGTAAACACAGCACACAGTGGCGAAATTTCGGAACTACGAAATCGCTGTGATATGTTGGAAAGAAAAGAATTCCTAACTGATGCAGTTATTTTCGGCATACCCCAACTCACTGGTGAAAATTTATATAACCATTACAATAAACTCTGCGATACCATCGAGGTTTCACCACCAGCGCTGAAGAATGTTTTCCGTACCAAACACCGCAACAACAAAGACGATCCACCTGTCATCCTCCAGTTCACAAGCGTGGGAGAGAGAAACAAAATGCTGAAAGCACTTGCCTGCTACCGGAAAAAAACTAAACGGCCGATCTCTCTACGTGATATTGGACTTGATTCAAACAATCATTTGTTTGTAAACGAAAGCTTTACTCCACGAAATCGGACTCTTCTTCAGCATGCAGTACGTATGAAAAAAAAAGGTCAGCTGCTATCTGTACATACGTACCTCGGAACTGTGCTAGTGAGATCCACCCTGGGCGGAAAGAGTGTAGCTGTTGGCGACATTAATTGTTTAAACGCAGTTGCCGAGAGATGCCAAACAAGTGATGAAGCAGAAAAAAACCCTACACCTAAACGTAAACATCACTGATATACATTTAGTTTACAACGATTATTTTTATTAACGATGATTTTATATTTATCAATGGCCATAGTTTATCTATTTTTTTCTTTTAAATTTAACAGTTTATTCTACTTTTCGTCGTTTTGCTTGTGTTTTTGCTTCTCCTGTGTCAACTCAACACTTTGATTTCCTTGTGTATGGAACTCGATAATCAAGGCGGGTTCAGTTCGAGGGAGAGTGTCAGCGATGGTAATTTATATCAAATGATTCGGATTTTGCATTCGCAGAAACAAGGCCTTCACGTTTGCCATATTAATGCCCAGAGCTTGAAACCTAAGCTTGACGAATTTCGCCTGCTGTTCACTAGCTCTGGTGTTGACATTATTTGTGTATCCGAAACCTGGTTCTCACCTATTGTTCCTGATGTGGTTTACAAGATGGATGGTTATGAGCTTATCAGAGGTGATCGGATCGGTCGAATGGGTGGAGGCGTGGCTGTGTATTTGCGCGTCGGGCTTCGAGCCAATACTGTCTGCAAATCAAACGTTAACAGTTCAATTGACTACTTGTTCCTTGATGTTACATATGGCCTCGACCACTTGCTACTGGGAGTAATATACAGACCAAATAAACACCAAGATATTTCACCCATCTTTAATATTCTGGAAGCAATCACCCTTTCTACTCCTAATATTATTATTACCGGTGATCTAAACTGTAATCTGCTTAACACTCGGTCTTCTGCCCAGTTAATTGATAGTTTTAAGATTATTGGCCTAACGCCTGTCAATGCGTCATATGCGACACACTTTGCACATGATCCTGCTACCCTCCTCGATGTGTTTTTTGTAAACCACAGTAGTAAAATCATGTGTTACAGTCAACTCACAGCGCCCGGTTTCTCTAAACATGACTTGATCTACCTAACTTACCAATATACGCAACTGATACTGTTATTACTTATAGAGATTTTAAAAATATTAATTACCAAAGTTTAAGATCCGATGTTATCCGAATTCAGTGGGACGACATTTATACGATTGCATCAGTTAATCAGCAGTTATCATTCCTGGAAATCAATATGAAATCACTTTTCGATAAACATGTTCCCCTCCGACGAAGGACACATATATCCAATTCCCCGCCCTGGCTTAATAGACATTTATTAGACTTGATGGAAGAGCGTAATATTGCTTATGCTCGTTGGAAAAGACACAAACTACCCGTTCTATATAACTCGTATCGGTCTTTACGCAATTTGGTAGTTCTTCGTATAAGGAACGAAAAACGGCGCGCTTACGAACACTTCCTGAACCCGGAAACACAGAGTGGAAAAGTGCTTTGGCAAAAGCTGCGCAAATTAGGTAATGGGAAGCAGCGATCAGGTGCTCCCGCTGATATTGACTGTAACATTCTCAATTCGCAGTTTGTGTCAGTTGCTGTACCGCCAACACAAAATCATAATTATCCGTGGCCCAATAATCAGGATAACCAAGCTAACAACAGCGTAACCGATTTGAATTTTGTTCGCTTAACGGACGAGGATGTTGTAGAAGCATTGCTTTCGGTTAAATCGAATGCGATTGGTTTGGATGAAATAAATCCTAAATTTATAAAGCTTATTCTCCCTTTCCTTCTTAAACATGTAACTTATATTTTTAATCAAATATTAACTACTTGTGATTACCCCTCCTCGTGGAAAAAGGCTAAGATAATTCCTATACCTAAGTTGCAAAACAGGACTAGCTCCGAATACAGACCTATCGCAATATTACCGTTCTTATCTAAAGCATTTGAGAAGACGATCCTAAAACAAATGCAAACACATCTTATTAACAATAACCTTTTGAGTTCCGCTCAATCCGGCTTTCGCGCAAAAAGAAGTTGTAAGACTGCACTGCTACTTGTTGTCGATGACATTCGCAAAGGTCTGGACGCTAACAGTCCTACGCTTTTGACGTTGTTGGACTTCTCAAAAGCATTCGATACGGTGGACCATTCTCTTCTCTGTCAGAAACTGTTGCATACGTTTCGATTTTCATATCAATCTGTCAAGCTCTTGCATTCCTACTTAACGGACCGACAGCAGTGCGTGACCGTAGGAAACACAAGGTCATCATTTCTTGGGGTACCTACCGGAGTTCCACAGGGCTCTATTCTCGGCCCCATATTGTTTTCTATTTATGTGAATGAACTTCCACAGCTTACACTAAATTCTACGGTCCACATGTTTGCTGATGATGTCCAATTATTCATGCGCTGCCCGTTGGATATGATTAGTAGCTCTATTCAGCTAATAAATGAAGATCTAGAGGTCATCCAGCAGTGGGCTCTTAAACACAACTTGTCGCTTAACCCGTCAAAGTCAAAGACGCTGTGTATCTATAAACACCAATTAGATACATCCAATTTTCCTCCGATTTTGTTAGGACAGTCAACAATTGAATATGTCCACAAGGCTAGGAATCTGGGGATAGTCTTCAACGACACGCTCACCTGGACGGATCATGTTGCAGCTACAATCGGAAGGGTATACAATGGTATCCGACTCTTATGGTCCACACAAGGTTCCTTACCTACTAAAACTAGGATGTTACTTGTTAAATCTCTTTTATTACCTATCCTATTGTATGGTTGCGAGGTTTTTTGTGATGTCGACTACAACACTAAGCGTAAATTAAATGTCACCTACAATAGCCTAGCGAGATATGTCTTTAAAAACCGTTCTACTGACCGCATATCATCTTACTCCCTGCAGATAATGGGCCTTACCTTCGATAATCTCATTAAGTTCAGAACACTTATCCTTCTGCACGGTATCATGCAGACACAACAACCAGAGTACTTGTACAGCAGACTAAGTTTTGCCAGCTCGCAAAGAACAGCCATATTAATAAGGCCCAGATTCAACTGCTTGCAATCTGAGCGTACATTTTTCGCCTATGCCACTCTTCTATGGAACACCTTACCTGTTGCACTAAGGAGAATCACAAACACAAGCACTTTTAAAAATCACCTCTTTAAACACTTGGCCAGTGATATGTGAATGCCAAAGAGATGTTAAATAAAAAGATACATATTAGTCAATTTAATTTACTTAATTTATGTCAATATTGACTTCCAATTAATGTACTTATCGCTCTCCTTGTATCTATAGTTAAACATACATATTGTTAAACTCTAAAGCTCTTACCAATATTAATATAGCATTCGCAAGCTATGAGATATGATCTCAATGCGAAACAATTGTTATGACAAATAAATAAATATGAAATATGAAAATATGAAATATGAAATATTTAAACTCAAACTAACAGACAGCCCAGACAATTAAGCTTTCATTTTTATGCCTAGGGGCCGTTTCTCGAAAAAAAAGGGGTCGGACTACTGAAGAACTTATTCAATTAAATAATTTGCCTTAGTAGGTCGCATTAGAAGGCCCCGTGGCGCAGTGGTTAGTGTATTGGACTCTGGCGCACGATGAGCGAGTTCGGATCCCGATAACACCAACGCCATCGAATGTTTATTTCGCGACATTCCTCCTCGGCGGGGTACTGGCAAAATACCCCGTAGTAAACTTGCCATGAAAAAGCTTCTCGACTCACACCGTTCGGAATCGGCATTCAACTGTAGGTCCCTTTCACCTGTGTGAAAAATAAATCACACACAACATGGGTGATTGAGAGAAGCTTGACTCTGCTCCTTCAGGGGCTGTAACACCACCAAAGAAGAAGAAGTAGGTCGCTGTGAACGTTTACCACATTAACGACTAAAACGGATACCTACGAGACTTCCAAGCAACAGTGGCTACCCCGAAGCTTTAAAAAAGAGAGCGCTTAGAGGGCATCTGGGGAAATATCAGAGGGCCATTTAGAATAAGGATAACGGAAATATTGACATATACATATACATATTTTTTGCTTTTTTTTTTTATATTAAAAAAGAAAAAAAAGAAGAAAGAAAAAATTGTATCCACTGCTGTAGTTATAGGTAAATATATACCTCCAATTGTTGAAGAATTTGCCTTGCTCTACTTCGCTCTCTCGGTCACTTCTTTGTCCATAGGCTTTCAAGATGGATGAACTTAAAAGTTCAGTCACACAGCTCACAGGAGCAATAAATACAGTGATTGAACAACTTAAGAGTCTAGAGAGTCGCATGGTTACTCTAGAGCGAAATAATCCACAGGGAATAGTTCAGACAGTAAATAATCAGTTGGGTACTATTACCAATCGCATCCTTGCTTTAGAAAAGTCTGGTCTGACAGGTATCCCTACAACTCAGGAGGAGCCACCGACACAACTTTGTGCACCAACTAGCGAAGAAGACCTAAAAGAAATCTCCAAGCTCCTTGATTTCGTCAAGGAGCTACAAGTCTTTGGTGGCAATCCAGTGCAATATGTCTCCTGGGTCCATAGTGTTGAGACGGTACTGGAAGATTATGAAATAGTCCGTAACGAACCCATGTATCGAGCAATCTTTCAACACATCCGTCAGAAAATCAGGGGAAAGGCAGATTCTGCCCTAGTGTCATACAACATATTCGACAATGAGTGGGCAGAAATTAAGAGAGTCCTCTCCCTTCACTACGCTGATAAGAGGGATCTGCGAATGCTGAAGCATCAGCCCAATGGAGTTACACAAGGCAGTTCCCGTGTTGACGATTTCTACGCAGCCGTGAACCACCAGTTTTCCCTTATTCTGAGTAAAATCAGAGCTGAAGTTTGTTCAACGGAAGCAATGAATGCTTTAGTGGAAACCGCGCATTAGACGTATTTATAAGTGGGTTTAATGGGAACCTCTCGAGGCTTTTAGTAATCTAAACCTTAAACACTACCCGAGGCCTACTCGGCCTGCTTGGAGATGCAAAACCTAAACTTTAGGAGCAACTCTGTGCATGTGAACGCTCCAAACACTGTTACCTCTCCAATTAACTACAGTTTTCGGGCCGACTACTCCGAAGCCACCGATCAAAATGGAAATAGATAGCTCTGTCCATACAACAAACGTGAACAACGCGAGTCGCCCTAATCCATTCAAGGGAGAGTCAGCTTCCGATAATTATCCTCGAAAACAACAACGGCTGTACCATATGGTGCGTACTGAGGCCGAAACCCCAAGACTGGCAGAATCGGATGGCTTAGACGAAGAGTGAGCACCAGAAAATTGTATGGTAGGGGCCTCATTTCCAGCGTACCATACCTGGAATATGTTACGCAGGGCGGGGGTGTGCTAAGTTTCTTAGTGGATACAGAAGCGAACAGGAATTTCATTAAACCAAACCTGGCTCCTCTCCCTGAACCCGTCCAAAACCCATTCTACAAAACATAGGATCAGATCTTAATGTCATTTGATAGGATGATTGGCGATGATACGCTTAAGCAGTTAAAAGCGGTCATCTACAGAGATAAAAACCAGCTCACAATCGGATCCGGCGGGGTATTTCCCCTTATAAACCAACCCTCTGAAACGGTCAGCCAGCTACTGTTCTTAGGGGAGAATATTCCATTGTCCATAAGATCCGGACTGGAAAATCTATGTAAAAAGTTCAAAGACTTTTTCGGACCAGTGGGTAACGAAAAAGTAAGTACGGATGAACAAGTCTACGCAAAAAGCTACCCCTACCCTGCCTGCATGAGAGAGGAAGTCAATCGGCAGATCAAAGAGCTCCTCTCAGAAAACATAATTCGCCCCTCGAACAGCTCCTATAATTCGCCCATATGGGTCGTTCCCAAGAAACCAAAACCTTGCGGGGAAAATAGTATAGAATGGTGATTGATTACAAGCGTCTCAACGCTGTAACAATACCCCATATGTATCCCATACCGGATACAAATAGCATGCTAGCCAGTCTGGGAGACGCAAAATTCTTCACAACCCTCGATTTGACCTCGGGCTTTCATCAAATTATGATGAACGAAGACAATATCCCGAAAACCGCCTTCTCAACTATGAGGCGGGCCTAAAAGTAAATCAGGAAAAAAGTACCTTTTTGGCCACCGCCGTCGAATTTCTCGGCTATTTAATCACTCCTAAAGGTATTCTCCCGGACCCAAAAAAGGTCAAGGCCATCGAAAAAATTCTGCCGCCGGTAAACCTGAAGGAACTAAAAAGTTTCCTTGGATTAACTTCCCACTATAGGAAGTTCATCCGCGACTACGCAAAAATAGCCAGGCCCCTCACAAATATAACTCGTGGAGAGTTCGCACAAGTTAAGGCAAACCAGTCTAGAAGCGTTCGAGTTTCCCTCGGTCATGAAGCCTTACGGGCATTTGAAACCCTCAAGGAATTACTTACCTCTGCCGAGGTCCTGGCAGAGGACGTTTCCGATTACGCGGTTGGTGCTGTGCTCTCCCAAGGCGAGAATTGAGGAGTATAACTACGAATTGATTTACACGCCTGGTAAATCAATAACTATGGCTGACGCTCTCTCACGCCTCTGAACGCAGATCAACCGTTTGACAAACAAAAACACCGATACACCCAGCGAAGGCCGGCGAGCGCTCGCTCAGACACAAGCACCACGTGTGAAGGACGAATATCGATGGATTGTGACTCACGAACCGGCACAGCCGAAGAGGGTTTCTGTGAACTATCCGATGGTCATACAGATTCAGGTTGCACAGTGCCGACCAAGACAGCTCAGACTTGATACCTCGCGTGGAAGCCCCAATTAATGTCTTTCGGAATCAACTAATATTTAGAGTGGGCCCGGAGCTGTACGCGCACGAGGAACCACACCCTGACTACCACCGCCACTATATTTCTCTGAAAATCATAACGGAAGAAAACCTTGTGGAAAGGCTAAGGGAATACCTTCATCCTAATGTGGTGAATGGAATTAAGATTCTGGAAGAATATCTTGGCATGCTCCAAAGGATTAACTTAGCAAAATTCGAGAAGTATAAAATTCGAGTCACACAAAGAGTTGTCGAAGACGTTGCCAATGAGGAATGGAAAGTTCTGATAATAGAAAAGGAACACAGAAGAGCCCATCGCGCCCCTAAGAAGAACAAGGAGCAAATACTGGAGAATTTCTATTTTCCCCATATGATGTCTGAAATTAGGAAGTTCGCTGAACAAGTATGACCGGCACCTTATAGCACCCGAATTACAACCGACACCGTGTCCCAAATACCCATGTGAAATTCTCCATATGGATATTATGGAAATCCAGAATGAGAAATTCCTAACGGTCGTCGACAAATTCTCAAAAGTTTCTAAATTCTTTTGTATTAAGAAGAAATCTTCCATCTACATTAGATCAAAACTGATTAAAATTTTACATTATTTCACGGTTCCTCAAATGTTGGTCACTGACAACGAAAGAGGTTTCCTAAGCCCAATTGTTCTAAATTTCATAAAATCATTAGGTATCAAGCTTTACTTGACGCCTGCCTAGTGAAGAGAAGTGAATGGGCAGATAGAAAGAGTCCACTCTACTATACTCGAAATCTTTCGGTTAAGGAACTTGTTTATATCGCGGTCGACCGCTATAACAACACCGTCCACTCGGTCACTAAACGAAAGCCCACAGACATTTTCTTTAACAGATCCCAGAGGGTGAATTACCAAAGGAACGCGAGGCTTAATCGCAAACGAACCGGGCCGAGGAAGTATAGTGAGGGTGACGTAGTTTACACAGCCATAAAACGTATTAAAGGCAAAAGCAAACCTTTGTATAAGAAAGAAATTGTCGCAAAGGATAATCGTGTAACTATAACTACAGTAAGCGGGCGGAGAATTCACAAAGCCCATATAAAGAATACAACAAGTAGAAGTACATAGATATATATAATGTATATAAAAAAAAAAAAATATTAATGACTTGTGGCTGTATATTTATCTTTTCTTGACAACTCCAAACGAAATATCAAAAGGTAGTACTCGCTTTTATGTATACATATCTAATCTACTTAATTTTGCTATGAGTTAGTTTAGGTATCTTGGTTCCTGCTTGCACATTGCACATTTTCTCCTATAAATCACCCGTCGTGACTAATAGAGAAGGCAATGCATGGCTGACAAATGGTTACTTCACACTAGTCCACGTTTCCGATTTACAGATATATAAATCACTGGCCGAAAATATCGAGCGATCGGCTACGAAGCTTATACCAGATCAGGAAATGCAGCTGCTTCTTAACTACCATCTAAACCAGCGTGGACTAGTCTAAGGGGAGGCGCGAATATTAGCCAGGATTGACAAAAAAAACAATTCACGTGCAAGTAATACAATACGTAACCTATCGGTATATATGGAGCTGTTTAAAATAATAGGGAAAGGAATAGTCGAAGAATTTTTAAGCATTTTCCAAAGTTTTGTAACCAAGTAGCTACATAATATTTATAATAGTATTTAATAATTAATATAGATCGTTTTTAATCTTTACTATTGCTATATAATTTTTTTTTATTCCCAAATATAAATTACATCTGTCTGAATGACACCTAGTAATTGTTATTAAAGATACAGGATGGGGATACAATGATATTTGTGGCCAATGCCTTACAAATTCAGGTTGAACAGAAAAATTAGGGCTGTTACCAATTGCTTAACATTACCAATTATCATACCTACATATGTGTGTATGATTTCTTTTGACTTTCTTGAACGCTTAATAGGGTATACATTGAGTACAGTAAAGTAACGAGAGGGCACACAAAATTTAAGTTTGGAGGTCCACTGGCTTGCGTCTTTTTAATCGTCTTCTTGTGTTCATTTCCTGGTCCGGTAAATTTCGTAATTCGTTGTTTGGGTGGTAATATAGTGAGATTTGATGTTTTCTGCTTATTTTTATGATTTCGTCGTTAACGCTGGTTATCTTGAGATCGCGCTGCAGGTCGTTAGTAATATACCACGGTGCATTGACTATCGTCCGTAGGATTTTTGTTTGTAGTCGTTGGATGATGTTTAAGTTTGTCATGCAGGTAGTGCCCCAGATTTGGACCCCGTAGGTCCATATGGGTTTTATTATGGTCTTGTATATAAGGAGTTTGTTTTCTGTGGATAGCGTGGAGTTTTTTCCCAAAAGCCAGAATAACTGCCTGAATCTATTTTTGATGATGTTACGTTTAAATATTATATGCTGTTTCCATGTTAGTTTGTTGTCTATAATAATTCCCAGATACTTTGCAGCGTTGTCGATAATAATTTCTTTGTTGTTTAGTTTGATACTTTGTGGAGCGAAGTTTCTTTTTGTCGTGTATATGACTTGTACGGTTTTGTTCTCGTTTATCTTGATTCCCCATTTGCGGAACCAGTCAGCTGTCCTATCTAGGGCTAAGTTAGCTTCTTGTGTAGCAAGTTTAATGCATCTGTTGGAAGATAGAATAACCGTGTCGTCTGCGAATGTAGCTAGCATGGAGTTAGTTGGTCTCGGTATGTCGGATGTGTAGAGGAGATAGAGCGTTGGTCCTAGAACACTCCCTT
This sequence comes from Eumerus sabulonum, assembly GCA_951905685.1. Taxonomy (NCBI): domain Eukaryota; kingdom Metazoa; phylum Arthropoda; class Insecta; order Diptera; family Syrphidae; genus Eumerus; species Eumerus sabulonum. The sequence continues at coordinate 92,707,606 of OX645060.1, forward strand.
GAGGGACACCTGCGTCTATTTTGCATAGTTCGGAGCATTCGTCACTATATTGCACATAGAAGTGCCTGTCCTCTAAATAACTTTTGATTAATGCTAGGTAGTCTGGTAACATTTTATTAAGTTTAATCAAGAGTCCTTTGTGCCGTTTCCGTTTTTTTTTTTTTTTTTTTTTTTTGATTTTTGAAACGTAAAGCGAAATCCTTCCTTGCTTTTATGTTCTAAGCAGTGGAACTTTCGGAGCAAATCTTCCGGACATATCATTTTGTAAAAACCTTCTCCGGACAGTTGGAGTACTGATTAAAATTATCCAGCTCTGCGCCAATTGCCCTTGATGAGGGGCTCTTTTTTGCTAGTAGCACAATATGGGAATCATCGGTGGGAGCAGGGTTTTTTTTTTTCGGACTACCTCTTTTTTCTTGCGTTGGGGTTGTTGAAAGACCATTATAAAAAAAATTGATTGACCTTCCTTTGCACACTTGTCAAAGACCGAGGACAATATAATAATTCGATCAAAATTTTCGATTAGCCTGATTAGGTTCGCCAAGATTCATGAATTTCTTTTGGGATCCTTTGCATGAGAGAAAGAGAGATAGAACTAATGCGCGAGTTACGATCCCACTCACACACATAGCCCGACACAGATAAAGCATTATCAACCCGCAGACGACCACACATAATAAAATAATAAAACGTTATTGTACAGACGACCCAAAGGACCAATTAATGAGCGTCTAGCTCACATCCGGCCTCTGTGTCTGCTGTGTAATAAAACTCAAAAATGTATAAAAACAATAGAAATTAATTATAGCTTAAAAAAACTAAAAAACACGCACTAATTAGTTCTCGAAAAAACAATTAAAAGAGTTCAAAATACACAACCATATTGCTTATCAGCGGCTGATACTATCCTCACCCCGTAGTAAACATTACGGTTCAGAAATATGTATACCAGCATGATAGAGATTGTATCGTCTATGTGCATATGCGAAAAGATTCAGGCGCGTTGTCGGACTTCTCACTTTCTTACCAATAATATCCACTCATTGCAAGGATAAACCACCAGCGTGGTTACGTATCATAGTAACTTCGCCGACCAGTAGCTCTCCAAAAATCCAGGCAATATCGACTTCAGTTTAGCTCAGCAGTGTTAGATTGTGTTTCTTATTTTATTTTGACGTACCTATTTACTCACTGATCGCAATAGTAAGTAATTTAATTAAGTTCAATTTTTTTAAGAACAACGAATTAATTATCCTAGTATTTTTAGAGAAATGGATAAGTTCTTGACTTCATTCATCATTCATCTTATTTATCGCTCGGATTTACAAGTGTTATTACGGATAATGTGGATGTTATGTTCGAAAGTTTTGGCTGCTGATAGTATGAGACCCGGAAAATAAAAACGCTACAATGAAACTATGCATTCTCAATACGTTGGCAAGTCCCAAGAATTTTTTCAAAGAAAATTGGATAAGTTCACTAAACAAAAGCAAACGTTAGAAAAAATAGTTCATATTCCGTCAAATGCGTTACTAGCATCGTACTTAGTATCTTACAGAATCGCGAAGTGTAAAAAACCACACACAATACGAGAAACATTAGTTTTGCCAGCAGCTATTAACATGATCAAAACAATGTTTGGCAGCTATTAACATGATCAAAACAATGTTTGGCTAACCTAACAACATCTTATAGTGACCATACCAATATCAAAATCTTTTATGTTTTAAGTAAATAGGTTGACTTGGAAATCGCACTAAATAATCTAATTTAATATAATATGTATTACTTGTGAGATATATTGTGTTTTCATGCGATGGCCAGGTCCATCTATTTACTTAAAACATAAAAGATTTTGGTATTGGTATGGTCACTATAAGATGTTGTTAGGTTAGTTAATTACGTAATAAATCAAGGCAGAAGGTCCCTTAAGTAGGGACTGAATAAATTAACTGAATTGGTAATACATGGATCTTACAATTTTTGACGGTGGAAGATCTGAGTTGCGAGACTTGGCTTTTTTAAAAGTTATGTTTTTCATGGCATTATTATTAAACTTTGCTATTTGGTGGACATTTTTGGAAAATTGAGTGTTTTGAATAAATCGATGCAATGGCCACAAATGCATTTATCGATTCAAAAAGATAAAGTCAAAGCATTCATAAAAAAAATGGAGCTATGGATGATAAATTTGGAAAAAAATAGGTTTGACATGTTTCCACTTTTGAATGTTTGCGCCCAAGTTAATATAGAAGCAAACAAAAATTTATTTGTTGAACACTTGGATGGTTTGTTAATTCATTTTTCGAATTATTTTGATGATCTTGATTTTACAAAATATGCATGGATACAGAATCCATTTATCGACGAAGAAAATTACGAATTTGAATTAACAAGTATTGAAAAAGTCAACTTGATTGAATTATCTTCTGATGCTTCTTTAAAACAAGCATTTTAGAATGTATCTCTGATTCAATTTTGGCTAGATATTAAGAGTGAATATAATATTTTGTCAAATAAAGCTTTAAAGGTATTGCTGCCGTTCGCAATGTCTTATTTATGCGAAACTGGATTTTCTGCCTTAGCTGCAATAAATCAAAATATCGTGCTCGTTTGGTTGTAGAAAAGGAGCTATGTCATCAATGACACCGAGATTTGATAAACTTTGCGCTAATAGGCAAGCACATCCATCTCATTAAGCGACAATAAAAAAATATTGTTATTCGTTTTTTCTTGTGTATTATATAACAGTTTATCTTAATAAATTTTTTACTTCTAAACATTTTTGTGTTTCTAGTATTTTATAAAATGGAAGGGAGCCGTGGTAAAATTAAGTTTGTAAACCACTGAGAGAGCTACGTGAGGAAGCTACGTGATCCAAGAACAAAGCAGAGGAGATCTATCAACTGGTTCGGATCGGCCTGGAAGTGGCTGGCTGGTTCCCCCGATGCCACCGATTGGGGCAAACTCTTACAAGCGCAGTCAGAAATGGCAAATAACAACAACCTCCAATACAAAATTAATAAAAAAATATTCGAACGCAACCCACGAAGGTATGAGCAGGGTCAACGAGCTCATAGACCGTCAGAATAATGCCAGACGTAACGACGAAACCGAGAGATTAAAGCGTAACCACTTAATAAGATACTCATACTGAAGGAGGGAGTATATGAACTAACCAGGGCCTGTCAAATGGCCAAAACCGGAATAGTTAACAGCAATCTACTGGATCCCGAAGAAATCAACACAATCGATAACGCGCTGGAAACCCTGCCGTATCAAAATGCTATCCAGGCTGTAGAATATGGGCGGCCCTCCATATACACCAATGGAAACCTTTTATTGCATGTTTAAGCAATTCCGAAGGTTGAGACAAAAATCCTTCATTTATTGGCCGCTCGCGCTACTATTAAAGGGGGAAAACAGATTGTCCTTGACTACACGAAGCTACTGCTGAACCATGATGAGACGTACGGAATTAAAGGCGATTGCTTACGCATAGGGGACTCGTCAGTATGCGAGGGAGGCGCGTTGGAGAAATCACCAGAGGATGCATGTCTGTCTAGGATTCTCAGAGGTGGCTCTGCAGCATGTGATTTCAGAAACACCAATGAGGAAGTTATCGAATTTATAGGGGGAAACTCAATCTTTGTTACTAACTTGAATGGTTCATTTTTAAATAACAATTCTTCCATTAATTTAGAAGGCACTTATCTTATTCAGTTGGACAACGACACGATCCGCATCCGGAATCAAACCTACTCCGGTAGGATGTCTATGAGTTTGCAAGCACTTCCAGCTGTCCTGGTCGACGTGACTAGTAGAAGCGTCAAACCAAATTTGCAGCATCTCCACGACATCAGCGTCAAGAACATTGAGCATATTAAAACATTAAGAGAAAACCTTAATTCTTCCATCATTACAGAGATCTCCATCATCGTAGAAGGTCTATGGTAAAATCTACATCCCGGAGCTTTATCTGCCTTTACAACGGAAACAGACTCCTCAGTCAGCTCAACGATCAAGGGCAACCCGACAGCTTAGCGAGGACCTAGGGAATGAAGTTACTCAACCCACCAGGAGCTTACGTCCACCCATGTGTTCAGTCATTAATATGCGGTACGCAGATATTTAAAAAGGGGGCAGTTAACACACACGAGCAATTACCTGATGAGGGATCGAGTTGCAATACGCTGCGCTTGCAGTTTGACTACGCGCGGGTACGGGCTACCGTGGGAACCAAGGTCGCCCGAACTTAGATTTAAGATTATGGATTATGCTCATGGGAATTCATTCGTTGGTTGGCACTGGCCAAGTAAATATATTATAATCATATCGTTTATAACGTATTTGGTAGTCTTATTTTTAGTTTTTGGACACGGAGTGATCCGTGCAATTCATTTTTTTAAAGGATTCAATTACAAGGACTTTAGCTCTATAATTGATTTCCTTTTATTGCTATTTATATTATTATTTTAATTATTAATGTTATATACATATATTATTACTCTTATATTAATTTTTATTATTCTTACTATTTTTATTGTTATCAATAATATGAACATTGTTATATTGTCATTATTATTATTACCATTAATACCTATCATTAGTATTATTATTATCGTTTTTATTATTAAATCATTGTTATTAATATTGTTACGAACATTTAATCGAGTCCGAATAGGGCTCGATCATTGGATTGTGATAAACTACACTGTTTACTTTTTATTCAACACACACAATTTTTATATTTCGCCTCAGATCAATTATCTGAGCATTTCACTTTTATTTGTTGTTACAACCTTTTACACACACTTTACACTTTATTTCACACTTTGTCCCTACAACTCACTAGGTGGTTTGATTACTTTCACACTGGTTTACCGACTGATCACCCGTTATTCCGAAAACTGAATGCCCCCGCGGACGACTGTTCCCGCTTATTTATTCCTCGGTCTACTTTCGCCGTCAGACGTTTCCCTTCAGAAGTCTCTAGGGTATTCTGGCATTCAGCAGTTTGTCGCAAAAAGTTACCACAATTTCCATTTCACCATCACGAGAGCATTCCATTGGTTCGTGCCCGTAACAATACTAGTATTATTGTGATTATTACCGTTGTTATTATTACTCGTATTTATTTATCTAATACCATTAGTGGCATTATTATTATTTCCATACCATAAATGCCATAATTATTTTTGAAAGCATCGGGATCGAATCCCAACAACAGCAATGTTAACGGATGTGTTTTCACGGTGCATCTCCTCAGCGGGATACTTACAAAACCCCCATGAAGGACAGAGCTAAGCTTCTCTTCAATCAGCTGTGTTGTGTGTGATTTATTTCTCACACAGGTGAAAGGGACCTACAGATTAATGTCGATTCGGAACGGCGTGGGTCGAGAAATTTTTTTAGGGCAAGCACACTACGGAGGGTTTTGCTAGTACCCCGCCGAGGAGGCACGCCGCGAAATAAACATTCGATGGCGCTGGTTCTATCGGGATCCGAACTCTGGCCAGCCAGATCTTTAGCCAGCCGCTTCCAGTGTCGCACGCCCAGTTGGTTGGGGTCCCTTTCTAAATGTGCGCGCCGCCTTAAATGCGGTCGTCCTCTGCTGCGTCGTCCCTCGGGGTTGGAGTCCAAGACTCTTCAAGCGGGAGCGCTGATGTCCATTTGTTTTACATGGCCCAGCCATCTTAGACGTTGGATCCGAAGACAGTTCTTGGTTGAATCTCCTGCTCCACTCCCCGTTTACACAAACGGGAACAAAGATTGCACGTAGAATTTTCCTCTCGAAACGCCCAAGAGCCTCTTCATCCGCTTTGATAACGTCCAAGCCTCAGCGCTATAGAGGAGAATCGGGATGATTAAGGCTTTGTAGAGGGATACCTTAGTTTTTCGAGAGAGGGCTGTACTACCCAAATGCCTCTTGATGCCGAAAAGCAGCGGTTGGCAAAAGTTATTCTGCGTTTTATCTCAGCGCTGGCGTCGTTGCTGCTTGTTACTATCGAGCCAAGGTAGACGAAGTCCTTGACTACTTTAAAAATATAGCTGCCGAAGGTGACGTTTTGACCAAGTCGTCGGCGTTGCGCGTCTTTCTTGGATGACAACATATATTTGGTCTTGTCCCTATTTATCCTTAGACCGACTTCAGCCGCTTCTGCTTCAATGCTTGCGAACGTATCATTGACGCCTCGCTTTGTCCGTCCAATAACGTCAATATCATCCGCGTAGGCAAGCAATTGTGTGGACTTGAAGTAGATCGTACCTCTTGTATTGGCCGCACAGTCCCGCACGACCTTTTCAAGAATAAAGTTAAAGAAATCACATGACAGTGCGTCACCCTGTCTAAAACCTTTTTTTAACATCAAAGGGGTCGGTTAGTTCACCTCTGACCTTAATGCAGCAGCGAGAGTTATCCATAGTCATCCTGCACAATATGACGAGTTTGGCAGGAATGTTAAAACATGACAAGACTGTATATAGCTCGTCTCTATAAACACTGTCATACGCGGCCTTTAAAGTGGACAAAAAGTTGGTGCGTGTCGACCTGGAATTCATGGGTCTTCTCCAAAATTTGCCGTAGTATAAATATTTGGTCTACCGTGGATTTTCTGGCCTGAAACCACACCGGTAAGAACCTATTCGATTGCCCACGAGCGGTTTCAGGCGCTTACACACTACGGCAGAGAGGATCTTGTACGCGATGTTCAGGAGGCTTATCCTCTGTAATTGGCGCAGTCATAGGGGTCTCCTTTCTTCCGACCGTATCTTGCAGATGAGTTGGTGCATGTTCCAGACCAGCTCATCGCCAGCTACTTTAAACAGTTCCGCGGGGAACTGGAAGATATCGCTATCTTAACATCGTCTAGGTCGGGTGGACGGGATTCTCTTTCATCTTCGTCAATTGTGAATTGTTCGCTCTGCCTGACGGCGGCATTTTGACTATCATTGCCGTTATACAGTGTGCAGAAATGGTCCTTCCCCAATCTCAGCATCGACTGTGACTCCACTACTAGTTGTCCGTGCTCATCTCTGCAGGCTCATCTAGTAAATTTTTTGAACGTCGTTCCTGCAGTAACATCTCTCCATCTCCCCGATCTCGCGCTTTTCGTGCTCATTCTTTTTCCTTCTCAGAAGCGCATGCTCCTCCCTCCTTTTCTGTTCATAGAGCTCGCGGGCAGCTCTCGTCCGTCCATGCAATGTGGCCATGTATGCATTCTGTTTCTCTACATAGGCCTGTCTGCACTCATCATCAAACCAGGGGTTTCGCTGTTCTATGGTTTCTGCAGATTGCACCGGGACTTAAGAGAGCTTGAGGAAGACTTGATCGGCCAAGGTCTTGGCAGTCTCCTGCGATTGCAGCTTTCCGACGTTAAATTTTGGTGTTCTTACTCGACTCCGTTGATTCCGAGAAATTCGCATGCGTACCTTGGCTGCAACAAGGTAATGATCCGAGTCGATGTTGGCTTCTCGACAGGTTCGGACATCTAGGATGTTGGAGGAGTGTCAATTTGATTGATTGTCGATTCATTGAAAGATCGCCAGGTCCCCTTATGGTTGGTGAGGTGTGGGAATCGTGTACTTGCTACTACGTGATTACGTCCCGCCATAAAGTCCACCGGCCTAAGTCCGTTTTCTGACGTGGTGTTGTTTAGGCTGTGCTTTTCTATGACTCGTTCAAAGATAGCTTCCTTACCCAGCTTCCCATTGAAATCTCCTAGAACGATTTTGGTGTTATAGCTGGGGCATTGGGCATATGTTCTGTCTAGGTGATCATAGAAGTCGTCTTAATGTCTAGTTTAGTTTAGTTTAGTTTGTTTCATCAATTGATATTACATCTGTTGATTACATGAAAATATGTGGATAGATACATTGAAACTGATAATTTATAACTAGTCATTACTTATAACAACTACATTATTTATTACAATATAATGACAATCGACTAGAATTAAGAAAGCATGATTGCTTTAAAATATTGTCCTTTAATGCACAGGTCAATTTCACTGCAAACAGAGTTAAATAATCTCAAAGAACGCGATATGGTTTCATTAAAACCATAGTTCGTCCTGTGAACAGGGACGAAAAATAACTCAGTACGAGTTCTTAGTCGTCTATCGGGAACATTTAACCATATGGCAGACAGTAGGTCACTAGAATTTACTCGATTATCAAGGATACCTTTAATAAATAATATACACTGAAAAATTCTCCGAGATTCAAAGGATTTCATGTTTATAAGAGCACATCTTGGTAAAACTAAGGACATAAATAAAGTTGTAGGGGTATAAACATCTTATAAACTCGTAGTTTCATTTTAAAAAGCCCAACATAGAATATGAATTTTAATGCTAAATTTCGAGTCAAAAAACGCCCCAAGGTCTTTCACAGCCTCGACTCGAGAAAGATGTTCATTATAAAACATATAATTAAATGTCACTAAAGAAGATGACCTTGTTGCACTAAATACTTTGCATTTCGAGAAGTTTAACTCAAGATGGTTAATATTGCACCATATTAAAAAGTTTTCAACATAAATTTGCAATTTATAACAGTCCATAGGAGAACATATATCAAGAAAAATGTTGACGTCATCAGCATACATTAAACAGTGGCTGCAGTTAATAATTTCGGGTAGATCATTTATAGAAAGTATAAATAAAAGAGGTCCTAAATGGCTTCCTTGGGGGAAACCCGAAAGAACATTTACAAAGTTAGATTGGTAACCATCAATTTGAACAATTTGCTTTCTCTCACTCAGGTAGGATTTTGACCAATTTAGATAGTTATCTCTTAAGCCCAATGTTTTTAGTTCTTCTAAAAGTAGACCATGATGGACTCGATCAAAAGCTTTTACGAAATCTGTATACAACACATCTATTTGCTTACCTTTTTCAATCATATTCATACAAAAACTGGCAAAAATACACAGATTTGTACTAGTGCATCGACCCGTAATAAAGCCATGCTGTTTAGGAGAATTCACGTTTTGTACAGAGAAATACAGCTTTTGTGTAACTAATTTCTCCAAAAGTTTTGGCACCGCAGAAAATGTTTAGATAAGTCTATAGTTTTTAATTAAATGCTTTAGGCCGGCTTTAAAGATTGGGTCTATAAATGATACCTTCCAAAGATAAGAGTCAATGCAGGAGCGAGGAAATTAGAGCAGTTCTTCAATAATATAGGTTGAATAGTATCATAACCAGCCTTTTTTGAAATATCGAGACTGTTCAAGCCAAACAAAACTTCATCTTCTGAAAACTCAGTAAGAGAAAAGTTAGAAATTGGCGATAAATTTGAGAAAGTGTCACCAATATTTGGTATAATATCCGAATTATAAGATGTTTGAAAAAAATTTGCATGATTTTGCATGATTGCATGAAGATTGTACATGGTTTGATATATTATTCTCATATTCCATACATTGAGGAAATACCGAACATTTTCTCCTTGAATTAATGAAAACCCAAAAAGCTTTACTATTTTTCCTTATATTCAACTCACAGGAGGTGATGTAATTATGATACAAAAAATTATTAAGAAAATAAAACTCCTTTCTTAGTTGAAGAAAATTTTGACGGTCTTCTAAGTTCCCTGATACTTTTGATCGTTTAAAGGCTTTATTTTTAGCACTAGCTTTTGCCCGCGGGTTCGCTCGCATTAAATTCGGGGTAACACGGTTCCCCTTTCCTGATTTAGAACACAGAAGAGAACTCGGAACAGAATGTTATTTTAATACGCTACTGTAGACGATATTATGTGTCTTCCCATTTGGGGATAGAATGTAAAGATTTGGGCATTGGACACACGCGAACATGCTACATACAATTGTCGATGGGAAAAGCACGGCTTTTCTAAGTTAACCCCAACCACCTTTAATGTTTGACCTTGCGCTTTGTTAATGGTCATAGCGAAACTAAGCTTTAGAGGAAATTGTAGCCTTTTAAACTGGAACGGGAGATCTGTGGGAATTATTGGGATTCGTGGGATCATTACACCGGTTAAGATAGTGGCGCTAATGATATTGCGGCCAAGTTGTGTGACACGAAGTCTCATCCCATTACATAATCTCGGGGCATCCAAATTTCGCATAAGCATGACTGGGACGCCTAGTTTTAGTTAAAGCTTATGTGAGGGTACACCTGACAGCTCAAGCGAATTTAGAAACTCTACGGGATATGATGTGCTCTGTTCTGTATCCATAAATGTGTCTATTGATAAATACTCTGTTGTATCTCCTGGTACTTTCCTCAATATGTCTGAAATTATTTTGTTACCAACATAATTCTTAGGTGCTAAAATTCCTCTTTCACATAAATATTGATTTTCGTGTATACCGTTTTGTAAATCTGGGTAAACAATTGCAACTAATTCTGAATCACCGTGTACTAAGTGACAAAAATCTCCCGTCACTGTCACCCAACCCTCGGCATCAGTTATAACCGATCATATCCTATTTTCAATAGTGTTTCGGCGTAGTTGGCAGCACCTGTGTCATCATATAGATGCACTCTCATATTTGTAGTCAAACTGAACTTTTTTACGGTGGCCCATAGAGTGGACGACTTGAGACATGCTTTAATTTCGTCTGCAGGTGACCCCGTCTGAATGAGTGGTAACGTTTGGCGGAAATCACCAGCCAATAAAACCACCATCCCTGCCATAGCATCGGTATTGTTGCGCAAATCCTGGAGTGTTCGATTTAGTGCTTCTACCGCATTTTTGTGCGCCATAGTACTTTCATCCCACACTAAGATCTTGCACTGACGTAGCATAGCACCCCGTGCGCTATTTTTACTAAAATTACAGATAGGTGAATCTTCCTGGGCGAGATTTAGTGGTAATTTTAAAACAGAATGCGCAGTACGACCCCCGCTCAGCAAAGTGGCGGCTATACCGGAGGAAGCTACGGCCACAGCAATGCTGCTATCTTTTCTTACTTGCGCCAGCAACAAGTTTAGCAAAAATGTTTTTCGTGTTCCTCCTGGGGCATCAACAAAGAATAGTGCGCCATTCCCAGATTCTATTTGCTGCAACACTTGGTCAAATACTTGTTTTTGTTCTGGTACCACTTCAGCTACTTGCTGCTGCAAAGCTGGTATGTCATAGTTTGTTTCTCGTACAATCTCATCAGATAGTTCATTTTCGTTCGTTCGCCAAGGGCTTATCATTCCAAATTCACTCAACCGTAGCGCAGTGGTTAGTGTGTTGGACTCTGGCGCACGATGAGCGAATTCGGATCCCGATAACACCAAAGCCATCGAATGTTTATTTCGCAACGTTCCTCCTCGGCGGGGTACTGGCAAAACCCCCCGTAGTAAACCTGCCAAGAAAAAGCTTCTCGACTCACGCCGCTCGGAATCGGCATTAAACTGTAGGTCCCTTTCACCTGTGTGAAAAATAAATCACACACAACATGGGTGATTGAGAGATGCTTGGCTCTGGTCCTTCATGGGCTGTAACGCCATCAAAGAAGAAGTTTACCCACCATTGCCATTACTTTGTCTTCAATTTTTCCAGGGGCTTTGTTATAAATGTGTTCATTGTATGTCATGTCCGTGTGTGTCTGCTGTAGCCTTCGCAAAATGTCTTCCGCCATGTACTCTTTATATTTGTTCCATAATTCATTAGGATTAGATAGCCCGCAAGATGATATGAGGGTTGCATAAAAGACCCTGAATTTTGCTGGCGGTTGGCACTGGACGGCTTCCTCCATAGTTTCGTCCCAGTGACTATCATTCTCTAACAGACCCAGAGCTTCACATGCTTCTCTATATGTTGCGCATTCCTGGCCGTTGACAATTTTAAGATCTCTATAGCTTGTAGGACCCCGAACATGGTGTAGCAGCAAACGTTAACAGAAATATTCAAAATTAGTAACGTGGACGGTGTACACACGACCAAGGGGGCATCAGATGATTTCACTCCGGGCCAATTTCTAACAGGCACGCCTTGAATACGGCGTTTCCACTCCTTTGTAAACGTGTTCCAGGTAGAGTAACGGGGGACGGGGGACTTCGGCATAGAAACACGTTTTTGCAAAGGGATCGGCCTGACAAAGATGGAAAAAGGCTGTTAATGTTGTTTTGTGCGGTGGTGATGCTGTTTCTTGGAAATTGTTCTCGGCAAAATATATGCGCTCTCCATTTTCTAAGTGTACAGCTAGGTGGGTTACTGCCTGAGGTCTTTCATGCAAGGGGAAGCCAAGGAGCCGCCACGCTGCCTCATTACTGCTGACGTAACGTCCTGCTTGAAAGGTTTGCACTTCATTTAAAAGATGTGCTCCACCTTCATTCCTAAGATTAAATATAACCTGGCCATTTCCTTTGTTTATATATTTGCATATATATTTGGATTGCGCGGACAGAGCTACAGGCTTCTTAATTAATATGAGCATTGAACATTTTATATAGAATGGGCGAATACGGGACGATCCAACTGTTGTCTAAGGTTTCGTTCACTCTAGATCGAGACTTAATTGTAACTATTCGGCCACCATCTTCGGGTGCTGTGCGCCTTTATAACGGGTAGCCATTGTCATTGTGCACAGTTTCTTTTAACAGCTGTTTAGGGAAATTTTTTGTGCATTTTCCATCTTTCATGCGTGGCGATGCTGGATTTCGTGCACCCCAGGGACCGTGTACCATGTTTCGGACAATAGTGTCATACAATTCCTTATCTTGCTGAGGATCAGGAATCTCGGCGCTAGTTAACTCATCTATTTGGGTGGGCCGCATCTTCTCCTTAAGCCATATTGGAATATGCACATGTGGTAGTCCCCTTTTTTGCCATTCAATAGAATACATGAAACATTGCACCTCGCCGAATATTTTAACCTTGGTAATTACATTCATTCATTTTTGCACTGTTAATCTAAATACTCTTGCAACTAAATCGTATCTGTCAGTACTTTTTTGGCCCGGTATTAGTTCATCAGTTATTTCCTTCCATGAGGAGTTGCAAGTGAAAGTGGCAAAAAGGCCAGGTCTGCCGTAAGTTCGTACATAAGTAAATGCGTCTTGTGTGTATTGGTGTAGGTTGCGGGGGCGGTTAACGAATGTTGACGGAAGAATTACCATTTTTCCTAGATCTGAAGGGTTAACATTGGCGTCGCTAGCAACTGCATCTTGCAAATGTATGTAATTTTCAACACGTAGCTTTTTTTGATTTAAAGTAATAAAACGAAGACGTCCGCTTTCCACCTTCACGTACATATCCACCAAGAACTGATAAAATAGTTGCCTGCACCGAGCTAAAAGGTTAAAATCATTTTGTCGTAACATCATATGATAGGCATAAAAATCAATGCACTATACTTTTTTGTTTGCAATGGGTTGTTTTGTCACTGGATTAATAAGGGGAATTTCAAAGTGATACCCTTCTTGTCCATTGGAATAAATCAATGGGTATTGCAGAGCATCATAAAATTTGTGTGTATCGGCTACCCGTTGCAACGTGTCATCATGTGCTCGCAAGACAATGTCCCGTGAAGAAAATTGTTCACCACTTACTACGGCTGCAATTTCATTAATCAATGGCGCATTATAGCGCCTTTCATGCTCTCCCCGAGGAGTCCTTTCCGAATGTACAACTACCTTATAATGCTGCTCAGGTAGGTTCTCTAAAGCAGTTTTAAACGTGTTTACTAAAGTATTATTATCATACAAGTATCTTTGAATTTTCAGCACCGTGTCTCTTTCTACTCCCGTGATAAATTGGCATCGACGGTCTACCTCAACGTCTTCGTCTCCCATAAAGTAAGCCTGCAGAAATGTGTGCTGTTCGTTGTCAGCTGGAAAAAGTGCACCGATCCTGTGATAAATTTGCCCTTGCACCGTAAATGTTGGCGAAAATCCTGGCATTATTACTTCCCGGTCTACTTCAAAACACGTCATCTGAAAGCATGAGTTATATTTCCGGATCTTATTTAAAAAGCGCCGTGACTCATCAGCATCATATAAAAATAGAGTTTTTAAAGGTTCCTCTGGCGGCCCGAGTAGAGGAAGTGAAACTTTGCCGCTGCTACAGCACATGCCTGGGGTCTCATCTTTTCATTTTAATGCGCTACAAGCGACACGCCTTGTCCATCAGGCAATGTGGAGAACTCGGAACAGAATGTTATTTTAATACGCTACTGTAGACGATATTATGTGTCTTCCCATTTGGGGATAGAATGTAAAGATTTGGGCATTGGACACACGCGAACATGCTACATACAATTGTCGATGGGAAAAGCACGGCTTTTCTAAGTTAACCCCAACCACCTTTAATGTTTGACCTTGCGCTTTGTTAATGGTCATAGCGAAACTAAGCTTTAGAGGAAATTGTAGCCTTTTAAACTGGAACGGGAGATCTGTGGGAATTATTGGGATTCGTGGGATCATTACACCGGTTAAGATAGTGGCGCTAATGATATTGCGGCCAAGTTGTGTGACACGAAGTCTCATCCCATTACATAATCTCGGGGCATCCAAATTTCGCATAAGCATGACTGGGACGCCTAGTTTTAGTTAAAGCTTATGTGAGGGTACACCTGACAGCTCAAGCGAATTTAGAAACTCTACGGGATATGATGTGCTCTGTTCTGTATCCATAAATGTGTCTATTGATAAATACTCTGTTGTATCTCCTGGTACTTTCCTCAATATGTCTGAAATTATTTTGTTACCAACATAATTCTTAGGTGCTAAAATTCCTCTTTCACATAAATATTGATTTTCGTGTATACCGTTTTGTAAATCTGGGTAAACAATTGCAACTAATTCTGAATCACCGTGTACTAAGTGACAAAAATCTCCCGTCACTGTCACCCAACCCTCGGCATCAGTTATAACCGATCATATCCTATTTTCAATAGTGTTTCGGCGTAGTTGGCAGCACCTGTGTCATCATATAGATGCACTCTCATATTTGTAGTCAAACTGAACTTTTTTACGGTGGCCCATAGAGTGGACGACTTGAGACATGCTTTAATTTCGTCTGCAGGTGACCCCGTCTGAATGAGTGGTAACGTTTGGCGGAAATCACCAGCCAATAAAACCACCATCCCTGCCATAGCATCGGTATTGTTGCGCAAATCCTGGAGTGTTCGATTTAGTGCTTCTACCGCATTTTTGTGCGCCATAGTACTTTCATCCCACACTAAGATCTTGCACTGACGTAGCATAGCACCCCGTGCGCTATTTTTACTAAAATTACAGATAGGTGAATCTTCCTGGGCGAGATTTAGTGGTAATTTTAAAACAGAATGCGCAGTACGACCCCCGCTCAGCAAAGTGGCGGCTATACCGGAGGAAGCTACGGCCACAGCAATGCTGCTATCTTTTCTTACTTGCGCCAGCAACAAGTTTAGCAAAAATGTTTTTCGTGTTCCTCCTGGGGCATCAACAAAGAATAGTGCGCCATTCCCAGATTCTATTTGCTGCAACACTTGGTCAAATACTTGTTTTTGTTCTGGTACCACTTCAGCTACTTGCTGCTGCAAAGCTGGTATGTCATAGTTTGTTTCTCGTACAATCTCATCAGATAGTTCATTTTCGTTCGTTCGCCAAGGGCTTATCATTCCAAATTCACTCAACCGTAGCGCAGTGGTTAGTGTGTTGGACTCTGGCGCACGATGAGCGAATTCGGATCCCGATAACACCAAAGCCATCGAATGTTTATTTCGCAACGTTCCTCCTCGGCGGGGTACTGGCAAAACCCCCCGTAGTAAACCTGCCAAGAAAAAGCTTCTCGACTCACGCCGCTCGGAATCGGCATTAAACTGTAGGTCCCTTTCACCTGTGTGAAAAATAAATCACACACAACATGGGTGATTGAGAGATGCTTGGCTCTGGTCCTTCATGGGCTGTAACGCCATCAAAGAAGAAGTTTACCCACCATTGCCATTACTTTGTCTTCAATTTTTCCAGGGGCTTTGTTATAAATGTGTTCATTGTATGTCATGTCCGTGTGTGTCTGCTGTAGCCTTCGCAAAATGTCTTCCGCCATGTACTCTTTATATTTGTTCCATAATTCATTAGGATTAGATAGCCCGCAAGATGATATGAGGGTTGCATAAAAGACCCTGAATTTTGCTGGCGGTTGGCACTGGACGGCTTCCTCCATAGTTTCGTCCCAGTGACTATCATTCTCTAACAGACCCAGAGCTTCACATGCTTCTCTATATGTTGCGCATTCCTGGCCGTTGACAATTTTAAGATCTCTATAGCTTGTAGGACCCCGAACATGGTGTAGCAGCAAACGTTAACAGAAATATTCAAAATTAGTAACGTGGACGGTGTACACACGACCAAGGGGGCATCAGATGATTTCACTCCGGGCCAATTTCTAACAGGCACGCCTTGAATACGGCGTTTCCACTCCTTTGTAAACGTGTTCCAGGTAGAGTAACGGGGGACGGGGGACTTCGGCATAGAAACACGTTTTTGCAAAGGGATCGGCCTGACAAAGATGGAAAAAGGCTGTTAATGTTGTTTTGTGCGGTGGTGATGCTGTTTCTTGGAAATTGTTCTCGGCAAAATATATGCGCTCTCCATTTTCTAAGTGTACAGCTAGGTGGGTTACTGCCTGAGGTCTTTCATGCAAGGGGAAGCCAAGGAGCCGCCACGCTGCCTCATTACTGCTGACGTAACGTCCTGCTTGAAAGGTTTGCACTTCATTTAAAAGATGTGCTCCACCTTCATTCCTAAGATTAAATATAACCTGGCCATTTCCTTTGTTTATATATTTGCATATATATTTGGATTGCGCGGACAGAGCTACAGGCTTCTTAATTAATATGAGCATTGAACATTTTATATAGAATGGGCGAATACGGGACGATCCAACTGTTGTCTAAGGTTTCGTTCACTCTAGATCGAGACTTAATTGTAACTATTCGGCCACCATCTTCGGGTGCTGTGCGCCTTTATAACGGGTAGCCATTGTCATTGTGCACAGTTTCTTTTAACAGCTGTTTAGGGAAATTTTTTGTGCATTTTCCATCTTTCATGCGTGGCGATGCTGGATTTCGTGCACCCCAGGGACCGTGTACCATGTTTCGGACAATAGTGTCATACAATTCCTTATCTTGCTGAGGATCAGGAATCTCGGCGCTAGTTAACTCATCTATTTGGGTGGGCCGCATCTTCTCCTTAAGCCATATTGGAATATGCACATGTGGTAGTCCCCTTTTTTGCCATTCAATAGAATACATGAAACATTGCACCTCGCCGAATATTTTAACCTTGGTAATTACATTCATTCATTTTTGCACTGTTAATCTAAATACTCTTGCAACTAAATCGTATCTGTCAGTACTTTTTTGGCCCGGTATTAGTTCATCAGTTATTTCCTTCCATGAGGAGTTGCAAGTGAAAGTGGCAAAAAGGCCAGGTCTGCCGTAAGTTCGTACATAAGTAAATGCGTCTTGTGTGTATTGGTGTAGGTTGCGGGGGCGGTTAACGAATGTTGACGGAAGAATTACCATTTTTCCTAGATCTGAAGGGTTAACATTGGCGTCGCTAGCAACTGCATCTTGCAAATGTATGTAATTTTCAACACGTAGCTTTTTTTGATTTAAAGTAATAAAACGAAGACGTCCGCTTTCCACCTTCACGTACATATCCACCAAGAACTGATAAAATAGTTGCCTGCACCGAGCTAAAAGGTTAAAATCATTTTGTCGTAACATCATATGATAGGCATAAAAATCAATGCACTATACTTTTTTGTTTGCAATGGGTTGTTTTGTCACTGGATTAATAAGGGGAATTTCAAAGTGATACCCTTCTTGTCCATTGGAATAAATCAATGGGTATTGCAGAGCATCATAAAATTTGTGTGTATCGGCTACCCGTTGCAACGTGTCATCATGTGCTCGCAAGACAATGTCCCGTGAAGAAAATTGTTCACCACTTACTACGGCTGCAATTTCATTAATCAATGGCGCATTATAGCGCCTTTCATGCTCTCCCCGAGGAGTCCTTTCCGAATGTACAACTACCTTATAATGCTGCTCAGGTAGGTTCTCTAAAGCAGTTTTAAACGTGTTTACTAAAGTATTATTATCATACAAGTATCTTTGAATTTTCAGCACCGTGTCTCTTTCTACTCCCGTGATAAATTGGCATCGACGGTCTACCTCAACGTCTTCGTCTCCCATAAAGTAAGCCTGCAGAAATGTGTGCTGTTCGTTGTCAGCTGGAAAAAGTGCACCGATCCTGTGATAAATTTGCCCTTGCACCGTAAATGTTGGCGAAAATCCTGGCATTATTACTTCCCGGTCTACTTCAAAACACGTCATCTGAAAGCATGAGTTATATTTCCGGATCTTATTTAAAAAGCGCCGTGACTCATCAGCATCATATAAAAATAGAGTTTTTAAAGGTTCCTCTGGCGGCCCGAGTAGAGGAAGTGAAACTTTGCCGCTGCTACAGCACATGCCTGGGGTCTCATCTTTTCATTTTAATGCGCTACAAGCGACACGCCTTGTCCATCAGGCGTGTGATTTTTATAATCAATTAGTGGATCGTAATTAAATGGAGCTTCATTAAATATCGACCAATAATTTCTTTCAAAATTACGCCGACGTTCTGCTTGGAGCTGCGCATTTAAATTTCTGCGTGCCTGTGCTTGTTCAGGTGTTTCAGCGGCTCTTAAAGCAGCTTGACGTTCTGCGTTTTCGAGTAGCCTTTGCTGAGTTCGAGCGGGTGTTTCAGAAGCTCTTAGAGCAGCATGACGTTCTGCATCGTCGAGCAGCCTCTGCTGATTTTGAGCTGGTGTTTCCGAGGCTCTCCGACGTTTAGCCTGTCCTTGCCTTCTCAGTTCAGCGTCTTCAAGAGATTCTTGGGACCGAGCTTATCTCTTCGCTTGTTCTTGAGAAGACACTCTTGAAAGGTTCGACTTGCATTTGCGAGGCATTTTAAAAGAATAAATGCCAAAAAATATTGCTAACTCTAATTAAACAAATACAAAAAAACTATGACCTTTTAAAAACTCATAGAATCATTGAGGGACAAAGGGAAAATAAATGTTAAAATTTTTATATACATTTACTTTAAACCAAAAAAAAAACAAAACCAATTCACGAAGCAAAACTAAATCCAAAATCAAAGCGATTGTCTTATTCCTTAAAAGTCCAGGAATATTATAAATCTAAACTAAACGAATTAATACAATCCGAAAAACAACAACGGTAAAACCGAATCCGAAACCGAGTTTGTTTTCGGAAATCGGAAACCAAACTAAGACAACAATACCAAATCGTAAAGCTAAACACGAATATGTAGCCAAAAATCTAAAGCAGTTAAATCAATGTGAATCAATAGTCAATAGTCACGGTATGCACTATATTCGTCGTTTTCATTTGGAGCTTTCAATTTTGTTTACTTTGAATAACTCATGGCACTCCATAGTTATCCACCCAAAAAATACGATATTTCGCTTGAAGCGAAGTTGTGCAAATCGAATCTAAGTAGGCATTTGAAATTCTCGCAAAGTTTAAATCTCGCAATGTGGAGAAATTTTGGCATTGTGTCATGAATGTACATATGCATGTGTATATTTATATGTATATGTATATGAAAAAACGCTTCCTTTATCTAATTCGCCGTTTCATGATATTTCAGTGCCAAACTACGAAAATCTCAATACAAAATGTATGAAAAATACTGTATCTACCAGGGTAGATACTGTTCGTGCACGTAGAAAAATGGTCAAGACTTGAAGGAACATCCTAAATAATTTTTTTAACATATTCTCAAAGCTACAAAAAAGTTAGTCACTGAGTCGGGGCGGCATGAACATATAATCAAAAGTCGCGGAAATATTGGAAAAAGAAAATTCAAATATCTACCCGGGTGGATTTTTTTTTTTTTTTTTTTTAGAGACTCGCGCAGGTTCAAGAGTTTTTCATATTCTCTTATGATGTGTTGACACACACAACCTGAACGGAGTGCAGTGGTTGGGGTCGTTGCTGTTCGTTCACTGCTCTCAGGGGTGGTTGTCCTAGGCCCAGATAGGACGAGAGCCGACCAAATTCCGCGTTGGTTATAGTCCGTAGTAATTCGTTCAAGCACTTTATAGTATTGCATACGCAGAGGATGAATTTCGGTTGACCATATACTGTGAGTGTTATGCCTGCAGGCAGTACGTCTGGTCACTTTCCATTCACAACTGCGTTGCATACTTTTTATCATCAGATACTGTTCATGTGAAGGTTAATTTGTTTTAATTTAATTATTTTATTATTGGTTGTATTCGTTTGTCACACACAAATTTCCATCCCCTACTCAATTTTTTTTTGCTCCATACAAATACCCCCCCCCCCCCCATTTTAGGGAAATGGGAGGGTTAGAAAGAGACAAAGGTAGCCTATGTCACTCTCCATCCCTTCAGCTATCTCCACCTAGAAAATCACGTCAATTCGTCGCTCCGTTTTGCCGTGAAAGACGGATAAACAGACACACACATGTTCACATTTATAATATTAGTATAGATTTTTCCTTTTCATTTTGGGGCGTAAATGTCCTTAATTTCTAAAAAGGTTTTATTGATGCCTCGGTGATTTAGTAATTTGTGTGTTTCCTCAATTGCCACTGATCATTTTTCCTCATCTGCTTGATCTCCTGGGAATTTGCTACATCTTATTACTTTCAAGTAAGTTTCTTAATATTTTATTGCACCACGGAAGCTTAAAGGATTTTTTTATTGTAAAAACGGGCACAAAACGAGTTATGCCATTAAAAAGTATGTTTTTAAAAGATTCATAAGCAACTTCGAGGAAACCACCATCAAAAAAACCATTCCAATCAAAAGTGCTATAGAAACAGTTGAATCCAGTGAAATCAGCCTTAGCAAAATTAAAACAATTCCTTTAAAAAAAATAACCTTTGGAAAAGAGTGACAATCAAAAGTGAAATATAATGCTTTATGATGTATTGTATTACTAACATATGGAAAATCTGCTAATGCCGAACAATATTTGAGATCTGTTCTTATAAAAATTAAATCTAGTATCTTATTCAGATAATTTTAAACATAATTTACTTGACTTAAATCTAAAGTTGTTAGTGAATCAACAACTAATAATTCGACTTCTTTAAGAACGTTGAAAGGAACCAATAGTTTCTCACCTTCAGGACAACTACAGGTAACATCACCGATATTAAAATCACCGAGTATAAATGGGAATTGATTAGTTGTTAATTCACTCACCAAAGAAACTATATAAGAAATATGGGTTGAATAAACATCAAAATCGCTTCTAGGGCGAATGTAACTTACAATGAAAAATAAATCCATAATTGATTGAGAATTATAGTTACTGATATTCAGACATAGTTGCTCCAGATTATCTGAATCATTTTTTAAATAACGTTGTTTGTTGATCATTACGATAAACACAAAAAGATGAATCGAATAGTTCGGAGGATAAGATGTCTGAACAGAGCCAAGTTTCCACAAGTATGATGACATCATATTCGTGAAGAGATGAAGACGAAAAAAATTCTTTGGTTTTTGTCCATAGGCCACCAGCATTTTGGAAATAAACTCGCAATTCTGACAAATTTTCCGTGGGTTTCGCTACACTTTCCCCATTTCCCTTTGGCTTTTTTCATTTTTTGAAGAATTGATGAATCTTTTAATTTTCACGCCGACAAACATGTTGTATGGTATTCCAAGTTTAAAATTCACGAAGCGAAGATTTGTCTCATCAACATCTCTTCTGATTAAGCGAGAGCATTTAAGAAGATTTTGCGGAATATTTAATTATTTTGCAGCATACGCAATGACATTAGCAGCTGTTAAACATTTGTCCAGATGGGAAAGATGTATGAAAAGAAGGCTAGGCTAGGCAGGTAATTCGTTTATTTCTATTGGCACAGGCACCAGTGCCGAACTTAGCTTTTAAGGGCGATGAACTCTTCTTTACGTGTTAATGTTATTTTTGGATTTTCTTTGTTTTTTTATTAGAATTAGTAGTTTTTAAGTTAGAACATGAGTTAGTCAGAGTTAATGCATAATTCTGATTTAATATCAGCGACATCGTTAATCAACTTAAAAAACATTGAGAAAAAAGAATCACCAATAGCAACACAATTATCACATCTCCACTGCAAATGGTGATCGGAAGTCAATGCATTCAAGGAATTGTCACCCAATGAAGTGCAGACTTTATGAAATCTACGATTGCAAATGCCACTTCATGAAATGAATCTATCTATGAATATTGCACATGGCATTTCCACATTTATTAGAATCCGTCATTTTTAAGTTACTTAAAATTAGGGAAAATAAATGAGAGTATAAATGAAATATTGACAAATTGAATAAGCCAAACCGAACCGTAAGTCGTCACTGAAGAGACGATCATCATCCATTATTAGTTTTATGAGTACTTCCATTGTTATTTTAACACTTATTGTTATATCACTACCATATCGGTTTAATACCAATACCATCCCGAAAAGTACTTTTATTTACCTGCCCGCTATACATGAAATTTAAGAGCCCAGCCATATGACTCGCTTCCACATCAGCCATTAGGAGTATCGGGTGATTTGATGGGTTTTCTAAAAATATTTCTTGAAAGTAGGGGCTGCACACAGAAAGAACCTAAAGAGAAAAAATGGTAAGTGCTGATTTTTTTTTTAGTTTTAATTTTCAAACCAGTTTATGTGCCTTAAATATTTTTCCTCCTGCTGCTATCGTTACGTCAACCATTTTCTCATCCCTCTGTAATATATGAAAACCCCTCGACATATTGCCCAAAAAATTGTTCCAAGATAGTAAATATTGATCAATAGTATTTGAATCTGAAGATTTGTTGTGTGGTGATGAGCAAGTGTTCTTTTGGCGAACAGATGTAGCCACTAGTTCTTCATTAGTTGCATTATCTTGCTGTTGATTGACAAACGGCAACTTTGTTGACATGCTAGTATTACCATGTTTTTTTGTATCGTTTGTATTATTTTGATTGGAGGATGTATCTTCAGTAGTCTTCATATTGTTTTCCTTTTTCTCTTTTTGACGTTTTCGGATATCACTAATTTCCATACAAGATCCGGAAGTTGCAGCGGCAATGGCTGATGCAATTACTGGATCTTCCTCGAGTAATGTGTCATCGAGCGACTCTTTCAAGGTTTTGGTAGAAGAAAACAGTCGTAAAGTTGGGTCATTGACTTGGTCACTGAAATATACATCCATGAGCGTGAAAAAAGGCCACTCTCTTCTTTTTGGCTCTTCGGAAATTTTTATTGCCTACAGAAATATAGGTTTAAAAGACAAGGAAAAAAAAACAAATCTAGTGAATTACTTTGTATTCTTGCAATAAGTTATTCCATTTCTTTATGATTTTGGAAAGTGGTAAAGGCACATTTAACTCTTTTTCGACAACACTAGAAAGATAAAAAGGGTTAAAAAAGTGGTGTTAGCTAATATGTTCACATGCACCATTTATAAAAAGTAGTAGCAGTTAAATATTAACGCAGAAGCAATCATATAGTATTAATTAATAAATTGTACAAATTCCATCATCTCGCAGTTTTTAGGAAAAACAAATAGAGTATTTAGATCAGAAAATAATTGTACAATGTGCGAACCTTTTCTCATATTTATTAAGAATATATGGTCCAGGGTAAAGCTAGTGATTTTACACTGAGTAGATTTGATTATGCATAATCCAATCGCTACAGACGAAAAATAGTCATTCCTATCGCCAATACAAGCTCGGCAGTCGTCCGCTACCAAAGAAAATTTATATAACGCGCAACATACATATGTAAATTGTTGAGGGCCGCTTGCGACTTAACCTTTCATAGGTCAATATATTTACAATTAGAATGAACTTTATGTATTCATGTTCTTTGGGTCACTTATCTTCGCCAGTGATCAGGTCAGAAATTTGTAAAAAATATTTAAACTTTTTCTTATCCTTGAAGTCGTCACTGGCCCATTTTTTCGAATGTCATATACTGTACAGTAATATCAATACCACAATGCTACGATAAGCATAACAATTTGCAAATATTGCTAATTAAGTTTCGCTACAGACTTATGTATATAATTGAAAATCACTTTATTATTTTTCACAATATTCTCCATGAAATATAATACAGTTATTCATTCGCTTGAGAAAATCGTTTTTCTACTCCGGTTGACACACTACGAAATCAAATGAATTGAACGCATCAATCGGTCGCTCAGGCTCACCTAAAAGACCCATACGGCCGTTTTTTTTTTTTTTTTTAGTTGCGGGTTCATAAGCAGTATAAGCACTGTTTCAGAATTCACCACTTTTATTGCGACGTCTCTTGTCCTTGCACCAATCGATACGAGCCTTCTTTCTTTAGCGAGTGTCAAGTTATGCGCTACTCAACGCGAACAAGTCCTTCTGAAGGTCAAGTGATCAAGAAATATTGAATATGTGCACGTGGAACTAAAGCCCAAATATGTCTCTATCTCATGACATGTCATATGATAGTCTTACGGCATCAATTTAAGCCCAGCAGGTTTTCTTTGGCACAACGCTGCTCCAGATAGTGCTTCATAATATTAAAATAATAATAAGGACAATAATAATAATAATAACGAAAGTATTGCTAGTTTTAATAAATATATTATAAGTCGTAATAACAGCAATTATAATAATAACAATAATAATAATAATAACAATGATAATAATAATAACAATAATAATACTAATAATAGCAGTAGTAACAGCAATTAATTATATTTTTTTACTTAATTTAATTTATTCAGTCAATAAAGTACATAGACTTTCTAAGACCATTAGATAATAACATAATAACAAAAAAAAAATATATATTAACAAAGAAAATATTGTTGCGGAGACACAAAACCGACGGTTAAGTTCGAATTTCGCTGTTGAAGTTCGAAAGCCCTGGTGAGGCGGAAATCGAAATGATGTCAACTGTCAACGGCGCAATGCTAATTGCCAGAGCATTCGAGAAGGTGGACCGATTGCTATATAAGCGCGAACGCTCGCCCTTGGAATTCATTCAGTTTGTGGAATTGAACAGTGTCTGACAAGGCGGTGTGATCAATCGATAAAACAATGGGAAGATAAAAGCTTTCAATAAAGGCTTGTGTGTGCAATAAAGTTTAAAGTGTTCAATAGTGTTGCGGAGACACAAACCGACGGTTAAGTTCGAATTTCGCTGTCGAAGCTCGAAAGCTCTCTTGAAGCGGAGATTGCAATGATGTCAGATGTCAATGGCGTAATGCTAATTGTCAGAGCATTCTAGAGATTTCCGAAGGGGAACTTCCGACGGCGAACATTCGAGAAGGTGGACCGAGAGCTATATAAGCGCGAACACTCGCCCTCGACATTCATTCAGTTTGTGGAGTTGAACAGCGCGTGACAAGTCGGTGTGATCAAACAGTGTGAAAATAAAAGCTTTCAATAAAGGTTTGTTTGTATAATAAGGTTTAAAGTGGATAGTGTTGGATAATAAAAGAAAAGTGGTGAAGCTGCACAGATAATTGATCTGTGGTGAAGCAAGAAAAGTGTGTGTGTTTTTGATTCGGATAAAAAGGACAATTGTAGTTTATCGCAATCCAGTGGTACGAACACTATTTGGTGTGGGTTGAATATTTCGTAACAAGAGGTTTTGGATAATAAAGAAAAGTGGTGAAGTTGCACAGATAATTGATCTGTGGTGAAACAAGAAATGTGTGTGTGTTTTAATTCGGATAAAAAGACAATTGTAGTTTATCGCAATCCAGTGATACGAACCCTATTCGGTGTGGGATTAAATTTCGAAACGTTTGGTGTCAAAAGTACGATTGCAAGTAAACGAGGAAACGTTTATTCGAATTGTGAAGTGAACTATTAAAAGTGAATTATTGCAGGAGTGAGAAAATTGTGAAATTGGAAAAATTGAACATCGAACAATTGAAAAGAGAGATGGATGCTCGAGAACTCACCACAGTGGGAAGTAAAGCCAACCTGGTGGAGAGACTGCGATCAGCGTTGGAAGCAGGAGGTGTCGACTCGGAGAATCACGAGTTCGGGGTGGAGAAGCCGTCGACATCCAGCGATCTAACATTCGATATGCGGGAAATTCTCGCAGCTATGAACGCTATGAGTGCTTCGATGAACAAGAAACTAGAGAAACTGGAGGAAAATTCCACTTCCCTGAGCCAGAAATTAGATCAAAAACTGGAGGGAAATTCCGCTGCCGTAGGTAAAAAGTTGGAGGAAAATTCCACTTCCCTGGGCCAAAAGCTGAAGACGTTAGAAGCGATGCTAGAGAACAATCGAGAAAGCCTAAGAAACATCCAGTAGACGGTCAACGATCGATTCCAGGACGACGAAGAGAGAATCGAGACACCAGAATCGAGGTTCGACAAGAAGGTTCTAGATCTCGAGAATAAAAAAGAAAAGAGAATCGAGACACCGGAGTCAAGGTTCGACAAGAAGGTTCTAGCTCTCGAAAATAATCAAGAAACAATAATCGAGGCATTGGAATCGAAGTTCGATAAGAAGGTTCTGGAGCTCGAGAAAACTGACCAGAACGTTCAGCATCAAGCAATAGTTGTACTGACTGCAGCATCGAAATTCATAGCTCCCAACCTCGATGGCACGAGTGCATTTAACATCTTTAAGCAACAGCGGAACGTAATCATTGGGGAAAAGAAGACCGTGTGGCGGCCCTAGTCATCTCGCTTAAAGGCGAAGCAGTTGATGTACCACAGACCATCCCGGAGAACCTGAGAAAGAACTACACAGCCATATGGGAAGCTCTTCATCGAAGATACGGCAGTGAGCACATGCAGGAGATGCAAAAGCTGGAACTTAAAGGACGCAAGCAGCGTGGAAACGAGACCATCCAACAGTATGCTGCCGACATCGAGAGGCTATCCTATCTTGCCTACGCGGATGTTCCAGTTGCTGTGGTGGAGAAACTAAAAACGGATTCTTTCAGCCAGCAATCTCGTACGTGAAACATAGCTCTTGATGTGCCGACCTTCCATCAAACTCATATCTCAAGACCAGGATAGTTCCAGAACAACAACGGTGAGTGGGAGTGGTTCTTCCCGGTAGAACTGCCGTCCGCGAAGAAAGCGCTCGAGGTCTAGTTCGCCAAAAAGAGACCATGGGAGTGAACGCGACCGTGGAGGTGCAAAAGGTGTACCTAAAAATCCATTAAACTAAAACGAGTCAGTGCCGAGGGGCATGCGTTGGCTCCCACATTGGAGTGCCTCGTATCCCGAATCAGTAGGGGTGCAACTAGCCAACATCTGCTGACGTTGGACACGGGCGCAACTCATTCAGTCATCCGAAGCGGATTGGTTTCTGACATTGAACCATTTTCCGAGGTAAGGCTTCGTACAGTTACTGGTGAGAAGGCGGAAGTTAAGGGTAAGGTCCAGAAAAGAATTACGATTTTCAGCATGATTTCATAGTTGCGGACATTACTGATGTCATCATAATCGGCGTCGACTTCATGATTAGGCATGGCTTCACATTGGTCCTCAACCAAAAAGTGATGAAGTATGGCAACTTGGAGCTCCCATTAACAATAGATAATGGACAGGGTAACAAGGTCAGGCGAATAGTCGTGCAAGCGCGCCAAACAGTTCCTTCAAGTGCAGAAGCTGTGGTCAGGGCAAAGATGGAAGAACCCGACAAACGAAATCGACCGAGGGGATATCATTGTTGGAAAGGCTCTCGTGGAACCCCGACAAGAATAACTGGTTCCAGTTCGAGTCCTGAATCCAGCCAGTAAAACTAAGACTGTACACAAGGGAACACCAATCGCTCAATGCAAAGAAGCTGCCCCTATTATGAATTGCGAAGAGAAGAAACACCGGAAAATCCAGACCAACAAAGCGTTTTTGAAAACAATGGCCAGGGAGTGGGCGCAACATCTAGTGGAGAAGCAGAAAAGTGAGGCACTCTCCCTGCTTCGTAAGTATTGGACAGTTTTTGCAGATGGTAAGAACTGTGGAAAAACATCAAATGTGAAGCACAGAATAGACACAGGGGATCCTAGACCGATCCGGCAATCACCGAGGAGAGTATCTTTGGCAAAAGAAGGCGGGGTGATCAAATTAATCGACGAGATGGAAAAGGAGGGCGTGATCGAACCATCTGTAAGCTCATGGAGTTCGCCAGTAGTGCTAGTTAAGAAGAAGGATGGAAGCACCAGATTCTGCGCGGAATATAGGAAGCTGAACAACGCCACGATGAAAGACGATAGGCGATTCGTCCCAGGATTTGCAAACGTTGCCAGCAGTTTGCACGAGCTCACCAAAAAAATCGGCCATTCAAGTGGGAGAAGCCGCAGGAGGAAGCGTTCATTCATCTGAAGGAATTGCTCTGCAGTGCGCAGATTCTTGCATATCCTGTCCCGGGAGAAAAGTTTATTTTGGACACCAATGCGAGCGGACATCGAATCGAAGGAGTAATCTCTCAAATGATTGACGGGCGAGAACAGGTCATCGCTTACTACAGTAGGATCCTATCGAAACCGGAGAGGAACTGCTGTGTAACTAGGAGGTTGCTTTTAGCCGTGGTTGACTGTGTCAAGCATTACCACAAATATCTCTATGGCCAAGCTTTTCATCTTAGGACGGACCACGCAGCGTTGAGGTGGCTGCTGCAGTTCAAAAACCCGGAAGGCCAGCTTGCTAGATGGATAGAGAGAATCCAGAGTTATGACTTCAGTATCGAACACCGGAAGGGAAGCAGTCATGGAAATGCGGATGCATTATCGAGACGACCTTGCGATGTTGAATGCAATCATTGTTCACGTGCCGAAATCAAGGAACAGGTCACCGACATCCGTCGTTTCCAGGTGCTGCCAGAAGATGCCTGGTTTGTCGAGAAGGTCGGAAGAAAGCAGCGAGAAGATGGCGATCTGGCAGTCATCATCGACTACCAAGAACGAAGTTTTCGACCAACTTGGCAGCAAATATCCAGTGAAAGCCCAATCGTGAAAGCTTACTGGGCCCAATGGCAGAGTTTGAAGCTGAAGAAAGGTTGCCTCTGCCGCAGTTGGGAAAGTGAGGACGGGAACATTGTAAGCGATCTGCTGGTAATTCCAAAGGGACAAATCGACGAGGTCATCCGAGCATACCACGAGGGACCAAGCGGGGTCATCTTAGTGTTAACAAGACCGTAGAAAAGATCAAGAGACGTTTCTACTGGGTAGGATGCCATGAGTCGGTCACAAATTTTATTCGCAAGTGTGAACAGTATGCGAAGGCATACTGGAAATACTGGAGGAAGGAAATATGCAGCAGTACAATGTTGGAGCACCATTTGAACGTACCGCCTGGGCATCGCAGGCCCATTCCCAACGAGCAACGCTGGAAACAAATACGCGCTGGTGGTGATCGATTACTTCAGCAAGTGGCCTGAGGTGTTTTGCATCCCGATAACTGGGTTGCGCGGTATGGAGTACCGCTGGAACTGCACTCAGACCAAGGAGGGAACTTCGAGTCGTCAGTGTTCAAAGAACTCTGCGACATGCTAGGAACCAGAAAGACACGGACAACACCATTGCATCCACAATCTGATTGCATGGTCGAAAGGTTCAATCGGACAATGGGGGAATACTTGAGAAAAGTCGTCGTTGGATATCAGAAGGACTGGGATGAACATCTTCCCCTTTTCTTAATGGCGTACCGTTCGGCACAGCACAATTCAACGGCAATAACACCAGCTGAAGCCATTTTTGGAACTGATCTTCGACTTCCATCGGACTTGGAAATTCGGCGTGGTACTACCCACAACTAGCGGCAGGGACAACTTCGTAAACGAAAGAAGGAACAGCTGAACTCTATCTATCAGTTCATCCGGGAGCGACTGAACTTGGTCAGCGATAAGATGAAGGCGAGGTACGACTTGAGGGCGAACACTTCGGGACTCGATACAGGACAATTGGTATTGCTGTGTAACCCACAACGGAAAAAAGGCTTGTGCCCCAAATTGCAATCAGCCTGGGACGGGCCATATAAGGTCATCAAGAAGCTCAATGACGTGGTATACCGAATACAGCAGACGGAAAACAGACGGGCGAAGCATAAGATTGTCTACGTAGAGAGATTAGCGCCATACTACGGAGAAGGACCAAATCGCTTGTTCGAGGACGAACAAGTTTAGGAGGAGGGCAGTGTTGCGGAGACACAAACCGACGGTTGAGTTCGAATTTCGCTGTCGAAGTTCGAAAGCTCTGGTGAGGCGGAAATCGAAATGATGTCAACTGTCAACGGCGTAATGCTAATTGTCAGAGCATTCTAGCGATTTCCGAAAGGGAACTTGCGACGGCGAAC
This sequence comes from Eumerus sabulonum, assembly GCA_951905685.1. Taxonomy (NCBI): domain Eukaryota; kingdom Metazoa; phylum Arthropoda; class Insecta; order Diptera; family Syrphidae; genus Eumerus; species Eumerus sabulonum. Next base: position 92,737,897 of record OX645060.1, read on the forward strand.
ATTCGAGAAGGTGGACCGATAGCTATATAAACGCCAACGGTCGCCCTCGGAATTCGTTCAGTTTGTGAAATTGACAAGCGTGTGACAAATCGGTGTGATCAATCGATAAAACAGTAGGAAAATAAAAGCTTTCAATAAAGGTTTGTGTGTGTAAAAAAGTTTAAAGTGTTCAATAGGTTTTGGATAATAAAGAAAAGTGGTGAAGCTGCACAGATAATTGATCTGTGGTGAAACAAGAAAAGTGTGTGTGTTTTAATTCGGATAAAAAGACAATTGTAGTTTATCGCAATCCAGTGATACGAACCGTATTCGGTTTGGGATTAAATATCGTAACAATATTTTGTAATGGACCCTTGAACTAGACAATTATGATTGAAAAGGTTCATTAAAATAGCTTTAATGGAGGGTATTGACATATTAAAGTCCATTAACGGCGCACATTCATTGTAGTAGTAGTAGTAGTAGTAGTAGTAGTACGACTTTATTATTAGCTTCAAATATTTACATTATTTCTTGTTCATGACACATTACACTAAGTCATTTTTTGGTTTGGCTTAAGGCCGTCTACCAGATTCAAAATAAGGCTAACGTACTGAACAAAGTGAATAATGACGTTAATACCTATGTACTAAGTGTGTTCAAAAATCGCCTTCCAAAATACGGATTCTATAGCGGCTTGCAGCGGTGGCATAGTTATATACAGCTTCCCACCCATAGTTGCCGTTCAATACTTTGATAACCTCGTTGAGGTCCAACGATATAGCTCCGAGGTATCTCACACGGAATTCTTTTAAAATTGGGCATCTTCCGACGAAATGGTATACGTCCTCTCTTTCCTTGAGATTGCACAAGTTACATAAAATTGGAAGGCCAGGTCTATGCGGAATAAAATTAAGATTTATTAACTCTCCTCTCAATTTGAATATTGCGCTTATCATATGCAAGGAATAGCGATTTAGAAAGTACGACGAAGCGTTACCATTGCCGTTGAAGTTCAGCCTACTATAAACCAGCCTATGTACCGATGAATGTGCTTCGGCTAGAAAACTGTCATACATGGTATTGCCCGCTTTTTTCATGATGTTATTAAATGTCGTTTTTATATTTGTGGATTCTATATCGGCTCCGATATTTATGCTCATGCCATAGTTTGCCGCCAGCTCCTCCCATTTCTGAACCAAGTGTCCTCTTGTCGCGATGATGTGCTTCAGGACAATCTTTGGCAGTCTTCCTTCATTCATATCCAGCACTTTCATTATATAGTCTGCGTGCAACTTTAGGGTCTGCAAAAAAAGCGGAGGGACTCCAGTTTCCAAGTGCAGCATATAGTTCGGCGTAGATGTTGGAAGTCTAAAGATTCGCTTCAAAAAGTATCTTAAAAATTTTTCTACTTCCTCAAAAGAACAATAACCCCAGATTTGGACTCCGTACAGCAATATAGAGGCCGCTGTTGTGCGGAAAAGTTTATATTTTGACGTGTGTTCGATAAATTTATTGTCAATGCATCGTCCCCAAACTGATGAAATAGCTCTTTTCGCTGCAGCTAGTTTACATTCTAGGTGTTTTTTCATGCTAAGGTTAGATGTAATTACCATGCCTAAATACTTGTATTCTTTTACTATGTCAACGTTTTCCCCTTGATAACACCAATTTTCGCTGCAAGAGTATCTTCCACCCCCATTTCTAAAAATCATCATCTTGGATTTCGCTAGATTCACCGTCAAATTCCATTGTTTACAGTAGCTTTCAAGTCGATACATAATACCCTGCATCTCTTCTACTGACTTCGACAGAAACACAATGTCGTCCGCAAACTTTAACGCTGGTATCCGCACTCCAGCAAACTCAAACCCTCCTCCTACTTCTTCTTCTTGGAATTTACTCCCAACACGCGTACGAGAGTCGGACAGCATAAAACAATTTCAAAATAAACTCAAACTTTTTCTCGGTAATATTTAATCAAAGCAACGAACTTCTAACTCCTCTTTTATTAACCTTCCTACCTTTTCCTCTCATCATATCTTTAGCCCTTAACTTTTGTATATAAAAACCATGTTAGAAATTAAGAATTTATTTCAGTAATCTCATCTTTTTTGTAATATGTATAATATATCTACAACTGTTCATTTGCTATCACTAGCTTATAAGATTTATCTTAATGTGTTAGCGCTTATTCCAATTTCAATAAACAATAAACAATAAACATGTCGTTTATGAATAAGATGAAGAGTAGCGTGCTTAAGATGCATCCTTGCTTTACCCCCATTTGCATTCCAAATTCTTCTGATACAAACTCTCCATTCCATACGTACGCGACATTGTTTTCATACATCGCCTCTAGCACATGTATTACCTTGCTTGACAAACCAATCTTGTACAACTTATAAAAGAGTGCTTCGCGCGCAATGGAATCAAAGGCCGCACGGAAATCCACAAAGAAAACATAAAGCTTTTTGCGGTTCTGTTTAAAATGTTCTGCAATGTTGGTAAGGGTAAAGATATGATCCAGAGTGGAGTATTGCTTCCTGAACCCCGCTTGGTATTCACTTAATATCTTGTTGATTGATATCCATTTCGTGAGTCTATTATAAATCACAGCACTAAATAGTTTTGCCGAAGTATTCAGAAAAGAGATGCCTCTGTAGTTAGCTGGATTATCCAACTCGCCTTTTTTGTGCAGTGGAAAGATGATCGCTCTTTTAAAGCTTCCTGGAACAGAGGCTGTTTCGAAAATTCTATTAAACTCCGTTGTAAGAGCAGTGAGGAATTCAGTAGAACTGTTTTTGTAAAACTCAAATGGAATCCTATCATCACCTGGGGCTTTCCCCGTTTTAGATGAGTCGACTGCGCTTTTGACTTCGGAAAAGGTAAATGGCGCATCTAAGAGCTCGTCGGTAAGAAGTGGGGCGGCATATTGCGGCAACGGGGAGAATTGCGAAGCATTGAGCAGATTTTTGAAATATTCCCTCAGTTCTGATGCTTGTAGTGTCGTCGAAATCATATTAATTCTTCCAGTGACAATTTTAGCTGCTTTCCAAAAGTCTGTTGGTGATCTCGAAGAATTAAGAACTGCAATGATCTGTTGGTTAAATAGCTTCTTTTTCTCTATACAAAGTCGTTTATAATACTTATTTGCCTCGGCGTACAATTCCTTGGAGTAGTTAGTATTATGTGCCCTTAAGTCCTTTAACAGTGCGAACGATCTATTTCTCGCCTTCAGGCAGTCGGAATCGAACCATTTTTGTTTGCTGTAAACAGTACGTCTTTCCTTTACTTTCACTGGTATGGATCTTTTAATAATTTGGGCTAAGTCGTCGATATATGGAGCGATGTTATGTTCGCTTAGACTCGAAAGCTCGGAGTTTAACTTCCTCTGGTAAGATGCACGAAAACTGTCATTCCAAATTAGTTTCGGAAGAAGAGCCAGTTGTTTTGAGTTCTCCCTTGCCCTTGACGACGAAATGGCGCAGGAAATTTCTAATGGCATATGGTCGGAGAATGTTTGGGCAGCTACTTTGATATTTTCAACGACAGAGTTCCAATTTCCGGACATAAAGCAATAATCTATAACTGAGCAAGATGTTCCACGGATGAAAGTGAGTTCGCCGGCTTTGTCTCCTTCGCAGCTTCCGTTTAAGACTTTACAGTCGTACGCGTCTGCAATTTCCATAATCTTGAAACCCTTGCCATCACAAAATTCATCTTTAGAATTCCGAGTTGCGGTTAAAGTTAATGATGTAGGACCACTTGTAAAATTGTTTTGCCATAGTCCTATCCTCGCATTGAAGTCGCCCGCAAGAAGGAGGTCCGACGATCCTAAGCTCTGCAGCATATCGAGGAGTCTGTCGTAGTCTTGCGCCCAGTGACTACAGTTCAAGTAAATAGGTACTATACAAAGGGTGCTGCCCTTTATCTTTACATTGAGAACGTAATTTCCTTCCACCAGCTTAAAATTTATGACTAACTCCTTAAGGGATTTACGATAACCTATCAGCTCCCCACCACTTCCTCTTCCGAATACGCTGGTCTTGACTGCTGGAATCCATTTCGTTTCATAATCCATAAAAAAATTCTTAAATCTAACTTCTTCACATTCTAAGACGTGTGTTTCATAAAGCATAAAGACGTCAAAGCTCTTTACATAATTAAAGAAACTCTGAAAAAGTAATTTGCTTTTTAGTCCTGCAACATTATAACTCAGAATTTTGAACTTATATACTTCATTATTTTTAATTACTTTAAGACTATCATTTTCATTATTACTCCTAACTATATTGCTTGTTTTGTAACGGCAGACGGCATTACAACTAAATATTAGGCAAAGCCTCAAAAGACGTAGAACTGCGATTTTTATTACCACCCCATGCAATTCCACCTTCACTAGTTCCTTTTCTGACAGTTGTCACTGTAGGATTGACATCTACCAGCTGCTGGAGAATTGACATTCCACATTCGCTGCCATGACCCTCACATCGAAGGTTGTCACTTGTGTCAAAAAAGAAAGTTTTGTTTCCGACTTTCAGCTTAAGTCCGCTCACTACAACTTTCGTGTTTTTATTTTTGTTCTCAATGTCCGCTTTAAGACCTAACAAACGTTTTCTTCGTTTGCGTGCAGCTTCAGTGTAGTCTCTGTGAATGGTCACTTTGGATCCCCTAAGTGTTGATGTGCTGTGTAGTACGCGTCCAACGTCTTCCTTTTTTCTCAATGTTATGATGACGTTCGCTATGTTGCTGTTAGTCCTCAGGGCCCGTACGCCGGATATTAGCGATGCATCGCTGCTCCCCATGAGTTCAAGGCATACACTTTTGGCCTTTTCCTCTGCGTTAACACCGGTCTCCTTTGGGATGTGAACTACAATGTTGTTTTCTATCGCCTTTCTCTCTAATAACTCCACTTTGCGCTCTAGTGCTGAGTAGGAAGCTTCCATTACCTGCAATTTGTGACGTAGTGTTTCATTGTCCTTTTGCAATGCTTGAATTTGAGCGGAAACCCCTTCGACATCGGCCTTAGTTGCAACACTCCTCAGTTTATCGTCGAGCAAAGCCGCCATGGAACCTTCAATAAGGGATTTTAGATCCGAAACTGACATGCCGCCTACTGCAGCTACGCTCGAAGTAGCGGACGTAGCATTGCGCTCCTCCTCGGGTGACATTTCGAATATGCGACGTTTGCTACCGTTTGCTTGCGAATTATTGGAGCTTTTTGGAGGCGTTCTCCGTATACCGCCCATAGTCCCTCGTAATATTTGTAACTAAGTTGACTCACCCAGAAATTTGAACAACTTATGCGGGAGACTGCTGGATCTCTTCCTTGCACAACTTTTTAATCCGTTTTATTGCGTGAAACTAAAAAAATACACTTTTTTAGGACGAGCGAGTTTTCTTTCGATATGCCACTATAACGTCAAACGTCAAAACCTCCCACATTCATTGTATAATAACAGCAAACCATTTAAAGGAGAGGAACGGCCGTAGTTAGTTTTAAAGGGCTTTAAAACGAAAAATCGAGAAGTACGTAAGTTGACGGGTGGAACGTTAATATTCAGGAGACTTAACATTTCTGGACAGTAAATCTCCCCAATAAGGACTCTATGTAAGAAAATTATTCTTGTCACCTCTCTGCTCGTATCGGGTTAATCAAGTCAAATCAGTCCCATGAAGGCATTGTGGGGTAAAAATTTCACAACATCGTTAACAAATAGGATGAACAAGAGTGGACCGATGTGGCTACCTTGTGGAACACCTGAAGTTACCTGAATTTGTAGGGAAGTATGATCTCTAAACCTCACAAATTGGCTTCTATTTACTAAGAAGTTTACAAGTTTACAAGTTTATAAAGCAAAAGCTTATGGTCCACTTGATCGAAAGCTTTACTAAGGTCAGAATAAATTGCATTAACCTGATTACCTTTGCTAATTTCAGAAATGACGTCGTTAGTGAAGAGAAGAAGATTCATAACTGTCGATCTGTTTTTAACAAAACCGTGTTGGCTAATACAAATTAAATGTTTACAAAGAAAATTGAATTTATCTGTAACTAGGAAATCGAACAGTTTAGGTACGGACGATTGCTTGCAGATGACTCTGTAGTTTTCAATTTTGCTTTTGCTTACTTACTTACTTAGGTGACGCTACAGTCCGTGGTGAACCTGGGCCTCAACCAACAAGCGTTTCCAGCTGGCATGGTCTTTGGCCAGTTGGTTAAGGTCCCCTTCCACCTGCCACCTTCCACTCCTTCCGGAGTGGATTCGAAGACTCTTCGGGCTGTATTTTCCATGCGCTCTACATGGCCTAGCCACCTTAGACGCTGTATTCGTAGGCGTCGTACCAGGCCGATGTCGCTGTACAGTTCTTCGTTACATCTTCTCCTCCATACACCGTTTGAACAAACGGGACCGTAGATAGTGCGCAGAATTGTTCTCTAGAAGCGACCAGGGGCATCTTCATACGCTTTTGTTAAGGTCCAAAACTCTGCGCCGTAAAGGAGGACTAGGATGATTAAGGTCTTATATAGTGTCACTTTGGTTTTCCGAGAGAGGGCTTTACTTCTCAATTGCCTCTTGAGTCCAAAGGAACAGCGGTTGGTAAGAGTGATTCTGCGTTTTATCTCAGCGCTGGTGTTCTTGTCGCTGGTCATCAGTGAGCCAAGGTAGACGAATTCCTTGACCACTTCAAAATTATATCCGCCCATGGTGACGTTCTGGCCAATACGTCGGTGTTGTCCGTCTCTTTTAGATGAAAGCAGATATTTGGTTTTACCCTCATTAACCTTGAGACCCATCTTAGCCGCTTTTACCTCAATGCTTACAAGGGCCTCATTGACGTCTCGCTGCGTCCGTCCAATCACATCAATGTCGTCGGCGTACGCAAGCAATTGAGTAGACTTAAAATAAATCGTACCTCTCGTGTTGGCCAGTGATTCTTGCACGATCTTTTCCAGCACGATGTTGAAAAAGTTGCATGACAGCGCGTCACCTTGCCTAAATCCTTTTTTAACATCAAAGGTCTCGGTTTGCTCATTATCGACTTTAATGGAGCAGCGAGAATTCTCCATTGTCATCCTGCACAGTCGGACGTGTTTGGCAGGGATGTTAAAACTAAACATGACTTTGTATAGCTCATCTCTATACACGCTGTCATATGCAGCCTTGAAATCGACGAAGAGGTGGTGAGTGTCTTCTCCAAGATCTGCCATAGCGTAAATATTTGGTCTATTGTGGATTTACCTGGCCTGAAACCACTATAGTTAGCGCAGTTATAGGGGTCTCCTTTCTTATGCTTTTGCTACCTGATTTAAATATTGGGATAATAAAATAGTTCTTTCAAATGGAAGGGAAAATGTCATTATTCAATGATAAGTTAAAAATATGGCATAATATATTGTGTACTGGAACCGCACAAATTTTTAAGAATCCCGAATTCCGATTTTACACCATTTAGCTTATTATGAACATTTTCTGCTGACAGATAAACAGATAAATTTTCTGCTGGAGAAAAACCACTTAGATGTTGCAAAAATAGCGAGGATTATCAGTCAATTGACCATCAAAGAAAACGAAGAAGGAAATCCATCGGTTTTTTTTTTTTTTGAGAGTTAACAAATATCCAAAAGTTTCTTGGTGACGACTTAATCTTGGCTTCAACATCGCTAATGTAAATGGAGTGAGCATTATATAAGGAAGTTTTAAATTCGGATCTGATTAAGCGATACGCAGTATAGTCCTCATCCAACAAACTAGATCGCCACATCTTATAGGCTCTGTTTTTGAGAATCTTAAGTCTACACGTAATTTCATTGTCCCAGGGGGAATTGCCATAAAAAATGTTATTCATTTGTATAATGGGAACAAAATCAAAAATTAAATTATTATTAACGCGATAAAATACCGAACAAAGATCTTTAATTTCTAATGTTAAAAATGGATTCCAATCAAAATTGTTAAGCTCATTACAGGTATTAACATAGTTTGCGTTTTTGAAATCGAATTTATGAGAGATAGGAATATTAATTGGGGTAAGGTCAAAGTGACAAAATAAGTATAATGAAGGATGATATATATCTTCCGGAACGAGCGGAGTTAGACTTCTGGTAACATAGCTATCCTCGATGTAGTTGGAAAATATGAGCCCCAGGCACCGATTTTGCTGATTTTTTTATAGGATTGAATTGAAGGAAACCAAGAGATTGAAAGACGTCAATGATTTCCGCACCGATGGACGATAACGTATTAGCGACAGTAAGATACGTACAATCCGAGTCGCCGGGAATCCAATCGATCTTGCTTTGGTTAAAATCGCCAAAGATGTATAGCTTATCAGAGGCAGACAAAAGACTTTCAACATGGCGAATTGTATCCAAGTATTTAGTTACAATTGACAGCGATGACTTAGGTGGTATATAAACGAAAACAATGTACGCTTATGATGAGGCGATATCAAATTTACTGGAACAGATTTCAATTAATTATTGAAGAATTTAGCAATAACAGCAATTATAATAATAACGATTATAATAATAAAAACAGTAGTAATAGTGACAATAATAGTAACAACTTCATCACTTGACCCAGTAGCGGTTTAATATAGCGGGCATCGAATTATGTGGAGTTAGGTCGGAATCGAGCCAACACAAGACACAATTTATAATGATAATAACCATAACGAAAATATTACCAATTTCAATAATTATGTTACTAATAGTAATAATAGCAATTACAATAATAATGATACTGATAATGATAATAGTAATAATCATAACAATAACGATACTAATAGTATCAATTATGATAGTAACAATAAGAATAATAATAATACTAAAAATATTGGTATTAGTAATAATAATAATAGCATTCATAATAATAAAAACGATCATAAATATAGTAACAATAATAATAACAATATTAACAATAATAATAATAATAATAATAGACATATACAGCCAACACTTTATGCAAGTTGACCAGATGCGACGATTCCTTGCCGAAAACCACTTGAACAACCAAAGATACAAATTAAGCCTACTCAATGATAAAACAAGAACAAGGAAACTTAATCGAACGTTACCAAAAAGTAATACATGTAATTAATTTATGTAGCTGATTCAATAGAAAGAATTACTAAAGTAGAAATGAATATACAAGAATATATCGATACATCAAAAGATACAGTTTACTACACCCAATTGCAAAACCCACTTGTAAGGCTGAGACACAAGGTCCAAGCTCTACTACCAAATAGACATAAGAGAGGATTATTGAATATTGGTGGAAATGTCCTAAATGGGGTATTTGGAGTTATAAACGATATTGAAAAACAATAGACGATGTTCGATAACCAATTTCAGTGTCAAATTTAATTAGGTAGTCACAGTTGAACATCGCGCCATCGGCAAAACCAGCCATCGTCAAGGAAATCATACGATCTTTCGCAGCAACAGTTTCCACACCAGGGACCATCACGCCATGTACCACACGATCCTGCTCTGTGTTCACGTTCCCTCCCACACACACACGCATATACACACGCTGCTGACAACACACACACACAGTCAGCAAATGGTCTCAAAGATGTTGTTGCATGTATGTATTTGTGTTAAAATTACCGCTTGCAATGGCTGCTGATGGTTGACCACAGCGTACTCGGACAATTGTAATCTGTTCGCGCTAGACACCAGTTCGGTCAGTGAAATCGTTTTGTAATATCTACATATATAATAAACTTGTTACTTGTTTGGGATATTCGCTGTCCTTCTTTCTTACTCGTTGTTTTCTTTTTTTTTTTTTTTTGTTGTTTTTCTTATCGCAGTTCGTCGAATCCCTAACAAACATTTTGGTCCTTCGAGCCGGATAGTTTAAAGTTCCAATAAACGAAGTTGTGTGGAAATCGGCACTTTTTTGTTTTCGTGCGGTGCTATAACGTGAATAATGAATGCAGTCGATCTCAAGCGCGGAAATGCAAAGGGCCGTCTAACGCGCGCTGGGGCATTTGCAGATAATGTCGGGCCAGAAATGACGATCGAGACACTTGAGATTCGGTTGGAGAAACTAGACACAACGTGGTCTGACTTTTCTGCCTTACATAATGAGTGTTTAGGAAAGGCAGGTGCTTATGCCAAGTTGAAGAGATCCATTCGAGAGAGACAATCGGTTGATCGTGAGACCTCGGCTATAGAGAAATAGGCGGAACAGCAATCATCGTTCCTAGACCAACTTAGTGCAAGTTCGGAAAGTTGTTCCTCGGTTCAGTTACCCAAATTAATAGTCCCAACTTTTCGGGCAACTATAAAGATTGGCCCTCGTTTCGGGATCCTTTATGGGTACCGTCGACACCCAGAAGAAACTATCGGGCAGAAGTTCCATTCCTTGAAGTCATTTCTTCGGGACGACGCTGCTAATCTCGTGAGGCCCTTACCAGTCTCTGAGGCGAAATACACCGAAGCCTGGGATCGGTTAGAAAGTCGGTATGATCGCGCGCACCTAATAGTCCAATCGTACATTCAAACCTTTTTGTCTCTCCCGAGTGTAAGCAGTGGTAATGTGCATTCGTTACGCAAGGTTGCAGGTGGCGCGGATGAATTGGTACGCGGACTCAATGCACTTAATGCAAATGATCGCGATCCTTGGCTAATCTATTTACTTTTGAGTAAGCTTGATGATGACACAAAACAACGTTGGGCTAACCCAGTCGGTTCGCGAGATGATTGTGCATTCGGTGAACTCTCAAGCTTCGTAGAAGCCAGATGCGACGCGTTGGAGTCGTGCCAATCACTAAATCGTACGTTTGTATCGCGCAATAAGCCCCAAGCCACAGTTCGAACCCATTTCGCCGAATCGTCACAAACTACTACATCATGTCCTAAGTGTAAAGGAGGTCATTTGCTCTCAAAGTGTCCGTCATTTACATCCCTTAACATCCAATCGCGCCGCTCGTTTGTAAAACAAAACTCATTGTGCTTTAACTGCCTTCGTGTTGGACATCCTGCCAACAAATGTCGTTCGTCGTTCCGGTATCGTGTGTGTAAGTCGCGCCACCATTCAATGGTGCATTCAGAAGAACAAGATCGCTCTAGTGTACCTGCCACTAATGCTTCGTGTTTTCAACCTCAACTTCATTGAATCAGTGCCATTCCTCTCTTGCTCCCCCGCCAACCATTCTTCGCTGCTCGATGTCGGCCTACATAGGCAAACAATTCTTCCAACGGTGATGGCCACGGTTCAGGATAACTCAGGCAATTAAATAATGTGTCGGGTATTGAGTTATTCCGGTTCCCAGTTATCATTAATAGGTGAATCCTTCGCTCAGCGTCTCCCCCGCAAACATGCAAGAATGCCAGTTCTAGGGTTATCTTCCACGGATGCTGGCCAAACTCGGGGATGTATGTCTATTCATCTTCGCTCTCGGTTAAACAAAGCTCATGTGTTGGTTGATGCCTTGGTCATTAACAAGCTGACCTCTAATCTCCCATCGCAGTCGTTTGATGCCTCGGATTGGTCGCACCTTAAAAACCTAGATCTCGCTGATCCCAATTTCAACTCAAGTGGCCCTATTGACATGCTACTTGGAGCAGACAAGTTGTGGTGTATTCTGACGGGGAATCAAATTTTAGGTTTGGACGGGCTGCCAGTTGTCCAGGAAACAACATTTGGATGGGAGGTATAAGGACAGCTTTTGGACACGAAACAACAGCAGCAAACTTCAGTTTCATCGCTACACTCCGCTCTAGACGTCGACTTATTGCTGCAAAGGTTTTGGGAGCTGGATGAGGTGACGCCATTAACTGACGGTTCGTTCGAAGACGAAGCCGAAACACATTTCCGGAAAACATTTTCTCGTGCAGCGGATGGAAGGTATGTAGTACAATTGCCATTTACAACTCCCACGCCTAGTTTCGGTTCATCTTTAAACAATGCGGTAAGTCGCCTTACTTCAATGGAACGCAGGTTCAAGAAGAATCCCAACTGGCACGAAATGTATGTTAAATTCATGCAAGAATACGTAAATCTTGGTCAGTGTTTAACACCATCGGCCGCCAAGCGGAAGGTCTATAGTTCAAATTCGCTTCACAGCCAAGAAAAAGTAATTCCTATACGGACAAAAAGTATGCAACGCAGTTGTGAATGGAAAGTGACCAGACGTACAGCTGCAGGCATAACACTGACAGTATATGGTCAACTGAAATTCATCCTCTGCGTATGCAATATTAAAAGTGCTCGAACGAATTAGTACGGACTATAACCAACTCGGAATTTGGTCCGCTCTCGTCCTATCTAAGACAACCAGCCCTGAGAGTAGTGAACGAACATCAACGACCCAAGCCACTGCACTCCGTTCAGGTTGTGTGTCTATAGAGACATCATCAGTGAATATATAAATACAAAACTCTTGAACCTGCGCGCGTTTCTAAAAAAAAAAAATATATATATGGTTCCAATACCGCCTTCCGAAATTCCGGTTAGTCCCGGGCAGTGCTTCTACCTGCCCCACCACGCTGTCTTGAAGTCATGTGTTTCTTCAACCAAATTACGAGCTGTCTTTGATGGTTGCGCAAGTGATTCGTTAGGGGATTCTCTCAACAGTCGATTGTTGGTAGGACCGTGACTTACTTGGAGTTTGTCTCCGTTTTCGACAACACAAATACGTGTTTACTGCTGATGTAGCCAAAATGTTCCGGCAAATTTGGGTCGACAACATGCATAGAGACTTCCAAAGAATAGTTTGGCGCAATAAACCATCAGATGAACATCAGCCACTTTCGACTTTGTACGGTCACCTATGGAACAGTATCCGCTTCCTTTTTGGCGGTACGGGTGTTGAAACAAATCGCAGCGGACTGTCAAACTCAGTATCCAAATGCAGCGCGGGTGCTGCTAAACGAAGTTAATGTGGACGACGTAATGACCGGGGCAGATTCAGCTGACGCTCTCGTGCACCTACAGTCAGAGCCTTGTGTCTCTACTTTTGAACGCAAAGCTAGATCTTGGAAAGAGGTACTCCAATTGCTGGCCTTTACGAATGAATCTTTGTCAAAATGACTGTTCATTCTCAAACAGTGATACAGAGCAATCACAATCAATGATCAAGGTGTTGGGTATGTATTGGCATCCAATATCTGATAACTATTCTTTTCGAACAGCCAGTTCCCGACTGTTTACTACTCCAACTAGGCGCTCACTGTTGTCAGAGATTCCTTGCATCTTTGATCCATTAGGATTTTTGGCACCCTCGGTTATATGGCCGACAAATGGCTTCACTACCAAGAAGAACAGCATTACTTCGAAAAGATTCAAGTACCACGATTCATTTTTGCCTTATCCGGAGACATCGAATTGCATGGATTTTCGGATGCGTCAACGGAGGCCATTCAGCCGTTGTATATGCTCGCTGCAGAACTACCCATAATCAGTTCCAGGTCGTTTTAATTGCAGCCAAAACAAAAGTGGCGCCATTAAACTTACTTACCTACTTATCAGGCCAGCGATCCATGGAAGGTCTGAGCCTGAGCTATAGCTGCCTTCCAGTTGTCAAGACCACGCTGCACGCTGCTTCCAGTTGTCAAGACCAATATGTCTTACATCCGCGATTACTTGGTCTTTATACCGGAGGTTCGGTCTTCCTCCTCTTCTCAAACCAGGAGGCTCGGAGTCGAAGACCCTCTTAGCTGGAGCGTTGATGTCCATGCGCTCGATGTGGCCGAGCCAGTGCAGTCGACGGATCTTTCCTTTCCGGACAACATCCACATCTTTATACAGCTCGTAGAGTTCGCGGTTGTGTCTTCTTCTCCATTCACCTTCCTCTCAGACAGGACCAAATATCCGGCGCAGAATTTTTCTTTCGAAAGAACCCAAAATCAGCTCCGCTGTCCTGCTTATCGTCCAGCTTTCGGCTCCGTACAGCAAGACTGGCAGAATGAGCGTTTTGTAAAGCATGACTTTGGTCTTTCGAGTGAGGAGTTTTGACCCCAGTTGTTTGGACTAGCCGAAGTAGCAGCGGTTGCCAAGGGCGATTCTATGCCGGATCTCCACTGTGGCGTCATTTGTGGAATTTACGTTTGCCCCGAGGTAGACAAACTCCTTAACTACCTCGATATTGTAGCTGTCAATTGTTATATTTTGTCCCAGGTGGTGAGCGACGGATTGGTTTTTGCTTGACAGCATGTATTTCGTTTTGTCCTCATTGATCTTAAGACCAACTCGTTTCGCCTGTTCTTCAATCGCCGTGAATGCTTCCACAATGCCACGGAGGGAACACGCGATGATGTCGATATCATCCGCGTATCCTAGCAGCTGGATGGACTTGTAAAAGATGGTGCCTTCCCTGTTGACGCCTGCCCGTCGCACTATCTGCTCCAGCACCTGGTTGAGGAAGTTACATGACAGCGCATCTCCTTGCCGAAATCCGGTGCATGTTTCGAATGGTTCCGAGGTCCTAGAACCGAGTTGCACGGTGCATAGCGTGTCTTTTAGCGTGGCGCGACATAACTGGATCAGTTTTACCGGGATCCCGAATTCGGCCATCGCCCCAAACAGTTCTTCACGATGAATGCTGTCGTATGCGGCTTTGAATTCGATGAAAAGATGGTGTGTATCGATTCGAAACTCGTTGGTCTTTTCCAAGATTTGTCTAAGTTTGAAAATTTGGTCTATAGTTGATTTGCCGGCCCGGAAGCCGCACTGGTAGCTGCCGATTAGTGCGATGCAAAATGGTTTTAGACGTTCACACAATACGCTGGACAGGATCTTGTATGCGACATTGAGCAGGGATATACCTCTAAAGTTCTTGCAAGAGGTAGGATCGCCTTTTTGTGGATGGGGCATATAGAGCTGGTATTCCAGTCGTCGGGCATGCTTTCATCTTCCCAAATTCTGCAGATGATCTGGTGCATGCTCCCTACCAGAACATCGCCGCCAGCCTTGAAGAGCTCTGATGGCAAGTCATCTGAGCCTGCGGCCGTGTTGTTCTTCAGCTTCTGAATTGCTGTGCCGACTTCTTCGGTGCTGAGTGGGAGGACAACTTCAGCGGCTGGAGTTGGGAATTCCTCGGTCCCTACCACTCTCTCTTGGTCATGCCCGTTAAGCAGCTGCTGGAAATGCTGCTTAATTACATCCACTATTTCCTGCTGGTCGGTGACAAGATTACCCTCGCAGTTTCGAAGAGCCAGGGTGCCCTTTTTGAAGCCTCCTGCAACGCCTTTGGCTTTCTTGTAAAAGGCTCGTGTTTTATGTTTATCCCTAGATTCCTCGATATCCTTGAGCTGGGAGGCTGCGAAGATTCTTTTCTTTTGTCGCAGTAGTTTTTTCTCCTCCCTTCTTCTGGCTCGGTACTCTTCTTGCGCTGCCCTGCAGCGCCTTTTGGTACGCCTCGTCGGTTGCTGCCTTTTTCTGCTCACACTCGCCATCATACCACGGGTTTCTTGTCGGGGGTGGTGGGTATCCTAAGGTGGTTTCGGCTACTTCCTGAATGGCTGAGCGGCAATGCAGCCACATATTATTGGCATTTGTGTTCGACATAGGCATACCGTAGAGTCTTTCGCACAGCTGCTCTCTGTAGACTCTGGCAACCTCCGGTGTGCTCAGGCGCCCAATGTCGAACCTCCTCCTGATGGGCTGGTGCAGCTTTCTGACATTGGACAGTCGAGCTCTGAATCTTGCTGCTACGAGAAAGTGGTCAGAGTCAACATTTGCCCCTCTGAATGTTCGCACATGCAGGATGTTTGACGAGTGCCTTGCGTCAATGAGCACATGGTCGATTTGGTTGGCGGTTCGGGAATCTTGTGCTACTTATCACCACATTACGAGCTGTCGCAAAGTCAGCGAGTCGGAAGCCGTTATCTGTTATTGTATCGTGGAGGCTGTGCTTTCCGATCACTCCGCCAAGAGTGTTTTCCTTACCGATTTTGGCGTTGAAGTCCTCGAGCACGATTTTTACATCGTATTCCGGACAAGCTCCGTAGGCGTTGTCCAGGGGTCATAGAAGTCCTCCTTGATAGGGTCTTCAGCCTCGTCTGAATGATGATGTTATAAAATCTGCTTCTGATGCGGATCACAGTCAGGCGATCACTTATAGGTTTAAAGTCGATGACCTTCGACCTTAACCGCTTTCCCACGACAAATCCGCATCCCAGTAAGTGCAACCTTTTGTGACAGCTGTAATAAATGTCGCAATTTTTCTTCCTAATCATACCGTTTCCTATCCAGCGTATTTCCTGGACCGCAGTAATATCCGCCTTGTACTGCGTGAGGATTCCTTCTAGTTTATGAGCAGCTCCGGGAGTGTACCGGGTTCTGACATTCCAGGAGCATACTCGCAAATCGTGTTCCTTTTTCGTGCGTTGCCGTCGTCGAGTATCCGTCCGTGTATCCGAGGCATCTTGCTCATTCATAACTTTTAGGTTTTTTACGTGGGCGGATTGTTAACCCGCCGCACAACCGCCATTCTGGTCGGAGTTTTTTTCGCTGCATACGTTTGTTCACCTCCCAACGGTTGTTGAAGAGGCTGTCCAGAGGGCGCCGCGAGGAGGCCGTATGTCAACTTGACCCAGGCATTTAAACAGAGATCGTTGCTGGCATCTCGCCAGGTTGAGAGCAATCAACAACTTAACCCAGTATGTCCGAGCCCATCGCACGGGGAGTTGTTTCTTTGAAGCTGAAAACTCATCCTCTATGGTGGTCTGGACCTCCATTCCTATTGCTGCCACAAGAAGTACTGAACTCATCGCTAGTGCCGAAATGGATGTAGTCAACGTGCTAGTATCCAAGGTATCATCGTGGACGCTGCTACTTCGCATAGTCGCATATGGTGTTCGTTTTACGAGAAATTGTCGGCCCACTAGAAATAACAAACAGCTCGCTCGTGGTTTAACCTACTCGGAACTTCAGCTTTTTAAATCTGCTCAACAGGATACATTCGCAAGTGAAATTTGTAACCTCACCAACAATCGAGACATTAACCCCAAATCGAAACTGGTTAAGTACACCCCATTCCTGGACAAAGACGGCATACTTCGTGTACGAGGTCGTATCAAGCACGCTGTACTATCTTTCAATTTGAAACATCCTATATTACTGCCAAATAATCGTCTCTCTTCCCTTCGAGTAAATTATTTGCACATTAAATATCTTCACCCAGGTGTTTCTGATAGATTTGCAGTGGTTCGACAGCGGTGTTGGATACTGGGCAGTCGAAATTTAATCCGGAAAATGACACATCAGTGCAAACCGTGTTTCCGCCAAAGGAGGTTAACCAGTACACAGCTTATGGGAGACTTGCCATCCGAACGTGTCCGTCCAAGTCGGCCATTCTTAAATGCAGGATGTGGATACGCCGGTCCATTCACAATCAAACTGTCTCGAGGCCGAAATCCCAAGTTTTCGAAGGCATACCTTGCTCTGTTTGTTTGCATGAGCACGAAGGCTATTCACTTGGAATTAGTTAGTGATCTAACAACCGATACCTTTCTAGCAGCATTGCGAAAGTTCATTGCGCGTCGTGGCCGATGTGCAAACATCTATACGGAGAATGCGACCAACTTTCAAGGAGCTCGACGTATCCTCAACGAAATGCAGAGGTTTGTGTGGTCCAGAACGCATAACGATGACATCACCAATGCCGTAGCTATGGATGGAATCACGTGGCATTTCATTCCTCCTTCCGCACCACACTTTGGCGGACTCTGGGAGGCTGGAGTGAAATCTGTAAAACTTCATCTACGACGAGTAATCGGGAGTTCCATCCTCACCTTTGAGGAACTTTATACAGTCTTCACCCAAATAGAAGCAGTCTTAAATGTACGTCCCTTATGTGTTCTCTCCTACGAAGACCTAAATCCATTAACCCCTTCACATTTCCTTATAGGTGAACCCCATACGGCTATTCCAGAACCGAGCTACTCGCTTATTGCACTGGAAACATATTCAGAGCATGGTTCAAGGATTTTGGAAGCGGTGCCAGAATGAATACATAACCAGTCTCCAGGTGCGCCCTAAATGGAAAACTGCTCAACCCAACATTCAAGTCGGAGACTTGGTGGTGCTTAAGGAGTCTAATTTATCCCCGTCAAAGTGGCTTCTAGGTCGTTTGGAAGCAGTTCACCCCGGCTCGGACAACCGAACGAGAGTGGCAACGTTGAGGACAAGGCGTGCACAACTTGTTCGTCCTATCACTAAGCTTGCGCCCTTGCCTATGTCTTGAAACTAGTTCCTAGTTCAGGAACCACACGATCCTGCTCATCGATGTTGTTGCATGTATGTATTTGTGTTAAAATTACCACTCGCGATGGCTGCTGATGGTTGACCAAAGACGTACTCGGACAATTGTAATCTGTTCGCGCAAGACACCAGTTCGGTCAGTGAAATCGTTTTGTAATATCTACATATATAATAAACTTGTTACTTGTTTGGGATAATCGCTGTTTTTTTGTTTTTCTTATCGCAGTTCGTCGAATCCCTAACAGACGAAAATAATCACAATGCTATCTCTAATCTCAATTCTCTAACAAAAATCAATATCGACATGCAAGAGCATATAAAAACCATAACAAAAACAATAAAATCTAACCAGGAACTAATGTCTAAGCTTTACAATAAATTAGCAGGAATTGATAAATCCATTCTGAAACAATTACATTTTATACAAATTTTAACAGACTTACGAATTTTAGATAACGAAGTCCATTCACCTTCCTCACAGACAGGACCAAACATCCGGCGCAGAATTTTTCTTTCGAAAGAGCCCAAAATCAGCTCCGCTGACCTGCTTATCGTCCAGCTTTCGGCTCCGTACAGCAAGACTGGCAGAATGAGCGTTTTGTAAAGCATGACTTTGGTCTTTCGAGTGAGGAGTTTTGACCCCAGTTGTTTGGACAAGCCGAAGTAGCAACGGTTGCCAAGGGCGATTCTATGCCGGATCTCCACTGTGGTGTCATTTGTGGAATTTACGTTTGCTCCGAGGTAGACAAACTCCTTAACTACCTCGAAATTGTAGCTGCCGATTGTTACATTTTGTCCCAGGTGGTGAGCGACGGATTGGTTTTTGCTTGACAGCATGTATTTCGTTTTGTCTTCATTGATCTTGAGACCAATTCGTTTCGCCTGTTCTTCAATCGCCGTGAATGCTTCCACGATGCCACGGCGAGAACACGCGATGATGTCGATATCATCCGCGTATCCTTGCAGCTGGATGGACTTGTAAAAGATAGTGCCTTCCCTGTTGACCCCTGCCCGTCGCACTATCTGCTTCAGCACCAGGTTGAAGAAGTTACATGACAGCGCATCTCCTTGCCGAAATCCGGTGCATGTTTCGAATGGTTCCGAGGTCCTAGAACCGAGTTGCACGGTGCATCGCGTGTTTTTTAGCGTGGCGCGACACAACTGGATCAGTTTTACCGGGATCCCGAATTCGGCCATCGCCCCCAAACAGTTCTTCACTATGAAAGCTGTCGTATGCGGCTTTGAATTCGATGAAAAGATGGTGTGTATCGATTCGAAACTCGTTGGTCATTTCCAGGATTTGTCGAAGTGTGAAAATTTGGTCTATAGTTGATTTACCGGGCCGGAAGCCGCACGTTCACACAATACGCTGGACAGGATCTTGTATGCGACATTGAGCAGGGATATACCTCTATAGTTCTTGCAAGAGGTAGGATCGCCTTTTTTGTGGATGGGGCATATAGAGCCGGTATTCCAGTCGTCGGGCATGCTTTCATCTTCCCAAATTCTGCAGATGATCTGGTGCATGCTCCCTACCAGAACATCGTCGCCAGCCTTGAAGAGCTCTGATGGCAGGCCATCTGAGCCTGCGGCCTTGTTGTTCTTCAGTTTCTGAATTGCTGTGCCGAATTCTTCGGTGCTGGGTGGGAGGACAACTTCAGCGGCTGGAGTTGGGAATTCCTCGGTCCCTACCACTCTCTCTTGGTCATGCTCGTTAAGCAGCTGCTGGAAATGCTGCTTAAATATATCCACTATTCCCTGCGGGTCGGTGACAAGATTACCCTCGCAGTTTCGAAGAGCCTGGATGCCCTTTTTGAAGCCACCTGCAAGGCCTCTGGCTTTCTTGTAAAAGGCTCGTGTTTTATGTTTATCCCTAGACTCCTCGATATCCTTGAGCTGGGAGGCTGCGAAGATTCTTTTCTTTTGTCGCAGTAGTTTTTTCTCCTCCCTGCTTCTGGCTCGGTACCCTTCTTGCGCTGCCCTGGTTTTCTTCTGCAGCGCCTTTTGGTACGCCTTGTCGGTTGCTGCCTTTTTCTGCTCACACTCGCCATCATACCACGGGTTTCTTGTCGGCGGTGGTAGGTATCCTAAGGTGGTTTCGGCTACTTCCTGAATGGCTGAGCGGCAATGCAGCCACATATTATTGGCATTTGTGTTCGACGTAGACAATTGCCCACGTTTTATTCTAGTTAAAACACACACTTTTCTTATTTCTCCTTTGATCAGCTATCTGAGTACTTAACCACTTTTATTTTTTGTTACACTTTATTACACACGCAAACCTTTACCCAAAAGCTTTTATTTTCACACTGGTTTATCGACCGAACACACTGTAAACAGATTTGTTACACGCTATTCACTTCCGTAAACTGAATGAAACTGAATCAATCCGAGGGCAAGCGTTCGCGGTTATATAGCTCTCGGTCCACCTTCTCGAATATTCGCCTTCGAAGACCGTGTGGCCGCCCTAGTCATTGGGCTTAAAGGCGAAACAGCTGATGTACTACAGACCATCCCGGAGACCCTGAGAAAGAACTACACAGCCATATGGGAAGCTCCTCATCGAAGATACGGCAGTGAGCATATACAGGAGATGCACAAGCTGGAACTTAAATGACGCAAGCAGCGTGGAAACGAGACCATCCAACAGTATGCTGCCGACATCGAGAGGCTATGTGGGCTAAAGGGCTAAAGGACCCCGATACGCAACGAAGCCTGATTCTCCTGCCAGCGCTCTCGCATGTGAAACATCGCTCTTGATATGCCGACCTGCCATCAAACTGCGGCGCATATCTCAAGACCAGGATAGTTCCAGAACAACAACGGCGAGTAGGAGTGGTTCATTCCTGGGTAGATGATACATCTGCGACCAGCAGGGGCATATTGCGAGAAACTGCCGTCTGTGAAGAAAGCGTTCGATGTCTAGTTCACCAAAAAGGGACCAAGGGAGTGAACGCGAACGTGGAGGTGCAAAAGGTGCACCTAACAATCCGTTAAGCTAAACCGAGTCAGTGCAGAGGGGCCTGTGCTGGCTCCCACATTGGAGTGCCCCAGCATCCTCGTATCCCGAATCTGAAGGGGTGCAACCAGCCTAGTCATCGAGGGAACGATGGACGGGCGACGATATCTGCTGAAGTTGGACACGGGCGCAACTCATTCAGTCATCCGAAGCGGATTGGTTTCTGACATCGAACCATTTTCCGAGGTAAGGGTTCGTACAGAAATTGGTGAGGAGGCGGAAGTTAAGGGAAAGGTCCAGAGAAGAATTACGATGGGTACCGTCGAGTTTCAGCATGATTTCAACCTCAACCAAAAAGTGATGAAGTAAGGCAACTTGGGGCTCCCATTAACAATAGATAATGGACAGGGTAACGGGGTCAAGCGAATAGTCGTGCAAGCGCGCCAAACAGTTCCCCCGAATACAGAAGCTGTGGGTCGGGCAAAGATAGAAGAGGATGCGGGGACAAGCTGAATGTGGGTGGTCGAACCCGATAAACGGAATCGACCTAGGCGATATCATTGTTGGAAGGGCTCTCGTGGAACCCCGACAAGAATAACTGGTTCCAGTACGAGTCCTGAATCCAGTCAGTACACCTAAGGCTGTACACAAGGGAACACCGATCGCTCAATGCCAAGAAGCTGCCGCTATTATGAACTGCGAAGATCAGAAACACCGGGAAATCCAGACCAACAAAGCCTTCTTGAAAACAATGGTCAGAGAGTGGACGCAACATCGAGTGGAGAAGCAGAAGAGTAAAGCACTCTCCCTGCTTCGTAAATATTGGACAGTTTTTGCAAATGGTAAGAACTATGGAGGAACATCAATTGTGAAGCACAGAATAAACACAGGGGACTCTAGACCGATCCGGCAACCACCGAGGAGGGTACCTTTGGCGAAAGAAGGCGAGTTGATCAAACTAATCGACGAGATAGAAAAGGAGGGCGTGATCGAACCATCTGCAAGCCCATGGAGTTCGCTAGCAGTGCTAGTTAAGAAGAAGGATGGAAGCACCCGATTCTGCGTGGACCATAGGAAAAGAAGCTTGAAGAGGTATTGGAACGTATTCAAGCAGCCGGACTGAAATTGAGCCCGAAGAAATGTGCGCTCTTCCAAAACGAGGTGAAGTACTTGGGACATGTGTTGACTGCAGAAGGCGTCCACACGGATGATGAGAAAATCTCGGCGGTTAAGGAATGGCCGTGTCCATGAATCTTCATGAGTTAAGGTCAATCCTGGGACTTTGCACATATTACAGGCGATCCGTCCCAGGATTTGCAAACCTTGCCAGCAGTTTGCACGAATTCACCAAAAAGAATCGGCCATTCTAGTGGCAGAAGCCGCAGGAGGAAGCGTTCATTCACCTGAAGAATTGCTCTGCAGTGCGCGGATACTTGCATATCCTGTCCCGGGAGAAAAGTTTATTTTGGACACCGACGCGAGCGGACATGGAATCGGAGGAGTAATCTCTCAAATGATTGAACGGCGAGATCGGGTCATCGCTTACTACAGTAGGATCCTATCGAAGCCGGAGAGGAACTACTCTGTAACTAGGAGGGAACTTTTAGCCGTGGTTGACTGTGTCAAGCATTTCCACAAATATCTCTATAGCCAAGCTTTTCATCTTACGACGGACCACCGTTGAGGTGGCTGCTGCAGTACAAAAACCCGGAAGGCCAGCTTGCTAGATGGATAGAGGGATTCCAGAGTTATGACTTCAGTATCGAACACCGGAAGGGAAGTAGTCATGGAAATGCGGATGCATTATCGAGGCGACCTTGCGATGTTGAATGCAAACATTGTTCACGTGCCGAAACTAAGGAACGGGTCACCGACAACCGTCGTTTCCATGTGCTGCCAGAAGATTCCTGGACTATCGAAAAGGTCGGAAGGAAGCAGCGAGAAGATGCCGATCTGGCAGTCATCACCGACTACCAAAGAACGAGGTTTTCGACCAAGTTGGCAGCAAGTATCCAGTGAAAGCCCAATCGTGAAAGCTTACACCGATGACACGATGCGAGCGGACATGGAATCGGAGGACTACTCTCTCAAATAATTGATGGGAGAGAACGGGTCTTCGCTTACTACAGTAGGATCCTATCGTAGCCGTAGAGGAACTACTGTGTAACTAGGAGGGAGCTTTTAGCCGTAGTTGACTGTGTCAAGCATTTACACAAATATCTCTATGGCCAAGCTTTTCATCTTAGGACGGACCACGCAGCGTTGAGGTGGTTGCTGCAGTTCAAAAACCCAGAAGGCCAGCTTGCTAGATGGATAGAGAGAATCCAGAGTTACGACTTCAGTATCGAACACCGGAAGGGAAGCATTCATGGAAATGCGGATGCATTATCGAGGCGACCTTGCGATGTTGAATGCAAACATTGTTCGCGAGCCGAAACCAAGGAATAGGTCACCGACGTCCGTCGTTTCCATGTGCTGCCAGAAGATTCCTGGACTATCGAAAAGATCGGAAGGAAGCAGCGAGAAGATGCCGATCTGGCAGTCATCACCGACTACCAAGAACGAGGTTTTCGACCAAGTTGGCAGCAAGTATCCAGTGAAAGCCCAATCGTGAAAGCTTACTGTTGGGAAAGTGAGGACGGTAACATTGTAAACGATCTGCTGGTAATTCCAAAAGGGCAAATCGACGAGGTCATCCGAGAATACCACGAGGGACCAAGCGGGGGTCATCTTGGTGTTAACAAGACTGTAGAAAAGATCAAGAGACGTTTCTACTGGGTAGGATGCCATGAGTCGGTTACGCGTTTCATTCGCAGGTGTGAACAGTGTGCGAAGGCAAAGGGTCCAGTAAGGAAAACTCGAGGAAATATGCAGCAGTACAATGTTGGAGCACCGTTTGAACGTATCGCCATGGACATCGCAGGCCCATTCCCAACGAGCAACGCTGGAAACAAGTACGCGCTGGTGGTGATCGATTACTTCAGCAAGTGGCCTGAGGTGTTTTGCATCCAGAATCAAGAAGCCAAAACTATTTCGGATGCATTCGTGAACAACTGGGTTGCGCGTTATGGAGTACCGCTGGAACTGCACTCAGACCAAGGATGGAACTTCGAGTCGTCGGTGTTCAAAGAACTCTGTGACATGCTAGGTATCAGAAAGACGCGGGCAACACCATTACACCCACAACCTGATGGCATGGTCGAAAGGTTCAACCGGACGATGGAGGAATACCTGAGAAAAGACGTCGTCGGAGATCAGAAGGACTGGGATGAACGTCTTCCCCTTTTCTTAATGGCATACCGTTCGGCACAGCACAATTCAACGGCAGCAACACCCGCCGAAGCCATTTTTGGAACTGATCTCCGACTTCCATCGGACTTGAAGTTCGGCGTGGTACTACCGACAACTAGCGGCAGGGAGGACTTCGTAACCGAAAAGAAGGAACAGCTGAACTCCATCCATCAGTTCATTAGGGAGCGATCGAACTTGGTCAGCGATAAAATGAAGGCGAGATACGACTTGAGGGCGAATACTTCTGGATTTGAAACAGGACAATTGGTATTGCTGTACAACCCACAACGAAAAAAAGGCTTGTGCCCCAAATTGCAATCAGCCTGGGACGGACCATATGAGGTTATCAAGAAACTTAATGACGTGGCATACCGCATACAGCAGATGGGAAACATACGGGCGAAGTATAAGATTGTCCACGTAGAGAGTTTAGCACCATATTACGGAGAAGGATCCAATCGCTTGTTCGAGGACGAACAAGTTTAGGAGGAGGGCAGTGTTGCGGAGATACAAACCGACGGTTGAGTTCGAATTTCGCTGTCGAAGTTCGAAAGCTCTCTGGAAGCATTGATTGGAATGATGTCAACTTCCAATGGCGTAATGCTAATTGTCAGAGCATTCTAGAGATTTCCGAAGGGGAACTTCCAACGGCGAACGTTCGAGAAGGTGGACCGAGGCTATATAAGCGCGAACACTCGCCCTCGACAGGCATTCAGTTTGTGGTATTGAACAGCGTGTGACAAGTCAGTGTGATCAAACAGTGTGAATATAAAAGCTCTCAATAAAGGTTTCTTTGTGTAATAAAGTTTAAAAGTATTGGATAATAAATAAAAGTGGTGAAGCTGCACAGATAATTGATTTGTGGTGAAACAAGAAAAGTGCGTGTGTTTTTTAATTCGGATAAGAAGGACAATTGTAGTTTATCGCAATCCAGTGGCGCGAACTCTATTCGATGTGGGATCGAATATTTCGTAACAATATTGTTGGTAATTCAAGCAAAAGCTCTCTTGAAGCGGAGATTGCAATGATGTCAACTGTCAACGGCGTATTGCTAATTGTCAGAGCATTCTGGAGATTTCCGAAGGGGAGCTTCCGACGGCGAACATTCGAGGAAGTGGACCGATGGCTATTGAAGCGCGAACGCTCGCCCTCGGGATTGATTCAGTTTGTGGAATTGAACAGGGTGACAAGTCGGTGTGATCAATCGATAAAACAGTGGGAAAACAAAAGCTTTCAATAAAGGTTTGTATGTGTAATAAAGTTTAAAGTGTTGAATAGGTTTTGGAGAAAAAAGAAAAGTGGTGAAGCTGCACAGATAATTGATCTGTGGTGAAACAAGTAAAGTGTGTGTGTTTTAATTCGGATAAGCAGACAATTGTAGTTTATCGCAATCCAGTGGTGCGAACCCTATTCGGTGTGATATTCATTTTCGTAACACTTGGTGTCAGAAGTGGGATTGCGCATAAACGAGTTAAACGTTTACCTATTCGAATTGTGAATTGAATCATTAAAAGTGAATTATTGAAAGAGTGAGAAAATGGTGAAATTGGAAAAGTTGACCATCGAACAACTGAAAAGGGAGCTGGATGCTCGGTAATTATCCACAGTAGGGGCAAAGCCACCTTTGTGGAGAGACTGCGATCAGCGTTGGAGGAAGAATGTGTCGACTGGGAGAATCACGACTTCGGGGTGGAGAAGCCGTCGACATCGTCGACAGTGAACCAGCATTCGATATGCAGCAAATTCTCGCCGCCATGAACGCTATGAGCTACAAGCTGGAGGAAAATTCGGTTCCCATAAGTCAGAATCTAGAGGCGACCATACAACAAAAGCTGCAGGAAAATTCCGTTTCCGTAAGTAGAAAGCTGGAGGAAAAATCCACTTCCGTAAATCAGAAGCTGGAAGAGATGCTAGAGATCACTCGAGAAAGCTTAAGGAACGTCCAGAAGGCCGTCGACCATCGATTCCAAGACGTCGAAGACAGAATCGAGACACTAGAATCGAGGTTCGACAAGAAGGTTCTAGATCTCGAAACTAATCAAGAAAAGATAATCGAGACACTGGAATCGAGATTCGACAAGAAGGTTCTGGGACTCGAGAAAGCTGTCCAGAACGTTCAGCATCAAGGAATCGTTGGTCCGACAGCAGCATCGAAATTCACAGCTCCCAACTTCGACGGCACGAGTGCGTTTAACATCTTTAAGCTCCAATTTGAGACAACGGCGGAACGGAATCAATGGAGGGAAGAAGACCGTGTGGCCGCCCTAGTAATTTCCCTTAAAGATGAAGCAGCTGCCGTTCTACAGACCATCCCGGAGAACCTGAGAAGGAACTACGCAGCCATATGGGAAGCTCTTCGTCGAAGATACGGCAGTGAGCGCATGCAGGAGATGCACAAGCTGGAACTTAAGGGACGCAAGCAGCGTGGAAACGAGACCATCCAACAGTATGCTGCCGACATCGAGAGGCTAACCCATCTTGTCTATGCGGATGTTCCAGTTGATGTGGTGGAGAAACTAAAAACGGATTCTTTCATCCAAGGGCTAAAAGACCCCGATACGCAACGAAGTCTGATTCTCCTGCCGAAGACATCTTTCAAGGAGAAAGTTGCCAGCGCTCTCGCATGTGAAATATCGCTCTTCCATCAAACTATGGCGCATACCTCAAGACCAGGATAGTTCCAGAACAACAGCGGCGAGTAGGAGTGGTTCGTTCCCGGGTAGATGCTACATCTGCGACCAGCAGGGCCACATTGCGAGAAACTGCCGTCTGCGGAGAAAGCGTACTTCCAGAAATCGCGCGTAATTCCAGAGCAACGACAGTGAGTAAGAGTCGCTCGTTCCCAGGTAGATGCTACATCTGCGACCAGCAGGGGCACATTGCGAGAAACTGTCGTCTGCGGAGAAGTCGTCCTTCCAGCAAATTGCGGCGTAGTTCCAGAGCAACAACGGTGAGTAGGAGCCACCCATTCCCAGGTACGTGCTACATCTGCAACCAGCAGGGGCACATGGCGAGAAATTGCCATCTGCGAGGAAGGCGTCCGAGGTCTGATTCGCCATAAGGAGATCAAGCGGGAACACGCGAATGTCAGAAGAGAAGCAGTCATAAAATTGCGGATGCATCATCAAGGCGACCTTGCGATGTTAAATGCAAACATTGTTCACGCGCCGAAACCAAGGAACAAGTCACCGACATCCGTCGTTTCCAGGTGCTGCCAGAAGATGCCTGGTTTGTCGAGAAGGTCGGAAGAAAGCAGCGAGAAGATGCCGATCTGGCAGCCATCACCGACTACCAAGAACGAGGTTTTCGACCAACTTGGCAGCAAATATCCAGAGAAAACCCAATCGTGAAAGCTTACTGGGCTCAATGGCAGAGTTTGAAGCTGAAGAACGGTTGCCTCAACCGCAGTTGGGAAAGTGAGGACGGGAACATTGTAAACGATCTGCGTGTAATTCCAAAGGGACAAGTCGACGAGGTCATCCCAGAATACCACGAGGGACCAAGTGGGGGTCATCTTGGTGTTGACAAGACTGTAGAAAAGATCAAGCGACGTTTCTACTGGGTAGGATGCCATGAGTCGGTCACAAATATCATTCGCAAGTGTGAACAGTGTGCGAAGGCAAAGGGTCCAGCTAGGAAAACTCGAGGAAATATGCAGCAGAACAATGTTGGGGCACCGTTTGAACGTATCGCCATGGACATCGCAGGCCCATTCCCAACGAGCAACGCTGGAAACAAGTACGCGCTGGGGGTGATCGATTACTTCAGCAAGTGGCCTGAGGTGTTTTGCATCCCGAATCAAGAAGCCAAAACTATTCCGGATGCATTCGTAAACAACTGGGTTGCGCGTTATGGAGTACCGCTGGAACTGCACTCAGACCAAGGATGGAACTTCGAGTCGTCGGTGTTCAAAGAACTCTGTGACATGCTAGGTATCAGAAAGACACGGACAACACCATCACACCCACAATCTGAGATCAGAAGGACTAGGATGAACATCTTTCCCTTTTCTTAATGGCGTACCGTTCGGCACAGCACAATTCACTGGCAACAATACCAGCTGAAGCCATTTTTGGACCTGATCTTCAACTTCCATCGGACTTGAAGTTCGGCGTGGTACTACCGACAACTAGCGGCAGGGAGGACTTCGTAACCGAAAAGAAGGAACAGCTGAACTCCATCCCTCAGTTCATCCGGGAGCTACTGAATTTGTTCAGCGATAAAGTGAAGGCGAGGTACGACTTAACGGCGAACTCTTCTGGATTCGAGACAGGACAATTGGTATTGCTGTACAACCCGCAACGAAAAAAAGGCTTGTGCTCCAAATTGCAATCAGCCTGGGACGGACCATATGAGGTCAACAAGAAACTTAACGACGTGGTATATCGAATAAAGCAGACAGGAAACAGACGGACGAAGAATAAGATTGTCCACGTAGAGAGGTTAGCGCCATATTACGGAGAAGGATCCAATCGCTTGTTCGAGGACGAACAAGTTTAGGAGAAGGGCAGCGTTGCGGAGATACAAGCCGACGGTTGAGTTCGAATTTCGCTGTCGAAGTTCGAAAGCTCTCTGGAAGCGTTGATTGGAATGACGTCAACTTCCAATGGCGTAATGCTAATTGTCAGAGCATTCTAGAGATTTCCGAAGGGGAACTTCCGACGGCGAAAATTCGAGAAAGTGGACTCAGTTTGTGGAATTCAACAGCGTGTGACAAGTCGGTGTGATCAATCGATAAAACAGTGGGAAAATAAAAGCTTTCAATAAAGCTTTGTGTGTGTAATAAAGTTTAAAGTGTTTAATAGGTTTTGGATAATAAAGAAAAGTGGTGAAGCTGCACAGATAATTGATCTGTGGTGAAACTAGAAAAGTGTGTGTATTTTAATTCGGATAAGAAGACAATTGTAGTTTATCGCAATCCAGTGGTGCGAACCCTATTCGTTGTGGTATTAAATTTCGTAACAATATGTTTTCCTCGAAAAAAGTTTTAATGTTTTAAATAATTTTCTTTTCAAAAATTACATTTATTCAGTTCAATCTAAATTTAAGATTAACAATAGAGTTTTTCAGACTTTCATTAAAATGGAAAAAATTGCAATGGAATACATGCAATACATGCAAACATGCAATATTTAGGTACACATCACCTTTGCTGATTTTTTTTTAGTCGAATTATTTAAATACAGTTCAATCTATCAAGAATGAGATCCGAGATTTTAGGAGCACTAGTAGTTTCAAATTTCTTTAAATGAAACAATGGCCGCTTCATCGGCTCTCAATGAAGATACTTCAGTGGGACCTGATGAAATTCCTCCTATTGTGTTGAAGAAATGCGCTTCCTTCCTTGTTAGGACTCTGTGTTATATCTTTAATAATTCACTAAAAAATAGCGAATTTCTTTGTGAATGGAAATCGTCTTTTATTACTCCAATTTATAAAAGTGGTACAAAGCAAGACATTTCAAACTATAGACCAGTTAGCAAATTGTCTGTGATTCCAAAATTATTCGAATGAATTATTTACGAATGATTTTCTTTCCTTTTTAAGCACATATCTTCTTAGCAACATGAATTTGTACCTGGTAAGTCAACTTCTACTAATTTAACCCTTTTTACTTTATTTTAATAATATCGAAAAGGGCTATCAAGTGGATGTCATCTTTACTGACTTTGCCAAAGCATTTGACAAAGTAGATCATAATCTTCTGATCCAAAAACTTAAAAGAATAGGGTTACATTCACAAATGCTTAATTTGTTAAGTTATTGTTTACTAGGACGCACTCAGTATGTACAAATTTATTCCACAATTGCAAAACCTACAACAGTAACATCTGGAGTTCCTCACGGAAGCCATCTAGGTCCAATCCTTTTGTTGTATTTATTAATGATTTATCTGGAGTCTTTTTAAATGCGACATGTCTCTTGCTTGCAGATGACTTAAAAGTGTTTTCATGTATTAAAAATTCGTCTGATTGTCGTCTGTTCTTATAACAGATGACAGACGTTAATAGGCTTTTGAAATGGTGCAATAAAAAGAAACTACATCCTAATATTTCTAAATGTCAGTCCTTTTCATTCTCACGTCGTTTATCTTCGTTATTGTCTGAGTTTTGTATTGATGATATTGTTCTCGAAAGGGTTTTTGTAAAAAAGTATCTCGGGGTTATTGTTGACTCAAATTTTAAGTTCAGTCATCACGTTGATTCCATAGTTAACAAGTCTAGTTCTATATGAGGGTGTATAGTTCGAACTTCAATGGTGTTAAAAAATCGCTATTCAATGAAATCATTGTACATTGCATATGTCGGATCAGTTCTTGAATATTGTAGTGTAGTATGGAATCTATTTATTGTTACGTATTAATAAAGAATTGAGAGAGTCCAAAAAAATGTACTCGTTTTGTAATAAATAAACTCAATTGCAACATGGATAATAGGCCTCACTACATAAGCTGATGTCTACTTATTGGATTGCATACTCTTGATAACCGATGAAAGATGTCTTCGATTACGTTTATAAGAGATATATTATCTTATCATATCGATTGCTTATTTTGGTTGATCTTAATTAAGTTTTATGCTCCAAGCCGTGTCCTTAGAAATCGAAATATATTTCAAGAAGAGAATCATAGAGACAATTATGCAATGAAAGAGCCTATATAACGCTGTATGAGAGAAATGAATATTATCTCTTTTGATTTTGATTTTAACCTTCATTATAATAGAGAAAATTTTAAAAATATGCTTCGTTTATATATCTTAAAGGGGATAAGGGAGCGAGCAAAGAAGCTGATCGCGTTTAACTTGGCAAACGCCAGCTTCGATCTCTGTCCCTGCTCAATCCAAGTTGACACACAGCCTTCGCGTGGCCTCCCCTGGATAGCTATACTGGCACCCGCCAGGTATTGAACCAATGTGTGCAGCGATCCGACCCCTTGTTCCTGGGGAAAGAGGAACCTGGCCCTCCAGGTTGGGGGTTGCGCTTAGGGCTAACATCCCTATCGCGTAAAACAAAAATGTTGTTCAGAGACAACCAATAGCCTCGGATATGGACGGATTACATGTTGACGACCCCCGCAAACGTCAAAAGGATTTTCGGATCTGCATCTGGAACGTTAGGTCCCTCAACAGACCAGGTGCAGCCGAACAACTGATCAACTCTTTGGACTGCTATAAGGCAGACATTACCGCGCTCCAAGAAGTGCGATGGGATGGTCCAGGCAAAAAGCGGATGAAAAACTGTGATATGTACTACGGAAACTGCTACAGAGAAAATAAACAACGCTTATTCGGATGCGGATTTGTTGTTCAAGGCAGACTCAGGAAAATAGTCTTAAGCTTCCAGTATGTAAGCGAATGCCTCATAACTATCCGCATCAAGGCCAATCTCGGCAATATAAGCTTACTATGTGTCCACGCCCCCACAGAGGAGAAAGATGGCCGACCTAAAGACGACTTCTATGATCTCCTAGGCAGAACGTATTTTTTTTTTTTTGTTTGTTTTTTTTTTTAATAATTTGCGCGCACTCAAGGTCTAATAACCTTATTATGTCGGCGACACAGTGCGGGCAGAAAGTAGAGAGGAAGAGGAATAGAGGAGATGCCGATGGACATTGATCTTAAATGCTTGCATGTTGCATTGAGGGGGGAAAACCGAATCCGGCAGGGAGTTCCAGATTCGTGTGGTTCGGTTAATGAAAGATTCTCTATATTTGACAGTACGTCCGAAAGCGGGCTTCAGAGCATATTGGTGAGCATTCCTAGAGATACGTGTATTGCGGGAGAAATGTTGAAGGGGCGGAATGCAACTGGCTATTTCATCAGAGCATTTTTGTTGGTAGTAACGATAAAACAGGGAGAGGCAGGTAACATTCCTGCGGTGTTCCAGCGAGTCTAATGTTTTGGTAATGCTGGAGTCACCTATCAGTTTTATGGCTCGTTTTTGTATTCTGTCTAGTAGGTGCAGTAAGGTCTTGGAAGCACCGGACCAGACATGAGCGTTAAACTCTAATTTGGGGCGAATGAACGCCTTATAGATTGTAGCCAGATCTAAGGGTCAGAAATATTCCTTTCATCTGTATAAGAATCCTAGGCCTTTCGCAGCATTCTTGGCGACACTGAATATATGGTCGCTCCAATTAAGATTTTGAGCAACACTCATACCCAGGATAGAAAGCTTTCAGTTTCTGAGATTCAAGTACCATTCATGGATAATGGCTGCGGGTTATTTATACGCTTTAACGACAAGAGACAGCATTGTGTTTTGGAAGCATTAAATTCCACTCTATTGTTTTTACCCCATTGGATGATGCTGTCGATATCGGAATTTAATGAGCTTAACATACGCTGCCGCTCATTATCTACAACCGAAGTGCAGGGTCGTAAACTGGTGAACGAATATGAGAAGCTGAGGGTCATGTCGTCAACGAAGGAGTTAATTGGATTAAAAGTAACAGACAAGAGATCATTTATAAAAATAAGAAAGAGTGTCGGAGACAAAACGGAGCCCTGGGGAACACCGGCATTTACAAAGTGAGTATCAGTCTTGAATCCGTCCAAAACAACTTGAATTGAACGATTCGGTAGGTATGCGCAATGTCCCAGCTATGACACCAAAATCGTTCTAGGAGATTTCAATGCGAAGCTGGGTAAGGAAGCTATCTTTGAACGGGTCATTGGAAAGCACAGCCTACACAACACCACGTCAGAAAACGAACTAAGGCCAGTGGACTTTATGGCGGGACATAACCTGGCGGGACACCCCTCAGCATCCATAAAGGGACCTGGCGGTCTTTCGATCAATCGACAACCAACCAAATTGATCATATTGCGATCGACGGCAGACACTCCTCCAGCATGTCCGAACATTTGGCGGAGCCAACATCGACTCGGATCATTACCTTGTTGCAGCCAAGGTACGGATGCCAATTTCTCGGAATTAACGGAGTCGAGTAAGAACACCAATATTTAACGTCGGAAAGCTGCAATCGCAAGAGACCGCCAGGACCTTCGCCGATCAAGTCTCCCTCAAGCTCTCTCAGGTCCCGATGCAATGTGCAGAAACCATAGAACAGCAATGGAGTCGTTGTCAGAAAGCCATTAGAGAGGCCGCCTCAGACATACTCGGTTTCGAGCCACCACCGTCGAGAAACCCCTGGTTTGATGTTGAGTGCAGACAGTCCCATGTAGAGAAACAGAATGCCTACATGGCCACATTGCATCGACGGACGAGAGCAGCCCGCAAGCTCTATGAACAGAAAAGGAGGGAGGAGCATGCGCTTCTGAGAAGAATAAGAAGGAGCACGAGAAGCGCGAGATAGAGAGATGTTACTGCAGGAACGACGTTCGAAAATTTTACCGGAAAGTAAAACAAACATGACAAGGCTATAAAGCCAGAGCAGAAACCTGCAGGGATGAGTAGTGGAGTCACAGTCGATGCTGAGATTGTGGAAGGACCACTTCTGCAGACTGTATGACGGCGATGAAAGTCATAATGCTGCCGTCAGGCAGAGCGAACCATTCTTATCGAAACTTAAATCTTATAAAGCTGCTGGAGCAGACGGACTCCCCGCGGAACTGTTTAAAGCAGCTGGTGATGAGCTGGTCAGGAACAAGCACCAACCCATCTGCAAGATATGATCGGAAGAACGCATGCCCGATGAATGGAATCTCAGTATCGTTTGCCCGGTCCATAAGAAAGGAGACCCCTATGACTGCGCCAATTACAGAGGGATAAGCTTAATGAACATCGCGTACAAGATCCCCTCTGCTGTACTGTGTAAGGCCAGGAAAATCTACGATAGACCAAATATTTACACTACGGCAGATCTTGGAGAAGACCCATGAATTCCAGGGCGACACGCACCATTTTTTCGTCGACCTTAAAGCCGCGTATGACAGTGTTTATAGAGACGAGCTATACAGAGCCATGTCATGTTTTAACATTCATGCCAAACTCGTCAGACTGTGCAAGATGACTATGGAGAACTCTCACTACTCCATTAAGGTCGGAGGTGAACTAACCGACCCCTTTGATGTTAAAAAAGGTTTTAAACAGGGTGACGCACTGTCATGTGATTTCTTCAACATTATTCTTGAAAACATC
Source organism: Eumerus sabulonum (assembly GCA_951905685.1). Taxonomy (NCBI): domain Eukaryota; kingdom Metazoa; phylum Arthropoda; class Insecta; order Diptera; family Syrphidae; genus Eumerus; species Eumerus sabulonum. Next base: position 92,772,453 of record OX645060.1, read on the forward strand.
GTGCGGGACTCTGCGGCCATACAAGAGGTACGATCTACTTCAAGTCCACACAATTGCTTGCCTACGCAGATGACATTGACGTTATTGGACGAACAAAGCGAGACGTCAATGAGGCGTTCGCAAGCATTAAAGCAAAAGCGGCTAAAGTGGGTCTAAGGGTAAATGGGGACAAGACCAAATATATGCTGTCATCCAACAAAGACGCGCAACGCCGACGTCTTGGTCAGAACGTCACCTTCGGCTGCTATATTTTTAAAGTAGTCAAAGACTTCGTCTACCTTGGCTCGATAGTGACAAGGAGCAACGAAACCAGCGCTGAGATAAAACGCAGAATAGCTCTTGCCAATCGCTGCTTCTTCGGACTCAAGAGGCAATTGAGTAGTAGAGCCCTCTCTCGAAAAACTAAGGTTTCCTCTACAAAACCTTAATTATCCCGGTTCTCCTCTACGGCGCTGAGGCTTGGACGTTATCAAAAGCGGATGAAGAGGCTCCTGGGCGTTTCGAGAGGAAAATTCTGCGTGCAATCTTTGGTCCCGTTTGCGTAAACGGAGAGTGGAGGAGGAGATTCAACCAGGAACTGTACGGGCTGTACATCGGCCTAGTTAGACGTCTTCGGATCCAACGTCTAAGATGGCTAGGCCATGTAGAGCGAATGGACATCAACACCCCGGCCCGAAGGGTCCTCGACTCCAACGCCGAGGGACGACGCAGCAGAGGACGACCGCATTTAAGGTGGCGAGCACAGGTGGAAAGGGACCACAACCAACTGGGCGTGCGGCACTGGAAGCGGCTGACCAAAGATAGTGCCGGCTGGAGAGGCTTCTTGGTTGAGGCCCTGGTTCACCCCGAACTGTAGCTCCATCAAAGTAAGTAAGTTATATATCTTAAAATATATGATTTCGTAGTCTGTCTGTCGTAGAGTCTCTAAAAAAAAAAAAAAAATAATGTAACTCAATTGATGAAATAAATAAACAAATTGTTAGAAACTGTGGGCCCGTCCGTCACTGAACCTTCTCAAAGGCAACATTCTGCAAAACATTTTTTGGACAAAATCAACTAAATTAACTCGATAAACACAAGATAAAGAAAAGAAAAACCGAAAAACACAACAAACGACCTGTTCAATAGAGACCGCTCCAACATAGCTAGAATCGCCACAGTCAATACGGGCGATTAGGCTCAAGGAGCTCACGCTGCCAGAATAGGCATCCGGTCTAACACTCAAAGCCGCAGTTGTCACAATACCCACGCAGCGCTATTTTCCCTGCGAATGTCCAGCACTGGCAAGTCGCAGATTCTGCCAACCTCAGTTTGGTAACAAAGAGGAAGTTTTGTTACACACTTACATATGTATGAGTCGCAGATACATTTGACCATTCGCCTCGCCTACTTCGATTTCCACCACAATTCCCGCAAATTTGACACTATCCGGCTATAGGAAGCCTAATTACCAATCTACATCACATAATCATATTATAAATACCTTACTGACCCTATGCGTGCACTCTAAGATAAACTTTTCTACATACATATAGACCTAACTTATGTTTTTCGACTATTCGTGCTTAATAGTTAACATTGTATTTATATTCAATTTAGCCTGTACTTACAAACAACACACCACTTTTCTTATTTCTCTGTACTAAGAGAGAGAAAGGTAAAGATAAAGAGAAAGGTTATATAGACTATAAAAAGAATGAATGGGACAAAATGGGCCATTGTACATTGCAATATTCCTCTATAGATGTGTCAAGGACTTAATCTATGTCTAGGTATTTAACCAGTGCTCGAAACATAATTTTACCATATTTCTAACAAATTTCTTGCACCCATCGATTATGAATATAACTGAAACTTTGACAATTACCTAGGGATTTTCGACATTTTCTTGGATTTTGAAGTCACTCTGTTAATAAACAAATAATTTTCATGAGTATTTTAATATCCTGCTGTGCCGATTAGCGCTCTGTTGAATCCTAGTGTTGGATATTGAAGTCAATATTACTCCCTATTTAGTTAAAGGCAATTAGTATTCCTTATTTTGAGAGTAAAATGCAACCGATTAATCCGCTTCGGCATAGATAAACAATAAGATAGGGATATAGGAAGTATTTAGATGATGTACGAGGATGATGAACATCTTAGTAATAAGCTTCATCCATCCAGCGGATCCAGATAGCTTTTGGAAATTCTAGCAAAATTGAAACGTTGTAATTGGAAAGACCAGATATAGAGCACATACTTTTAAGCCTGATCAGAATGCGTTATCAGTAATTTGCTATAACAAAAATTATTTCGGCTCAGAAAAAGTTAGTACCATTTACCATATTAATGCGCATATCAATACATGAATGCCCTGTTTAGGGCATATTTTTTTTCGTCCCGATGGACCGAATGTGGCGGACTAGTAGAACAAAGTTCACTTTTATTTTGTTTTGTGGCTCTGTGCGGTTGACCGGGTTCGTAACATGACAGGAAAGCTTACAGAATGTGCCTCGGAAGGTAGTTGCTTGAACCCATTTGGCTTCTCCATTATCTTGAATTGTATAAATCTTATGTGGGTTGAAATATCTCCCGCAGCCGTTGCCGGTGACTCCTCAGGTTTGAGAAACAGAATCCCCTGGTGTTCTTCCATGTATGTACATATGTACATTTATTTATTATTCTCATTTAAAAAATCCAAGTAAAGATCGAGTAGGATATATAATATTAACAAATTTGATATTTATGAGAATAGTTAGTGACATTTTTATTTAATACAAAATATTGTTGCGGAGATGCAAGCGGACCGTTAAGTTCGAAAACTCTCTGGAAGCGGGGAATTGGAATGATGTCAACTTCCAATGGAATTGTCAGAGCGTTCTAGAGATTTCCGAAGGGGAACTTCCAACGGCGAACGTTCGAGACGGTGGACCGAGAGCTATATAAGCGCGAACACTCGCCCTTGACATTCATTCAGTTTGTGGTATAAAACAGCGTGTGACAAGTCGGTGTGATCAACCAAGGTGAAAAGAAAAGCTTTCAATAAAGGTTTGTGTATTGTGTAATAAAGTTTAAAGTGGATTGTACTGTGTAATAAAGTTTAAAGTGGATTGTATTGGATAATAAATAAAAGTGGTGAAGCTACACAGATAATTGATCTGTGGTGAAAGAATTAAAAGTGTGTGTGTTTCAATTTAAATAAAAAGGACAATTGTAGTTTATCGCAATCCAGTGGTCCGAACCCTATTTGGTGTGGGGATAGAATAATTCGTAACAATATACTAAATACCACATTTGATTTTATTGTTTACAGTGTGGGCTGATCATTTAAGAAACAAATATTAAAATAAACTAAAATTACATAATACAAGGTTACGGAGGTAAAGGCCAAGCAAAATTATATATCATATATCATACATCAAAACATTAACTCAGTAATTAAATATAAAATAAACTAATCAAGCAATGTATTGCAGCAAATTTTCGATTTCATTGATATAATAAACAAAGAGCCACGACCTTATTTTATTTAAGAACATTGTAATGTTTGTAATGATTCGTATTTCTTCCGGAAGTTTATTGTATAACTTGCGAGATACAATGGAGTAGGAGTTTCTCAAAAGTGTGGTCGAAAAGGTAAGTCCAAGATATTACGAGAATTACCTCTTAAGTTATATGATCCAACAATAGAATTTGCATGTAACCAATGAAAAGGATTCTTAAAACCTTATAATAAAATCAAAATCTTTTGTGTTTTAAGTAAATAGATTGACCTGGCCATCGCATGAAAACACAATATATATTATATTATATATATAATAATACATATTATATTAAATTAGATTATTTAGTACGATTTCCCAGTCAATCTATTTACTTAAAACATAAAAGATTTTGATATTGGTATGGTCACTATAAGATGTTGTTAGGTTAGCTAATTACGTAATAAATCAAGGCAGATGTCCCTTATGTAGGGATTGAATAAAATAACCGACTTGGTAATACATGGATCTTACAACTTTTTACGGTAGAAGATCTGAGTTGCGAGACTTGGTTTTTTTTACAAGTTATGTTTTTCATGGCATCTCATTCCTTTTTGTAGATGTATGTATGTATTTATGTGTGTAGGCATTACAGTCCATGAAGGACCTAAGCCGAGCCTCTCTCAATCACCCATGTTGTGTGTGATTTCATTTTCACATAGGTGAAAGGCACCTTGAGTTTATTGCAGGTTCCGAACGGCGAATTTCGAGAAGCTTTTCATGATAGTTTTACTACAGAGGGTTTTGTCAGAACCCCGCTGAGGAGAAACACCGTGAAAACACGTTCGATGACATAGCTGTGTCGGTATTCCATTCCGTGTCATCGGCGTCAGAGGCCAACACACTACCCACTGCGCCACGGTGCTCTCACTTCTTTCTTTACTTACATATGTATGGTTAATATATCGAGGACCGTTATTCGTATCTTTTCTTTAAAACTGAGTTACTTTCTTTTTACTAGAAGGTAGAAACTGCATACTCGTACATGCTAAAGAAACTTGTTATTACTTTTTTTACTTCTTATTATATTTATATTTATTTATTTTGGGTGATAAAGTTAACCTTCTGCTTTAAATCTGTCTAATCTCCCATTTCTCACCCGTCCTATGTATCCCTCATACAGTTATGTATGTACATGCATATGTATTTCTTCAGCGTAAGCACAATTTCACTGATACCAATGCCTAAGCCAGATATACACTGTTCAAATTCATGCAATGCACGTGCAAGTATATTAGTGAACAATTCACACCACGTATAGATGGGGTGTATGCTTGAAGTAAAATCAAATCTTTTTGATGCGTAAATACATACATGCATATGTATGTATGTACTCGCCGATACCGAATACAGTAAGCCTACCTACCCCTATTATTCCATTGTTTACATATGTATACAGGCAAACACTTTCATTCACCGATGTATGTATACGTTTATGGGATTATTTATGCATTTGGTGTATCTAGAAAACTTAAAATTGGTGTGTCTAGAAAACTGGACCGAAACTGCAAAATATTTTAGTTTTTCCTTGATTTATGCACTTAACTCTAGTTGTGTGCCAAATTTGAAGCTTCTTCGTCTGCTAGAAGTGCCTTAGACTTTTGATGATCGGTCAGTCAGTCAGTCAGTGAGTCAGTGAGTGACAAAATTAAGAAACTTTGACTAGTTATAATTCTTAAACTACTCGTTCAAATTGAATGAACTTTGAAATACACCGTGTCTATGCAATGCTTGCTTGGATTTATCCACAACGAAGTTATAGGGGGTCGAAAATGGCCTATTATGTTACGAGAGAGCACCGTGGCGCAGTGGGTAGTGTGTTGGCCTCTGACGCCGATGACACGGGATCGAATCCCAACACAGCCATGTCATCGAACGTGTTTTTCACGGTGTTTCTTCTCAGCGGGGTTCTGACCAAACCCCCTGTAGTAAAATTGTCATGAAAAGCTTCTCAAAATTCGCCGTTCGGAACCGGCAATAAACTGTAGGTCCCTTTCACCTATGGGAAAAATTAAATCACACACAACATGGGTGATTGAGAGAAGCTCGGCTCAGGTTCTCCATGGACTGTAACGCCAACATACATACATGTTACGAGAAAAGGATGGTACGGCGGTGCCGCTTTTTTGCTCGGCTTGGCAGGGGCACTGCCGTGCCCCCAGATTAACCATATCGAAGGCTTTTGTAATGTCAACAAAGAGCGCACCGCAACATTTTTTACTATCCAATCCATTTTGAATAAAGGAGCAAAAGCCCAAAAGGGCACCTTCTGTTGAAAAACCTGATCTAAAGCCATACTGTAGTGAACTAAAAAAAAAGTTGGTTTTCAAGAAAACACAGAATCCTAGTTTTAATAACTTTTTCAAATACTCTTGATATTGTTGGTAAAAGAGAATATTGGCCTGTAATTATTTCCGTCCTTTTTGTTTCCTTTTTTAAAGCGCATTTCAAGTCGTTAGGGAAAATACCTGAAAGAACACTCAAATTAAAAATATGTGCTAGGACGTCAACAATATATGTACAATCCCGTTTTTTTTAGCACGACATACAAAATACCATCTTAACCGCATGAGTTTGTCTTTTTGAGGGAACCTATTGTCTTCAAAATTTCAGAACCAGAAATCCATTCAAAGAAGAAGCTATTTCTACTGCAAACACTGTTTACAACACCAACATTTGCACAACAGCTGCAAGAAGCAGACAAATCATCCCCAGATGAAGTTTGGCCGATTGTCATAAGGTGGTCATTAAATAGATTAGCTATTTCAGCAGAGTCGGTAACATCCACACCACCAGCATGGATTTTAAGAGTGTTAGAGTGCCTTTTATCTTTTCTATTCATAATATTATTAATAACACTCCACTCTTTTTTAGATTGCCCGCCGAATTTCTAATTTTATTACGGTAAAAAAGATCACGACTTAATCTTTTTTCTTTGTTTACTTTTCTAGAATATTTCTTGAAACGAGACTTTAAATTTGTGTTAAGAGGAGGTTTCTGACATTTGTAACGTAATTTATTTTTGAGAGCAATTTTCCTGAGCAAGAGATAAGTTATCCAAGGTTTAGATTTTATTTTCTTACAAACAGTAGAAGTCAGCTGTTGACATAACTTGTTAATCTTTCAGAAAATAAATTATACGCCCTGGAAGGGTCTTCCTCGGCACATAATTCATCCCAATCAGCATAAATAAGTTCCTGACTGAGTTTATTTTAGTCAATTTTATTAATCTTGCGTTCAGGCAAAGACTTGTTTTGTTCCCTATAGTTTAGACTTCTAAGAACTATGCCCGTCATGGAATGATCTGTAACACACAGATCAAAAACAATACCCAAACAGTCTTTATGAGAGATTTTAGCAAAACGACCAAATACGTGATCAAGGCAAGTTCCTAAATCAGGTCTAGTGGGTTCATTAATAAAGGAGATTAAACCATTTTGGGATAACAAAAGATTATATGAATCCAGCGTAATATTGAAGTTAGGAGATCTATTTTTATGTCACCCAAGATTAAAAGATTTGCAGCACGTTCATTACTTAGTAAAACAGAAAAATCGTCAAAAAACACCTGCACTGGTTTTGAATATTTTCATTTCATATTTACATATTTATTTTATTTCCCATCCAAAGTTCTGACAACATTACAATATTTACCCGCGAAGCCATATGGCTTATCTGCAGGTGATTGGGTAGCTATTTACATGTTTGTTCGACAATCATCGAAGTAAGACTACAAAAGTTTAGTTTGCGTTTAAATTTTGGAAAACTTTAGGGTATGAAAAAACAAAAAAATATATAACTAGTTGAAAAAGAGTTTAGCTTATTATTCAGACAAATAAGCTTAAATTGTTCCTCACATAAGCCAATAGAAACCATTAAAATATCTGCACTTGTCAGTCCATAACTTTTGACTTCACACTCATACTTTTCATGCACAAAGACTCCAACTCCACCCGAAGAATACAAATCACTAGGACAAGCATAAAATATGTAATTAGGTAAGCTATACTCATCAACTTCGTAAGAAATAATCCATATCTCAGTAACAAAAATAATGTCGTGCATAGATGTAAAGGATTCGAGATTGCAACACAGAATATCGAAATTTCGCCGCATACTACGTATGTTTTGGTGTACTATATATATAGATTTAGGATCATTAGGTCCAGTTTCAAACATTTTATCTGAGCTACTCCGAATAGTTGATATGGTGAGATCGTTATTTATAAGATCGAGATCGTTAATTGAATTCAACATCGAGAACAAAGAAAAAACTAGTTTAGTATACTTTCTAAGTCAGCAAATGATCTTATAACTATAACCTCACCATTCTCAACTTTTCGAAGCAATATCTGAGAATTCTTGAACCAAAGACATCTAAATTTGTGTTCTACTTTAATTTTTTTTGCAGCAATAAATAACGCCCGATCGTATTTCGTTAAGGAATCATTAATGTAAATTCTACTTTTTTCAAATATTGAAGCATTTAATTTGTTCTTCTCTGCCTTTTTCCTGGACACCAACTTTTGTTTTACTGCGTGTGAAAAGAGTTGAACGAATACAATGTTTCCGTCGTTGTTTGAATTTGACTTTTGTCTTGGTTTAACGTAGATTTTTTGTATTTCATCGGCAGGGACATCAACATTCAGCGCTTCACTAAAGAGTGTTTGAACACACGTAGCTGCGTTGTCGTTGTGTACCTTGGGATACCCACGACTTCAATTGCATTTTCTAGAAGCATTTGTTCGATTTATTTCATTTTCCAGACTTGTTACCTTACGTCTTCGCTCGGAAATCGCACTAAATAATCTAATTTAATATAAATAATCTAATTTAATATAATATGTATTACTTGTGAGATATATTGTGTTTTCATGCGATGGCCAGGTCAATCTATTTACTTAAAACATAAAAGATTTTGACATTGGTATGGTCACTATAAGATGTTGTTAGGTTAGCTAACTACGTAATCAATCAAGGCAGAAGGTCCCTTAAGTAGGGACTGAATAAATTAACTGACTTGGTAATACATTGATCTAACAACTTTTTACGGTAGAAGATCTGAGTTGCGAGACTTGGTTTTTTTACAAGTTATGTTTTTCATGGCATTTATTATTTCCTCGTATAGTAGTTGCATAGTAACTGAGTCGTTGTGCTGTGGCTGCGGCGATTGGTTTGAAGGAGGTTCGATTAGCTGCGCGAATCCGACTCCTGTCGAACACAAACTTTCGGTTCGAGGTGGTATTGAATGTTGATGTGTGCTTTGGTGTATCGGCTGCTTTGTTGATTTAGGTTGCTTGTCAGAAGGTTTGAGTTGTTTAGCAGGTTTTTGTCTCTTAATTTGTTATTGTTGGTGCTCCAATGATGTTGTGTTTAGCGGCACTATTGGTTGCAGTTGTAAAGACTTGCGACGAAGAACACTGCACTTGTCACACCGGTATTTAATGTTATCTGAATTCAAGTATTCAATGTCAGAAATTTCAATATTCACGCACGAAGAATGAAAACTATGTGAACAGTCGGCACAAGTAACTTTGATTTTATTACTGCGCTCTATTCTTTCTTTACTTACTTACTTACTTATCAGGCCTGCGATCCATGGAGGATCTGAGCCTGAGCTATAGCTGCCTTCCATCCTTGACGGTCCCGGGCACGCTGCTTCCAGTTGTCAAGACCAAGATGTCCTAAATCCGCGATTACTTGGTCTTTATACCGGAGGTTCGGTCTTCCTCTTCTTCTCGAACCAGGAGGCTCGGAGTTTCGAGACCCTCTTAGCTGGAGCGTTGATGTCCATGCGCTCGATGTGGCCGAGCCAGTGTAGTCGACGGATCCTTGCCTTCCGGCCACATCCACATCTTGGTACAGCTCGTAGAGTTCACGGTTGTGTCTTCTTCTCCATTCACCTTCCTCACAGACAGGACCAAATATACGGCGCAGAATTTTTCTTTCGAAAGAACCCGAAATCAGCTCCGCTGTCCTGCTTATCGTCCAGCTTTCGGCTCCGTACAGCAAGACTAGCAGAATGAGCGTTTTGTAAAGCATGACTTTGGTCTTTCGAGTGAGGAGTTTTGACCCCAGTTGTTTGGACAAGCCGAAGTAGCAGCGGTTGCCAAGGGTGGTGTCATTAGTGGAATTTACGTTTGCCCCGAGGTAGACAAACAACTTAACTACCTCGAAATTGTAGCTGTCAATTGTTATGTTTTGTCCCGGATTGGTTTTTGCTTGACAGCATGTATTTCTTCAATCGCCGTGAATGCTTCCACGATGCCACGGCGAGAACACGCGATGATGTCGATATCATCCGCGTATCCTAGCAGCTGGATGGACTTGTAAAAGATAGTGCCTTCCCTGTTGACGCCTGCCCGTCGCACTATCTGCTCCAGCACCAGGTTGAAGAAGTCACATGACAGCGCATCTCCTTGCCGAAATCCGGTGCATGTTTCGAATGGTTCCGAGGTCCTAGAACCGAGTTGCACGGTGCATCGCGTGTTTTTTAGCGTGGCGCGACACAACTGGATCAGTTTTACCGGGATCCCGAATTCGGCCATCGCCCCAAACAGTGCTTCACGATGAATGCTGTCGTATGCGGCTTTGAAAGTGTGAAAATTTGGTCTATAGTTGATTTGCCGGGCCGGAAGCCGCACTGGTAGCTGCCGATTAGTGCGGTGCAAAATGGTTTTAGACGTTCACACAATACGCTGGACAGGATCTTGTATGCGACATTGAGCAGGGATATACCTCTATAGTTCTTGCAAGAGGTAGGATCGCCTTTTTTGTGGATGGGGCATATAGAGCTGGTATTCCAGTCGTCGGGCATGCTCTCATCTTTCCAAATTCTGCAGATGATCTGGTGCATGCTCCCTAAGAGAACATCGCCGCCAGCCTTGAAGAGCTCTGATGGCAAGCCATCTGAGCCTGCGGCCTTGTTGTTCTTCAGCTTCTGCTTCTTTACAAATTACCCAATTCACGATTTTTTTAAAAGAATTGATTTGAGAGAAACGTTAATTTATATTAGTTCGCACCCCACGACCTTACGAATAAAAACACGTCCGCTCTCAGTGAGAGATCACGATATTTTGATTATTTTTTTCTTAATTCTGAAAATGTCATGCTTTTATGACACCAGCAGCATTTCGACCTCTTTCCGTTCGCCCCGGACATGTTGTGGATCCAACCACCGTTCGCCGAACGTCCACGTTATTTCCTAGACGTGAGGTCTTCTATTCGCTCGTATTGCTCCTTGCAGTTGTAACAAGAAATAAAACGCAAAGACGCTGCCACGCTTCATGCGCGCTGCTCGATTCCCCACAATCGGCTTCCGGAAGACTTTGCCCTTGAGACCTATGCATATAATTTCCCAGCTTCAATAATTTATGTGTGGAATTAACTGAAGAAGGTAACCTTGATGAAATAAATCTAAACATTGAAGAATGAAAGAAAAATTGTAACTGAAATTTGAAAACAACATTTAAATAGAAAAAATTACTTAGGTATTGAGACAAAGAAAGCTATAATAATAAATGGCGAAGAATTCAATGCAACAGCAGCAGCCGCTTCATTAGTAGAGACTAATTTTTTGAACTTCTTAATTACTTTCTACACAATTGCTTGCCCACGCAGATGACTCTGGCGTTATCGGACGGGCAAAGCGAGACGTCAAGGAGGCTTTCGCAAACATTGAAGCAGAAGCGACTAACGTGGGTCTTAAGGTAAATGGGGACAAGACCAAATATTTGCTGTCATCAAAGGAAGACGCGCAACACCGACGTCTTGGTCAGAACGTCACCTTCGGCAACCATATTTTTGGTGTAGTTAAGGACTTCGTCTACCTTGGCTCGATACTGATAATCACCAACGACACCAGCGCTGAGATAAAACGCAGAATGACTCTTGCCAACCGCTGCTTCTTTGGGTTCAAGAGGCAAATGAGTAGTAGAGCCGTAGAGCCCTCTCTTGAAAAACTAAGGTATCTCTTATCTCGGTCCTCCTCTATGGCGCTGAGGGTTGGACGTTATCAAAAGCGTAGGAAGAGGCTCTTGGGCGTTTCAACAGGAAATTTCTGCGTACAATCTTTGGTCCCGTTTGTGTAAATGGAGAGTGGAGGAAGATATTCAACCAAGAACTGTATGGGCTGTACAGTGACATCGGCCTAGTTGGACGTCTTCGGATCCAACGTCTTAGATGGCTGAGCCATGATGAGCGAATGGACATCACCCGTCCGGCCCGAATAGTTTTCGACTCCAACTCTGAGGGCGACGCAGCAGAGCTCGACCGCACAGGTGGAAAGGTACCTCAACCAACTGGGATGCGGCACTGGAAGCGGCTGGCCAAAGATCGTGCCGGCTGCAGATGCTTGTTGGTTGAGGCCCTGGTTCACCCCGAACTGTAGCGCTATCTAAGCAGGTAACCTTTTGAACTCACAGTTCCCATACAGTCAAGGATATCAAGGATATAAACGTACACATATACGAGTAGGACTATGTTATCTTAGAACTCTATCAAAGAAAACCGTATAAGCCCCTAATCGTACAAAAAAAAAAAAAAGACGTCCCTTATAAGTGACCTTCATAACCTAAAACAATCCAACAAGACGTTATAGAAATGCACGTGCCGTTACAGAAATTCAACTTGCTATGTAATCATGTACATATCCATAATGTTATAACTGCAAATAATGAATTGTACCAGGAAATGTCCTTAAACTCATTCCGTACGGGACTTAGAGAATCTCCTGGTTCCACAATGACGGGAAACCGTCAGTCCTATCAGAAGTATTTCATTATTGCAAATGAACAAAATACTTCATATATGAATTGTGTTATGATTTGATGTGCGAAAGGTTTTCGTTATAATTTTTCATTCAGTTTCCGTTCGTGGGGGGTTCATAGCTATCCATTTTGGAGGATCATCCCCAGAGATGACGAGTAGTCAGAGGGCGCGATCACCGCTCGACAAGCGGACGAGTGAAGTTCAACTTCCAGTTCGGCTTTTTTTTTATTTTATTTGGGATTCTCAGTATATAAGGGAGAGTGGGTGAAGGACTCGGAGAGTAATCTTCGGTATGGGGAGAACTGCTCAGATATATCGCGCGATGGGAACACATAAAGTCAGACTCAGGCTATGGTCATCACACCACACATCCCTTGCATAAGAAAAAAAAGAAAAACCAGTAAGCGTGCGCGCGGCAGGTTCTGGTCGGTATGCTAAGTAGATTCCCTAATCTACTCCCGACTCCCTAGTCGGGTGAAGATTGACGATCAACAAGTTTAGGTGAAGACCGTGCCTATAGATAGTGAGAGTGCGGGTGAAAAACAATATTTTAGTTTTACCTAAATAGAAGCCCTGATGTGCTTCTGGCTGGCGAAACTAAGCTAAACTAGAGGCACAGCATTCGGCACAATTCTTACAATATTATCAGAAGAGACCGACCCAGCGCCATTCAAGGCGGAGGTGCCGCGATCTTCATCCGTAAGAACATAAGATATAAGGTCATATATAGCAATGAATTGTGACGGTTTCGGGTGCTGGAGGCTTGTATTGTGTGTATCCCCCTTCGGAACAGAAGGAGGATGTACATAGTATAGGCCTGTGAACCCGAAGCACCTCAGCACAATATCATTATTACAGGGCTAGAAATATTCTTTTGTTTTCTGGGCTTGGACCCGGCGGAGAACCATTACATTTTGGCCGGGGATTTGAATGCCAAACATGGTGATTGGGGAAATAGTATACTCAACACCAGAGAGTCTACTAAGCCAGTGGTGGGATCTGAGCAAAATTGAGTACAAAAGCAAGATACACGCAACGGATAGTCCGTCGTTTCCTAGAACCGGCTCCTATGTGGATCTTATGCTGCTTGACTCACGACAGGCGGACACGAACGAATAGTATACGATTTGTCTACGGATCCTTTAATACGACAGTGACCATTACGGACTTGGTGCCGTAATCCAAATACCGGACGAGCTTGCAGAAATGGCAGAGTATGTTCAAACGCATCCCTATGAATATAGTTGGCCTCGTTGGCCACACTTTGCCAACTGCCTGACGAGAGCACTCACTTCGGGCGCCCCCTCCCCACCGACCAACACGAACCCGTCAAATGAGGAAATTGACAGGAACCTTATATAAATGAACGAAATAATTAAACAAACGATAGCCAGAATGATGCCACGCCAACGGCATCAGGATGCCACTGACGTGTACCGAAACGAGACCATAGACGCATTTCTTACTTACTTACTTAACGGGCGCTACAGTTCGGGGTGAACCTGGGCCTCAACCAACATGCCTCTCCACCTAGCATGATCTTTCGCTAGTCTTTTCCAATGCCGCACGCCCAGTTGGTTGAGGTCCCCTTCCACCTGTGCGCGCCACCTTAGGTGCGGCCGTCCTCTATTTCTTCGTCCCTCGGGGTTGGATTCAAAGACTCTACGGGCTGGAGCTGTGGTGTCCATTCGCTCTACATGGCCCAGCCATCTTAGGCGTTAGATCCGTAGACGCCTGACCAGACTCATGTCGCTGTACAACCCGTACAGTTCGTGATTGAATCTTCTCCTCCAACCCTCCTCTGTGTTTATGGGACCGAAAATCGAACGCAGAATCTTTCTCTCGAAACGACCAAGGATTTCCTCATCCGCTTTAGATAAAGTCCATGTTTCTGCGCCGTATAACAGGACCGGGATAATTAAGGTCTTATATAAGGTCAACTTGGTCGTACGAGAGAGGGCTCTACTTCTCAGTTGCCTCTTGAGCCCAAAGAAGCAGCGGTTGGCAAGAGTAATTCTGCGCTTGATTTCGAAACTGGTGTCGTTGTTCCAAGTCACCGCGGAGCCGAGGTATATGAAGTCCTTAACTACCTCGAACTTATATCTGCCAATATGCACGTTCTGTCCAAGACGTCGGTGGCAAATGTCCTTTTTCGATGACAGCAGATATTTAGTCTTGCCCTCATTAACTGCCAAACCAATTTTTGCCGCCTCCATCCCAATACTCGCAAACGCCTCACTGACATCTCGCTGCGATCTACCTATTATGTCAATGTCGTCGGCGTATGCAAGGAGTTTGACATAGACGCATTTCACAGACAGAAAAGTAGAGTCCTGTCAAAACACAAACTCTTGTATACGCAGTTTACCGACGGACAAAATCCGGACGTCAGAACACTGAAATCGCTGATTAAAAATCTCCAAAAGTTGATCAAGGACAGCTATAACCCGGCAAATATCCGGTCGATAAGTCTTCTACCGGGTATCAGCAAGGTCTTCGAGAGGGAAATCCATAGAGCCCTGTCTAAATATGTTGAGGACAAGAACATCATTCCGGATAACCAATTCGGTTTCAGGCTGGATATCTATTGGAATAAATGCAAGAACGGGTGCCTGCCTGGTTGACTTGGAAACAACCTTCGACACCGTAAGGTAAGAGGGACTTTATTACAATCCCAAAAGATTAAGCATAAGGAGGCCATCGCTATATATGATTTGTGGCATGATGATGGGTATAAACTTCGTTGTAAAAATTGCCAACGTGACCTCTACTCAAATATTCGAACTTAAAAACGGACTGCGGCAAGGCACGAGAACTCGCCAACCCTTTTCAGCATTTACATCAGCGATCTGATAGCTTCTCTTCGCCAATCGATAGCGTACACAGACGTACTATGATGTTGAAAATCAACTTTCAACAATCAGAGACTATTTTATTCAGAACACCTATGTCTAGGGCCTCTATGGACACTAGAAAACTGGCGCAGGTATTCAATCCTTTGACCGGACCGAATGTCCACTGACAAATAGAAGCATAGTCAGATATCTTGGAATTTGTTAGGATCAGTATCTATATTTCGATAAATGTGTGGATGCTGCTCTGGCGATGGCCCGGGGCGCTTTCACTCTGACAAGATGGCTGTTTCATAGCAGTCAGCTTGACTCCAGGGTGAAAGTAATATGCTACATGGCCTTAATCAGGCCCATGACGGCCTATGGATGTCCCGTCTGGTTTAATGTAAGTGCCAGCGTCATGGAAAGCATCCGGGTGTTTGAAAGACAATGTCGAAAGACTTGTCTCAGATTGCACAGAACACCAGAGTCCGAGTACACGAAATTCTATCCTAACGAGGTCCTATACAATAGGGCAAGGATTTTACGGATAGGCAATCACTTGCGAGGGCAATCACTTCGGTCAATAACTTGATCTCTGGGGCTTTATTCCCCCATAAGCATTCCTCTATTTGGACCATTGTGGGCTGATCCATGATAGATTGGCTGTGCCCCTAATCTTCCATATAGCCCCTAACTAGGTGGAGCGGCGATTCCTCTACTAGCCTGACATCGTGCTCTGCAAGCCCGAGCGCCTCAGGTTCAGCAGATCGGTTTCAAATCGCGATCGGAGAAATGTTTTTCGGCAGCACCAACGCTTTCGGGCCTTGGGAAGAAATTACAGGCAGCACGCAAGGCTATTGGGAGACCATAGGGATCTGAGTGTCACAATAGGCCTTTTTTCAAGACAAAGCGAGCCCTGTATAGACGAGATAAATTTTAAATGGGTTCGGAGAAACCTTTCACCCTTTTACCAGACGCAGATCGCGGTGGTTGAAATTTCCTCGATAGACTTGTTGGTCAAGGTTGGCTATCAGCTGGAAGTCGCGAGCCACTTGGTCCGGAGTCTTGCTCCGCCACCATTCCGGGACACAATACTCTACTAGCGCTTGATCTGGCGTATACAGAAGTCGAGGAAGATAGAGGGAAGGTACAAGCAGTAACCTCGATAGCTCGCCGTGCTAACGACATCCCTTCCTGTTTTCGATGTAGATAGTCGGGTCACATCGCGGCTCAAAGTCCGCAACCCCTACGATGTTACGTATGCAACGCGGTTGGTACACGATACGCAGTCGGTGCCCGCGCTACACACAACAGTCGAAGGTGTCGGAAAACCAGGCCGCAACTTAGGGCCAGGTGGGGCATTGAGTCGGGCAAAAGGAGACCGCAAGGAAGGGGCGAAGGGTCGTTGTAGAGACGATAAAGTTTAACTTAGCCTTGGACTTTATTTTGGAAAAGAGAGTTTCTGATAGGTAACCATACCTGGATGTCGAAATTTATGGTGTTAAGTTATTCGGATTGTAAGACTCAGGAGCGTTTCGAACCATACTCGAGGAAAAGGGTTGGAAATGTGTGAAGAGCTTGAATTCTAGTTTAGCTAAGGGAAGTGTTAACACAGTGACGGTCACCAATGGGGATGGGGTGGAAATGGTGGGGTCATTGAATGTCCCGATTAATCATTGAATGTCCCGATTAAGGTCGAAAATACGGTGAAGGTTATGGAGATACTTGTAATCCCCAAACCATCTCATAGTCTTATTTTGGGGGCCGATTTTTAGGAAAAAATTTTCCATAATACCGGATATTAGGAATTGGGTGTGGGACTTTGGGGAAGAGACTCTAGAGGTTAAGGTCCGCTTAACCTGACAAATACACAGAAGTCCAGGTTGGACGAACTAGTTGGCAGAATGTTCCAATCGATGGTTGGTTGTTCTACCCTCGTCGAACACGTTATCAAAACTAATGCACCTTCAATTAAACAGCGATATTATCCCGTTTCCCCTATTGTTCATGAGTAAATTAAGAAGGAGGGGATGCTCAAAACAGTGGTTGTTGATGTTCTGTGGTTTAATTAAAATTCACACATTAATTGATTAACAATATTTATTGGAACCAAAACTGTCCTTACACTTCTGCTGTCAAAGTACAAGTGACCTGATCTTATCTTCCAACAGTCCGCCGATGAGATGCTGCTAAAGCTAACTGTATATGAATATGTGCACATATGTAAGTAACATGCAACTTACACTACACAATTATAATTTATACAGCATCTCCCTTTACAATTTATATATGTATCTATCATACATAAGAATTCATTTCATTCATGATAAATTTTGTAATAATGTGAAATGTAAATATAAAAGAGAAAAAAATAATTTTAATTTATGGTACACGTTTAAGTTTGCTACGGGTGTTGTAAACATAATGTTCATAGAAATCTGCTTTGTTTTCTGTAGATATCATAGAATTTTGATATCTTTTTCTTTGCTTAACTCCAAACTGCATGACCTTGGTTCTGGACATTTGTATATAATTTTCCCTGCGTATCATTTCTTATCAGGCTTTTGCTTACACACCCGTCGTTTAAATAAAAGTTCAGCTGTGGAGTACTCCATTTCAATTAAGGAGTATTTCGGTATTGAAGAAGTGCATTTGAAACGTCCTGCTTTGAGGCCTGACTTTTTCTCAATAAATGCTTTGCTATTCCGGCATATTTTTCACCTAGTCCATTTGACTTCGGATAGTATGGACTACTGAAAGTAAATTTTATACCATTCTCCTTAGCAAACGATAAACACGTAGCACAATTAAATGGAGAACTATCTGCTATAATTTCTTGCGGTATGCCATGTGTAGAAAATATTTGCTTTAAAGGTTTAACTACTTCCGCACTAGATTTATTCTTAAGTTCAATAATTTCCAACTACTTGGAATAATAATCAACTAAAACAATATAAGAGTGATTTCAAAAATCTAACATATCAATTCCAAGTTTCAAAAAAGGTAACTTTGGAATAGTATGCAGAATTATTTTGTTTTTAGGATTCCGTATCCAAAGGTAAAACGGAACCCTATTACTAAGGCTTCGCTGTCCGTCCATCCGTCCGTCTGTCACCAGGCTGTATCTCATGAACCGTGATAGTTAGACAGTTGAAATTTTCACAGATGATGTATTTCTGTTGCCGCTACCACGAAAAAACAGAACAAAATGAATATTTAAGGGGAGCTCCCATACAACAGACATGATTTTCATCCAAAAAATCCCCTTGGTCACATACTGAACTAAGGTTAGTCGACAATATCCCACAACTGGTAGCAAACTTCCCAGTTTTGATCTCTTTTGTGTCTTTGATGAATTAATCCTAGCTGCAAACCTTTTTCCCATATTTCCCATTAGTGTTATTCAACTTTTCACATCGTTGCTGTCAAGTAAGATAATTGATTTGAATTCAATGGACACTTTGATGATCAACTATATCTCATCATGAAGTTTTTGATTATCAAAGTAATATGCCGATAACCTCCCTGCAACCAAGATCTGTCATCATACGAAAAATGTGGTTTAATGTGATGACTGATGAGGTAACATACATAGTCTCTTTCATATTTATATATACAGATGATACGGAACCCTTCGTGCGCGAGTCCGACTCGCATTTGGCCGGTTTTTTTATTATTTCTAACTAGATTTTCGATATCTTTGTTCATTGTATGTCAAAATAGGAGACTCTGAGCCCTTTTCTTGGTTTTATTTATACCTAAATGGTCCATATGCAAAATATTTAAATATTCACTTTGTAACGATAGTGGAATAACTACCTATTTTACTATCATAAAAAATTATGTCTTCCTCTGAAAACAAATTATTTTTCAGTTTATAATAAAATTTAATATCGTTATCTACTTTAATTATATTATTAGGCCATTTTGTTTTTAGGATTGTTTTAAGTTTCGCTAGGATTGCCTTATTTTCTATTTGAGTTTTTAATTGTTTTTTTTTCGAAAATCATATATATTTAGGACTTCATCTTTTTCTTGGTTTCGTTTATTTTTAGGGTTCCGTACCCAAAGGTAAAACGGGACCCTATTACTAAGACTTCGCTGTCCGTCCGTCCGTCCGTCCATCTGTCACCAGGCTGTATCTCATGAACCGTGATAGTTAGACAGTTGATGTCACATCGCAGATGATGTATTTCTGTTGCCGCTATAACAGCAAATACTAAAATGAATATTTAAGGGGGGCTCCCATACAACAGACATGATTTTCATCCAAAAAATCCCGTTGGTCACGTACTGACCTAAGGTTTGTCGACTATATCCCACAACCAGTAGCAAACTTCCCAGGTTTGATCCCATTGGTGTTTTTGACTAATCCTAGCTGCAGCCCTTTTTTCTATAATTACGAACAACCAATAATAAATACCCTTTAAGCTTTGATGATCCCTATTGTGTCACTGTTAAGTTAATCCTTGCTGCAAACCCTTTCGTACAATTGCCATTCCCCTCCTTTCCATCCTGATAGGTTAAGATATCAAATGGTGCAACAAATTCAATTGTTGTGAAGTTAACTTTCGATCATATCCCACAACCAATAAGACATTAATCTGAGCTGCAAGCCTTTTCCCCATAATTTTCCCATAACACACTTCCAAGATTTGATCCCTATTTTGAAATTGATATATCAATCCTAGCTGCAAACCTTTTTCCCATAATTACTGTTATTCACTTCTTCACCAAACTTGCTGTCAAGTAAGATAATTGATTTGAATTCAATGGACACTTTGATGATCAACTATCTCATTATGGAGATTTTTTATCATCAAAGTTTAGCGGTTGGGTAATCAGTAAAACACACTTATGGAGAACTTTCACTGTTTCTTTATTCCACGGATTCTAAACAACTACTACTGACAATCATTAAGCATTTCATACAATGTGGGTAGTGTTATACTGTATGTATGTATGTTGGCGTTACAGTCCATGAAGAGCCTGAGCCGACTTCTCTCAATCACCCATGTTGTGTGTGATTTCATTTTCCCATAGGTGAAAGGGACCTACAGTTTATTGCCGGTTCCGAACGGCGAATTTCGAGAAGCTTTTCATGACAATTTTACTACAGGGGGTTTTGTCAGAACCCCGCTGAGGAGAAACACCGTGAAAAACACGTTCGATGACATGGCTGTATCGGGATTCGATCCCGTGTCATCGGCGCCAGAGGCCAACACACTACCCACTGCGCCACGATGCTCTCAGTGTGTTATACTACAATGTGTTCTATTTTATACCAATGCAATTACATGTGCTACATACCGCACGGCTACATTCGGCCATCCTGACGAGGTCGCAGATTCATTGCATGTAGGGCTCTTCTCCATCCTTGTTGACCTCTATCCATTTTTTTAAATTTGATGAATCAAGAATGCCTTCAAATAGCAGCCGGGACATTTGGAAACCTTCAACATCACTTATGACATATCTTTTATTAGGCAAAACCGTTCTAACAATATAGGGACCTTTAAACTTAGGGCTAAGCTTTTTACATTCACCTGGCCCGATAACATTTCTAATAACGACTAGATCTCCTTTATTAAAAGTTAGAGGATATCAACACTTGTGATCATATTGAATTTTATTACACTCCGACAGATGTTTATTTTTTGAAATTATTCGGCTTCGAATTTCATCTAAACAGATTTTATCTATCTTATTATTTTCAAAGAACTCAGCAAGTTGATCACTCCTCGGATGTTCTTGATTTCTACCAAATAAAGCATTATATAGTGTCATACCAATCGATCGATTAACTGTGTTATTAAATAATATAATACCAATAGAGATTTGTATCATAAGATATCTTACTCAGCAGAGGAGTCAGAAACCTATTCATTCTCTCTGCTTGACCATTCGATTCAGGCCAAGCTGTAACAATCAAAGTTTGTTTCACACCTTCTTTTGCTAAATATTCCTTAAATTCTTTAGAGGTAAGGCAAACCCTTCTGAAATAAGAACTTTAGGTCTACTGTAATAAGCAAAATATCAAGACATATGGGTTAGGACTTCATTTGTTCCAGTACTACGACACGGATATATTTTCGTAAATTTGGTAAAACTATCTATTACCAATAGTATAAATCGATTCTTTCTTTTAGATAGCGGTAACGGTCCATAATGGTCGATGTGGATGGATTCGAAAGGCAATACCCCCTCATCTACCAAATGAAATTCATCTTTATGGCCCGAGTCTTTGGGCTGATAAGTAATACAAGTGAGACAATTCCTAATATAGTCCCTAATCCGTTCCCTCGTCTTTGGAAGCCAATAGGTTTGAAGGATGAGTTTTTGCGTCTTGTCAACGCCAGTATGACCAACATCATCATGATATTTTCTAATTACATTCTGAATCATTGCCTCAGGTACGTAAAATAATATTTCACCCCTAATTTTGCGATAAATGATTCCATCTCGCATCTCGTAGAACGGACTTTCCTATTCTCAAGACTTTTTCGAACTTCCATAATGGTTTTATCCTTCATTTGGGCAGCAATTAAGGCTCTTTCTATACTATTAGCATTTTCCAATAACAAGGCATAAGTATATCGAGACAAAGCGTCGACGTGTTGCATTTGGTTACTTTTTCTATGAATAATCTCAAAACCATAATTTTAAAGAACGAGAGCCCACCGATTAATTCTATAAACTCGTTCTACGGTTTTAATTTGCCCAATCCAACAATTCACGTACGATGTTCCATCGAAATACGAGAGCATCTCATGGACGTAATTGTTTTTCACCTTAGCAACACTGTCGTTTTCTTCACGTTTGCTCTCTTCACTCGGTTTCTTTTTTTCACTTAGTAGGTGCTCTCTTTTTGGTAAGTCATTTTCTCGAGCCAATACATCTTTTTCCTTTCGCATTAATTCCAATTCCTTTCTCAATGTGCCAATTCCATCAGCGGACTCCATATTGGTGTGTGTAGCAGTTGTTGGTCGCTTCCTCGCAAATTTTCTGGGTCCCCTTTTGTTCTGACCCAGTCCAACGTGAAACGATGTTTTCTTTTTCACCACTGGACGTGTACGCATGTCCGAATCACCAGTATCTCCTTTCTCACTTTCATTTTCTTCCTCAGAAACAATATCCTCTTCTCTCTCATCCCCAACTCGAGAGGCCGGTAACGGTTCTTTTGAAAAGGTGACCGGTTGAATCCAATCTGGTAACGGCATATTCGCAAAAACCACACGCTGAATCAATTCTTCTTTTTTCCATATATTGATAATGAAAGCTCTCCCAATAAATTTTGTAGATCTTTAACTTTATCTCTTTTACAGTTGGGTAACCAGTAAAACACACTTATGGAGAACTTTCACTGTTTCTTTATTCCACGGATTCTAAACAACTACTACTGACAATCATTAAGCATTTCATACAATGTGGGAAGTGTTATACTACAATGTGTTATATTATATACCAATACAATTACATGTGTTATATACCGCACTGCTACAAAAGTAATATGCCTATAACCTGCCTGCAACCAAGATCTGTCATCGTGCAAAAAATCATTTCAAACAGATTAGCCGTTTTAATGTGATCACTGATAAAGTAACATACAACGTCTCTTTCATATTTTTATATACAGATGGTACGGAACCCTTCGGGCGCAAGTCCGACTCGCACATGGCCGTTTTTTTTCAAATATGATCTTGATAATAAATCTGTAGTATGCAAAGACTTTCCTGGGACGTATTTTTTTTTTTTTTTTTAGAGACTCGCGCAGGTTCAAGAGTTTTTATATTCTCTTATGATGTGTTGACACACACAACCTGAACGGAGTGCAGTGGTTGGGGTCGTTGATGTTCGTTCACTACTCTCAGGGGTGGTTGTCCTAGACCTACATAGGATGAGAGCCGACCAAATTCTGCGTTGGTTATAGTCCGTAGTAATTCGTTCAAACACTTTAGTATTGCATACGCAGAGGATGAATTTCGGTTGACCTTATACTGTGAGTGTTATGCCAGCAGCAGTACGTCTGGTCACTTTCCATTCACAACTGCGTTGCATACTTTTTGTCCGTATAAGAATCACTTTTTCTTGGCTATGAAGCGAATTTGAACAATAAACCTTCCGCTCGGCGGTCGATGATGTTAACCACTGCACCACGGCCACCCCTATACTATACTATACTCAAATTGTATCTGATTAATTTAAGTTGCATTCGTTGTAACCTAGTGCAATATATTTTATTTAATTCTTTTTTACAAATATTGACCAAAGGTTTGGGGTCCGTCTGTACAGTTATTGGTCTTCCGTATATGTAATGATGAAATTTTGCACATGCAAAGGCAATAGCCAAAAGTTGTTTTTCTATCTAAGCATATCCGACCTCAGATTGACTTAACGAACTCGATGCAAAACACATATGTAGGTGCTCCCGACTGCATCAAACAACAGCCTATACCATCCTTGAATGCAGCACACTGGAGAATTATTGGCTTTGACGCGTCAAACATTTTTAACATTGGAGTATTTGCAATTAGAGTTTTAATTTCATTTCGTATGTAAATCACACCAAATAAACTCGTCTTTGTTTTTTAATAGATCACGAAAGCAATTTGAAAGAGTGACGCACTGTCATGTGATTTCTTTAACATCATACTTGAAAAGATCGTGCGGGACCCTGCGGCCAATACAAGAGGTACGATCTACTTTAAGTCCACATAATTGCTTGCCTACGCAGATGATATTGACGTTATTGGACGGACAAAGCGAGACGTCAATGAGGCGTTCGCAAGCATTGAAGCAGAAGCGGCTAAAGTGGGTCTAAGGGTAAATGGGGACAAGACCAAATATATGCTGTCATCCAAGAAAGAAGAGCAACACCGACGTCTTGGTCAGAACGTCACCTTCGGCAGCTATATTTTTGAAGTAGTCAAGGACTTCGTCTACCTTGGCTCGATAGTGGCAAAACCTTAATCATCCCGGTCCTCTTCTACGGCGCTGAGGCTTGGACGTTATCAAAAGCGTATGAAGAAGCTCTTGGGCGTTTCGAGAGGAAAATTCTGCTTGCAATCTTTGGTCCCGTTTGTGTAAACGGAGAGTGGAGGAGGAGATTCAACCAAAAACTGTAGGGGCTGTACAGCGACATCGGCCTGGTTAGACGTCTTCGGATCCAACGTTTAAGATGGCTAGGCCATGTAGAGCGAATGGACATCAACGCTCCGGCCCGAAGATTCTTCGACTCCAACCTCGAGGGACGACGCAGCAGAGGACGACCGCATTTAAAGTGGCCCGCACAGGTGGAAAGGGACCTCAACCAACTGGGCGTGCGGCACTGGTAGCGGCTGGCCAAATATCGGGCCGTTTGGAGAGGCTTGTTGGTTGTGGCCCTGGTTCACCCCGAACTGTAGCGCCATCAAAGTAAGTAAGTAAGCAATTTGAAACTTGAGAAAGGTTTAGTATAAAACTACGTACGTAATTAATCATACCTAAAAACCTTTGTAGCTCCGTTTTATTTGTTGGCTTTTCTAAATTTAAAATAGCTTTACCTCTTTCTGGATAAGGAGTTACTCAATCTTCTGACAATATGTGGCCTATACACTTAACGGTTTTTAATTTATATTGAAATTTTAGTTCATTAAACCTAACGCCTATGTCGCGAGCTTTTTTGAAAACTACATTAAGATTTCTGTCATGCTCTGCTTCATCTCTACCGTATACAATTATATCGTCAATATATACAAATATCCCGGGCAAAGTACTGAATTTTTGATAGGTGTACTTTTGAAAAATTTCAGGAGCTACACTAATGCCAAAAGGAAGGCGAGAAAATTAAAAAAAACCCGAAAGGCGGAGGTGCAATACTCGCTTGATGCAGCATCTAATTCAACTTGCCAAAATCCATGTTCTAAATCTTTTTTTTCTTTTTTTCTCCTTTATTTTAACATCTGTCTTTTTGACATCTAGTTAGTGTATTAACAAAATTATAATTTTGTTTTTTGGCACAGGTGGGTTTTAATCCACCCGAAGCGTTGGGGGTTATATTGACTCCGAGCGCCCCTTATCGCTCGTTGTTGTCGCCTATGACATTCTTATTCCTACAGATTCCTTTTGAGACCTACCCAGATTTTAAGAAAACTTATAAACTAAGTCAGTCGGTCGAAATCGCTTTAATCGTCTGGTCTGTGTTTGTTCGTCACTTGGGATTGATCGTATTTCATCATTAGTGTGCTGTAGGATTTTAAGTCCTTATTTTTTGCAACAATTTTTGCTTCTTCTGCAACGGTTGCTATGTGAAGG
Source organism: Eumerus sabulonum (assembly GCA_951905685.1). Taxonomy (NCBI): domain Eukaryota; kingdom Metazoa; phylum Arthropoda; class Insecta; order Diptera; family Syrphidae; genus Eumerus; species Eumerus sabulonum. The sequence goes on from OX645060.1 coordinate 92,797,873, forward strand.
TCTTTATGAATTTCATCATTTGGTACATACCACGCTGCGTCAACAATGGTCCGGAGTATTTTGTTTTGTGTACGTTGTATTATTTGGATATTAAATATTTTTGCTGTACCCCATAGTTGTAATCCGTATGTCTATATTGGTTTTATCATTGTCTTGTATATAAGCAGTTTGTTGTCCATTGATAGTCTTGAGTTTCTGCCGAGCATCCAGAAACATTTTCGGAATTTATCTTTTATTTGGTTTCTTTTTTGTATTATGTGCTGTTTCCACATCAATTTACTGTCAATAAACATTCCGAGGTATTTGGCGCAGTCGCTAGTTTGTATGGGCTTGCCATTAATTATTAATGCGGGTGTGTTGTCGATCCTTTTTGTAGTGTAGATTACCTGTACAGTCTTCTCCTCGTTTGATTCCCGGTCATTTCCCCGAATCCGTTTCCCCGATGACCATTTCCCTGACTGTCAATTTCCCCGATGACCTTTTCCCCGAAAGGACAACCCCTGAATTTAAAAAAGATTTTTTTTTTATTTCTTCTTCTTTGAATTACATCAATCTAAAGATGTGTTGATTACACGCAAATACTGTACAACACGTGGTAAACCGTAATTTGTATACGTTTCAACCAGAGCCGTTAGTCGACGTTGTGCTTGAACCCATTTCTGTTTTGGCGTGGCCTTGATCCTGCGCAGGTTGGTCAATTCTATGAGGCCAATCCATATGTCCTTGCTCTTTTTAAAATTCTTGTATGAGAGAGTAGATATCTGGATGATTCTTACCCACCGATAAACTAAAGCGATTATGCCACCACTCACTCTCGTTGTTTGTCGTTGGCTCGTTCCTGATAACAGCTTCGTACTGGTTCCACTGCTGCGGTGGGTATCGCGGTGGTACAGCACGTCTGCGACCGTCACCTCTTTTCCCAGATACGTAGGTTGCATCAGAGCATTGGACAATCTTTCGAGTGCAACGGGAACTTCGGTTTACATGCTCTAAACGCACTAGTGACGTCTCGCGTTGGCACGTAGCATAGAGCCACAATCATAGTAGCATAATCTTTTATTGAGGTGTCATCTGGATCGTTATAAGACCTCTGTAAACCAAGTGCCTGAATTTTTCTGTAAAGATTCTGTTTTAGGTGAAAAAAACATAAATGGATCTCGGCCGACGGGTAAACTTCTTGGACAGCATTTATTATGCCCAATTCAAAATCGCTCATAAACGATTGAGCTTGAAAAGTCTGAATGCCGTAGTCTGCTGCTGCACTTTTCAATGCTTGCAACGCAGTTTTATATACTCAGATTTTAACGAGGCACATCACGGTAAAAACCTAAAAATGACGGGCGTGACCTACAAAAGCGATGGAACGATTCGAGCAAAAATTCAAACAACAATGGACGTCGAAATATAATTAAAACAATTACTTTAAAAGTTCCATCCACGAACCACATCTCACTTCTGCTTAAAATCTCTAAGTTTCTTTTCGTCGCAAATACCAGTACTCGTCCTTCAGGTAGTTCTCCAGTATTTTTTGAGTCGTAGATCAAGAATCTTTCGCCACTTATGGTCTTTTGAAACGCTTCAGGAAGTCCGTTGAGGTCCTCTAATGATTTGGGGTTGCGAGGAATGTTTTTTCTCCGCTCACGCCGGATAGTCTGCTTAAGATTCTCGCGCTCCGGTAAGTGATTAAGTGTTTTTCCCAAAGTTCCGGATAGTCTTTTTAAGATTCTCGCGCTCCGGTAAGTGATTAAGTGTTGTTCCCGAAGTTCCCGCCAATTCGTCTTTAATAAGTCGTCAGTAAGGTACTACAGTAATTTATATTAAATAATAGTTAATTATTACCTCGAATTATTGCGGAAGGTGGCCTAGTAAGGTTATTTTCAGCAGCATATTTGATTCGAATCTTTATTTCTTCCGCCTTAATTTCCTCTCGATTAGGAGGATGAGTATGTTTAGACTGCTCGGGACCCTTTTCAACGATTATCTTATCCGTATAATTTAATGTAGTAATTGCTCTTGCTGAGCATTGCTTCTCTCTTACCCTTCTAAAATCCCAATATGTTTTTCCGTTGCGGTTGCACGATTTGTTAAACAAAAATCCACCGATATCCAATCTTCTTTCGTTTAAGTTTACATCCATGTGTAAAAATGTAAAATTTTGGTATGTAAAAAAGGATTATGAGTACAACGTGAAGTTGGCCTTATTTTTCCGCATATTTAAAGCGCGGTTCACATTGAACGATTTATCAAGCGATTTGCTTGACAACCGTGGTTGGACGACAAATTGTGTATGCACGACCAATGTGAACGCTCCAGCTACAAGTCGGAACGATTTGTAGTCAGGAAGTTGAAAATTTCCAACTTTTTGCTTGACAGCCGTGATTGAACGATTTATCGTTAATTGTGAACAGTTGTCGTACAACTTCAGAGCATATTTTCACTTTTGCTTGTGCGTTTAGAGAAACAACACCAACTTTGAGCGGAATGAACGATATGACTTCAAACAAAGAAAAATAATTTTGGTTTGATTTTTTCATATGAGGAATTATCTTTCTTAGTAACTCATCATAGGTTCCTAACAATTCGCAAATAATTACGAAAATCCTCTGGCAAATTTTGGTGAAATGCTCTTTTTTTTTTTTTTCTTTCTCTTCCGCTTTTTTTTTTTTTTTTCTTCATTTTCGAGCATTTCATCAATAATCATCCCTGTAACCAGAGCATGCGCCGCCATGTTAATACTTCGAAATTTCTCTCGCAAGTGAAGTCGGTCAACAAGTTGGTTGGTGTGAACGCTGCGCATTATTTGGTCGTCAAGCGAATCGCAACGACAAATCGTTCAATGTGAACCGCGCTTAAAGATTTTTCGAGGAAATGGACATTAAGGGAAACGGACATTAGGGGAAACAGACATTCCGGGAAAAGGAGGTTCCGGGGAATCGGCGTCGGGAAAAAGGTCATCGGGGAATTTGACAGTCCGGGAGATGGTCATCGGGGAAACGGATTCGGGGAATTGGGTGGGAACGCTTCGTTTATTGGAATGCCCCATTTTGCAAACCACTCGGTAGTATTGTTTAGATGTCTTTGGAGTTTGTCATTTGCGTCTGTTAGGTTTTTACTAGCTTAAAGAATAATGGTATCATCAGCGAATGTAGCTAACATGCTGTGTTGTAAAGTCGGGTTTGGTATATCTGATGTGTATAGTAGGTAGAGTAGTGGGCCTAGGACACTTCCCTGGGGAACGCCTGCGTGGACTGTAAACGGTTTAGAGCATTCGTCTTTATGTCTAACATAGATAGTCGTTGCTCAAGATAGCTTTTAAGTAATGAGTACAAGTCCGGTGGTAGTATTTTGTTTAGCTTATATAGTAGTCCCGTGTGCCAAACTTTGTCGAAAGCTTTAGATACGTCAAGAAAAAACTGTTATTAGATTGGCTGTTACTAGCCAAATCCATTATTTCGTGACAACGTCTATTATACGATTTTATGAATGAGGTATAAATATTATATATTCAACAATTACATATAATTTTTTTATTGATTTCAATGTTTTATTTTCATATTACAGTATTATACATGTATTTCATTGAATAAGACAATTTTATACTCAAACGTTTAAGTGTTCTTTATTTCTAATATTCTATCAACAATAGGTCTATGATATGATTTGATTTAATTCCACTAAACGACGCCGAATTTTTTTTTATCTGACATGTTGATCATTTTCGCGCGAGCTCACTACTACACATTCGCTAGGCCACGCCTACTCACACGGTTAGTCTACATTTTTCTGCGTTTTTTGCGTTTCGGCATCCCATATTTCAGCGCTAACCGATTTAATAGACGTTGTCACGTCAAAATGGCAGAACAATATATTTAATTTTTTAAATGATTCGATATTTTATTTATGACCCTGTGTGTCTGCTGTATTGTTGAGTGTTGTTGTCTAAACCCAAATTGATGGTTAGGTATAACTCCATTTTGATCAAATATTGGTTGTAGTCTGGCATGAATAACTTTTTCTAGTAGTTTTGATATAATTGGTAGTAAGCAAATAGGTCGACAATTATAAGGTTTTGTCGCGTCTTTGCCAGGCTTGGGTAGGGATTCCACTTCAGCTACTTTCCAAGTCCTTGGAAAGTACTTGTGTCGGAAAATTGCGTTAAAAATATTTCTGATAAATACTAGTCCCCGGTCAGGTAGTTCTTTAAGAATTTGTCCAGTTATTAGATCATAACCAGCACTTTTCTTCGGTTTTGTTTTGTGTTTTATTATGTATGTACTTAATTTCTTCTTTAGTTGTCGGTTCTATTTGTGCCTGGCCGTTTGTATTTTCGAAGTTTAGATAGTGGGGGTAGTCATCTTTTTCGTTTGTAAAGCTTTTGGCAAAAAATGTTGCGAGTGTTGTGGCTTTTTCTAGATTTGTTCTAGACCATGTATGGTTGTCGTTTAGGATGGATGAGTGATGTAAAATTGTGGTTTTTATATTCTTTTTGGCTTTCCATAGAGAGTAATTCGTTTGTGAGGGTGGGTTTGCTAGTTAATTGTTAAGGCCTTTATTTTTGTACTCTTGCAGCAGTTTATTTAATTCTTCTGAAGTCTTATTTAGTTTAGCTTTTAATTCTGGATGTCTGTTAGCTTGCAGTTTTCTCAATTTACGTTTCATTTTAATTTTCTTATCAATGTATTGGGGGATAGAAAACGGGCGTTCTTTGGGGATTAATTGGGGTGTGGATCTATACGCTGCATAGGTGCATTATTGCCCTTTCTATATTGTCAGGGAATTTGAGGGGGATGTCGAGTTGGAGATCTGAGGTGATAACATCTTTGAAGGTCAACCAATCGGTTTTTTATTGCAAAGTCTTGTATTGTTGGTAGCAAGTGATGCTTTACTTTCGTAAGTAATAATAATGGGGGGATGATCAGATGAAAGGTCAAGGCATGTTTTGGCTGTTAAGTTTTGTCTAGGTATATTTTTAAAAATGCGGAAGTCTATTAGGTCGGGTCTTTTGTTCATGTCTGTGAGCCAATATGTTGGTTCTCCAGTGCTTAAAAACTTTACATTAAGCGAGTTAAGCACCGCTAGTATTGTGGAGCCCTTTTTGTTGGTGATTCTAGAACCCCAGTCTGTATTTTTTGCGGTAAAATCGCCTCCTGCAAAAAATCTTGTGATTAGTGTATTAAGGTGCTGTTCGTATTCTTTGTGGAGGTTGCTGGAGCAACTGTGCGTTGTTTCTGTGTTGTCTGTTTCTGTTGTCTGAGAGGCAGTTTTTGCAGCTTCAGCATAAGTAGTGATTGTTTTGTTAGAAGTGGTTGCATTTGTAGTAGTCTTTCACGTGGTTGGTTCTGAAACGTTTGGAATTTGTTTGTTTCTTAGAGGTGGGAATCTTTGTAGTATTAAGGTCTTATATATATGTATCACAGCCTTTGTAGTTAGCCGTGTGGTTCTTTCCACAGAGGGCACATTTTACATCGTTGGTACGTTCTTTTATTGCACAGTAAATTGTCTTATGATTATTGGCACATTTTACGCATACCGGCAAGTCTGTGCAGTAGTGTCGTGTGTGGCCATATTTTGGACAATTATTACATTGTGGTATATCCCGCTTTATATGGGGAGGCTCAAAAGTGATTTAACAACGTAACAGTGTATGTATGTCATAGATCTCTTTGTTGGTATTTTGGTTCCTATTTCGATTGAGAACATCGAAAGAGGTTCTCTGGTGTTTCTTTTTGTCATATTGTAGATGTTCATCACTCCTTTTTCAGCAAGTTCTCTTCGAATTTCGTCTTTGTCGGTTGAGGGGTGCGTGTTTTTTAGGATTACTGTAAACCCTCTTTGGTCCTTCGGTTTGTACGTATAGTATGTAGTGTTTTTTGTTGCAACATTTTTAAAATGTTGATATAATGTTGAGACTCCCTTGGTTGTACCTTTATTTCCTCGTTTGGTAGTATTTGCATATAAAAGTTGTCCCGTGCGACTTCATTTAGTGCATTCGCGAGGGGACCTATAACTTATACTCCTTGGATATATATAGGTCGGGGCTTCGAGGCTTTTGGAGCTTTTTCGACAGCGGGCTTGGTTGGGGTAAGGGGTCTGTCTTGAACGTCTTCGTCGGGGGAGAGGAGGGCAAATCTGTTTTGTGATGTGTTAGTGGGTTCGTTGAGCCAGTATGTCGTTAGTTTTGTTTGTGTCGCTGTTCTCTGTTTTTTGTTATTGTTGTTTTTGTTCATAGGTTTTTCAGGGGATGGCTGGTTCTTTTGGGGTCGTTAGAGGCGATTTCATCTCTAGGTCTCTCACCTGTGTCCTTTACGGGAGAAACAGTAGAGTTGGTAAAGAATGTGTCTGGTGTTGTTGGCTTGTTAAACGCGGAAATGGGTCCTGAGCTTGAGGATGTTTGTGCCTTAGCAGGATCCATTAGAAGGTCATCATGATGTGTGGAGAGTAGTTTATTTGTGCACGCTGGTGATGATGTTGTGATGTTTGTACTGGTTGTGAAGGTTGTTGTTTCTTCTCTCGTAGTTGTGGCGGTATTTGTTGTTGTTCCCGCTATGATCATGTAGTTGCTTAACAGGTTCTGTTGGAAAGGGATATCTATAAGTGGGTCACTTTTTTGAGAAGCTACTATATTTGATGGGAAGCTCGGGTTGATTGGAATACGTTGTGAAGTTGGCTGTGGAATGGTGCAAGGTTGGTGTCTAGGGAGAGTTCTGGCTGGAAGAGAAGGGAAACCAGGCTGAAAATTCATTTGATTGGTTGGTTTTACATGAGTGGGAGAGGGAGTCAGGGAATTTTTGAGTGTACGCTCGAGGGGAGGCGAGCGTAAAACGCTCATGCTTCTTTTGTTTGTTGTTTTTTCCTTTGTTGAATTTTTTTTCACTTTCAAAAAGGAAAAAGAGGAAAAAATCACTGGATCATATATAGCACTGATCCAGAAGAGCTCATTACTCAGGTATAGTGTTCCTGTCACTTAATAATTCGGTGAAATATTCTTGACACGGCACTCGATGTAAAAAAAAACACGTCTGTCCGTTTCGCAATTCACTCATGAACTTGAGTGTAAAAAAATTTCATGCCGCTAAGTCTATCTTTGACTTCTTCAAAATTGGGAAATAAGAATTTTTCTGGTTTAAGGGCTTTGCTTGTTTGTCTGATTTGTCATTGGGCTTCTCCACAATAATTAGATAGATAGATTCCTTTGGTCTATATAGCCTTTTTTCTTATACCTTTTATTTCAAGTTCTTTGAGAGCTTTTCTTACGGGTTCTACATATAATGGCTGATGGTAAACGACGCGGTGGCTTAACGGATGATTTAAATGTGTGATCAATTTGAAGTTGGCATGGTATTGGAAATTTTCCAATCCCCCTAAATACGGCTTTATTTTTACTTATCGTATCACCTCTTAGATCTTGAAGAGTATTAATACTACTGATTAAGCCTAATTGTTCACACGCGGTAATACGCAAAATAGGAATTGTATTATTGTCTACTATGAAAAACTCTGGTTTTGTTTTTAGCTGAACACGTCAAAATGATACTATTTTTCGGATAAATTAAGTTTCGTAGCTACTTGGTAATACATTAACTTCTACGTGAATGGTTTCCATCCAGCAATTTCGCTTTCTACCGCAAACATCGTGTATAAAATAATTGATTTCATCTGGAGTACAAATCCTTAAGTTTGATCATTTTCGTTACTATTTTTATTAAGAGTTAAGTCAATTTCCTTCCTTATTTTGCATGCTATGGCATAATGATTTTTAAAGTTACATTTGGAACATCATTTCCTAAAAGCCGGACATTTATTTGGTGGATGATGACAACGACCACAACACTCGTACACTTTGTATTACTGTACCTGCTTTGACGAAAAGTTATTCTTACAATTTGTACTTTGCTTATAATTTATAGATTTTTGGATATATTTATTATTATACCTATCAAAATTGCTAGTAGATTTTTTTATTATGTTGATTGATGGGCCTCCTACTCCTTCATGTATGAATTCATATCCTCGTGTGTTTTGCACATCCTTCAATCTCGATTTATCCAACTCAAACAATCGGCACTTTCTGATTGTCTCTTCTAACGAAATATTCCCTACAGCCAGCAGCTTCTCTTGACAAGACCTCGATCGGATCCCGAATATAACTCCGTCCCGAATAGCTTTTTGCAACTCATCTTGATGGAACTCACGTGTACTCGCCAATTGCTTTACTTCTCTTAGAAAGTGATTGAATGACTCTTCTTCCTTTTGAATTCTGTTGTGCAGCATGAAACGTTCGTGCACTTCATCTTTCTTAGCATTACAATAATTCTCGAATTCTTCTAGAATTGCATCTAATGTTGCGTGTTTTACTTGACTGATGGCCCTGGTCTTATATACGCCTAGGGCATCGTCTCCTATTATATTAAAAAATATGGCCACTTTCACAGATTCATCTTTTTGTCACTTTCCGATGCACGCTTAGAAAACGGAGCTCGTGCTATTCACCAAAAAGCACAAAGTCCCGGAATACTGCCCTATCACTCTGCTCGATACCAGGTTAACCTATTCCCCTAGTGCCAAATTCCTAGGCATTATACTCGATAGGAAATTAACTTGGAAGAGTAATACAACTGAAAGAGCAAAAAAAGCAACAATTGCTCTCTACACATGTAAGAAAGCTCTAGGAAAAAAATGGGGATTTAACCCCAAAATCACCCTATGGCTCTACATTACGGTCGTCAGACCCATACTACTGTATGGAGTGATAGTCTGGTGGACTGCACTAGACAAGACAACATACCATAAACAACTCGAGAAGGTACAAAGGATGGCATGTATGTGCATTACCGGGGCCCTCAGGTCCACACCAACGGCTGCGCTTAACATGATACTAGACCTCACACCACTCGATATTTTCGGCAAGCAAATTGCCACACATACGGCCATAAGACTAAAAGCCAACTCGAAATGGGCGAGCTATGTCACCGGCCACTCATCCATCCTGCAAAACAGGACAAGTCTGGCAGAAAACCTGGACCACACAGAACCCACCATAATCTTGGACAAAAAATTCACGACGATTTACCCGGACAGGAAAAACTGGACTCGCCAAACACAACCCCGCAGAAACTGTGTGGATTTTTACACCGACGGGTCTAAAACCAAGGACGGGGTGGGCTGTGGAGTTTTCTGCAAACAACTCAAGCTATATAAAGCTCTAAAATTACCAAACCACTGCAGCGTTTTCCAGGCGGAACTGTCGGCAATAAAAGAGGCTTTATCTTGGCTGAAGTGGAACGTAATATCCACCACAGATATTCGCATCCTTACAGATAGTCAAGCTGCCTTAAAGTCGCTGGAGTCCTATGTGTACTCATCAAAATCTAGTCTCGACTGTCGCAGATCTCTCAACGAGATGGCAGAACAGTTCAATATACAGCTTATCTGGGTACCAGGACACAGCGGCATTACAGGTAATGAGAAAGCCGACATACTCGCCAAACAAGGAACGACGCTACAATCAATCGTGGCTTGTGAGGGAGTACCCCTTACAACCATTAAACATAATCTGACGAATCTCGCCAGGGCCGAGACGAACCTGAGATGGACCCAGGGACACACCTGCGTCATCACCAGGCAAATCTGGCCTCGGCTTGACAGTCAGCGCACAAGGAGTATAATCTCCCTAAAAAGAACTGACATCTACAAAGTCATCGGTGTCATCACAGGTCACTGCCTCATTGGCAGTCACGCACAAAGACTAGGTATAGTTTCAAATGACTTCTGCAGAAGCTGTCAGGACGAGGAGGAGGTTGAATCCATTCACCACCTTCTATGCGCCTGTCCAGCTTTTTGCAATATAAGGAAGCGTTACCTAGGCTCTTACTTCCTTAACGATCTGACAGATGTTCAGAAAGTAGGGATACTTAATCTTCTTAACTTCTTAAGAAGCACTAGATGGTTCCACGAATAGGGGGATAAAACCCCCTCGTAGCTGCACAACGGGCCTCCTTGGCCTAAGTGCGTTCTTCTCAATTACGGGAAGGCTACGACCCTACCTACCTACCTACCTACCTTCCGATGCACGCATGTACATATACATATATCGATATTGATAGATATCCCTTCTGAATCATCACCACCAACTTCCACTATCAATTCATTTTGTGATTAGGAAAAAGGAGGGAAAATATCGGTTCTGCGTTGATTTTCGCAAAGTCAGCCGAGTAACTGAGCGCGACAATCTTCGAAATGCAAAATTCTTGTCGCCGTTGGATATCAAGTCCGCGTATTGGCAAATCCCAAAGGCTGAGTTGTCGAAAGAATACACAGCTTTCGCTATTCCCGGGAAAGGGCTGTATCAATTTCGCCGCATGTTCTGTAAATCCGAACTAAGATATCTGGGGTTGGTGGTAAATGGGGAAGATATTTTAGTATACCCGGACAAGGTTAGCTGTATTGTCGAGTATCCGCCGCCAAAGACAGTGTCCGGTGTCCAAAGTTTGGTCGGCGTGGTGTCTTCATACAGACGTTTCGTCTCGAACTTTTCGCACTTAATTGCTCCGATTACAGGGCTTTTGAAGTCGAAGCGCCGATTCGAATGGAGTGAGAAATACGAGGGAGCTTTCTGCGCGTTAAAAGAGACATTAATCTAGGTTCCAATTCTCAGGTATCCAGATTGCACGTTGCCATTTACGGTGCATACGCATACTTCAGGTTGCAGGATAGGGGCAGCTCTTACTCAGGAGCAACCGGGTGAGGGCGAAAAAGTAATCAGCTACCTAAGTAGAACCTTGGCTCGAACCAAGGGGAACCACTCCGCCATGGAACGATAATGTCTGGCGGTGTTAAGGGCTGTTTTCCCTATCTGGACAATAGCAGTTAAACGGTGGTTATTGATCACTCTATAATTTGGCTGAGAGTGGTCTAAACCACAAGGGTAGTGGTCAAAACCGCAAGGGTGGTGCTCACCACGAGATCAGGAGACTGACAAGCCTGATCCGATCAGCTTATGACAAGCTAGTAGACATGGGACATTCAAGACCTACGAGAGACCAATGTGGCCGTACTTCAATGACCGCGACAAAAGCAACGCAAACAATGGAGAGGGTAGGTAGCCGAGCACTCCTGATCGATCCAATGGCAGCAAAACCCCGGAAAAGGGACACAACACCCAAGAGTGCATCGCGTCCGAACTTGTTAGCTAAACAGCTCCCACCACCGAAAAAGAAAAAGCCAATGGAAAAAGGCACCACGAAAGATGGCCCACCCATGGAAAGCGAAATACCCGCCCAGCCTCAGACGAAAGGGAATCAACTTGAATCCGAATGGATAAAACCGCGGCCACGAGCAAAAGATCGGAGAAAACCCACCCGCCCCGACGTGTTGGTCCTAAGAGCAAAGGGCAGTCTAACGTACGCAGACATGCTGCGGAAGTTAAAGAGCAACCCTGAACTTAAAGAACTTGGCGAAAATGTGAACTGTTTCAAAAGAAAGGCGAAAGGAGACCTGCTCATCGAGCTTAGGAGATCCGCTAACCCGCAGGTCGCGAAATTCGAGGATAAAATCAAAAATACTCTTGTTGAGCAAACGGAAGTGAAGGACCTTACACAGGAGACGCTGATTGAGATCAAGGATCTTGATGAAGTCACCACGCAAGAGGACGTATTTAATGCGTTATCAGAAAACTTGTTGAGTACCAGTGCACCTAAAGCACTGACAATTAAGTCCCTTAGGAAGGCCTACCAGCAGAAGCAGCCAAGCAGCTCATCAAATTAGAAAAAGTGCGTATAGGATGGGTCATGTGCCGAATACGCGAGAAGATAAATCCAACCAAATGCTACAAGTGCATGGAATTTGGTCATATAGCTAGAACCTGCAAAAGCGCAAGCGACTGGTCCAAACATTGCTTACGGTGCGGCAAAAGTGGGCATATAGCGAAACAATGTAACGAGGACCCCAAATGTCTGCTCTGCCAAGGCAAGGCGGGCATCGACAATAACCACATCACGGGAAGCCGCAGGTGCCCATCGCACCAACGAGCTTTAAGGGAGCTGTAGCTAAAACAATGAAATTACTACAGCTAAACCTAAACCACTGCGAAGCGGCCCAAGCTTTTCTAACGCAAATAATTCGCGAGTTAGAGATAGATGTCGCAATCCTTAGCGAACCATATCGACAATATGATAAAGATGTATTGACGGCGGATACCACAAGCAAGGCCGCAATATGGACCTGCGGTAAGTAGCCCTTCCAAGAAACGGAACTGACGCCTGACACATTTTTTGTTCGGTCTAAAATTGATGGCTCAATATCTACAGCTGTTATGTTCCTCCGAGCCTTACTATCGAGGACTTTGATAGCTTCCTTAGTAGGTTGGCAATGGATGCCAGAGGACGGAGTGCGGTCTTCATAGCTGGGGACTTTAACGCTTGGTCCAGAGAATGGGGCTGCTCAAGGACGAACATTAGGGGAAGCTTTCTACTGGAAGCCTTAATGGTCCTCGACGTAGTGTTTCTAAACAACGGTAGGGAGCACACATTTTGCAGAAATGAGGTATATCGATAAACGACCTTACTTTTGTGAGCAGTAGCCTTGCTCGGAAACCAACATGGAAGGTCTGTCCCTTCTATACCCACAGTGACCACCAAGCTATACTGTGTGAAATCACAAAGGAAGGAAGGCAACAAACAAATGCACTGAGGAGAATAGCCAACAAACCAGAGTGGAAGACAAATTCATTCGACGAAGAGGCCTTCGGCCTTATGATTGCGGATGCTGCTTTGACGGGTACTGCCAAATAGAAGTCTACACAGCTAACTGCCTACATCGCAACGGCATGCGACGCATCCATGGCAAGAAGACCAACAAATACACGCTACCCACCAGTTTACTGGTGGAATGAGGATATTGCGCTGCTACGCGCTAAATGTCACCGCACAAGGAGAAAGTACCAGCGCAGCAGAGAAAGGGACAGCACCACCGAACTTCACCGAGCTATGCAACAGGTTGGATGAAGATCCCTTGGGGAAAGCGTACCAAGTGGTACCTAATGAAAAAACTGAAAGTTTTACGAGCACCATCTCCCACACGTACAGATGTGTTGGAACAAATAGTCGAATGTCTATTCCCACGGCAGCCGAAAATTCCATTGGATGACGATTCGTCGATAGCAGCCCAGCAAGTTCCTAGGATAACTCCACAAGAGATCCTTAAGGCATGTAAAAGGTTCGGAAACAAAAAAGCCGCTGGACCAGATGGGATCACCAATTTCGCCCTGAAAGCGGCGATTAAAACCAGAATGGATTTATTTGCTGACATCTACAACGCCTGCCTGAGTGAGGGTGTTTTTCCTGAACAGTGGAAGAAACAGAGGCTCGTGCTGCTACCCAACAACAAAGCTACGCCCGCTTTGTATGTTGGACACGGCCGGAAAAATTCTGGAGCTCATCATCAGCAACAGATTGGGAGCTGCGATTGAAGAAGCAGGCGGACTATCAGCAGGCCAGTATGATTCCGGAAAGCACGCTCGACAGTGGATGCCATTAGGGAAGTAGTTGACACTGCAAAAAGGGCCATAGAAGGAAGACGATGGAGGGGAGGCGCAAAGCAGTACTGTTGCGTCATAACACTGGACGTTAAAAACGCCTTCAACACGGCGAGTTGGAAACATATACTTGAAGCACTCCGAAATATGAGGGTACCAACTTACACCAGTGGAATTTTAAGAAACTACTTCCGGCATTGGGTGTTGCTTTATGAAACAGACGATGGTGTGAAGGAATATGCAGTAACTGGAGGAGTCCCCCAGGGCTCAGTTCTGGGTCCGATACTGTGGAACCTGATGTACGATGGCGTACTCCGACTTGAAAAACCAGCTGAGGCTAAAATTGTCGGATTTGCGGACGACATCGCAATAGTGATCACTGCAAAATTACTGGAAGAAGTTGTTCAAATTAGCAACGAAGCCATTTTGACTGTTCGACAGTGGCTAACGTCAGTCGGCCTTACGCTAGCGGAACAAAAAACCGAAGCGGTCCTCGTCACCAGCAGAAAGAAACGAGAGACGGTCACGCTCACAGTGGGTGGGCATGAAGTAACATCTAAGCCAGCTATAAAATATCTTGGCGTTATGATAGACTTGAGACTTACATTTAAAGAACACCTGGAGTATGTAAGCAACAAGTCCTCTTGTGTGAGCACCTCCATTGCGCGGATCATGCCGAATTTAGGGGGGCCAAGATACAGCCGTAGACTACTTTTCGCCAATGTAGTCACATCCGCTGTGCTTTATGAATCGCCAGTTCGGGCCGGAGCTATGAAAGTGAGGATTTCAGCAGTAAACCGATTATGTGCGCTAAGAGTAAGCAGCGCTTATCGCACAACCTCGGAACACGCAGTCTGCGTCATAGCGGGTATGTTACCTATTGATATACTCGCGAAGGAACTGCAGGAAAGGTTTGTAGTGAATAGACAGGAGGAACGGCTAACCCATGCTGAAGCGAACACAAGAGGAAGAAGTAGAAGCCTTGCTGAGTGGCAACAACGCTGGAACCTCTCAACTAAGGGCCGTTGGACTTATCGCCTTATCCCAAGCATAGAGGCTTGGATGAACCGCAGACATGGTGAAGTAAACTTCTACCCCACCCAACTGCGTACGGGACATGGTTGCTTCAAGTCATACCTGTACAAGTGCAGGAAGGTTGACTCCCTCACGTGTCCAAGGTGCAGAAATATCCCTGAAGACGCGGAGCACGTATGCTTCCACTGCCCACGTTTCCAATTACAAAGAGAAGCATTACAAGGAGTACTGGGTGAAACACCAACCCCAGAGAACTTAGTACACCATATGCTAGAAACGGAAAGAAAGTGGAACGCAGCGAGCGCTTATGCCAAAGACATATGCCAGGAGGTAGGCAGACTAGAGCGAGAAGGAAGAGCAAGGGAAGAAAACGCCAACAGAGTGGAAGCGAGCGACAATGCAGCTGTATAGCAAAATGTACCGACGCAACTGAACAGACAGGCAGACATACGCAGATACATGCATCCACAAGGGCAAGTAAATATATAGCAAAGTACGTACACTTGACACGCGGAAGAACGAATTCAACGACACAGACATAAACTAACAACGCCCGTCAGGACATATCCAGACTTGACACAGAGCTGTGTCTGAAGTCCCCTCCCATGACGAAATGCTTACGGCGGTACCGTGGCGGTACCATGTCATCGAACGTGTTTTTCACGGTGTTTCTCCTCAGCGGGGTTCTGATAAAACCCCCTGTAGTAAAATTGTCTTGAAAAGCTTCTCGAAATTCGCCGTTCGGAACCGGCAATAAACTGTAGGTCCCTTTTACCTATGGGAAAATGAAATCACACACAACATGGGTGATTGAGAGAAGCTCGGCTCAGGTCCTTCATGGACTGTAACGCCAATATACATATACATACATACATTCCAAGGTCAACTCGGGGATATTGCTATGTCTTGACCGTAGTAGACTATTTCTCGAAATTCCTCGTCTTTTTCGCGGTAAGAACAGATACAACTAAGTCCGTTCCTACTATTCGGGTAAAGCAGATCTTCCTGGTGTATGGGGCTCCCAAATGGATTGTGTGTGACAATGGTGTCCAATTCAAGAGCAAAAAACTCGCCAACTTAGCGCAATCATATGGTGCTACCCTAAATTTCACGGCTTTTTACCATCCACAAGCCAATCCAGTAGAGCGTTATAACCAGACTATTGAAACAAAACTCTGGGCTTACGTTTCCGAAAACCATCGGAAATGGGATGAGCTTTTGCCGAAAGTGGGATGTGCCATTCGGAATTCGACGCACGAGGTCCTTAAGGTTACACCGTATTTTGTTTTGTTCGGAAGAGACATCTACGTCAGGGGAGACGCATTTCAACTTCCGGCCAAGGGCGTCTTGGTCGATAGACATTTTGACGTTCAGGCTTGTTCAAGGGCGTTAGGCGAGTCAGTGGAAGATGTTTGAGCTAGGATGCAGGCGTTGGCAAGAAAAGCCGCAGGTTGGTACAGCTTGAGAAGAAGGGATCTTCAGTTGTTTCCCAAGGAGTTAGTTTTGAGGGAAAACTTCGTCCTGTCGGATGCTACTAACAACTTTACGACGAAACTCGCCCCACGTAGGGCCATTCGAGGTGATAAGAAGGGTTTCTCCATGGACCCTATGAGTTAGTTGACGACAGCAGAAAAAAGTCAGTTTGTGGCATCCAATGGACCTAAACTTATTTATTCAGAAGAAAAATCTGTTGTAGGGTCACTCCGGCTGAAGACAACGAAAACCTGTCTTAGAGAAGGAGGGTGAATGTTCATCTTCTTCTTTGGTGGCGTTACAGCCCATGATGGACCAGAGCCAATCTTCTCTAAATCACCCATGTTGTGTGTGATTTATTTTTCACACAGGTGAAAGGGACCTACAGTTTTATGCCGATTCCGAACGGCGTGAATCGAGAAGCTTTTTCGTGGCAAGCATACTACGGGGGGTTTTGCCAGTACCCCGCCGAGGAGGGACGCCGTGAAATAAATATTCGATGGCGTTGGTGTTATCGGGATCCTAACTCGCTCATCGTGCGTCAGAGTCCAACACTGCCACTGCGCCCTGGCTGAATGTTATGGTTTATTTTTGGGGCTCTGGGTATTTAAGGGAGTGGGTGAAGGACTCGGAGAGTGTTCTTCGGGATGGGGAGAACTGCTCATTTATGTCGCGCGATGGGAACATATAAGGCTAGAATCAGCCCATGATCACCACGCCACATGTCCCTTATACAAGGAAAAAAAAAAAAAAAAAACAAGTATGCTAAGTATGCTTAGTGAAAAAGAGAGCCAGTTGAAGATAGACGATTAACAAGTTTAGGTGAAAACAGCGCCTATAGATAGTGAGAGTGCGGGTGAAAACCAATATTTTAGTTAGTGATGTTCAGTGTTGTTCTTTTACCGTTTAACATTCTAACTCACGATCAGTCTTCGTAGCTGTCCTAACACCATTTCGTACGGGGTCGCGGGCAGGTGGGGAAGAGTTTTAATAAGAATTGGTAATATTTTTATAATATCAACTGAAATTAAAGCGAACTTTTACATTTCACAAGAAATACCTAAATATTGTTACGAATTTATTCAATACCCACACCAAATAGGGCTCGCACCACTGGATTGCGATAAACTACAATTGTTCTTCTTGAAAGAATAAAAACACACACACTTCTATTTCTTTCACCACAGATCAATTATCTGTGTAGCTTCACCACTTTTATTTATTATCCAATACTGTCCACTTTACACAAACAAACCATTATTGAGCTTTTATTTTCACACTGTTGATCACACCGACTTGTCACACGCTATTTTATACCACAAACTGAATGAATGTCAAGGGCGAGTGTTCGCGCTTATATAGCTCTCGGTCCACCGTCTCGAACGTTCGCCGTTGGTAGTTCCCCTTCGGAAATCTCTAGAACGCTCTGACAATTCCATTGGAAGTTGACATCATTCCAATCCCCGCTTCCAGAGAGCCTTCGAACTTCGACAGCGAAATTCGAACTTAACGGTCCGTTTGCATCTCCGCAACACTGCCCTCCTCCTAAACTTGTTCGTCCTCGAACAAGCGATTGGATCCTTCTACGTAATATGGTGCTAACCTCTCTACGTGGACAATTTTATACTTCGCCCGTCTGTTTCCCATCTGCTGTATCCGGTATACTACGTCATTGAGTTTCTTGATGACCTCATATGGTCCGTCCCAGGCTGATTGCAATTTGGGGCACAAGCCTTTTTTCCGTTGTGGGTTGTACAGCAATACCAATTGTTCGGTCTCGAATCCAGAAGTATTCGCCCTCAAGTCGTATAGCGCCTTCATTTTATCGCTGACCAAGTTCAGTCGCTCCCGGATGAACTGATGGATAGAGTTCAGCTGTTCTTTCTTTTCGGTTACGAAGTCTTCCCTGCCGCTAGTTGTCGGTAGTACCACGCCGAACTTCAAGTCCGATGGAAGTCGGAGATCAGTTCCAAAAATGGCTTCGGCGGGTGTTGTTTCCGTTGAATTGTGCTGTGCCGAACGGTATGCCATTAAGAAAAGGGGAAGATGTTCATCCCAGTCCTTCTGATCTCCGACGACGACTTTTCTCAGGTATTCCTCCATTGTCCGGATGAACCTTTCGACCATGCCATCAGATTGTGGATGTAATGGTGTTGTCCGCGTCTTTCTGATACCTAGCATGTCACAGAGTTCTTTGAACACCGACGACTCGAAGTTTCTCCCTTGGTCTGAGTGCAGTTCCATTGGTACTCCATAACGCGAAACCCAGTTATTCACGAATGCATCCGAAATGGTTTTGGCTTCCTGGTTCGGGATGCAAAACACCTCAGGCCACTTGCTGAAGTAATCGATCACCACTAGCGCGTACTTGTTTCCTGCGTTGCTCGTTGGGAATGGACCTGCAATGTCCATTGCGATACATTCGAACGGTGCTCCAACATTGTACTGCTGCATATTTCCTCGAGTTTTCCTAACTGGCCCCTTTGCCTTCGCACACTGTTCACACCCGCGAATGAAACGCGTAACCGACTCATGGCATCCTACCCAGTAGAAACGTCTCTTGATCTTTTCTATAGTCATGTTAACACCAAGATGACCCCCGCTTGGTCCCTCGTGGTATTCTCGGATGACCTCGTCGATTTGCCCTTTTGGTATTACCAGCAGAGATTGGGCTTTCACTGGATATTTGCTGCCAACTTGGTCGAAAACCTCTTTCTTGGTAGTCGATGATGACTGCCAGATCGGCATCTTCTCGCTGCTTCCTTCCGACCTTCTCGACAGTCCAGGAATCATCTGGCAGCACCTGGAAACAACGGATGTCGGTGACCTGTTCCTTGGTCTCGGCGCGTGAACAATGTTTGCATTCAACATCGCAAGGTCGCCTCGATAATGCATCCGCATTTCCATGACTGCTTCCCTTCCGGTGTTAGATACAGAAGTCATAACTCTGGATTCTCTCTATCCATCTGGCAAGTTGGCCTTCCGGGTTTTTGAACTGCAGCAGCCATCTCAACGCGGCGTGGTCCGTCCTAAGATGAAAAGCTTGGCCATAGAGATATTTGTGGAAATGCTTGACACAGTCAACCACGGCTAAAAGCTCCCTCCTAGTTACACAGTAATTCCTCTCCGGCTTCGATAGGATCCTACTGTAGTAAGCGATGACCCGTTCTCGCCCGTCAATTGTTTGAGAGAGTACTCCTCCGATTCCATGTCCGCTCGCATCGGTGTCCAAAATAAACTTTTCTCCCGGGACAGGATATGCAAGAATCTGCGCACTGCGGAGCAATTCCTTCAGGTGAATGAACGCTTCCTCCTGCGGCTTCTCCCACTTGAATGGCCGATTCTTTTTGGTGAGCTCGTGCAAACTGCTGGCAACGTTTGCAAATCCTGGGATGAATCGCCTGTAATATGTGCAAGGTCCCAGGAATGACCTTAACTCATGAAGATTCTTCGGCCGCGGCCATTCCTTAACCGCTGAGATTTTCCCTTCATCTGTATGGACTCCTTCTGCAGTCACCACATGTCCCAAGTACTTCACCTCGTTCTGGAAGAGCGAACATTTCTTCGGGCTCAATCTCAATCCGGCTGCTTGAATACGTTCCAGTACCTCTTCAAGCTTCTTAAGGTGATCGTCGAAATCCTTGCCCATGACAATTATGTCATCCAGATAGACAAGGCAAGTCCTCCAGTGAAGTCCTCTTAGTACCCGGTTCATAAGTCTTTCGAAGGTGGCTGGCGCATTGCAAAGACCGAAGGGCATCACAGAGAATTGCCACAACTCTCCCCCGGCGGTGAACGCGGTCTTTTCCTTGTCTTGCAGGTCAAGCTCTATTTGCCAGTATCCACTTTGCAAGTCCAGCGTCGAGAACCACTTTGCACCAGATAGTGCATCCAAGGTGTCGTCGATTCTCGGTAAAGGACAGCTGTCCTTCTTCGTGACGTCGTTCAGCTTCCTGTAGTCCACGCAGAATCGGGTGCTTCCATCCTTCTTCTTAACTAGCACTACTGGCGAGCTCCATGGGCTTGCAGATGGTTCGATCACGCCCTCCTTTTCCATCTCGTCGATTAGTTTGGTCACCTCTCCTTCTTTCGCCAAAGGTACCCTTCTCGGTGGTTGCCGGATCGGTCTAGGGTCCCCTGTGTCTATTCTGTGCTTCAAAATTGATGTTCTTCCACAGTTCTTACCATCTGCAAAAACTGTCCAATATTTACGAAGCAGGGAGAGTGCTTTACTTTTATGCTTCTCCACTAGATGTTGCGTCCATTCTCTGACCATAGTTTTCAAGAAGGCTTTGTTGGTCTGGATTTCCCGGTGTTTCTGATCTTCGCAGTTCATAATAGCGGCAGCTTCTTGGCATTGAGCGATCGTTGTTCCCTTGTGTATCGTCCTAGGTGTACTGGCAGGGTTCAGGACTCGTACTGGAACCAATTGGTCTTGTCGGGGTTCCACGAGAGCCCTTGCAACAATTATATCGCTGGGTCGATTTCGTTTGTCGGGTTCGACCACCGACATTCGGCTTGTCCCCGCATCCTCTTCTATCTTGGCCCAAACCACAGCTTCTGCATTTGGGGGAACTGTTTGGCGCGCTTGCACGACTATTCGCCTGACCTTGCTACCCTGTCCATTATCTATTGTTAATGGGAGCTCCAAGTTGCCATACTTCATCACTTTTTGGTTGAGATCCAATGTGAAGCCATGCCTAATCATAAAGTCGACGCCGATTGTGATGTCATCAGTGATGTCCGCAACGATGAAATCATGCTGAAACTCGATGGTCCCCATCGAAACTCTTTTCTGGACATTTCCCTTAACTTCCGCCTTCTCACCAGTTACTGTACGAAGCCTTACCTCGGAAAAAGGTTCGATGTCAGAAACCAATCCGCTTCGGATGACTGAATGAGTTGCGCCCGTGTCCAACGTCAGCAGATATCGTCGCCCGTCCATCGTTCCCTCGATGACTAGGCTGGTTGCACCCCTACAGATTCGAGATACGAGGATGCTGGGGCACTCCAATGTGGGAGCCAGCGCATGCCCCTCTGCACTGACTCGTTTTAGTTTAACGGATTGTTAGGTGCACCTTTTGCACCTCCACGGTCGCGTTCACTCCCATGGTCTCTTTTTGGCGAACTAGACCTCGAACGCTTTCTTCGCAGGCGGCAGTTCCTCGCAATGTGCCCCTGCTGGTCACAGATGTAGCATCTACCCGGGAATGAACCACTCCTACTCGCCGTTGTTGTTCTGGAACTATCCTGGTCTTGAGATATGCGCCGTAATTTGATGGAAGGTCGGCATATCAAGGGCGATGTTTCACATGCGAGAGCGCTGGCAACTGTCTCCTTGAAAGATGTCTTCGGCAGGAGAATCAAACTTCGTTGCGTGTCGGGGTCCCTTAGCCCTTGGATGAAAGAATCCGTTTTAAGTTTCTCCACAACATCAACCGGAACGTCCGCGTAGGCAAGATGGGATAGCCTCTCGATGTCGGCAGCATACTGTTGTATGGTCTCGTTTAAACGCTGCTTGCGCACTTTGAGTTCCAGCTTGTGCATCTGCTGCATGTGCTCACTGCCGTATCTTCGATGAAGAGCTTCCCATATGGCTGTGTAGTTCCTTCTCTGGGTCTCCGGGACGGTCTGTAGAACACCAGCTGCTTCGCCTTTAAGCGAAATTACTAGAGTGGCCACACGATCTTCTTCTCCCCATTGATTCCGTTCCGCTGATGTCTCGAACTGAAGTTTAAAGATGTTAAACGCACTCGTGCCGTCGAAGTTGGGAGCTGTGAATTTCGATGCTGCCGTCGGTACAACGATTCCTTGACACTGAACGTTCTGTACAGTTTTCTCGAGTTCCAGAACCTTCTTGTCGAACTTCGATTCCAAGGTCTCGATTATCTTTTCCTGGTTATTTTCGAGATCTAGAACCTTCTTGTCGAACCTCGATTCTAGTGTCTCGATTCTCCCTTCGAAGTTCTGGAATCGATCGTCGACGGCCTGCTGGATGTTTCTTAGGCTTTCTCGATTGTTCTCTAGCATCCCTTCTAACGTCTCCAGCTTCTGGCCCAGGGAAGTGGAATTTTCCTCCAACTTTTGGTGTATGGTTGCTTCTATCCTCTGGCTTATGGAACTGGAATTTTCCTCCAACTTCTGATCTAGTTTCTGGGATATGGAAGCTGAATTTTCCTCCATTTTTCTACTTACGGCAGCGGAATTTTCCTCCATCTTTTGACTCATAGCATTAAGAGCCGCAAGAATGTGCTGCATGTCGAATGTTGGCTTACTGGATGTCGACGGCTTCTCCACCCCGAATTCGTAACTCTCCCAGTCGACACCTTCTTCCTGCAACGCTGATCGCATTCTCTCCACCAGGTTGGCTTTACTTCCCACTGTGGATAATTGCCGAGCATCCAGCTCTCTTTTCAGTTGTTCAATGGTCAACTTTTCCAATTTTACCATTTTCTCACTTTTGCAATAATTCACTTCACAACTCAAATAAAGTTTCACTCGTTTACTCGCAATCCCACTTCTGACACCAAATGTTACGAATTTATTCAATACCCACACCAAATAGGGTTCGCACCACTGGATTGCGATAAACTACAATTGTTCTTCTTGAAAGAATAAAAACACACACACTTCTATTTCTTTCACCACAGATCAATTATCTGTGTAGCTTCACCACTTTTATTTATTATCCAATACTGTCCACTTTACACAAACAAACCTTTATTGAGCTTTTATTTTCACACTGTTGATCACACCGACTTGTCACACGCTATTTTATACCACAAACTGAATGAATGTCGAGGGCGAGTGTTCGCGCTTATATAGCTCTCGGTCCACCATCTCGAACGTTCGCCGTTGGAAGTTCCCCATAGGAAATCTCTAGAACGCTCTGACAATTCCATTGGAAGTTGACATCATTCCCATCCCCGCTTCCAGAGAGCTTTCGAACTTAACGGTCCGCTTGCATCTCCGCAACACTGCCCTCCTCCTAAACTTCTTCGTCCTCGAACAAGCGATTGGACCCTTCTCCGTAATATGGTGCTAACCTCTCTACGTGGACAATTTTATACTTCGCCCGTCTGTTTCCCATCTGCTGTATCCGGTATACCACGTCATTGAGTTTCTTGATGACCTCATATGGTCCGTCCCAGGCTGATTGCAATTTGGGGCACAAGCCTTTTTTCCGTTGTGGGTTGTACAGCAATACCAATTGTCCGGTCTCGAATCCAGAAGTATTCGCCCTCAAGTCGTATCGCGCCTTCATTTTATCGCTGACCAAGTTCAGTCGCTCCCGGATGAACTGATGGATAGAGTTCAGCTGTTCTTTCTTTTCGGTTACGAAGTCTTCCCTGTCGCTAGTTGTCGGTAGTACCACGCCGAACTTCAAGTCCGATGGAAGTCGGAGATCAGTTCCAAAAATGGCTTCGGCGGGTGTTGTTGCCGTTGAATTGTGCTGTGCTGAACGGTATGCCATTAAGAAGAGGGGAAGATGTTCATCCCAGTCCTTCTGATCTCCGACGACGACTTTTCTCAGGTATTCCTCCATTGTCCGGTTGAACCTTTCGACCATGCCATCAGATTGTGGATGTAATGGTGTTGTCCGCGTCTTTCTGATACCTAGCATGGCACAGAGTTCTTTGAATACCGACGACTCGAAGTTTCTCCCTTGGTCTGAGTGCAGTTCCATTGGTACTCCATAACGCGAAACCCAGTTATTCACGAATGCATCCGAAATGGTTTTGGCTTCCTGGTTCGGGATGCAAAACACCTCAGGCCACTTGCTGAAGTAATCGATCACCACTAGCGCGTACTTGTTTCCAGCGTTGCTCGTTGGGAATGGGCCTGCAATGTCCATTGCGATACGTTCGAACGGTGCTCCAACATTGTACTGCTGCATATTTCCTCGAGTTTTCCTTACTGGACCCTTTGCCTTCGCACACTGTTCACACCTGCGAATGAAACGCGTAACCGACTCATGGCATCCTACCCAGTAGAAACGTCTCTTGATCTTTTCTACAGTCTTGTTAACACCAAGATGACCCCCGCTTGGTCCCTCGTGGTATTCTCGGATGACCTCGTCGATTTGCCCTTTTGGTATTACCAGCAGATCGTTTACAATGTTCCCGTCCTCACTTTCCCAACTGCGGTAGAGGCAACCGTTCTTCAGCTTCAAACTCTGCCATTGAGCCCAGTAAGCTTTCACGATTGGGCTTTCACTGGATACTTGCTGCCAACTTGGTCGAAAACCTCGTTCTTGGTAGTCGATGATGACTGCCAGATCGGCATCTTCTCGCTGCTTCCCTCCGACATTCTCGACAGTCCAGGATTCTTCTGGCAGCACATGGAAACGACGGATATCGGTGACCTGTTCCTTGGTTTCGGCACGTGAACAGTGTTTACATTCAACATCGCAAGTTCGCCTCGATAATGCATCCGCATTTCCATGACTGCTTCCCTTCCGGTGCTCGATACTGAAGTCATAACTCTGGATTCTCTCTATCCATCTAGCAAGCTGGCCTTCCGGGTTCTTGAACTGCAGCAATCACCTCAACGCTGCGTGGTCCGTCCTAAGATGAAGAGCTTGGCCATAGAGATATTTGTGGAAATGCTTGACACAGTCAACCACAGCTAAAAGCTCCCTCCTAGTTACACAGTAGTTCCTCTCCGGCTTCGATAGGATCCTACTGTAGTAAGCGATGACCCGCTCTCGCCCGTCAATCATTTGAGAGAGTACTCCTCCGATTCCATGTCCGCTCGCATCTGTGTCCAAAATAAACTTTTCTCCCGGGACAGGATATGCAAGAATCTGCGCACTGCAGAGCAATTCCTTCAGGTAAATGAACGCTTCCTCCTGCGGCTTCTCCCACTTGAATGGCCGATTCTTTTTGGTGAGCTCGTGCAAACTGCTGGCAACGTTTGCAAATCCTGGGACGAATCGCCTGTAATATGTGCAAAGTCCCAGGAATGACCTTAACTCATGAAGATTCTTCGGCCGCGGCCATTCTTTAACCGCCGAGATTTTCTCTTCATCTGTATGGACTCCTTCTGCAGTCACCACATGTCATATTCATATTCATATTTCATATTCATATATTTATTTATTCATATTAAAATATTTAACAATTATCTAAATAATCCGCAAAGCCTTGGGGGCTTGTCTGCAGAAGACTAATTACAAAGTTTTTTACAAGTTTATATGGTGTACATAAAATTCAATTGGAAACAGAAATTCGTAAAAAAAGGGTAGCAATGAAAATACGCTCATGATCACTATTTACAAAATATACAATCATTGAGAGTTGCAATATAGTTCTTTAACATTTTTTAGCAATCTCTTTTTTGACATGCTGCTGAAATTAGTTGGAAGCTCGTTGAAAATCGTTGGAATTACGACTTTATATCTTCTTCGGCCATACTCGTTCCAGGACCTTGGGATGTCATAACGCCCTTGCTGTCTTCGTCGCGTGTTGAAGATTTGTTGAGTCGGTGCTTTGTAGGTACTGTCATTCCAAAAGCTAGAGATGACTTCAAGTTTATGGAGATGTGATACGCTCAGCATCTTTATGCCATTTGTAATCTGTCGTTCTTGGTACTGATTTCCATACTGCGCCCTATATATTATCTTCTGAATCATTTGCCTTGTCGATTCGAGTTGAGCCATTTGCGATGCCTTACCCCATGCTAAGATCCCATATCTTAGATGGGATTCAACCAAGCCAAGATAACACTGGTATAGAACTGATGCTGGGCAAAAGTTGCTCAGGTGGTAAAGAGCATATGCTGATTGTCGCAGTTTCTTCGTCATCGCTTCAATGTGGTAGCTCCATTTGAGATTGTAATCTACAATGATGCCCAAATATTTGTAGACCGGTACGTTGTCTATCAATTCGCTGCATTTGTCATTATCTTGCAGCTGCGAATGACATTCCACATCATGAAGGCAACTTCGATTGTGCATTTTCAGAAAAATTTTAGTTTTAGGAATATGCGGTGGACGTATGTGCATTACCTTCGTTTTCTTAACGTTTATAACCAGACCGTGATCGTGGCACCACGCAGTGATTGCATTCAAGTCTTTTTGCATCATTTTTATTGCCTCTTCCTCGTGTTTATGGCTTGCAATAATAGCCGTGTCGTCCGCGTATGCGTAGCCAGTACTTTGTTGAAGGACTGACAGCATATCGTTGACATATATGATGAATATGAGCGGTCCCAGTTTTGATCCTTGCGGTACTCCATGTTTGACACTTTCTTCCTCACTATACTCGTCCCCAATTTTCACTTTGAAGTGCCTATTTCTCAGATAGCTCTCAAACCAGGATAAAATGCTCCCACGAACACCGATTTTCTCGAGCTGCATTAAAATATTTGTGTGGCATAAGGTGTCAAAAGCCTTATTAAAATCAATGAATAGGACAATGGAGCTGTGATTTTTATCGAGGCTACTATATAACCTGTTCGCAAAGTCTCCTAACAATCGGCTTGTACTTTTGTTTTTTCTGAAACCAAATTGTTTGTCATGAAGGATGTTATATTTCTCGATATAGTTGTACAATCTCTTGGTCAGAACTTCTTCCAGCACTTTATCAACAGCTGAAAGTATAGAAATGGGCCTGTAGTTCTTTACATCATTTTTCTTTCCACTCTTGTAAATCGGCCGGACGATAGATGTTTTTAAGAGAGTTGGGACTGTCGATTGGTCTAGGCTCATGTTAACCAGTTTAGTCATGACAGGTGCTAATGTTATTGCGTTCATTTTCAGGTCTCTTGGTCTAATACCGTCTATGCCAGGTGACTTATTATCCTTCAGAGCTCTGAGAATGTTTTCTATTTCTACGACTGATACTTCTTCTAGAAACATTGATCTTTGTATGTTGCCTGTTGTTCGGTTAAAAGTTCTGTGGCCGCACCTGTGAACTATGCTACTGATTTCCGAAGAGAGCACGCTTGCAAATCTGCTAGCTAAATCCCTTGTATTGTTTTTGCACGCGAAATTTAACTTCAGAGTCTCATCAAGGTTGTTGGTACTCTTACCCAAGATTGAGTTGACTAGTTTCCAGGTCTCTTTAGGATTGGCTTTGGACTTCTGGAACTGTTGCTTGAAAAATTGAGCTTTTGTGTGGAAGATTCTTTTGTTAAGCTCGTTTCGATACTTTTTGTACTCTTTTGCATATTCTTCGTTTCTTCGGTTGTTTTTATATCTTCTGTACAATCTGTCTTTTTCTTTACATGCGTTTCTTAATTCGTTCGTCATCCACTTGTGCTCATTGTTTCTCTGTTTGTGTTGACGCTCTACGGTTGATGATTGCAAGATAGTATAAAGCGTGTTCTTGAACTCTTCGTAGAAATCGTTGACATTGTTGTATTTGTTGAGATCCCCCCAATCATAATTCCTAACATTATTCAGAATCATTGCATCTAGGACATACTGCTGTTTCTGTTTAGTTGTGTCTTTGGCATTAACTTTGGACTTGATTCCGCAATATATCGCATAGTGATCCGAGATGTTCATTTCAATTACTCCTGACATAATTTCATCGTCTGTAACTCGTACTAAGCAATGATCAATCAATGTCTTTGTGTTTCGGGCTAAGTCTACTCGCTTGCAAGATGAAATTGCATTTATCAGGCCTTTCGATGCTATCATTGTTTTGTAATTACTTACGTATGCCTCTTTTGCCTGAGTATTTATATTTACGTCGCCTATAACGAACATGTTTTTGTGTTTGTGAAATACATCAATGTGGTCATTTAGTTCGTTTACGAAACAGTGTACGTTTTCCTGGGGTGGTCTGTAAACTGCAATGATTGCAGCCTTAAATTCGTTGCGTTGTATACTAACAAATATATTTTCGTAAACGTTGCTTATCCTGTTATGCCTCTCGTACAATATATCGTCTTTCAGGTACATTGCTAGTCCTCCACCTTGCCTATGGTTTCTGTTAAAGAACTCGTTGTTGAAACCTTTTATTTTATAAAAGCTGTTCTCATCTGAAGATATGTTAATTTCAGAGAGAATTAATATATCTATTTTGGGTATAACACTTTCGACATACAAAATAAACCTATCCCAATTTTTCCTTAGGGATCTTATATTTAAGAATAAACACGATAGTTTTCCATTGTGTTCTATGTAATCGTTCATTTCATTCATTGTTTTAATATTTTTAAAATTTAAGTTAATAATTTCATTCATTTGTATTATATTTTCTTGTATAATGGCTGTCATTGTCATGGTTATTGGATTTTATTTACATCATTTTCTGTCTCAACTTCAATGATGCGTTCTCCGTCACTTTTTCTTGCTAGGATTTTGAAGTTTCGGAACCACACATACTTCCACCCAACTTCCTTTGCCTTTGTCTTTGAGAGCCAAAGAAGTTTTTTGAAATGCGGAGACAAATGATCGTTGATGTAAATATTTTGATTTGCGTACATTGAATTATCGGGTCGTTGTAGCTTACGCAGTTCGGAGAATTTAGTTGTTCGTTTTGTTTTCGCTTTTTCAACAAACGCCTGTTTTATGTGTTTTCTCGTAAAGCACACGATGACATTTCTCAATTGTTGGTTTTTCTTGTCGGGATACGAGTAGGCTTCCTCGACGTCCCCCTCATTGATCTCTATGCCAAGCGCTTCTCCTGCTGCGGTGACAACTTCAATGACGTTATCAGTGTTAGATATCGGAATGTTTTTAATTTCTATGTTTTTGGCCACTTGTTTCTGCTGCAAAGTATTGATCTGTGTTTGTAAGCCAGTTATCAGTGCATCTTTTATTTCTATCTGTTTCTTGTATTCGCCTATTTCTTTTGTCAGCGCTTAAATTAGTGTGCTGTTTTTTGTGAGTGCTATTTTCATTTCATCGTATTTTGTGCTTGTAAAGTTTACCGCTTCTGCATATTCTTTTAATAATGTTTTTATTTCTTGCAGCTCTTTGTTTACATGGGAATTGTCGATAAGGGGCAGGTCCGAGGTTTCACCGTTCTTTGTTTGTTTTGGAGAGTCAGCTGTTCGTGCTCTTTTGTTCTTTTGGTTACTTTCGTCCTCTTGTTCCCTCTCCTTTCCGCGACAGTAGGCGCATTCCCAGGTTCTCTTGGCTTGTGTTGACATTTTGCGGTATGTACTCATTGATAGAGAGGAGCATTCAAAGTGCAGTTTTCTCTTGCATTTGCCGCAAGTTATGAATTCGCCGTCTAATGGCAACGGATCATCACATCTCACACATTTGGTCATTGTTGTTTATATGTTTTTATATATATTTATTTATTTATTTATTTATTTTTTTTTTCTTATGAAATAAACAAGACTTACTGCAATAAATATTCAAAATATACTGCACTTTTTTGCAATACCAAAAACACAATTTTATTATTTTTTTTCAATCAACTCGACTGTTTAAATGGCTTGTATCAGCGCGAAGGAAAAAAAACACGTCTGCACTCAACTCACAAGTACACCTGTCTGTCCCAAGTACTTCACCTCGTTTTGGAAGAGCGAACATTTCTTCGGGCTCAATTTCAGTCCGGCTGCTTGAATACGTTCCAGTACCTCTTCAAGCTTCTTAAGGTGATCGTCGAAATCCTTGCCCATGACAATTATGTCATCCAGATAGACAAGGCAAGTCCTCCAGTGAAGTCCTCTTAGTACCCGGTTCATTAGTCTTTCGAAGGTGGCTGGCGCATTGCAAAGACCGAAGGGCATCACAGAGAATTGCCACAACTCTCCCCCGGCGGTGAACGCGGTCTTTTCCTTGTCTTGCTGGTCAAGCTCTATTTGCCAATATCCACTTTGCAAGTCCAGCGTCGAGAACCACTTTGCACCAGATAGTGCATCCAAGGTGTCGTCGATTCTCGGTAAAGGACAGCTGTCCTTCTTCGTGACGTCGTTCAGCTTCCTGTAGTCCACGCAGAATCGGGTGCTTCCATCCTTCTTCTTAACTAGCACTACTGGCGAACTCCATGGGCTTGCAGATAGTTCGATCACTCCTTTTCCATCTCGTCGATTAGTTTGACCACCTCGCCTTCTTTCGCCAAAGGTACCCTCCTCGGTGGTTGCCGGATCGGTCTAGAGTCCCCTGTGTCTATTCTGTGCTTCACAATTGATGTTCTTCCACAGTTCTTACCATCTGCAAAAACTGTCCAATATTTACGAAGCAGGGAGAGTGCTTTACTTTTCTGCTTCTCCACTAGATGTTGCGTCCACTCTCTGGCCATTGTTTTCAAGAACGGTTTGTTTTTCTGGACTTCCCGGTGTTTCTTATCTTCGCAGTTCATAACGGCGGCAGCTTCTTGGCATTGAGCGATCGTTGCTCCCCGTTGCACAGTCTTAGGTATACTGGCTGGATTCAGGACTCGTACTGGAACCAATTGGTCTTGTCGGGGTTCCACGAGAGCCCTTCCAACAATTATATCGCTGGGTCGATTTCGTTTGTCGGGTTCGACCACCCACTTTCGGCTTGTCCCCGCATCCTCTTCTATCTTTGCCCAAACCACAGCTTCTGCATTCGGGGGAACTGTTTGGCGCGCTTGCACGACTATTCGCTTGACCTTGTTACCCTGTCCATCATCTATCGTTAATGGGAGCTCCGAGTTGCCATACTTTTTGGTTGAGGTCCAATGTGAAGCCATGCCTAATCATGAAGTCGACGCCGATTATGATGTCATCAGTAATGTCCGCAACGATGAAGTCATGCTGAAACTCGACGGTACCCATCGTAATTCTTTTCTGGACCTTTCCCTTAACTTCCGCCTTCTCACCAGTTATTGTACGAAGCCTTACCTCGGAAAATGGTTCGATGTCGGAAACCAATCCGCTTCGGATGACTGAATGAGTTGCTCCCGTGTCCAACGTCAGCAGATATCGTCGCCCGTCCATCGTTCCCTCGATGACCAAGCTGGTTGCACCCCTACAGATTCGGGATACGAGGATGCTGGGACACTCCAATGTGGGAGCCAGCGCATGCCCCTCTGCACTGACTCGTTTTAGTTTAACGGATTGTTAGGTGCACCTTTTGCACCTCCACGGTCGCGTTCGCTCCCATGGTCTCTTTTTGGCGAACTAGACCTCGAACGCTTTCTTCGCAGGCGGCAGTTCCTCGCAATGTGCCCCTGCTGGTCGCAGATGTAGCATCTACCCGGGAATGAACCACTCCTACTCGCCGTTGTTGTTCTGGAACTATCCTGGTCTTGAGCGCCGTAGTTTGATGGAAGGTCGGCATATCAAGAGCGATGTTTCACATGCGAGAGCGCTGGCAACTGTCTCCTTGAAAGATGTCTTCGGCAGGAGAATCAGGCTTCGTTGCGTATCGGGGTCCCTTAGCCCTTGGATGAAAGAATCCGTG
This sequence comes from Eumerus sabulonum, assembly GCA_951905685.1. Taxonomy (NCBI): domain Eukaryota; kingdom Metazoa; phylum Arthropoda; class Insecta; order Diptera; family Syrphidae; genus Eumerus; species Eumerus sabulonum. The sequence continues at coordinate 92,829,249 of OX645060.1, forward strand.
TTCAGTTTTTCCACCACATCAACTGGAACATCTGCGTAGGCTAGATGAGACAGCCTCTCGATGTCGGCAGCGTACTGCTGGATGGTCTCGTTTCCACGCTGCTTGCGTCCTTCAAGTTCCAGCTTGTGCATCTTCTGCATGTGCTCACTGCTGTATCTTCGATGAAGAGCATCCCATATGACTGTGTAGTTCCTTCTCTGGGTCTCCGGGATGGTCTGTAGAACACCAGCTGCTTCGCTTTTAAGCGAAATTACTAGAGCGGCCACACGATCTTCTTCTCCCCATTGATTCCGTTCCGCTGTTGTCTCGAACTGGAGCTTAAAGATGTTAAATGCGCTCGTGCCGTCAAAGTTGGGAGCTGTGAATTTCGATGCTGCTGTCGGTACAACGATTCCTTGATGCTGAACATTCTGGACAGTTTTCTCGAGTTCCAGAACCTTCTTGTCGAACCTCGATTCCAGAGTCTCGATTATCTTTTCTTGATTATTTTCGAGATCTAGAACCTTCTTGTCCAGTGTATCGATTCGCTCTTCGACCCCCTGGAAACGATCGTTGACGGCTTGCTGGATGTCTCTCAAGCTTTCTCGATTGTTCTCTAGCATCTCTTCTACCGTCTCCAGCTTCTGGCACAGGGAAGTAGAATTTTCCTCCAGTTTCTCTGGTTTCTGGTTTAGAGAAGTAGAATTTTCCTCCAACTTTCTACTTACGGCCGCGGAATTTTCCTCAAGTTTCTCCAGTTTCTGGCTCAGAGAAGTGGAATTTTCCTCCAACTTTTGATGTATGGTTGCTTCTAGTCTCTGGCTCATGGAAGCACTCATGGCGTTCATAGCCGCGAGAATTTGCTGCATATCGAACCCTGGCTCAGTAGATGTCGACGGCTTCTCCACTACGAATTCGTAACTCTCCCAGTCGACACCTTCTTCCTGCAACGCTGATCGCAATCTCTCCACCAGGTTGGCTTTACTTCCCACTGTGGATAATTGCCGACCATCCAGCTCTCTTTTCAGTTGTTCGATTGTCAACTTTTCCAATTTCACCATTTTTTCTATCTCTTAACAATTCACTTTGTGCAATTCACAATTTAAATAAACGTTCCACTCGTTTACTCGCAATCCCACTTCTGACACCAAATGTTACGAGATTTATTCGATCCCCACACCAAATAGGGTTCGCACCACTGGATTGCGATAAACTACAATTGTCCTTTTTATTTAAATTGAAACACACACACTTTTATTTCTTTCACCACAGATCAATTATCTGTGCAGCTTCACCACTTTTATTTATTATCCAATACAATCCACTTTAAACTTTATTACACAGTACAATCCACTTTAAGCTTTATTACACAATACACAAACCTTTACTGAAAGCTTTTCTTTTCACCTTGGTTGATCACACCGACTTATCACACGCTGTTTTATACCACAAACTGAATGAATGTCGAGGGCGAGTGTTCGCGCTTATATAGCTCTCGGTCCACCATCTCGAACGTTCGCCGTTGGAAGTTCCCCATAGGAAATCTCTAGAACGCTCTGACAATTCCATTGGAAGTTGACATCATTCCCATCCCCGCTTCCAGAGAGTTTTCGAACTTAACGGTCCGCCTGCATCTCCGCAACAATATGTATGTCGTATCCTTAAAGTAATGTTATGTAAGGTAATGTTTCGCACAAGGAATAAATTATTTTTCTGAAACAGCCTATGAAAGTCAATCCGTATTCAAAGATTCAACTCTATATGGTTAAATCTACAGAAACATACTCACAATCGAATTACAGTGGAATCTTCGACAATGAATTAGGAAACAAAAGGGCTTAATAATTAAATTGGACAAACAATTCTTTTCAGTGTTTTTTTCAAAAAACCCAATCCCTTACTTTCACCACCGCTGTTAAACATAAAGTACCAACCAACGACGATATTCCTATATATACCAGGTCATATAGTTACTCATATGTCCACAAAATGGTAGCCCAAAAACAGAAACAAGAGCTACTTAAACAAGAAGTAGTTAGTCCAAGCCATTCAGCGCGGAGTTCCGCGGTATGTGTAGTTCCGGAAGGAAAAGATACCTCTGATAAAGTGAAAACTTGTTATTGAATTACGTCGTTTAAATGAAAAAACCGTAGGCCACAAATATCCACACCCTAACATAACGAAGATCCTGGATAAATTTGGGAAATGCGAGTATTTTTGATTGCTAAATTTAGCAAGTTGCTTTCACCAAACAAAGATGAACCCAAAGACGGAAAAACGGAATTCCTTCGCAAGGAAACACGGAAAAAAAGGTAGGGTGCCAATGAGTTGACATGAACCACCTACGATGCTCTTTATTCGGCAATTGAATTCAGAAGATGAGATCAGTGATCAGTTCTGGCTAGTTCCTCCCAATTCCGCTGAAGCTTCGGGCAGAATACTCTTCGTCGTTTCGGGCTAAAAAACCAAACTTCGTCACCGGCATGCAGGGAAGTTTTATTTGCGCGTTGATCGCACCAGTCCTTCGTTTCGACGCCCGTGTTGTGTAACTCGTCCCTAGCAATTTTTTTTTCATCATTTCTATACACTCCAGAAGCTGCTACAAGTAGTCGGAACCCATATAGTGAGCCATATATTAAGTCTAATGGCATACGTAGTTCGCGGCCCAGGAAAAGTTGCGCCGGTCGCAGATTGATATGCAAGCAGTGCTATTTGCAAATGACGGTCCCAGGTCCTATACGGAAAAAAGTATGCAACACAGTTGTGAATGGAAAGTGACCAAACGTACTGCTGCAGGCATAACACTCACAGTATGTGGTCAATTGAAATTCATCCTCTGCGCATGCAATACTAACACCAAAAGTGCATGAACGAATTACTGATAATTATAACCAACGCGAAATTTTGTCGGCTCTCGTTCTATCTAGGACAAGGCACTCCTGAGAGTAGTCAACGAACATCTACGACCCAAAAACCACTGCTCTCCGTTCAGGTTGTGTGTCGAAACTTTCCCTCTCCCTGTTACCTTCACTCGCACAACGTTCAATACGTTATAAGCCCTTAACCTTGAGTGCGCGTGACTCAACGAAAAAAAAAAAAAAGTTGTCCTAATGAAGATCGGCAAATTTTGGCAAATAATCCAGAAGCATCCTATTTAAGCGCTCCGCGGTTTCATCGGGTTACGCCCTTCATGGACTGGTACGAGTTTTCTGTGCTTTCAGTCTATTCATAGTCAATTATAATACCTCCGCCTCAAAGTTTCGGCTCTGACCCGAGTGAATCATGTGAGACACCCCGTAGAAACAAAGCACTGATTCCACCAAATTGTCTACTATAAGTTCCACAGTTTGGGTTGGAAGAGCAAAGCACTCCGGAAACTTGCTAAAGTAGTCCATCACTACAACAATATACCGATTTCCACGGGTAGTTCGAGGCAGAGGCCCAAGAACGTCAATCACAATTCTTCCAAATGTTGCCCGAGTTTTTGAGAGTTGTAATGAAGCACAGGTTTTCTTGGCTGGACACTTTCTCGAGGCACACTATGGCTAATCGAATAATAGCAAAATGAATTTCTCACGATTATTTCATCTTTCAGTGACAGTGCCTCACTCCAATACGTGACAGTGACAATGCCTCACTCCAATACGCCATGCTATCTGTTCCTTTGAAGGTCGCATGCCCTCTTTTAACCATTGTCCAACGATTGCCAAGTCCTTGTCATCCAACTGCTGCTGTTCTAAGTTCTCCGGTACGACTTCACAGGTCAGAATACTCACTTCCTCCCTTTTATTCTGTTCTCTCAGCTCGCATGTTTACTTCCGAGTCTGTCTTGAACCTCGGAGTCGTACAATTGCAACCGCTATAGCCACCGAGCTGTTTGTCCCTCTGGATCTTTAAAATTGAGGAGCCACCGTAGCGAAGACTGATCCGTATGTGAAACGAACCGCCTTCCGAATAGGTAATGATGAAAATACTTCGTCGCATGCACCTGGCCAGAAGTTCACGTCGAGTAACGCAGTAGTTTCGCTCAGCTCTATGAAGAGTGCGACTGTTTCTTTTGCTAAAGATTGCCCGAATTCCAACATTGGAAGCGTCTGTATCCAAGATGAATGGTTCGTCAGGGTTTGGAAATGCTTGGATTGGTGCCTTTGTCAAACAGCGGTTAAGTTTCTTTAACCCTTCGTATGCCTCAGGTGTCCAGGTAAAACGGTGTCCTTCCTCAGAGAGTTGACACAACGATTTCGCAATTGTATTGAATCCTTTAATACATTTCAGGTAATACGAACATTTCAAAGGATTGGCCACTTAGCAACAGAATGGATTTTGTTTGGGTCAGTACTTAGTAGTTTTTGTGAAAGTATGTGTCCCAAATACGAAATTTGACGTTGAAAGAAATGACATTTGGTTGGACTTAGCTTAAAGCCCGATGCTTAGAGCTGTTGGAATATTACCTCAACGTTTTTTAGATGTTCTCCGAAACTATTGCTATACACGATTACATCGTCGAGATATACCAGCGCTGTCCTCCAGGAAATGCCTTTCAAGGTCACTTCCATTAGCCGTTCTAATGTAGCCGGCGCATTGCATAAACCAAAGGGCATTACCCGGAATCGCCGTAGTCTCGCACCATCAGAGAAAGCGCTGCGAAGAGATCATTGATCCCCGTAAGTGGGTAGCAATCTTTCTTTGTTCTTTGTAGTCGACACAGAATCGTGTTGATCCATCCTTCTTTTTTATGAGCTAATTGGTGGCTCACTAACACCATGATTCTCCATATCGCGTATTAGGTGCTATGCTTCTGCATGCTTCGCGCTAAAGGGGCTCGGCGAGGTGGTACTTTTAACGGAGAACTACGAATAGTTCTCCACAGCCATCATAAAACAACTCCGACAACTCCGAACCTTCAAATTTGGGGGAAGAATATTCTGATTTGGTCGAGGAAAATGTAGTAAATAACAGAGGCTTAGCTGCTTCCGCTCTTCCTATAATAGCTCCTTTCGGTAAAGTCCGCTGTTGGGTCGTTGTCTTTACCAGCCGGACACACACGTGAGCTTTTTGAACATCGACCAAACACCTGCCCAGAAAAACACCTTCAAGTAAGGAACCTGCCTCCACTGTCTCAATAAGTTTACACTGATAAGCCACCCAATTTTCATCTTGGGTGGCAAGAACCCTGTCAGATATTCTTGATAATATCATTGGAATATTGCTGCCCTGAATGGAGAGCGTTAAATTGCCTTAATCTATTTGACAACATTACGCCAGGAGAAAGTCTAATCCCAAAATAATAGCCGCATCAAAATCGATAATGGTAAATTCATGACTGTGTTTCAGATAATTTAAAATAAAACCAACATGCCCCTTTCCTTTAGCTTTCGAAACTCCTCTTGCTACTGCGGAGGTGGTGTTCGATGGCAGCGAACGAAGTGGGTAAAGTGATACTGCCGCCCCCGAATCGACGACAAAATTAGTAGGACAGCCTTGGCAAAACCCATTAATACAAAGGCTGGAAAGCCCCTGAAGTCCAACTGTTACATTCCCTGGAGATGGTAACGGCGCTTACCGGGAAGAACGAGAATAAATTTTATGCTCATATTTGGTGTTTTTTGTGGACGACTTTTACTGTTGTTTGAGTTTTCGTTGAGAAAAACGTTGCTATTCGATCTGTGACCAATTCTCCATGCAAGCTCTTGGGCTATCGAAAGTGCTCCTTATATATTTTTTCGTCTATATGCTGCTACAAGTAACCGTATTAGCTCGTCCCTCATCCCTTCAATGAACTGTGGTGGTCATTTTATCGACGATCTCGTCTGGGCAATGTGGAAATGCTGATATTGTCAGCCGCTGTAAGTCCATAGCAAACTCGTTAAGCCCTCCTTTGTCTAATGAAGGTGGGTATAACTGGTGCTTTCGTCTAACCCAAAACTCTACGTAGAAAACCCGCCAGTCGATCGTACTCGAGCCATCTGTCAAGTGGCATCGACCTTAGTAAGCTTGGAGCTCCACCGCGAAGTTGCATTGCCAGTGCGTCGGCTTTTTGCAAGTCTGTTCAATTGGAACAACGGGCTGCGATACTAAATTGGCGATCGTAATCCCTCCACGATCCAGACCCAATAGAAGGCTATAATACACCGGGAAAATGTACTTAATGACTATTATTGCTGTTCACAACCTGGAACATTGTTCCTTGTTGAATTGGCTGCGAATCCAAAAGGTTGAGGTGCTGGAAGTGGCAAATTTGTCGACAGATTAGAAATATGCCCTCTTGATGATGAGGCATCATTTTTAGCGTGATATGTTCTGATATCCGAAGATCATCGCGCCTCAATCCGCGAGAGCAACTCTTCTTTAAATGTGTGATCAGGTGACATTGGCGTTGTATCATTTTTGGATTCCATGCTTTTGGTTATTAAATTAGTGCGATTTTAGTCAGCGCATTTACCCCGCACCTGACACCAGTGTTACGTGGTGTGCAATTTACCAAACAAAAGAAAAAAATGCTGCGGTTCCCGTGAGAATCTATTAGTTTTTATTAAAAATTAAGATGTAACACTTCTTGGAATATGCCCGCCATTTTATACAAATACTATCATTATTACATCTGTAAAAAAATGCCCCATTTCCAAACATACGAAGAGAGGTAAAATCGTTTCGAGGCCTCCTGGGATATAACCGAAAGTTAATTAAAGACTTTACAAGGCTAACAAAACCATTAACAGAATGCCTAAGAGAAGGAAAATCAGTAACGAATAGAATTTAAAGTTAGTTAGCTGGTGTTTTTTTGTTCATGGGATCGTTTATCAAAAAAGGTACAATAAAAATGATCACTGACGCACTTAGCAGAATAAAAATTGTAAATCAAAACAAGAAAACTGAATTAAATGTCAACTAAGTTAGCCCAACATATCCTAATTCCAGTGGATCCACAATCCACTTTACTCTTGAAAATAGGAACGTTCATATATAACATCTAAACGACCTTTAAGTGAATCTAGCTTATACTTTAGAGAAATGAAAAAAAAAGGAAATCAATACGATTTCAAATGCCATTTAAAAATAAACGAAGACGAACTTTAGAAAAACAAAGCTTTTTAGCAAACGGTATTATTTCCATTATATATATACACCGGTGAAGAAATATTCAAAATCGTTTCTTAAACTACATTTCAAACAAGAAAACCTTCAAAGTTGTTAATTCGTTATATGGAAATCTTCTTCTTTGGTGGCGTTACAGCCCATGAAGGACCAGAGCCAAGCTTCTCTCAATCACCCATGTTGTGTGTGATTTATTTTTCACACAGGTGACTCACAGGCGTGAGTCGAGAAGCTTTTTCATGGCAAGTATACTACGGGAGGTTTTGCCAGTATCCCGCCGAGGAGGGACGCCGCGAAATAAACATTCGATGGCGTTGGTGTTATCGGGATCCGAACTCGCTCATCGTGCGTCGGAGTCCAACACACTAACCACTGCGCCACGGCGCCCTCCTTATATGGAAACATTAAAGGATATATCTGAGAACGATGACCAAGGCAAACTGATTAACGTTTACCATTTTAACTACAACCACAGAGGTATATGTGAAACAATCTTGCACCTTAGACGTGAATTATTTTCCCCTCTTATAAACATGACATAAAATTACGAAAAGCTTTTAAATGGGGGTGGCCGTGGTGCAGTGGTTAACATCATCGACCGCCGAGCGAAAGGTATATGGTTCAAATTCGCTTCGTAGCCAAGAAAAAGTAATTCCTATACGGAAAAAAATATGCAACGCAGTTGTGAATGGAAAGTGACCAGACGTACTGCTGCAGGCATAACACTCACAGTATATGGTCAACTGAAATTCATCCTCTGCGTATACAATACTAAAAAGTGCTCGAACGAATTACTATGAACTATAACCAACGCGGAATTCGGTCGGCTCTCGTCCCATCTAAGTCTAGGACAACCACCCCTGAGAGTAGTGAACGAACATCAACGACCCAACCACTGCGCTCCGTTCAGGTTGTGTGTGGAAACACATCATAAGAGAATATAAAAACTCTTGAACCTGCGCGAGTCTCAAAAAAAAAAAAAAATATCGTTCATGTTGTTGCGTACAAATACCCAACAAAAACATTTCCCGCTCCATCCCTCCCTCTCCAGAATTTTTACCCTTCATTTTGATCCGTTGTGCTTACGCGGATCAGGAGGATCCTGCGGTATCGTGGTCCGACTCTCTTGAGGGGGCAACAAAGCAGGTAAGCCTGGCACCAAGGGCCGACGACCCACTAACGACAAGTTAACAGCTCAACGACGACGCGCGGGCGGCCCAATACCAAAAGCAGGGACGGACGGTCCCCAACGCCGATCACTGGGACGGACGGTCCCCAAACGCCAACAGCAGGTACCCGAAAAGGGCGAAAGTCCTACCATAAATTGAGAGCTGTTTGAGTTAAAAGAAAAATGTCACCCCAAATAAGTAATGTGTCGTCTGAAAGCTAATAGGTGTGAAACCCCCAAAAGAAATAGTGAATCCCAAGTGTAAATTGTTGTCTCGCCCCTATATTTTCGATCGAAAAAAAAATTAGAAATAATTAAATTGTAAGCTCAACATTCGTCAATGGCTACCGATCATTACAAGCCCCTCGAAAACAAAAGAGTGCTTGAGTGCGCATAGACCTCCGGATTATTCGAGGGAGGGGCTTAAACTTAACTTTTAATTGCTTTTAGTACAACAGGGGTGGTAAATGCTTCCATTACCGAGGACAACAACCTCTCCCAACCGGAGCTGAATGGAGTGAGTGTGGAGGCTATTGGAACCCTGGAGGAGATTCCCTTTGTTCCGATAGCGACATAGACTGGGGCGAATTCTTGCACACCACCATAGGCTTCAACCACCAAAAGGACAGGGCGGCGTGAAACCCAATAATTTATCTTAATTGGGGAGAAAAGGGAATTGAAGAGTTCCAAAAATTTAATTGAAAATAAGTGTGACGAGAAGTTACCATGTTGGACTATAATCGCCAAACTCGGCAGTTCGGATGCCGAGCAACCGGCATTCTGGCGAAAACGAAAACCATAAATCCCCAATAAAAGTGTTCCCCTCATTCCTAAACGAACCTGATCGTTTTCTTTTTGGTATTCGTAGTTTTCGCATAATTATGTGGCGCCCTGTTTATCCCGTCTGTCCGATCCTCGAACCCACCCTTCAGGAGCTAGCCGTGTGCGCACTGAATCCGTGCGCGTCACCCGTTGTATCAATTTGACACAACAAAATTTGACAACGTGGGTCTCGAAATAGTCGGCGGTGGATTTTTTTCCCTTAATCTGGTTGAAGTTTTGTTCTTATTTTCAATCGGCTTTAATTTTTTTTTTTTGTGCAAGTGCAGTGCGGTATTCCTTTTTTTATGTTGTGAAAGATTAACTGTGCTTTAACCTTCTGTTCTTTACTTTTCTGCTTGTTATTTCTACTGCTATCATGGAATTCAATCGGCTATCTCGAGATGCAGTTCCGGTGATTGACCGTCGGTACGGTTGACTTCATGAGAAAATCTCATCGCGTCGGGAGGCAGTAATGAGCTAGATTACTGAGATAGAGCAATTGTTATCAGAGCCTCCAGCCAAAAACTCAACTGGATATTGGAAGGTAATGGCCAAGATCAAGTGGGCAACGGCCCGAATAAGTAGGTCTCGGCCAGACATCAAGTCGGAAAAAGGAGAGATGAAAAGCATCAAGACGACCTTAATGATGCTACTGGCTTGCCTCGAGGAAGAGGCCGAAGAAGAGACAACGCGGGTGGGGAGGGAGGGACTAGACCATTCGACTAAGAATGCGGTCCCTGAGCTCTCACTACCATCAACATCCGCGGCGGCAAGGGAAACCGAGATTCCTATTGCCATCAACCATGAAAAGAATGAAAATCTGTTGAAGTGGGGTCTCCAGTTCACCGGTAAATGGTGTGGTTCCTCAGTGAACCACGTGTGGAGGAACTTCGCGAGGCGCGCGGGGTTTCCGAAGCGCAAATGCTTATGTCGGCGGTTGACCTGTTTTCCGGAAAGGCTGGCCTTTGGTTTAGGGCGATGAGGCGGAACGCGTCCTCATGGCAGGGTTAGGTCCGGGAGTTGAAATTGAAGTTCCTCCCTCCAAACCAGGACGATCTGCTGTTGGAGGTGATTAGGCGGCGTACTCAGGGTAGATAGGAGTCTATCGGAGTGTACGCCGCCATAATGCATAATATGCTTATTAGACTTTCTGAAACCCGAACTGAGAGGCGTAAGTTGGGGATCATCCAGAGAAACCTGGCACCCTTCTACCAAACCCAAAAGGGTTTGGCAGAACCTAAGTCTGTTCAGGAGTTGGTTGATCTGGGCAGGAAACTTGACTCGGTGAGGGTAAACGTAGAATCGTTGACCCCACCTCCTTCGCAACGGGCGTGAAATTTATTAGAGCCAGACTTGGCTTGTGCGTCGGTGGAGCAAACTAGGGTGGCTGTTGTAAGCCAAGCTTCTACCTCGGGACGGCGGATCTCTTGTTTTAATTGCCATCGGGAAGGTCATATTTCTAGTTGGTGTCCTTTTCCAAAAGGTTGTACAAGTTGCGGGAAGACCGGGGTTATTAGGAAGGGTTGCCCCAATTGTTCGGGAAATGCGCGCGTATCAACAGGGCAGGGGAGCCGAAGAAATTAAAAAACTTGTCGGCTGACAACAAGTCCGAGGAATTCGTTTAAATATGCTTCACACTGGAGACGAAAGAAGGTGATGTGCCTCCGTATTTAAAAGTTAGTATCCTAGGTACGGAGATGGTAGGACTCTTAGACATAGGAGCATCAAGAACGAACATCTTCCGATATGGTTGGGAACGTCTCATGCAATAAGGGAGAAGATGCACAAGGCAAAAGTGGATAGGGTGGTGCTTGCTGACGGAGCAGGCATATCAGTTCAGGGGTGTGTTACCATACCATTGATAGTAGGGCAGAAAAAGGTAGTCATCGATTGTTTAGTTATACCGAGTCTTCCCCACGTGTTAACCCTTGCTGCAGACTTTGCAGATTTGAGGACAGGGGAGTGGCGATTTTCGGGACAATGGTTGTCGCCGATAGCCACGGTCGAGGAGCGACCGAATATTAGTGAGGTTGAGGCTAAGCAGTTGGAGGACGCAGTAGGAAAACTTTTTGAGAATATGCCTGAAGGAATTGGGTGTACACACCTAGTGGAGTACAGGATTAGCTGAACCCATAAAACAGCGGCATTGTCCGGTATCGCCAGCTATATAGAAACACATCGACGCAGAACTGGAGAACATGGGAAAGGACGGAATCATAGAGAAGTCGTCGACGACGGAGAAAGAATGTTTGGCAGTGCTATGGGCGGTAGAAAAGTTTCGTAGAGATATTGAAGGTGTTCAGTTTACAGTCGTGACAGATCACTTCTCTTTGGTATGGTTGAACAACTTTAAGGACCCGTGCGGTAGATTAGCGCGTTGGGCAGTGCGACTACAGCAATTTGACTTCCAAATTGTACACCGGAAAGAAAAATAGCATGTCGTTCTGGACATGTTATCCAGGAGCGTCCCCGAGGTGACAACAGTCACTGAAAAGGAAGACCCGTGGATAGGGAACATGAAAGGAAAAATAGAGAAGGAGCCGTTAGCGATGGACAGAGGATGGAAGTTCGTGAAGGCAAAGTACGTTGTAGTTCGCGATAGTGGGTCAGAGTGGAAAAGACGGACATCCCGAAATACGTACGGAATTGCAAGATCTTCCAAAGTGTAAAGCTGTCGAATGACAAACCTGCTGGTCTAATGATTAAGAGTAAGAGGACGAAGGATCCTTGGGAACTCGTTTCTATCGATTTAGTAGCGCATTTACCGAGATCGAGTAGGACATACTCGTATAATCTTACCCTCGTTGACCGTTAACCGCGAAGTCGGTGTGCAGAGAATTGGAAGATAGTGTCTTCCTCCTGTTTAGAATACCGAAGTGGACCATATGTGACAGCGGTCCCCAGGTTCGTAGTAAGGAACTGAAGACGCTATGCGAAGCGTGCGGGTCACAATTAAAATCCGCTACACACTTACACCCTCAGGCGAACCTCGCCGAAATGATAAATCAAATAGTTGAATCAACCTTGAGGGCGTATATATCAAAGAGTCACAAGATATGGGATACACACCTGGTGAAGGTGGCGCGCCTCATACGCTCATCGAAGCACGAGGGGCTGGGAGTCTCACCGTACTACGCTAATTTTGGAAAGGAGATGGTCACGTGCGAACAAAGCATGTACGAGCACTGACCGTAGCGTAGGAGACAGGGACCACGATCAACGAAGGGAAGGCGATTCAGTCATAGATAGGAGGCTAGAGGATAGGGAGGAGTCTGATTTCACCGAACTCGGTCGCCGATTCAAGGAACTTCGGCAGAGCATCGCGAAGAAGTTAAAATCAGCGACAGAGAGTGCATCTCAAGCCTACAACATTAGGCGACGGGACGTCCAGTACCTCCCAATCGAACTCGTGTGGAAGAGAAACTTCCTCATATCGGATACTGCAAACTATTACGCAGCCAAGTTGGTCCCTAAGTATGTGGGTCCGTTCATCATCCTCAAAAGAATCTCTCCCTGGACGTATAAACTAAGAGATGAAAGTGGAAAAGAAAGAGGCACATGACACGTTAAAGACCTGAAGCCGTACCTCGACAGCCGAGAGCAAGAGACGCCGCCGATCAGTCGAAGGCCACAAGTCGGGATGACGAACGCGGATATTTAGGTGTTTGCTGGGTGAAAGAGTGTTGGGCGCAACCAAGATTTCGTCCGATAAAGTAGAAAAACAAACGTCTGATTTCAAAGAAGTCACAAACAAGAAAAAGGATTTTATTTTGCATAAGTCCTACTTATACTAAACTTAAAATTAAGTAAATATATATGGGCATATAATAAAAAGCTTTTTGTACTTTAGCGTTGCCGTATCCTAATTGTATGGATTGTATTACATTTTCAACACTCCTCTTTAATACATAGACCACTCCTGAGAGTAGTGAACGAATATCAACGACCCAAACGACTGCCTCCGTTCAGCTTGTGTGTCTAAAACACATCATAAGAGAATATAAAAACTCTTGAACCTGCGCGAGCCTCTAAAAAAAAACGAAAATACATGTCCACAGCTGTAATCTCAAAATAAATTTTCATTTTATAGTATTTCATTTTATAATATGTATATGAACTTAGAGGGGTTTAAGCTCAAATAATTGAACATAATTCTCATATTTTGATTTACATATATTTTTGGTTAGAAAGACAGCAATTATTTCATTAGTTGGACAGTATTTTAGTTCAATTACATTTTTAGCATAAACTCCACGTACATAATGAAAACGAATACCTATATGTTTGCTCCTGGCATGATAAACTGGATTCTTGACTAAGTTCATTGCGCTCAAATTATCGCCATGAATTTGGATTGAGTTTAGATCTTCAAAAATCTTCATTTCATTTAATAATTTTTTAATATAAACTGCCTCTTTTGCTGCTTCCGACAAAGCCATGTACTAGGCCTCTGTACTGCTGAGGGCTACAGATGACTGTTTCTTGCTTTCCCAGGAAAAAGCACTGCCTCCAATAATAAATACGAAACTACTGTAGGATTTACGATCACTATCATTACCACGCCAATCTGTGCAACATATCCCTGCACTGTCCTTCCTGTTTTCGCATATGTGATGGACATTACAACTGTCACAAAAGGTTACACTTACTGGGATGCGGATTTGTCGTGGGAAAGCGGTTAAGGCCGAAGGTCATCGACTTTAAACCTATAAGTGATCGCCTGGCTGTGATCCGCATCAGAGGCAGATTTTATAACATCAGCCTTATATGTGCACACGCCCCTACCGACGAGGCTGAAGACCCTATCAAGGAGGACTTCTATGACCTCCTGGACAACGCCTACGGAGCTTGTCCTGAGTACGATGTAAAAATCGTGCTCGGGGACTTCAACGCCAAAATCGGTAAGGAAAACACCCTTGGCGGAGTGATCGGAAAGCACAGCCTCCACGATACAACAACAGATAACGGCTTCCGACTCGCTGACTTTGCGACAGCTCGTAATGCGGTGATAAGTAGCACAAGATTCCCTCGCAAGCGAATCCACACAGCAACCTGACGATCTCCGGACGGTCGAACTGCCAACCAAATCGACCATGTGCTCATTGATGCAAGGCACGCGTCAAACATCATGGATGTGCGAACATTCAGAGGGGCAAATGTCGACTCTGACCACTTCCTCGTAGCAGCAAGATTCAGAGCTCGACTGTCAGAAAGCTGCACCAGCCCATCAGGAGGAGGTTCGACATTGGGCGCCTGAGCACACCGGAGGTTGCCAGAGTCTACAGGGAGCAGCTGAGCGAAAGACTCTACGGTATGCCTACGTCGAACACAAATGCCAATAATATGTGGCTGCATTGCCGCTCAGCCATTCAGGAAGTAGCCGAAACCACCTTAGGATACCTACCACCCCCGACAAGAAACCCGTGGTATGATGGCGAGTGTGAGCAGAAAAAGGCAGCAACCGACGAGGCGTACCAAAAGGCGCTGCAGAGGAAAACCAGGGCAGCGCGAGAAGAGTGCCGAGCCAGAAGAAGGGAGGAGAAGAAACTACTGCGACAAAAGAAAAGAATCTTCGCAGCCTTCCAGCTCAAGGATATCGAGGAGTCTAGGGATAAACATAAAATACGAGCCTTTTACAAGAAAGCCAAAGGCCTTGCAGGAGGCTTCAAAAAGGGCACCCTGGCTCTTCGAAACTGCGAGGTTAATCTTGTCACCGACCCGCAGGGAATAGTGGATGTATTTAAGCAGCACTTCCAGCAGCTGCTTAACGAGCATGACTGGAGCAGATAGTGCGACGGGCAGGCGTCAATAGGGAAGGCACTATCTTTTGCAAGTCCATCCAGCTGCTAGGATACGCGGATGATATCGATATTATCGCGTGTTCTCGCCGTGGCATTGTGGAAGCATTCACGGCGATTGAAGAACAGGCGAAACGAATTGGTCTTAAGATCAATGAGGACAAAACGAAATACATGCTGTCAAGCAAAAACCAATCCGTCGCTCACCACCTGGGACAAAACATAACAACTGACAGCTACAATTTCGAGGTAGTTAAGGAGTTTGTCTACCTCGGGGCAAACGTAAATTCCACAAATGACACCACAGTGGAGATCCGGCATAGAATCGCCCTTGGCAACCGCTGCTACTTCGGCTTGTCCAAACAACTGGGGTCAAAACTCCTCACTCGAAAGACCAAAGTCATGCTTTACAAAACGCTCATTCTGCCAGTCTTGCTGAACGGAGCCGAAAGCTGGACGATAAGCAGGACAGCGGAGCTGATTTTGGGTTCTTTCGAAAGAAAAATTCTGCGCCGGATATTTGGTCCTGTCTGTGAGGAAGGTGAATGGAGAAGAAGACACAACCGCGAACTCTACGAGCTGTACCAAGATGTGGATGTAGTCCGGAAGGCAAGGATCCGTCGACTACACTGGCTCGGCCACATCGAGCGCATGGACAGCAATGCTCCAGCTAAGAGGGTCTTCGACTCCGAGCCTCCTGGTTCGAGAAGAAGAGGAAGACCGAACCTCCGGTATAAAGACCAAGTAATCGCGGATGTAAGACATCTTGCTCTTGACAACTGGAAGCAGCGTGCCCGGGACCGTCAAGGATGGAAGGCAGCTATAGCTCAGGCTCAGATCCTCCATGGATCGCAGGCCTGATAAGTAAGTAAGTAAGTAAGATGGACAAAAATTCGATGTTGTATGCAGGTATCTCAACACCTGCTTTGCTGCTGCCCAATGCTCAGCATATGATTGATTATTACTTTGCGAGAGTTTGCAAACAGAATGTAATATATCTGGCCGGGTTGGGACAGCAAGATACATTAATGATCCGATCATTGATTGATATTCCGATTGGTCCACCATCTTACAGTTTTGGCTCTCGCACTTTGTTTGATAACCAACGGGTAGGGGCACTATTGTTGTTCGACATGCCTCCATTCCGAACCGCTGAGCTGCAGCACAGGAAGAGACATCTTTTTTAGTGGTTACTAACTCACCCATATCTGACGAACAAATCATCAGATCATCAACATATTGTTGCGGAGATGCAAGCGGACGGTTAAGCTCGAATTTCGCTGTCGAAGTTCGAAAACTCTCTGGAAGCGGGGATTGGAATGATGTCAACTTCCAATGGAATTGTCAGAGCGTTCTAGAGATTTCCGAAGGGGAACTTCCAACGGCGAACGTTCGAGACGGTGGACCGAGAGCTATATAAGCGCGAACACTCGCCCTCGACATTCATTCAGTTTGTGGTATAAAACAGCGTGTGACAAGTCGGTGTGATCAACCAGTGTGAAAAGAAAAGCTTTCAATAAAGGTTTATGTATTGTGTAATAAAGTTTAAAGTGGATAGTATTGGATAATAAAGAAAAGTGGTGAAGCTACACAGATAATTGATCTGTGGTGAAAGAATTAAAAGTGTGTGTGTTTCAATTTCAATAAAAAGGACAATTGTAGTTTATCGCAATCCAGTGGTGCGAACCCTATTTGGTGTGGGGATCGAATAAATACGTAACTTTTGATGTCAGAAGTGGGATTGCGAGTAAACGAGTGGAACTTTATTTGAGTTGTGAAGTGAATTATTGCAAAAGTGAGAAAATGGTAAAATTGGAAAAGTTGACCATTGAACAACTGAAAAGAAAGCTGGATGCTCGGGAATTATCCACAGTGGGAAGTAAAGCCAACCTGGTGGAGAGACTGTGATCAGCGTTGCAGGAAGAAGGTTTCGACTGGGAGAATCACGAGTTCGGGGTGGAGAAGCCGTCGACATCCACTGAGCCAGCGTTCGATATGCAGCAAATTCTGGCGGCTATGAATGCTATGAGTGCTGGAGGAAAATTCCACTTTCCTGAGCCAGAAACTAGAGAAACTGGAGGAAAATTCCGCTGCCGTAAGTAGAAAGTTGGAGGAAAATTCCACTTCCATAGGGCAGAAATTAGAGAAGTTGGAGACTTTAGAAGAGATGCTAGAGTACAATCGAGAAAGCTTGAGAGACATCCAGCAAGCCGTCAACGATCGGTTCCAGGGCGTCGAAGAGAGAATCGATAAACTGGATAAGAAAGTTCTGGATCTTGAAAATAACCAGGAAAAGAGGATCGAGACACTGGACAAGAAGGTTCTAGATCTCGAAAATAATCAAGAAAATATAATCGAGACCTTGGAATCGAAGTTCGACAAGAAGGTTCTGGAAATCGAGAAAACCGTCCAGAACGTTCAGCGTCAAGGAATCGTTGTACCGACTGCAGCATCGAAATTCACAGCTCCCAACTTTGACGGCACGAGCGCATTTAACGTCTTTAAGCTCCAGTTCGAGACAACAGCGGAACGGAATCAATGGGGAGAAGAAGATCGTGTGGCCGCTCTAGTAATTTCACTTAAAGGCGAAGCAGCTGGTGTTCTACAGACCATCCCGGAGACCCAGAGAAGGAACTACACAGCCATATAGGAAGCTCTTCATCGAAGATACGGCAGTGAGCACATGCAGGAGATGCACAAGCTGGAACTTAAAGGGCGCAAGCAGCGTGGAAACGAGACCATCCAACAGTATGCTGCTGACATCGAGAGGCCATCCAATCTTGCCTACGCGGACGTTCCAGTTGATGTGGTGGAGAAGCTAAAAACGGATTCTTTCATCCAAGGGCTAAGGGACCCCGACATGCAACGAAGCTTGATTCTCCTGCCGAAGACATCTTTCAAGGAGACAGTTGCCAGCGCTCTCGCATGTGAAACATCGATCTTGATATGCCGACCTTCCATCAAACTACGGCGCATATCTCAAGACCGGGATAGTTCCAGAACACCAATGGCAAGTAGGAGTCGCTCGTTCCCAGGTAGCTGCTATATCTGCGACCAGCAGGGGCACATTGCAAAAGACTGTCGTCTGCGGAGAAAGCGTCCTTCCAGCAAATTGTGGCGTAGTTCCAGAGAAACAACGGTGAGTAGGAGCTGCCCGTTCCCAGGTAGATGCTACATCTGCAAAGAGCAGGGGCACATGGCGAGAAATTGTCATCTGAAAAGAAGGCGTTCGAGGTTTGATTCGCGAAAAGGAGAACATGCGAGAGCACGCGAATACCGGAAGGGAAGCAGCCATAGAAATGCGGATGCATTAACGAGCCGAACTCGAGGCGTTGAATGCAAGCATTGTTCACGTGCGGAAACCAAAGAAGAGGTCACCGATATCCGTCGTTTCCATGTGCTGCCAGAAGATGCTTGGAGTGCCGAGAAGGTTGGAAGAAAGCAGCGAGAGGATGCCGATCTGGCAGTCATCATTGACTACCAAGAACGAGGTTTTCGACCAACTTGGCAGCAAATATCCAGCGAAAGCCCAATCGTGAAAGCTTACTGGGCTCAATGGCAGAGTTTGAAACTGAAGAACGGCTGCCTCTACCGCAGTTGGGAAAGTGAGGACGGGAACATTGTAAACGATCTGCTGGTAATTCCGAAAGGACAAATCGAAGGGGTCATCCGAGAATACCACGAGGGACCAAGCGGGGGTCATCTTGGTGTTAACAAGACTGTAGAAAAGATCAAGAGACGTTTCTACTGGGTAGGATGCCATGAGTCGGTTACGCGTTTCATTCGCAGGTGTGAACAGTGTGCGAAGGCAAAGGGTCCAGTTAGGAAAACTCGAGGAAATATGCAGCAGTACAATGTTGGAGCACCGTTCGAACGTATCGCAATGGACATTGCAGGCCCATTCCCAACGAGCAACGCTGGAAACAAGTACGCGCTAGTGGTGATCGATTACTTCAGCAAGTGGCCTGAGGTGTTTTGCATCCCGAACCAGGAAGCCAAAACCATTTCGGATGCATTCGTGAATAACTGGGTTTCGCGTTATGGAGTACCAATGGAACTGCACTCAGACCAAGGGAGAAACTTCGAGTCGTCGGTGTTCAAAGAACTCTGTGACATGCTAGGTATCAGAAAGACGCGGACAACACCATTACATCCACAATCTGATGGCATGGTCGAAAGGTTCAACCGGACGATGGAGGAATACCTGAGAAAAGTCGTCGTCGGAGATCAGAAGGACTGGGATGAACATCTTCCCCTTTTCTTAATGGCATACCGTTCGGCACAGCACAATTCAACGGTAACAACACCCGCCGAAGCCATTTTTGGAACTGATCTCCGACTTCCATTGGACTTGAAGTTCGGCGTGGTACTACCGACAACTAGCGGCAGGGAAGACTTCGTAACCGAAAAGAAAGAACAGCTGAACTCTATCCATCAGTTCATCCGGGAGCAACTGAACTGGGTCAGCGATAAAATGAAGGCGCGATACGACTTGAGGGCGAATTCTTCTGGATTCGAGACCGGACAATTGGCCAGCTCCAATTTCAATTCCCTTTAACATATCTGGCTGCTTCATATAGATGCCATCCTCAAGCTCGCCATTGAGGTAAGCGGTTGAAATGCCGAGTTGATGTAAGTGTAACTCTAGTTCAGCCGCTATAGCTAGCACCATCCATATCGTCGCATATCTTACAACAGGGGAAAACGTTTCTTCATAACTAACACCGCATTTCTGACCGCATCCTTTAGCAACTAGTCTCGCATTAAAACGTTCGATTGCTCCCTTTGTGTCCCGATTGCATCCATCTGCATCCAATCGTTTTGTGATTTGAAGGTAACTCAACTGGCTCCCATGTATGATTGTATACCAATGCGCCATACTACTCTGCTAGTGCCTTTTGCCATTCCATGCCTTGCTCACTAGCAAGAGCTTATTCTATTGTTGCCGGAACTTTCACATTATCGTCATTTAGCAAGTTTACAGAGTCGATATGCATTTTAGGTGTTTGCCAACCGCCTTGATTAGTGCGTATTAGTCTAACTGGTTTGTTTTTGAGAACAGCAGTTTTATTTTTTTTATTTGTTTGTTCATCATTAACGAGCTCATCATTTCCGCTCTTATCAATTTGACTGTTCTTAATGTCGTTATCATTGTCATTGTCAAAGCCTTTGTTATTAGTAATAATATGTCTTGTTGCACTCTGCAGATCAACAGTTAGAGTATCTGTTGAAGACTCAACAAAATACACGTCACCGCTTACGATGATCTGTTTACTCAATTTCTCCAGTAATCGATATGCCTTGGCTGTATCAGCATATCCAATCAGGATGCACTCTCTACCCTTTGGACGAAACTTTTTATGCTGCATTTTGTCAAGTGCTATCGGTAGGCATCCAAAGATCCGGAGATGATCGACTGCAGGCTTGCGCCGAGACCATAACTCATATGGTGTCGTATGTGCAACAACTTTTATAGGAGATCGGTTGCGAAGTTAAGCAGTTGTTTGAATTGCCTCTGCCCAAAATTCTTCGCCCAGATTGGCGCTAAGGATCATGCTACGTGCCATTTCGACTAGCGTACGGTTCATCCGTTCCGCTACACCGTTTTGTTGTGGTTTTTGAGGTACCGTTAGTTGCCTGACAATGCCGCTTTGTTCTAGAAATATATTAATATATATATCGTTGTTTATATATTCCTTACCATTGTCACTGCTAAGTTCCTTTTTGTTTATGTTTCCCAGTTTGGCGCTAGTTACATGCTCTAACGCCCAATACTTTCCCCACACTTGCTCTTTTGTTCAGCAAAACAACAAATGTATTGTTGATCTTTGCGGTTTCTCTCTCCAACTCTATCTTTGAAAGAAGATAAAGCTGGAGCGGATTACCAAGTAGCAAGGACAGTCTTGTTCCGTCTTTTGTCTTGTATACTTGTCTAAAATATTAATAAAGTTCGTGTTGTACAGTTTCTTGTGTTTTATTGTATGACCAATGTCATACGTATTATAACTGGCGCAGTCTCAAGCCGATCTTGTGGGAATAAAGACCTGTAGAATACTAGTGTTGCTTTTAATCTTTATATACATAATTACCTCCTTGTAGCAAGCACGCGATTCCCCCATCTCAACATCCACAAGGGTATTTGGCGGTCTTTTGATCAATCGACCACCAACCAGATTGATCACATTGCGATCGACGCCAGACACTCCTCCTGTATTCTCGCCGTACGAACCTTTCGAGGGGCCAACATCGACTCGGACCACTACCTTGTTGTAGCCAAGATACGAATGAGGATATCTAGAATGCTTAGGAGTCGAGTACAACTACGTAAGTTTGATGTCGGAAAGCTACAATCGCAAGAGACTTCCAGAATCTTTGCCGATCGTGTCTCCTCCAAGCTCTCTCAAAATCCGCCCACAGCAGCACAAGCAATAGAGCAGGAATGGACGCCTTGCCAGAGCGCCATCAGAGACGCTGCCGCAGAGGTGCTGGGTTTCAAACCGCCCCCATCTAGGAACCCCTGGTTCGATGAACAATGCGAACAAGCTCATGCAGCACAACAGAAGGCATATAAAGCCATGCTGCAAGGACGGACGAGAGCTGCTCGCGAAATCGATGAACAAAAGAGGAACACACGTTTTTCAGAAGAAAGAAATGTAAGCACGGAAAGCGTGAGATCGAGGAGATGGAGAGATGCTTCCGCAGGAATGACTCCCCTAAGTTTTACAATAAGGTAAAACGAATATGCCATGGCTACAAAGCCAAAGCGGCGGCCTGCAGGGATGGAAATGGAGAACTGGTAGTAGAGTCGCAGTCGATGCTGAGGATTTGGAAAGACCACTTCTGCAGACTGTATAACGGCGATGATAGACAAGATATCGCTGTCAGGCAGAACGAGCCATTCGCAATGGACCACGAAGTAACAGAATTCAGTCCACCCGACCTAGACGAAGTCAAAATAGCGATATCAAGACTTAAGTCTAATAAAGCCGCGGGCGCAGACGACCTGTCTGCTGAGCTTCTTAAGGCTTCTGGAGATGAGCTGGTAAGGTGCATGCTCCATCTAATTTGCAAGGTATGGTCGGAGGAAAGCATGGCCGATGAATGGAATCTCAGCATCGTTTGCCTTGTCCATAAGAAAGGAGACCCCTATAACTGCGCCAACTATAGGGGAATAAGTCTCCTTAACATCGCATATAAGATCTCTCTGCCGTATTGTGTGAACGCCTGAAACCATTTGTGGATATCCTGATCGGCCCTTATCAGTGTGGTTTCAGGCCAGGTTAATCCACAATAGACCAAATATTTACGCTACGGCAGATCTTGGAGAAGACCCAGAAATACCAAATCAACACTCACCACCTCTTCGTCGATTTCAAGGCTGCATATGACAGCGTGTATAGAGATGAGCTATACAAAGCCATGTCCAGTTTTAACATCCCTGCCAAACTCGTCCGACTGTGCAGGATGACAATGGAGAATTCTCGCTGCTCCATTAAGGTAGGTAATGAGCAAACCGAGACCTTCGATGTGCCGTGGTGCAGAGGTTAACATCATCGGCCATCTAGCGGAAGGTTTATAGTTCAAATTCGTTTCATAGCCAAGAAAAAGCAATTCCTATACGGAAAAAAGTATGCAACACAGTTTTGAATGGAAAGTGACCAAACGTACTGCTGCGGGCATAACACTCACAGTATGTGGTCAATTGAAATGCATCCTCTGCGTATGCAATACTAACACCAAAAGTGCATGAACGTATAACTGAGAATTATAACCAACGCGAAATTTGGTCGGCTCTCGTCCTATGTGGGACAAACCACCCCTGAGAGTAGTCAACGAACATCTACGACCCAAAAACCACTGCACCCCGTTTAGGTTGTGTGTGGAAACATCATCCTGCGCGAAACTTTCCCCCACCCTGTTACCTTCGCTAACACAACGTTCAATGCGTTATAAGGCCTAAGCCTTGAGTGTGCGTGTGACTGTATAAAAAAAAAAACAAGTGGCGCGCTGTCATGCATCTTTTTCAACATCGTGCTTGAAAATATCGTGCAAGAGTCACTGGCCAACACAAGAGGTACGATTTATTTCAAGACTACGCAATTGCTTGCGTACGCCGACGACATTGACGTGATTGGACGGACACAGCAAGACGTCGATGAGGCATTTGTAAGCATTGTGGGAGAAGCGGCTAAGATGGGTCTCAAGGTTAATGAGGGTAAAACCAAACATCTGCTTTCATATAAAAGAGACGGACAACAACGGCGTATTGGACAGAACGTCACCATGGGCGGCTATAACTCTGAAGTGGTCAAGGAATTCGTCTACCTTGGCTCACTGTTGACCAGCGACAACAACACCACCGCTGAGATAAAACGCAGACTCGCTCTTGCCAACCGTTGTTTCTTTGGGCTCAAGAGGCAACTGAGAAGTAGAGCCCTCTCTCGGAAAACCAAGGTGACACTATATAGGGCCTTAATCATCCCAGCCGTCCTTTACAGCCCAGAGGCTTGGACCTTAACAAAAGCGGATGAAGATGCCCTTAGTCGTTTCGAGAAGAAAATTCTGCGCACTATCTACGGTCCCGTTTTTTCAAACGGTGTATGGAGGAGAAAATATAACGAAGAGCTGTACGGGTTGTACAGCGACATCGGCCTGGTACGACGTCTACGGATACAGCGTCTAAGGCTATATAGGGCGCATGGAAAATACAGCTCCGACCCGAAGAGTCTTCGAATCCTACACGGCCGGAAGGCGCGGCAGAGGAGGGCCGCATCAACGGTGGCGCACGCAGGTGGAAGGGGACCTTAACCAACTGGGCGTGCGGCGCTGGAAACAGCTGGCCAAAGACCGTGCCAGCTGGAGACGCTTGTTGGTTGAGGCCCAGGTTCACCACGGACTGTAGCGCCACCTAAGTAAGTAAGTAAGTTTACATAATTATACTTGTATAAATATATAACTCGCTCAACCATACGTTTATAGTTTTAAGGACATTCAAGACCTCGGATTTTTGTTGTATGAAGTACACGTGCACGTATCTTGACTTATCGTCTATCATGGAAACAAAATACCGCGAACCCCCGGGGGAGTTAACATCTATTGGACCGCAATTGGGGTACATACAAAACCTCTCGTAATTTAATCACCGCATTTTTTGTTTAGATTTTAACATCACCATGACCCAATGGCATCGATTGTTTTTTATCCAGCAAGAATTATAGTATCTTTAAAAACTTCAAGAGTGACAAATATTTCTCGATTCGAGCACATGTGCGTTGTAGCGCCACTATCCAAACACCCCTCTTTTTTACCCAATGTGACGAATGATTTTTCGCTATCAGTTACATGTTTTCGACAGTTCGTTTTGTGTCTGCACTCCGCTGCAATGTTTCCCTTTCTACCACGATTATAACACTTTATGTTAATAAGTTTGTCTCCCTTCTTCTTACCCATGTATCTGTCATTGATTTTGTGTTTGTTGCTTCTGTTTGAACAGTGGGCATTAATTTTACCGTTGGATGCAGTGCTCAAGAACGCTTGTACAATAACTCCTGTTGCAACTCTATACCGATCTCAGATAGTTGATCAATTATACTTGCGAAATTCGTGATGTATTGCTGCATGCCTTCATGTTCAATCATATATCACCTTCATGACTGGACCGGCAGGTTGATGAATTTTCTTCAGCGTTTTCCAAGCTCAAATGTTCAAATGTTTTTATATTCTCTTATGATGTGTTGACAAACACAACCTGGACGGAGTGCAGTGGTTGGGGTCGTTGATGTTCGTTCATTACTCTCAGGGATGGTTGTCCTAGACCTATGTAGATAGGACGAGAGCCGACCAAATTCCGCGTTGGTTAATCAGTAGTAATTCGTTCAAGCACTTTTAGTATTGCATACGCAGAGGATGAATTTCGGTTGACCATATACTGTGAGTGTTATGCCTGCAGCAGTACATCTGATCACTTTCCATTCACAACTGCGTTGCATACTTTTTGTCCGTGTAGGAATTACACGCTATGAAGCGAATTTGAACCATAAGCCTTCCGCTCGGCGGTCGATGATGTTAACCACTGCACCACGGCCACCCCCGCTGCAGCTTTTTGAGGCTTTTACGGATAGTATTATTGCCGCAAGTGCCTTCTCATTCCCCGTAGTCCAATTTGCAAATTCTGCACTTTTCTCATCCCGTGGATGATCTATCTCAGTTGACACGCATGCCCAGAGTTCCTGATGAACTAGCACACTTTTCATTTGTACACACCAAGTGTCGTAATTGTTTTCATCAAGTTTATCTATATTGTACATAGCGCTCACCATTTTAATGTTTATTTCACAGAGAATTACCTTATCGCATAGTTTTCTAAAGCACTATTCAATTTTAGATTACAACGACCGCGCTCTGGGCCCATAACCTGTTGGGCGCAACCAAGATTTCGTCCGACAAAGTAGAAAAACAAACGTCTGATTTCAAAGAAGTCACAAATAAGAAAAAGGATTTTATTTTGGATATGTCCTACTTATGCTCAACTTAAAACTAAGTAAATATATGAGGGTATATAACAAAAAGCTTTTTGTACATTGTACATTGTGTTGCCGTTGCCTAATTGTATGGATTGTATTACAATCTCATCAGAGGGAGTAAGCCAGAAATGTGTGGGCACGTTTCTCGCGAAGTAAGGGTGGGGTTTCTTGCGTACAGATACCCATCAAAAACATTTTCCGCTCCATCCCTCCCTCTCCCGAATTTTTACCCTTCAGTTTGGTCCGTTGTTTCCTTTTGAGGGTGGCCTCGGTGCATACGTGGATCAGGAGGATCCTGCGGTATCGTGGTCCTACTCTCTTGAGGGGGCAACAAAGCAGGTAAGACCGGACGGACGGCCCGGCACCAAGGGCGGACGACCCACAAACGACAAGTTAACTGCCCAACGACGGCGGACGGGGGGACCAATACCAAAAGCAGGGACGGACGGTCCCCAACGCCGACCACTGGGACGGAATTGTTTGGGCTAAAAGAAAAATTTCATCCCAAATAAGTAAAGTGTCGCCTGAAAGCTAATAAGTGTGAAACCCCCAAAAATAATTGTGAACCCACAGTATAAACTGTTGTCTCGCCCCTATATGTTCGAACGAAAAAAAATATTGTAAACATTTAAATAGTAAGTGGGTAGCTCGACATTTTCAATGGCTACCGATCATTACAAACCCGAAAACAAAAGAGTGCTTGAGTGCGTATAGACCTCCGGGTTGTTCGGGGAAGGGGCTTAAACTTAACTTTTAATTACTTTTAGTAAAACCGGGCTGGTGGATGCTACCGTTACCGAGGACAACTACCTTTCCCAACAGGAGCTGAATGGAGTGAATGTGGAGGCTATTGGAACTCTGGAGGAGATTTCCTTTGTTCCGATGGCCAAATACACTGGGGAGAAATCTTGCACACCACCATAAGTTTCAACCGCCAAAAGGACAGGGCGGCGAAAAAGCCAATAATTTATCTTAATTGAGGAGAAAAGGAAATTTAAGAATCCCAAAAACTAAATTGAAAATAAGTGTGACGAGGAGTCACCAGGTTGGATTAAACTCGTCAAACCCGGGAGTTTAATCCAAAATAAAGATGGCCGAATTCGCCCCAACTATGTGCGTGTGTGCGAACCGGTTGGAGGGATGAACGTCACTGAGAGGAATTTTCAAAGTGAGAGGACGTCAGTGAGTGGATGGTAGTGGCCACCACCATAAAGCAGAGCTTACTTACTTACTTAACGGGCGCTACAGTTCGGGGTGGCCCTGGGCCTCAACCAACATGCCTCTCCACCTAGCACGATCTTTTGCTAGTGTTTTCCAATGCCGCACGCCCAGTTGGTTGAGGTCCCTTTCCACCTGTGGGCGCACCTTATGTGCGGCCGTCCTCTGCTTCTTCGTCCCTCGGGGTTGGATTCAAAGACTCTACGGGCTGGAGCTGTGGTGTCCATTCGCTCTACATGGCCTAGCCATCTTAGGCGTTGGATCCGTAGACGCCTGACTAGACTCATGTCGCTGTACAACCCGTACAGTTCGTGATTGAATCTTCGATCAAAATCTTCGTGCGAAAATCGCACGCAGAATCTTTCTCTCGAAGCGACCAAGGATTTCCTCAGAGCAGAGCAAAGAGCAAAAAAATAAGGAAAAAAGGAAAAAAATATATATAAGACAAATAAGGCACGTGAGGAAGGAGGAGTTGCCGAAGCATTTACCATCCCCCGCATATTTTTTCACATATTTCATTTTTCTTTTAATCGCCTCTCGGATAACCCGCTATCCCTAATTATTGAGCTCATCTTGGAAACCGCGGCTCCCACTACGGACACCGAGAAACCCGCATTCTGGCGAAACGGAAAACCATAAGTCCCCAATAAAAGCGTTCCTCTCATTTCTAAACGAACCTGATCGTTCTGTTTTTGGTTTTCGTAGTTTTCGCAAAACTACGTGGCGCCCTGTGTGTCCCGACTGTCCAATCTCCGAACCCATCCCTCAGGAGCTAGCCGTGTGCGCACTGAATGCGCACATATGTTCACATATGCACTATTAGTAATCAAAAAAATCGTTACGATTCTAAGCACGGTTGGGAGTTTCGTCAAAATCCTCTACGCCAAACTCTCAGATACTTCAGCTAGCTAAATAGACTTTAGAGTAGGAGTAGGATCATTAGAGAAAGC
Source organism: Eumerus sabulonum (assembly GCA_951905685.1). Taxonomy (NCBI): domain Eukaryota; kingdom Metazoa; phylum Arthropoda; class Insecta; order Diptera; family Syrphidae; genus Eumerus; species Eumerus sabulonum. Next base: position 92,856,802 of record OX645060.1, read on the forward strand.
TCTAGATGCAGCCTTCAAAAATGCTTGTCCTCTAGTAAACAGTAAGAAACCCCTTCTACCCAGTGAAATGAGAATTTATCAAAAATCAGAAATATGACAATATTTGCTACAGGTATACGTCCTGGAGGCCATACTAGGACTGCCGTAAGATTTACAAAAAGCCATCAGAAAAGTCGAACCCCAATCGTGTACAAAATACTGTCAGTCCAACCTGAGAGATATGGCCAGAATGGGTAAGATACTGTCCAAGTGACACTCATCCCCATCGTATATCAAACGAGGGGCCGGAATATGGACAAACTCAGCTATGGAATCCTTGGAACTCCTGATTCACACCCACTTCCCTTGCTTCACTGACCATGTTGACTCCTCTATACGGGCCATAAATTAACAATCTCGAAACAAATTAATGCAATCCTCACCACAGAAAAGGTTTCCTGGGTTATAAGCAGTTTCTTCTCGGCGGCATTATCCCTTCATGCTACGCGTCATTCCCACCCAGGTGGCGATCTTCCGATCTGCCGTCTCCTGAAGAAAGATTCGTGTAGTCTTCATTCCAAAAGTTGGAAAAAGAGGTAACGAGTTAGCCAAAGATTTTCGCACTATCAGTATATCATAAAAAGACGTTCAGTTTCTAGGCGTTATTCTACATGACGGCCCCATCAGATGTAATAAAGCCAAACATCGAGAATATTCTCGACACAATCGAGCATATTTCAAGTAAAAGTGCTAGCGATCCGGGAAGCGTGCGAAATACTCAATGAAGCCCGCCCCAATTACAGGCCCAAGCCGGAATGTGAACACCCCCTTCACATCCCTTCGGTTTCGCTAATTGCACTCTTACGCGCATAGTTGGGCAGCCACACCAACTTGTCTACCTACCTATCTGCAAACAGATTGCCCAAATTCAAAACAGCATACACAATTTCAGTAAGAAATAATCTAGCAATAATGATATCCATTCTGGATTTCAGGAGCCTTCACTGAATTCCAGCCAGAATTATTTCAGACCAAGGCGCAGAATTTACTTCTTCTGTCTTCATTATAATAACTTGAAACAACCTTAATCAATCTAATATAAAATTAAGAAGAAGCTACAAATTAAAGAATATTAAATATAATAACGTGCCTGACTAACTCAATAAATTAAATGAGTTTCAAGCAGAATTATTTCCCTCCACTTAAAACAAAGGACTCTGTGGCGCAGTGGTTAGTGTGCTGAACTACGACTGTTTATTTCGCGGCGTTTCTCTTCGGCGGGGTACTGGCAGTACTCGTAGTATATTTGCCATGAAAAGGCTTCTCGACTTACGCTGTTCGGAATCGGCATTAAACCAGGGATAAAGAATTCTTTATCCCTGCATTAAACTGTAGGTCCTCTTCACCTGTGCAAAAAATAAATCACACACAGCATGGGTGATTGAGAGAACCTTAACTCTGGTCCTACATGGGCTGTAACGCCACCAAAGAAAAAGATTAAGAACAAAACACAAAAGCAGATAGAGACTATTTTAAACAAATTAAAACAGAGCAGAGAAACAGTCAGGATTATTAATTTATAGAAAAGAATATAGAAGACATAAATTAACCCCGTGAATCAGTAAAGATAATTCTAAGAACAATATGGAAGCTACATTCCTTACTATTATACTAACAATCAAAAGCTTCATAAATCAAAAATAAAAAGAAGACGTACATTTCATATTCACAAATCGCAGCCTACAAATAACGATGACCACACAGCAGAAAATCGAAGTATAAGGTGTAACGAACAATCAAGGACAATGAAACTAGGAACGGGCAAGATAATAAGAGCGTACAGAAGCCTAATTCACATCATAAGAATAGAGAAATACCAAGAAAATGTGAACGCTATAAGGAACTCCTTAATGATTTCTAATAAAACAGATCACCTTAACAACATTAAAATAAAGCACTAATAATTACAAGAAAACTTAAAACACCAAACTTAATGTCTTTCCTTCAAAAACACATCGTTTTCTTATATTTCCTTTTATTACCTATCCCAGTTAAAAATAAAGGACTTCACATTAAATCCTTTTGTGTCCCCAACCAAAATGAAGACCAATGTTTTGAAAATAATTGTGAGCAAATAGAAAAAAACGTTATACTCTAGAGAAGGAATGAGTCCACTTTCCAACATGGTAACAAGTTGCTTAAAGTTGTACCTAATGATCAGTTATTGCTGTGACGCGTTGATCTTCTATTCATTTCTCTTCGCAGTTTCTTTTTGAACGTACAGCTGCACGGGTCGGCATAAAAAAAAGTGATCATTCTTTTGAGTGAAAAAAGTAATTTTTAGGGTTCCCTACCCAAAGGGTAAAACCGACCCTTATACTAAGACTTCGCTGTCCGTCCGTCTGTCACCAGGCTGTATCTCATGAACCGTAATAGTTAGGCAGTTGAAATTTTCACAGATGATGTATTTCTGTTGCCGCTATGATGAATATTTAAGGGGGTTCCCATACAACAGACATAATTTTCATCTAAAAAATCCCCTTGATCACATATCGACCTAAGGTTAGTCGGCAATATCCCAGCAAACTTCCCAGCTTTGATCCTTTTTGTGTCTTTGATGCATTAATCCTAGCTGCAACCCTTTCTTCTGTAATTACGAACAACCAATAATAAATACCCTTTAAACTTTGATGTTCCCTATTGTGTCACTGCTGTTAGCGCCATCTATACGAGAAAACCTATAAATAACTATGTAGTCTCATCTAACGTCTTATTATGTTCGGCTAAAGATTCTATGTAAAAATAAAGGCGTGGCTTTCGTTCTTTTTCCGGCATTGCTGATCGCTGCCACCACGAGACAAGGTCTAAGTTTTTTTATTGCGATAAGGTGCGACATAATTTGGTCCTTCGAGCCAGATCAACTGGCTATAAAATAAAAAATAAAATCGGCGGAAATTTGGAGAGGTCGGGGCAGAATACACGGATCCTGTTTGAATTGGAATAAAGCACGCGGATGGTTCTACGGGTAAAATTGAACGGCTGGCAGTGGATTGAATTCAGCAATCGAACAAGTGGAACATTTGAGCTGGAATATCGCACACGTGGATGGTCCTACGAATAAGGCTGAGCGGCTGGCAGTGGATTGGATTCAGCAATCGAGTAAGTGGAATATCTGAGCTGGAATATCGCAGTGAGTACACGCATTTAGTTTTCCTTATTGCACCTTGAGATATATATCATATACAATACGAGTATCTATATATAAGAGATGGAGATTCTACGCAAAAAGCGTGGTGTGCTCAAAGGTAGTCTCACACGGCTTGAGAAACTAGTAGCAGAGGAAAATGAGGGAAGTGTGTCAGCAATAGATGCACAAGTAAAGCTAGAGAAGGTAGAAGAACTTATGAAGGCATTTGAGAATGTCCAAATAGAAATAGAGATGCAATTGACAGATGAAGAGGTGGAGAATGAAGTCAGTGTGAGGGAAGAGTTTGAGGCAAAATATTACAGCATTAAGGGAAGGTGCTTAAAAGCATTGTCACGCGGTTCTCACATAGCAGAATCGACAGTCATCAACACATCTGCGCCAGGTGGATCTAGGAACACAGGCGAGGATCCTTCGTTTCGCTCAACTAATGAGCATGATATAATTCTCCAACAGTTGACCGAAAGTCAAAACGCTATTGCCGCAGCACTTGCATCTATTTCCGATAATGATCGTTTTGCTAGAAGTCACTCTGTTTCTAAATTGCCTACATGTCCACTCCCTACGTTCAACGGGGACTTTAGGGAATGGCCAACATATTAGGATTTATTCAAAGCAATCGTGCACAGTTCAGGTAGTCTGTCAGGGGCTCAGAAGTTGCAGTATTTAAAGCTATCTTTGACGGGTGATGCAGCGTCCATTCTTAAGCACACCAATATTTCTGATGCGAATTATGAGCAGGCATGGAGCGATCTTTGTGCTATGTACGACAAGGAGAAGGTGATCGTGAACACACATATGAAAACTATTATGGAGCTGTCTGATATTGGCCACAACCCCAATGCATTAGACATTAGTAGGCTTCGTAATACGGTCAATGAATCCGTTTCCGCCTTAAAGCCTTTGGGATTACCTGTCGACCACTGGGACGCCTGGCTAATATACGTAGTGTCTTCGAAATTAGATGCGGTGTCAAGGAAACTATGGGCAAGGTTCTCGGCGTCAAATGATAAACCAGTTTTTAGGGATATTTTGGATATCCTTACGAACAGACAGTTTGAGCTCGAAGCATTTTCACACAAAAGGGTTCCCAAGACATTGACAACCAAAACAAATCGTCAGTCAGTACTAGCAGCGGTCTCTTCAATGTGTCCCATGTGCAATGGTTCTCATTTTGTAGCATCGTGCCCTCAATTCTGCGAAATTGATTTGAAAGGGAAACGAAACTTTATCGCTCAAAAGGGTCTGTGTTATAACTGTCTGAACACAGGGCACTCCGTAAAGACTTGCAATTCAGGGACCTGCCGAAAGTGTAGAGCACGACATCACACTCTTATACACACAGAAGTCAGGTCTAGTTCAAGGGCACAAAGCAGTTTAGATGACATTAAGGTTAAACAAATACAGGATCAAGCATTAGAGAAGCCAAGGGCTGTATTGTCTGTGAGGAATGATAAGCAGGTTCCAGACTTAAAGGGGCATGATTTGCTTCCTACGGCCATCGTTTTGATGCAAAACCGATTTGGACAGTTTAAACCATGTAGGGTTCTCTTCGATTCCGGGTCCCAGGTAACGCTAATAACAGAAGCATGTGTACATTATTTGGGATTAACACGGCAGAAATGCTCATTGGCTATAAGTGCTGTAGGTGATTCTGAAACTAAGGCGAGAGGAAAGGTTTCATTGAACATTAAATCAAGGACATGCGATTTTTGTTTGAATTCATAAGCAGTTATGTTGAGCCGTATCACTAATTTTATACCCCAGAAAAGAGTTTCGTACAACCCCTCGTCACAATTGGAGAACATCGAGTTGGCAGATCCTAGTTTCTGCGAACCAGGCCCAATAGACATATTACTTAAATCTAATATATTGCTTAAGGTGTTAAATGGCGGTCAAATATGCGACGATAGCAGCCAGCTGATTGCTCAAAATACCAAGTTTGGGTGGCTTTTGGCTAGCGAAGTGGAAGGATCTGACAGCGGACAATTAAGTACGTTACATGCGATGGGACATGGAGCATGGACAATCTCATGCAGCGTTATTGGGAAATATAGGAACCTAGGCCTTCATCACGCTATCTTTTTAATTATCATCCTTGTGAGACTCATTTTAAAACTCACTACAGGAGGAATGCAGAAGGGCGTTTCGTTGTTAGGCTTCCATTTAAAGATTCGGCGAAAATCGACGGTGATTCTCGATGTTTGGCAGAAAAAAGATGAAGGTCCATGGAAAGGCGATTTGCTAGAGATTATGAACTTCGTCTGCAATACACAGCATTTATGGCGGAATACGAGGCTCTAGGTCATATGGTTGAGGTACATGTAGAACCGGAAGGTGACAAGGGTTACTATTTACCACATCACTCGGTGATTAAAATAGACAGTACTACTACACGGTTAAGGGTTGTTTTCGATGCTACTTGCACTCCGTCTGGTGGAAGCTCATTGAACTCGCAATTGCTTACGGGACCAATGCTTCAAAATGACCTGATGACCATTCTCATACAATTTAAACTCAATCCTATTGCCTTAAGTGCAGATATTGCCAAAATGTATAGGCAAATTTTGATTCATCCAGATGATAGGAAATATCAGCGGATCCTTTGGAGAAATTCCCCCGAAGAGCCAATGAAAACGTATGAATTGACGACAGTTACTTACGGAACAGCACCAGCATCATTTTTGGCTACAAGATGCTTAGCTTCACAGTTAGGAAATGGGCATCGAATTCAAGGGATTTGTTGGAGGAGATTCCACTTGAAAGAAGGGAGCCGGAATGGGTATGGTCCGTGGAGGATAATCGACCGGTGAAGACCTTAGATTTGCGATGGCATCCGGTAACGGACTGTTTTAGCTTCAAGGTTGATGTGAGAGAGGTTTCATGCTACACTAAAAGAAATCTTATGTCAGAGACTGCGCGGATATCTGATCTTCTAGGATTTTTAGCACGCTACCTGATAAGATATAAGATATTATTACAGAATGTGTGGCAGGAAGGGTTAGAATGGGATGACCAGATTTCAGTGAGGCTGATTGAAAAATGGCAAGAACTGAGGCGTAAAATCAAGGAATTGGAGTATCTGTCGCTTCCAAGATATGCTCCCCATAATAGATCAACTCTGGAGATGCATGGATTTTGCGACGCATCTGAAGTAGCATACGCTGCTGTCGTTTATTTGCGGAGTGTTACGGAATCCGGGGAAGTGATAACTAGCTTTGCGGCAGCAAAGACGAAAGTGGCTCCTTTAAAGCCTAGCTTGGCGTTGCCCAGACTGAAACTGTGTGCAGCAAGTCTTTTATCCACCTTAATAGCAAAAATACAAGAAAGTAAGGGCCACTCTGATATACCGGTCTATGGATGGACGGACTCTACCATAGTTCTCCATTGGCTAAATGGTCATCCCCGAAGGTTCGCGACATTCATAGCAAATCGTATATCAGCTATCACTAGCATTATTCCTGCTGACCGGTGGCGGCATATAAAGGGAGAGGCTAATCCTGCAGACTGCGCAACAAGGGGAGTAGGGGCGGAACACCTCATAAATCATTCATTGTGGTGGAATGGACCAGACATCGTTCTTCAGAATCCCTCCCTACCTGGGACCTTTCCTAGCTATTGCGGCGATAAGCAACGTTTAGAGGAAAGGAAAATAGTGCTTGCGGCTATGTCTAATGAACTAGGTGATGCAGATTATATTTTGAAAAGGTATTCGAGTCCTGGGCGGCTCCTAAGGATTACTGCGTTATTCTTACGTTTTAAATATAATCTACAAACAAAAATTAAGACTCAGCGTAGAACGGGATGGCTTATGACTGAGGAATTGAACCAGGCCATGAATATCTTGGCAAAAGAGGAGCAACATTAGCACTTTTCCGATGTAATTGCTGCTCTTCTAGAGGGCTTGCCGCTCAAGGTGAGTCAACTTTTAAAATTGCATCCTGTTCTTGACTCTGACGGACTACTGCGTGTTGGTGGACGGATTGACGCCGCTCCATTGGGATATCATCGGAAACACCCCTTAATTCTTCCCAGCTCATCACCCCTCACTAAGCTACTTATAGAGTACACTCATCAGAAATATTTACATGCAGGACCTCAACTACTCTCATCATTGCTTAGGAAGGAGTTTTGGATTATTGGTGCCAGAAATGCGCTAAGAAAAATTGTACATCGTTGTGTTGTATGCCAAAGGTACAATGCAAGACCAATGCAGCAAAGAATGGGAAACCTGCCATCTTCGAGACTGAAGGGAGAAAAGGCATTTTTAAATGTTGGTGTTGACTTTGCGGGACAAAGGGTGTATATTGCCGTATTTGTTTGCCTCTGCACTAAGGCGATCCACTTGGAGTTAGTGACCAGCTTATCCGCCAAGGCATTCATGTTGGCTCTAAAACGATTCATCGCGAGGAGGGGCAGGTGCTCAGATCTTTACTCAGATAATGGTACCAATTTTGTAGGTGCAAAAAACTTATTGGATGAACTAAATACCTTTCTAAAACCATTCAAGAAGTTTTACACAAGGAAGCATGTAAGGAATCAATAAATTGGCACTTCATACCGCCATCAGCCCCAAATTTCGACTTTGGGAGGCCGCCGTAAAATCCACGAAATTTCATTTGCGAAGAGTGATAGGGTCTGCGCTTCTGTCGTTCGAGGAGCTTCAAACACTATTATGCCAAATTGAGTCGTGCTTAAATTCTCGGCCTTTAGTAGCCATGTCTGATGAAATTGATGATTTCGAATATCTGACGCCAGGTCATTTCTTAGTAGGGAGCGCACCGTATTTTTTGATTGACCCGGACTATCTTTCGGCGAATATTAATCGTCTCTCCAGATTTCAGGTTATCAGCCGATTACAGCAGGCGTTCTGGAGGCGTTAGTACTTAGAATACGTTTCCTCCCTTCAACAGCGCAGCAAATGGCAAAGAGAAGCTCCGAATATTAATCCAAACAATCTGGTTTTAATCCTCGATGAGAATCAACCCCCTGGTACTTGGTCGTGTAAAGGAGGTACACTATGGCGCTGACGACTCGGCAAGGGTTGCCACCGTGAAAACGAAAAATGGAATTGTCAAACGTCCTATTTCGAAATTGTGTGCACTTGATTTGAATTAACTAAATTAGTAGGAATTGTTTTTTTTTTTTTTTTTTTTCAATTTAATTCTCTTACAAAACCTTTGAATTTCAACTCTATTTTGTTTTCTATTTTGTTTGTTTGCATGTAATTTGGATACAATTAGTTACATTTATATTTGTTACTTAAATGCTTAAAGTGAACTTGAATGGAATTGTTAACTTAAGTTTAGTAATGAAATCAGTTTTGAAATTAATTATTATTTCAAGGTGGGCGGTATGTTAGCGCCATCTATTCGAGAAAACCTATAAATAACTATGTAGTCTCATCTAACGTCTTATTATGTTCGCTAAAGATTCTATGTAAAAATAAAGGCGTGGCTTTCTTTCTTTTTCCGGCATTGCTGATCGCTGCCACCACGAGTTAAGGTCTAAGTTTTTTTATTGCGATAAGGTGCGACAACTGCTATGTTAATCCTTGCTGCAAACCCTTTCGTACAATTGCTATTTCCCTCCTTTTCTACCCTGATAGGTTAGATATAAAATGTTGCAACAAATTCAATTGTTTTGAAATTAACTTTAGATCATATCCCACAACCAATAAAACACTTCCAAGCATTGATCCCTATTGTGTCCTTCATATATTACTCCTAGCTGCAAACCTTTTTCCCATTATTGTTATTCACCTTTTCACATCCTTGCTGTCAAGTGAGATAATTGATTTGAATTCAATGGACACTTTGAGGATCAACTATCTCATCATAGAGATTTTTGATTATCAAAGTAATATGCCTATAACCTGCCTGCAACCAAAGTCTGTCATCATAAAAAAATGTGATTTAATGTGATGACTGATGAGGTAACATACAACGTTTCCTTCATATTTGTATATACAGATGGTACGAAACCCTTTGTGCGCAAGTCCGACTCGCACTTGGCCGGTTTTTTCTATCTCATATTATCTGTTTTATTATTTCTAAATCTACCTTATTACTAATTACGTCAGCTGGACTACATTTAATTGTACTATGATATGAATTTAAGCATTGAGGTAGAAGCGGCTAAGATGGGTCTCAATGTTAATGAGTGTAAAACCAAATATCTGCTTTCATCTAAAAGAGACGGACAACACCGACGTATTGGCCAGAACGTCACCATGGGCGGATATAATTTTGAAGTGGTCAAGGAATTCGTCTACCTTGGCTCACTGACGACCAGCGACAACAACCCCAGCGCTGAGATAAAACGCAGAATCACTCTTGCCAACCGCTATTTCTTTGGGCTCAAGAGGCAATTGAGAAGTAGAGCCCTCTCTCGGAAAACCAAGGTGACACTATATAAGACCTTATTCATCCCAGTCCTCCTTTACGGCGCAGAGGCTTGGACCTTAACAAAAGCGGATGAAGATGCCCTTGGTAGTTTCGAGAGGAAAATTCTGCGTACTATCTAAGGTCCCGTTTGTTCAAACGGTGTATGGAGGAGAAGATATAATGATGAACTGTACGGGTTGTACAGCGACATCGGCCTGGTACGACGTCTACGGATACAGCGTCTAAGGTGGCTAGGCCATGTAGAGCCCATGGAAAATACAGCTCCGACAGCTCCGACCCGAAGAGTCTTCGAATCCACTCCGGAAGGAAGGCGCGGCAGAGGGCGGCCGCATCATCGGTGGCGCACGCAGGTGGAAGGGTACCTTAACCAACTGGGCGTGCGGCGCTGGAAACAATGGCCAATGTTTTTTTTCTCACGAAATGATTGCAATTGTGGCATCTATATACATATAGCAGTCATGTGGGTGCGGAGGTACGCTGTATATGCATCTTAGCATTTAGGTTAGAGAATATAAAGAGGATTGAGTCAGTCGATCGCAGAGTGTCGTGAGTGCTGGATTGGACAGTCATCCAGTCATCCAGTCATAAAGAAGAAATAAAGAAAAAGATGGAAGTGGTTTTATTTAACGGGCAATCGACTGCAACATCAGAAGTGGGATTTATAATCCAAAAACAAGAAACAGTGCTTAACTCAAGTGAAATAGAAGAGGTTAAAATGTACACAGCTGCATAACTAAAAGCTTGGCTGGGTCAATTAGGGAGAAAAACGACGGAAAATAAAAGTTAGCTTATATTACGTTTTTTGGCAGTTGCAGACAAGGAAAAAAGTAGTATTCCAGGAAGAGCAGATGTCGTTGACGACGATCAAGTCCAACAACAACAAATATGATGACAGCACACAGATGAAGAGAATTGCAATAGTAGCAGTATAATAGATGCCATCAAAAACATAACTTGTGAAAAAAAACCAAATCTCGCAACTCAGATCTTCTACAGTTGTGAGATCCATATAATACCAGGTCGGTTAATTTATTCAATCCCTACTGAAGGGACCTTCTACCATATCAATAATAAAAATCTTTTATGTTTTAAGTAAATAGATTGACCTGGCCTTCGCATGAAAACACAACGTATCTCACAAGTAATACATCTTTTTTGGTGGCGTTACAGCCCATGAAGGACCAGAGCCAAGCTTCTCTCAATCACCCATGTTGTGTGTGATTTCTTTTTCACACAGGTGAAAGGGACCTACACTTTAATGCCCATTCCGAACGGCGTGAGTCGAGAGGCTTTTTCATGGCAAGTTTATTACGGGGGGTTTTGCCAGTACCCCGCCGAGGAGGAACGTCGCGAAATAAACATTCGATGGCGTTGGTGTTATCGGGATCCGAACTCACTCATCGTGCGCCAGAATCCAACACACTAACCACTCTGCCACGGCGCCCTCACAAGTAATACATATTATATTAAATTAGAATTTTTAGTGCGATTCACACTAAGTTTTTTACAAGCTATGTTTTTTAAGGCATCTCAGTTATTTTTGTAGATAGTCCTACTCTTTTTCCAATCCGGTACCTTCTACTTCTTGAATACCAACAACCGATTTTCTTAAAGCCCACTCTCTGTCTTATGACCTTTTCTTATTTTTGTAGGTTAAAGTTAATCCTAATATAAAATTGTTATCTCTCATTTACTATAAATACTGTCAATACACCTAACAGAAAATTCCAATATCAAGCTTAAGAGAGAATTATCTTGAACTAATATACGACACTCACTGCCGAACTTAAAGTATTTTTAAATGAATAAATTACTTAACCCATTATTTTTCTATAGAATTAGATTTATATAAAGATTATTTAAATGTGCGTAAGTTAAATAAAACATGGTTTGTGTTGATACCTGCGAGATTGCAGCAATAACCCAAAGGTTGCCTGCAAGAAAGTGGCCGCCTTTCTGTGATGGACAGGAAGCGTGGAAGCCGCGGCGCGGGCGAGCCACCTCCGCCGACCGCGGTTATGAGTATTAGTGTTATTTCTTTTATGGCAACTTCGGGCAATTTAGTCTACTTAATACTTTGCGGGATTTTGGTAGAACTTTCATAAGACATGTCCCATTCTTGCCTTTTCATTCCGTTGATTGGCCATTTTACAAGTTACCTTTGAACATAATTATATCTAGGTACCTATTAGAGCACTGCGCGAGTACGTAAAAAGTTACTTACTTACTTATCAGGCCAGCGATCCATGGAGGATCTGAGCCTGAGCTTTAGCTGCCTTTCATCCTTGACGGTCCCGGGCACGCTGCTTCCAGTTGTCATGACCAAGATGTCTTACATCCGCGATTACTTGGTCTTTATACCGGAGGTTCGGTCTTCCTCTTCTTCTCGAACCAGGAGGCTCGGAGTCGAAGACCCTCTTGGCTGGAGCGTTGGTGTCCATGCGTTCGATGTGGCCGAGCCAGTGTAGTCGACGGATCCTTGCCTGCCGGACTACATCCACATCTTGATACAGCTCGTAGAGTTCGCGGTTGTGTCTTCTTCTCCATTCACCCTCCTCACATACAGGACCAAATATCCGGCGCAGAATTTTTCTTTTGAAAGAACCCAAAATCAGCTCCGCTGTCCTGCTTATCGTCCAGCTTTCGGCTCCGTACAGCAAGACTGGCAGTATGAGCGTTTTGTAAAGCATGACTTTGGTCTTTAGAGTGAGGAGTTTTGACCCCAGTTGCTTGGACAAGCCGAAATAGCAGCGGTTACCAAGGGCGATTCTATGCCGGATCTCCACTGTGGTGTTATTTGTGGAATTTACGTTTGCTCCGAGGTAGACAAACTCCTTAACTACCTCGAAATTGTAGCTGTCAGTTGTTATATTATGTCCCAGGTGGTGAGCGACGGATTGATTTTTGCCTGACAGCATTTATTTCGTTTTGTCCTCATTGATCTTAAGACCAACTCGTTTCGCCTGTTCTTCATTCGCCGTGAATGCTTCCACAATGCCACGGCGAGAACACGCGATGATGTCGATATCATCCGCGTATCCTAGCAGCTGGATGGACTTGTAAAAGATAGTGCCTTCCCTGTTGACGCCTGCCAATCATACTATCTGCTCCAGCACCAGGTTGAAGAAGTCACATGACAGCGCATCTCTTTGCCGAAACCCGGTGCATGTTTTGAACGGTTCCGAGGTCCTAGAACCGAGTTGTACGGTGCATTGCGTGTTTTTTAGCATGGCGCGACACAACTGGATCAGTTTTCCCGGGATCCCGAATTCGGCCATCGCACCAAACAGTCCTTCACGATGAATGCTGTCGTATGCGGCTTTGAAATCGATGAAAAGATGGTGTGTATCGATTCGAAACTCGTTGGTCTTATCCAGGATTTGTCGAAGTGTGAAAATTTGGTCTATAGTTGATTTGCCGGGCCGGAAGCCGCACTAGTAGCTTCCGATTAGTGCGGTGCAAAATGGTTTTATACGTTCACACAATACGCTGGACAGGATCTTGTATGAGATTTAAATGCCAAACATAGTGATTGGGGCAATAATGTACCCAACACTAGAGGGAGTCTACTAAGCCATTGGTGGGCCCTGCATAGTATTGAGTATAAACTCAAGTTACTCGCAACGGATGGTCCGTCGTTTCCTAGAAGCGGCGCCTATCTGGATCTAATGTTGCTTGACTCACGACTGAGACTGGCAGACACTAACGAATGGTCTACTAACTGTTTACGTACCGTTGAGTATGACAGTGACCATCGCGGACTTAGTGCCGTAATTAAAATACCGGACGAATTCGCAGAAATGGCAGAGTATGTCCACACGTACCCCTACGATTATAGTAGGGCATGCTGGCCACGCTTTGCCAACTGCCTGACGAGAGCACTCACCTCGAGTGCCATCCCCACTGAATAATAGGAACCTATCAAATGACGAAATTGATAGGCACCTAAAACATATGGACGAAACTATCAAACAAACGATGGACAGAACGATACCACGCCAACGGCATTACGATACCACGGACGTGTACCGAAACGCGACCATAGACGCACTTCACAGACAGAACACACAGACTCTTGTACAGGCGGTTTACCGACAGACACAATTCGGAGGTCAGGACCCTGAAGTCACTGATTAAAAATCTCCGACAGTTAATTAAAGAAAATTATAAAATAGCCATAAGTCTGCACTGGAGCAACAAAATTCGCGCTGTAAAATCCAACAGCGCGAATATGTTCCCGCAGATAAATAAAGTATTTCGGAGAAAATATCAGAATGACATTCAGGATCTAAAGCTCCCGAGAACGTCAGACAACGAACGTTTACTACGTACAGTCAACATCGATCCAGAGAGCGCCGTCCTACATGAGGCCTTTTTTGTGATTGAGGGTCCTCAGGAGAAAGTGGCGACAGTGGGGGCTGTCTTCCAGGATGTGTATAAGGTGAATGAAGGCATTCGCCCGCACCACGACCTGGGAAATAGAGACCTGCCTCACCACTTCTACCTACGAAATGATATAGAATATTGGCAAATCGAGAACCATGGTTTCACCAGGTTCAATGACGACTTTACGGCAAACAATGCCATCGCCAATGAAGGTGCTGATACACTGTTCATTTCGACGGAGGATCTCCAGTTGATCTTCATGTCATTAAAAAATAAAAAATCCGCGGGTACTGATGGTATATCCAATGTTGTGCTCAGGCACCTTCCACCATTGGCTATAGAGAGGTACACCATCCTCTTCAACAATGCACTGAATAATGCATACTATCCGGTGCATTGGAAAACGGCGGTCGTAGGCCCAGCCAATCCCTAAGAGGGGCAAAGACTCCTCTAATCCGGCAAATCTCCGGTCGATAAGTCTCCTTCCGAGTATCAGCAAGGTATTCGAGAAGGTAAGGAGCCCTGTCCAAATGGGCTGAGGACAAAAATATCATCCCGGATAACCAATTCGGTTTCAGGGCGGGGCATTATACCATACATGCCGCGTCGAAACTCGTCTCGGATATCCAATGGAATAAATGCAAGAACCAGAGCACGGGTGCCTGCCTGGTTTACTTGGAGAAGGCCTTCGACACCGTATGGTTAGAAGGACTCTACTACAAGCTCAAACGGTTGGGCATAAGTAATTCATGATATGTTAACGAGTAGAAAGTTCGTTGTGAAAATTGCCAACGTAACTTCTGCTCAAACATTAGAAATGAAAAACGGATTGCAACATGGTACGGTAAATTCGCCGATCCTTTTCAGCATTTGTATCAGTGATTTGATAGTTCCTCTTCACCATTCAATAGCGTATGCAAATGACTTGGTTGCGTACAGATCAGGTCCAACGATCGAGGTCATTGGCATTTTATTGCAACGTGACTTCGACAAAATTCAGCAGTTCTGTGATGACTGGAAGTTGAATATCAACTTCCAGAAATCAGTAACTTTTTTATTCAGAACGCCTCTGTCTAGGGCCTCTAGGGACACTAGAAAACATTGGCAAAAATTCACAATCATCGGACCGGACGGGCGTCCACTGGCGAGAAAAAGTGTAGTCAGATACCTCGGGATCTGGCTGGATCAGTATCTGTATTTTAACAAAAATGTAGATGCTGCTCTGGAAAGAGCCCGGGCCGCTTTCGGCCTGACAAGATGTCTGTTTCACTGCAGCCAACTTGATTCTGGGGTGAAGGTAATCTGCTACATGGCCTTAATCAGGCCTATGATTGCTTACGGATGTCCCGTCTGGTTTAATGTGAGCGCAAGCCTAATGGAAAAGATTCGGGTGTGTGAGAGACAATGTCTGAGGACTTGTCTTGGATTACACAGAACACCAGAGTCTGAGTACAGAAAGTTCTATCCCAACGGGGTCCTATACGATAGGGCAAGGACTTTACGGATAGATAACTTCCTGATTAAACTGATTCGAGGTCACGTTGCAAGGGCAATGACTTCGACCAATAACCTGTTCTCTGGGGCTTACTACCCCAATTCTATGTATCACGAAAAAGTGCGTCTGAACGGCTTTGTGCCTCCGGAAGCATTTCTTTATTTCGATAATTGTGGGCTGATCCAGGATAGATTGGCGGTACCGCTAATCTTTCATGTGGGCCGAAATTCTGTAGAACGGCGGCTCCTTTACGAACCTGACGTCGTGCTCTGTGAGCCCGACCGCCTCAGGTTCAGTAGAGCGGTTTCTCGCCGAGATAGAGAAGACGTTGTCCGACAGCATCAACGCTTTTGGTGGCTAACGGACTCCTTCGTGGAGTTTTTAATATAGCCTCTTCAAGGCAGGTTCGCAGAACGCCATTGGCGGACTCCGATAGGGTAGGGTAGGTTAGGGTAGGCTAAGGTAGGTTTAAGTGTTGGGCAATTTTATAAAAAAAAAAAAAAAAAAATCAAAAAACAAAAAAAAAAAATCGTAAAATCAAAAAAGAAAAAAAAAGATGTATATACATTTTATATATATGAAGTATATAATGTATTTATATACATTTTAGTTGTCTAGCGCGTAAGATAGTTATAAGTTTTTCTTGAAATACAATGAATTTAAAATGCAAAAAAAAAAACAAAAACAGGATCTTGTATGCGACATTGAGCAGGGATATACCTCTAAAGTTCTTGCAAAAGGTAGGATCGCCATTTTTGTGGATGGGGCATATAGAGCTGGTATTCCAGTCGTCGGGCATGCTTTCACCTTCCCAAATTCTGCAGATGATCTGGTGCATGCTCCGTACCAGAACATCGCCGCCAGCCTTGAAGAGCTCTGATGGCAAGCCATCTGAGCCTGCGGCCTTGTTGTTCTTCAGCTTCTGAATAGCTGTGCCGACTTTTTCGATGCTGGGTGGGAGGACTACTTCAGCGGCTGGGGTTGGGATTTCCTCGGTCCCTACCACCCTCTCTTGGTCAGGCTCGTTAAGCAGCTGCTGTAAATGCTGCTTAAATACATCCACTATTCCCTGCGGGTCGGTGACAAGATTACCCTCGCAGTTTCGAAGAGCCTGGGTGCCCTTTTTGAAGCATCCTGCAAGGCCTTTGGCTTTCTTGTAAAAGGCTCGTGTTTTATGTTTACCCCTAGACTCCTCGATATCCTTGAGCTGGGAGGCTGCGAAGATTCTTTTCTTTTGTCGTGGTAGTTTTTTCTCCTCCCGTCTTCTGGCTCGGTACTCTTCTTCAGAGGAAAACCTCTGCAGCGCCTTTTGGTACGCCTCGTCGGTTGCTGCCTTTTTCTGCTCACACTCGCCATCATACCATGGGCTTCTTGTCGGGGGTGGTAAGTATCCTGAGTGGTTTCGACTACTTCCTGAATGGCTGAGCGGCAATGCAGCCACATATTATTGGCATTTGTGTTCGACGTAGGCATACCGTAGAGTCTTTCGCTCAGCTGCTCCCTGTAGACTCTGGCAACCTCCGGTGTGCTCAGGCGTCCAATGTCGAACCTCCTCCTGATGGGCTGGTGTAGCTTTCTGATATTGGACAGTCGATCTCTGAATCTTGCTGCTACGAGGAAGTGGTCAGAGTCGACATTTGCCCCTCTGAATGTTCGCACATCCAGGATGTTTGACGAGTGCCTTACGTCAATGAGCACATGGTTGATTTGGTTGGCGGTTCGACCATCTGGAGATCGCCAGGTTTCTGTGTGGATTCGCTTACGAGGGCATCTTGTGCTACTTATCACCGCATTACGAGCTGTCGCAAAGTCCGTGAGTCGGAAGCCGTCATCTGTTGTTGTATCGTGGAGGCCGTGCTTTCCGATCACTCCGCCAAGGGTGATCTCCTTACCGATTTTGGCGTTGAAGTCCCCGAGCACGATTTTTACATCGCACTCCGGACAAGCTCCGTAGGCGTTGTCCAGGAGGTCATAGAAGTCCTCCTTGATAGTGCCTTCAGCCTCGTCGGTAGGGGCGTATGCACATATAAGGCTGATGTTATAATATTTGCCTCTGATGCGGATCATAGCCAGGCGATCACTTATAGGTTTAAAGTCGATAACCTGCGACCTTAACCGCTTTCCCACGACAAACCCACATCCCAGTAAGTGCAACCTTTTGTGACAGCTGTAATAAATGTCGCAATTTTTCTTCCTAATCATACCGTTTCCTATCCAGCGTATTTCCTGGACCGCAGTAATAACCGCCTTGTACTGTATGAGGATTCCTTCTAGTTTATGAGCAGCTCCGGGAGTGTACAGAGTTCTGACATTCCAGGAGCATACTCGCAAATCGTGCTCCTTTTTCGTGCGTCATCGTCGTCGAGTATCCGTCCGTGTATCCGAGGCATCTTTCTCATTCATAACTTTTCTTTTTTTACGTGGACGGATTGTTAGCCCGCCGCACAACCGCGATTCTGGTCGGGGTTTTGTCGCTGCATACGTTTGTTCACCTCCCAACGGTTGTTGAAGAGGCTATCCAGAGGGCGCCGCGAGGAGGCCGTATGTCAACTTGACCCGGGCATTTAAACAGGGATCGTTGCTGGCATCTCGCCAGGTTGAGAGCGATCAACAACTTTACCCTGTATGTTCGAGCCCATGCCGTACGTAAAAAGTACTCGGAGTAATAATCGCCGAGTATAATAGCAAACGATGCGATTACATACTCGGCATCGTTTCTGAATGCATCGCCGATTCCTTATCCGGAATGATTAAGAGTAATACTCGTTAAAACTGCATCGTAGCATCGCGCATCGTAGCGAGTAGATATCGTGAATCGTGATAATGTCCTTAAAAAACTGACAGTTAGGCAAGAGTCCACTTGAGGTCGCAGCACAAAGTTTAGGATGTTGCTTTCTATTCGAAGAAATGCTCAGACTATTGAAGAAATATGTATTAGTGACGGCAAAGAAACAATATCGCCTTTATGGAATTGAAAAATATCTTTTACAGTTAGAGTTAGAGAGGGTACGGGGGTGGGACAAAATCGCCTGATCACTGCGGGCACGAGTGGGCCTATTGTGATGTCCCCCACTTACAGTTCACTCAAGAATCCTGAGTTAGTGATAAAACTTAGTATAAATTTGAGTGAGCTAGCAGCGATTTCTTCTGCTTCAAGATAGTACTTGCCTAAGTGACAATGACGTGTACTGACAAGGCAGTTACAGTGGCATAATATGTGCTCTGCTGTTTCTCCGTCTTCATTACACATTCTGCAAGTGTCATCTTGTATAATGCCCACTGTTTTGAGGTGTTTGTTGACTGGGCAGTGTCCAGTAAGGAAACCTGTGATTAACCGAATCTGACTCCTCGAGAGCATGAGGAGTTGTTTCGTACTTCTGTTAGACAGATTGATTATATTTTTACAGGCATTTAAAAGAGTAACGTTACTATCTGAGGGGGATAGAAAGTTCAGTTCTCCTGTGTTAGAGGAGAAGAGAAATAATCTAAGGGGGGAGAATATAGATGCCATACTGTTTTTACATCCTGCAGGAAAGGATAAATAAACCAAATATAGGACAAGGAATTTCTTCCTTTCTTCTTTTTCTTCTTAATGGGCGGTACAGTTCGGGATGAACCTGGACCTCAACCAACATGCCCGTCGAAGTAGCACGACCTTTTGCAGGACAGGTCGAAAGAATTAACCGAAATCTAGTCCGATGATTGCAAAGTTGACTAGTGGGTTCTACCAGATATTGAATTCAGTATGAATAACTCAATGCGTCGTAGTATTGGTACTAGCCCTAGAGAGTTACTATTTGGTGTCAGACAAAGAGGAATAGGAGTCGATATGGTAAGAGAAGGATTAGAATAGACAAATGAGTGTAAAGAGGATCGTGATTTAGTTAGTATGAGAATGAGAGCAGCAATTAAGATAAAAGGTGTCAAGAGTACACAGAGGAGATGTAGTAGAGTTATCAAAGTGATTACGTTATGGTGAACAAATTCGTGAATAAGCCGGTTATCTTCAAAAAGATTGTTCCTAAATTCAAAGGGTCTTATAATATCATAAAATTTCTACCAAATGATCGGTATGTATTAAGAGATGTTGTGGGTTTTCGATTAAAACGAATTCCGTATGAAAGTATGTGAGAAGCGAGGAACTTTAACCTTGGCCATATAATGAAAAAGGACAAATAGGGACGATTTTAGTCAGGATGGATGAGTTGTGGCATCTATATACATATAGCACTGATGTGGGAGTGAAGGTACGCTGTATATGTATATATCTTAGCATTTAGGTTAGAGAATAAAGAGATCGCAGAGTGTCGTGAGTGCTGGATCAGTGTCCAAATAAAGAAGAAATAAAGAAAAAGATAGTAGTGGTCTCATTTAACGAGCAATCGATTATACAATTAAACCCATTATCGAAGATAAACTTGACCTTTCGACTAGCGTACAACTACATATTCCTATCTTCTAGGTGAAAGCAAGTAGCAAATTTTGAGGTTTTATCGAAAAAGTGAATGAAATTTGGTTAACTGTTCAATTTGAACGATTTCATTTACTATGGATTGAGTTTCGCTTATAGAGAGGTCATTTTTTATTGGCCGTCTATCGTCTATCTGCCAAATGAACGTGTTCAACTATACCTTTTTCTTAATTTTTTCGTGTGTAGGAATAATACCTGACCACAGTTGCCGACTCATTGATATGAGCCCTAATATTGCCTTCTATTCTTTGAATAGTTCTCGTAAATTCTTCTTTGGTGGCGTTACAGCCCTTGAAGGACCAGAGCCAAGCTTCTCTCAATCACCCATGGTGTGTGTGATTTATTTTTCACACAGGTGAAAGGGACCTACAGTTTAATGCCGATTCCGAACGGCGTGAGTCGAGAAGCTTTTTCATGGCAAGTTTACTATGGGGGGCTTTGCCAGTACCCCGCCGAGGAGGCACGCCAATCGATGGCGTTGGTGTTGTCGGGATCCGAACTTGCTGTAAATTACTAACCTTAATTGTTCGACCATAATTAAACAATTCTGAATAGCTTTTATTCGGTTGAAAATGTTGCTTAAGCCCGGTGGAGATCGTGTTCCAGTCAGCGCCATCTCCAAGATGTCTTAAACATTTTCTAGCCTCTCTCTGCAGATTCCTGTTTCTTATTATTTGACAACATAATAAAGTAGGCCCTCGTCACCGTTGCACAATCTTGACGTCGTCTCTATTGACTTTAAAAAGGACGAAAGCGAATAATTTTCTTCCATTAAATGATTCCATTTGTCCAAACACTTTCTGCTCTTGGTTTTAAACGTGCTGGCTCTTGTTGTTACTGCCGAAATCGTTACTGATGCTGCTGAAGCAGTTGCTGTTACTGCTGTTGCAGTTGCTCCTGGCACTGTTCTTGCTGTTCTTGCCGCACAACTATCTGTTGCAATTCGCACAGTAGTTTAATCATGGGGATGACCGTGGTGCAGTGGTAAACATCACCGACCGTTGAGCGGAAGGTCTGTAGTTCGAAGTCGTTCCATAGCCAAGAAAAAACAATTCCTATACGGAAAACTCAGCTGTTGTGAATGAAAAGTGATCAAACATGCCGATGAAGGCATAACTCTCACAGTATATGGTCATTTTAAATTCATACTGTGTCCGTGCAATATTCTAATATAACACCAAAGCTCATGGCATAAAGATCACACGGGAATGAATTCCGACAACGGCCATGTCATCGAACGTGTTTTTTCACGGTGCTTCTCCTCAGCCTCCTGTAGTATAATTGTCAAGAAAAGCTTCTTGAATTTCGCCGCTCGGAAATGGCAATAAACTGTAGGTCCTTTTCACATATGAGGAAATAAAAGCACACACAACATGGGTGATTGAGAGAAGCTCGGCTTTCGCCCTTCATGGACTGTAACGCCAACATACATACATACATGGAACCGTTGCTGAGAACTACATCCAACGTGAAATCCTGAAAACTTTTCTACCACACTTCTTCTTTTGATTTCCATGAAATAGATCTTCATGGCACTACGTCGGACTGAAGTGATGCTCAGTAGAAGGAGCAGTTCTCTTATAAACATATAGATACTTACGTACATAGATAACGACAATAATTGGCAGTCGCAAGTAAATGATGAAATTAAGCTATAAAAAGGAAGCCATCACTGACCGTGGCGAAGCCATGGAAAGGATTTTCCTTTACTCAACCAACTAGGTAGAAAAACCTTATGTATTCCGCCGTCTAGCTCCTCAAGTGAAGGAGCGCTCAGTTCTGCAAACAGAGTGGTAGAGGAGAGGAGAAATAATCTAAGGGGGAAGAGTATAGATGCTATACCTACTGTTTTTACATCCTGAAGGAAAGGATTAATAAACCAAATATAGGACAAGGAATTTCTTTCTTTCTTCTTCTTTTTCTTCTAAACGGGCGCTACAGTTCGGGATGAACCTGGGCTTCAACCAACATGCCCGTCCAACTAGCACGACCTTTTCCTAACCTTTTCCAGTTGGCTGAGGTCCCCTTCCACCTGTGTGCGTCTTAAGTGCGGCCGTCTTCTGCTTGTTCGTCCCTCGGGGTTGGATTCAAAGACTCTACGGGCTGAAGCTGTGGTGTCCATTCGCTCTACATGGCCCAGCAATCTTAGGCGTTGAATTCGTAGACGCCTGACTAGACTCATTACGCTGTTCAGCCCGTAAAGTTCGTTCTTTTCCTCCATCCCCCGTCTGCGTTTATAGGCCCGAAAATCACGCGCAAAATCTTTCTCTCGAATCGACCAAGGGCCTCATCCGCTTTTGATAGAGTCCATGCTTCTGCACCGTACAAGAGGACCGGGATGATAAGGGTCTTATATAGAGTCAACTTTGTCGTTCGGGAGAGGGCTCTATTACTCAATTGCCTCCTGAGCCCAAAGAAAAAAACGATTGGCAAGAGCTATTCTGCGTTTGATTTCGAAACTGATGTCGTGTTCCAGGTCACTGTGGAGCCAAGGTAGACGAAGTCCTTAACTACCTCGAGCTTATATCTGCCAATACAAACGTTCTGGCCAAGACGTCGTTCGGTGGGTTTTGCCCTCGTTTGCCGCCAAACCAATTTTCGCCGCCTCCATCTCAATACTCGCAAACGCCTCATTGACATCTCGCTGTGGTCTACCTATTATGTCAATATCGTCGGCGTATGCAAGGAGTTGCGAGGATTTGAAATATATTGTGCCTCTTGTATTGGCCAGTGATTCTTACCCAATCATTTTAAATATGATGTTGAAGAAATCACACGACAGCACATCGCCCTGCCTAAATCGTTTTTTGACATCAAAACTATCGGTAAGGTGTTCACTGATTCGGATGAAACAGCGAGCATTCTCCAAAGTCATCCTGCATAGAGTGAGGAGTTTAGCAGGTATGTCAAAGGTAGATATAGCGTTGTATAGCTCGTCTCTAATCATGCTGTCGTATGCGGCTTTGAAGTCGACAAATAGGTGGTGAGTGTGGACTTGGAATTCATTGTTCTTTTCTTTCTTTACTTATGTTTAATATGTATATCGAGGATCGCTTTTTTCATCTTTTCTTTAAAACCGAGCTACTTTCTTTTGTCTAGAAAGAAGAAACTACATATGAATACATACATGCTAAAAAAACTTTTTGTTACTTTTTATTATATATTTATATTTATTTATTTCTGGGTGATAAGGTTAACTTTCGGTTTTGAATTTGCCTAATCTCCCATTTCTCATCCGTCCTATGTATCCCTCATACAATGTTATGTATATACATACAAAGATAGATAGATAGATATATTTTTATTATGTAAATTAAATATTACAGTACTGTTATTGCACATATTTCATATAGAGATTTGGTAAACATATTACCTTGCTACTAAAAAGAAATGTATAACAATGCAAAAAAATAAAAAACAATAGTATTTAAAATATATGTACAAGTAAGAGGAAAAACTGCAAAAAAAACCTCCATGTCAAAAAAAACAAAGAAAAAACTAGTATAGGTGAACTACAAAAAACAAAAACTAAAAAACAATTGTATAATACAAGGATAAGGAGTAATTAGCAAAAACTATAGATGAATAAATTAATAAATAAGTGTATAGTAACAAATAAATAAATAAATAAATAAATAAACCAATAAGTAAATAAACAAACATATAAATAGATAAATAAACAAGCCAAGCAAATAAATAATGATATTTAAGTAACGAGTGTAGTCTCGTGAAAAACATTGTGTATACATCAAGAACTAAGACTGTTAACGAGGGGATTGTCAGGAAAGAGCAGCGAATTTTAAATTTTTCATTCAGCTTTACAATACGTTCGCAAATCAAATCAACACCCGCTCTTGAGTGTAACTCTCTTGTAGAAAACCGCCAAGGTGGGTCTAAAATCATTTTTAAGGTTTTGTTTTGTGCCACTTGTAACCTTTTTAGATGACATTTAGCCATACCACCCCAAACAGGACAGCCATACGTCAAAATCGCTTGGAAAATTACCTTATAAATAATTATCTTATTGTCAGCAGATAGCTTCGATTTCCTGCAAATAAAAGGGTATAATAGACTAGTCGCTACCTTTACTTTTTTTCAGCGTTTGAGTAACGTGGTCACTAAAAGTCAATCTTGAGTCCTGGTGTATTCCTAAGTACTTAACCGAACGATCCCAATTAATCTCATTACCGTATATAAGAATTGGATTTTGGGCAGAAAACAAGCTTTTCTTTTTCTGCTAAAAAAGATAGCTTGAGTTTTGTCACAATTAGTTCTCATTTTCCACATTTTGTAGTACTTTCCTATAATCTCACTCGCATTTATAAGTGTCCTCGCGATATTGAGAGCGAGTTCATGCGATGTATAAAAGCAGGTGTCATCAGCAAAGATAGCCGCATGACAATATGGTAACCTGGGAAAATCAGAAATAAATATATTATAAAGAGTGGAACTCAAAACTGATCCTTGTGGGACTCCCATGTTAAAATTTGAAATTTTGGACATACAGGTATTAATATGCACCAGAAAACTACGATTTGACAGAAAACTTTGGACAATTTTAATTAGATAAAAGGGGTAGCTAAAGTTAATTAATTTATAAATAAGCCCATTATGCCAAACTGTGTCAAATGCTTTTTCGACATCAAGCAGGATCATACCAGTTGATTTCCCTTCAGAGCGATTAAGTTTGACATGATTACATATTCTAACACATTGATGGGAGGTATTATGAAATTATCTAAACCCAAATTGGATGTTAGGCAAAATGTTGTTTTCATTGGTGTACTCTAGCACATGCATTTTAATAACTTTTTCTAAAATTTTGCTTAAACTGCTGATTAAACTTATTGGTCTGTAGCTAGTGGGAGACTCGGCAAGCTTTCCCGGTTTTAAAATCGGTATAACTTTGGCCATTTTCCACTTTTCCGGAAAGTATTGGGTTTTCAGACATGCATTAACTAAGAAGGTTAAATATTTTATACCCGATGAGGGTAAATGTTTCAGGTAGTTATTTCTGATACCATCCAAACCTCCCGCTTTATTGACATTGAGGGATTTTATGATTTTTCCAATAGTGCTTTCCGAAACAAAGGCACTTAATGGTGTTACATAGTTATTATTGTCAAAAGACTGCATTCTTTGCTCAATCATGAAATCAGTTTCATGATCCCCTAAATTCGGAGCTAGAGAGTGGTTATTAGAAAAGACCGTAGAAAGACAATCTGCCTTCTCTTTGTGCGAAAAAAAGATAATATCGTTGACTGAAAGAGCTGGTATTTGTCGATTTTTATTCTTGATAACTTTTACGATATTCCAAAAAGGCCTACAATTTTTATCTAATGATTCCAACTTTTGGTTCCATTTAAAGTTGCGAAACTCGTGGATAAAATATTGGATCAGTTTATTGAGATAATGGATTAGGCTGTCGGTATCTAAGCCAGTTTCGTCTAATTTTGTTACGAAGTTTGATATGCTCCAAGATGTAATTAGGAAGCTTATCAGGAACAATAAACCTGGCTTCTCTTTTAGGGACACATTTGTCAATCGTATCATTTATAAGTTTGGTAAGCACATCAACTATATTATCGACATCAATTTTGTTCGAGACTGAGTCTAAGTTAAATGTTATATTTCTAAGTCCTAAATTGATATTTGCACTAAATCTAGGCCAGTTGGCTTTTTTGAAGTCATAAAAGACTGTCTTTTGTGTAGCTTTAGAAAATAAGAGCTTGCAAAAGACAGGATAGTGGTCAGAAAACAGATCATTGACAGCCACAGGTTGAGACAATAAACTCGAACGATTGGTAATGAAGAAATCGAGAACGGGAGGACTTTTACGTAAATCTGTAGGTACATAAGTAGGGTTGGGCGGAAAATGAGCCGTCTACACTGAATGTGATAACATACTGGATAGAATGTTACCCCATGTATTTGCACGTATATATCCCCAGTCATGATGGCGACAGTTGAAGTCACCGGCAAGGACGACATCATCAGACGAGGTAAGTAGGCTACGCAAGTCTCTAATGAAGAATCTTTTATTCTCGGCCGATGAAATTGCACCAGGAAAATATACACGGTAGATTTTGACTTTCCGGTTATTGCATTTAATTTCTGAATGACAGGTAAGGGCGAGTGTTGAAGTTTTATCCACAACGAAGTTATAGGGGGTCAAAAATGGCCTGAAATGGTTCGAGAAAAGGATGGTACGGCCGTTCCGCTTTTTTGCTCGACTTGGCGAAGGCACTTCCGTGCCCCTAGATGAAGCGAGCAACAGAAAAACATCTAGAAGTGACACAAGCGAGATAGATAGACAAAGGAGTGCGAATGAGGAAGCTGAAAAAATTAAAATCCCAAATGAAGCGCGAAAACAAAACAAAAACCAGATACGTGGAGAAGAGTAGAACATAATGAAAAGAGAGCTAGATCTAGGGAAACGGGAAATTGAGTTGCACAGGAGAGAAAATGAAATACTCAGACGCGAATCGTTAAGGCGAGAGGAAGAAAGTTCGGCGAATAATGAAACGACAGTGTCTACATGGCGCGTATTTAACAAAGGTTGAAATAAGTGCAAAAGAAAGGGTAAGTGCAACAGAAGTACAAAGGCACAGTCATGGGCGGGTAGGCTACTTCGTGCGATTTTTTGACATTTCCTTATCTACTTTCTTTGTTTTCCGATGTCGCTCCACTCCTGTTTCTGATTTGGAAGTGTACGTTTGGATACCATTCTTACTTTTCAAACTTCACCACAGGCTGACGACAATGAAATGTGAAAAGAAATGTCAAAAAACCTGCGCGTGAAGAAAAGCTCCGTGTTCAGATTGGAACGAAAGTTCAAAAGAAACACGCGCAACAAAACACGCGCCGTGTAGACCCTGACTATGAAACGAAACGTGACTTTATGCAAGTCAGAGATTTGCTATCCGAATTCTCGGCTGCGCAATTTCCTAGCGGTCTATATATAATTTGGATAAAAACAACAAGAAAGCGCCTACATATATCGATTTAACTGAACGGAAAGGCATTGAATTGGTTTCGTTCTCGGTATGACTTAATGACCGTTGCTACCTAAGACTTACTAACGGAGATGCGATGTCTTTTCGAGGATAGGACTAGTCAGTTATTGCTAAAGCGTAAGTTTGAAGCAAGAAAGTGGATGGTGGGTAAAAGTTTCCTGGAGTACTTGTACGACAAAAAGCAAGATTGAGGGAGACGAGTTATTGGATTACCTAATAGAGGGAATTTCTGATTACCACCTTAGAACACATTGTTTCTAATACATAAGCGAACTTCTTGATGCATTTGGCAGAGTATCGTTAACTGGATCGTCAGCAACAGTACGCAGGGACACAGCTGGAGCACCGTCTACATCAAGATCCTTTCATTGTTACAACTGTAACTCTACGGGACATACAACAGCAGAATGTCGAAAGCCGAAACGTCAAGTGGGCGCGTGCCATGTATGCGCTGAAATGGGATACTATGCCGCAGGAGGATATGGGTCATCAGATCAACTGTAGCGGAGAAGCCGTGGATTATGTAAGAAATATGTTTGTTGTTTTTTTAGTCATACTAATAGATATGAAACATTGTTAGGAACCTTGATTGATACCGGCAGCGCTATCAGCATCGTAGACGATCAGTTTGTTCCGCTAATCGCGATAATAAAATATAATTTACTATGTTCGCGTTATTTTGGTATTATTAAAAGTCGACATTTCGACTGTTGTTCGACATTTCGATTGTTGATTGTAATCTTGATTTCGAAAAAGAAAGATCAGAAAGCAAAATATTGGTGGCGCCAAAGGGTACAATGGGGCATCCTCTTCTGTTAGGAAAAGATTTTATTAAATCAGCTAAATTAGAATTGAGAAGAGCAAACACTGAAGATGAAAAGTCAAAGGAACTTGAAAACGAATGTTTAAATTTAATGAAAATAGACACTGATGAAGAGAAAATGTACATAGATATTGATAACGTTGATAACATTAGGTGTTCTATATTATGTCAAATGATCTTAAATGGATCATTGGGCATAATAAAACAGTGAATCACTCAAACGTTTGAGTCGTGTGTGGTTCTGTCGAAGAATTTTTCATTTGCCTGTTCCATTTTCTTCCAGCATTAAAATAATTTTTGATATTGAATGATGGAGTTGCCATGCCAACGATAATATTTTTTCATATAAACTTTAAACGTGTTCTTTTTTTTATACTGATGTGTATTTATTTTATCGAAAAAATACACATCAGTACTAAACCACGATAATTCACACACAATTCTGCCAAGGCTTTTAAAACATTTTATTAATTTGCACATTACATATTGATCTGAGTAAAATATTACCCATAGTATACATTTACTACTATTCAACTAAATTCCATCAAGTGAGCAATATTTTTTATGCTTACGTGGCAATGACGTGAGTTGACATTTTTTTGTACACATACCAAATTCACTCACTCAATTAAAAACTCAGTTGTGAATGAGTTAATTCACTTTTCGGATCAAGGAATTGATCCAGATAAAAAGCTGGATCACGTACTGTTGTTGTAATGCATGTAATCAATGATCAGAAGTGGATCAAGTAGGCATAATAAAGAACACCTATTATCGAAAAATATAAGACATTTATTGTCATACACTCTTCAAGCTAGCTAGCTAGCTAGCAATGACGTGAGTTGACATTTTTTTGTACACATACCAAATTCACTCACTCAATTAAAAACTCAGTTGTGAATGAGTTAATTCACTTTTCGGATCAAGGAATTGATCCAGATAAAAAGCTGGATCACGTACTTTTGTTGTAATGCATATAATCAATGATCAGAAGTGGATCAAGTAGGCATAATAAAAAACACCTATTGATTGTGATTCGCCAGAGAGATTGGTGAATATTATTGCAAAATATTTTTTAAACTGTAAACGTCCCGATTTTCGCCAAAGTCAGTGCCAAATGAAGTTAATGTTGAATAGCGGAAAGTCATTTTGTTGTGCTCCGCGTAGGCTATCATACCATGAACGTCAACAAGTTCAAGTAATATTAGACGATTGGCTTGAGAAAGGTGTTATTAGATCTAGTAAATCGAAGTGTTTCCCCAGTGGGATTAGTTAGAAAAAAAAAACAGGCGATCTTCGACTCTGCGTAGACTATGGGGTTCTCAATAAGGTAACTTTTTTCTTATTTTGGTGGCGTTGCAGCCCATGAAGGACCAGAGCCAAGCTTCTCTCAAGATAATAGTAATGTTCAGCACATTAAGACAGCGAAAGGACAGTGGAAAGGATTAACCGAAATCTAGCTCCGATGATTGCAAAGTTGACTAATGCAGGATCAAGCGCTACTCTGGACGGGGTTCTACCAGATATTGAATTCAGTACGAATAACTTAATGCATCGTAGTATTGGTACTACCCCTAGTGTGTTACTATTTGGTGTCAGACAAAGAGGAATACGAGTCGATATGGTAAGAGAAGGATTAGAAAAGACAAATGCTTGTAAAGAGGATCGTGATTTAGTTAGTATGAGAATGAGAGCAGCAATTAAGATAAAAGGTGTCAAGAGTATAATGAACAATTTCGTGAATAAGCCGGTTATCTTCAAAAAGATTGTTCCTAAATTCAAAAGGTCGTATAATATCATGAAATTTCTACCAAATGATCGGTATGTGTTAAGGGATGTTGTTTGTTTTCAGTTAAGACAAATTCCGTATGAAGGTATATGAGAAGCGAGGAACATTAAACCTTGGCCATGTAATGGAAAAGGACAAATAGGGACGATTTTAGTCAGGATGGATGAGTTGCGGCATCTATATACATATAGCACTGATGTGAGAGTGAAGGTACGCTGTATATGTATATATCTTAGCATTTAGGTTAGAGAATAAAGAGGATTGGGTCAGTCGATCGCAGAGTGTCGTGAGTGCTGGATCACTGTCCAAATAAAGAAGAAATAAAGAAAAAGATAGAAGTGGTTTCATTTAACGAGCAATCGACTACACAATTAAGCTCATTATAGAAGATAAACTGTACAACTTTTCCTTTAATGGAAATAAATAATTTGACCTTTCGACTAGCGTACAACTACATATTCCTATCTTCTAGGTGAAAGCAAGTAGCAAATTTTGAGGTTTTATCGAAAAAGTGAATGAAATTTGGTTAACTGTTCAATTTGAACGATTTCATTTACTATGGATTGAGTTTCGCTTATAGAGAGGTCATTTTTTATTGGCCGTCTATCGTCTATCTGCCAAATGAACGTGTTCAACTATACCTTTTTCTTAATTTTTTCGTGTGTAGGAATAATACCTGACCACAGTTGCCGACTCATTGATATGAGCCCTAATATTGCCTTCTATTCTTTGAATAGTTCTCGTAAATTCTTCTTTGGTGGCGTTACAGCCCTTGAAGGACCAGAGCCAAGCTTCTCTCAATCACCCATGGTGTGTGTGATTTATTTTTCACACAGGTGAAAGGGACCTACAGTTTAATGCCGATTCCGAACGGCGTGAGTCGAGAAGCTTTTTCATGGCAAGTTTACTATGGGGGGCTTTGCCAGTACCCCGCCGAGGAGGCACGCCAATCGATGGCGTTGGTGTTGTCGGGATCCGAACTTGCTGTAAATTACTAACCTTAATTGTTCGACCATAATTAAACAATTCTGAATAGCTTTTATTCGGTTGAAAATGTTGCTTAAGCCCGGTGGAGATCGTGTTCCAGTCAGCGCCATCTCCAAGATGTCTTAAGCATTTTCTAGCCTCTCTCTGCAGTTTCTTGTTTCTCATTATTTAACAACATAATAAAGTAGGCCCTCGTCACCGTTGCACGATTTTGACGTCATCTCTATTGACTTTAAAAGGACGAAAGCAAATAATTTTCTTCCATTAAATGATTCCATTTGTCCAAACACTTTCTGCTCTTGCTTTTAAACGTGCTGGCTCTTGTTGTTACTGCCGAAATCGTTACTGATGCTCCTGAAGCAGTTGCTGTTACTGCTATTGTAGTTGCTCTTGGCACTGTATTAGTTGCTGTTCCTGCCGCACAACTATCTGTTGCGATTCACACAGTAGTTTAATCATGGGGGTGACCGTGAGTTACATGCATATATGTACATATATGTATCATGCATTTAACCATTGTACAGACCGTATACGATCTGCAACCCAAGCCACCTTGCTGTAAACAACCATCATCTTGTGTGCGCTGTTCTCTCCCACGCATCACCCAAGCCATCTATGCTATGCCGTTACTCGATGATCGTCCGATTGTATTTCTTTTTATTTTCTCTTTCTCTGATCCCGTTATGTCAAGGGTTTTTAGGGTTCCGTACCCAAAGGTAAAACGGAACCCTATTACTAAGACTTCGCTGTCCGTCCGTCTGTCACCAGGCTGTATCTCATGAACCGTGATAGTTAGACAGTTGAAATTTTCACAGATGATGTATTTCTGTTGCCGCTACCACGACAAATACTAAAAACAGAACAAAGCTAATTATACATATACATAATTACAAACAACCAATAATAA
Organism: Eumerus sabulonum; assembly: GCA_951905685.1. Classification (NCBI taxonomy): domain Eukaryota; kingdom Metazoa; phylum Arthropoda; class Insecta; order Diptera; family Syrphidae; genus Eumerus; species Eumerus sabulonum. The sequence goes on from OX645060.1 coordinate 92,888,267, forward strand.
ATTGTTTCGAAAGGTTTTCGTTGTCATCTTTCGTTCAATTCCCATTTGTGGGCGTCTCGTAGTCATCCATTTTGGGAAACCATACTCACAGGAAGCGGGTAGCCTGAGGGTTCGATCAGCACTTGACACGCGAACGAGTGGAGTTCAACCCGCAGAAGTTCAGCATTTTTGTTTTTTTTTTTTGTTCCTAGTAGCACATGAGGGAGAGTGGTCGAAGAACTCGGGGAGAAATCTTCGGCGAAGTACTCGGAGAGTGATCTTCGGGGAAGAACTCCGGTACGGTTTTAAGCAGTTCCCGGTACACGGCCGTACCGTGTGTCCTATTGCCTACGTTGGCCGCGGGTATCACGTTCGTTGTATAAGGTATTGAAATCAGAAATTTGCGTGTCGCGATTGGTGATGCGGGCTAAGTCGTTGGTTAGAGGAGTTTCGGTACGACTGTTCGAATACTCAAGCTGCGGTTTATTTACTTTTTTGGACAGTGAATTCGTTTATTTTTTTTTATTTTATATATATTTTTTTTTATTTATTTCGACTTTTTTTATTGACATACGGTGTAGGGTAGTTTTAAGGAATAATTGTAAACCTAGATTAAGTTAGGTTAAGGAAATTAAATTGAATTGCAAACGATTACGGTGTTTTTTTTGCTTTTGCGGGGGATATTTCGCGAGTCTCGTAGCAAATTCGCGATTCTTGCTGCGGGTAAGTCGGCGTGCAGGCAATCGCGTGGCGCCATTGCTCACGACCAGTCCTCGCAGCTGGCCTAGCATCCCTTTCGCACGACGTCGCGGCAGGTGGAGAGGAGCAAGTGAGCAAGAGGAGCAAGCGATCCTGCACACATACGAACCGATACGTACATACGTGCATACGCATCACATACGTGCATACACTCACACAACTGTACGCTAAGTATAAGTATACATACATACATATGTACATTACGAAGTAGAGTTGGGTAGTTCCGGACGTGTGTAGTTCACGGAACTATTTCCTCTCTCGGACACATGTCCTCTCATTCCGCAAATTGAACGAAAAGAGCTCCATAGTTCCATTCAACCCTTATTCATCAATCACATATGTACAAAACGAAAAAAAAAGCATAAACGCAACGAACATGCTTCTCATACGGTATGAGTTATGGAGATGTGGCGATAAAGCTCGAACAGTTGGTGTACACTGTACAGCACACTTGAACTGAAATGAAGAAAAGAAATGAAAGAATATAATGCCCGCACCGCATTTCGTGAACGAATGTCATACATGTGTATGTATGCATTCAGGTCCGGACATGGACATGGTTTGCTAGTTCCATATCGGTGCGATAATACATTTAGTTCCGGACATGGACATGTTTTTGCTAGTTCCATATCGGTGCGAGTATACATTTAGTATTTTAAAACGGGTAGAGATTGCAGTGCATACTGAGATGGAATAATTATCTTATAACCCCATTTAGATACTGTTTCAAATATATTGAATGGTCTTTCCAACAAAGTTGTTGGTCCAATATAACACCTAAATATTTAAAACTGTCCACGTGTTCAATCAAGAAGCAATTTTCAAACATTCTTGATTGTTGAATACTATATCTTCAAGAACAAATCGATTACACAATGGTGCATGATAATATAAGGGAAGGTCTCTGAAAACTCTACCATTGATATTAAATATCATGTACTTCGTTTTGTTGCTAATTATTAGTTTATGATAGTTAAACCATCTCCTTAACATATCTAGGTCATAATTAATATCTGCAAAACTATCAATTAAGTTAGTGTTTGAGTGGAAAAGAGATGTTTCATCAGCAAAGGCAGCTATTTTGCCTTTAAAAGGTTGTAAGAAAAACGAATTAACATAAATTAGAAAAAGGATTGAGCCCAATACTGCTCCTTGGGGAACACCCATATTCAAGAAGTCTATAGAACTGTAAACATTCCTAATTTTCACAACTTGATAACGGTTGGATAAATAAGAAGAAAACCATTTATAAATGGAGCCTCTGAAACCCGCTTTGTAAAGTCTATCGAGTAGCAAAGTATGATTAACCATATCAAAGACCTTACTGATATCAACAAATAATGTTGATGGTATTTGAGAAGTGTTTAGACTATTATATATTTCACCAGTTAATTTCAATAAAGCAGTTTCAGTCGATTTGCCGCGTCTAAACCCAAATTGGCAATCACTCAAAAAATTAGTATTTTCTAAAAATTACAACATTCTAGATTTTAACTATCCGAAAAGTGAGAATAAAATGTCACTGATTATGTAATTCTGTTGCTGCTTTAACAACAAATACTTAGACAGAATATAATAAATATATGTATAAATGGGGCTCCCATACCACAGACATGCTTTTTTTTGCCGTTTTTATACATAATAGTACGGAACCCTTCGTGCGCGAGTCCGACTCGCACTTGGCCGGTTTTTTAGATCTAGTATTAAGGTAGTTTAGTGTTAAGATTATTGCATTCCTGTATCGACCGTCAACGAATAAAGTTGTGTTAAGCATATTGCTTTGTTGTATTTTTGTTTGTTTCATTTTACTGGCGCAGTCGGAAAAGTTAGATAATCGACTTAACCGTTTGAAGAGTTCAAAGTGAAAAGAGTGGACATTTCTTATGTTATAAAAAAGAAAAAAAAAAAACAAGCTAAACGAAAGAAACGAAAGAACTAAATAACTGCAGCTGGATATATATATACATATATAAAACGTGCGCATAAATAACAGGTGAATAACAAGTGAACAGTATTGAATAAAAAAAAAAGCAAAACACAAACCAAATAACCGACAATAATAATACGATTGAGTGCAAATACACAAAATAAAAAACGAACAGAAATTATAGGAACATATCCAGACGAAAAGAAGAGACAAGAAAAAAGAAAGGAAAGGAAGATACAATTAAGGTACGGCGAACATGGATATTCTAACTTTAACTAAGGACATTCCAGAGTTTACTGGAAAACCCGAAGAACTAGGTCTATTCTTAAAAAATGTAGATTATCTATACCGGTTTATAAACGAATTAAATGAATTATCCAGAGGCCTATTAGAAATACGCATAAGACAAAAAATTAAAGATTCGGCAAATTTAGCTTTAATTAACAATAATAATCCAACAAGTTGGCCAGAAATAAAAAAAAAATTAATTTCTAACTGTAGCATTAGTGAAAGTTTAGAAAACATTATAATTCAAACTAGGCTATTTAGATTCCAAAATTCAGTTGAGGAGCTTTTTAATCGTTGTCTTAGCCAATTAACGAAGATGAACATAAAAACTGACCTTAGTCCTGAAAATAATTGGTCAGGTAGCGAACAAAATGAGAATATAATTCTTAAACTTTTCATAAGTAAGCTTCCTAACAGTCCTAAACTGATCCTTCAGGCTAGAAACCCATCCACCCTCAGAGAGGCCAAAGAAATTTTATTAGACACCGATAATTTCTATCCTAATAACAATGCCAATATCAACAGGCCCATACAATGCACCAATCTGGGTCGTTGAAAAGAAACTCGACAATTCTGGTGAGAAAAACTGGCGGATCGTAGTTGACTATAGAAAATTGAATGACGTTACAGTAGAAGACAGATTTCCGATTCCCAATATAGACGACATTTTTTCTAAATTAGGCAATAAACAATACTTTTCAACTATAGATTTAGCAAAGGGAATCCATCAAATTCCTATAAACGAAGAAGACAGGCACAAAACTGCATTTTCAACTGCAAACGGGCATTATGATTTTACTCGAATGCAATTCGGTTTAAAAAATGCACCAGCATCGTTTCAAAGAATGACGAATGAAGTATTATCTGACTATTTAAATAAAATATGCGTGGTTTACTTAGACGATATTCTAATTTTCTCAACATCATTACAAGAGCATATCGACTCCCTTAGTAAAATACTCAAACGTCTTCATGATTTTAACCTTAAGGTTCAGATTAATAAGTGTGACTTTTTAAAACACGAAACTGAATACCTAGGACACATAATTTCATTTTAATAATTTCATAATTTCAATTTATTCAATCCGAATAAGATCGACGTCATTCAGAAGATAAAATTACCAAGGTCAACAAAACAGATAAAATCTTTTCTTGGCATTACTGGATTTTATCGAAAATTCATTAGAGACTACTCTAAAGTAGCCTTACCAATGACAAGATGCCTTAAAAAGGGCTGTAGGATAAATCTTAACGACACGCAATACATTGAGTCCTTTAACAAGTTAAAGGCACTTATATGTACTTGCCCAGTTCTGGCCTATCCAGACTTCTCTAAGACATTTGTTTTGACAACCGACGCCAGCAATGCAGCTTTAGGGGCAGTTCTTTCACAAAACAAGCATCCTATTGCCTTCGATTCTCGAACTTTAAATTCTCACGAGACACACTACAGTACAGTGGAAAAAGAACTTCTGTCAATAGTATGGGCTACCAAATATTTTAGACCATATTTATTTGGCCGCAAATTTAAGATCCAAACTGACCACCGCCCACTAGTCTGGCTTAACTCCCTGAAAGAACCCAATTCCAAACTACAACGCTGGAAAATCAGGTTGAACGAGTACGACTTTGATATTGAATATATCAAAGGAAAAGAGAATTGTGTGGCGGATTTTTTAAGTCGCCACGAAATAAATTGTTTACCCAATAATGACATAAGATCTGACATAGCAACCATCCATAGTGGTAAGGAAAATTTAAGCGACCACATTTTCATAACAGAGACCCCCTTAAATGTATACAAATATTAATTAATCTTCGAAAGCGGAAAGGTTAACTCGTATTCCAATATGTTCCTCTTCCAAAGGAAGAGACGATCTACCTTTACGCTAAAAAAATACGATGAGGATTATATTTTAACATATCTTAAAGAACTTTTGCCTGTTAAAGGTACGGTCGGAATCTTCTGCAAAGAAGATAGTATCTTTAACGAATTTCAGAAAACGATCATAAAATTCTTTTCAAATTCATCTGAAATGAAAATTCTAAGATGTATGAAGTTTCTCAAAGATATCACCTGCAAAGAAAAACTGATGGAAATAATCGAAAAATCTCATTTAGACAAAAACCATAGAGGTATTGAAGAGAGTTTCTTAGAGCTAAGAGACACCTTTTACTATCCTAACCTTAGACTAGAGATTCATAAATACATCAACAACTGCATCTTCTGCAATATGTGTTAGTACGACAGGAATCCAATTAAACCCAAATTTATGATTTCCGAAACCCCTGATAAACCAAACGAAATTATACACATAGATATATGGTTTCTAAATAAAAACAGTATGTTCTTAACTGCAATTGACAAATTAACTAAACACGTCTCAATTTATAAAATTACTGACAGGAATTCAATGACAATAATTGACATTTTGAAACATAGGTTTGCAATATTAGGTAAACCAGTTAAAATAGTCGCAGACAACGAATTCAATACAGCATATATTAACAACTTTTTAGGTCAAAAAACATTCTTTTCCATTTCACATCTCCAAACGTTCATACAGGCAATTCCGTTATAGAACGCTTTCATTCTACACTCAATGAACATATAAGGTTATTAAGGCAAAACAAAGACAACATAGGTACCGACGACATAACATTAGCCTTAAGAGCAGTCGAAATATACAATGATACTATTCATTCTGTTACAAAGTATAAACCAAATGATCTCCTTCACTCCACTCTGAATGAATCAGACTGGGAGAAGCTTAGGCGCCGGGTCAAAGAAGCCAAGGAAAAACAAATAAATAAATTACACCAATCACGAATAGACACGAGTAATTTAGAATACAATGACAGGGAACTAGTTAAAAATATAGGTTTTGGTGATATTAAGCGCTTACCAAGGTACATTGTCAAAGAGGTAAAAGAAGGTGGCTTTACATACTTTAGAGATAAGGATGGTTTCAAGCGTGATAGGCAGTTAGTTAGGAGAAGGTATAAATTTCGAAATCCAATTGAAAAAGTACGTTTCGACAGAAAACTAAGCGGAAGAAATTACTCTCGCGAAAATAAGACAACGAAATGAAAGCAAATTGTTCATGAATAAGAAATTTATTTGAGTAAATTTTCTATTTATAATATCCAGTATTCCGTATATATGTAAACTTATGTACATATAATAACCTTAATAAGATAGAATAGGTAAACTTAATGAATTAAGAACTCAATTTATATTATTATGTTAATTTTAATGAGTTAAGAAATACGAAAAGATTTGTGTTAAATATACTGTACGATTATTTCTATTGCGGGGAAAGAGGGAGAAATGTTATGTATACGACACAGAATTTAATTTGAAAATTAAATAACAAACGGCATTTATCAGCATGGTCACCCTTATGGATCATACTGCGGCGGGAGGAGTTACATGCATATATGTACATATATGTATCATGCATTTAACCATTGTACAGACCGTATACGATCTGCAACCCAAGCCACCTTGCTGTAAACAACCATCATCTTGTGTGCGCTGTTCTCTCCCACGCATCACCCAAGCCATCTATGCTATGCCGTTACTCGATGATCATCCGATTGTATTTCTTTTTATTTTCTCTTGCTCTGATCCCGTTATGTCAAGCGTTTTTTAGATCTAGTATTAAGGTAGTTTAGTGTTAAGATTATTGCATTCCTGTATCGACCGTCAACGAATAAAGTTGTGTTATACATATTGCTTTGTTGTATTTTTGTTTGTTTCATTTTACTCGTGGTGCAGTGGTAAACATAACCGCCCGTTGAGCGGAAGGTCTGTAGTTCGAAGTCGTTCCATAGCCAAGAAAAAACAATTCCTATACGGAAAACTCAGCTGTTGTGAATGATAAGTGATCAAACATGCCGATGAAGGCATAACACTCACAGTATATGGTCACTTTAAATTCATACTGTGTCCGTGCAATATTCTAATATAACACCAAAACTCATGGAATAAAGATCCCACGGGAATGAATTCCGACAACGGCCATGTCATTGAACGTGTTTTTTCACGGTGCTTCTCCTCAGCCTCCTGTAGTATAATTTCCAAGAAAAGCTTCTTGAATTCCGCCGCTCGAAAATGGCAATAAACGGTAGGTCCTTTTCACCTATGAGAAAAGAAAAGCACACACAACATGGGTGATTGAGAGAAGCTCGGCTTTCGTCCTTCATGAACTGTAACGCCAACATACATACATACGTACATGGAACAGTTGCTGGGAACTACATCCAACGTGAAAATTCTGTCAGTTTCTTTGAATCCTATCTAGGACAACCGCCCTTGGAGAGTAGTGAACGAGCATCTACGACCCAAACCACTGCGCTCCGTTCAGGTTGTATGATAAACATTATAAGAGTATAAATTCTTGAACCTTCGTTCAGGTTATGTGGTAAATATTAAAAACGAAAAGATGTATGTATATTGTATAACTATGTATCTCCTAAACCATTGAAAACCGCATACTGTTAGGAGTTACAAAACGTGAAAAATGTAATTATTTAAAACTAGTTGCATAGTTCCAGGCAAACTATGATTCAACTAAATCAAGCCAGATCCGTATTTTGTAAGAGAAATTTAAAAGCTTACGTCTTTGAAAATAGGAAAATCCGACCTTAAATATATATATTAAATTTGTCAGAACAACATAACATTTTAACATAATCGAGTTTAATCAAAATCAGTGATTAGGGCCTTTTTCCAAATAATTACCGAAATCTTTATTCAGCATTCTTAGTTGATGAATTGTATTTATGAGATATGCCCAAATTGACGGTTTCTTGATAACATGAATAGTGAAACCATCAAATAGTGTAGTAATTGTAGAAGGAAGTGTTTATATGTAGGCCATTGGAGTTCAGGATGGAACCTCACCAAACCTTTCCCTTTCATCTTTTAGTGGCGTCACAGCTCTCTTCAATCACCCATGTTGTGTGTGATTTATTTTTCATGAAAGTAAAAGGGACCTGCAGTTTAATGCCGAATCCGAATGTCGCGCGGGAAGCTTATACTACAGGGAGGTTTTGCCAGTACCCCGCTGAGGAGGGACGCCGCGAAATAAGCATTCGATAACGTTGTTATTATCGGGATCCGAACTCGCTCATCGTGCGAGTTTCCGTATGTGTAAATATCTTGATTATTTGAAAACAGTATTTCGAAGTTCATCAACATAAACCTCAGACTTATAAAATATAAAATGAAATATTTTAACTAACCCTGATACAAAAAAAACAATGTGTATATTTATATATAGGCCTCGATGGTCCTTGTCATCAGGGGAAATGAACAGAACCAATTAAGACGAATCTAATCAGTCCAAACTTGATGGGTTTACTAATAGGCGATCCAGGACTTCGTCTCCTCCTTCGAGTTCCATTATCAGAGTAACTAAGTCGTACCAGCGTACATGGATGTCAGGTCATAGATATGTTTAAGAGTAAGTACGAATAATGGGTATTATTATTCGTTTAAGAACCCTACCGCAGCTAACAACATAAGAGGTGATGACCTTGAAACACCTGAACAGATCTTCAAAAATCGTAGCTATGAAATCTTCATAAATTGTAGCTAAGAGCCAGCTGGATCACGTTAGCTTTAAAAAAAATGCATCATCATCGGTCCATTCGTTTAGGAGCTTCGATGCCACAGACAAACACACAGGCACCTCAAACTTATAACACCCCTCTTTTTGCATCGGGGGTTAAAAATGAAAAAATATGAAATTAAATGGGTGTTTTCGTTTTAGCAACTGGGGAGTTAGTAGTGTGGGCCTTGCGGGTCGCACCTAAACCAGATTTTTTGTAATTATTAATTACGGCCTCCAGATCGGCTGCTCGTTACAAAACTTATCTTTTTCTTAAAATTGTTCTTTGTGACGGATAGGGTCGCGACGCCACAGACAGTCACCCTGAGTTCACCACCTTTCTCGTAAGGCAGACAGGTATGTGTCTAATCATATTCGGATCACTCATCCGAGTCGGTTGCTACAGCATTCCTGACGACGTGTTTTGGCATGTCTGCTATACGCGGTGGAATAAGATTAGAATCTGTTGATATCGTAACTCGTAAGATAATTATGCCATGAAAAACATAACTTGTAAAAAAACCAAGTCTCGCAACTCAGATCTTCTACCGTAAAAAGTTGTAAGATCAATGTATTACCAAGTCAGTTAATTTATTCAGTCCCTACTTAAGGGACCTTCTGCCTTGATTGATTACGTAATTAGCTAACCTAACAACATCTTATAGTGACCATACCAATATCAAAATCTTTTATGTTTTAAGTAAATAGATTGACCTGGCCATCGCATGAAAACACAATATATCTCACAAGTAATACATATCATATTAAATTAGATTATTTAGTGCGATTTCCAAGTCAATCTATTTACTTAAAACATAAAAGATTTTGATATTGGTATGGTCACTATAAGATGTTGTTAGGTTAGCTAATTACGTAATCAATCAAGGCAGAAGGTCCCTTAAGTAGGGACTGAATAAATTAACTGACTTGGAAATACATTGATCTTACAACTTTTTACGGTAGAAGATCTGAGTTGCGAGACTTGGTTTTTTTACAAGTTATGTTTTTCATGGCATCTCATTCCTTTTTGTAGATGTATGTATGTTTGTATGTATGTTGGCGTTACAGTCCATGAAGGACCTAAGCCGAGCTTCTCTCAATCACCCATGTTGTGTGTGATTTCATTTTCCTATAGGTGAAAGGGACCTACAGTTTATTGCCGGTTCCGAACGGCGAATTTCGAGAAGCTTTTCATGACAATTTTACTACAGAGGATTTTGTTAGAACCCCGCTGAGGAGAAACACCGTGAAAACACGTTCGATGACATGGCTTTGTCGGGATTCCATCCCGTGTCATATCGGTGTCAGAGGCCAACACACTACCCACTGCGCCACGGTGCTCTCACTTCTTTCTTTACTTACATATGTATGTATAATATATCGAGGATCGTTATTTTTATCTTTTCTTTAAAACTGATATACTTTCTTTTTACTAGAAGGTAGAAACTACATACACATAAAGAAACCAAAGAAACGTTTTATTACTTTTTTTACTTTTTATTATATTTATATTTATTTATTTTGGGTGATAAAGTTAACCTTCTGCTTTAAATTTGTCTAATCTCCCATTTCTCACCCGTCCTATGTATCCCTCATACAGTTATGTATGTACATACATATGTATTTCTTCAGCGTAGGCACAATTTCGCTGATACCAACGCCTATGCCAGATATACACTGTTCAAATTCATCCAATGCACGTGCAAGTGTATTAGTGAACAAATCACACCACGTATAGATGGGTTATATGCTTGAAGTAAAACCAAATCTTTCTGATGCGTAAATACATACATATGTATGTATATACTCGCCGATACCGAATACAGTAAGCCTACCTACCCTTATTATTCCATTGTTTATGTATATGTATCCAGGCAAACAGATTCATTCACTGATGTATGTATATACGTTTATGGGATTATTTATGCAGTTGGTGTATCTAGAAAACTTAAAATTGGTGTATCTAGAAAACTGAACCAAAATTGCAAAATATTTTAGTTTTTCCTTGGTTTATACACTTAACACTAGTTGTGTGCCAAATATGAAGCTTCTACGTCTGCTAGAAGTGCCTTATACTTTTGATGATCGGTCAGTCAGTCAGTGAGTCAGTCAGTGAGTCAGTCAGTGAGTGACAAAATTAAGAAACTTTGACTAGTTATAATTCTTAAACTACTGGTTCAAATTGAATGAAATTTGAAATATACCGTGTCTATGCGATGCTTACTTGGTTACTGAAAATTCAGACTTCTAGCTTTATCCACAACGAAGTTATAGGGGGTCGAAAATGGCCTATTATGTTACGAGAAAAGGATGGTACGGCCGTGCCGCTTTTTTGCTCGACTTGGCAGGGGCACTGCCGTGCCCCCAGATAAGAACATTAAGACAAAAGGTGAATTATAATGTAAAAAATGTAACGGTATTTTTGGGTTCAGACAGCCCATTTAAAGATGTCTTTCCTGCCTGGTGGTGTTTGGGGTGTTCCCGCTTCTGATAGCATCCTGTGTTATTCTGAAAGGCAGCGCTGTGGTGCGAATCATAATCCTCGACCCGGCATATACAAGGTTTCACAAGGTCCGGGAATTTATTCGTAATTCGTAAACTGGCGTTGTTCGTCAACATCTTTCTTTCAGTTCTCATGTAAAGTTGGAGCCGACAGTAAGTTTTGATTGTGCGTTGTGAGAATTTTTCGACAAAAAGAAGACTTTTTTAGTGGCGTCGTTAAAATGAGTCACAAGTAACGTGTTGCGATTTAATTTTTACTGAAATCTGGTGAAAAACCCTCGGAAATTCTCCGAAGATAACAGGTGGTCTATAGAGACCAACTGTTGGTTATTTTTTTGGAATATGTTTTATTAATTATTGAAATAACGTTGCGTTATTGCTCACACAAAAATATCTAACATAAGAATGTAAAGCCGACACACGAATTACTTACTTGTTTATCATTTTTTTTCAACCGACAAGTATATAGATATAGACATAAAAAACAATAGGCATAGAAGACAAAAAACACATCGTAGCGAATGATATAACAATATGAGACACGCAAGCAACACGGTCCCTTCTAAAAAGTTTGACAATGAGCGCGGGCACGGACGAGACACAAGCGCAAAACAGAGAACTCAAAAAGCAAGTAACATATCATCCTCCACCAATTCAGGTCAGTGGAAAAAACTAAAAAAAAAAGTCTAATAAAGTGATTATATTAGCGGAGGATTAAGAACATAAGCCAAATAAGCGAACAACCGTACAAGATTAAATAAGTAAACCGAAAAAGGACGCTGTACGCTAGTGACATATGTTATTTTAGGAGTGATGTATAAGGACAGTGAGAGCAAGTGTACTAATCAATATGAGTCTGGTGGGTCCTTGGGATACATATACGAGTATATTTTTAGATATTATTTTGAAGGTAAGCGGAATGTATAAATATTCGCGTACCAACCCATAAGGTTAGGTGTCAGCGACGGGGCCCGTCAAACATCTACGACTCCCCCGACAAAGACGTCTCAAACCAGTATTAACTCAAGATGCATGTGTTACTGACGCGAGCCATCGGACGACCATGATCGAACTTTAACCCAAGAGGGGACGTAGGCAACGCAACTAAAGCACGCCATTAACGGACATCTTCGTTCAATGAAGTAGTGGCAGACCAAAGGAAAACCATTATTACTCTATAATTTCTACCAAAGACTTTTTAAATGGCAACACAACTAAAACAGTGCGATAATAGTCCAACATATCCACAAAAGTTAAATGGATCTCTGTCAAGGCAGTTGATTTTCATATTCTTCATATAAATATCAACAAATAAATAAAACGCTTTGCTTGTGTAAAGTCCACGTCAATTTTGACAGCTAAGAACATGAACAAATGTTCTTATGAGATATGACAAAAATTCAGTTTGTCACCGCACCGTGTTCATGAAAAGAAAAAGGAAGGATATTGGGACGATCCTTAATGAAGGTGGGCGTTCGAAATTTTTTACAGATGGAGATGCTCGCTTTATGGAGCTTCTTATGATTAAAAAATATGCTGGAAAAATGTAAAAAATATAAGACGCTCAAGTTGTGCAACGAACGTACGAATTAGACGGATGACTGGAAACAGGTCATTTGGCCAGGTGGAATCAAAATCAGCAGGTCTCAGTCCGACGGTAAGGTATATTATTGGCACCGACCAAACAAAAACCTTCAAGGGCACCGCGTCAAACAAACCTTAAACTTGGTGGCATGTTGGTCTATATGGTTAAAATTGAGGGCAATATTAATTGGAGGAATTATTTGGACATTCTCCAGAGCAATTTACCCGATTTTGTTGACTGGGGTTTTATAAAAGAGGAAATGGTTAAAATTTGGCTTGAAGATAAGCCTTTCAACAGCTAGCAGAAGGCCCAGAACTAAATCCAACTGCAAACTTATAGACTACCAGATATTGGGGAAGACTGAAAGAGCACCAGGAATTTAGATAAGTGAAACTATTCAGAGCGCTAAGAAAAATAAAAGATTGCCGGCATAGCTTGATACAAAGAGGTTATGCTGCATTTTTTTTTTTTTTTTGCTTTCAGACGTTGCACGATTTAGTTAGATGATACTTCACTTTTTTTATCTTAAAAATCCCTTACATTACTTAAATTTATCGTAAAAGTTTCACGAAGGTCGGTTGACGAACATTAATTTTATCCTAAAAGAATTAAAAAAATTTAAAATAACTACATATGTATCCAGTTTTGCTCGCCACTGAATTATGTTGGTATCGAGGCAGTTTGCTGTAATGTTTTTACATGGAAGGCTGGTTTTTTAATCACCTTCCTGGATGTAGTTTAGTGCCATTATTCGTTTCTCATCATGGTCTCGCCATCTACGTTCGTAGTGATATTGCTTACGTTGTATAGCCAAAGATCCACCTCGAAATTTAATTTCATATGGCTTAAATTGACTCTCTGTAAGCACTCGGTTTACTACTGTTTTCTTTCTAGAAGCCATCATCTAGACAGGAATGCAACATTTGATGCATTCGACTTACTCTCCATCCCAAGAATTATTTCCCTGTTTCCTCGTACTGAAATCGTTTTAGCGGGCAATTTCAATGTACATAATTCTCAGTGGCTCCGACATTCTGGACAGACACCACCCGAAAGAAGGTATGTTGAAATTTTCGCTGAGTTAAATCAATTAATTCGAATTGTGAATAAGCCGTCGCGTATGCCCGGTGTTGCTGGTGATACCGCCAAAACACTGGACTTGTTTCTTACCTCCCAGTCTAACAAGTATACAATCGATGTATTGTCGCCTCTAGGCTCGTGCGATCACTGCGTGATATCAGCTAAATTCTCGAACTCCAACCACCCAGGTAAAGAAAAAGATTCTCTTATGGCTATACGAGAAAGCCAACTGGTGCGGGCCTTAACAACTTCTTGCGGATGTTTAACTGGTCGTTGTGCTTCCTCGACCACGACGTGGACGCCGCAACTGATATTATCATAAATATTATCCGAATCGGCATGGCAAATTTTATACCTAGCAAGATTAAAATCACCAGGCCAAAAGATAATGCGTGGTTTGACTTGAGCTGCAAAGAGGCTATTAGGCTCAGGGAGCTAAGCTTTCGGGCTTTACCGAAAAAGCACATACGAGCCAGAAATTACTGCAACACCCACATTCGACGACCAAAAGTTAAGGCGTTAAATCCAATGCTCCAAATGCAGCAAAAGTTTCTGGTCATTTGTAAAAAATGTAAAAAACTCAACTACGTCGTCTATACCGACGCTCATCCACAATTAAATTCCAGCTGTCACCTCCTTAGACAAAGCTAACCTACTTGCTGCAACCAATTCCCAATTCCCAGCTTGTACTTTGTCTCCGCCTGTACTAATCCACTTCCACACTCGTACAGTCGCAAGGGTTCTTAAGGACCTCGACATACACAAGTGTCGTTCTTCTACGCTGGCAGAACCACTGCGTAAGCTTTCCCACCTTTCCTAGTCACCTGGGCTCTTTTCGAGCAGGTGGAAAACAGCATTTGTCCAGCCTATATCCAAAAAACGCCAATGCTCTTCTTCTTCGAACTACCGATCCATTGCACTAACGTCCCTTCTTTCCAAGGTCATGACCTTGGACCTCCTCAATGACCGTCGGTACGGTTTCCGCAGCAACAGATCCACTGGTGATTTGTAAATGCTTGTGTTCTCCAGGACTCCGTTTTGTTTCCGACACTTTTTCTCATTTTTATAAACGGTTTCCTGTCTGTTACTTCTAATCCTATTCACTCCTTCGCTGGCAACAGTACCCTCAGCTTCTCATATTCGTTCACTTCTTTTTCACTTCTTTACGAACCTACGATTAGGCTGTAGATAGTGAGCGGCAGCGTATGTTAAGCTCATTAAATTCCGATATCGACAGCATCATCCAATAGGGTAAAAACAATAGAGTTAAATTGAATGCATCCAAAACACAATGCTCTCTGATGTCGTTAAAGCGCATAACTAACCCGCAGCCATTATCCATGAATGGCACTTGCATCTCAGAAACCGAAAAGCTTTTCATTCTGGGTATGTATGTTGTTCACAATCTTAATTGGAGTGACCACATACTCAGCGTCGCCAAGAATGCTGCGAAATGCCTAGGCTTCTTATACAGATGCAAGAAATATTTCTCGCCCTTACATGTGGCTACAATCTATAAGGGGTTCATTAGCCATAAACTAGGTTTTAACGCTCAAGTCTGGTCCGACGCTTCCAAGACCTCAAAGCACCTACTAGATAGAATACAAAAAAGCGCGATAACACTGATAAGTGAGTCCGGCATTATCAAAACATTAGACTCGCTGGACCATCGTAGGAATGTTTACTGCTTCTCCCTGTTTTATCGTAACTCCATCAAAAATGATCTGACGAAATAGTCAGTGGCACTCCGCCCCTTCAATATTTCTCACGCAACACACGTCTTTCTAAAAATGCTTACCAATATACCCTGAAGACCGTTTCCGGACGTACCGCCAAATATAAGTAATCCTTCTTTAACCGAAACCACACGAATCTGGAATTCCCTGCCAAATTGTGTCTTCCCTCTCAATGCGACATGCAAGCATTGAAGATCAATGCCCACCCGCATATCCTCAAGCCCCCTTCTTTTCTACCTTCTGCTCGCACTGGGTCGCCGACATAATAAGGTTATTAAACCTTAAGTGCGCGCATAATATATATGTATATAAAAAAAAAGTAGGTATCTTCGCAGTTTGCATACTGAAGTACGTAAGTACGTAACTCAAGCACCTTTCCCTTTATACAAATAAATGCTTGCACCTATGCACAACTCATAAGCCTGCTCTGCTGCTTCCGCAGACTTTTCTAGGAGGGACAGCCGACCCGATAGGTAGTTCGTCGTGCGAGTACTAGAACCCTTCTTCGCGAAATTCCCTATATCTTTCTCCAATTGCGCTAAAACCCTGCTTAACTTTGATGGTTTCATTGTAATTATAAATACATATATTACTACACGTATATGTATATTAATGTACTGTCTAACGAGTACTGTACGTATATATTTCTCTTACGTATGCATAAAGATATATATATATACAAATAAATGTACGTATGTACTCACAACACACGCTTGGTTCCTTTGGTGATCCAATGGGTTGACTTCTACCTTTGGGTTGGAGTGATTCCTCGGCAAGTAAACTGTCTTTTCATTTGGATTGTTTGCCTCCTTGGAGTGGTTCCTCAACAGGTAAATTTTTCTTAGCACTTGTTTGCGCTTGATGCACCTTGTTGTACCTTTGATTTTCTTTTTTCAGTCTGGCACCGAAGAATCCGGCTCGAAGGACCAATAAAATGTTCGTGACTTTATTTTATTTATTTTTTTTTATTTTATATATATTTTTTTTTATTTATTTCGACTTTTTTTATTGACATACGGTGTAGGGTAGTTTTAAGGAATAATTGTAAACCTAGATTAAGTTAGGTTAAGGAAATTAAATTGAATTGCAAACGATTACGGTGTTTTTTTTGCTTTTGCGGGGGATATTTCGCGAGTCTCGTAGCAAATTCGCGATTCTTGCTGCGGGTAAGTCGGCGTGCAGGCAATCGCGTGGCGCCATTGCTCACGACCAGTCCTCGCAGCTGGCCTAGCATCCCTTTCGCACGACGTCGCGGCAGGTGGAGAGGAGCAAGTGAGCAAGAGGAGCAAGCGATCCTGCACACATACGAACCGATACGTACATACGTGCATACGCATCACATACGTGCATACACTCACACAACTGTACGCTAAGTATAAGTATACATACATACATATGTACATTACGAAGTAGAGTTGGGTAGTTCCGGACGTGTGTAGTTCACGGAACTATTTCCTCTCTCGGACACATGTCCTCTCATTCCGCAAATTGAACGAAAAGAGCTCCATAGTTCCATTCAACCCTTATTCATCAATCACATATGTACAAAACGAAAAAAAAAGCATAAACGCAACGAACATGCTTCTCATACGGTATGAGTTATGGAGATGTGGCGATAAAGCTCGAACAGTTGGTGTACACTGTACAGCACACTTGAACTGAAATGAAGAAAAGAAATGAAAGAATATAATGCCCGCACCGCATTTCGTGAACGAATGTCATACATGTGTATGTATGCATTCAGGTCCGGACATGGACATGGTTTGCTAGTTCCATATCGGTGCGATAATACATTTAGTTCCGGACATGGACATGTTTTTGCTAGTTCCATATCGGTGCGAGTATACATTTAGTATTTTAAAACGGGTAGAGATTGCAGTGCATACTGAGATGGAATAATTATCTTATAACCCCATTTAGATACTGTTTCAAATATATTGAATGGTCTTTCCAACAAAGTTGTTGGTCCAATATAACACCTAAATATTTAAAACTGTCCACGTGTTCAATCAAGAAGCAATTTTCAAACATTCTTGATTGTTGAATACTATATCTTCAAGAACAAATCGATTACACAATGGTGCATGATAATATAAGGGAAGGTCTCTGAAAACTCTACCATTGATATTAAATATCATGTACTTCGTTTTGTTGCTAATTATTAGTTTATGATAGTTAAACCATCTCCTTAACATATCTAGGTCATAATTAATATCTGCAAAACTATCAATTAAGTTAGTGTTTGAGTGGAAAAGAGATGTTTCATCAGCAAAGGCAGCTATTTTGCCTTTAAAAGGTTGTAAGAAAAACGAATTAACATAAATTAGAAAAAGGATTGAGCCCAATACTGCTCCTTGGGGAACACCCATATTCAAGAAGTCTATAGAACTGTAAACATTCCTAATTTTCACAACTTGATAACGGTTGGATAAATAAGAAGAAAACCATTTATAAATGGAGCCTCTGAAACCCGCTTTGTAAAGTCTATCGAGTAGCAAAGTATGATTAACCATATCAAAGACCTTACTGATATCAACAAATAATGTTGATGGTATTTGAGAAGTGTTTAGACTATTATATATTTCACCAGTTAATTTCAATAAAGCAGTTTCAGTCGATTTGCCGCGTCTAAACCCAAATTGGCAATCACTCAAAAAATTAGTATTTTCTAAAAATTACAACATTCTAGATTTTAACTATCCGAAAAGTGAGAATAAAATGTCACTGATTATGTAATTCTGTTGCTGCTTTAACAACAAATACTTAGACAGAATATAATAAATATATGTATAAATGGGGCTCCCATACCACAGACATGCTTTTTTTTGCCGTTTTTATACATAATAGTACGGAACCCTTCGTGCGCGAGTCCGACTCGCACTTGGCCGGTTTTTTAGATCTAGTATTAAGGTAGTTTAGTGTTAAGATTATTGCATTCCTGTATCGACCGTCAACGAATAAAGTTGTGTTAAGCATATTGCTTTGTTGTATTTTTGTTTGTTTCATTTTACTGGCGCAGTCGGAAAAGTTAGATAATCGACTTAACCGTTTGAAGAGTTCAAAGTGAAAAGAGTGGACATTTCTTATGTTATAAAAAAGAAAAAAAAAAAACAAGCTAAACGAAAGAAACGAAAGAACTAAATAACTGCAGCTGGATATATATATACATATATAAAACGTGCGCATAAATAACAGGTGAATAACAAGTGAACAGTATTGAATAAAAAAAAAAGCAAAACACAAACCAAATAACCGACAATAATAATACGATTGAGTGCAAATACACAAAATAAAAAACGAACAGAAATTATAGGAACATATCCAGACGAAAAGAAGAGACAAGAAAAAAGAAAGGAAAGGAAGATACAATTAAGGTACGGCGAACATGGATATTCTAACTTTAACTAAGGACATTCCAGAGTTTACTGGAAAACCCGAAGAACTAGGTCTATTCTTAAAAAATGTAGATTATCTATACCGGTTTATAAACGAATTAAATGAATTATCCAGAGGCCTATTAGAAATACGCATAAGACAAAAAATTAAAGATTCGGCAAATTTAGCTTTAATTAACAATAATAATCCAACAAGTTGGCCAGAAATAAAAAAAAAATTAATTTCTAACTGTAGCATTAGTGAAAGTTTAGAAAACATTATAATTCAAACTAGGCTATTTAGATTCCAAAATTCAGTTGAGGAGCTTTTTAATCGTTGTCTTAGCCAATTAACGAAGATGAACATAAAAACTGACCTTAGTCCTGAAAATAATTGGTCAGGTAGCGAACAAAATGAGAATATAATTCTTAAACTTTTCATAAGTAAGCTTCCTAACAGTCCTAAACTGATCCTTCAGGCTAGAAACCCATCCACCCTCAGAGAGGCCAAAGAAATTTTATTAGACACCGATAATTTCTATCCTAATAACAATGCCAATATCAACAGGCCCATACAATGCACCAATCTGGGTCGTTGAAAAGAAACTCGACAATTCTGGTGAGAAAAACTGGCGGATCGTAGTTGACTATAGAAAATTGAATGACGTTACAGTAGAAGACAGATTTCCGATTCCCAATATAGACGACATTTTTTCTAAATTAGGCAATAAACAATACTTTTCAACTATAGATTTAGCAAAGGGAATCCATCAAATTCCTATAAACGAAGAAGACAGGCACAAAACTGCATTTTCAACTGCAAACGGGCATTATGATTTTACTCGAATGCAATTCGGTTTAAAAAATGCACCAGCATCGTTTCAAAGAATGACGAATGAAGTATTATCTGACTATTTAAATAAAATATGCGTGGTTTACTTAGACGATATTCTAATTTTCTCAACATCATTACAAGAGCATATCGACTCCCTTAGTAAAATACTCAAACGTCTTCATGATTTTAACCTTAAGGTTCAGATTAATAAGTGTGACTTTTTAAAACACGAAACTGAATACCTAGGACACATAATTTCATTTTAATAATTTCATAATTTCAATTTATTCAATCCGAATAAGATCGACGTCATTCAGAAGATAAAATTACCAAGGTCAACAAAACAGATAAAATCTTTTCTTGGCATTACTGGATTTTATCGAAAATTCATTAGAGACTACTCTAAAGTAGCCTTACCAATGACAAGATGCCTTAAAAAGGGCTGTAGGATAAATCTTAACGACACGCAATACATTGAGTCCTTTAACAAGTTAAAGGCACTTATATGTACTTGCCCAGTTCTGGCCTATCCAGACTTCTCTAAGACATTTGTTTTGACAACCGACGCCAGCAATGCAGCTTTAGGGGCAGTTCTTTCACAAAACAAGCATCCTATTGCCTTCGATTCTCGAACTTTAAATTCTCACGAGACACACTACAGTACAGTGGAAAAAGAACTTCTGTCAATAGTATGGGCTACCAAATATTTTAGACCATATTTATTTGGCCGCAAATTTAAGATCCAAACTGACCACCGCCCACTAGTCTGGCTTAACTCCCTGAAAGAACCCAATTCCAAACTACAACGCTGGAAAATCAGGTTGAACGAGTACGACTTTGATATTGAATATATCAAAGGAAAAGAGAATTGTGTGGCGGATTTTTTAAGTCGCCACGAAATAAATTGTTTACCCAATAATGACATAAGATCTGACATAGCAACCATCCATAGTGGTAAGGAAAATTTAAGCGACCACATTTTCATAACAGAGACCCCCTTAAATGTATACAAATATTAATTAATCTTCGAAAGCGGAAAGGTTAACTCGTATTCCAATATGTTCCTCTTCCAAAGGAAGAGACGATCTACCTTTACGCTAAAAAAATACGATGAGGATTATATTTTAACATATCTTAAAGAACTTTTGCCTGTTAAAGGTACGGTCGGAATCTTCTGCAAAGAAGATAGTATCTTTAACGAATTTCAGAAAACGATCATAAAATTCTTTTCAAATTCATCTGAAATGAAAATTCTAAGATGTATGAAGTTTCTCAAAGATATCACCTGCAAAGAAAAACTGATGGAAATAATCGAAAAATCTCATTTAGACAAAAACCATAGAGGTATTGAAGAGAGTTTCTTAGAGCTAAGAGACACCTTTTACTATCCTAACCTTAGACTAGAGATTCATAAATACATCAACAACTGCATCTTCTGCAATATGTGTTAGTACGACAGGAATCCAATTAAACCCAAATTTATGATTTCCGAAACCCCTGATAAACCAAACGAAATTATACACATAGATATATGGTTTCTAAATAAAAACAGTATGTTCTTAACTGCAATTGACAAATTAACTAAACACGTCTCAATTTATAAAATTACTGACAGGAATTCAATGACAATAATTGACATTTTGAAACATAGGTTTGCAATATTAGGTAAACCAGTTAAAATAGTCGCAGACAACGAATTCAATACAGCATATATTAACAACTTTTTAGGTCAAAAAACATTCTTTTCCATTTCACATCTCCAAACGTTCATACAGGCAATTCCGTTATAGAACGCTTTCATTCTACACTCAATGAACATATAAGGTTATTAAGGCAAAACAAAGACAACATAGGTACCGACGACATAACATTAGCCTTAAGAGCAGTCGAAATATACAATGATACTATTCATTCTGTTACAAAGTATAAACCAAATGATCTCCTTCACTCCACTCTGAATGAATCAGACTGGGAGAAGCTTAGGCGCCGGGTCAAAGAAGCCAAGGAAAAACAAATAAATAAATTACACCAATCACGAATAGACACGAGTAATTTAGAATACAATGACAGGGAACTAGTTAAAAATATAGGTTTTGGTGATATTAAGCGCTTACCAAGGTACATTGTCAAAGAGGTAAAAGAAGGTGGCTTTACATACTTTAGAGATAAGGATGGTTTCAAGCGTGATAGGCAGTTAGTTAGGAGAAGGTATAAATTTCGAAATCCAATTGAAAAAGTACGTTTCGACAGAAAACTAAGCGGAAGAAATTACTCTCGCGAAAATAAGACAACGAAATGAAAGCAAATTGTTCATGAATAAGAAATTTATTTGAGTAAATTTTCTATTTATAATATCCAGTATTCCGTATATATGTAAACTTATGTACATATAATAACCTTAATAAGATAGAATAGGTAAACTTAATGAATTAAGAACTCAATTTATATTATTATGTTAATTTTAATGAGTTAAGAAATACGAAAAGATTTGTGTTAAATATACTGTACGATTATTTCTATTGCGGGGAAAGAGGGAGAAATGTTATGTATACGACACAGAATTTAATTTGAAAATTAAATAACAAACGGCATTTATCAGCATGGTCACCCTTATGGATCATACTGCGGCGGGAGGAGTTACATGCATATATGTACATATATGTATCATGCATTTAACCATTGTACAGACCGTATACGATCTGCAACCCAAGCCACCTTGCTGTAAACAACCATCATCTTGTGTGCGCTGTTCTCTCCCACGCATCACCCAAGCCATCTATGCTATGCCGTTACTCGATGATCATCCGATTGTATTTCTTTTTATTTTCTCTTGCTCTGATCCCGTTATGTCAAGCGTTTTTTAGATCTAGTATTAAGGTAGTTTAGTGTTAAGATTATTGCATTCCTGTATCGACCGTCAACGAATAAAGTTGTGTTATACATATTGCTTTGTTGTATTTTTGTTTGTTTCATTTTACTCGTGGTGCAGTGGTAAACATAACCGCCCGTTGAGCGGAAGGTCTGTAGTTCGAAGTCGTTCCATAGCCAAGAAAAAACAATTCCTATACGGAAAACTCAGCTGTTGTGAATGATAAGTGATCAAACATGCCGATGAAGGCATAACACTCACAGTATATGGTCACTTTAAATTCATACTGTGTCCGTGCAATATTCTAATATAACACCAAAACTCATGGAATAAAGATCCCACGGGAATGAATTCCGACAACGGCCATGTCATTGAACGTGTTTTTTCACGGTGCTTCTCCTCAGCCTCCTGTAGTATAATTTCCAAGAAAAGCTTCTTGAATTCCGCCGCTCGAAAATGGCAATAAACGGTAGGTCCTTTTCACCTATGAGAAAAGAAAAGCACACACAACATGGGTGATTGAGAGAAGCTCGGCTTTCGTCCTTCATGAACTGTAACGCCAACATACATACATACGTACATGGAACAGTTGCTGGGAACTACATCCAACGTGAAAATTCTGTCAGTTTCTTTGAATCCTATCTAGGACAACCGCCCTTGGAGAGTAGTGAACGAGCATCTACGACCCAAACCACTGCGCTCCGTTCAGGTTGTATGATAAACATTATAAGAGTATAAATTCTTGAACCTTCGTTCAGGTTATGTGGTAAATATTAAAAACGAAAAGATGTATGTATATTGTATAACTATGTATCTCCTAAACCATTGAAAACCGCATACTGTTAGGAGTTACAAAACGTGAAAAATGTCATTATTTAAAACTAGTTGCATAGTTCCAGGCAAACTATGATTCAACTAAATCAAGCCAGATCCGTATTTTGTAAGAGAAATTTAAAAGCTTACGTCTTTGAAAATAGGAAAATCCGACCTTAAATATATATATTAAATTTGTCAGAACAACATAACATTTTAACATAATCGAGTTTCATCAAAATCAGTGATTAGGGCCTTTTTCCAAATAATTACCGAAATCTTTATTCAGCATTCTTAGTTGATGAATTGTATTTATGAGATATGCCCAAATTGACGGTTTCTTGATAACATGAATAGTGAAACCATCAAATAGTGTAGTAATTGTAGAAGGAAGTGTTTATATGTAGGCCATTGGAGTTCAGGATGGAACCTCACCAAACCTTTCCCTTTCATCTTTTAGTGGCGTCACAGCTCTCTTCAATCACCCATGTTGTGTGTGATTTATTTTTCATGAAAGTAAAAGGGACCTGCAGTTTAATGCCGAATCCGAATGTCGCGCGGGAAGCTTATACTACAGGGAGGTTTTGCCAGTACCCCGCTGAGGAGGGACGCCGCGAAATAAGCATTCGATAACGTTGTTATTATCGGGATCCGAACTCGCTCATCGTGCGAGTTTCCGTATGTGTAAATATCTTGATTATTTGAAAACAGTATTTCGAAGTTCATCAACATAAACCTCAGACTTATAAAATATAAAATGAAATATTTTAACTAACCCTGATACAAAAAAAACAATGTGTATATTTATATATAGGCCTCGATGGTCCTTGTCATCAGGGGAAATGAACAGAACCAATTAAGACGAATCTAATCAGTCCAAACTTGATGGGTTTACTAATAGGCGATCCAGGACTTCGTCTCCTCCTTCGAGTTCCATTATCAGAGTAACTAAGTCGTACCAGCGTACATGGATGTCAGGTCATAGATATGTTTAAGAGTAAGTACGAATAATGGGTATTATTATTCGTTTAAGAACCCTACCGCAGCTAACAACATAAGAGGTGATGACCTTGAAACACCTGAACAGATCTTCAAAAATCGTAGCTATGAAATCTTCATAAATTGTAGCTAAGAGCCAGCTGGATCACGTTAGCTTTAAAAAAAATGCATCATCATCGGTCCATTCGTTTAGGAGCTTCGATGCCACAGACAAACACACAGGCACCTCAAACTTATAACACCCCTCTTTTTGCATCGGGGGTTAAAAATGAAAAAATATGAAATTAAATGGGTGTTTTCGTTTTAGCAACTGGGGAGTTAGTAGTGTGGGCCTTGCGGGTCGCACCTAAACCAGATTTTTTGTAATTATTAATTACGGCCTCCAGATCGGCTGCTCGTTACAAAACTTATCTTTTTCTTAAAATTGTTCTTTGTGACGGATAGGGTCGCGACGCCACAGACAGTCACCCTGAGTTCACCACCTTTCTCGTAAGGCAGACAGGTATGTGTCTAATCATATTCGGATCACTCATCCGAGTCGGTTGCTACAGCATTCCTGACGACGTGTTTTGGCATGTCTGCTATACGCGGTGGAATAAGATTAGAATCTGTTGATATCGTAACTCGTAAGATAATTATGCCATGAAAAACATAACTTGTAAAAAAACCAAGTCTCGCAACTCAGATCTTCTACCGTAAAAAGTTGTAAGATCAATGTATTACCAAGTCAGTTAATTTATTCAGTCCCTACTTAAGGGACCTTCTGCCTTGATTGATTACGTAATTAGCTAACCTAACAACATCTTATAGTGACCATACCAATATCAAAATCTTTTATGTTTTAAGTAAATAGATTGACCTGGCCATCGCATGAAAACACAATATATCTCACAAGTAATACATATCATATTAAATTAGATTATTTAGTGCGATTTCCAAGTCAATCTATTTACTTAAAACATAAAAGATTTTGATATTGGTATGGTCACTATAAGATGTTGTTAGGTTAGCTAATTACGTAATCAATCAAGGCAGAAGGTCCCTTAAGTAGGGACTGAATAAATTAACTGACTTGGAAATACATTGATCTTACAACTTTTTACGGTAGAAGATCTGAGTTGCGAGACTTGGTTTTTTTACAAGTTATGTTTTTCATGGCATCTCATTCCTTTTTGTAGATGTATGTATGTTTGTATGTATGTTGGCGTTACAGTCCATGAAGGACCTAAGCCGAGCTTCTCTCAATCACCCATGTTGTGTGTGATTTCATTTTCCTATAGGTGAAAGGGACCTACAGTTTATTGCCGGTTCCGAACGGCGAATTTCGAGAAGCTTTTCATGACAATTTTACTACAGAGGATTTTGTTAGAACCCCGCTGAGGAGAAACACCGTGAAAACACGTTCGATGACATGGCTTTGTCGGGATTCCATCCCGTGTCATATCGGTGTCAGAGGCCAACACACTACCCACTGCGCCACGGTGCTCTCACTTCTTTCTTTACTTACATATGTATGTATAATATATCGAGGATCGTTATTTTTATCTTTTCTTTAAAACTGATATACTTTCTTTTTACTAGAAGGTAGAAACTACATACACATAAAGAAACCAAAGAAACGTTTTATTACTTTTTTTACTTTTTATTATATTTATATTTATTTATTTTGGGTGATAAAGTTAACCTTCTGCTTTAAATTTGTCTAATCTCCCATTTCTCACCCGTCCTATGTATCCCTCATACAGTTATGTATGTACATACATATGTATTTCTTCAGCGTAGGCACAATTTCGCTGATACCAACGCCTATGCCAGATATACACTGTTCAAATTCATCCAATGCACGTGCAAGTGTATTAGTGAACAAATCACACCACGTATAGATGGGTTATATGCTTGAAGTAAAACCAAATCTTTCTGATGCGTAAATACATACATATGTATGTATATACTCGCCGATACCGAATACAGTAAGCCTACCTACCCTTATTATTCCATTGTTTATGTATATGTATCCAGGCAAACAGATTCATTCACTGATGTATGTATATACGTTTATGGGATTATTTATGCAGTTGGTGTATCTAGAAAACTTAAAATTGGTGTATCTAGAAAACTGAACCAAAATTGCAAAATATTTTAGTTTTTCCTTGGTTTATACACTTAACACTAGTTGTGTGCCAAATATGAAGCTTCTACGTCTGCTAGAAGTGCCTTATACTTTTGATGATCGGTCAGTCAGTCAGTGAGTCAGTCAGTGAGTCAGTCAGTGAGTGACAAAATTAAGAAACTTTGACTAGTTATAATTCTTAAACTACTGGTTCAAATTGAATGAAATTTGAAATATACCGTGTCTATGCGATGCTTACTTGGTTACTGAAAATTCAGACTTCTAGCTTTATCCACAACGAAGTTATAGGGGGTCGAAAATGGCCTATTATGTTACGAGAAAAGGATGGTACGGCCGTGCCGCTTTTTTGCTCGACTTGGCAGGGGCACTGCCGTGCCCCCAGATAAGAACATTAAGACAAAAGGTGAATTATAATGTAAAAAATGTAACGGTATTTTTGGGTTCAGACAGCCCATTTAAAGATGTCTTTCCTGCCTGGTGGTGTTTGGGGTGTTCCCGCTTCTGATAGCATCCTGTGTTATTCTGAAAGGCAGCGCTGTGGTGCGAATCATAATCCTCGACCCGGCATATACAAGGTTTCACAAGGTCCGGGAATTTATTCGTAATTCGTAAACTGGCGTTGTTCGTCAACATCTTTCTTTCAGTTCTCATGTAAAGTTGGAGCCGACAGTAAGTTTTGATTGTGCGTTGTGAGAATTTTTCGACAAAAAGAAGACTTTTTTAGTGGCGTCGTTAAAATGAGTCACAAGTAACGTGTTGCGATTTAATTTTTACTGAAATCTGGTGAAAAACCCTCGGAAATTCTCCGAAGATAACAGGTGGTCTATAGAGACCAACTGTTGGTTATTTTTTTGGAATATGTTTTATTAATTATTGAAATAACGTTGCGTTATTGCTCACACAAAAATATCTAACATAAGAATGTAAAGCCGACACACGAATTACTTACTTGTTTATCATTTTTTTTCAACCGACAAGTATATAGATATAGACATAAAAAACAATAGGCATAGAAGACAAAAAACACATCGTAGCGAATGATATAACAATATGAGACACGCAAGCAACACGGTCCCTTCTAAAAAGTTTGACAATGAGCGCGGGCACGGACGAGACACAAGCGCAAAACAGAGAACTCAAAAAGCAAGTAACATATCATCCTCCACCAATTCAGGTCAGTGGAAAAAACTAAAAAAAAAAGTCTAATAAAGTGATTATATTAGCGGAGGATTAAGAACATAAGCCAAATAAGCGAACAACCGTACAAGATTAAATAAGTAAACCGAAAAAGGACGCTGTACGCTAGTGACATATGTTATTTTAGGAGTGATGTATAAGGACAGTGAGAGCAAGTGTACTAATCAATATGAGTCTGGTGGGTCCTTGGGATACATATACGAGTATATTTTTAGATATTATTTTGAAGGTAAGCGGAATGTATAAATATTCGCGTACCAACCCATAAGGTTAGGTGTCAGCGACGGGGCCCGTCAAACATCTACGACTCCCCCGACAAAGACGTCTCAAACCAGTATTAACTCAAGATGCATGTGTTACTGACGCGAGCCATCGGACGACCATGATCGAACTTTAACCCAAGAGGGGACGTAGGCAACGCAACTAAAGCACGCCATTAACGGACATCTTCGTTCAATGAAGTAGTGGCAGACCAAAGGAAAACCATTATTACTCTATAATTTCTACCAAAGACTTTTTAAATGGCAACACAACTAAAACAGTGCGATAATAGTCCAACATATCCACAAAAGTTAAATGGATCTCTGTCAAGGCAGTTGATTTTCATATTCTTCATATAAATATCAACAAATAAATAAAACGCTTTGCTTGTGTAAAGTCCACGTCAATTTTGACAGCTAAGAACATGAACAAATGTTCTTATGAGATATGACAAAAATTCAGTTTGTCACCGCACCGTGTTCATGAAAAGAAAAAGGAAGGATATTGGGACGATCCTTAATGAAGGTGGGCGTTCGAAATTTTTTACAGATGGAGATGCTCGCTTTATGGAGCTTCTTATGATTAAAAAATATGCTGGAAAAATGTAAAAAATATAAGACGCTCAAGTTGTGCAACGAACGTACGAATTAGACGGATGACTGGAAACAGGTCATTTGGCCAGGTGGAATCAAAATCAGCAGGTCTCAGTCCGACGGTAAGGTATATTATTGGCACCGACCAAACAAAAACCTTCAAGGGCACCGCGTCAAACAAACCTTAAACTTGGTGGCATGTTGGTCTATATGGTTAAAATTGAGGGCAATATTAATTGGAGGAATTATTTGGACATTCTCCAGAGCAATTTACCCGATTTTGTTGACTGGGGTTTTATAAAAGAGGAAATGGTTAAAATTTGGCTTGAAGATAAGCCTTTCAACAGCTAGCAGAAGGCCCAGAACTAAATCCAACTGCAAACTTATAGACTACCAGATATTGGGGAAGACTGAAAGAGCACCAGGAATTTAGATAAGTGAAACTATTCAGAGCGCTAAGAAAAATAAAAGATTGCCGGCATAGCTTGATACAAAGAGGTTATGCTGCATTTTTTTTTTTTTTTTGCTTTCAGACGTTGCACGATTTAGTTAGATGATACTTCACTTTTTTTATCTTAAAAATCCCTTACATTACTTAAATTTATCGTAAAAGTTTCACGAAGGTCGGTTGACGAACATTAATTTTATCCTAAAAGAATTAAAAAAATTTAAAATAACTACATATGTATCCAGTTTTGCTCGCCACTGAATTATGTTGGTATCGAGGCAGTTTGCTGTAATGTTTTTACATGGAAGGCTGGTTTTTTAATCACCTTCCTGGATGTAGTTTAGTGCCATTATTCGTTTCTCATCATGGTCTCGCCATCTACGTTCGTAGTGATATTGCTTACGTTGTATAGCCAAAGATCCACCTCGAAATTTAATTTCATATGGCTTAAATTGACTCTCTGTAAGCACTCGGTTTACTACTGTTTTCTTTCTAGAAGCCATCATCTAGACAGGAATGCAACATTTGATGCATTCGACTTACTCTCCATCCCAAGAATTATTTCCCTGTTTCCTCGTACTGAAATCGTTTTAGCGGGCAATTTCAATGTACATAATTCTCAGTGGCTCCGACATTCTGGACAGACACCACCCGAAAGAAGGTATGTTGAAATTTTCGCTGAGTTAAATCAATTAATTCGAATTGTGAATAAGCCGTCGCGTATGCCCGGTGTTGCTGGTGATACCGCCAAAACACTGGACTTGTTTCTTACCTCCCAGTCTAACAAGTATACAATCGATGTATTGTCGCCTCTAGGCTCGTGCGATCACTGCGTGATATCAGCTAAATTCTCGAACTCCAACCACCCAGGTAAAGAAAAAGATTCTCTTATGGCTATACGAGAAAGCCAACTGGTGCGGGCCTTAACAACTTCTTGCGGATGTTTAACTGGTCGTTGTGCTTCCTCGACCACGACGTGGACGCCGCAACTGATATTATCATAAATATTATCCGAATCGGCATGGCAAATTTTATACCTAGCAAGATTAAAATCACCAGGCCAAAAGATAATGCGTGGTTTGACTTGAGCTGCAAAGAGGCTATTAGGCTCAGGGAGCTAAGCTTTCGGGCTTTACCGAAAAAGCACATACGAGCCAGAAATTACTGCAACACCCACATTCGACGACCAAAAGTTAAGGCGTTAAATCCAATGCTCCAAATGCAGCAAAAGTTTCTGGTCATTTGTAAAAAATGTAAAAAACTCAACTACGTCGTCTATACCGACGCTCATCCACAATTAAATTCCAGCTGTCACCTCCTTAGACAAAGCTAACCTACTTGCTGCAACCAATTCCCAATTCCCAGCTTGTACTTTGTCTCCGCCTGTACTAATCCACTTCCACACTCGTACAGTCGCAAGGGTTCTTAAGGACCTCGACATACACAAGTGTCGTTCTTCTACGCTGGCAGAACCACTGCGTAAGCTTTCCCACCTTTCCTAGTCACCTGGGCTCTTTTCGAGCAGGTGGAAAACAGCATTTGTCCAGCCTATATCCAAAAAACGCCAATGCTCTTCTTCTTCGAACTACCGATCCATTGCACTAACGTCCCTTCTTTCCAAGGTCATGACCTTGGACCTCCTCAATGACCGTCGGTACGGTTTCCGCAGCAACAGATCCACTGGTGATTTGTAAATGCTTGTGTTCTCCAGGACTCCGTTTTGTTTCCGACACTTTTTCTCATTTTTATAAACGGTTTCCTGTCTGTTACTTCTAATCCTATTCACTCCTTCGCTGGCAACAGTACCCTCAGCTTCTCATATTCGTTCACTTCTTTTTCACTTCTTTACGAACCTACGATTAGGCTGTAGATAGTGAGCGGCAGCGTATGTTAAGCTCATTAAATTCCGATATCGACAGCATCATCCAATAGGGTAAAAACAATAGAGTTAAATTGAATGCATCCAAAACACAATGCTCTCTGATGTCGTTAAAGCGCATAACTAACCCGCAGCCATTATCCATGAATGGCACTTGCATCTCAGAAACCGAAAAGCTTTTCATTCTGGGTATGTATGTTGTTCACAATCTTAATTGGAGTGACCACATACTCAGCGTCGCCAAGAATGCTGCGAAATGCCTAGGCTTCTTATACAGATGCAAGAAATATTTCTCGCCCTTACATGTGGCTACAATCTATAAGGGGTTCATTAGCCATAAACTAGGTTTTAACGCTCAAGTCTGGTCCGACGCTTCCAAGACCTCAAAGCACCTACTAGATAGAATACAAAAAAGCGCGATAACACTGATAAGTGAGTCCGGCATTATCAAAACATTAGACTCGCTGGACCATCGTAGGAATGTTTACTGCTTCTCCCTGTTTTATCGTAACTCCATCAAAAATGATCTGACGAAATAGTCAGTGGCACTCCGCCCCTTCAATATTTCTCACGCAACACACGTCTTTCTAAAAATGCTTACCAATATACCCTGAAGACCGTTTCCGGACGTACCGCCAAATATAAGTAATCCTTCTTTAACCGAAACCACACGAATCTGGAATTCCCTGCCAAATTGTGTCTTCCCTCTCAATGCGACATGCAAGCATTGAAGATCAATGCCCACCCGCATATCCTCAAGCCCCCTTCTTTTCTACCTTCTGCTCGCACTGGGTCGCCGACATAATAAGGTTATTAAACCTTAAGTGCGCGCATAATATATATGTATATAAAAAAAAAGTAGGTATCTTCGCAGTTTGCATACTGAAGTACGTAAGTACGTAACTCAAGCACCTTTCCCTTTATACAAATAAATGCTTGCACCTATGCACAACTCATAAGCCTGCTCTGCTGCTTCCGCAGACTTTTCTAGGAGGGACAGCCGACCCGATAGGTAGTTCGTCGTGCGAGTACTAGAACCCTTCTTCGCGAAATTCCCTATATCTTTCTCCAATTGCGCTAAAACCCTGCTTAACTTTGATGGTTTCATTGTAATTATAAATACATATATTACTACACGTATATGTATATTAATGTACTGTCTAACGAGTACTGTACGTATATATTTCTCTTACGTATGCATAAAGATATATATATATACAAATAAATGTACGTATGTACTCACAACACACGCTTGGTTCCTTTGGTGATCCAATGGGTTGACTTCTACCTTTGGGTTGGAGTGATTCCTCGGCAAGTAAACTGTCTTTTCATTTGGATTGTTTGCCTCCTTGGAGTGGTTCCTCAACAGGTAAATTTTTCTTAGCACTTGTTTGCGCTTGATGCACCTTGTTGTACCTTTGATTTTCTTTTTTCAGTCTGGCACCGAAGAATCCGGCTCGAAGGACCAATAAAATGTTCGTGACTTGAACGGTATTTTGGCAACGAAAACGCAAATTAATTGCACAAGAAAAAGAAAGGAAAAAAACAACCGAACCTTTTCGTTATTGAAACAGTAGATCCTTTATTCTTTGTTCTTCGCAGAATACATATATATATATGGGAAAAATGAAAAGCGGGGAAAATTCCAATGCCACCCACAACTCTCAAACCAGGCAGATTTCCAATGTTTTGTGTGGGTGGCTTCAGCACTTTTCTTGGTGGTGACGTCATAGTCTCCACCACGGGTTGTTGTTAACGCACTTAAGGATTCGATCGGCAGTGAATGGACCGATTAGCAGGCCATCCAAGGTCTTGAATCTTGAAAAAGCGACGTATATTAACCCAGCCGAATATTCCGTGCGACCAATGTCAACGACGGCCTTGGTTAGCGTGATGCCTTGTCCTCGATGCACTGTGATGGCATATGCGAGCAGCAACGGGATTTGCTTGCGTGTGCACGAAAGACCATTGTGCATGAACGACGCAACTTGCGGTACGACGAGAACGCAGCCATTCGCGCAGATTGGCTCTCTTTATGTCGGGAATTTTACCAGAACGCACAATGGTAGACGGGAATAGTAGATGTCGTCGTTGCTAGGTTCGTAAACTATGTCCACTACTTCCCCCACCGAGCCCTTAACGAGCCGTAGTTCAGCAGGACATGATGCCGCGTCGTCACCTGCTGTGCGTCCCACGGCATTGTTGTGTTTGGCTCGGATCAATGGAATTGGTTGTTGCGAAGCCGCCAGACGCTCGTAATTAAACGATCTGACCTCCGTGTTGTTGGCCATTGTGCAAACGGCAGATTCAAAGCCCGCAATATTGAAGGCTTAGGTCACACGTTGCTGGAATAAGCTGACGTCTTCATTTGTAGATTCGCCGCAAGAGAGGAGCTCTAGGACATTGCGAAACCCTTGTTGCTCGTCTCCGAGCTCCAAACTAGAGTGTGAAGCAAGTGTCTATCTGTATGTAGACGAACTTGGCGGCAAGAGCTTCTGAGTTGTCGGGATGCGCGTTGGCCGAGAGTGCTGTGTCCATCACGTGGTTGAGTTGAGAGAAGTCACCGTAGAAGTATACAATGAGTCCACCGACCGCTTCCTCTGTGTTGGATTCCGCTTGAGGCAGACGTTGCTCGATCGCGTGCATAATGCGTAGTCTTACCATTGATATTTCATCAATGATAACGAAAGACACGTTTTGCCAATTCGTTTGCATTCTGCGTTCCGCTTCATTCGCAAGTTGTCAATACGCTTGTCGCCGAGCAGGCAGAAGTAAAGCAGAATGAATCGTCGAACCATGGATATTGATGGCAGCGCAACCGGTTGGTGCAATAGGCGATACAGAGTCGATTCCGTGTGCAAGTCGAATTCTTTTGACCATTTCCGCGATAAGGTAAGACTTACCTGTTCCAGCCTTGCTCCTCACAAATGCGAGTTTCGAGTCAGTTCTCCCATCCAATTTACGTTGCAAAAAGCTCATCGCTTGTTGCTGCTCGGAGTTTAGCGGCAATTGTGGTGAGCTGTTTGTGCTTTGGACTGAAACACTGTTTTTCTTTGCCTCGTCGATAAATTTCGCAAACTGGTCGACCTCCATGTACGTCGAATAGGACTCACGCCAAGAAAACGCCAAGTCCGTGTCACGCACGCCCAAAGGCGTATCTGCCGGCAGCGCGCCAGGAGCGACAGCGTCAACCTGCATCCAGTCACGTAGATCAACTTCTGGGGGCTGATGCACTTTTCAGACGCCGCATCTTCCATCTTGAGTCGCCACACACTTTCAAGTGCACCGGCTTCTACAAGAGCCAGAAATGCATCGAGCCAAGTCTGATGTCTCGATTTCAGTTCGTCGGTCGAACGGACGCCATGGGACACGTAGAAGCAGTTGCTGTTTGGCGAACAGCTCTACGTTGGCACCACCCAGTGCGATGTTTGGGTTCGATTTTTTTTCGAAGGCAGTTTGCAGCGCCGCCGTTAGCTCGTTAGCTGTGCTTACGCAAATAATCGTGCATCACTACCGACTCGTGAATTTGATCTCGTGTAGTGTAGAAGTCCATCAGGTTCGAGCCTCCTGAGCACGTAGTCTTATAGATGGTGAGAAGAGGTCTAAACCAAGAGCGAGGTGCATGGTTTTGCAGGCCCTGATACCACGTTCGGATATTAGTTTGCTCATCATCTTTGTGTATGAGTTTTGTCGACAATATCCTTTAACATTTGCTTCAGGCCGTTTCACTGGGGCTCCGAATTGCTGGCGTACTTGGCAATGTAGTTGATCACAGCGTGTTCGGAAGTGATGATCTTGTAATCTGTGTTCGCACGCCAGGATGTCATGATGAACACGTTGTGATCGTTGAGTAATGGATCGTTGCGCACTGGACGGTATACCCCATGACCTTTATCCAGTTGAAGTGTCGAAGTTGCTGGGCACTGCACTGGGGTAGTTGAACCTGCACTTTCCACTGCAAAGGCAAGCAGTGGTGCATTGCGTGTGGCGCTGAAGTCTGTTTACGATTTGCGCCACTCCAACTGGTCCTTTTGTGCGCGGGTCACCGTAATGCAGCCGAGACGGATGAACACTCGAGGTTTCTTCATTTACGTTCAGATTCAGCGCAGATGCCAATTGGTCGTAGTATTTCCGCGCCGCCGTTAGTTGATCTTGCGTCATTGAACTGAACCTCCTTGCATCTGATGGGCCCTTGAGCCAGACGATGCCGTGAAGGTTTGGTGATCCTCGATGCTAGTATTCAAATCGGTACCAGAAGTCGTCTACTTCGGACACCTTGCCAATGACATCCGACATGTAATTGCGAGCTCGTTCATAGAAAACGGATTCAGCGATCAACGGCATCAACTCGTTGTTCTCTAAGTGTCGACTCTTCCTCGAAGTTTGCCCCCGTAAGCTTAGCGAGATCGGGCCACCACAGGTCAGCAGCGGGCAGTGTGATGAATGCCGTTGGGATGCCCAGTTGTGTTACCATGGTCCAAGGTCGGTCCGGCGCTGATACCAGTAGCATCTCGTACCTCGAATTTTCGAAGTCCAATGAATGAGAGCACCGTGGCGCAGTGGGTAGTGTGTTGGCCTCTGACGCCGATGACTCGGGATCGAATCCCGACACAGCCATGTCATCGAACGTGTTTTTCACGGTGTTTCTCCTCAGCGGGGTTTTAACAATGCCATGAAACCAAATTGCCAAATTGCCATGAAAAGCTTCTCGAAATTCGCCGTTCGGAACCGGCAATAAAACTGTAGGTCCCTTTCACCTATGTGAAAATGAAATCACACACAACATGGGTGATTGAGAGAAGCTCGGCTCAGGTTCCTCATGGACTGTAACGCCAACATACATACATACACAATGAATGAGCTTGCCCAAAATTCCGTTGCCGCGTGTGACTGCATCACGAAGTCGTGCTATGTTGCCAACTGGTTTTTCTCCGCGAATATTGAGCCATACTTTGAAGATTCGCTGCGCTGCAGGGTGTTCCAGGGTGTGAAGTAACGAAATCTTGGATCTGGTGCAAAACGCTGCGACTTGTGCTGGAGAAGATAAATGAAGTATTCGCGGAGTGGTGGGCAGGGATTTGCTGGTCGGTTGCCTTGGTGTATGTCCGCGCGTCCATACGAAACAGGCACGGAAACGCCATTGTGACGCTAGTTTACAGGATGCGGTTGTTCTGCAGGCCAGTTCAGCGTAGTCTGAATGCGATCGTCTTGCAAAGTCTCGACGTCCTCAGCAGGCGTCTCAGTAGCTTCTGCGTCCGATGCATCGACATCTGTCTGAAGCATTGCAGAAACGTCGGTGTCAACCGGAAGTGCTGTTATGGCTTGTAGAGATATGACGACATCGCCGTGCTTGTGGTTGGCCTTCAGCCATAGCAGGGCGTTGTAGACCTTCGCTCGTCGAACGCGGAAGTCTTTGTGGCCTTGCGGTGTTTCCCGACCGACAACCACTACTGGCAGCTCCGGCGGCGTCAGTGGTAACATAGTTGCCACGGACTGCACATCTTGCGCGAAATGATGCCACCATAAAAAGTAAAATTCATAATGTTCCATGGAAATTTTGATTCATGCGAGCAGGTCTGTTGAATGGCGAAACTGAACAGAATGTTTTCGGGTTAATGCCATTGGCTTGGGGAATTATTTCTGTATGATCGAAAATATATTTCTATGTACGTATATTTGTTATACTATAAGATAGGCGCCAGTTGGTAAGAGTTGTTAAACGCAATGTGCATCAAATAGACAGCAAGAGAATTGAAGGATAAAATCGTGGTGCTGTTTCCTACTTTTAGATATGTATGTACATACATATGTACACATGTATACATAAGTATGTACGATACGAGGCCGAGATCGCGCAAAGGCTTTTCGGGTGATCCAACTTTGCCTTCAATCTTCGTTAGCCTATAGATGACAGAGCAAGTAATAAGCCTGCTATAAATAGACACACGTAGACTTACTGAAGTCGACGAGCACTTTGTCGAAGTCTTGTTTCTGATACGGAGGTAGTGTACGAATACAGCTCAGGTTTTAGATAAGGAGCGAATTCTTGCTCCGTTATGAACTAGAGTGCTTCCTGGGATTGTGCACAATGAAGTGGTTAACATCATCGACCGTCGAGCGGAAGGTCTATAGTTAAAATTCGTTTCATAGCCAAAAAAAAGCAGTTCCTATACGGAAAAAGTATGCAAAGCAGTTGTGAATGGAAAGCGACCAAACGTACTGCTGCAGGCATAACACTCACAGTATATGGTCAATTGAAATTCATCCTCTGCGTATGCAGTATTAACACCAAAAGTGCATGAACGAATTACTGTGAATTATAACCAACGCGAAATTTGTTAGGCTCTCGTCCTATCAAGGACAAACCACCCCTGAGAGTAGTGAACGAACATCTACGACCCAGAAAACCACTGCACGCCGTTCAGGTTGTGTGTCAAAAACATCAACCTGCGCGAAACACTCCCTCTCCCTGTTACCTTCGCTCGCTCAACGTTCAAAAACGTTATAAGGCATTAGCCTTGAGTGCGGGTGTAACTATAAAAAAAAAAAAAATCTGAATGGGCCAAAATACCTCCGGAAATGACTGGAAAGCTTACAGACTCAGTGCCACGAAGACTGCAAGCTACATTTGATGCCGAGAGCGGGCCAACGAAGTATTAATACTACTTTTAGTTTCTTGTATTCAGACTTTTGCAAAGTAAAATTTGTAACTGAATTTAACTGAAGTTTACTCTGACAACTGTATTCAGACTTTTGCAAATCACCGTATGTATACCCGGCAAAAAAATTAAAAGGAAACATTGGAAAGATTGAATACACATAAAATCGAAATATCAATACCTCATATTAAAAAAAATAATAAATCACACAGCAGGTCAAATTAAGTGCACGGAGCTTTGCACATGAGCGGCACGTGAGAAGGATTTTATATTGCGTTCTGTGCCATCCGACTGGGAGAAATGGTGCTAACGTGTTGAGAGGTTCCGCAAAGCAGACAGCTTACACACGGCTGATGACACACTCCAGGTAAACGTTTTAATTTATTCCATGGGCGAAAGAGTCGAGTAGATTTTCGCATCATTTACTCACAACATATAATGCATGCTTTAAGAAACTTGAAGACATGATCTTATTAAAATTGATGGTGGGTATGAAACCTCATCATTGAGCGAGAGGTTGCAATTGGACTCAAACCTCTCATAAGAAAAGGCGATCACATCGATTCGCCAGGCAGAGGAGTTGCACAGGCAGGAAAAACCAGAATAAGAAAACCAGAAATAATAAGCCAAATATTGTGCAAGGAAGAAAGATAAGGAATTGTAGAAGTGAGGGAAAAAATATGTGAAGAGAAAAATGTCTGCGATGTGGGTACTAGAAACATGAATACGAAAAGTATTCAGATAAGAATATCGATGGTAATAAGTGTAAAGAATGGGGCATTATGCAAAGTTATGTAGGAAAAGAGTAAGTGGGGTTAGAGAGGAGGAGAAAGACGAGTTTTTCGAGGGCATGGTATCTCAGGAGTGGTCCGTCCATCTATAAATAATTAAATGGAAAACCGAACCGACGTCACTTTAGTACCTTGGAGTACCATCATAAACAAAGATGGGCTATGCATTGAAAAAACTGGAGCCAATTTATATGGTGTTAATCAAGCAAATAGAGTAATAGGAAAAGCAAAATTTAAAATAAATTTTGAAAAAACAAACTTTGAAGAATTGATTTATATGACAAGAAAATAATGCCATTACTGGCTAAAACAGGAATAGGGAAACGGGGGATTATTAAGAGGCTAGTTAAAATTAGGTACAAGGTACAGAAGGTACAACACCGAATTAAAACCAAACACTAAACCCTACTCCATTTCGACTCCTAGGCCTGTACCCATTTATTTAAGAGCAAAGGTGGAGGCAGAATTAAAAAAGATGGTTAGAACTGGTGTAATAGCAGATGATAGTGTGGCTGTTGTGGCCGAGAGTGTGATACCCAATTCAC
The DNA here is from genome assembly GCA_951905685.1 of Eumerus sabulonum. NCBI lineage: Eukaryota > Metazoa > Arthropoda > Insecta > Diptera > Syrphidae > Eumerus > Eumerus sabulonum. Next base: position 92,927,135 of record OX645060.1, read on the forward strand.
GAACATGAACTCACCATCGATCTCAACAGCTCAGCCTTTAACGCACTAAATCTCGTGTGTTCGCGCCGCCGGCATGCTTGTAGCAGTATGTATATCTGTAGCTATACAGCTGACGTATTGTGCAAAAATCGGTAGACGAAAAACGTATGGGTTCGCGTCACGGGCATGCTAATGTTAATAGTATTGTTACGAATTATTCAATCCCCACGCCAAATAGGGTTCGCACCACTGGATTGCGATTAACTACAGTTGTCCTTTTTGTTCCACCACAGATCAATTATCTGTGCAGCTTCACCACTTTTCTTTATTATCCAATACTATCCACTTTAAACTTTATTACACAAACAAACCTTTATTGAGAGCTTTTATTTTCACACTGTTTGATCACACCGGCTTGTCACACGCTGTTCAATACCACAAACTGAATGTCTGTCGAGGGCGAGTGTTCGCGCTTATATAGCTCTCGGTCCACCTTCTCGAACGTTCGCCGTTGGAAGTTCTCCTTCGGAAATCTCTAGAACGCTCTGACAATTAGCATTACGCCATTGGAAGTTTCGATCATTCCAGTTTCCCCTTCACCAGAGTTTTCGAACTTCGACAGCGAAATTCGAGCTTAACCGTCAGTTGGTATCTCCGCAACACGGCCCTCCCCCTAAACTTGTTCGTCCTCGAACATGCGATTTTGTCCTTCTGCAGGTCCTGCAAAGTCCCAGGAATGACCTCAACTCATGAAGATTCTTCGGCCGCCGCCATTCCTTAACCGCTGAGATTTTCTCTTCATTTGTGTGGACTCCTTCTGCAGTCACCACATGTCCCAAGTACTTCACCTCGCGTTGGAAGAGCGAACATTTCTTCGGGCTCAATTTCAGTCCGGCTGCTTGAATACGTTCCAATACCTCTTCAAGCTTCTTAAGGTGATCGTCGAAATCCTTGCCCATGACAATTATGTCATCCAGATAGACAAGGCAAGTCCTCCAGTGAAGTCGTCTTAGCACCCGGTTCATAAGTCTCTCGAATGTGGCTGGCGCATTGCAAAGACCGAAGGGCATCACAGAGAATTGCCACAACTCTTCCCCGGCAGTGAACGCGGTCTTTTCCTTGTCTTGCTGGTCAAGCTCTATTTGCCAGTATCCGCTTTGCAAGTCGAGAACCACTTTGCACCAGATAGTGTGTCCAAGGTGTCGTCGATTCTCGGTAAAGGATTGCTGTCCTTCTTCGTGACGTGGTTCAGCTTCCTGTAGTTCACGAAGCTTCTTGGCATTGAGCGATCGTTGTTCCCTTATGTATTGTCCTAGGTGTACTGGCAGGATTCAGGACTCGTACTGGAACCAGTTGGTCTTGTCGGGGTTCCACGAGAGCCCTTCCGACAACTATATCACTGGGTCGATTTCTTTTGTCGGGTTCGACCACCCACATTCGGCTTATCCCCGCATCCTCTTTTATCTTTGCCCAAACCACAGCTTCCGCATTCGGGGGAACTATTTGGCGCGCTTGCACGACTTTTTGCCTGACCTTGTTTCCCTGTCCATTATCTATTGTTAATGGGAGCTCCAAGTTGCCATACTTCATCACTTTTTGGTTGAGGTCCAATGTGAAGCCATGCCTAACCATGAAGTCGACGCCGATTATGATGTCATCCGTAATGCCCGCAACGATGAAATCATGCTGAAACTCGACGGTACCCATCGTAATTCTTTTCTGGACCTTTCCCCTAACTTCCGCCTTCTCACCAGTTACTGTACGAAGCCTTACCTAGGAAAATGGTTCGATGTCAGAAACCATTCCGCTTCGGATGACTGAATGAGTTGCGCCCGTGTCCAACGTCAGCAGATATCGTTGCCCGTCCATCGTTCCCTCGATGACTAGGCTGGTTGCACCCCTACAGATTCGGGATACGAGGATGCTGGGGCACTCCAATGTGGGAGCCAGCGCATGTCCCTCTGCACTGACTCGCTTTAGTTTAACGGATTGTTAGGTGCACCATTTGCACCTCCACGTTCGCGGTCCCTCCCTTGGTCCCTTTTTGGCGAACTAGACCTCGAACACTTTCTTCGCAGGCGGCAGTTTCTCGCAATGTGCCCCCGCTGATCGCAGATGTAGCATTTACCCGGGAATAAACCACTCCTACTCGCCGTTGTTGTTCTGGAATTATCCTGGTCTTCAGATATGCGCCGTAGTTTGATAGAAGGTCGGCATATGAAGAGCGATGTTTCACATGCGAGAGCGCTGGCAACTGTCTCCTTGAAAGATGTCTTCGGCAGCAGAATCAGGCTTCGTTGCGTGTCGGGGTCCCTTACATTACATTCATTCAGTTTGTGGTATTGAACAGCGTGTGATAAGTCAGTGTGATCAAACAGTGTGAAAATAAAAGCTCCCAATAAAGGTTTGTTTGTGTAATAAAGTTTAAAGTGGATAGTATTGGATAATAAAGAAAAGTGGTGAAGCTGCACAGATAAGTGATCTGTGGTGAAAGAAATAAAAGTGTGTGTGTTTTTATTCGGATAAAAAAGGACAATTGTAGTTTATCGCAATCCAGTGGTGCGAACCCTATTCGGTGTGGTGTCGAATAATTCGTAACATTTGGTGTCAGAAGGGAGGGAGGGAGCGAGCAAACAGAGCAAAGAAGTTGATCGCGTTTAACATGGCAAACGCCAGCTTCGATCTCTGTCCCTGGTCAATCCAAGTTGACACACCGCCTCCGCGTGGCCCCCCTGGATAGCTACCCTGGCACCCGCCAGGTAGTGAACCAATGTGTGCAGCGACCCAACCCTTGTTCCTGGGGAAAGTGGAACCTTAACAGACCCTTAACAGACCGGGTGCAGGCGATCAATTGGAGCAAACCCTCAACTGCTATAAAGCAGATATAACCGCACTCCAAGAAGTGCGATGGGATGGACCAGGCAAAAAACGGATGAAAAACTGCGACATCTACTACGGGAACTGCTACAAGGAGAACAAACAGCGCCTATTCGGGTGCGGATTCGTTATTAGAGGAAGACTCCGACAAAAAGTCTTAAGCTTCCGAGATGTAAGCGAACGCCTCATAACAATCCGCATCAAAGCTAAATTTGGAAACATTAGCTTAATATGCGCTCACGCCCCAACGGAAGAAAACGACGATCGACTAAAAGAAGAATTCTACGATCTCCTAGACAGAACATGTGCCCAATGTCCCAGCTATGACACAAAAATAGTCCTAGGAGATTTTAGTGCAAAACTGGGCAAGGAGGACATATTTGAGTCGATCATAGGAAAGCATAGCCTCCATAACACCACATCCGACAACGGATTAAGGCTAATCGATTTCCTAGCGGGGCGTAACCTCCATGTAGCAAGCACGCGATTCCCCCATCTCAACATCCACAAGGGTACCTGGCGGTCTTGTGATCAATCGACCACCAACCAGATTGATCATATTGCGATCGACGCCAGACACTCCTCCTGTATTCTCGACGTACGAACCTTCCGAGGGGCCAATATCGACTCGGACCACTACCTTGTTGTAGCCAAGGTACGAATGAGGATATCAAGAATGCTTAGGAGTCGAGTAGGACAACGTAAGTTTGACGTTGGAAAGCTACAATCGCAAGAGACTGCCAGAATCTTTGCCGATCGTGTCTCCTCAAAGCTCTCTCAAAATCCGCCCAGAGCAGCACAAACAATAGAGCAGGAATGGGCTCATTGCCAGAGCGCCGTCAGAGATGCTGCCTCAGAGGTGCTGGGTTTCAAACAGCCACCACCTAGAAACCCCTGGCTCGATGAACAATGCGAACAAGCCCATGCAGCAAACCAAGAGGCATATAAGGCCGTGCTGCAACGACGGACGAGAGCTGCTCGCGAAATCTATGAGCAGAAGAGAAGAGAGGAACACACGCTTTTCAGAAGAAAGAAGAGAGAGCACGGAAAGCGTGAGATCGAGGAGATGGAGAGATGCTTCCGCAGGAATGACGCCCGTAAATTTTACAACAAGGTAAAACGAACATGCCATGGCTACAAAGCCAGAGTGGCGGCCTGCAGGGATGAAAATGGAGAACTGGTAGTAGAGTCGCAGTCGATGCTGAGGATTTGGAAAGACCACTTCTACAGACTGTATAACGGTTCAAGATCTCGTGAATAATCAAGAAAAGGGAATCGAGTCACTGGAGTCAAGGTTCGACAAGAAGGTTCTAGATCTCGAAAATAATCAGGAAAAGATAATCGAGATACTGGAATCGAGGTTCGACAAAAAGGTTCTGGAACTAGAGAACCGTCCAGAACGTTCAGCATCAAGGAATCGTTTTACCGACTGCAGCACCGAAATTCACAACTCCCAACTTTGACGGCACGAGCGCATTTAACATCTTTAAGCTCCAGTTCGAGACAACAGCGGAACGGAATCAATGGGGAGAAGAAGATCGTGTGGCCGCTCTAGTAATTTCGCTTAAAGGCGAAGCAGCTGGTGTTCTACAGACCATCCCGGAGACCCAGAGAAGGAACTACACAGCCATATGGGAAGCTCTTCACCGAAGATACGGCAGTGAGCACATGCAGGAGATGCACAAGCTGGAACTTAAAGGACGCAAGCAGCGTGGAAACGAGACCATCTAACAGTATGCTGCCGACATCGAGAGGCTATCCCACCTTGCCTACGCAGATGTCCCAGTTGATGTGGTGGAGAAACTGAAGACGGACTCTTTCATCCAAGGGCTAGGGGATCCCGATACGCAGCGATGTTTGATTCTCCTGCCGAAGACATCTTTCAAGGAGACAGTTGCCAGCGCTCTCGCATGTGAAACATCGCTCTTGATATGCCGACCTTTTTTTTTTTTTTTTTTTTTTTTAATAATTTGCGCGCACTCAAGGTCTAATAACCTTATTATGTCGGCGACACAGTGCGGGCAGAAGGTAGAGAGGAAGAGGAATAGAGGAGATGCCGTTGGACATTGATCTTAAATGCTTGCATGTTGCATTGAGGGGGGAAAACCGAATCCGGCAGGGAGTTCCAGATTCGTGTGGTTCGGTTAATGAAATATTCTCTATATTGACGGTACGTCCGAAAGCGGGCTTCAGAGTATATTGGTGAGCATTGGTGAGAAATGTTGAAGGGGCGGAATGCAACTGGCTATTTCATCAGAGCATTTTTGGTGGTAGTAACGATAAAACAGGGAGAGGCAGGTAACATTCCTGCGGTGTTCCAGCGAGTCTAATGTTTTGGTAATGCTGGAGTCACCTATCAATTTTATGGCTCGTTTTTGTATTCTGTCTAGTAGGTGCAGTGAGGTCTTGGAAGCACCGGACCAGACATGAGCGTTAAACTCTAATTTGGGGCGAATGAACGCCTTATAGATTGTAGCCAGATCTAAGGGTGAGAAATATTTCTTGCATCTGTATAATAATCCTAGGCATTTCGCAGCATTCTTGGCGACACTGAATATATGGTCGCTCCAATTAAGATTGTGAGCAACACTCATACCCAGGATAGAAAGCTTTTCAGTTTCTAAGATGCAAGTGCCATTCATGGATAATGGCTGCGGGTTATTTATACGTTTTAACGACAAGAGACAGCGTTGTGTTTTGGAAGCATTAAATTCCACTCTATTGTTTTTACCCCATAGGATGATGCTGTCGATATCGGAATTTAATGAGCTTAACATACGCTGCCGCCCATTATCTACAACCGAAGTGCAGGGTCGTAAACTGGTGAACGAATATGAGAAGCTGAGGGCACTGTCGTCAGCGAAGGAGTGAATTGCATTAGAAGTAACAGACAAGAGATCATTTATAAAAATAAGAAAGAGTGTCGGAGACAAAACGTAGCCCTGGGGAACACCGGCATTTACAAAGTGAGTATCAGACTTGAATCCGTCCAAAACAACTTGAATTGAACGATTCGAAAGGTAGCTTCTAATCCATTGAAAGAGAGACTCATCGATCCCAAAAGCACGCATTTTCGACAAAAGGGCCTCATGCCAAACCCTGTCAAATGCTTTCGAAATATCCAGTGCAACAATTTTGCTTTCACCTGCTTGGTGAAGCGAGTGATTCCACTTTTCAGCGAGATATGCCATCAAATCACCAGTGGATCTGTTGCTGCGGAAACCGTATTGGCGGTCATTGAGGAGTTTCCGTGATTCAAGATATTTCATAAGCTGACGGTTAATCAGCGTTTCCATGACCTTGGAAAGAAGGGACGTTAGTGCAATGGGTCGGTAGTTGGAGGGAGAAGATGATTCGCCTTTTTTGGGTATAGGCTGGACAAATGCTGTTTTCCACCTACTCGGAAAGAGCCCAGAAGTGTAGGAAAGGTGAAAAAGCTTACGCAGTGGTTTTGCCAGCGTAGAAGAACACCTCTTCAGAACTATTGGGGCAATACCATCTCCACCAGCGGATTTGTGTATGTCGAGGTCTTTAAGAACCCTTGCGACTGTACGAGTGCGGAAGTGGATTAATCCCATGGTGGAATTGACGCACTCTAGTACAGGCGGAGACAAAGTACAAGCTGGCAGCTGAGAACTGGTTGCGAAATGGGCAGCAAGTAGGTTAGCTTTGTCTAAGGGGGTGACAGCTGGAATGTTATTGTGGATGAGCGTCGGTATAGACGACTTGGTTGAGTTTTTTACATTTTTTAAAAACGACCAGAAACTTTTGCTACCTTTGGGACATTGAAGGATTTTACGCCTTAATGTTTGGTCGGATTGAATATTAGTCCGTCGAATGTGGGTGTTGCAGTCATTTCTGGCTCGTATGTACTTTTCTCGGTTTTCCTCAGAACTGTTTGCCTTGTAGGCCCGAATAGCCTAATAGCCTCTTTGCAGCTCGGGTCAAACCACGTATTATCCTTAGGCCTGGTGCTTTTAATCATGCTGGGAATAAAATTTACCATGCCGATTCGGATAATGTTTACGATAATATCAGTTGCGGCGTCCACGTCGTTGTCGAGGAAGCACAACGACCAGTTAAAGATCCGAAAGAAGTTGTTAAGGCCGCACCAGTTGGCTTTCTCGTATAGCCATAGTGTTCTCTTAGGAGTTTTTTCTTTAACTGGATGTTCGAGAATTTTGCTGATATCATGCAGTGGTCAGACAAGCCTAGGGGTTCCAATACATCGATCGTGTATTTGTCAGGCTGAGAGGTAAGAAACAAATCCAGTGTGTTGGCGGTATGACCAGCAACATCGGGGATACGTGATGGCTCATTCACAAGTTGAGTTAAGTGATTTAACTCAGCAAAAATTTCAACATACCTTCCTTCGGGTGTTGTCTGTCCAGAATGTCGAAGCCACTGAGAATTGTGTACATTGAAATCGCCCGCTAAAATGATTTCAGTGCGAGGGAACAGGGAAACAATTCTTTGGATGGAATCAGACAGTGCGTCGAATGCATCAAATCTTGCATTCCTGTCTAGATTGGGGCTTCTATAAAGAAAACAGTAGTGGATGGAGTGCTTACGGAATATGAATTTAAGCCATATGTAATTAAATTCCGGGGTGGATGTTTTGCTATACTGTGGAAGTAACTGGTATGCAATATCAATACGGACATAGATGGCGAGACCACGGCGAGAAACGAATAATGGCACTAAGCTATATCCAGGAAGACTGAAATCCGAAGGATCAGATTTTTCATCGACCTGTGTTTCACAAAGTGCCAAAACAGCCGGTTTGTGGCGAGAGAGATGGATATACGTGGCAAGGAAATTCTTCCGTAACCCACGAATATTGCAGAACTGCACACAGAAATCCCTCATCAATGCAAACTACAAAACATGACGCGTAAGTGAAGTTCTATCGCCGGATTTGCAAAAACAAACTACCGTAGGTGTTATGCCCTTACGACAGTAAGATTTGCTCCACCAACAAAGAACAACACACGCGACCCGCTACGCGTCGGTTGCGTTAGCACTCAATCAGTGTGTGTGCTGAGTGTGAACACTGTCACGAGAGGGGAAGAGGGACGGGCAGGAGTACGGCCCAGCGCTGTTGCCGACCAGGTGTTCGGTTGGGGCACTTTCACGGTTTTGTTTTTTTTTTTTTGCCCGCACTACACTGCACTACGGTATTTGTTTTTCTTTCCCGTTTTTTTTTTTTTTGTTTTGTTCGTTCTTTTCTATTTTCCTCCCGTGTGCGACTCGTGACCGCGCGCGACGACTGTCAATGGCAAAAACCAAATTCCATCAAATTACGGCGCATATATGAAGACCAGGATAGTTCCAGGACAACAACGGCGAGTAGGAGTGGTCCATTCCCGGGTAGATGCTACATCTGCGACCAGCAGGGGCACATTGCAAAAGACCGTCGTCTGCGAAGAAAGGGTTCAACCAGCAAATTGCGGCGTAGTTCCAGAGCAACGACAGTGAGTAGGAGTCGCTCGATCCCAGGTAGCTGCTATATCTGCAACCAGCAGGGGCACATGGCGAAGCAGCCATAGAAATGCGGATGCATTAACGAGACGACCTCGCGATGTTGAATGCAACCATTGTTCGCGAGCCGAAACCAAGGAACAGGTCACCGACATCCGTCGTTTCCAGGTGCTGCCAGAAGATTCCTGGACTGTCGAGAAGGTCGGAAGAAAGCAGCGAGAAGATGCCGATCTGGCAGTCATCATCGACTACCAAGAACGAGGTTTTCGACCAAGTTGGCAGCAAATATAGAGTGAAAGCCCAATCGTGAAAGCTTACTGGGCTCAGTGGCAGAGTTTGAAGCTGAAGAACGGTTGCCTCTACCGCAGTTGGGAAAGTGTGGACGGGAACATTGTAAACGATCTGCTGGTAGTTCCAAAAGGGCAAATCGACGAGGTCATCCGAGAATACCACGAGGGACCAAGCGGGGGTCATCTTGGTGTTAACAAGACTGTAGAGAAGATAAAGAGACGTTTCTACTGGGTAGGATGCCACGAGTCGGTCGCAAATTTCATTCGCAGGTGTGAACAGTGTGCGAAGGCAAAGGGGCCAGTTAGGAAAATTCGAGGAAATATGCAGCAGTACAATGTTGGAGCACCGTTCAAACGTATCGCCATGGACATCGCAGGCCCATTCCCAACGAGCAACGTTGGAAACCACTACGCGCTGGTGGTGATCGATTACTTCAGCAAGTGGCCTGAGGTGTTTTGCATCCCGAACCAAGAAGCCAAAACCGTTTCGGATGCATTCGTAAATAACTGGGTTACGCGTTATGGAGTACCGATGGAACTGCACTCAGACCAAGGAAGGAACTTCGAGTCGTCGGTGTTCGAAGAACTCTGCGATATGCTAGGTATCAGAAAGACGCGGACAACACCATTACACCCACAATCTGATGGCATGGTCGAAAGGTTCAACCGGACGATGGAGGAATACTTGAGAAAAGTCGTCGTCGGAGATCAGAAGGACTGGGATGAACATCTTCCCCTTTTCTTAATGGCATACCGTGCGGCACAGCACAATTCAATGGCAACAACACCAGCCGAAGCCATTTTTGGAATTGATCTCCGACTTCCATCGGACTTGAAGTTCGGCGTGGTACTACCGACAACTAGCGGCAGGGAGGACTTCGTAACCGAAAAGAAAGAACAGCTGAACTCCATACATCAGATCATCCGGGAGCGCCTGAACTTGGTCAGCGATAAAATGAAGGCGCGATACGACTTGAGGGCGAATACTTCTGGATTCGAGACAGGACAATTGGTATTGCTGTACAACCCACAATGAAAAAAAGGCTTGTGCCCCAAATTGCAATCAGCCTGGGACGGACCATATGAGGTCATCAAGAAACTCAATGACGTGGTATACCGGATACAGCAGATGGGAAACAGACGGGCGAAGTATAAGATTGTCCACGTAGAGAGGTTAGCGCCATATTACGGAGAAGGATCCAATCGCCTGTTCGAGGACGAACAAGTTTAGGAGGGGGGCAGTGTTGCGGAGATACAAACCGACGGTTGAGTTCGAATTTCGCTGTCGAAGTTCGAAAGCTCTCTGGAAGCGGGGATTGGAATGATGTCAACTTCCAATAGCGTAATGCTAACTGTCAGAGCGTTCTAGAGATTTCCGAAGGGGAACTTCCAACGGCGAACATTCGAGAAGGTGCACCGAGAGCTATATAAGCGCGAACACTCGCCCTCGACATTCATTCAGTTTGTGGTATTGAACAGCGTGTGACAAGTCAGTGTGATCAACCAGTGTGAAAATAGAAGCTCTCAATAAAGGTTTGTTTGTGTAATAAAGTTTAAAGTGGATAGTATTGGATAATAAAGAAAAATGGTGAAGCTGCACAGATAATTGATCTGTGGTGAAAGAAATAAAAGTGTGTGTGTGTTTTTATTCGGATAAAAAGGACAATTGTAGTTTATCGCAATCCAGTGGTGCGAACCCTATTCGGTGTGGGGTCGAATAATTCGTAACAATATATAACATCTACTGCTCAAACACCAACTACCGCATGCACAGCGGCCTGTGCACATATACATATTCGTTCGTACGACAAAAACAGAATGTCGAACGAAAGAAACCTAAAGTAATACATACATATGTACATACATATATATGTCTCGTAGTTATGAACGACTGTTGTTTCAATGTACATACACATATAAGAAAGAAATTGTAACTACATACTTCAATTTCGTCACGAGAAGGCGTATTTTTGAAGAAATGGGATTCATTAAATTGTGGATCTGATATTACAGAAAAGGAAAGAGTTTGAGTTCAACAAGACGTTGGAAGAACATTACAATTTTGTCGAGTATTATGTATTACGTGAAGAAGTTCCAGATGATAATGAAAAAATAAGAGATGTTGTTGGTAGACTTCATGATCAAAACCCATTTCAAGAATTATACAATAACCCGAATGCAGAGATAAATTATGATTTACAACTTGCAATGTTGAATAAACTTGGAGCTATAGCTAAGAAGAAAGAAAATACAGGTAATGTCTTATGATGATTTTTATGATCTTATGCGCCGGGCCAATGAAGAACAAAGAGAAATATCTGTCTATATCCATTGCTCATATATGTATTTAACTGGGCCAGCTGGCAGTGGCAAGACTTTTGTGATAAAAGGAATAATGGAAATATTCAATAGATTTTCAGATACTGAAGGCATTTTCAATGCCTATATACATAGCATGTGCGTCAACCGGAAAGGCTGCTACAGCTATAGGTGGTTCAACAGTTCATAGTGCATTAAGTATATCATTGTCCAGGCTCATGCCACTTAATATTGAAAAAGCTAATAAATACAGAACTTTATTCAAATTTGTTAAAGTCCTAATTATTGATGAAGTGAGCAGTTTCCGCTGAGTTATTAGAACAAATGAATACTCGTCTGAAACAAATAACTGGCTTGTTTACAAAAGATTTTGGAGGATTAGATGTTATACTTATCGGGGAATTGCGACAACTACCTCCTGTAAAAGCGACGCCAATCTTCAAGCAAATTAAGAAGAGAATGACTGGTGAAACACCTTGGCGAACATTTAAAAAAATTGAATTGAAACAAGTAGTGAGACAAGAGGATAGATATTTTAACGGAAGATGAAATACAGGTAATAGAATCAAGATTTATCACAAAAGAGCAAGCTCAATCAGTATGTCCAGAAGGAATTAGGCTTATATTTACAAACTCCGTGGTAAATGAGTACAACCATTCCATTTTAAACATGGAAGAAAATAAAATAATATATTTGACATCTGATGTTTTCGTAGGGTGGCATAATACAAGTTTTGCATTATTTTGCAAGAAAGTTTTGTTAGACAGAAGTTGTATAAAATGAGAGCTGATGATACTGGTGGATTAACTTACGAATTAATTTTAGTTCTCAACCGACCTTACATGATAACAAATAACATAGATGTTGGAGACGGATTATCAAATGGCACTGTTGGAAAATTGTGTTACGTAGAGAGAGATGAAAATCATGACGTCATAATGATTTGGATGAAATTTCCAAAACTATGTGAACGAAAACGAGCCACAAAATCGAGGAATCTTAGTGCCTGCCTTAATCTTGACGATGATGCTGTGCCAATCACTCTTCAGACATCATCCATACCACTCAATAACGATAAAACCATAATAGCAAAACGAAAACATTTTCCACTTATTTCTGCTTTGGCAATGGCTATTCACGAATACGATCGCAAACATCCTGGAGAATTAGTATACGTAGCTTTAACAAGAGTAACGAGGACTCAAGAAAATATTAGCAGCAGCTGGAAATTTTGGATTGGTAGAACAGGAACACCCCTAAATGCTTCAGAAACAGATAAACATCATAGAAGATCGACAAGTCATCGAGAGAATCTAACGTTAGAATTGAAAAGGTTACAAAACAATACACTACAAACGGTCACCAAAACTTTTCTAGAATTCATCTATAACGAGAGAGGACTATATATATTTTCATTCAATTGTCAAAGTTTGCATGCGCATGCAGCTGACCTAAAAAATGATGCTATCGTAAAAAAGTCAAATGTGCTGCTTTTGTCAGAAACTCATATGAAAAACGAAGTACCACTTGATACTCCGAATTTCAACTTTGTTGTAAGCTATAAAAGACCCGAAGAGTTCCAGCAGCAGGAGTAGCTATTTATCACAATACTCAAGATACGTCACACTTCATTACTTCATATATGGACATACATACTAAGTTCACTAGGCGAAATATGCGTTGCTCGTTGCAATTCCGAGAATGGGCAATACATTTTAATGGTTGCCGTTTATATTTCACCTGGAAAATCTATGAGACAGATATAACAATCTGAATTCGAAAATTTAATGATTTATACAAAAGAAGGTTCTGAATACTCGAAAAAAGATTTGGCGAAAAATATGATAATGTACCGATGATTTTAAGTGGAGACTTCAATATTAACTTAGCAGATGATAAAAACCTACCATTAATTGAATTTCTAAATTGTTATATACCCACTCACTGCCTTTTTCCCTAAGAGCATAAAATGAAGAGCGAGTACGAAGGTTTTCTTTTGCGGCGTTCGTCAGTCTTAAGTGCTACTTCCTCACTGGTGAACGTCTTGTTAACTTAAGAGTAAAATCCTCCTTTTGTAATTTTCCTACTGCTTTATACTACTTATATAATAGAATGAAATAAACAATAATTGAAGTTAAGCCGCGTATTATTGTTGAAACATAAGAGTGGCGACGAGGATGGGATTAAAAGAAAAATCTCTCGACCTTTTTTTTTTAAAACCGCGTGCATAATCTAGTGTATAATGCTGGAAGAAAAAAAATTTACAGTGATGTCAGTGAAAAATAGTGGGTTCGACCCATACATTCCGGGAAATAATTTTAAAGTCTGGGAGAAGAGGTTCCGGCAATTTTTATTGAGAGAGAAGATAGCGGAGGAAGAGAAAACCATGTGGTTAATTACGGTGATTGGGTCCGAGCCGTGTGAAGTGCTAATGAACTTAACCAGTCCTAAGGAGGCGGAAACGGTAGCATTTGAGGAACTAATGAAAATCCTCAGTAAGCATTATGGCCCGAAAACCAACAAACGTTCTGAACGTTTTAAGTTTTATAAAGCGCTCCAAGATAACGGCGAAACAATCAGTGAATATATAGTGCGAATACGAATGTTATCGCAAACTTGCGAGTTCGGCACATTTTTGGACGAAGCGTTAGCGGATAAGCTGATAACCGGTTTGCGAAATGAGAAAATCCAACAGGCATTGCTCAACAAGGAAACAAAAGAGAGCGAACCATCGTTCGAGAAGTACTGTGAATTGGCCCTCAACATGGAGTTAGCAGAACAATCCACACGGTGTATGAAGTCATCCTCAATGTCGGTGGTGGGTGCTATACATAATAAGCCGAATGTGGAAAACAGTACATCATGGGGAAGAAAAGCAACAAACCAACGTGAGGCGAATCTAAAAAATCAACGGGGTCGCAGTAGTAGCCGTACAAACGAAAGTCATCGAAATAGTCGCCAACGCAGTGGAAATCGAGGCAGTTCAAATTGGAATAACAAAAGTGGGTGCAGGCGGTGTGGTAGAAGTCATAATGAAGACACTTGCCCTGCGAAATACTGGACATGTTTTCAATGCGGGAAGGAAGGTCACACGAGTAGAGTTTGTCAACAAAAAAATCATCTGATGGGAAGCATAAATGCAGTTGGCTGTTTTAGTCAGCCACTACACGTGGAGTTAGAGCTGTATGGAATAAATGTGGAATCCGAAGTGGACACCGGAGCAGCAGTTTCTGTGATGAATGAGATAGAGTATCGTTCTAAGTTCTCTAAATTTAGTTTGGTTAACTCAAATCATACTTTAACTTCTGTTTTAGGCAAACCAATTCGTGAAGTAGGTACCCTGCAAGATGCGGATGTGCGGTTTGGGAACCACCGTCGGCGTTTGGATATAGTGGTAGTGCAAGGTGAACAGCCAAAGACAATGCTAATGGGAAGGACATGGCTGGACGTGTTGGTACCACATTGGAGGAATGTTTTTTTGCAGTCAAAGGTAATTGCCAGTGTAAAGGACTGAAATAAGGAAATTGTAAGTAAATACCCTTCGGTAGTATCACCAGAGGGGGACCATTGGATTAGGGGGTTTGAAGCGGACATTGTTTTAAAAAAAGATGCCAAACCAATTTTTCATGTGGCATATACGGTACCATACAAATTAAGGAGTAAGGTAGAAGCCGAAATTGACCGGTTATTAAAAAAGGGCACCTTAGTTCCCGTTAAATACAGCCATTGGGCCAGTCCGGTGGTTATTGTTCCGAAGCCAAACGGTGAAATTAGAATGTGTGTGGATTTCAAAGTCACACTTAATAAAGTGATTGAAACTCAGCACCACCCCTTACCGAACCCAGAAGATATCTTTGCAGGTTTATCTAATTGCAACATTTTCTGTGTTTTGGATCTATCGGGGGCGTACCAACAATTACGAGTTAGTGCAGAATCACGTGAATATTTGGTAATAAATACCCATAAGGGCTTGTACGGTTTTTTGTGCTTACCTTTTGGACTGGCAGATGCCCCAAACCAATTTCAGTCGGTTATGGACCGAATTTTATCAGATTTGTCCCTTGTCTTTGTATTTATTGATGACATAGTCATCGGGGCGGCTACATTTGAAGAATGTAAGGCAAAATTGTTCCTGGTAATGGACCGGCTCAAAGCGCATAATGTCTGTATCAATCTGGAAAAATGTCAGTTTTTTCAAAATGAAGTTCGCTATTTAGGACATGTTATTGCCCAAAATCAAATTAGGCCGAACCCTGAAAAACTTAAGGCTATACAGGACGCCCCTCCACCCCGAGATGTGCAACAGCTTCAATCTTACTTAGGTCTTATAAACTATTATCGGAAGTTTGTTCCGGAGCTGTCCTCGGAATTACATGTTTTATATAAGTTGTTGCGCAAGGGTACGAGGTTTGTTTGGTCCGATGAATGTCAAAAAATATTTGAAAAAAGTAAAACCTTAATGGTTAGTCATCAAGTTTTAGAATTGTATGATTCAAATAAACCCATCGTTATTGCCACAGATGCGAGTCCGTATGGTGTAGGTGCAGTGCTGTCACATGTAGTGGGTGATAGTCTAAAACCCGTTTTCTATGCCTCCAGTTCGCTTTCTGAGGCGGAAAAAAACTACTCGCAGCTACACAGAGAGGCTTTGGCCATCATCTTTGCCCTTAAAAAATTTCACAAGTATATCTATGGACATAAGTTTCATATCGTGACAGACCATCAGGAGTTGAAGGAAGTATTCAGTCCGAGGGCAGGAACTCCAGCAGTTGCAGCTGCGCGCTTGCAAAGGTGGTCTATCCTTTTATCTATGTATGATTATGAAATCTCATACCGTCGGGGTCGAGAAAACTGTGAAGCAGATTTCCTGTCAAGGATGCCGTTAACAAAAGGAACTGAGGTAAATCAATTGGGCATTTTTCATTTCCAGTCGGAAAGTAGGGTTGATCTAGAGCTTGTCAGAAGGGAAACAAGCAATTGCGCACTTCTATCGAAGGTTTATGGATACTTAAGGTCCGGTTGGCCAAGAGGTAGATTAACCTCTGAGTCCTTGTCGCGTTTTCGGAAGGTGGAGTCAAGTCTAAGTACGGATCAAGGGGTGATATTTTATGGTAATAGAGTAGTCATTCCGGACAAACTGAGGCCCAACATATTAAAAATGTTGCATGAAAACCATTGGGGTATCGTTAAGATGAAGATGATTGCAAGATCCTATGTTTGGTGGCCCCTTATTGATGCAGATATTAAGAGATTTGTTGAAAATTGTGATTGCTGTCAGAGGACTGCCAATGTACCAAAAGAGGTAGTCACCTCAAAGTGGCCTTCAACAACGTACCCCTTCGAACGCATTCATTTGGACTTTATGCATTTTTCGGGGAAAAATATTTTAGTCTTAGTAGATACGTACTCCAAATTTTGTGACCTTCGGGTTTTACCGTCATGGAATGCGCAAAAATTGGTTGAGCAACTAATGCAAACATTTATAATATTTGGTTTTCCCACCGAAATCGTTTCGGATAACGGCCCACCGTTTAATGCTTTTTATTTTAAAAATTTCTGTCAAAAAAATGGAATAAAGTGTTCGAAAAGTCCGATATATCACCCCCAATCAAATGGTTCCGCGGAGCGAATGGTACAAACCGTTAAAAAAGTACTTTACAAACTGTTGCTAGAACGTCCAGACATGTCTTTGTCAGAAACAATTGATACATTTTTGATAAATTGGAGAAATACGCCGTCAACGGTGACTTCCAAATCGCCCTCCGAAATGATTTTTAATTTTAAGCCAAAAATACCTATTATTATTGTTGAAACATAAGATAAATGAAACACTTAATTTAAATATGTCTAATGATCGAAAATTCAGTACTACAAAATATAAAACGACGATCGATGCAGTTTTTACGCGATACTTAGATAGATTTCAATCAAACATTTTCATTTCTTACTTTAGTCACCATAAGCCTATTGTATCTTTTTTGGAGCAATGAAATAATTGAAAGTACAAAAAGTCTAAGTATTGTTGAAATTGAAGATGACAACGACGCAAACGAGGGCGCCGTGGCGCAGTGGTTAGTGTGTTGGACTCTGGCGCACGATGAGCGAGTTCGAATCCCGATAACACCAACGCCATCGAATGTTTATTTCGCGACGTTCCTCCTCGGCGGGGTACTGGCGAAACCCCCCGTAGAAAACTTGCCGTTCGGAATCGGCATTAAACTGTAGGTCGCTTTCACCTGTGTGAAAAATAAGTCGCACACAACATGGGTGATTGAGAGAAGCTTGGCTCTGGTCCTTTATGGGCTGTAACGCCACCAAGAAGAAATAACGACGCAAACAATGAAAATAGTGTTCAAAATCAAGTACATTGAAATTTATGTAAATACTGATAATATTTGTATTTAAATAGATGGTATGATTGTATATTAATTGTTACTTCAATAAAATTGTATCCAGATTTTGTCATGTTCTTGTACACCATACAAAGATTTCAAAACAAAGTTCTAAGGGATATCGTAAATGCCCCATGGTACATAAGAAATAAGGACCTCCACAGGGATTTGGGAGTTGGATTCGTTAGTAATGAAATCAAAAAAAAAAAAAAAATGCACGAAGGCACGAGTCAAGACTTCGGGTACACACAAACAGTGAGGTAGTACAACTCTTAGACAACACAAACATAGTGAGAATGCTTAAAAGGACAAAGCCGTATGAATTGATATAATGAAAATGACCATCTACATTAACAAATTCAGGCATACATAGATCTTATTATCTGTCAAGAGATGCTAATGGGTGGAACTCTTGAAACGACATATGTATACTATTCAGATTAAGTCAGCATAAAATTGCTCATTAGTCCAAGTGACTAGATCGCAATAATGTGGGAGGTGGTTTTAGTCGGTAAATATCCGGCACACTGATTACTCGGATCATTAGTATCTTTCTGAAGATTTCCGAAAAAAAACTAAAATTTAATACTAAAAGTTCTAAGTTTTCACTTCTATCAGCAGTTCTTATAACTGCCAATTTTTTTACTGAAATTTAAGGCATGGATTTGGACGACCACTGATTCATGCAGGATGGCGCGCCATGCCACAGGCGATATTTTGCGAACCAAATTCCGAAATCGAGTTATCAGCCGTCTTGGCGATGTCAATTGGCCGTCTCGGAGCTGCGATTTGACCCCTTAGGACTTTTTTTTTTTTGTAGGGAACCGTGATGGACCGTTGTTATACCAACAATCCGGAAACGATTTAACCACTTAAGGCCAACATCATCCAAGCAATCCGTGAGCTACCGTCCGAAACACCAACAAGGACTTGGAAAATTGAAGGACGTTGTATTTCATAATTAATGGGAATGTTTGTTCTTACTAATAAAACCATAATTTTGTTCCATTAATTGTAGTTCTAAAAAGTCCATCCGTACATTTGATATTTTAACAGACACTTCACAGACTTAAGGATTGCTGCATATAACTATCTGTTCATATTTTTTTTGCCTACATATAAAAATAAACAATTACTTAGTTCAAAGTATTTTAAAACATATGAATAATAAAATTGTTCAACATATAGGCTGAAAGAAAGGTTAATTAATTTCTTACAGTCCCTAGTCCCATATTACCAAATAGAGGTTTTATTAGAAGTATACGAAACTTGTTTGCATATTTTACGCGTATGCATTATATTCCCATTGCCGATACAAGCAATCACATGTACAATGTACATACATTATTTTCCCCGAGCTTTGTTTGCAAACACATATTTGTATATTGACGAAACTGATAAATAATTATTGTAATAATGCAAATACACAAAAGGTACAGAAATCCCAAAAGGTTGCATCAAAATATATCACTTATTGGAAGATTTTAAAGGAAGCAAGGAAAAAATATACGCAAAACTAGATAAATGGAGGCAGTTAGAATATTTGGGTTGTATTACGTATATTGTTACGAATTATTCAATCCCACACCGAATAGGGTTCGCAACACTGGATTGCGATAAACTACAATTGTCCTTTTTATCCGAATTAAAACACACACACTTTTCTTTATTTCACCACAGATCAATTATCTGTGCAGATTCACCACTTTTATTTATTATCCAATATTATCCACTTTAAACTTTATTACACAAACAAAGCATTATTGAAAGCATTTATTTTCACACTGTTTGATCACACTGACTTGTCACACGCTGTTCAATACCACAAACTGAATGTGTCCCGAGGGCGAGTGTTCGTGGTTATATAGCTCTCGGTCCACCTTCTCGAACGTTCGCCGTCGGAAGTTCCCCTTCGGAAATCTCTAGAATGCGCTGACAATTAGCATTACGCCGTTGACAGTTGACATCATTCCAATCTCCGCTTCAAGAGAGCTTTCGAACTTCGACAGCGAAATTCGAACTTAACCGTCGGTTTGTGTCTCCGCAACACTGCCCTCCTCCTAAACTTGTTCGTCCTCGAATAAGCGATTGGATCCTTCTCCGTAATATGGCGCTAACCTCTCTACATGGACAATCTCATATTTCGCCCGTCTGTTTCCCGTCTGCTGTATTCGGTACACCACGTCGTTAAGTTTCTTGATGACCTCATATGGTCCGTCCCAGGCTGATTGCAATTTGGGGCACAAGCCTTTTTTTCTTTGTGGGTTGTACAGCAAAACCAATTGTCCTGTCTCGAATCCAGAAGAGTTCGCCCTTAAGTCGTATCTCGCCTTCATCTTATCGGTGACCAAATTCAGTCGCTCCCGGATGAACTGATGGATGGAGTTCAGCTGCTCTTCCTCTTCGGTTACGAAGTCCTCCCTGCCGCTAGTTGTCGGTAGTACCACGCCGAACTTCAAGTCCGATGGAAGTCGGAGATCAGTTCCAAAAATGGCTTCAGCTGGTGTTGTTGCCGTTGAATTGTGCTGTGCTGAACGGTACGCCATTAAGAAAAGGGGAAAATGTTCATCCCAGTCCTTCTGATCTCCGACGACGACTTTCCTCAAGTATTCATCCAACTTCCGGTTGAACCCTTCGACCATGCCATCAGATTGTGGGTGTAGTGGTGTTGTCCGCGTCTTTCTGATACCTAGCATGTCGCAGAGTTCCTTGAACACCGACGACTCGAAATTCCTTCCTTGGTCTGAGTGCAGTTCCAGCGGTACTCCGTAACGCGCAACCCAGTTGCTCACGAATGCATCCGAAATGGTTTTGGCTTCCTGGTTCGGGATGCGAAACACCTCAGGCCACTTGCTGAAGTAATCAATCACCACCAGCGCGTATTTGTTTCCAGCGTTGCTCGTTGGGAATGGGCCTGCGATGTCCATGGCGATACGTTCGAACGGTGCTCCAACATTGTACTGCTGCATATTTCCTCGAGTTTTCCTAACTGGCCCCTTTGCCTTCGCACACTGTTCACACCTGCGAATGAAATTTGTGACCGACTCATCGCATCCTACCCAGTAGAAACGTCTCTTGATCTATTCTACAGTCTTGTTAACACCAAGATGACCCCCGCTTGGTCCCTCGTGGTATTCTCGGATGACCTCGCCGATTTGTCCTTTTGGTATTACCAGAAGATCGTTTACAATGTTCCCCTCCTCAATTTCCCAACTGCGGTAGAGGCAACCGTTCTTCAGCTTCAAGCTCTGCCATTGAGCCCAGTAAGCTTTCACGATTGGGCTTCAACTGGATATTTGCTGCCAAACTGGTCGAAAACCTCGTTCTTGGTAGTCGATGATGACTGCCAGATCGGCATCTTCTCGCTGCTTTCCTCCGACTTTCTCGACAGTCCAGGAATCTTCTGGCAGCACTTGGAAACGACGGATGTCGGTGACCTGTTCCTTGGTCTCGGCATGTGAGCAATGTTTGCACTCAACATCGCAAGGTCGCCTCGATAATGCATCCGCATTTCCATGACTGCTTCCCTTCCGGTGCTCGATACTGAAGTCGTAACTCTGGATTCTCTCATTCACCTAGCAAGCTGGCCTTCCGGTTTTTGAACTGCAGCAGCCACCTCAACGCTGCGTGGGCCGTCCTAAGATGAAAAGCCTGGCCATAGAGATATTTGTGGAAATGCTTGACACAGTCAACCACGGCTAAAAGCTCCCTCCTAGTTACACAGTGGTTCCTCTCCGGCTTCGATAGGATCCTACTGTAGTAAGCGATGACCCGTTCTCGCCCGTCAATTATTTGAGTGAGTACTCCTCCGATTCCATGTACGCTTGCATCGGTGTCCAAAATAAAGTTTTCTCCCGGGACAGGATATGCAAGGATCTGTGCACTGTAGAGCAATTCCTTCAGGTGATTGAGCGCTTCCTCCTGCGGCTTCTCCCACTTGAATGGCCGATTCTTTTTGGTGAGCTCGTGCAAACTGCTGGCAACGTTTGCAAATCCTGGGATGAATTGCCTGTATCATGTGCAAAGTCCCAGGAATGACCTTCATGAGTTAAGACTCGTCGGCCGCGGCCATTCCTTAACCGCTGAAATTTTCTCTTCATCTGTGTGGACTCCTTCTGCAGTCACCACATGTCCCAAGTACTTGACCTCATTTTGGAAAAGCGAGCATTTCTTCGGGCTCAATTTCAGTCCTCCAGTGAAGTCCTCTTAGCACCCGGTTCATAGGTCTCTCGAATGTGGCTGGCGCATTGCAAGGACCGAAGGGCATCACAGAGAATTGCCACAACTCTCCCCCGGCAGTGAACGCGGTTTTTTCCTTGTCTTGCTGGTCAAGCTCTATTTGCCAGTATCCGCTTTGCAAGTCCAGCGTCGAGAACCACTTTGCACCAGATAGTGTGTCCAAGGTGTCGCCGATTCTCGGTAAAGGATAGCTGTCCTTCTTCGTGACGTCGTTCAGCTTCCTATAGTCCACGCAGAATCGGGTGCTTCCATCCTTCTTCTTAACTAGCACTACTGTAGAACTCCATGGGCTTTCAGATAGTTCGATCACGCCCTCCTTTTCCATCTCGTCGATTAGTTTGACCACCTCTCCTTCTGTCGCCAAAGGTACACTCCTCGGTGGTTGCCGGATCGATCTAGAGCCCCCTGTGTCTATTCTGTGCTTCACAATTGATGTTCTTCCACAGTTCTTACCATTTGCAAAAACTGTCCAATATTTACGAATCAGGGAGAGTGCTTTACTTTTCTGCTTCTCCACTAGATGTTGCGTTCACTCCCTGACCATTGTTTTCAAGAACGGGTTGTTTTTCTGGATTTCCCGGTGTTTCTGACCTTCGCAGTTCATAATAGCGGCAGCTTCTTGGCATTGAGCGATCGTTGTTCCCTTGTGCATTGTCCTAGGTGTACTGGCAGGATTCAGGACTCGTACTGGAACCAATTGGTCTTGTCGGGGTTCCACGAGAGCCCTTCTAAGAATGATATCGCTGGGTCGATTTCGTTTGTCGGGTTCGACCACCCACATTCGGCTTGTCCCCGCATCCTCTTCTATCTTTGCCCAAACCACAGCTTCTGCATTCGGGACAACTGTTTGGTGCGCTTGCATGACTATTCGCCTGACCTTGTTACCCTTTCCATTATCTAATGTTAATGGGAGTTCCAAGTTGCCATACTTCATCACTTTTTGGTTGAGGTCCAATGTGAAGCCTTCCGCCTTCTCACCAGTTACTGTACCTTACCTCGGAAAATGGTTCGATGTCAGAAACCAATCCGCTAAGGATGACTGGATGAGTTGCGCCCGTGTCCAACGTCAGCAGATATCGTCGCCCGTCCATTGTTCCCTCGATGACTAGGCTGGTTGCACCCCTTCACATTCGGGATACGAGGATGCTGGGACACTCCAATGTGGGAGCCAGCGCATGCCCCTGTGCACTGACTCGTTTCAGTTCAGCGGATTGTTAGGTGCACCTTTTGCACCTCCACGGTCGCGTTCACTCCCATGGTCTCTTATTGGCGAACTAGACCTCGAACGGTTTCTTCGCAGGCGGCAGTTCCTCGCAATGTGCCCCTGCTGGTCGCAGATGTAGCATATACCCGGGAATGAACCACTCCTACTCGCCGTTGTTGTTCTGGAACTATCCTGGTCTTGAGATATGCGCCGTAGTTTGATGGAAGGTCGGCATATCAAGAGCGATGTTTCACATGCGAGAGCGCTGGCAACTTTCTCCTTGAAAGATGTCTTCGGCAGGAGAATCAAACTTCGTGGCGTATCGGGGTCTCTTAGCCCTTGGATGAAAGAATCCGTTTTCAGTTTCTCCACCACATCAACTGGAACGTCAGCGTAGGCAAGATGTCGGCAGCATACGGTTGGATGGTCTCGTTTACACGCTGCTTGCGTCCTTTAAGTTCCAGCTTGTGCATCTCCTGCATGTGCTCACTACCGTATCTACGGTGAAGAGCTTCCCATATGGCTGTGTAGTTCTTTCTCAGGGTCTCCGGGATGGTCTATAGAACACCAGCTGCTTCGCCTTTAAGCGAAATTACTAGAGCGGCCACACGATCTTCTTCTCCCCATTGATTCCGTTCCGCTGTTGTCTCGAACTGGAGCATAAAGATGTTATATGCGCTCGTGCCGTCAAAGTTGGGGGCTGTAAATTTCGATGCTGCAGTCGGTACAACGATTCCTTGATGCTGAACGTTCTGGACAGTTTTCTCGAGTTCCAGAACCTTCTTGTCGAACCTCGATTCCAGAGTCTCGATTATCTTTTCTTGATTATTTTCGAGATCTAGAACCTTCTTGTCCAGTGTATCGATTCGCTCTTCGACCCCCTGGAAACGATCGTTGACGGCTTGCTGGACGTCTCTCAAGGTTTCTCGATTGTTCTCTAGCATCTCTTCTACCGTCTCCAGATCTCCAGAGAAGATCAGGCCAGTGAAAAACGCTGATTTGCGTGCAACTCAGGGTAATGACATTCCCAAGCTATACACCTGCGTAACATTCGTTCCCGAAGCCGATGACCTTACCAAGGACACCTTCCTTATGCGCATAATGAGGCAGAATGCGATCATAAGCACAAAAGGATGGAGAGTCCTCAGGATTGCCAAGGAAAAAAGCGGTGGGGACCAAGTAACCTTTGCCATTGATGAGGCTTCTAAAGACGGAATTGTGAAGCAAAGGTTCAAACTATTCCTCAACTTCTCCCAGATCCTAATTAGGATCAAGGGAGCTCCCAAGCAGGCAAAGGTAACTGCGGACAACAAAACTGAGGACAGGGTACAAGCCCATCCGAAGTGCGATGCCCAAAGTATACCGGGCATGAATAAGAAAGGGAGTGAGGAACTCGGCGCGCATAAGCCAAACCAGAGAGCAACAACCATTGCATCTGGCGTTAGTGCACCAGCCATAGAGACAATGAAAGCACCCCAAACTCGAGGGCTGCCTGAAGAAACAACTCGGGCAACCAATACTTCAGGGGTCAGCCCTATGGTTGGGACAATTACAAACACTGGCAGCTCTGCCAGTACCTCACTGAATCCATCATGCCGGGATAAAGGTGCATCCAAGTAAATCTACAGCATGCAAAGGCCGCGTCCGCGGTACTGAGCCATAGATTTAACAAGGGGCACCTCGATATAGCCTTTATCCAGGAACCGTACACCATTAAAGACCAGATTAAAGGACTATCAGGTGAGCTGCTCTACGACTCCACAAATGAAGGACGACCTAGAGTCTGCATATTGTTTAATAACAATATTAAAGCCCTTCCCATTCCAGAATTCACGAATAAGGACCTGGCACCTGCCATCATCCAGCTATCCACTGCGGAAGGTAGGTCAGAAGCCGTAATCTGCTCAGCTACCTTGCGGGCGACTCCACGGATCTCAGCTTCACACCATTGCAGGATCTTCTCGACCACTTTGGAAGAAGAGGCTCACATATCATCGTATGCTGTGACGCAAACGCCCACCACACAGCATGGGGAAGCTCGGACATCAGCAAAAGAGGTGAGTACCTATTAGAATTCATAGTCAGGAACAACCTCAATATCATAAACCGGGGAAATAATCCCACCTTTATGAATAGAACTAGAAAAGTGGTATTAGACCTCACCCTAACTACCCCGTTCATAGGCAACTCTATTTTAAACTGGCATGTCTCAACAGAAACATCGATGTCAGGCCATCGACAGATCTGTTTTGGCATAAAAGCAAGAGATAGAATTACTAGAACATATAGACAACCGAGAGCGACAGGCTGGGACACTTATAAAATAGAAATCGCACAAACGATCGGAAACTGTCCAAACAGCATCAGAGACATAGACAGCCTTGAACTCTGCTGTGACAGCCTCAATGCTACCATCCTATCTGCTTTTCACAATGCTTGCCCAAGGAAAGTATAGTCAGGCAACCGTACCACTCCATGGTGGAACAGCAATCTGGCCAAGCTAAGAGCACTGACCAGAAAACTGTTCAACAGAGCTAAACGGACTGGTGACTGGACGCAGTATCGTGCCTCACTCACCAACTACAACCAAGAGATTAGAAGAGCCAAAAGGGACTCATGGAAAAAGTTCTGCAGCAGTCTTTCAGACATTCAGAGCAGCGCTCGTATCCACAGAGTTCTCGCCAAAGAGCACACTAATCAAATTGGTCTGTTGAGTGGAGCAGATGGCACTTACGCGGAAAATAGTACGGAAGTACTAAAAATTCTGACCAGTACGCACTTCCCAGACTCCAACATCATTCCCTCCTATCTCTTTAACATACCTCCGCAGATCAGGGCAACTAGACCCAGCAGGGAGGATTAGAAGACAGCACGAACGATATTTCACGAGGGAAGCATAAAATGGGCCATGAATTCTTTTGACCCGTACAAATCCCCGGGGGAGGATGGCATCTTCCCAGCCCTACCTCAGAAGGGGAGTACGCAAATCAGCCCCATGCTCATTAACATGTTTAGAACCAGCTATGCATGGGGACTCATACCAACAAGCTGGACAGAGGTAAAGGTAAAATTCATTCCCAAAGTAGGCCGTAGACCCACAGACCTGCCTAAGTCCTACAGACCGATAAGCCTTACCTCATTCTTCCTAAGAACAATCGAAAAAATCCTGGATAGGCATATCAGGGACGGTGCACTGAAAAGATCACCACTTCACATAAACCAATATGCCTACCAGCCTGGGAAATCGACCACGCATGCTCTTTAGGAACTAACGGCCCGGATCAACAAATCCCTGAGCGACAAAGAAATTGCGATAGGTTGCTTTCTCGATATTGAGGGTGCCTTCGATAACACTGAATACACCCAAATAAAACGTTGCATCCTCAGCAAAGGGGTGGACAATACCACATGCAATTGGATCCAACATATGCTTAGCAACAGGAAAATAAACACCTCACTAGGCAATGACAAGATCAGCGTAAACGCCACGAAAGGATGCCCTCAAGGCGGGGTTCTTTCACCACTCCTGTGGTCCATCGTGGTTAGTGAACTGATAAGCATACTTAGCAACAATGGCTTCTATGTCCAAGGCTACGCTGACGAATTAGTGACCCTGATTAGAGGCAAATTCGAAGACACAGTCTCGGAACTTCTCCAACGGGCGCTAAACCTTGTTGTAAACTGGTGCATAAAGGTTGCACTAAATGTTAATCCTTGGAAAAGCACCATAGTCGCCTTCACCAAAAGAAGGAATAGGCACAAACTTACTAAACCTACCCTCTTCGGTGAAGCGATAGAGTTCTCAAAAGAAGTCAAATATCTAGGGATAACTCTAGACGAAAAGCTCACTTGGAACTCTCACATTACAAAGACCATTGAGAAAGCCAGGATCTCTTTATGGACCAGCAAAAGTCTCACTGGCAAAAACTGGGGCACAAACCCCAAAACGTCCCGCTGGCTATATACAGCAATCACCAGATCAATTCTTACATATGCTGAGCCCGTCTGGTGGCATAAAACAAAACAAGTATCAGTGCAAGCCAAGCTCAACAAATTGCAAAGACTAGCTTGCATCTGTATCACTGGGGCCATGAGAACAACCCCCACAGCAGCACTAGAAGTCATCACAGACCTGCCACCTCTTCATCTCCCACTGAAGAAAGAAGCAATGGTCTTCGCCCACAGACTGATCGTGGAGGATGACTCTAACCGTAGGTTCTTTCACCCTGATATCCTTACCGAAATAAACAGGCATGAAATCCTAAAGATATCTCTCAGAGGCAACTGTCTCCCCAGATACAACTTCAGCCAAAACTACAAGGTCACATTCCCCAACCGACAAAACTTGGAACAGAATAGACCCTCCTTCAATCGTGGATCCTACGTGTGGTACACAGATGGCTCCAAAACGTACGAAGACGTTGGGGCTGGAGTATACGGAGCAAATACAGGCACATGCATCTACGTCAACATGGACAGAAATAACTCCGTTTTTCAATCAGATATATTTGCTATAGAAGTCTGCCTCAGAGAAAATATAAACAGAAACATACTTAACAAAAACATTTACATTCTCTCTGACAGCAAGGCTGCACTTCTAGCCCTAATGAGCGTTGAAATCACTTCCAAACTGGTATGGGACTGCCCACAACTACTTCACCAGCTGGCCAGTACAAGCAGAGCATATCTCATTTGGATACCTGGACACAGCGGCCCTACAGGCAACGAAAAGGCGGACCTACTAGCTAAGAAAGGCTCTGCATCACCATTTATGATGCCGCGGCCTTTCTGCGGCATACCCATTAGCACCACCAAATGCTGCATAAATAATTGGTTAAGGAACACGACGGATCACTACTGGTTACAAACGAAAGGTAGCAGACAAGCCAAGCTGTTCCTCCCAACTACATCCCTCCAAAGAACAAAAAAACTTCTCATGCTTTCGAGGTGTCAGATTCGTTTAATCACAGGTTTCCTTACTGGACACTGCCCAGTTAATAAACACCTCAAAACAATGGGTATCATACAAGATGACACTTGCGGAATGTGTAATGAAGACGAAGAAACAGCAGAGCACATACTATGCCACTGTAACTGCCTTGTCAGTGCACGTCTTCGTCACCTCGGCAAGTATTATCTTGAAGCAGAAGAAATCGCTGCTAGCTCACTCAAAAGCATACTAAGTTTTATCACTAACTCAGGATTCTTGAGTGAACTGTAAGTTTACAATAGGCCCACTCGTGGAAGCAGTGATCAGGCGACTCTGTCCCACCCCCTAACCCTATCTATCTATCTATCTATCTACCGTCTCCAGCTTCTGCCGCAGGGAAGTGGAATTTTCCTCCAATTTCTGACTCAGAGAAATGGAATTTTCCTCCAATTTCTGACTCAGAGAAGTGGAATTTTCCTCCATCTTTCTACTTACGGCAGCAGAATTTTCCTCCAAATTTTGATGTACGGTCACCTCCAGTTTCTGGCTTATGGAAGTGGAATTTTCTTCCAGTTTTTTACTTACGGCAGCGGAATTTTCCTCCAGTTTTTCGTGTATGGTCGCCTCTAGTTTCTGGGATACGGAAGCACTCATAGCATTCATAGCCGCGAGAATTTGCTGCATATCGAATACTGGCCGAACTCGTGATTCTCCCAATCGACACCTTCTTCCTTCAACGCTGATTGCAGTCTCTCCACCAGGTTGGCTTTACTTCCCACGGTGGATAGTTCTCGAGCGTTTAGCTCTCCTTTTAGTTGTTCGATGGTCAATTTTTCCAAATTCACCATTTTCTCACTCTTTTAATAATTCCTTTTACAATTTGAATAAGCATTCCACACGTTTACTCGCAATCCCACTTCTGACACCAAATGTTACGAATTATTTAATCCCTTTATTTATTATCCAATACCATCCACTTTAAACTTTATTACACAAACAAACCTTTATTGAAGCTTTTATTTTCACACTGTTTGATCACACCGACTTGTCACACGCTGCTCAATACCACAAACTGCATGTGTCCCGAGGGCGAGTGTTCGCGCTTATATAGCTCTCGGTCCACCTTCTCGAACGTTCGCCGTCGGAAGTTCCCTTTCGGAAATCTCTAGAATGCTCTGACAATTAGCATTACGCCGTTGACAGTTGACATATTCAATCAACCAATATTGTTGCGGAGACACAAACCGACGGTTAAGTTCGAATTTCGCTGTCGAAGTTCGAAAGCTCTCTTGAAGCGGAGATTGCAATGATGTCAGATGTCAATGGCGTAATGCTAATTGTCAGAGCATTCTAGAGACTTCTGTAGGGGAACTTCCGACGGCGAACATTCGAGAAGGTGGACCGAGAGCTATATAAGCGCGAACACTCGCCCTCGGCAGACATTCAGTTGGTGGTATTGAACAGCGTGTGACAAGTCGGTGTGATCAAACAGTGGGAAAATAAAAGCTTTCAATAAAGTTTTGTGTATGTAATAAAGTTTAAAGTGTTCAATAGGATTTGGATAATAAATAAAAGTGGTAAAGCTGCATCTGTGGTGAAATAAACAAAAGTGTGTGTGTTTTAATTCGGATAAAAAGGGCAATTGTAGTTTATCGCAATCCAGTGGTGCGAACCCTATTTGGTGTGGATTGGAAATTTCGTAACATTTGGTGTCAGAAGTAGGATTGCGAGTAAACGAGTTAAACGTTTATTCAATGTGTGAATTGAACTATTAAAAGTGAATTACTGAAAGAGTGAGAAAATGGTGAAATTGGAAACGTTGACCATCGAACAACTGAAAAGAGAGCTGGATGCTCGGGAAATATCCACAGTGGGAAGTAAAGCCAACCTAGTGGAGAGACTGCGATCAGCGTTGCAGGAAGAGGGTGCCGACTGGGAGAGTTACGAATTCGGGGTGGAGAAGCCGTCGACATCCACTGAGCCAGCGTTCGATATGCAGCACATTCTCGCGGCTCTTAATGCTATGAGCCAGAAACTCGATCAAAAGCTGGAGGAAAATTCCGCTGCCGTAAGTAGAAAGTTGGAAGAAAATTCCACTTCCATGAACCAGAAACTAGTGAAACTGGAGGAAAGATCCGTTGCCATGAGTAGAAAGTTGGAGGGAAATTCCACTTCCCTGAGCCAGAAACTAGATCAAAAGCTGGAGGAAAATTCCGTTGCGGTAAGTAGAAAGTTGGAGGAAAATTCCACTTCCATAGGGCAGAAACTGGAGAAGCTGGAGACGTTAGAAGAGATGCTAGAGAATAATCGAGAAAGCTTGAGAGACATCCAACAAGCTGTCAACGATCGGTTCCAGAGCGTCGAAGAGAGAATCGATACACTGGATAAGAAGGTTCTGGATCTTGAAGATAATCAAGAAAGGATAATCGAGACATTGGAATCGGAGTTCGACAAGAAGGTTCTGGAACTCGAGAAAACTGTCCAGAACGTTCAGCGTCAAGGAATCGTTGTACCGACTGCAGCATCGAAATTCACAGCTCCCAACTTCGACGGCACGAGCGCTTTTAACATCTTTTAGCTTCAGTTCGAGACTGCAGCGGAACGTAATCAATGGGGAGAAGAAGATCGTGTGGCCGCCCTAGTAATTTCGCTTAAAGGTGAAGCAGCTGACGTTCTACAGACCATCCCGGAGACCCTGAGGAAGAACTATACAGCCATATGGGAAGCTCTTCATCGAAGATACGAAACTTAAAGGACGCAAGCAGCGTGAAAACGAGACCATCCAGCAGCACGCTGCCGACATCGAGAGGCTATCCCATCTTGCCTACGCGGATGTTCCAGTTGATGTGGTGGAGAAACTAAAAACGGATTCTTTCATCCAAGGGCTAAGGGACCCAGATACGCAACGAAGCCTGATTCTCCTGCCGAAGACATCTTTCAAGGAGACAGTTGCCAGTGCTCTCGCATGTGAAACATCGCTCTTGATATGCCGACCTTCCATCAAACTACGGCGCATATCTCAGGACCGGGATGATTCCAGAACACCAGCGGCGAGTAGGAGTGGTTCATTCCCGGGTAGATGCTACATCTGCGACCAGCAGGGGCACATTGCGAGGAACTGCCGTCTGCCTAGAAAGCGTCCTTCCAGCAAATTGCGGAGTAGTTCCAGAGCAACAGCGGTGAGTAGGAGCCGCCCGTTCCCAGGTAGGTGCTACATCTGCAACCAGCAGAGGCATACGGCGAGAAATTGCCGTCTGCGAGGAAGGCGTCCGAGGTCTGATTCGCCAAAAGGAGATCAAGCGAGAGCACGCGAATACCGGAAGGGAAGCAGCCATAGAAATGCGGATGCATTAACGAGACGACCTCGCGATGTTGAATGCCAACATTGTTCACGAGCCGAAACCAAGGAACAAGTCACCGACATCGTTTCCAGGTGCTGCCAGAAGATTCCTGGACTGTCGAAAAGGTCGGAAGGAAGCAGCGACAAGATGCCGATCTGGCGGTCGTCATCGGGTACCAAGAACGAGGTTTTCGACCAAGTTGGCAGCAAATATCCAGTGAAAGCCCAATCGTGAAAGCTTACTGGGTTCAACGGCAGAGTTTGAAGCTGAAGAACGGTTGCCTCTACCGCAGTTGGGAAAGTGAGGACGGGAACATTGTAAACGATATGCTGGTGATTCCAAAAGGACAAATCGGCGAGGTCATCCGAGAATACCACGAGGGACCAAGCGGGGGTCATCTTGGTGTTAACAAGACTGTAGAAAAGATCAAGAGACGTTTCTACTGGGTAGGATGCCATGAGTCGGTCACAAATTTCATTCGCAGGTGTGAACAATGTGCGAAGGCAAAGGGGCCAGTTAGGAAAACTCGAGGAAATATGCAGCAGTACAATGTTGGAGCACCGTTCGAGGGTAGCGCCATGGACATCGCAGGCCCATTCCCAACGAGCAACGCAGGAAACAAATACGCGCTGGTGGTGATCGATTACTTCAGCAAATGGCTTGAGGTGTTTTGCATCCCGAATCAAGAAACCAAAACTATTTCGGGTGCATTCGTGAATAACTGGGTTGCGCGTTACGGAGTACCGCTGGAACTGCACTCAGACCAAGGAAGGAACTTCGAGTCGTCGGTTTTCAAAGAACTCTGCGACATGCTAGGTATCATAAAGACACGGACAACACCATTACACCCACAATCTGATCGCATGGTCGAAAGGTTCAACCGGACGATGGCGGAATATTTGAGAAAGGTCGTAGTTGGGGATCAGAAGGACTGGGATGAACATCTTCCCCTTTTCTTAATGGCATACAGTTCGGCAGAGCACAATTCAACGGCAACAACACCAGCTGAAGCAATTTTTGGATCTGATCTTCGACCTCCATCGGACTTGAAGTTCGGCGTGTTACTACCGAAAACCAGAGGCAGGGAGGACTTCGTAACCGAAAAGAAGGAACAGCTGAACTCTATCCGCGAGCGACTGAACTTGGTCAGCGATAAAATGAAGGCGAAATACGACTTGAGGGGGAACTCGTCTGGATTCGAGACAGGACAATTGGTATTGCTGTTCAACCCACAACGAAAAAAAGGCTTGTGCCCCAAATTGCAATCAGCCTGGGATGGGCCATATGATGTCATCAAAAAGCTCAATGACATGGTATACCGAATACAGCAGACGGGAAACAGACGGGCGAAGTATAAGATTGTTCACGTAGAGAGGTTAGCGCCATATTACGGAGAAGGATCCAATCGCTTGTTCGAGGACGAACAAGTTTAGGAGGAGGGCAGTGTTGCGGAGACACAAACCGATGGTTAAGTTCGAATTTCGCTGTCGAAGTTCGAAAGCTCTCTTGAAGCGGAGATTGCAATGATGTCAGATGTCAATGGCGTAATGCTAATTGTCAGAGCATTCTAGAGACTTCCGGAGGGGAGCTTCCGACGGCGAACATTCGAGAAGGTGGACCGAGAGCTATATAAGCGCGAAGACACGCCCTCGGCAGACATTCAGTTGGTGGTATTGAACAGCGTGTGACAAGTCGGTGTGATCAAACAGTGGGAAAATAAAAGCTTTCAATAAAGTTTTGTGTGTGTAATAATGTCTAAAGTGTTCGATAGGATTTGGATAATAAATAAAAGTGGTAAAGCTGCACAGATAATTGATCTGTGGTGAAATAAACAAAAGTGTGTGTGTTTTAATTCGGATAAAAAGGAAAATTGTAGTTTATCGCAATCCAGTGGTGCGAACCCTATTTGGTGTGGATTGGAAATTTCGTAACAATATATAATATCTGTTACTTTTGAAAGATTTCTCTTTATTTTTGTTTTTTTTTCATGCTTCTGCTATCTTTCAGAGCAATCGATCGCAAATACTGGTCCACTGCCACACAGCTACTTTACTGCATTTCCCGAAGAAAAATGAGGATGAGCTCAGTGATGTAGAGCTGAGAGATTCGACACACACCACGTCGATCCCAAGAGTGCGCCAACGTGCGCGAGAGAAGGCGGGACAGTCGCAGTAAAGTAGTAACGACCCGTGATGATGCCAGCAAGTCTTTTGTAATAAATTCTCCTTAAGGATAGGAAGACTTTTTCGGATCTCTTGCAGACTGTTGAAAATATTTAAAGATTGCTGTTTTCTTTTTGTAAATAATTCGATGTTTTGTTGTTGTAATATTATTGTAGAAATATGAATTCTAAATGCCTGAACTATAAAATAAATTGCTTTATCTCTTTCTTTTTCCGATGGCTCACTTTTTATAATTACGAATATGAAATGTTAAAATATGTAGTTCCAATTAGACCTTCATAACGAACGGAATAAAGAAATCAAGTCAAGATTGTTCAGTTTTATTTAAAAATCGAATCGTTTTTTTACATTTTTACATTTTACATACATCCCGAAACCCGGGAAGTATCGCGGGCATTTAGATTTTTGCTTGATTAAAATCGAATTTGTTTTCTTTTCTTGAAAGTCGTTTGGTTCCACACCTTCAATTATACGAAATGGAGTTACAAGTGCGCGCTGGTTATAGAAGTCAAGTAACTAAAATCGTTAACGAAGCAACGGATTATTTGAATTCTCCAAATTCTAAGGTAGTGGTTGACCCAGTTGCTATGGATAGTGCAGAGGAAGAATTATCTTCATTGCTTCTTCAACTAACCACATCTCATACAAACCTTGAATCTGTCAATAAAGAAGTGCAGATTAAAGAGTTAGAGGATAAGAACCATGAAAAGATTGCAGAATACGAAGATATTGCTGCGGATTTAGTAGACCGCATCGAAGTGCGTTTGGCAAGGGTAAAAGAGCGATTGGGTCCCTGTAGAAATACGAATAACGATCAATCGGCAAATCCGGAACCGAGGCCACAATGCGTTAGTCTACCAAAATTGGAGCTGAAAATGTTTAGAACAGCTGTGCATGAAAACTTTAATTATTTAAGGTCAGTTTTAACAGGAGCAGCTGAGGAGGTCATATAAGGCTTTACCCCATCAGATGCGTGCTATGAATTGCTGATGAATTTAACACCAGTCCGTAAAAAAATGGACTCTCATGGATTAAGGAAATTGTATAACACAGTCACATCCACAAGTCGCTCTCTCACGGCTCTTAATGTTCCTTCGTCTCACTACAACATCATGCTGAACTCAATACTCTTACGTTGTATGCCAGAACTAAGTGATGCTCAGATGAGCTGAGAATACAATATCATCGTACACAAAAGGAAATTGTATCCGATCAGGTGAAAGAGGAAGATGGAAATGATACCACTGAAGAAGGTAGTTCTTCTCTTACGATTGATGTTGACAAGTGCCTAAAAAACATCTTGCTCTTTCTTAAACAAGAAGTGGAGTTAATTGAAATGGCCACTGTCAATAAAATGTCATCCTTGTCTGGCGATTCTAAACATCAACAATTGACAACTGCGGTAGGTTTGTTTACTGTCAGTCATCAAACCATCCAATTAAAGAATGTGATAATGAGTGCGCTATCGAAAAGAAGAAGATGCTATTAAAAAATTATGGTCGATGCTTTCGCTGTACGCAAAGGGTACACACAGCTTAATTTTTCCGTGTTAAGGTGCAATGCCGTCGGTGCAAAAGACAACATGCTACAGCCGTATGCTCCCAAAAGGATAGTCAGGGAAATAAGACCGCGGAGTCCGATGAGAATGCTAAACATATCCCCACAAGCAGTGATGTGCTTAATTTGTTTACCAACGACAAAAGGGCAACTAATGTTTTTTTGCAAACTGTTCGGGTTTTTTTGATGTCTCCATTAACATCTAAAGGGGTGTTTGTGCGCGCGATAATTTGTGGCGGAAGTCAACGATCGTATGTAAGGGAGGATGTTGTTGATAAGTTAAACCTCCCCCTTGTTGGTAAGATACATTTATCAATTATTCCATTTGGAGATGCGAAGGTATCCAAACCTAAGATATTTGATGTTGTAGAATTGGTTGTATGAAGCCAATTTAATCAACAATCGGCTTAAATCCTCGCAGTGGTCGTGCCTAATATCTGGCAAGATGTTCTGGTAGCACCAGATGTCAATGATGTTTATTTTAATGATCTTAATTTGGCAGATTCGAACGATAATGGTTATACACGAGAAGAAGGCTTGGGACTCTTAATAGGTGCAGATTTTTATTGGTCTATTGTCGATGGTGCACATCGCAAGGTATCCAAGCATTTAGCAGCTGTATCTACAATTTTTGGTTGGACCATTCAAGGCTCTTACAAGGCAGACAAAGTAAACGGAAACTACGAGATATCTTCATCTCTCTGTAGTCTTGCGGTTAAAAATATGTGGAGCTTGGAAGTACTGGGAATTCAAAACGACAAGCGTGAAGCAGATATGCAAACGGAGAAGCTTAAGCGTAGCCATATATAAAAAACTTCGTCCGGATATGAAACAACTCCACCTTGGAAGGATTTTAGCACTACATTTGCGCACAATAAGAAAAATGCCATCAGCCGGCTTTATTCTCTGGTAAGAAAACTTTCAAGAAATCCATATAAGCTTTCAGAATATAATGCTGCCGGGTTTGCTGAGCCGGCCAGCTCAAAGTTTAGTGGCAACCTTTATTATATGTCCCACCGACCAGTTTATAGACAAGAAAAAACCACCACAAAGCTGCGCATTGTTTTCGATGCTTCTTCCAGAGCTGAAGGTATGTTTTCATTGAACGATATGCTATTAACTGGGTCTAATCTGCTCCCCGGAATATTTCGAATATTGTTGAAATTTAGGCTTTGCGGAATAGCAATCATAGCAGATATCGAAAAGGCGTTTTTGCAAATAAATCTAGCCACAGAAGACCGTGATAGTCATAGGTTCCTTTGATTTGATGAGAAGATTCAGTCAGCCTCTAATTTAACTGCTATAAAAGAGTTTCGCATGACGCGAGTTACTTTCGGGGTAGCTTGTAGCCCGTTTTTGCTAACTGCCTGCATTCAAATGCACTTAGATATAGAAGGTTCTCAATCCCCACGTACATGCTCTTTATTAAGAAATTCGTTTTATATGGATGATATAAATTATAGTTTTTTGAAGGAAACAACTGAGTCGACTTTATACAAAACTTTATTTATTTCTTCCTCTATGAGAAAGCAACCTCGCAGCTTTACAAATCACGATCGACTGTACACCAAAGGGAAAAACGAAGCTCTTTGCTTAACATTGCATTTACATGCAATACATATTCTTTATAGTAAGCGATGAGAACAACGATCTCTTTCGGTACAAGAGCACTTGTCGCTTTCGTTGCTATGCAGACTTCTCTATCCCAGATATGTTCTCATAACTATTCCCCCCTTCAAGTGAAACAGTCCCTGGCATCACTTAGTTCCTAGTTTACAAATACATATACATTTCCTAATTTATTCCGATACTAAATATAACACATTTTCATAATTAAAATAAAATAAAAAAATCTTCAGTTTCTTTTTACTATAATAGCTTAGTATTAATATAGTTCTTTACAATGAAATAATGAAAAACAATATAATCCGAAGCCCAGGGCTTAAGTTTGCTGAACTTATTTCCGATCCTCCTGTTAGTTCGTACAAAAACGTTCTCACCTAATCTAAAAGATCGATTCTGTCTATCTCTATTGTGATACCTGAGGTCTATTCTTTGAGTGTTGGTAATCTTTTCCTTGATTTCGTTCTCTAGCGCTGGGGGTATTGAATGTATTACATCTATTGGTCTATAATTTGTGACTGAGTGAATCGTCCTGTTGTACTTGGCCGTAGCAAGTAAAAGGAGTTCACATATGTCACTAATATCCTGCTCAAATTTAGTACATCTTGATATTTCTGACAATGTACTGTGAAATCTTTCAACTTGTCCATTTGTTGAACTGTGGAAAGGTGGAGTGGTAAATACAGCTATGTTGAAATGATTTCTAAGTAGTGATTTCACAGTTTCAGAAGTAAAAGATTTTTCATTGTCACATACAATCGTTTTAGTATTTTTAAAGAAGTTAAGTATCTCTAAGAGTTGACCTTTTAGATCAATGATTGAACGAGATTTTACTGGTTTAACCACAGCAAACTTGGAGAACTTATCAACACAGGTAAGAAAATATGTCCCAGCTGTTGAATAGATATCTATATGCAGGATCTCACCAGGATAGCATGGAATAGGGGATTCTCCTATTTTTTGTTTTTGTGGATGCCTCTGGTATTTTGCTTCATTACAAACCCTGCAGCTGGCTACTATTTCTTTAAGTTTTTTACGAATATTAGGGAAATAGTAATCTTTGAGGACGTGATTACTATTTCCCTAATATTCGGTGAGCTCGAGTGTGTTCAACCGCAAGTATCTCCTCCTGATCATTAGTATTAAATATGTCAGTTACCATATTATTAGTGTGACGAAACTTTACTGAGGGAAATAAAGCTACCAGTTTGTTCTGAATTTGTGCTAACGTGGAAAGATCACAATATAAGGCATTGACGACATTTGCGTTGACGGTTTCTTTAAGGACAGAGAACAAGTTGTCTATATTATTGTAAGTAACTGTGTGTCTTATTCGGCTTTTAAAGATGTTTTTTGTAACTTTCCTCAATTCCGATCCTCTAGTAAGAACTAGTTGATTGCGGAAACAGTTTACAGGATTTACAACACTGGGTATTACTTGTGTTAGAGATTCTTCGCTGTGTTCTGTTCCAGAGATTGATGTTACATGATGTTGTAACGCGTTTACACGCTGCCTTGACAAAGCATCCGCAACATAATTTTCTCTCCCTGGCTTATAGAAGAATGTAGGCGAAAACTCCTCAACAAAAGGTCTCCACCTTTTGATTTTTGCGTTTGGATTTTTATCCGAAATAGCGAAAGTAAGTGGCTGGTGGTCTGTGTAGATGTTTAACTTTCTGACACCATACAAATAGTTCCGAAGTTTTTGTAACGCCCACACTATAGCCAACAGTTCCCTTTCGTTTGTGGCATAGTTTTGTTCGGTGGAAGATAATGTGCGCGAAATCATAGTAATTGGGCGTCCGTCTTGAGAGAGAACAGCGCCTAGGGCACTAGATGATGCGTCTGTCGTCAAATCAAATGGCTTTTTATAGTCCGGATATAAAAGCAAAACATCCTCCGAGGCCAATATTTGCTTAATTCGATTGAAGCTAAGCAAAGCTTCTTCATCTAATTCTATTTGAACGTCTTTTGATTTCCTTGAACCGATATTGCCATTCTCCCCGCACAGATACCTAGTAAGGTATCTTGCGATCTTAGCGTAATCTTTTATAAAACGCCTGTAATATCCTGACAATCCAAGAAATGATCTCAGGCTGCGAAGAGATTTCGGCACATCATAACTCACAATATCTCTAACCTTTTCTGGACAAGTTTTAATACCTTCACCTGAAACTATGAACCCTAAGAACTCTACCTCTTGTTTAAAGAATTTGGATTTCTCAGGTGCAACCCTCATATTTGCTTCAAAGAGTTTTTTTCAAAATTCGACCAATATCCTCTAGATGATGTTCCTTTGTTTTAGAAAAAATGATGATGTCATCAATATATACGTGACAACATTTACCTATTTCTTCTCTAAGAACGTCATCTATTGCTCTTTGGAAAATACTCGGTGCATTCTTTAAACCAAATGGAAGCCTGCAGAATTCATATTTTCCATTGTTTATTGAGAATGCAGTTTTTTCCATGTCTCTGTCAGATAATTTTATCTGATGAAACCCGGACTTCAGGTCAATTGTGGTAAAATATGTGCCTGTGCCAAGATTAGAGAGAATAACTGCTGTTTCTGGGATGGGGTATTTGTCGCTAATTATTTTGTTATTTAGTTTGCGAAAGTCAATAACCATGCGCATTCTTTTCCTTCCCAACTCATCGACTCCCTTTTTGTCGACTACCCAAACAGGATTATTATAAGGCGATCACGATGGTCTTATTATCCCATTCCGTAGCAGATTGGAAACTTCACTATTTACAAATGATGCCGCCGCTATCGGATAAGGATACGATTTCGAATAAATGGGCTCGTTGTCGATCGTCCGTATGGTGCCAATGATATTCGTATTAAACGGCAGGGATTCATTAGGATCGGCAAAAACTTTTGAATGCTTTTGAATCAATGAGGAAAATCTGTCACTTAAATCGAACGGGATGTCCTTCTTATCATAAAAAATGCTATTTACGTCATTACAATAGAAGTAAAGTAATTTCTCTTTTCCAGCACAGTAAGTCAGAACTCCTTTTGATAAGTTTATCTTTGCACCTATTTCTTTTAAAAAATCAAATCCTATGATGCCGTCAAAAGTTTTGAGATTAGGCAGTAGGAAAAATGTGGTATCTTTATCAAAAATATTAATGGTGCATTTGAACCTAATTTTATTGATTCCGTTAATGGACTTGACAGAAAAGGGTGCGTCAACTGACTTAACGCCCTTAAGCGAATCGATGCTTCTAATGTAATTCTTCGCTGAGCCTGTATCCACCAATAGTTTTATATCCCTTCCCGCCAGTGTTCGGCTGAGGTATGGCAGGAGAGATCTTGACCTAAAAAATTGACTTCATCAAACATTTCCGGAATATCAATATGTTCCGCATTTTCATATCCGGTATCATATCTAATGTTATTTACATATTCTGCCCTATCTTCAAAGTGCTGACTCCCTAATTGTTCACCATATGAATAGTGCGGTTCAACAACACTAAAACTGGGTTTTGCCTTTTCTTGATCCAAGTAATTTATTCT
This sequence comes from Eumerus sabulonum, assembly GCA_951905685.1. NCBI lineage: Eukaryota > Metazoa > Arthropoda > Insecta > Diptera > Syrphidae > Eumerus > Eumerus sabulonum. The sequence goes on from OX645060.1 coordinate 92,967,074, forward strand.
TTGATGCTTTGGAAAAGTTGATCTATCCGATTCGCGAGACCTCTTTAGCTGATTTTGAGGTATTAAATGCCTAGGGGAGCTATTATGATTTGATACATATCTGTTGGAGAAATCAGATTTACCTATAGGTCTTTGGAACGAAATGGGATTTCTATAATCGGAGGTGGTAGGATCAACTTCCATTGGAACAAGTTTGGGTCGGTATTGGCCTGAGGACACCTGTTTATAATGAGGTGAGTGATATGAATTGTATTGATTGGGCACCTGAGGTTGTCGTGGTGTGAAGTTGGTTAGATATTCGTTTCTAGCTGAAAACGAGTTTGCAAAGAGAGATCGCTCTTGATTAGCCTCTAGCTCCTGTGCGAGAGCTAGCGCGCTGGGCATATCCGTAGGTCGTGGTGAAAATAGGATATCGCACATTGGTTTCCGTAAGCCGGAAATGAAAACTCTCAATGCATCCTCTCTATATTTTTGACAAAGTGAATTAATTAAATCATTATTGCCTCCGTGAAGCATAATTGTTTTGTTGACAATCAATGTTAGTTTTTTCTCCACTTCGTCGTAAAATTCTACAATAGAAAGTTTTCCTTGATGGAGAGTCGACATCTCTTGCTCAATGAGATACACTGGCCTCTTATCAGCTTATGTAAAATCCAGTCTCGCAATTATGGCCTTAAAATTGAGGACTGTGTTAAATGAAGCCAAGATTTGATCTGCATTTCCTATGACCTTGTTTCTTATGATAGCGACCGCTTGGTAGTGTTTTGAACTACCATCATAAGCTTCATACAGCTTGTATGCAGCAAAAGCAGCCTGACGCCAAGAAACATATCGAGTCTGATCACCATTGAATTCAGGAAGAGTCTTTACTAAGTCAAGAGATTCCTCACACGTTTTTCCAGGCCTAATCGATACTGGTTTGTAAACCTCAACAACCGTAGGAGATTCCAGTGCTTTTAGTCGAGTCGTTAGTTGGTCAATCGTCGTCTCAAAAGATTGCCTAGTTCTGTCTGTTGCAACTTGTATTGCAGCGGTGACAAAAGTCTTTAACTGGTCCGCATCCATTATTTAAAAACAAAGTGTTGCACGAGTAATTAAGAATACAACTGTACAAAAAGAATATATCAAACGGAAATTGGTTCATTCACTAATGTAACACTGTATTAGTAGTATAACGTATATATATGCACTTATTTCTATGTATTGTATATTTAACGGAAAAATTGAACAACTTATCCTATTTATCACTTACACACATACTTATTTGTCAACGTAAATAGGTTTCTTTTATAATGATAAAAAAAAAATAAATATAATTCAATGATTCTTCATATACATACATACATATGTATACTAAGCTTAATTAATCTTACTTACTATCAAATTATAACAAAGCATTTTAAGAATAATTGGCTGTATTTTTGATCCTTTGGGATTTCTAAACCCTGTCGTTATACGTTTAAAACTTTTATTTCAATCGCTATGGCGGCTTTAACTAGATTGGAATGAACCGCTCCCATTTGAGATGATGAGTGAATGGAGCCTATGTTCGAAGAATTTAGATAGAATTGCCCGTTTCGCTATACCACGATGGATAGGATTTTATACTGATGCTAAGACTAATGAAATGCATATTTTTGCAGATGCGAGCATTCGGGGCTGTTGCATACCTGCGGACTGAAGATGCTAATGGGAGTACGACGGTCGCTTTTGTTTGTGCGAAGGCACGTGTCGCTCCACTTAAAGAAGGAAATGCGGATCAGATGAGCCTTCCAAGGTTGGAACTTACCGCTTCTTTGATTGCAACCCGATTAAAGCGATATTTCGAAAAGATAGAGATGCCTCTTAAAAAGTACGTTCTCTGGACTGACTCTCAGATTGCATTATACTGGATTCGAGGAGATGCGAAACGATGGAAGCCGTATGTTTTCAATCGAGTTAAAGAAATACAAGAGATAACAGCTCAGGTGGAATGGCGACATTGCTCAGGCAAGCTTAACCCTGCGGACTTGCTCACTAGATGAATATCTATGACGAAATTCAAGGCAACAAATGAGTGGAATCCGAATCCGAAAGCCCCAAGAGAAAGCGTTATGTCAGTAGAATCTACAGTTTTGTTAACATCTTCTGAAGAAATACCAAACATGGCAGGCTTTGAATGCATTGAGCTGATAATAGCCTATGAGAAGATAAGTTCATGGAAACGACTTCTTCGAATAACAGGCAAAAAGGTGAAACAAAGTATTTGACCGCGAGCGAAATAGAGGCGGCCGAAATGCATTGGATTAGAATAGTTCAAAGAATATATTTCAAAACTGAACTTACGTGTTTGTCGAAGAAAAAAACATATTCCACGTTCATCTAGCTTTTTATTCCATAATCTATTCTTGGATAAGGAGGGACATTTGCGCGTCGGTAGTCGCTTGCAACTACTTGAGGAAGATATGGACATCATTAGTCCAATTCTTCCTCCCAAAATCAATTACCTAAGTGGTTTGATTGTAAATATATGCACGAGGTATCCCTACGTGTCGGTGTAAATGTAGTTTTGGCTAGACTACGAGAGAAATTTTGGTTGCCTGGTAGTCGGCAACTTATAAGAAAAATCATAAATTTCTGCAGAATTTGTCGTAGGTTGAAAGGAAGGCCAATGTCAAATCCCCTTGCGCCTTTGCCCACGGACCGCATGATAGCTTTTGAAGCTATCGAAAGCGTTCGAAACTGTAGGCGTTGATTTTGCAGGCCCACTCTTCATTGTACAAAATGATGCGATCCATAAAGTGTATATAATGCTATTCACATGCGCAGTCGTACGAGCCGTTCACCTAGAACTTGTGCCAAATTTAAGTACCGAATGCTGCCTGCAGGCTATAAGAAGATTTATCGCTTGAAGGGGTGTACCTAGGATAATCTACTCAGACAATGCCAAGACCTTTAAGAGGGCATCAAATGAATTGTGATGTCTGGGAAACATTCTTCATAGTGAGATATTTTATGGTTTCTTGAGTAATCGGGGTATTATTTGGCGCTTTAGTGTCGAGCGAACTCCATGGTGGGGCGGTTTTTGGGAACGTATTATATACTTTCCTCACAGAAGCAGAAAGCATAACAAACATGCGAACTTTGACCTATATTATCGACGACCCCTTTGATTTAACTCCCCTTACGCGAAGTCATTTCCTCGCTGGGCATTTTGAAAAATCATCGAAGCCACCAATAAACTTGATTGACGGTGTTGAGCTGCGTAAATTGTGGAAATCCAGAACTATTTATACAAGCCGATTATGGAAAAGGTGGAATACTGAATATCTTCGATTTTTAAGATCGGCTCATCAATCAGGCAAGGACATCAGTTCAAGGACAGCCGTATCACGTTTACACTGGAAATTAGCTGTTACAAAAAGATGTTTTCCGGGGAGGGATAATAAGATAAGAGCGTGTGAGGTCCGTTTTGCAAACGGTCAAACAGTCAGACGCCCGATCCAGTTGTTGTATCCAATAGAGGTTCCTTCGCCCGGCCCGGAGGATGTTAAAAATATTTAAAGATTGTTGTTTTCTTTTTGTAAATAATTCGATGTTTTGTTGTTGTAACGTTATTGTAGAAATATGAATTCTAAATGCCTGAACTATATAATGAATTGCTTTATCTCTTTCTTTTTCCGATGGCTCACTTTTTATAACTACGAATATGAAATGTTAAAATATGTAGTTCCAATTAGACCTTCATAACGAACGGAATAAAGAAATCAAGTCAAGATTGTTCAGTTTTATTTAAATATCGAATCGTTTTTTTTTTACACAGACGCCAGGGCGTATGCGCTTAGTCATCCCGCATTCTGAATGTTTTCCCATCTACGAATTTGTGTATTAAAAACCCATTGACCGTGCAAGCAGGTGGACCTAAGGTGGGTTGAGATCCTGGGAAACTCTCCTCTCAGCCCATTCTAGCGAGTTCATCAGAGATCTAATTTCCTGGGACCAAGTAATATGTATATAAGCAAGTACAAAGACTAGCAGTGAAAATTCTTTTCGGAGTAGAAATCAGATGCCTTATACTTTTTTGTAGCATAACAGGCTATATCCCATCAGTGGCTGGCGATTTAGGGCCATCATAACATCCCACAGTGAACTCAATAGCCTCAGTCGTTACCACGCGTGACGCAATGTACCAGCTACGCCGAGCTGTTTTCATCATTTCATTCGCAGCTACCGTTGAAAGAGTATGCAACAAACTTGCAGGTCGCACTCAGAGATTTGATGCAGAAATTCTTGTAATTAGGAATGCATTAGGAATGAGATTTTTATATTTTTTCCGCTTCGATTGATACTTATTCCAGGCTTCATTTCGAAGACACTTAAGCTCGGCATTCCACCAGGGATCCAATTTCCTGCAGGGCAGTATGTTGACAGTACATGCAGTTTTAAAACAATCGGTGTTGTCGCTACTAAGTTTATGAACGGCTTCCTCTACCAATTGTTTCATTGTCAGCTTAGGTAGGGTTTGAGTGGATTTCTCAATATCCTCTCTAAACTGTACCCGGTCCCTCTTTCTCAGATTCCGGGAGGGGGAGATCCCATAACTCAATTGGAATTCGACATATCAATTAGTAAGGGGGGGTCTTCACATACATATCTGATGGGGTTAGGCCACTCACCTTCCGGCGACTCGCCGCTACAAAAGTTTGTTGGCAACTGACATTGTTGATGATAAGGTCAGACGAAAATGTGAAGTCTAACAGACGGTCTCCTCTTACATCGCATGTGCTACCCCAAACAGCATTGCAATGCAAATGCATCGCAGCAAATGATGAGACCAATCTGACTTCACACTACTCTACGAGCTCAAACACTGCCCTACGTGGTGGAGCTGGTATCGTGTCGTAGGGAAAGTAAGCAGGAGCAACATCAGGAGCTTACTCTGGCAGTCACCAAATCTTGTCCACAGAATTGTCTAAGTTTGGTTGCCGATAATGAGAGGGATGTGATGAGGCTCACCCTAGGCCTTTCAGATCCCTCGTCATAAAGAATTATATGAAGGATCACCACCAAGACCACAAAGGCATTTATTGCACATCCATGGTTCTTGAAAGGATACAATGTGTAATAATTTACATTTTTTAACCCCATTCGCCAATAAAATATCAGTAAATCTGAATTTATATATCCAGCTTTTCGCATCACTTTATCTTAGTTGTAATCCTTTGTTTTTTTATAAAATACTAGCTGGCCCGTGCGGCTTCGCTCGCGGAGCAGTTTAATATGAAAAATCCATCCTGAGCCGATATGTCTATTGGCCATCAGAAAAACGTTCCCATACATACGACCGTATACGTAAACGCGCACATACATACATCTCTCTAGAAACGATGAGTTCGAGTTCTACGAACTTTGAATCGTGGAGTTAGAATTTTGAATTCGAAAAATCAGGCAAATTACAATAAGTTTCAAATGGGTAGTTAAAAATGACCCGTATTGTAAATAAATGTATTAATAGTAATAAATGAATAATTCAATGTGTGTAATGAAACACACATAACTTCCCAGTGGAAAGTTATTGTAATGGGGCCGATTTTATGAATGCCGAATTTTCTCCACGTTTCACGTTTCAAGCTCACCAGAATCCGAATCCAAGGTTTTTATAGAGATGTATTTGTGTGTGTATGTACATACAGTATGTGGTCAATTTAATTAATTTAAATTATTTATTTATCAGATAGACTGTACATATAAGACAAAGTCTTTTAAGTGTGGACAAACTTATTAAATGATTTGAGCGTTAATACAATCCAAAAATAAGACAAAAATTAAAATTGAAAATGAAAGCAAAAATAAATATAAAATAGTGTGAGTGAGTTATATTTGCTACCGGTTATTGGCATATGGGGTGGCCGTGGTGCAGTGGTTAACATCATCGACCGCCGAGCGGAAGGTTTATGGTTCAAATTCGCTTCATAGCCAAGAAAAAGTGATTCCTATACGGACAAAAAGTATGTAACGCAGTTGTGAATGGAAAAGTGACCAGACGTACTGCTGCAGGCATAACACTCACAGTATAAGGTCAACCGAAATTCATCCTCTGCGTATGCAATACTAAAGTGCTTGAACGAATTACTACGGACTATAACCAACGCAGAATTTGATCGGCTCTCGTCCTATGTAGGTCTAGGACAACCACCCCTGAGAGTAGTGAACGAACATCAACGACCCCAACCACTGCACTGAGTTCAGGTTGTGTGTGTCAACACATCATAAGAGAATATAAAAACTCTTGAACCTGCGCGAGTGTCTAAAAAAAAAAAAAATAAAAATGAAGGGGCAAGGCGTTCTAGAGTCGAACCGCATATACAAAATACTGGCGGCCAGTTGTTATGTATTTGTATCTAGGTATTATAAGCTGTGAAGATCGATGACCTCTTGCGAAACGAATTTTTCGAAAAAGATACGCTGGTGCTTTTGTTGTTATAATTTTGTGTAATAATAATATGGCGCGATATTTCAGAAATTCCTTTAGAGAACGATCTGTTATCTGTCTTGTGTATTCGGAAATGTGTTCATATCTACTGATACCGTGTATATACCTTGCGCAACAGTTATAAGCGACTGTCAATTTACTTTTCAGATTCGTAGTCCATATTTGAAAATAGCTCACTGCCATAAAAAATTATTGGTACAATATATGCCTTAATGAGTTTTTTTCTAACAGTTATTAGTAGAAAGTGTACTATGGGACTAAGTCCGCGGAGAGCACCGTAGACTTTAGAAACAACATTATTTATGTGCAACTTCCAGCTGAGATTCGATGTAAAGAAGATAAGAGCTGTACTGTACAAGAACTCACGCAGAACATTGAAGATATCTGGAAAAACGAGCTCGCTATGAAAGAAATGGTCTTGAAATTGATTCAAAGAATGCCCAAACGAATAAAGGCCTACCGCCTAGAAGGGCGGTAGTACTAAGAATAAGATCTATTTTTCTTTCTAATCTCTATTGTGACATATAACAACAAATATATATAAAAATATTAAAAAAAAATACGTCAAAGTAAATTTATCGTTATTTGCGGTCGAAGCGAAAAATCGCATATATTTCTCATCGGCCATAATTCAATGGCCACATACTGTATGTGTGTATATCCGTTCGGAATTTTCGCACGATTATCTCGAGAACCAAAGCCGACGTTGACATGGGATAAGGTTCATTTCACGCGTAACTACGCAACTTAAAACTGGGTAAGTTTTCAATTAAATTAATCAACTAAAAAATAGGCAAAAAAAAAATAACAACACGCGGTAATCCCAAGCAGTCCCCCATCTAAGTAATAACCGCGCCCGAACCGATACATGTGAGATTGGTCGGACAGTTTTGTGGTTGGATAAGGAAACGCACCGGGAAAATTCAAACTTCTCAGGCGACACGGCAGGTCCCCAGGTGGCGAATAGGGGAAGGCCAGATAGTGTGGTAGGGGTCATCGCACCTCCGCATACCAAGAGCACTTATATTCAGGGAATACAAAAATGTGCATCGCTAGCGTACGATCCCAATGTGATACCGGCCGCCCTCACATGCTAATCGGCCTTACATCTAGATGGGAGATCTGTAGATGACCATCAATTCTCGCCATACTATTGGGTCCAATACATGAACAATAAAGACAAAGCTGAAAACAAAACACTAACGGAGTCGGAGGAAGAATATCTCCTCCGCTCACCAGTACACAATATGGAGACAGAAGATATCGAATCATCTCCAAATCCTGTAACCACGCTCCTGTCCAATAAGACGTACAACCAAAATGCTCAGGCACCTAATGGTCCAAGCACTGAGGTTGCAGTGGTCAGCGATGCCAAAAAGCCTCGGCAGTAACACGAATACTTCACCGGGGCCCAAAAGCGACGAATCGCCACTCTAATCCGGGACGGAATAGAGCTCGAAGAGGCGAGACGAAGAGAAAGAGCAAGATATGCTCTCGTGCTTACGAAAAGGAAACCAAATAAAAGTGCAGATTTACCAAATACCAAACGCAGCCGATCTAACGACACCTCCCTTGTGGAGAACACTCGCAAGAAGAGCCGACCACACACAGAGGCACCAAGTAGCTCATGTGCTGGTAAACGAAATGATCGCCCCGGGTGCGCTGGCGAAGAAAAAATAAAACCCACTAAGAGAACTAGTGGAGGTGCACGAGAGCGTACGGATGCACCAGAGCCATCCTACCAGGATGCCATTGCTCGGTGCAAAGTCGCAATCATGCACTCGCAATTCCCGCAAGAGACCCTAACAGATCTACAAATAAAATAAGTGAGGAAGAGCCTGCTAGAGGAAATGGACAAGGCAGATAAGAACTGTCCTGCCTTCAGATTCGAGGCCACCTCAGCCAGAAATGGATGGCTATCTATTACGACATAGACATAGAAACCAAAAATTGGCGCATGTCGTCGATAGAGAAAATATGACATTCCCATGTTATACACCTGCGTAACATTCGTCCCCGAAGCCGATAACCTTACCAAGGACACCTTCCTTATGCGCATAATGAGGCAAAACGCGAACATTAGCACTATAAGATAGAGAATCCTCAGGATCGCCAAGGAAAAAAAGCGGTGGAGACCAAGTTACCTTTGTCATAGGTGAGGCATCCGAAAACGTCATCGTGAAGTTTAAACTGTTCCTCAATTTCTCCCAGATCCTAATCAGGATCAAGGGAATTTCCAAGCAGACAAAGGTAACTGCGGACAACAATACCAAAGACAGCGCACAAGCGCATCCGAAGTGGGATGCCCAAAGTACACCTGCCATGCACAGGAAAGGAAGTGAGGAACTCGGCGTGCATAAGCCAAGCCAGAAAGCAACAACCATTGCATCTGGTGATAGTGAACCAGTCATAGAAGCAACGAAAGTACCCCAAACGTCAAGGCTGCCTGAAGAAACAACTCGGGCAACCAAGACTTCAGCACTATGGTTATATCAGTCACTAACACTGATAGCGCTGCCAGTATCTCGCTGAATCAACCATGCCGGGATTAAGGTGCATCCAAGTAAATCCGCAGGATGCAAAGGCCGCGTCTGCGGTATTGGTCCATAGATTTAACAAGGAGCATCTCGATATAGCCTTCATCCAAGAATTATACACGGTTAAAGACCAGATCACAGGACTATCAGGTGAGCTGCTCTACGACTCCACAAATGAAGGACGACCCAGAGCTTGTATAATGAATAATAACACAATTAAAGCCATTCCCATTCCAGGATATACGAATAAGGACCTGGCAGCAGCCATTATCCAGCTGTCCACTGCAGAAGGTAGGTCAGACGCCGTAATTTGCTCAGCCCACCTTGCGGGCGACTCCACCGTTCTTAGCTTCACACCACTGCGGGATCTTCTCGACTACTGTGGAAGAAGAGGCACACAAATCATCATATGCTGTGACACCAACGCCCACTACACAGCATGGGGAAGCTTGGGCATAAACAAAAGAGATGAGTACCTGTTAGAATTCCTTTTCAGGAACAACCTCAGTACCATAAGCCGTGGAAATAGTCCCACCTTTATGAATAGAATTAGAGAAGAGGTATTAGACCTCACCCTAACCACTCCGTTCATAAGCCAATCTAACCTAAACTGGCATGTATCAACAGAAACATCGATGTCAGATTATCGTCAGATCTGTTTTGGCATAAAAGTAGGAGATAGAATTGCCAGAATATGCAGATAACGGCGAGCGACAGACTGGGACACCTATAGCCTAGAAATCGCACAATCGATTGGAAACTATCCCAACAGCATCAGAGATATTGACAGCCTCGAACTCAGCTGTGACAGCCTTAATGCTACCATCCTCAGACAATCCTACCAAGTCAGGCAATCGTACCACTCCGCGGTGGAACAGCAAACTGGCCAAGCTAAGAGCACTGACCAGAAAACTGTTCAAATAAGCTCAACGGACTGGTGACTGGACACAGTATCGTGCCTTACTCACCAACTACAATCAAGAGATTAGAAGAGCCAAAAGAGGCTCTTAGATGAAATTCTGCAGTAGTCTATCAGACATCAAGAGCAGCGCTCGTATCCACAGAGTTCTCGCCAAAGAGCACACTAACCAAATTGGACTGTTGAGGAGAGCAGATGGCACTTACGCGGAAAATGGTACGAAGTACTTACAATTTTAACCAGAACGCATTTCCCAGACTCCAACATCATTCCCTCGAATCTCATTAACATTCCTCTGCAGATCAGGGTAGCTAGACCCAACAGGGAGGTCTGGAAGAGGGCACGAAAAAATTTCCACGAGGGAAGCATAAAATGGGCCATTCATTCTTTCGACCCGTACAAATCCCCGGGGGAGGATGGCATCTTCCCAGCCCTCCTTCAGAAAGGAAGTGCGCAAATCAGCCCCATGCTTATCAACATCCTTAGAACCAGCTATGCATGGGGATACATACCAACGAGCTGGACAGAGGTAAAGGTGAAATTCATTCCCAAATTAGGCCGTAGACCCACAGATCTGCCTAAGTCCTACAGACCGATAAGCCTTACCTCTTTCTTCCTAAAAACAATGGAAAAAATTCTGGATAGGCATATCAGGGACGGTGCCCTGAAAAGATCACCACTTCACAAAAACCAATATGTCTACCAGCCTGGAAAATCGACCACGTATGCTCTTCAGGAGCTAACAGTTCGGGTCAACAAATCTCTGAGCGACAAAGAAATTGCGATAGGTGGCGTTCTCTCACCTCTCCTGTGGTCCGTCGTAGTAAATGAACTGGTCAACATACTCAGCAACATTCGTTTCTATGTCCAAGGCTATGCTGACGACAAAGTGATCCTGGTTAGAGGCAAATTCGAAAACACAGTCTCGGAACTCCTCCAACGGGCACTAAACCTTGTTGCAAACTGGTGCATAAAGGTTGCACTAAAGGTCAACCCTGGCAAAAGCACTATAGTCGCCTTCACCAAAAGGAGGAACTGGCACAAGCTTACCAGACCTACCCTTTTTGGTAAAGCGATAGAGTTCTCAAAAAAAATCAATTATCTAGGGATAACTCTAGACGAAAAGCTCACTTGAAACTCTCACATTACAAAGACCACAGAGAAAGCCAGGATCTCATTATGGACCAGCAAAAGTCTCACTGGCGAAAATTGGGGCACAAGCCCCAAAATGACCCGCTGGCTATATACAGCAATCACCAGACCAATTCTCACATTTTGTGCTGGTGGCACAAAATAAAACAAGTATCAGTGCAAGCCAAGCTCAACAAACTGCAAAGACTAGCTTGCATCTGTATCACCGGGGCCATGAGAGCAGCCCCCACAGCAGCACTAGAAGTCGTCACAGACCTGCCACCTCTTCATTTCCAACTGAAGAAAGAAGCAATGGTCTTCGCCCATAGACTGATCGTAGAGGATGACTCTAACCGTAGGCTCTTTCACCCTGATATCCTTACCGAAATAAACAGACATGAAATCCTAAAGATATCTCTCACAGACAACTGTCTCCCCAGATACAACTTAAACCAAAAGCTTACGGCGAAAAACAATACAGGATGGTAATCGACTACAAGAGATTAGACAACGTCACAATAGCAGACACGTACCCAATTCCCGACATAAATTCAACGCTTGCCAGCCTTGGCAAGGCTAAGTACTTTTCAACCGTTGATTTGACTTCCGGATTTCATCAGATACCGATGAAACCCTCAGACATCCCGAAAACTGCACTCTCGACGATGAATGGTAAGTTTGAATTTCTCAGATTACCCTTCGGGCTGAAAAATGCCACTGCAATATTCCAACGCATGATAGACGATGTTCTATAGCCCTACATCGCCAAAATCTGTTATGTCTCTATGGATGATATAATTGTTTTTGGTAGTAGTGCGGAAGACCATTTTAAAAATGTAGACATCATCCTGGGGGGCATGGGCTCGGACATACAGGGTAAAGTTGTTGATTGCTCTCAACCTGGCGAGATGCCAGCAACGATCCCTGTTTAAATGCCCGGGTCAAGTTGACATACGGCCTCCTCGCGGCGCCCTCTGGATAGCCTCTTCAACAACCGTTGGGAGGTGAACAAACGTATGCAGCGAAAAAAACCCCGACCAGAATGGCGGTTGTGCGGCGGGCTAACAATCCGCCCACGTAAAAAAAACATAAAGTTATGAATGAGCAAGATGCCTCGGATACACGGACGGATACTCGACGACGACAACGCACGAAAAAGGAACACGATTTGCGAGTATGCTCCTGGAATGTCAGAACCCTGTACACTCCCGGAGCTGCTCATAAACTAGAAGGAATCCTCACGCAGTACAAGGCGGATATTACTGCGGTCCAGGAAATACGCTGGATAGGAAACGGTATGATTAGGAAGAAAAATTGCGACATTTATTACAGCTGTCACAAAAGGTTGCACTTACTGGGATGCGGATTTGTCGTGGGAAAGCGGTTAAGGTCGAAGGTCATCGACTTTAAACCTATAAGTGATCGCCTGGCTGTGATCCGCATCAGAGGCAGATTTTATAACATCAGCCTAATATGTGCACACGCCCCTACCGACGAGGCTGAAGACCCTATCAAGGAGGACTTCTATGACCTCCTGGACAACGCCTACGGAGCTTGTCCGGAGTACGATGTAAAAATCGTGCTCGGGGACTTCAACGCCAAAATCGGAAAGGAAAACACCCTTGGCGGAGTGATCGGAAAGCACAGCCTCCACGATACAACAACAGATAACGGCTTCCGACTCGCTGACTTTGCGACAGCTCGTAATGCGGTGATAAGTAGCACAAGATTCCCTCGCAAGCGAATCCACACAGCAACCTGGCGATCTCCGGACGGTCGAACCGCCAACCAAATCGACCATGTGCTCATTGACGCAAGGCACGCGTCAAACATCCTGGATGTGCGAACATTCAGAGGGGCAAATGTCGACTCTGACCACTTCCTCGTAGCAGCAAGATTCAGAGCTCGACTGTCCAATGTCAGAAAGCTGCACCAGCCCATCAGGAGGAGGTTCGACATTGGGCGCCTGAGCACACCGGAGGTTGCCAGAGCCTACAGGGAGCAGCTGAGCGAAAGACTCTACGGTATGCCTACGTCGAACACAAATGCTAATAATATGTGGCTGCATTGCCGCTCAGCCATTCAGGAAGTAGCCGAAACCACCTTAGGATACCTACCACCCCCGACAAGAAACCCGTGGTATGATGGCGAGTGTGAGCAGAAAAAGGCAGCAACCGACGAGGCGTACCAAAAGGCGCTGCAGAGGAAAACCAGGGCAGCGCGAGAAGAGTACCGAGCCAGAAGAAGGGAGGAGAAGAAACTACTGCGACAAAAGAAAAGAATCTTCGCAGCCTCCCAGCTCAAGGATATCGAGGAGTCTAGGGATAAACATAAAATACAAGCCTTTTACAAGAAAGCCAAAGGCCTTGCAGGAGGCTTCAAAAAGGGCACCCTGGCTCTTCGAAACTGCGAGGGTAATCTTGTCACCGACCCGCAGGGAATAGTGGATGTATTTAAGCAGCACTTCCAGCAGCTGCTTAACGAGCATGACCAAGAGAGAGTGGTAGGGACCGAGGAAATCCCAACTCCAGCCGCTGAAGTAGTCCTCCCACCCAGCATAGAAGAAGTCGGCACAGCTATTCAGAAGCTGAAGAACAACAAGGCCGCAGGCTCAGATGGCTTGCCATCAGAGCTCTTCAAGGCTGGCGGCGATGTTCTGGTAGGGAGCATGCACCAGATCATCTGCAGAATTTGGGAAGATGAGAGCATGCCCGACGACTGGAATACCAGCTCTATATGCCCCATCCACAAAAAAGGCGATCCTACCTCTTGCAAGAACTATAGAGGTATATCCCTGCTCAATGTCGCATACAAGATCCTGTCCAGCGTATTGTGTGAACGTCTAAAACCATTTTGCACCGCACTAATCGGCAGCTACCAGTGCGGCTTCCGGCCCGGCAAATCAACTATAGACCAAATTTTCACACTTCGACAGATCCTGGAAAAGACCAACGAGTTTCAAATCGATACACACCATCTTTTCATCGATTTCAAAGCCGCATACGACAGCATTCATCGTGAAGCACTGTTTGGGACGATGGCCGAATTCGGGATCCCGGTAAAACTGATCCAGTTGTGTCGCGCCACGCTAAAAAACACGCGATGCACCGTGCAACTCGGTTCTAGGACCTCGGAACCATTCGAAACATGCACCGGATTTCGGCAAGGAGATGCGCTGTCATGTGACTTCTTCAACCTGGTGCTGGAGCAGATAGTGCGACGGGCAGGCGTCAACAGGGAAGGCACTATCTTTTACAAGTCCATCCAGCTGCTAGGATACGCGGATGATATCGACATCATCGCGTGTTCTCGCCGTGGCATTGTGGAAGCATTCACGGCGATTGAAGAACAGGCGAAACGAATTGGTCTTAAGATCAATGAGGACAAAACGAAATACATGCTGTCAAGCAAAAACCAATCCGTCGCTCACCACCTGGGACAAAACATAACAATTGACAGCTACAATTTCGAGGTAGTTAAGGAGTTTGTCTACCTCGGGGCAAACGTAAACTCCACAAATGACACCACAGTGGAGATCCGGCGTAGAATCGCCCTTGGCAACCGCTGCTACTTCGGCTTGTCCAAACAACTGGGGTCAAAACTCCTCACTCGAAAGACCAAAGTCATGCTTTACAAAACGCTCATTCTGCCAGTCTTGCTGTACGGAGCCGAAAGCTGGACGATAAGCAGGACAGCGGAGCTGATTTTGGGTTCTTTCGAAAGAAAAATTCTGCGCCGGATATTTGGTCCTGTCTGTGAGGAAGGTGAATGGAGAAGAAGACACAACCGCGAACTCTACGAGCTGTACCAAGATGTGGATGTAGTCCGGAAGGCAAGGACCCGTCGACTGCACTGGCTCGGCCACATCGAGCGCATGGACATCAACGCTCCAGCTAAGAGGGTCTTCGACTCCGAGCCTCCTGGTTCGAGAAGAAGAGGAAGACCGAACCTCCGGTATAAAGACCAAGTAATCGCGGATGTAAGACATCTTGGTCTTGACAACTGGAAGCAGCGTGCCCGGGACCGTCAAGGATGGAAGGCAGCTATAGCTCAGGCTCAGATCCTCCATGGATCGCAGGCCTGATAAGTAAGTAAGTAAGTAAGACATCATCCTGGCACAACTGAATGCAGTCCAGCTCAAGGTTAATTTAGAAAAAACTCACTTCATGCAGACGTAAGTAGAATTCCTGAGCTACGTTATCACCCCCAATGGCATACGTCCTGATGCAAAGAAGGTCAATGCCATCCAAAACATTAGGCCACCTGAGAATCTAAAAGACCTTAATCGTTCCTTGGTTTAACATCATACTATAGGAGATTTACTCGGGACTATGACAAGGTTGCGAAACCTTTGACAAACCTAAGCAGATGTGAAAATGCGCAAGTTAAGGCCAATCAGTCGAGCCGGATCCCAATAGAACTTAACGAAGAAGCTCTCAAAGCATTCAATGAGTTAAAGGCACTATTATCATCATCAGAAATCCTAGCATTCCCTGATTTCGAAAAACCTTTCAATTTGACAACTGATGCCTCGAACCTTGCAATAGGTGCAGCTTTGTCTCAGGGGGAATGCGGAAAGAGCAAGCCTATTGCATATATCTCGCGGTCACTGAACAGGACCGAGGAGAATTATGCAGCAAACGAGAAGGAGATGTTGGCCATCGTATGGGCACTAGACAACTTACGCTCGTACCTGTATGGCGCCAAAAAGATTCGGATATTCACAGACCACAGACACAAACCCCTGACGTTCGCACTAGGTAACAGAAATTATAATTCGAAATTGAAGAGATGGAAGGCGCGGATAGAGGAGTATAACTACGAATTGATTTATAAACCCGGTAAATCAAATTTGTTAGCTGATGCTCTCTCTAGACTCTAAACTGAGGTTAACCATTTGCAGGTTTCAGAGACCACTGAGTCTGTACCAAACCCTAATACAGAGGGAACTCGTACGCCCAGTGAGAATATTACCTCCCTCACTACGCAGACCGCACGATCAGACGATGGGTCCTCTACAGAAACCGCACACAGCGCACTACAAGACTCTTCAGATCTTATACCCCATGTTGAAGCACCAATCAACGTCTTCCGGAACCAAATTATAATCGAAATCGGTAAAGGGCTGGAAATTCACGAAGAACCTCATCCCGGCTATCAACGACATTACGTCGCTATCGCCAATCCAACCAAACAAATCCTAACCGAAGTCCTCAAGGTAAAACTTAACCCAAACGTTATAATGTATGTTGACGTTACGGCCCATGAAGGATCAGAGCCGAGCTTCTCTCAATCACCCATGTTGTGTGTGATTTAATTTTCCCATAGCTGAAAGGGACCTACAGTTTTATTGCCGGTTCCGAACGGCGAATTTCGAGAAGCTTTTCATGACAATTTTACTACAGGGGGTTTTGTCAGAACCCCGCTGAGGAGAAACACCGTGAAAACACGTTCGATGACATGGCTGTGTCGGGATTCGATCCCGTGTCATCGGCGTCAGAGGCCAACACACTACCCACTGCGCCACGGTGCTCTCTACCCAAACGTTATAAACGGGATTAAAATTCCAGAAACATATCTAGGCATACTGCAGGAAGTCGCTTGCGATCATTTTACTAAATATAAGATTAGGATTACGCAAAGGGTCGTTGAGGATGTGGCGAATAAGGAACAGAAATACGAATTAATTATGGCGGAACATATGAGAGCACACAGGAACGCTCGGGAGAACAAAACCAATTGCTTGACCGTTATTACTTCCCAGCCATGAACAGTTTGGTCACCAAATATACCAAATCATGCGAGGTGTGCAATTCCAACAAATATGACAGGCATCCAATCCACCCTGAGTTCCAACCTATCCCTAGTTATCCTTGCGAAATCTTACACCTAGACCTAATCGAAATACAAAATGAAAAGTTCATAAGCTGCATAGATAAATTTTCCAAATTCGGGAAAATCTTTCACATTAAAAACAGATCTGCTTTAAACCTTAGGGATAAAATTATAAAAATCTTGCATTATTTCACGGTGCCCAAAATGTTAGTAATGGACAACGAGTGCAGCTTTGTTAGTCCGATCGTAATGAACTTCATAAACAAGTTGGGCAAGGACATGTTACAAGGATTTTTTGTATGAGAACATACAAAAAAGGCGACGTCATTTATACGACGTCAAAAGGTATAAAGGCAAAAAACAAGCCACTATTCCAAAAGGAAATAGTTGCAAAAAATAATCGCGTTACTGTCGTAACTTCGACAGGAAGAAGAGTCCATAAGACTCATATAAGGAACACAAGTTAGGGGGTAAAATCCTAACGTTCATACGTTGTTGTAAATATATAAAATTATAAATAACTTGAAATACATCGGGAAAATTAAAACCAAAATCATATATACATAACTATGTATATATATATATACATATATATGTATATATATAACATAAGTTAATTAACACGCACTAAGAAAGCAAGCACGAGAAAAAAAAATGGCACAAAGCATAGGCACAAGGCACACAAAGCATAGGCACAGGGCACGGCACTCACTCATATGTATTATTATATTTCTATGGCACTCATAGGTTAAGGAATCCTACCACACAAGTTAACAAATTGTCCCTAATTACTAATAACTAATTACAATCCTTAAATTTATATTTTCGTTTTTATAAATCTTGGGCACTTATTGTTAAATAATTTAAATCGTGAACAGCTAGTGGAATCAGTTAGTGCCTTTGAGTCAAGACTAAAAAACATGAGTCTAGTTTTATTGCTTACAATAAGCCATCATACCCAATTGCAAGATCGTCCGCAAAGGCCTTAATATTTTTCACAAAGGGTTGACAAAATAAGGAATTAATATAAATTAAGAACAGAATTGGACCAAGCACAGAACCTTGCGGAACACCCAATTTAATAGACTTGGAGTCACTCAATATATTACTCACTTTTACTTGTTGAGTTCGATTACTCAAATAAGAAGCAAACCATTTATAGATACAACCACGAAAACCAATATTATATAGCTTTTGCAAAAGAATTGTATGGTTAACCATATCGAAAGCTTTGGTTATATCAACGAAGAGCGCAGCACAACATTTTTTGTTGTCCAAGCCCTTTTGTATGGAAGAGCAAAAGTCCAACACTGCATCTTCTGTTGAAAGTTCCGATCTAAATCCATGCTGTAGAGGACTAAGAAAGATCAGATTTGAAAGAAATCACAAAATTCTAATTTCAACCATTTTTTCAAATACTTTTGATATTGAAGATAGAAGTGAGATAGATCTGTAGTTATTGCGATCCCTTTTGATGCCTTTTTTAAAAAGAGGTATTACAACTGCACATTTTAGATCATCGGGAAATATGCCTGTAAGGACACTCAAGTTAAAGATATGTGCTAAAATATCAGCTATATTAAAAGCCGTCTTTTTTAACATAATGTTCGAGATACCATCTTAACCACACGAATTAGAATTTTAGAGAACTCTTATTGTTTCCAAAATTTCGAGGCCAGAAATGGATTCAAAATAAAAGCCATTTCTACTGTAGACTTCATTGGGAATAATATTTGTACAGCAGCTACAAGGCAAAATTAAGTCACTGTTAGATGAAGTTTAGCCAACTGCTACAAAGAAGTTATTAAGCCCCAGCCTTGCACCTTGCCGTGGTGCTGGGGCTTACACTGGCCAGGGAAGCTTTGTCAACGACATGGTCTCCGGGCCGGGAACCAAGAGATAGTCAACCCTATTCCAGTGGTGGTGTGAGCTTTTTAAAATCGTGCCGAAGGATGAAAGGTTGGAGGGTTTATTTCCAACCGCTAACGAGCTCCCTTAGGTGCACAGGCGAGGCCTAAGGTATTCAAATGCCTTACTCCGATATTCGGCGGCTCTGTCGGAGTGGACCCATATTTCCGGCCGTACTCGTGGGTACACAATTTCAAATACAATTAAAAAAACACGAAAAGGACGCAAAGAGGAAGAGATCTCTCTCGAGTCGGTGGCAGACGCACTACTTGCCGTGGCCAGTGGCAGAGAGGAAGAGGCCAAACCAAGGGGATCCGGCGTGTTAGACGAGGACATCTCCAAAGAATTAGAGGAGGAATTACTCGCTGTTTCTGAAGAGGCAGCCCAGGAAGGTTTAACACGGAAAAAGGATGCCAAGAAACCCAAAAAATTAACTCAAGGAAAGCTGGGGCTTAAGGAGTACAAAAAAGATGTACACCTTAAGCGCTTGCTTGAGGAAAAGGGCATACCCCTGCTCTCCGATATGGAGAAGGAGAAGCTCGCTTGGGCAGGAGAGGTGATTGCCAAGGATGTCCTAACAAGACCAAGGGCTGACAAGGGCACATCCAGTAAAAAAGCCAGAGAAGGCAAGGGGGATAAAAACACCAAAAATCTCCCCAAGAAAAGTGAGCGGAGGGCTGGGCCAGGTGGAACCGAAGCAGATAAGACGGGTTCTAGCTGCACCCAGGCCCTAGGCGAAGGTGAGAACCTGAAAACCAAGGGCATGAGAAGGACTGTAGCCGCTAAGGCAGGTTCTACTAAGGTAGCCCCTAACGCGGTCGATAAGACTGGTAAAGGATAACCAGAAAGAGTGCCAGCTCCCAAGAGAAGAGAAGATTTCAAGGCGAAGAGGGTAAGATCCCAGGAGGAAGCCGGAAATCCATTAAAAAGAGTGAAGGTCAACACGGCAGTGCAGTTCGGAGGGGCTGCTCGGAATGCTTTACAGCTAGCTGTGATAGATTCCGGCAGGCCGAGTGGCCAGTATACCTTCGAACAGGGGAAGATGATCGAGAAGGCCTTGGCTAGAGCGATCTTCGACATTCGAGGGAATGCTGGGAAAACTGCGCCAACGTTTGGTCTCACTAACTGGAGGCGAGCTGTGAGTAGGCTGGACTGCAAGGAGCAGCTATCGCATGACTTTGCGAAGAAGGTCGTACCCACCTTTAAGCTGTGGGAGGGGGCTACACTAAAGGCAGTCCCCTTGGACGAGGTACCAGAGAGGCCTAAAGCCAAGATAAGCGTATCGGAAATGGAATTGGAGAAAAGCGAGATCCTCGGCTTTCTAAAGGCACAAAACCCAGCGGTCCCTATGGATGACTGGGAAGTAGTTGCAATCGAGAGTAACGAACATGGCACAAAGAGCATATTCTTTATTATCGAGGATCCGCCGGAAACAATGAAAAAAGAGAGGCATATGCGCCTATTCTTCGGGGCTGGTGAGTTTCCTATGACACTCATGAAGAAGGCGTAGCCTGGCGGTACGGCAGCTGTGGTGAAGGAGAGTGCTACTGAAAATGAAAGTAGTGCAAATAAACCTACATCACAGTAAGGCCGCATCAGCTAACCTCATGCTGCTTATGAACAAGGAGCAGCTTGATGTGGCCCTGATCCAAGAACCATGGATCCTCCATAATCGGGTTAAGGGATTAGGGTCATCGAAATACAGCCTCTTTTATAACAGTAGCGAAGGCAAGGTTAGAACTTGTATCGTTGCTAGCAAAGATCTCCACGTACTAATGTTAACTAATTTCAGCTCAGGTGACCAGACGGTGGTGGAGGTTACGGGAAAGGAGGGTGCACTAACGATGGCTGCGGTTTACCTAGCGTACGACGAAGGCACGGACGCCCCCTCTAGGGAAACAAGGTCATTGACCGCAATGGCCGAACAAGGTAAGAAGAACATAGTCGTAGGGTGTGATGCTAACGCCCATCACACTACTTGGGGTAGCTCTAATACCAATAGTAGGGGTGAGGTTTTTGTTCAGTTTTGTCCTTAGTGCTAACCTAGTTATATGTAATCGGGGTGATTCACCAACATTTATTACAAGTAACAGAAGGGAAGTCTTAGACATAACGCTTATAAATGGTAACGGTACTGCGGCGATCTCAATTGGAGAGTATCACTGTTAGATCCTCTTCGACTTGAATGTCCGTAGGCCGGACAGGAAAGTCTTTCGGAATCCGCGGAAGGCGAACTGGCAGAGGTTTAACGCGGAGCTGGGTGGGACCCTTAACCGACCTCCGCATGGGAACCCCGACTCCACGGAAGACATCGATGAGATGGTATTAAACCTTACCAGCAAGCTAAATCGGCCATTTGAGAAGGCATGTCCTACCAGACGACCCAGTAAAAGAAACCACCCACCATGGTGGAATGCTAAAATAGCGGAGCGGCTTCGTATCTCTAGGCTCAGTTGAAACCTGGCAAAAGAGGGGTACATTGAATGGTCAACCTATAGAGATAGTGTTAAGCGGCTCAAAAAAGAAATTAGATTCGCCAAGAAGGACTCTTGGAGAAGCTTCTGCGGCTCTATTGAATCATGTACGGGTGCAGCTCGTCTGAGGAAGGTCCTTGCAAAAGCTCCCACACAGATGTCCTCTATAAAGAGATCTGATGGTAGCTGGACAGACTCAAACGAGAGCGTGCTTGATTCACTACTGAAATGTCATTTCCCTGGCTGCGAGGATGCAGAAATCTTCAATTCGGCGGACACGCTGCCAAGGGAGTGTATTGAACATGAGACAGTCGATAAGATTGTTACGGAAAATAAGATCCTGTGGGCAATCAAGTCTTTTGACCCCTACAAGGCACCAGGAATGGATGGGATCTTTCCGATCATGTTGCAGGAGCCATGTAAAGTCATTCTTCCATGACTGAAGCGCATCTACTCCTGGTGCCTCAGGATGGGTTATGTTCCTCAAGCGTGGAGGGAAGTTAGCGTGGTTTTCATACCCAAGTCGGGTAAAGTCAACCATACTACTGCAAAGGACTTTAGGCCTATCAGTCTGTCGTCCTTCCTGATGAAAACGCTGGAACGAATAATAGACTTGGGAAGAAGGGAAGAGATTGGGGACGGTTATCTGTCACAATCACATAATGCGTACATAAGGGGAAAATTGGTGGATGCTGCTCTGCATAGGGTAGTCTCTACGATAGAAAAATCACTCAGTATTAAGGAATTCACTCTATGTGCCTTCCTTGACATTGAGGGTGCCTTTAATAACGTTAGTACCGAGTGTCCAGCCTTCATATGGCCCAAATAAACCCGGGTGTATGCAGTTGAATTGGGCAAATGCTGGGTACCCGTATAGTAAATTCGGCGATAGGGAGAGATGTGGTCGACGGAATGGCCAAGATACTGGAGACGGAGGGTTTTAATGCCTCGGCCTACGCCGATGACATTGCCATTTTAGTCTCTGGACAGGTCTCCGCAGGTCCTCAGCGATAGACTAAGCTATGCACTGATGTTAGTGGATAGCTGGGTCAAGGGGCGAGCTCTGGGAATAAATCCAGCGAAAACAGAGGTAGTATTCTTTACAAGGAAAAGATCTGTACCAAGATACACCTACCCCCGTATGAATGGTATAGATCTGATCCCTGGAAAATCCGCCAAATATCTTGGCATAATCCTGGACTCCAAACTTAGTTGGAGAGAAAATATTGAGGAAATAATCAAAATGGCCTATGTGGCACTATATTCGTGCAAGGTAGCCTTTGGAAACACATGGGGCCTCAAACCGAGGGTAGTGGTGGTCAAGCTCTATTTGCCAGTATCCACTTTGCAAGTCCAGCGTCGAGAACGACTTTGCACCAGATAGTGTGTCCAAGGTGTCGTCGATTCTCGGTAAAGGATAGCTGTTTTTCTTCGTGACGTCGTTCAGCTCCCTATGGTGCACGCAGAATCGGCTGCTTCTATCCTTCTTCTTAACTAGCACTACTGGCGAACTCCTTGGGCTTGCAGACAGTTCGATCACGCCCTCCTTTTCCATCTCGTCGATTAGTTTGATCACCTCCCCTTCTATCGCCAAAGGTACCCTCCTCGGTGGTTGCCGGGTCGGTCTAGAGTCCCCTGTGTCTATTCTGTGCTTCACAATTAATGTGAAGCTTCACTTCACTTCCACAGTTCTTACCATTTGCAAAAACTGTACAATATTTACAGCACCGTGGCGCAGTGGGTAGTGTGTTGGCCTCTGACGCCGATGACTCGGGATCCAATCCCGAAACAGCCATGTCATTGAACGTGTTTTTCACGGTGTTTCTCCTCAGCGGGGTTGTGACGAAACCCCCTGTAGTAAAATTGTCATGAAAAGCTTCTCGAAATTCGCCGTTCGGAACCGGCAATAAACTGTAGGTCCCTTTCGCCTATGTGAAAATGAAATCACACACAACATGGGTGATTGAGAGAAGCTCGGCTCAGGTACTTCATGGACTGTAACGCCAACATACATACATACGTACAATATTTACGAAGCAGGGAGACTGCTTTTTTTTCTGCTTCTCCACTAGATGTTGCATCCACTCTCTGACCCTTATTTTCAACAAGGTTTTGTTGGTCTGGATTTCCCGGTGTTTCTGATCTTCGCAGTTCATAATAGCGGCATTCCTGGCATTGAGCGATCGTTGTTCCCTTGTGTACGGTCTTAGATGTACTGACTGGATTCAGGACTCGTTCTGGAACCAGTGGGTCTTGTCGGGGTTCCACGAGAGCCCTTCCAACAATGATATCGCTGGGTCGATTTCGTTTGTCGGGTTCGACCACCCACATTCGGCTTGTCCCCGCATCCTCTTCTATCTTTGCCCAAACCACAACTTCTGCATTCGGGGGAACTGTTTGGCGCGCTTGCACGACTATTCGCCTGACCTTGTTACCCTGTCCATTTCTTATTGGTAATGGGAGCTCCAAGTTACCGTACTTCATCACTTTTTGGTGGAGATCCAATGTGAAGCCATGCCTAATCATGAAGTCGACGCCGATTATGATGTCATCAGTAATGTCCGCAAAAAATGAAATCATGCTGAAACTCGACGGTAACCATCGTAATTCATTTCTGGACCTCACCCTTAACTTTCGCCTTCTCACCAGTCACTGTACGAAGCCTTACCTCGATGTCAGAAACCACTCCGCTTCGGATGACTGAATGAGTTGCACCCGTGTCCAACGTCAGCAGATATCGTCGCTCGTCCATCATGCCCTCGATGACTAGGCTGGTGGCACCCCTACAGATTCGGGATACGAGGATGCTAGGGCACTCCAAAGTGGGAGCCAGCACATGCCGCTCTGCCCTGACTAGTTCTAGTTTAACGGAGTGTTAGGCGCACCTTTTGCACCTCCATGTTCCCGTTCTCTCGCTTTGTCTCCTTTTGGCGACCTCGAACGCTTTCTTCGCGGCAGTTTCCCGCAATGGGCGCCTGCTGGTCGCAGATGTAGCATCTACCCGGGAATGAGCCACTCCTACTTCGCGCTGAACTTCTGGAATTATCCTGTTCTTCAGATATGCGCCGTAAATTGATGGAGGGTCGGCATCACAAGAACGATGTTTCACATGCGAGAGCGCTGGCAACTGTCTCCTTAAAAGATGCCTTCGGCAGGACAATCAGGCTTCGTTGCGTATCGGGGTCCCTTAGTCCTTGGATGAAAGAACCCGTTTTCAGTTTCTCCTTCACATCAATTGGAACATCCGCGTAGGCTAGATGAGAAAGCTTCTCGATGTTGGCAGCGTACTGCTGGATGGTCTCGTTTTCACGCTGCTTGCGTCCTTTAAGTTCCAGCTTGTGCATCTCCCGCATATGCTCACTGTCGTATCTTCGATGAAGAGCTTTCCATATGACCGTGTAGTTCTTTCTCAGGGTCTCCGGGATGGTCTGTAGTACATAGGTTGCTTCGCCTTTAAGCGAATACTAGAGCGGCCACAAGGTCTTCTTCTCCCCATTGATTCTGTTCCAACGTTGATTCGAATTGCAGCACAAAGGTGTTAAACGAACTCGAACGACACTTTCTTGATGCTGAACGTTCTGGAAAGTTCTCTCGAGTTCCAGAACTTTCTTGTCGAACTTCGATTCTAGTGTCTCGCTTACCTTACCTGGTTACCTTAGTGATCTAGAACCTTCTTGTCCAGTGTCTCGATTCTCTCTTCGACTTCCTGGAATCGATCGTTGACAGCTTACTCTATGACTCTCAAGCTTTCTCGATTGCTCTCTAACATCTCTTCTACCGTCTCCAGCTTCTGGCTCAGGCAAGTGGAATTTTGCTCCTATTCCCTAGTTTTTGGCCTATAGAAGTGGAATAATCCTTCAACTTTCTACTTACGTCAGCAGAATTTTCCTCCAGGTTCTCTAGTTTCTGGTTCATGGAAGCACTCATAGCGTTCATAGCCGCGAGAATTTGCTGCGTATCGAATGCTGGCTCACTGGATGTCGACGGCTTCTTCACCCCGAACTCGTGATTCTCTCAGTCAACACATTCTTCCTCCAACGCTGATCGCAGTCTCTCCACCAGGTTGGCTGTACCTCCTCCTGTGGATAATCCCCGACCATCCAGCTCTCTTTTCAATCGTTCAACGGTAAATTTTTCTAATTTTACCATTTTCCCAATCTTTCAATAATTCGAATAAACGTTTTACTCGTTTAATCGCATCCCCATCTCTGACACCAAAGGTTACGAAATTGAATCCCACACCGAATAGGATTCGTATCACTGGATTGCGGTAAACTACAATTGTCCACTTTTTATTCGAATTAAAACACATACTTTTTTAATTCTCCTCAGATCAACTATCTGAGTACTTCACCACTTTTATTTATTGTTACACTTTATTGCACACGCAAACCTTTACCAAAAACTTTTATTTTCACACTGGTTTATAGACTGAACACACTGTATACCGACTTGTCACGCTCTATTCACTTCCGTAAACTGAATGAATCTGAATGAATGTCGAAGGCGAGCGTTCGCGCTTATATAGCTCTCGATCCACCTTCTCGAATGTTCGCCGTCGGAAGTTCCCCTACGGAAATCTATAGAATGCTCTGGCATTTAGCATTACGCCGTTGAAAGTCTTTACCAAAAAGGAATCGATTTCTATAGT
Organism: Eumerus sabulonum; assembly: GCA_951905685.1. Classification (NCBI taxonomy): domain Eukaryota; kingdom Metazoa; phylum Arthropoda; class Insecta; order Diptera; family Syrphidae; genus Eumerus; species Eumerus sabulonum. Next base: position 92,993,001 of record OX645060.1, read on the forward strand.
AATCATCACGGATCTTATGATTTTCTTTTATGAGTCGAGAACATAGTTTTTTGTATCGATCACTCAATCTAAAGTTGTTTGGATTCTTAGAGCACTGAATTCTTAACTTATTTTTTACCTGAACTTTCTTTATAAGAAGACTTGTAATCCAGGGCTTAAGTCTTTTGACAAATTTCTTTAGAGGCACAATTGAAGCACAGTCATTAATATGCTTACTAAGACAATTCAGTAATACCGAATACGCTGCAGAAACATCACATTCTGCATAGACATCAACACGTTTAACAAAATCTATTATTTACACTATTTTTGGGACATTGGGACAATTGTTTACTTATTCGATTAATAGTGTTAACCAAGAGCAATGTCATAGAATGATCTGTAATATTCAGATCGAATATGCCTTTGTCGCAGGAGCTCAAAGAGATATTTTGTCTATCGCTGATATCGCTCAATTTGGAACAGTATCTTATTTCGTTTGTGTATAGCCATCAGATTCGTACCTATATGCATTTTGTTTTTTTCACCACTAATAAGGTAATAGGAATGTCACTAACTAAAAGACACCAAATCTACAACTTTTATTTAGATAATCTAGTTCTAGACGTCCTAGTAATCAGTCACTGCAATAAAACCACGAAAACCATTAGACGGTAAAACTTTAATTTGAAGCTTGTCAGTTGTCACTGTCATAACGCGTCGCCGCGACGAGAAGGAAATCTAGGAGCCAATACAATTCGTTCATTAACTTCCCAGTGGGACGTTATTGTAATGGGGCCGGTTTTGCGAATTCCAAATTTTGGCATATGTATCTCCACGTTTCAAGGTCACCAGAATCAAAATCCAAGTTTTGTGTGTGTGTGTACGTATGTGCGTTTGCGCGTATGTACCTATGTGCCCATGTGCATATCGGAAGTTTCCACTCGATTATCTCGAGAACCAAAAACGGTATTGACATAAGATTGAATTCATTCCCCGCGTAATTACGCAAGTAAGTAGGATTTCAGCAAAATCGTTAAAGCTGTTTTTTGTTAAATATTAAATAACTAAAAAATAGGCAGAAAAAAAATTAACAACACGCGGTGTTCCCAAACTGTCCCCCATCTAAGTACTAACCGCACCCGACGCTCGTTGATTGTGGTGATGGGACGACAGCCGATACAAACGAGATTGCTCGGACAGTGTAGTGATTGGGTAAGCAAACGCACACTCATGAGCTGCTCGTGAGTGTGCACTACCTAAAGAGCAATTATTAAATGCACGCGCTAATGAAAATGCGCACATATGTAGATATGTATGTATATATGTATATTCAACGTACAAACTCGAATTCACACGTATTCTACATGATCGAATTTGTCGTGTAAAACAGAATTAGGTCTATACATGTATGTATGTATCACTTGGATTACTGATTACTCCTAAAAGTATGCATACATTTTACGCATGTAGGTTTATGCAGCATCATGTCACCGCAACATTTTTTCATGCCACCAAGTATGCAAACAAAATTCTATCCCACAGGCAAAAAAATAATATTCTCAGAATACTTTACCACGGTAATCCTAATCTCCACCATGCCGTTGATTGATCAATTGAAGATTTGAAAATGAAAAATAATATGAATGTCACAATATAATCAAAAAATTCACACAATATCAGTTGGCACAATATACTATTCACCATATGGAACGCAGTACATAATAAGCAATGACATAAGATCAAAACACGGCTCCATCTATTGGGCACATAAAAAAGGTAATTTATGGAAAGGCAGTGTAAGGTAAATTCGTAGGTAAGGTAAAAAGGATGCTACACAATTAGTTTTAGTATATATATGGAATATAAAAATAGTTGATTTTGCATTAATTAACAAAAAATACGTGATAAAAATCATCCTATCTTAGGCCAGATATACACTGTTCAAATGCATGACATGCACGTGCAAGTGTATTAGTAAAAAATTCACACGTATAGATTGGGTGTATGCTTGAAGCAAAATCAAATCGTTTTGATTTTCCTTCAATCAAGCGTACTGCATTGAAATAGTGTATAGGCAAAATTCATGATTGATCATGCATAAATTGGCTCATTTGAGTATAGTTCGTGGAGCTGACGAGACTGAGAGACTGAAAATGGAAAATAAAAATTTTATTTTAGAATTTATCCAAGTTTATCGCTCCTTGTCGGCATTATGGAACGTAAAGGGCAAGGAGTATTCAAACAAAAACCTCATAATTTGCAAAAATTCACAAAGAACAGTAATTATATTTTGTATAGAACTTCCTTTCACCACACTCACGATTAGAAACTAAAAAGATTGAAGACTCATGCTTGATGTGTGTATAGGCAACTTCAATCAGAATTTACTAATACACTTGCACGTGCATGACATGCATTTGAACAGTGTATATCTGGCTTTAGGCACGACAGCAAGAAACACTTATACATATAATCAAAAATCGTGAAAATCGGTTAGATATGTTCGGAGTTCATCGTGTGCAACAACGTGACACGAGAATTATATATAATAGATATTAATATTAATGTATTGTTACGAATTATTCTATCCCCACACCAAATAGGGTTCGCACCACTGGATTGCGATAAACTACAATTTTCTACGTTTTCCCAATTAAAAACACACACACACTTTTATTTCTTTCACCACAGATCAATTATCTGTGTAGCTTCACCACTTTTATTTATTCTCCAATACAATCCACTTTAAACTTTATTACACAATACACAAACCTTTATTGAAAGCTTTTCTTTTCACCTTGGTTGATCACACCGACTTGTCACACGCTGTTTTATACCACAAACTGAATGAATGTCAAGGGCGAGTGTTCGCGCTTATATAGCTCTCGGTCCACCGTCTCGAACGTTCGCCGTTGGAAGTTCCCCATAGGAAATCTCTAGAATGCTCTGACAATTCCATTGGAAGTTGACATCGTTCCCATCCCCGCTTCCAGAGAGTTTTCGAACTTAACGGTCCGCTTGCATCTCCGCAACACTGCCCTCCTCCTAAACTTGTTCGTCCTCGAACAAGCGATTGGATCCTTCTCCTTAATATGGTGCTAACCTCTCTACGTGGACAATTTTATACTTCGCCCGTCTGTTTCCCATCTGCTGTATCCGGTATACCACGTCATTGAGTTTCTTGATGACCTCATATGGTCCGTCCCAGGCTGATTGCAATTTGGGGCACAAGCCTTTTTTCCGTTGTGGGTTGTACAGCAATACCAATTGTCCGGTCTCGAATCCAGAAGTATTCGCCCTCAAGTCGTATCGCGCCTTCATTTTATCGCTGACCAAGTTCAGTCGCTCCCGGATGAACTGATGGATGGAGTTCAGCTGTTCCTTCTTTTCGGTTACGAAGTCTTCCCTGCCGCTAGTTGTCGGTAGTACCACGCCGAACTTCAAGTCCGATGGAAGTCGGAGATCAGTTCCAAAAATGGCTTCGGCGGGTGTTGTTGCCGTTGAATTGTGCTGTGCCGAACGGTATGCCATTAAGAAAAGGGGAAGATGTTCATCCCAGTCCTTCTGATCTCCGACGACGACTTTTCTCAGGTATTCCTCCATCGTCCGGTTGAACCTTTCGACCATGCCATCAGATTGTGGATGTAATGGTGTTGTCCGCGTCTTTCTGATACCTAGCATGTCACAGAGTTCTTTGAACACCGACGACTCGAAGTTTCTCCCTTGGTCTGAGTGCAGTTCCATTGGTACTCCATAACGCGAAACCCAGTTATTCACGAATGCATCCGAAATGGTTTTGGCTTCCTGGTTCGGGATGCAAAACACCTCAGGCCACTTGCTGAAGTAATCGATCACCACTAGCGCGTACTTGTTTCCAGCGTTGCTCGTTGGGAATGGGCCTGCAATGTCGATTGCGATACGTTCGAACGGTGCTCCAACATTGTACTGCTGCATATTCCCTCGAGTTTTCCTAACTGGACCCTTTGCCTTCGCACACTGTTCACACCTGCGAATGAAACGCGTAACCGACTCATGGCATCCTACCCAGTAGAAACGTCTCTTGATCTTTTCTACAGTCTTGTTAACACCAAGATGACCCCCGCTTGGTCCCTCGTGGTATTCTCGGATGACCTCTTCGATTTGTCCTTTCGGAATTACCAGCAGATCGTTTACAATGTTCCCGTCCTCACTTTCCCAACTGCGGTAGAGGCAACCGTTCTTCAGCTTCAAACTCTGCCATTGAGCCCAGTAAGCTTTCACGATTGGGCTTTCACTGGATATTTGCTGCCAACTTGGTCGAAAACCTCGTTCTTGGTAGTCGATGATGACTGCCAGATCGGCATCTTCTCGCTGCTTCCTTCCGACCTTCTCGACAGTCCAGGAATCTTCTGGCAGCACCTGGAAACAACGGATGTCGGTGACCTGTTCCTTGGTCTCGGCGCGTGAACAATGTTTGCATTCAACATCGCAAGGTCGCCTCGATAATGCATCCGCATTTCCATGACTGCGTCCCTTCCGATGTTCGATACTGAAGTCATAACTCTGGATTCTCTCTATCCATCTAGCAAGCTGGCCTTCCGGGTTTTTGAACTGCAGCAACCACCTCAACGCTGCGTGGTCCGTCCTAAGATGAAAAGCTTGGCCATAGAGATATTTGTGGAAATGCTTGACACAGTCAACCACAGCTAAAAGCTCCCTCCTAGTCACACAGTAGTTCCTCTCCGGCTTCGATAGGATCCTACTGTAGTACGCGATGACCCGCTCTCGCCCGTCAATCATTTGAGAGAGTACTCCTCCGATTCCATGTCCGCTCGCATCTGTGTCCAAAATAAACTTTTCTCCCGGGACAGGATATGCAAGAATCTGCGCACTGCAGAGCAATTCCTTTAGGTGAATGAACGCTTCCTCCTGCGGCTTCTCCCACTTGAACGGCCGATTCTTTTTGGTGAGCTCGTGCAAACTGCTGGCAACGTTTGCAAATCCTGGGATGAATCGCCTGTAATACGTGCAAAGTCCCAGGAATGACCTTAACTCATGAAGATTCTTCGGCCGCGGCCATTCCTTAACCGCTGAGATTTTCTCTTCATCTGTATGGACTCCTTCTGCAGTCACCACGTGTCCCAAGTACTTCACCTCGTTTTGGAAGAGCGAACATTTCTTCGGGCTCAATTTCAGTCCGGCAGCTTGAATACGTTCCAGTACCTCTTCAAGCTTCTTAAGGTGATCGTCGAAATCCTTGCCCATGACAATTATGTCATCCAGATAGACAAGGCAAGTCCTCCAGTGAAGTCCTCTTAGCACCCGGTTCATAAGTCTCTCAAATGTGGCTGGCGCATTGCAAAGACCGAAGGGCATCACAGAGAACTGCCACAACTCTCCCCCGGCGGTGAACGCGGTCTTTTCCTTGTCTTGCTGGTCAAGCTCTATTTGCCAGTATCCACTTTGCAAGTCCAGCGTCGAGAACCACTTTGCACCAGATAGTGTGTCCAAGGTGTCGTCGATTCTTGGTAAAGGATAGCTGTCCTCTTTCGTGACGTCGTTCAGCTTCCTATAGTCCACGCAGAATCGGGTGCTTCCATCCTTCTTCTTAACTAGCACTACTGGAGAACTCCATGGGCTTGCAGATGGTTCGATCACGCCCTCCTTTTCCATCTCGTCGATTAGTTTGATCACCTCTCCTTCTTTCGCCAAAGGTACCCTCCTCGGTGGTTGCCGGATGGGTCTAGAGTCCCCTGTGTCTATTCTGTGCTTCACAATTGATGTTCTTCCACAGTTCTTACCATCTGCAAAAACTGTCCAATATTTACGAAGCAGGGAGAGTGCTTTACTTTTTTGCTTCTCCACTAGATGTTGCGTCCACTCTCTGGCCATTGTTTTCAAGAACGGTTTGTTTTTCTGGATTTCCTGATGTTTCTGATCTTCGCAGTTCACAATAGCGGCAGCTTCTTGGCATTGCGCGATCGTTGTTCCCTTGTATATTGTCCTAGGTGTACTGGCAGGATTCAGGACTCGTACTGGAACCAATTGGTCTTGTCGGGGTTCCACGAGAGCCCTTCCAACAACTATATCGCTGGGTCGATTTCTTTTGTCGGGTTCGACCACCCACATTCGGCTTGTCCCCGCATCCTCTTCTAACTTTGCCCAAACCACAGCTTCTGCATTCGGGGGAACTGTTTGGCGCGCTTGCACGACTATTCGCCTGACCTTGCTACCCTGTCCATTATCTACTGTTAATGGGAGCTCCAAGTTGCCATACCTCATCACTTTTTGGTTGAGGTCCAATGTGAAGCCATGCCTAATCATGAAGTCGACGCCGATTATGATGTCATCAGTAATGTCCGCCACGATGAAATCATGCTGAAACTCAACGGTACCCATCGTAACTCTTTTCTGGACCTTTCCCTTAACTTCCGCCTTCTCACCAGTTACTGTACGAAGCCTTACCTCGGAAAATGGTTCGATGTCAGAAACCAATCCGCTTCGGATGACTGAATGAGTTGCGCCCGTGTCCAACGTCAGCAGATATCGTCGCCCGTCCATCGTTCCCTCGATTACTAGGCTGGTCGCACCTCTACAGATTCGGGATACGAGGATGCTGGGGCACTCAAATGTGGGAGCCAGCGCATGCCCCTCTGCACTGACTCGTTTTAGTTTAACGGATTGTTAGGTGCACTTTTTGCACCTCCACGTTCGCGTTCACTCCCTTGGTCTCTTTTTGGCGGACTAGACCTCGAACGCTTCCTTCGCAGACGGCAGTTCCTCGCAATGTGCCCCTGCTGGTCGCAGATGTAGCATCTACCCGGGAATGAACCACTCCTACTCGCCGTTGTTGTTCTGGAACTATCCTGATCTTGGGATATGCGCCGTAATTTGATGGAAGGTCGGCATATCAAGAGCGATGTTTCACATGCGAGAGCGCTGGCAACTGTCTCCTTGAAAGATGTCTTCGGCAGGAGAATCAAACTTCGTTGCGTATCGGGGTCCCTTAGCCCTTGGATGAAAGAATCCGTTTTAAGTTTTTCCACCACATCAACTGGAACATCCGCGTAGGCTAGATGAGACAGCCTCTCGATGTCGGCAGCGTACTGTTGGATGGTCTCGTTTCCACGCTGCTTGCGTCCTTTAAGTTCCAGCTTGTGCATCTCCTGCATGTGCTCACTGCCGTATCTTCGATGAAGAGCATCCCATATGGCTGTGTAGTTCCTTCTCTGGGTCTCCGGGACGGTCTGTAGAACGTCAGCTGCTTCACCTTTAAGGGAAATTACTAGGGCAGCCACACGATCTTCCTCTCCCCATTGATTCCGTTCCGCTGTTGTCTCGAACTGGAGCTTAAAGATGTTAAAAGCGCTCTTGCCGTCGAAGTTGGGAGCTGTGAATTTTGATGCTGCAGTCGGTACGACGATTCCTTGATGCTGTACGTTCTGGATAGTTTTCTCGAGTTCCAGAACCTTCATGTCGAACCTCGATTCCAGTGACTCGATTCTCTTTTCTTGACTATTCTCGAGATCTAGAACCTTCTTGTCCAGTGTCTCGATTTTCTCTTCGACATTCTGGAATCGATCGTTAACGGCTTGCTGGATGTCTCTCAAGCTTTCTCGATTGTTCTCTAGCATCTCTTCTACCGTCTCCAACTTCTGGCTCAGGGAAATAGAATTTTCCTCCAGTTTCTGACTCAGAGAAGTGGAATTTTCCATCAGTTTCTGATTCAGAGAAGTGGAATTTTCCATCAGTTTCTGACTCAGAGAAGCACTCATAGCATTCATAGCCGCGAGAATTTGCTGCATATCGAACGCTGGCTCAGTGGATGTCGACGGCTTCTCCACCCCGAATTCATAACTCTCCCAGTCGACACCTTCTTCCTGCAACGCCGATCGCAGTCTCTCCACCAGGTTGGCTTTACTTCCCACTGTGGATAATTCCCGGGCATCCAGCTCTTTTTTCAGTTGTTCAATTGTCAACTTTTCCAATTTTACCATTTTCTCACTTCTGCAATAATTCACTTCACAACTCAAATAAAGTTTCACTCGTTTACTCGCAATCCCACTTCTGACACCAAATGTTACGAATTATTCTATCCCCACACCAAATAGGGTTCGCACCACTGGATTGCGATAAACTACAATTTTCTACGTTTTCCCAATTAAAAACACACACACACTTTTATTTCTTTCACCACAGATCAATTATCTGTGTAGCTTCACCACTTTTATTTATTCTCCAATACAATCCACTTTAAACTTTATTACACAATACACAAACCTTTATTGAAAGCTTTTCTTTTCACCTTGGTTGATCACACCGACTTGTCACACGCTGTTTTATACCACAAACTGAATGAATGTCAAGGGCGAGTGTTCGCGCTTATATAGCTCTCGGTCCACCGTCTCGAACGTTCGCCGTTGGAAGTTCCCCATAGGAAATCTCTAGAACGCTCTGACAATTCCATTGGAAGTTGACATCGTTCCCATCCCCGCTTCCAGAGAGTTTTCGAACTTAACGGTCCGCTTGCATCTCCGCAACAGTATGTTGCAAACTTATTATTCTTTTTACTATTCCTTATGATAAACTTATTCATTACTGTATTATTCTTGTCAAACTTATACCTTACTGTAGTGCTATTGTGCAATGTAACAACCAATATCGTACGCTATTGTGTTTTGAGTCGTTAATAAACTGCCGACACCGCAAAAAGAGCACGCTGTGTTGTTTTTTCTTTTACTTACCCCTTAACGATACATCCAAGTTGGATACATAACTGGTAGCAGAGCGTAGTCGTTTGTGCTTTATCGTTTTTCTCCGCGCCGCGGTCGATTAAATAAAGCAAAGACGCAGTCGGCGTCTCCGTTTGTGCGATACATATGTACGTACATATATACCAGGAGAGTGCAGCCTGCATCTCTACAATCGGAAGAACACAAATATCGGGATCGGTTCGGTGAAGTGTTCGAAGCGCATATCGAGTTGTTTTCAGGGAAATCGAATTTCCCCGCAATTTCCTCTCCTTGATCCCCGCGGAAAACCTTAATCGGTAGTACTGTTAGTCGACTAACAGTGCGAACGCGTGGGTAAGAACAAATAAGAACGGTGGAGTGTTCGAATCGCATATCGAGTGGTTTTCAGGGAAATCGAATTTCCCCGCTGATTTGTTGCTGCTGAGCACAGTTGCAGTGAAGTGAAAATATTCGTAAGTTGTGCAATTCCCTTTCTTTTATCCCCCCGGAAAACCTTGATCGGTAGTACTGTTAGTCGACTAACGGTACGAACGCGTGGGTAAGAACAAATAACGGTACCGGTTCGGTGGAGTGATCGGCTTGTTGTTAGGTCTGTGCCGTTATAAAATCACGCGATGAGCAACGAAAAGCCGGAATTAAGTGTCACGCTAGGCAAACAAGCGCAAGATGGACTATTCATTTCGGACTTCATCGCGAACACGTTAAAGATGGGAGCAAAATCTAACGCGAAGTGTGTGGGAGACGCGACGAGAGTTATTGGTTTCGTATTGGACTCGGTTCAAGAAAACGAATAGTGGTTTAGTTGCTTGGTTGGGGGATAAAGAGTACGAGAGCTCCGAGTATGTCCTCGAGGACTACTTCGGTAAAGTCGAGTGGGACTTCACTCAAGCAATAGTTCGAATAAAATCCGAGTTGTCACCGTCTGAAAACGTAACATCCGAACTGCCCGGGCAGAGTCACGATATCTCTGGAGCGGTTGAGCAGCATTTACCACGCGAAACATATCGCGGCTTACCCGTAATAAAGCTCCCAAAATTCAGTGGCGTCATCTTTGAGTGGCCAACGTTCAAGGAGATGTTTACCTCGCTTGTGCACAGCGAGCCCAACATACAACCGGTCAATAGGCTCCAGTACCTCCGTGCCAGTTTAGAGGGCGAAGCGGCCCAACGGGTGAAAAACACAAGCATTACCGGCGCGAATCTCGGTGCCACTTGGAACGCATTACTGCGTAAGTACGATAACAAACCATTCTGTTTTGAAGCCTACTCGAGCGCCTGCTGCCTTTACCTGTGGTCAAATCTCGTATCAGAGACGAGATCCAACCTCCTGGACACCGTAGAAGCGGCTAGACGAATTGCCCATAACCTTGGTCGATCGGTGGATTCCTGGGAAGACTTGTATGTTGGCATTTTAGTTTTCAAGTTGGACCCGAAAACCAAAGAGGTTTGGGAAACGTCGCGGAACAATTCGAGCGACTTTCCTAAGTGGGACGAACTAGCCAACTTTCTGGAGATACTATTGTATGTATGTATGTTAGCGTTACAGTCCATGAAGGACCTGAGCCGAGCTTCTCTCTCAATCACCCATGTTGTGTGTGGGTTCATTTTCCCATAGGTGAAAGGGACTTACTGTTTATTGCCGGTTCCGGACGGCGAATTTCGAGAAGCTTTTCATGACAATTTTACTACAGGGGGTTTTGTCAGAACCCAGCTGAAGAGAAACACCGTGAAAAACACGTTCGATGACATGGCTGTGTCGGGATTCGATCCCGTGTCATCGGCGTCAAAGGCCAACACACTACCCACTGCGCCACGGTGCTCTCATACTATTGCGGTCCCTAAATAACGCCCAGAAACTTGAACTGTCTCCGGCCAGCATAGAACCTAACGTCAAGCAGAAGTCTCCTCGTATGACCGCGACAAACGTTGCGACAGAGAAAACCCGTCGGTATCGTGAACCGTGTCCACAATGTCAAGGCGGACACGTCTTAGCCTTCTGTGACAAATTCAACACGCTTTCGGTTTCGGATCGTAAAGAACGGGTGAAAAGGCTAGGATTGTGTTTTAACTGTCTCCGATCAGGGCATTCGGCGTCAACGTACCCATCCTCCTCTTGTTTAGTGTGCGGTAGTAAACATAACACTGTTCTGCATAGTGTCGTGGCCACCGTAAAGGCTCAGGAACAGACAGTAGTGCATTCTTCATCCGTTGCTCACACCTCGATTAGTGGTCGAACAGTTTTCTGCCACCGCGTTGGTGATTATTCGCGGGGCGAATGGTCGTTCGATGACGGTCAGGGCATTTCTCGATGCTGCTTCCGAGGAGTCGTACATAAGCGATCATGTGACCCAAATCTTGCGACTGAGACGTCGTCCAGTTGCACTTAGTATTTGTGGTGTGGGTGCTGGACTATCCGCTACGGCTTCTTCGGAAGTCGATATAATAGTGGAATCATCTACACAACGATCCTTTGAACATAAAACTACCACGTTTGTTCTAAAACGGGTAACCAATCTTTTACCGTCGAGACAAGCGTGCGCCAAATCGTATTCTATATTACCTGGTCGTGTCCTCGCGGATCCGAATTATGATCGCCCCGGAAGAATAGACTGCATTTTGAGCGTAGACGTGTATGCATCGATTTTACGTAAAGGGACACGAATCGGGATGGCAGGGTCACCGTCGGCAAATAAGACTGTCTTCGGATGGGTCGTGGTTGGATCTGTACCAGACTGCGATATGTCGGCAGGTGAAAGACGCGTTAGTACGTCCTTCGTTGCGACCAAATTAGGAAAAAATCTCTGACCAGATATGTCGGTTTTGGGAAGTCGAATGTGTTGATCGCCGCTCTGAACTAAGTCCTGAAGATAGTCGGGTTGTTGAACTGTACGAAAAGGAGTACACGCGAGACGCGAGTGGTAGATTCAAAATACCTATGATCCTGTGCAGTAGTGAACCGAAGTTTCCGGGTGCCTTAGAGATCGCGATTCGTCGATTCCACTCCGCGGAAAGGAAATTCGCTAAAAATAACTCGTTAGCCAAAGCGTATAAGAAATTCTTACACGAGTATGAATCGTTGGGTCACATAGAGAGAATTAAAGACGTAAGTACCATTCGGAGAGCGGACGCTTATTTCCTACCGCATCACGCCGTGGTCAAAAGTGATGGTTCGGGTGCCATACTGGTCGTGTTCAATGCATCTCAGGCTGCGAGTAACGGTCTATCGTTAAATGACGCCCTTTTCGCCGGGCCTAAGCTGCATCAGGACTTGTGGGTTGTGCTGCTAAGATTTCAGTTCTTTCGCTACGTGTTTTCGGGCGACATCGTAAAAATGCTTAGGCAGATTCACGTGAACGAATCTGACCTTAAGCGACAAATGATAGTTTGGCGCGAACAATCAATTTCTCCCTTGGAGTGCTTTCGTTTACTTACAGTGACTTACGAAACGAAGTTTGCCCCCTTCGCATCTATTTGGGTCCTAAACAAGGTTGCAAAGTTAGAACGAGAGCGATTTCCAAAGGGGTCCATCCTGTGGACGAACGTGGACGACGTGTTGGGTGGCGGTGACACCCTCGAAGAAGCCAAAACAGTTCAGATGGAGCTGATTTCAATCCTTCACAGCGCGGGCTGTGAACTAAGCAAGTGGGCAGCGAACGTGGATGAATTACTACCGACGAATTCCCCGGACGGTCGCTCGCAGAGGACATTGGGAATTCCTGCATCTGTACCAATTCTTGGCTTCGGTTGGACCACATGTGAGGATACATTTCAATTTCAGATTCGAAAAGAAAAGGAAAGTGTGCCACGGCGTCTGCTGTCCCCTCGGACTTTTAACTCCAGTTCTAATTCGGTCAAAAATCCTTGTCCAGGACTGCTTGGTTTTGGGAGTGGACTGGGATGAAGAGGTCACGCAAACTATTCAGAAAAAATGGCGAAATCTCGTTCAGGACCTGGAGACAATACAAACAATCCAGATACCCCGATGGCTCCAAATCGAAACGCGTCAAAACTGGTACCTCCATGGGTCTAGCGACTCTGAACGTGCTTACGCTGCCGCAGTTTATGCCGTCAGTAAACAGGCAAACGGAACATGGACGAGTGTGTTGCTAATAAGCAAAAGCCGCGTTGCTCCTGTAAAATGCATAAGTTTACCGCGGATGGAGCTGCAGGGTGCCGTATTGCTCGCCAAGTTAGTAAGTTCCCTCTACGCAAGCGTTGCGCAACAACCGACCAAGTTTTGTGTTGGTCCGATTCTAATGTAGTTTTAGCTTGGTTACGTGCGCACCTCTCTAAATGGGTAGCGTATGCGGCAAATCATGTAGCTGAGATCGACCGCTTGTTACCAGATGTCAATTGGAGGCACGTGCGGTCACTACAGCAGATTGCGCTACAAGAGGCTTTTCCGCAGTCGAATAAGCAGCTTCTACATTGTGGTGGAATGGGCCGTCTTGGCTCGTTAAAGTATGCAGTAGCTGGCCGACAGAGGAGATCAAGATACCAACAGGTGTTCCCGAGCAACGGAAATCAACCACTTTTTTTCTTTTTTTTTTTTTTAATTCAATATACATACAAGTAAGAGAGCAAAAATATATAAAAAAGTATATTTGACAAACTGTATTTATATACAAGTACAAAATAGTGTAGAATGTCACTTCAAAAAACTTAAACGTATCAGGAGGAGGTTCGACATTGGGCGCCTGAGCACACCGGAGGTTGCCAGAGTCTACAGGGAGCAGCTGAGCGAAAGACTCTACGGTATGCCTACGTCGAACACAAATGCTAATAATATGTGGCTGCATTGACGCTCAGCCATTCAGGAAGTAGCCGAAACCACCTTAGGATACCTACCACCCCCGACAAGAAACCCGTGGTATGATGGCGAGTGTGAGCAGAAAAAGGCAGCAACCGACGAGGCGTACCAAAAGGCGCTGCAGAGGAAAACCAGGGCAGCGCGAGAAGAGTACCGAGCCAGAAGAAGGGAGGAGAAGAAACTACTGCGACAAAAGAAAAGAATCTTCGCAGCCTCCCAGCTCAAGGATATCGAGGAGTCTAGGGACAAACATAAAATACGAGCCTTTTACAAGAAAGCCAAGGGCCTTGCAGGAGGCTTCAAAAAGGGCACCCTGGCTCTTCGAAACTGCGAGGGTAATCTTGTCACCGACCCGCAGGGAATAGTGGATGTATTTAAGCAGCACTTCCAGCAGCTGCTTAACGAGCATGACCAAGAGAGAGTGATAGGGACCGAGGAAATCCCAACTCCAGCCGCTGAAGTAGTCCTCCCACCCAGCATAGAAGAAGTCGGCACAGCTATTCAGAAGCTGAAGAACAACAAGGCCGCAGGCTCAGATGGCTTGCCATCAGAGCTCTTCAAGGCTGGCGGCGATGTTCTGGTAGGGAGCATGCACCAGATCATCTGCAGAATTTGGGAAGATGAGAGCATGCCCGACGACTGGAATACCAGCTCTATATGCCCCATCCACAAAAAAGGCGATCCTACCTCTTGCAAGAACTATAGAGGTATATCCCTGCTCAATGTCGCATACAAGATCCTGTCCAGCGTATTGTGTGAACGTCTAAAACCATTTTGCACCGCACTAATCGGCAGCTACCAGTGCGGCTTCCGGCCCGGCAAATCAACTATAGACCAAATTTTCACACTTCGACAGATCCTGGAAAAGACCAACGAGTTTCAAATCGATACACACCATCTTTTCATCGATTTCAAAGCCGCATACGACAGCATTCATCGTGAAGCACTGTTTGGGGCGATGGCCGAATTCGGGATACCGGTAAAGCTGATCCAGTTGTGTCGCGCCACGCTAAAAAACACGCGATGCACCGTGCAACTCGGTTCTAGGACCTCGGAACCATTCGAAACATGCACCGGATTTCGGCAAGGAGATGCGCTGTCATGTGACTTCTTCAACCTGGTGCTGGAGCAGATAGTGCGACGGGCAGGCGTCAACAGGGAAGGCACTATCTTTTACAAGTCCATCCAGCTGCTAGGATACGCGGATGATATCGACATCATCGCGTGTTCTCGCCGTGGCATTGTGGAAGCATTCACGGCGATTGAAGAACAGGCGAAACGAATTGGTCTTAAGATCAATGAGGACAAAACGAAATACATGCTGTCAAGCAAAAACCAATCCGTCGCTCACCACCTGGGACAAAACATAACAATTGACAGCTACAATTTCGAGGTAGTTAAGGAGTTTGTCTACCTCGGGGCAAACGTAAACTCCACAAATGACACCACAGTGGAGATCCGGCGTAGAATCGCCCTTGGCAACCGCTGCTACTTCGGCTTGTCCAAGCAACTGGGGTCAAAACTCCTCACTCGAAAGACCAAAGTCATGCTTTACAAAACGCTCATTCTGTCAGTCTTGCTGTACGGAGCCGAAAGCTGGACGATAAGCAGGACAGCGGAGCTGATTTTGGGTTCTTTCGAAAGAAAAATTCTGCGCCGGATATTTGGTCCTGTCTGTGAGGAAGGTGAATGGAGAAGAAGACACAACCGCGAACTCTACGAGCTGTACCAAGATGTGGATGTAGTCCGGAAGGCAAGGACCCGTCGACTGCACTGGCTCGGCCACATCGAGCGCATGGACATCAACGCTCCAGCTAAGAGGGTCTTCGACTCCGAGCCTCCTGGTTCGAGAAGAAGAGGAAGACCGAACCTCCGGTATAAAGACCAAGTAATCGCGGATGTAAGACATCTTGGTCTTGACAACTGGAAGCAGCGTGCCCGGGACCGTCAAGGATGGAAGGCAGCTATAGCTCAGGCTCAGATCCTCCATGGATCGCAGGCCTGATAAGTAAGTAAGTAAGTAAGTATACAATGAAAGATATGTGTAGGTTGGGGTGACCTAGCAAGTTTGAACAAAATATGGTTTTTGAATTCGGAACGCACTGAATAAAAATAACTGCAGCAAACCAGTTAAATGAAGCAAAAAGATATTTACACCAGAACATCAGAAATAAGAGATTCAAGCTCAATCGAGTCGAAGGTAAAGAGCCAAGATTTAGCTTCTCTTGTAAACACTCCATATGAAGTTATTCCCCTGACACAATAAGGTAAACTATTGAATAAACGACGAGATAAAATAAAGTAAAAGTTATGGAAAGCAGTGGTTCTAAATTAGGAACAGTTAGCAAATTTGAATGATTACCACGTAAGTTATAGTCAGAGATTAAACGAAAATTACGGTTACCAGACTTCATGATGAATAGTTTTAACACTTTAAAGCAGTACAGGTGACGACCAGGCAGTATTTTCAGATCACAGAACAGCGGATAGCTAGGGTATCTATTAGGTTTGCGACTAATTTTCCTTAATACATATTTCTGTGTAACTAAAAGAGGTTGAATTCCACTATTATACACACGTCCCCAGCAGGCTATACCATATTGTAGTTTTGATTGAAAAATACCAAAATAAATTGCTCTTAATAGCTTAGGTGAACAAATTCTACGTAAATAATAAAAATTTCGTAGTGTGCAACGGAAATATTTTTTTCAAAGCATCCGTGTGATTTGCAAAACTTATTTTGTAATCAATTATTAGTACTTACTTACTTACTTAGGTGGCGCTACAGTCCGTGGTGAACCTGGGCCTCAGGTTAATCAATTATTAGTCCCAAATATTTAAATTCATTAACACTTTCAATAAGAAAACAATTATCACTACAGATTTGATCACTAGAAAAACATTGGGGAGGGCGACTAGACTCGCAATAGCAATTAGACAATTTATATCTACTACATTCGGGTGCATGAAAGTATACATTTGCGTTTAATTTATTTACAGGACGGAAACTGAAAAACACAGCTTTTGTTTTAGAGCTCATAACTAAATTGTGTTCAGCAAACAAGAGTCTTAATAAATGTAGGTCGTGATTTAAATCAACAGTTAAATTCAAAACACTATTTGAGCCATAGGATATCCGATATCGTCGGCAAAAGCTGTAGGAGAACCTCTAAAATCAAGACTTAACAAGGAATTTATATACACCAAAAACAGAATTGGACCCAAAACAGAACCTTGAGGAACACCTACGGTAAAATATCTAACTCCACTCCTTATATCATTAATTTTAACTCTTTGAAACCTATTTTGAAGATATGAACTTAACCAATTGAGCGTAAAACCACGGAATCCAGTTTCCTGAGCAGGATGTTGTGGTTGACCATGTCGAATGCTTTAGTAATGTCTGCGAATAATCCAGCAGTGCATTTATTGCCATCGAGGTAGCACATTACTTAAGTACAAAATTACAAAAGAGCGTCCTCAGTTGACTTTCCTTTTCTAAAACCAAATTGTACTGGATTAAAAAAAAATATTTTTTCCAAGAAGCAGAGCATTCTAATTTTTATGAGTTTTTCAAAAATTTTGCTAAAAACTGAAAGGAGTGAGATAGGTCGGTAATTGCTAATAACAGTTTCTTAGACCCCTGCAAGCACGCATCTATTAAAAATACTTGCCAAGACATCCACTACGAAACATGCATTTTTTTTAAGAGAAAAGGTAGAGATACCGTCAGCACCAGAAGACTTCGTATTAGGTAAGCTACCAGTAGTTTTAAATACTTCCAAAGGGGTTATATTGTAATACACAAATGTGGAGGAATATAATGGTTCAGTACTAATAATAGACGGGTAATAAGAACAAGTTGAACAATTAGGACATGGTACAGAACTGTCACCGACATTAATGAAATAACGATTAAAGGCATTGGCGATCTTAAACTGATCATTAGGTTCTCTCTTATCAACATGTAAAACAGCAGAAATTTTGTATGCTGGAGGTTTACTCAATATGCTGTTTACAATATGCCATCCGTTTTTCAAATTCCCATTAGCTGAAATCAGTCTAGCACGGTAGTATGAGTCAAGACAAATCGGAATCTCCTTTTTTATTTGTACGCACAGTTTTTTATACCTCCTTTTTAGGTCCAAATTGTTGGGAGACTTATTGTACTTAATCCTAAGCTTAATTTTCTTAATCACTTTGTCGAGTGACCGTTTTAGGGGGGGGGGGGGGGGGGCAAAGAAGAAGTACAGTCATGGAAATGGCTTTTTAGGGAAGCGATAAATAAGTCAAATGCATCCGAAGGATCACTATAAGCATAAACATCTTCCCACAATTCGTAAACCAGAGCACTTCTTAGCTTATTAAAATCAGTCTTGGTATATCGCAGTGGGGAGATCTTCATACTGTTAGTTTTATTCCTTGCAATTTTAATTAAGAGTCCTAGCATATAATGGTCAGTAATCTTTAAGTCACAGACACATGCTTCTCATTGATTGGACACTATATTACTAAACCGGCCTTAAATATGATCTTGGCAGGTAGCAGAGGAATTTCTTGTCGGCACATTTGGAAAGCATTCAAGACCATGTGACGCTTATAAGGATAAGTAATTAGCGACGGTTTCATTTTTATCTAAAATATTTAAATTAAAGTCACCTTAAATGATTACATTTTTTGATTTAATTTTTGATAAAAAATCAGAGAATTCACAGACAAATGAAGCAATGTTTAACATATGAAGTCTATATATACAAATGAACACACATATCTCATTACTAATAACAACAGAGACCTTTAAGACTTTAGTTAGGGTAAGGAGAAGCGCTTGGTCAGACTGGCTGACCAAGTTCAGTTCATTTGATAGACCGGTTCGTACGCTGGCCTTAATCTTCCGTTTGCAGCGCGGGCTTAGTGTTCTTCCCTGACTACATGGTTACCGAGAGTCCAAGAAATCCAAGAACGCGATGGGAAATGATTCGACAAATGCGAAACCACTTTTGGCGCAGATGGCACTCTGAGTGCCTGCAGCACATGCAACGGCGTTCAAAGTGGTGTTTCGAAACTCCTAACATCCATACCGGAGCCACGATGTTGCTGATTGACGACCGATTACCACCGGGCCGGTGGCCCCTCGCTACGATCATTGAAGTGCATCCAGGATCAGATGGTAAGGTGAGAGTGGTGACCGTTCGTAGCTCCAAGGGTCAATACATCCGACCAATTAGCAAGGTGGCCTTATTGCCAATTTCAACATCACCCGAACTACCTACTGATGAATCAGTAGCTCAAACGGCGGGCGGCGCGCAAGGTGAAAATCAGTCTTCAGTGGGGCACACAACGTCATCAACACCAGATTAGCACATGCAGTGCTATCTATATTACAACCTCATGCAGGCGAACTTGAATAAGTATCGCATTGGATTATATTTGAAATATTTCACACTTTTCGTTAATTTTCCTTCACTTTTCGCTACAAAGGTTTCAACCCGGTTCAAAGTTTGACTGCATAAGATTGTACTATGGATCCAGACAGTTTTTTTTAATGCTTAATTTTCAATACTTTAAATATCACATTTAATTTCAAACTCTTTATCTGAACTTTGTTATCGATAAGGATAATCGATATAATAAGATATGTAATCTTGAAAGTTAATTTGATCTAAAATTGGAAATGTATATGTAAACATATATTAGCTTCAGAATGAACATGAATTTTTGAAATTTGAATTTGAACAACGCTTAAACTGCTTACATAACGCACCACTCCTACAGTTTGTTTAGTTAACCATGGAGACATTGAATTTTGTTAACTATTATTTCGTCCCTTTAGGGTAAAGTAACGAGGCGGGCGGTATGTTGCAAACTTATTATTCCTTATACTATTCCTTACGATAAACTTATTCATTACTGTATTATTCTTGTCAAACTTGTACCTAACTGTAGTACTATTGTGCAATGTAACAACCAACATCGTACGCCATTGTGTTTTTCGTTTTGAGTCGTTAATAAACTGTCGACGGGGTCACACCGCAAAAAGAGCACGCTGTGTTGTTTTTTCTTTTACTTACCCCTTAACGATAGATCCAAGTTGGATACAGAATGTATATATGTTGGCGTTACAGTCCATGAAGGACCTAAGCCGAGCTTCTCTCAATCACCCATGTTGTGTATGATTTCATTTTCCCATAGGTACTGAAAATGATTTGTTTGATGAAATATCATACATCAAGAACCAGCTACGCAACTGCTAATAAATTACAAAACTGGAATGATGAAAAAATATCAGCTGATACAAAATGGGTGGACCTACAGTTTTATTGCCGGTTCCGAACGGCGAATTTCGAGAAGCTTTTCATGACAATTTTACTACAGGAGTGCTTGTCCTAACCCCACCGAGGAGAAACACCGTGAGAAACAAGTTCGATGGCATGGCTGTGTTGGGTTTCGATCCGGTATCATCGACGTCAGAGGCCATCACACTACCCACTGCGCCACGGTGCTCTCTATTAACATTAATAGTAATAATTAAATATGGAATTAAATGTATGTTTTCATTTTTCCCACGGGGAAACTAGTCGTGTGGGCCTTGCGGGTCGTACCTAGACCATCTTTTTTTATATGAAGTTTGACTGGTAATGTTGACTAAACTAAATCACAAAGTATTTTGAATCTTCAAAATGGAAAATATGTCCCGAAAAGTATCTATACTTATAATAAAACTAAAGGGTTTCCTTTCGTCCCAATGGCGTGAAAACCGCTGGTCAGATTTTAATGATTTTTTTTTAAATGTTGCTTAAGACTATGGGAAGGACATGGGCTATGTTATTTTTGGCCAGGTTCATTTTTGGGAGCATTTTAACCAAAAGTTTTATATTTTGATTAATATTTTGAATTTAGCCTGCTTTAACTAGTTCTAGTTTAATAGTTCTTGATCAACACCTTCCTTAACATTTTAAGCCATCCATCAGCTTTCTGCCTCATCTAGAAGCTGAGTTACAAACCGAAATCCGGTAAATTTTTCTCATAAAATCGAAAACGTTTGTTCTTGGTCGTTCTTCTGTTTGACCGAACAATACATTGAAATAGTACGCCTGCCTTATGAATTCACACATCATAAGGCGGAGGGAGGTGTTGAAATGACGTTTCTCATTGTTGGTTTCGGATCGGAGCGAAAGGAAACAATACCCATGCGTATACGAATTTGAGGTTGATAGCACCAGTGGTGATGTAAATATGTATACGTAAATGTTTCTCCACATTTTCAAAAGAAGCACTCCATTTATAGTAGTTTATATTTATATTTATATTTATTTATTTACATCAATCAGAGTTCTTCTCTTATAGACTAAATAACAATATTTCATAGTTTTAATAAAATAACAGTAAGGATATATTAACTACTTAAGTTTAATAAATACATTACAATACGTCTTTTAAATATTTCTCTAGTACAATTATCAAAAAAGTCCAAAACATTGCAAGCTAAGCCAACTTAGCGAATACATCGCGTTAATGGCTCATTATTGCCATAGTTTGTACGATGAAAATCGATTTTAAATAGTAAACGATTTCGAGTGTGGGCTGGTTGGACATATAACTTCATCATACTTAAAAGATAAGAGCAATCAACGTGGGAAGCTAAGATATCACGAATGAACATGAGTGAAAAATATCTACGACGCTGATGAAGAGGAATAAGATTAAACAAAAGGCATCTTGTTCTATAGGATGGGGTATCAATGTTCCATTTTAGTTTAAAAAATAAGTATCTGGTAAACTTACGTTGAATTTTTTCAATCCTTTCCACTGCATTATTGTAGAAAGGGTTCCAGACAATACAACAATATTCGAGTGACGATCTAACTAACGCGTAGAACAAACTTTTTAAAGCCAATGTATCAGTGAAATCTTTGGTATTTCGTTTAATAAAGCCTAGCATTAGATTAGCCTTAGTCGTAACATAATCTACGTGAAACGTGAATTTTAATTTAGAATCTAGTATTACTCCCAGATCTTTTATTTGTGCAACCCTTATTAGTTGAACATCGTTCAGGTCGTGACTAAATTGTATCGGATTGTTTGCTCGAAAACATGAAAATACAAAACATTTAGAAACATTTAGCTGTAGGGAATGGTGTTGAAACTTCATACTTTTATCTATTATGAAATTCGCTATTAGGCGAATTCATTGTAATGACAATGATAAAATGCAATAAATCAATAAAATTTATTGTACACAATTTCATGAATTTAGACAAATACTTTAATGTTTCTTTAGCCGCGTTAATATTACATACATATGTATGGATTTTTATGAATGGGGAAGAATTTTAAGAACGAAGCAAGGCGAGCACGGGTCCAGCTAGTCTTAAATAAAATACAAAATGCTTTTTTTGGAAAGGTATTTAAACGCATTTTAAACACAAGTATTTCAAATACATAAGTCGCTTCTCTGCTCGGGAATTTTCCACAGTGGGAAATAAGGCCACTAAGTTTAGGGACTCCGATCAGCGTTGGTGGACGAAGGTGTCGACTGCGAGAATAATGTTCGGAGTGGAAAAGCCGCCGACATCAAGTGCGCCAGCATGCGATATGCAGTCTTGCTCCGTATTTCTGAAGAACACGATAGTTCCATAACCACATTGGCAAGTATGAGTGGCTTATTCCCGGGTGGATGCTACATTTGCGACCAGCAGGAGCACACTGCGAAAAACTGTCGTCTGCAAATATAGTGTTCGAGGTATAGTTTGCCAAAAAGAGACCAGGAGAGATAGCGCGCGAACATCGAGGTGCAAGAGGTGCACCTAATACTCCGTTAAACTAGAACGAGTCAGTACAAAAGGGCATGCGCTGGCTCCCACATTGGAGTGCCCCAGCATCCTCGTATTCCGGATCTGTAGGGGTGTAACCAGCTTAGTCATCGATGGAACGATCGACGGACGACGGTATCTACGGATTTTGGACAAGGGCGCAACTCATTCAGTCATTCGACATCAGTTTCGACGACAGTTTCTGACATCGAACCATTTTCCGAGGTAAGGATCCGTACAGTAACTGGTGAGAAGGCGAAAGTTAAGGGTAAGGTCTGGAAAAGAATAACGATTGGTACCGTCGAGTTCCTGCATGATTTCGTCGTTGCGAACATTACTGACAACATCATTATTGGCGTGGACTTCATGATTAGGCATGGTTTCACACTGGAAACCATTCATTCACCTGAAGGAATTGCTCTGCAGTGCGCAGATTCTTGCATATCCTGTCCCGGGAGAAAAGTCTATTTTGGATACCGATGCAAGTAGACATGGAATCGGAGGAGTACCCTCTCAAAGAACTTGTCATCGCTTACTACAGTAGGATCCTATCGAAGCTGGAGAGAAACTACTGTGTAACTAGGAGGGAGCTTTTTGCCGTTGTTGACAGTGTCAAGCATTAGAGCAAATATCACTATGGCCAAGCTTTTCATCTAAGGACAGAACACGCAGCGTTGTGGTGGCTGCTGCAGTTCAAAAACCCGGAAGGCCAACTTGCTAGATGGATAGAGGGAATCCAGAGTTATGACTTCAGTATCGAACGCCGGAAGGGAAACAGTCCTGGAAACGCCGATGCCTTATCGAGGTGACCTTGCGACATTGAATGCAAACATTGTTCACGTGCGGAAGCCAAGGAACAGGTCAACAACATGCGTCGTTTCCGTGTGCTACCAGAAGATTCCTGGACTTTCGAGAAAGTCGAAGAAAGCAACGGAAGAAAGCTGCTGACTCGGCAGTCATCCTTGATCACCAAGAATGAGGTTTTCGACCAAGTTGGCAGCAAATATCCAGTGAAAGTCCAATCGTAGAACCTACTGGGCTCTACGGCGAGTTTGAAGCTGAAGTACGGTTCGCTCTACCGCAGTTGGGAACTGCGAACGGGAACATTGTACACGATCTGCTGGTATTTCCAAATGCACAAATCGACGAGGTCATCCGAGAATACCACAAGGGACCAAGCGGAGTTCATCTTGGTGTTAACAAGACTGTAGAAAAGATTAAGAGACATTTCTACTGGGTAGGATGCCACAAATTTCATTCGCAGGTGTGAACAGTGTGCGAAGGCAAAGGGACGACTTAGGAAATCTCGAGGAAATACGCTGCAGTACAATGTTGGAATACTGATTAAACGTATCGCCATGGACAAAGGAGGCCCATTCCCAGCGAGCAACGCTGGGAACAAATACGCGCTGATGGTGGCCTGTAGTGTTTTGCATACCGAACCAATATGCCTAAACCGTTTCGGATGCATTCGTGAATAACTAGATTGTGCGTTACGGAGTACCGGTGGGACTGCAATCAAACCTAGGAAGGAACTTCGAGTCGTCGGTGTTCAAAGAACCCCTCGACCTGCTACGTATCAGGAAGACACGAACAACACCGTTACACCCCCAATGGCATGGTCGATAGGTGCAACAGGACGATGGAGGAATACTTGAGAAAAGCCATCTTTGGAGATCAGAAAGACTGGGATGAACATCTTCCCCTTTTCTTAATGGCCTAGCGATCGGCGCAGTACAATTCAACGACGATAACGCCAGCTGAAGCCATTTTTGGAACTGATCACCGACTTCCATCGAATCTGAAGTTCGGCGTGGCACTACCGACGAATAACGGCAGGCTGAACTTCGTATCCGAAAAAAGGAGCAGCTGAACTCTATCCATCAGTTCATCTAGGAGCTACTGAACTTGGTCAGCGACAAAATTAAGGCGAGATATGACTTAAGGGCGAAAACGACGGGGTAATGGACGGGCAAAGTATAAGATTGTTCACTTGGAGAGGTTAGCGCCCTACTGAGGAGATGGATCAAATCGCTTGTTAGAGGACGATCAAGTTTAGGAGGAGAGCAGAATGCTCTGGTGAAGCTGAAATGAAAATTATTGTAACTTTTAGCGGCATACTACTGAATGTCAAAGCATTCTGGAGACTTCTGAAGGGGAACATCTGACGGCGAACATTCGAGAAAGTGGATCTGGGGCTTTATAACTGCGAACGCTCGCCCTCGGAGGCATTCAGTTTTCAGAACTCAATAACGAGTGATTGATAGGCAAACCAGTGTAACAGTTATCAAGCCACCTAGTGAGTTATAGAGACAAAGTGTGTAATAAAGTGTGAAATGTGTAAAAGGTTGTAATAATAAATAAGGGTTAGGTACTCAGATAATTGGTCTGAGGCCAAATAATAAAAGTGCGTGTGTATTGTAAACAAACAAATAATTGTAGTTTATCGCAATCCAATGATCGAACCCTACTCTGAACTCGTAGTCATTTTCGTAACAATATGTTAAATTAAGATTTAACCTTAAAATACGGTAGTCAAAAATCTAAATTAGATATGCAGAAATTGTTTATCTTAGAATGCTCATAGCTCATGTTGTCCATGTCCGTAACTAGAGAAATATATTGAGACTTACTTCGTCGATATCGATATGAAATAACTTTTCCATCAAATCCGGTATGGTATGTATATACTATACCTCATTTTCAAAAGTGTTTACAAGTTTGCTTATTCGGACCACTAAAAGAGACATGACGTTGTAACGATATTGCAAATAATTCGTTTTCAAAAACGTTTACAAGTGCTTTAAACAGAGTGTAAGTAAATCTTGCATTGAACGCGACAAGGACTTTTTTCTTTTCTTCTGCAGTCTTGCCAACTCTTCTGACACTTTTTAACGGAAGGTTTCGTTACTTTTCCTCAATTATTCCAACATACACAGCTCATATCTTTTTTTCCAATTGTCCTCATAAATTCTCTTTCCCATATTTCACTGTTTCATTTTAACTTCTGTTTACCCACTCATACACTCACCCCATTTCTAAAACCATTTTATTTTAATATTTTTGCTCTTATTTTCTTAATTATCATGTTATTCAATTTTTTTATTTTTTGCTTCAAATGGGTGAGCCCCCATGTAGATATGTAAATCAGTCCTTAGCATTTGTACGACAGTTATAAGGTATACCGAATAAAAATGAGTTAATATGTGAATTGAAATGGACACATAAATCAGCTAATGACTTCGAAGAACGCTATCTCTAAGTACATAATACATATACATATATTGACGTAGCCAAGGTATTGGACACTGTGTGACGCATATAAACTAATAAATAATAATAAAAAATAACAGTTGTTTCTGACACCAAATATTTCGAAATGTCAATTGTTTAGAAGTTTGTAATAAAGCTACACCCACCTTTATAAATAAAGTGTAAAGTGTGTAAACGGTTGTAATAATAAAAGAGGTGCAGCGGCCGGATAATTGATATTGAATAAACAATCAAATAGTTTTAGTATATCGCAACCCAGTGATCGAATCCTATTCTAAACAATTGTTGTTCTGGGGTAAGGTGTCCCAGAGCGCCAACGGTCCAGGCTTAGGGTAAGGTGTCCCAGAGCGCCAACGTTCTAGATCGAGGTGTCCTAGAACCCAACTTCTGCCTAGGTTGAATCGAGCAGCAACAATTTTATTGTATTGTATGTTGGCGTTACAGTCCATGAAGGAACTGAGCCGAGCTTCTTTCAATCACACATGTTGTGTGTGATTTAATTTTCCCGTAGGTGAAAGGGACCTACAGTTTATGGCCGGTTCCGAACGGCGAATTTCGAGGAGCTTTTCATGACAATTTTACTGCAGGAGGTTTTGTCAGAACCCCGCTGAGGAGAAACACCGTGAAAACACGTTCGATGACATGGCTGTGTCGGGATTCGATCCCGTGTCATCGGCGTCAGAAGCCAACACACTACCCACTGCGCCACGGTGCTCTCAATATTAATAATATTACGATTACAGTAAATATAATATTGATGGATCAGATGCCAGGTGTACGGTATGGAAAAAAAAATGTACCGAACTAGTGGAAAAACACCTTAAGTTGACTTTCAAGCTTGGGCTTGGTTTTGTCCAAGTATGGAATTGTATGAGTGCCAAAGGTGTTGGCAGTTTGCACTTCTTTGATGGTATAATGGACCAAAAAGAATACATTCACCTTCTAAGAACGCATCTCCGACAGAGTGCAAATAAAATGGGTCTTTATAACGACTACATTTTAAGCCAGGACAATGATCCCAAGCATACAGCCTGGAACACTAAGATGTGGCTGCTTAACAACACCCCAAAGTGGAGTGAAACTCCACCACAATTCCCGGATATTAATGTCTGGAATATATTAGAGCAGGACATGCGACAGCACACTATCCGCAATAAATCTGATTTGAAAGCCGCTTTAATAGCAGAGTTGGACAAAATTACGCCTGCCATAATTGAACACCTAGTTAACTCCATTTCAACAAGAATTATACACATTATTAAAAATAAGGGTGGACAAACAAAATACTGGTGACAGAAAAATTGAGTTTTTTTTTTTAAATGAGCGAACACTTTTTGGACATTAAAGTTCATGAATACTTTTTAATTTATTTTGTAAAACTAAATGACATTTTATTTGTGTGAAATTAATAAACATACGTATAAGTCTGAGTATTGTAGCCCTACTAGTTTTTATTTTACAACATCTTTTCCCGTCGGGTAAATGGGTCAGCGAATAGGTTTTGGAGCCACTGTATTCCATCCTTAAAAAGGAAATATTACATGACATCGTCTTACTAAACTAAATATCTTAAATGATATATTTAAGGACGCCGTGGTGCAGTGGCTTGTGTGTTGGACTCTGACGAACGGTGAGCGAGTTCGGATTCCGATAACACCAACGGCATGGTGTTTTTTTTTTTTGCGGCGTCCCACTTCAGCGGGGTACTGGCAAAACCTCCCGTAGTGTACTTGCCCTGAAAAAGCTTCTCGACTCACGCCTTTCAGAATAGTCACTGAACTGTGGGCTCCTTTCACATGTGTGAAACGTAATAAATCACACACAACATGGGTGAATGAGAGAAATTTGGCTCTGTTCCTTCATGGGCTGTAACGCCACCAAGGAAGAGAGAAGAAGAAAGAAAATATTTCTATTACCTAAAACTATTACTAATATTTTCATACATAAGTTGCTACTTTGATATTGGGATATCAAATCTGACATTTTTATCGTCAAGTGGCACATTACATAATCAGAACGTTGTCATACGCGTGCTGTATGTGCTTGGAGTACTTGATACATCCATCTTGGTCAAAAAAATTAAACTAAATTATGAACATTTTTATTACCAACAACAGTAGATATCGATTGAATCGCTTCGAATTTTGGTAATGAAGTACCATCTCATTTCGCTGGAATGGTATGTATATACTATACCTCATTTTCAAAAGTGTTTACAAGTTTGCTTATTCGGACCACTAAAAGAGACATGACGTTGTAACGATATTGCAAATAATTCGTTTTCAAAAACGTTTACAAGTGCTTTAAACAGAGTGTAAGTAAATCTTGCATTGAACGCGACAAGGACTTTTTTCTTTTCTTCTGCAGTCTTGCCAACTCTTCTGACACTTTTTAACGGAAGGTTTCGTTACTTTTCCTCAATTATTCCAACATACACAGCTCATATCTTTTTTTCCAATTGTCCTCATAAATTCTCTTTCCCATATTTCACTGTTTCATTTTAACTTCTGTTTACCCACTCATACACTCACCCCATTTCTAAAACCATTTTATTTTAATATTTTTGCTCTTATTTTCTTAATTATCATGTTATTCAATTTTTTTATTTTTTGCTTCAAATGGGTGAGCCCCCATGTAGATATGTAAATCAGTCCTTAGCATTTGTACGACAGTTATAAGGTATACCGAATAAAAATGAGTTAATATGTGAATTGAAATGGACACATAAATCAGCTAATGACTTCGAAGAACGCTATCTCTAAGTACATAATACATATACATATATTGACGTAGCCAAGGTATTGGACACTGTGTGACGCATATAAACTAATAAATAATAATAAAAAATAACAGTTGTTTCTGACACCAAATATTTCGAAATGTCAATTGTTTAGAAGTTTGTAATAAAGCTACACCCACCTTTATAAATAAAGTGTAAAGTGTGTAAACGGTTGTAATAATAAAAGAGGTGCAGCGGCCGGATAATTGATATTGAATAAACAATCAAATAGTTTTAGTATATCGCAACCCAGTGATCGAATCCTATTCTAAACAATTGTTGTTCTGGGGTAAGGTGTCCCAGAGCGCCAACGGTCCAGGCTTAGGGTAAGGTGTCCCAGAGCGCCAACGTTCTAGATCGAGGTGTCCTAGAACCCAACTTCTGCCTAGGTTGAATCGAGCAGCAACAATTTTATTGTATTGTATGTTGGCGTTACAGTCCATGAAGGAACTGAGCCGAGCTTCTTTCAATCACACATGTTGTGTGTGATTTAATTTTCCCGTAGGTGAAAGGGACCTACAGTTTATGGCCGGTTCCGAACGGCGAATTTCGAGGAGCTTTTCATGACAATTTTACTGCAGGAGGTTTTGTCAGAACCCCGCTGAGGAGAAACACCGTGAAAACACGTTCGATGACATGGCTGTGTCGGGATTCGATCCCGTGTCATCGGCGTCAGAAGCCAACACACTACCCACTGCGCCACGGTGCTCTCAATATTAATAATATTACGATTACAGTAAATATAATATTGGTGGATCAGATGCCAGGTGTACGGTATGGAAAAAAAAATGTACCGAACTAGTGGAAAAACACCTTAAGTTGACTTTCAAGCTTGGGCTTGGTTTTGTCCAAGTATGGAATTGTATGAGTGCCAAAGGTGTTGGCAGTTTGCACTTCTTTGATGGTATAATGGACCAAAAAGAATACATTCACCTTCTAAGAACGCATCTCCGACAGAGTGCAAATAAAATGGGTCTTTATAACGACTACATTTTAAGCCAGGACAATGATCCCAAGCATACAGCCTGGAACACTAAGATGTGGCTGCTTAACAACACCCCAAAGTGGAGTGAAACTCCACCACAATTCCCGGATATTAATGTCTGGAATATATTAGAGCAGGACATGCGACAGCACACTATCCGCAATAAATCTGATTTGAAAGCCGCTTTAATAGCAGAGTTGGACAAAATTACGCCTGCCATAATTGAACACCTAGTTAACTCCATTTCAACAAGAATTATACACATTATTAAAAATAAGGGTGGACAAACAAAATACTGGTGACAGAAAAATTGAGTTTTTTTTTTTAAATGAGCGAACACTTTTTGGACATTAAAGTTCATGAATACTTTTTAATTTATTTTGTAAAACTAAATGACATTTTATTTGTGTGAAATTAATAAACATACGTATAAGTCTGAGTATTGTAGCCCTACTAGTTTTTATTTTACAACATCTTTTCCCGTCGGGTAAATGGGTCAGCGAATAGGTTTTGGAGCCACTGTATTCCATCCTTAAAAAGGAAATATTACATGACATCGTCTTACTAAACTAAATATCTTAAATGATATATTTAAGGACGCCGTGGTGCAGTGGCTTGTGTGTTGGACTCTGACGAACGGTGAGCGAGTTCGGATTCCGATAACACCAACGGCATGGTGTTTTTTTTTTTTGCGGCGTCCCACTTCAGCGGGGTACTGGCAAAACCTCCCGTAGTGTACTTGCCCTGAAAAAGCTTCTCGACTCACGCCTTTCAGAATAGTCACTGAACTGTGGGCTCCTTTCACATGTGTGAAACGTAATAAATCACACACAACATGGGTGAATGAGAGAAATTTGGCTCTGTTCCTTCATGGGCTGTAACGCCACCAAGGAAGAGAGAAGAAGAAAGAAAATATTTCTATTACCTAAAACTATTACTAATATTTTCATACATAAGTTGCTACTTTGATATTGGGATATCAAATCTGACATTTTTATCGTCAAGTGGCACATTACATAATCAGAACGTTGTCATACGCGTGCTATATGTGCTTGGAGTACTTGATACATCCATCTTGGTCAAAAAAATTAAACTAAATTATGAACATTTTAATTACCAACAACAGTAGATATCGATTGAATCGCTTCGAATTTTGGTAATGAAGTACCATCTCATTTCGCTGCATGCTTTTTTATGCCTTTATGCACTTAGCGTCCGCTTTTAACCGTCATCTAACAATGCTATATAATTTTAAAATCAAATAAAGATCCCTGGCTATAAGCAACTTAGAATGACGCCTTTCTTCCAATAGAAAGCCATTGAAATAAAATACTTTCCCTATAAAATAAATTTGTCTAAAAAAATGTGTGAACCTGTAAGTACTTTTGATCGGATAAAAGTATTTGGGGCGATTATTTAATTCAGAAAGACTGGTGTTTTATTTGTAGATATAATGATTCTTCTCGTTTTATTATTTATATTCGAATTTAGCACTAGTGGTCTACTAACATTTTATATTATTCGAACAATGTAAGTGTAATATCTTATATTAAGCTTTTTTATTACTCTATACGAAAATTACTTACGCCCATGCATACTTTGAAGCATTCCTTTTTCCAGTAAAGAGAGGAGAGAGTTCGGCTCTTAGTCGAATAAGTGTTTTTACTTTATCCGCATCCCCTTAAAAAAGAAGAAATAACATAAAATAATTACACAAAATAAAACAAAGTAAAGAATAAAAGTATATTTCAGTTCCCGCAGCTTATTAATTTAGCTAAGTACTCATATGAGAGCGCCGTGGCGCAATGGTTAGTGTATTGGACTCTGACGCACGATGAGCGGATCCCGATAACACCAATGAGGTGATAAATGCTCATCTGGGTTGGAATAACAAAAAAGAAATGATAAAACTACGTTTTTGGTTTGAGTATTTTCCAGACGCTGCACTGGGCTATTTTCACTGGTTTAAGGCAGTATACAGTGCAACAAAATCGTGTTCGTACCCTCGTTACATATCACTTTCATTATTCTACTCATATATCACAAAGCAATAAGAACTAAATAACAGTGGTCGATTAAAATAATTCTCATAGACATGAGTAGGTTTAGTATGTAGTTTTCAAATTATTCAACATAAGATCTGATAATCAACCTAAGATATTATAAAAAAGAAGTACACCAAAAGTAGCTTTAGTTCGTTCTGGTACAGCAACCATTTAGCTGTTATTTGACGTGAGATTCCGTTAACTAACACGAACAATTTTTAGGGTTCCGTAGCCAAATGGCAAAAAACGGAACCCTTATAGATTCGTCATGTCTGTCTATCCGTCCGTAAGTCACAGCCGCTTTTTTCCGAAACTATAAGAACTATACTGTTGAAACTTGGTATGTAGATGTATTCTATGAACCGCATTAAGATTTTCACACAAAATTAGTAAAAAAAACAATAAATTGTGGGGGTTCCCCATACTTAGAACTGAAACTCAAAAATTTTTTCATCAAACCCATACGTGTGGGGTATCTATGGATAGGTCTTCAAAAATGATAATTAGGTTTCTAATTTCATTTTTTTCTAAACTGAATGGTTTGCGCGATAAACACTTCCAAAGTGGTAAAATGTGTGCCCCCCCCCCCCCCCCCTGTAACTTCTAAAGTAAGAGAATGATAAAACTAAAAAAAAGTATATGATGTACATTACTATACAACCTTCCACCGAAAATCGATTTGAACGAGATCCAGTAAGAAGCTTTTTTTTAATACTTCATAAATCGTAAACCGCAATTTCTCTTTCATTCAATCAACTCAAATATAAAAAAATGTGCTCTAGGTGCAACCCGTAAGACCCACAAGACTTACTTCCCAGTGGGAAAAATGGAAACACCCATTTCATTTAATTTTTTTTTCCATTCTTAACCGCCGACGCAAAAAGAGGGGTGTTATAAGTTTGAGGTGTCTTTGTGTCTGTCTGTGGCATCGTAACTCCTGAACAAATTGACCGATTATAATACCTTTTTTGTTTTTCTTAGACGAATAATGGGTAATGTATCGGTTCTCGTCAGATCACCGCAATCAACCAGCATCGGGTGCGGTCAGTACTTAGATGGGGGACCGCTTGGGAACACCGCGTGTTGTTAATTTTTTTTGCCTACTTTTTAGTAATTTAATTTCTAACAAAAAACCGGCTGCACCGATTTTGCTGTAAGCTGATTCAGCACTAAGGTGCGTAATTACGCGTGGAATAAACCCAATCTTATGTCAATACCATTTTTGGTTCTCGAGATAATTCCGTTCGGAAAATTCCGAAACGCACATGCGCACATAGGTACATACACACACACACATAAATCTCCATAAAAACCTTGGATTTGGATTCTGGTGACCTTGAAACGTGGCGTTATGTCAAAATTTGGAATTCGCACAATCGGCCCCATTACAATAACTTCCAACTGGGAAGTTAAAAAAACATTTAATTTCATATACAACGAACTACAAGAACTTTTATATTATGTTACTTGCTGCTATAGAACCCTTCATGGGCGAGTCCGACTGGCACTTGGCCGCTTTTTACTCTATGAGAGAGAATATTTGTTTGCAGTGCCTTGCAATATTTTTATAGTTTCCTGTTCAATGTTTTTTCTTTAATGATGGCGCTAGGATATCAAGAAAGGGCAGCGAAACATCTAACGAGCTACGAAAAAAAAAATACAACAATAGTGGAAAATTCTACAACGAAATAGCAAATTTGTTGATCAGATCCGAATCAACAATTTGATCAATCATAAATCGTTTAAAACGAACATCAGATCGAAAATAAGCAGCATATAACCAACAAACATTTTTTTTAATGAACACGACAAAATATTTATTACTTACTTACTTATCAGGCCAGCGATCCATGGAGGATCTGAGCCTGAGCTATAGCTGCCTTTCATCCATGAAGGTTGGATGGACCAGTTATCAGGACCAATATGTCTTACATCCGCTATCAATTGGTCCTTATACCAGAGGTTCGGTCTTCCTCTTCTTCTCGAACCAGGAGGCTCGGAGTCGAAGACCCTCTTAGCTGGAGCGTTGGTGTCCATGCGCTCGATGTGGCTGAGCCAGTGTAGTCCACGGATCTTTACCTTCCGGACTACATCCACATCTTTGTACAGCTCGTAGAGTTCACGGTTGTGTCTTCTTCTCCATTCACCTTCCTCTCAGACCGGACCAAATATCCAGCACAGAATTTTTCTTTCGAAAGAACCCAACCGGGTTGGTGGTGAGCGACGGATTGTTTTTTGCTTGACAGCATGTAATTCGTTTATATATGTATATATTCATATTTATTCTCGTAATTTCTTACATTAGGAAGATTATGTAATCTTATAAATTAAATGTAAGCTTAAGAAGGAAACTACTTAGGTGGAGTGCAGATAGACAGTTAATTGACAAGCATTTGTACCATAAGTAAATAAACAAAAGTACTTAATTAATTAGGCAGTAAATTTAAAGAAAGAAAAGAAAAAAAAGTTAAAAAGTGGAAAGTTAACACTGTTCTCTGGTCATGTAAGCAAAAATGGAAGCTTTAAATCTGCTCGTACCAGTAATCTCTCTCAAGAGCGCTGGTAGAGAGTTCCAGAGCCTGGCAGATTAAACGAAAAATTGTCGTTCTGACTGGAGACAGGTGTATCTAGTCTGAATGATTCTTAGCGGTCTAGGAGACTGGAAAATTTTTATTTGTTCAAAAAGATATTCGGGTTGCCGAGTTATGATCAGATTGTTTAGAAAGCAGTGTTTTCGTTTTTAAAAGATTTGTTAGGGTACACCCGGCGATTAGTTTTGAGAATCTTGAAACATGGTCCCTTTCTCTTAGATTAAATACGTATCTGGCAATGTTATTATAAGTTACAGTCAGTTTTCTCATGCTCCTTTCATCAGGCTTGCAGAAGATTTCGCACCCATAAAGCAACACTGGTGGAAGTAGGGATTTAGCAAGCATTAATTTGATTTTCGTGGGTAAGATATTCAGAGTAGTCCAGAGAGTGCGTAGCTCGCCATAAACCTTAGCAATAGCTGTATTGGTGTGAGTATCCCAGGTGAGAGTACGATTAAAAACTATCCCGAGATTCCTGGCCGATGCAACCCACTCAATAGGTTTTTGGTTGAGGAGAACACGCGGAAGAAGTGAAAGATCAAATGCTTTGCGGTGAATAACAACAACTTTTGATTTGTCTGGATTAAGTCTCAAATCATGTTTTTTGGACCATTCGCAGATTGCAGATAGATCTTCGTTTAGTGCGGTAATTGCATTTTTAAGTTCTTTGAGAGGTCCACTCGGAAAAAGCTGAACATCATCCGCATACATGTGGATTTTACAATGCTTTACAATTCCAGGCAAGTCATTTATATATAAGGAAAATAACGTGGGCCCGAGGATTGATCCTTGTGGAACACCATTTAGCACATTCATGAAGCTGGACGAACAATCATCAGCAATAACGCGTTGTTGCCTTCCATTTAGATACGACAAAATTAGCTTTTGTTATGGTTGTGTTTAATAATTTATAAAGACCACAAACAGATTATTAAATATATACTTTATTATGGAATTCATGGTGTACAATGCACATGTTACGCGTGCGGAGATCGCTTGCAGACTGGCGTCCTTCTATGCCTAATGGTAGAAACACAATGTGGCGTGCGCGCGCGCGTGCTTTTGATCGGCTTTGTACCGATTTACGGGATAATGTGTCAGACGCACGCAACCACATTTCGCAATACACAATCTGGCTTCAAGTCAGCTGCGCGTAGAGAGCTTAGGAATATGACAATACTATGTTCTGTTTCCTCAAAATG
Source organism: Eumerus sabulonum (assembly GCA_951905685.1). NCBI lineage: Eukaryota > Metazoa > Arthropoda > Insecta > Diptera > Syrphidae > Eumerus > Eumerus sabulonum. The sequence goes on from OX645060.1 coordinate 93,028,212, forward strand.
TACTCATATGAATTTAGTGCAGAAAGAAGAGTAGATTTGTGTTCTGTTCTATTTATTTGAAACATAAATATAAGAAAATTTCATCTCAAATAAAGGTATATGCTTATAAAAAAATATGCGTTTAGTTCTGTAATACCCATCATCAATAGTTTGCATCCAAAAAATCCAATAATAAGCTACGAAAATGTATGCATGTTAAAAGCGAACAACTCGGAACACTACATGACAGAACACGTTACACTATTCTGCTACAATCGAACAACACAATGAAATACATCTGTCAAACGCACGCCTTGAGTAGAGAGTAGCTCTACTCCGGCGCTTTGCTCGACTTTACGATATTTACGATATGAGGTCGAGCGAAAGTTGAGGTAACATTATGTGTTGCTTCATAAGATATCGTTGTTCCTACTCATGCTGTCAAAAGCACGCGCGCGCGCACGCCACATTGTGTTTCTACTTTAACATCCTAAGCTAGACGATTACCACTCTTGATATACATACATATAAGGGTCTGATTACAACTATATGTAAGGGTCTGCTTACAACATCTTCCCTTTTCTAGTTCAAACTAGCAAGTCTTTATTACATAATATCTACAATACAAATATAATCTCCTTAATACTCCGGTTTGTTAATCACTCGACCCGATCTGGTCCTTAGGACAGGCCGATTATTTAGTTTCCCCTTCAAATCTGGGGGCACGGAAGTGCCCCTGCCAAGTCGAGCAAAAAAGCGGCACGGCCGTACCATCCTTTTCTCGTAACATAATATGCCATTTTCGACCCCCTATAACTTCGTTGTGGATAGAACTAGAAGTCTGAATTTTCAGTAACCAAGCAAGCATTGCATAGACACGGTATATTTCAAGTTTCATTCAATTTGAACCAGTAGTTTAAGAATTATAACTAGTCAAAGTTTCTTAATTTTGTCACTCACTGACTGACTCACTGACTGACTGACCGATCATCAAAAGTCTAAGGCACTTCTAGCAGACGTAGAAGCTTCAAATTTGGAACACAACTAGTGTTAAGTGTATAAACCAAGGAAAAACTAAAATATTTTGCAATTTCGGTTCAGTTTTCTAGATACACCAATTTTAAGTTTTCTAGATACACCAACTGCATAAGTAACCCAAAAACGTATATACATACATCAGTGAATGGACCTGTTTGCCTGGATACATATACATAAACAATGGAATAATAAGAGTAGGTAGGCTTACTGTATTCGGTATCGGCGAGTATATACATACATATGTCTGTATTTACGCATCAGAAAGATTTGGTTTTACTTCAAGCATATAACCCATCTATACGTGGTGTGATTTGTTCACTAATACACTTGCACGTGCATTGCATGAATTTGAACAGTGTATATCTGGCATGGGCATTGGTATCAGCGAAATTGTGCCTACGCTGAAGAAATACATATGTGTGTACATACATAACTGTATGAGGGATACATAGGACGGGTGAGAAATGGGAGATTAGACAAATTTAAAGCAGAAGGTTAACTTTATCACCCAAAATAAATAAATATAAATATAATAAAAAGTAAAAGAAATAATAAAAAGTTTCTTTGGTTTCTTTATGTGTATGTAGTTTCTACCTTCTAGTAAAAAGAAAGTAACTCAGTTTTAAAGAAAAGATAAAAATAACGATCCTCGATATATTATACATACATATGTAAGTAAAGAAAGAAGTGAGAGCACCGTGGCGCAGTGGGTAGTGCGTTGGCCTATGACACCGATATGACACGGGATGGAAATCGCACTAAATAATCTAATTTAATATAATATGTATTACTTGTGAGATATATTGTGTTTTCATGCGATGGCCAGGTCAATCTATTTACTTAAAACATTAAAGATTTTGATATTGGTATGGTCACTATAAGATGTTGTTAGGTTAGCTAATTACGTAATCAATCAAGGCAGAAGGTCCCTTAAGTAGGGACTGAATAAATTAACTGACTTGGCAATACATTGATCTTACAACTTTTTACGGTAGAAGATCTGAGTTGCGAGACTGAATTGTCGTCTTTGCTGTTAAATCCGTTAAATTTTGTATATCAATAAATTTACTGTATGTACCTATCTACTATTTTTATATATTTTTTACCCAACAAATAAAAAATATCAGATGCTTCTCATTCTTTGTAACCTGGGTGGACATTTATTCATCGGTTACTTAAAGATGGAGATCAGTGGTTTATGGTCAGTTTCCATGACAAATTTTTGCCCAAATAAATATTGATTGAATTTCTGACAACCAAAAACGATAGCTAAAGTCTCTTTTTCAATTTGACTGTACAATTTTTCAGTCTCTGTTAAGGCACGCGATGCATATGCCACTGGTTTTTCATCTTGTATTAATACACATCCAAGTCCTTCGCTTGATGCGTCTACACTTAAAGCTACATTTTTATTTACATCAAAATATGTTAATACAGGAGGATTACATAAAGCCTCTTTAAGTACCTTAAATGACTTTTCTTGCACAGTGCCCCATACAAATGGTACGAGTTTCTTTGTCAATTGTCTTAAACTACTTGTTAATTGTGCAGCATTTGGTATAAATTTTGATACATAATTTACAGTTCCTAAAAATGTCAACAATTCTTTTTTATTCTTTTCAATCGACTCAACCTTTTCTGTATCAACTTCAATTCCATCCCCTGATAGGATGTGACCCAAATATTTAACTTTAGTGGCCATTACCACACTTTTTTCGGTATTAAACTTTATGCCATATGCTCTCGCTCTTTTGAAAACTCTATCCATAATCTCTATTAATTTTTCTTTAGTTTCAGCCCAAATCAACATATCATCAGCATAAATACCAACATTTTCAATATCTTCAAAAATCTGATTAAAAACTCTATAAAATACTTCTGGGCTTGAGCATATGCCATAAGGTAGTCTATTAAAATAATATCTCCCAAATGGAGTATTAAACGTGGTATATTCTCTGCTATCTTCTGATAGTTCAATCTGCCAAAATGCTTTGTTTGCGTCAAGCTTCGTAAAATATTTTGCATTTTTTATCTTTATTGCTATTTCATCGATAGTAGGAAGCTGTATATGTTCTCTTTTAATACAAGAATTTAAATATTGTGGATCTAAACACACTCTTATTGATCCATCCGATTTACCAACAATTACCAAAGAATTTACAAAATCTATAGGTTTTTCAATTTTAGTTACAATACCAGCTGATTCCATCTTTTTCATTTCAAGTTTCAATTTATTTATCAATTTAAAAGGAACGTGCCTACAGGGCTCGACTTTACCAATGCTTCCTTCTTTCAACTCTATTTTATATTTGAAGTCTTTTATTTTACCGATACCATTGAAAACATCATTATATTTTTTAAAAATATCATTTTCTACTGTACCGACCGAAAAAATTTTCATCACTTCAACATCTTTATCTTCTTCTTTAGGTAATATTCTTTTTATCAAATTAAAATCAAGAGAACTTTTCAAACCAAAAATTGACACATTTTTGCCATCAAAAATCTCAAAATCTACTGATTTCACAATATTTCCAATTTTGCAATCCAAAGTTACTCTGGCAATGTTTTTATTTTTTCATGATTATAATCTCTTAAAACTACTTTAGATTCATAGTATTCTTTTATGTTTAATTTCTTACATACATCAATAGGTAGTATATTGTACTCTGCACCAGAGTCAATTTTAAAAGCAACCTTCTTCTTACATTCTAGTATATGTATATATTGTATCCATTCATCTTGCGCCTTAATCGAATTCACGCTAATCCAATTACAAAATAATTCTTTATATTCATTATTACATTTATCATCAAAGCTTACATCAACTACTTTTATCGAACATTTATTTTTACACATTTTAGCAAAATGTCCAATCTTACCACATTGCTTACATTCTTTCTTGAACGCTGCACAATTCTTGAAGCGATGTACATATCCGCAACGTTGACACGCGTTCTCATGTTGCTTTGAATCACTCGTCTCTCTTGTAGTTGATGATGTCATCTTTTTCTGTTGAGCTCCGCTCATGTTGTTACCTGCGCGACTGTTATTATAATTCCTGAAATTGCTGCTACTTTTCTTATTTATACTGGCAACGTCTCTTGTAGATTCTTTTGTCAATTCAAACTTTTGAACTTGCTGCTCTGGTGCCTGATGCAACACGATATATTTCAAAACTCTGTTTCCATCTTGTCCATCCTTCTGCCGTTAATTTTATCAAATTATCTGGGGGTGTTAATTCCGATAATGACGTTGACGTTGTCGTGATCGTCGTTGTAGTTGGCGTCATTTCAGCCGTTGTAGCCATCTTTCTTCTATTTTATTTTACACTAAATACGATAACACTACTTCGCACACATCGTCCACATATATTACAGCATTTATCTCAGCCGCAGCGCCATGTTATGGTTGTATTTAATAATTGAATAAGACCACAGACAGATTATTAAATATATACTTTATTATGGAATTCATGGTGTACAATGCACATGTTACGCGTGTGGAGATCGCTTGCAGACTGGCGTCCATAGATAAATTAACAAGATGGCAATCTCGATGGCTTTGACAGGCATTTTGACAACTAGCCCCTACAAACTCGTTTCGATTTGACGGCGTCTTGACTATGTCATTCTGCCTTGTTCCGACGTCTTGACTCTAAGTCAAAAGCGTCGTTTTTAAAGCGGCCTCTAGACGCTCAATATTATTGTGCGAAATATTGCACAATTTTATTGGCTTGCTGCCCCAGACGGTTCAATATTTTTCACAATAATTTAGTTGACCGGTCATATTTGTATTAAAAGTCAAAAGCGTTGTGATTTTCCGCAATATATCGCACAATCTTGCAGTATTATCTAAAGACGAACAATAATATTGTGCAATATCAAATATTGCACAATGTTATTAGGCGTCTAGGGGTCGCTTTAACTACAAATACAACAAACAACCCTTGCGGGGATCACAGGGCAGACGTACGAAAGTTTTCCATCTTGTTAATTTATCTATGCTGGCGTCCTTCTATGCCTAACTTCCTAAACTAGACGATCACCACTCTTGATATACATACATATAAGGGCCTGATTACAACTATATGTAAGGGTCTGCTTACAACAGCTTTGTAGAAGGAGAAGAGAACCTAAAGTTATTCCGCAACTTATTGCACAAGATTGTATGGTTAACTGTGTCGAAGGCTTTTGAGAACTCGAGCAGAGTTAGAAGAGTAGTATTCTTTTGGTCCAAGTCTTGTCGGATTTCTTCAACTACTAGTAATAGCGCTGTATTACAGCTTCTCTTAGGTCGAAAGCCAGACTGATTGTTGCTGAGCAAGTTTTTTCTGGTTAAATAGTTTCGCATTTGGTGCAAGGCCAACTTTTCAAAGACCTTGGATGTGATCTGATGCTGGACTAAGGTGAATTGAATGCGTTCTTGAAGGAGCACCGGATGCAGTGATGAATTCAGCATTCAGCTTATTACCATCAAGGCCATCTGTGATTGGGGAATTTTTCTTGCATAAACCCAATGCTTCGAATCTGTTTCCAGAGACTCTTGCTTGAGGCAGACATGTCCAACTTACTGCCATAAAATTCGGTTTTGGCAGACTTTATTTTAGAGACGACTTTGTTGCGTAGGGAACAATAAGCAATGAGATATCCTTCTGGTCGATACTTTTTCCAATTTCGATATGCAGAATCTCGTTCGTGTATTAGTTAAAGAATATCACCTTCTTTTAGTTCTTAAGGGAATATGCTTATCGTATAGTAGATATACTTGTTGTTGAAAGAAGGCTATTTGTTCGTCGACAGACTGCATTAAAAAGATTTGATCCCAAGAGATAAGGTTAACATCCGATACTAAATCTTCATAACACAGGTTTTTAAAGTCCCTGTATTGGTAGCTGTCGTTGCCACAAGCATTATTAGATTTAAAAGTAAGATATACTAGGTCATGCATGGAAAAGCCAACTGCAGACAACTGATCATAAAATAACATTTTTGACCTATCCCCAATAAAAACGATATCCAAGAGTGTGGAAGAATCACCAGAGAAATGAGTAGGAGTAGTAGTGTAAGCCGCATACAAATTAAAGGAACTCATGGTTTCCAATAGGGGACCTGATTCAGATTTGTCTAGGAGATTACAATTAAGGTCACCACAGAGTACAATGTTATAAGAGATGCAAGTAAGCTCCTCTAAGTAATCAATTAGAGGTAGGAGGCTTGTGCGTTTATTAGGTCTGTAGACTGCACCAATAGTGAGCTTTTCCCCCTTGGACGTAATATCGATAAAAGGTATTTCAATGGGACATACTTGGTTTGATTGATGAACAGCCTAGCATTTCAGAGATTGACGAACAAAAATAGCTACACCACCCCCTGTACGGGCTTTCCGATCAGTGCGATATAGCCTATAACCTTGAAGACCACAGTATGAATCACTTATTTCAGGCAGGAACCATGTTTCAGAAACACAGATTACATCAATTTGAGAATTTACGAAGGTGAACCGAAATTCATCAAGTTTTGGTTCTAGACTTTGCGCGTTGATGTGACAAATATGAATACCCTTACTCTGCGATCTAAATACTGTGGTCATGTTGTGAAGACTCCCATTGGTAGCTCCGGCAATGGACCCTCTACCAGCGGTAATACTATCCGGTGTCATAGTTGTTGAAAGATAAACAAAATTGTGAAGAGAGAGTACAGATACGAGCGATAAACAAGCATTTAAGACTTACCAAGGCCATGAGAGATACTAAATTTTAATTAAAATAAGAATGAAAAATTATTAAATTTAAACTACAAAAAGGTAATACAGAAAGTATTAAAAACGTAATAATAAGGCAATAGGCAACTCTGGGCACTACTTATCGGAAGAAAAGGATGATGGTAACACTGGAGCTGCGTCATTGGTATTTCCGCTTGTACTTTGTAGCCATGTGCAGAAGAGAACGATTCTTTCTTGTCAGACTTTCATTAAGGTAACATCTGTTATTTGAATTGATACCGACGTCAGACATTATTTGGTCGAGATCTTCGTTTGGTACGAAAAATGCCTCTGATCGGTGGGGGTCTGCATCCAATAGAGAAACACAGCTGATTTTAGATGTGTGTCACATTTTCCTCACGACGCACAGGGATCCCAAATAGAACGGCGTCCGTGGAAACCTCCTTACGCTCGAAGTCATCGACTTGTCTCTGTAGTTGAAGTATGTCATCTCTGAGAGAAGTTTCTATAACCCTATCGGCTTCTAACTTCTCAACGCGCGTAACAACGTTTGAGATGACCAACATTTTTTAACTTCTCCGACCTGCTTGAGAAACTCGCGACGAAGGTTATCTACTTCTGTTTTGATGGTGTCTATCAGAAGTTCACTTAGTTTGTCCATTCGCTCTTCAAGTTTTTGCAGAGAGAAGGCGGAGATACCGAGGTTGGCGATTGATGGAGAGTGACTCTGCGACGGGGTAGAGGGTAGAGGTTTGGGGACAGAGGCTTTCGATCGTGCAGTCATGTTAGTTAATTTATAAATTAAAAACTGAAGAAAGTATTGCAAGATATTGCGTAAACTGCACGAAATTTGAAAAGGAATGATTTAGTAGTTAAGTCTTTAGTTGATAGAATTTTTTTTTAATTGACCGATAAGGAGAACTCGCGGTAAAAAGATGCAAACGTCGGAGCACTCGAAACAAAGACGTCTTTTCACTACCGTACATTTGACACTCGTTTCGTTTTGTCCTCATTGACCTTAAGACCAACTCGTTTCACCTGTTGTTCAACCGCCGTGAATGCTTCCACAATGCCACGGCGAGAGCACGCGATGATGTCGACATCATCCGCATATCCTAGCAGCTAGATAGAAGATAGTGCCTTTCCTATTGACGCCTGCCCGTCGCACTATCTGCTCCAGCACCAGGTTGAAGAAGCCACATGACAGCGCATCTCCTTGCCGATATCCGGTGCATGTCTCAAACGGTTCCGAGGTCCTAGAACCGAGTTGCACGCTGCATCGCATATTTTTTTAGCGTGGCGTGACACAACTGGATCAGTTTTCCCGGGATCCCGAATTCGGTCATCGCACCAAACAGTCCTTCACGATGAATGCTGTCGTATGCGGCTTTGAAATCGATGAAAAGATAGTGAGTATCGATTCGAAACTCGTTGGTCTTTTCCAGGGTTTGTCGATGTGTGAAAATTTGGTCTATAGTCGATTTGCCGGGCAGGAAGCCACACTGGTAGCTGCCGATTAGTGCGGTGCAAAATGGCTTTAGACGTTCACATAATACGCTGGACAGGATTTTGTATGCGACATTGACCAGGGATTTACCTCTATAGTACTTGCAAGAGGTAGGATCGCCTTTTTTGTGGATGGGGCAAATAGAGCTGGTATTCCAGTCGTCGGGCATGCTTTCATCTTCCCAAATTCTGCAGATGATCTGATGCATGCTCCCTACCAGAACATCGCCGCCAGCCTTGAAGACCTCTGATGGCAAGCCATCTGAGTCTGCGGCCTTGTTGTTCTTCAGCTTCTGAATAGCTGTGCCGACTTCTTCGATGCTGGGTGGGAGGACCACTTTAGCGGCTGGAGTTGGGATTTCCTCGGTCCCTATCACTCTCTCCTGGTCATGCTCGTTAAGCAGCTGCTGGAAATGCTGCTTAAATACATCCACTATTACCTCCGGGTCGGTGACAAGATTTCCCTCGCAGTTTCGAAGAGCCTGGGTGCCCTTTTTGAAGCCTCCTGCAAGGCCTTTGGCTTTCTTGTAAAAGGCTCGTGTTTTATGCTTATCCCTAGACTCCTCGATATCCTTGAGCTGGGAGGCTGCGAAGATTCTTTTTTTTTTTTCTGTCGCAGTAGTTTTTTCTCCTCCCTTCTTCTGGCTCGGTACTCCTCTTGCGCTGCCCTGGTTTTCTTCTGCAGCACCTTTTGGTACGCCTCGCCGGTTGCTGCCTTTTTCTGCTCACACTCGCCATCATACCACGGGTTTCTTGTCGAAGGTGGTAGGTGTCCTAAGGTGGTTTCGGATACTTTCTGAATGGCTAAACGGCAATGCAGCCACATATTATTGGCATTTGTGTTCGACGTAGGCATACCGTAGACTCTTTCGCTCAGCTGCTCCCTATGGACTCTGGTAACCTCCGGTGTGGTCAGGCGCCCAATGTCGAACCTCCTCCTGGCGGACTGGTGCAGCTCTCTGACATTGAACAGTCGAGCTCTGAATCTTGCTGCTACGAGGAAGTGGTCAGAGTCGACATTTGCCCCTCTGAATGTCGCACATCCAGGATGTCTGACGAGTACCTTGCGTCAATGAGCAAATGGTCGATTTGGTTGGCGGTTCGACCATCCGAAAATCACCAGGTTGCTGTGTGGATTCGCTTACGGGGGAATCTTGTGCTACTTATCACCGCATTACGAGCTGTCGCAAAGTCCGTGAGTCGGAAGCCGTTATCTGTTGTTGTATCGTGGAGGCTGTGCTTTCCGATCACTCCTTCAAGGGTGTTCTCCTTACCGATTTTGGCGTTGAAGTCCCCGAGCACAATTTTAACATCGTACTCTGGACAAGCTCCGTAGGCGTTGTCCAGGAGGTCATAGAAGTCCTCCTTGATAGGGTCTTCAGCCTCGTCAGTAGGGGCGTGTGCACATAAAAGGCTGATTTTATAAAATCAGCCTCTGATGCGGATCACAACCAGGCGATCCCTTATAGGTTTAAAGTCGATGACCTTTGACCTTAACCGCTTTCCCACGACAAATGCGCATCCCAGTAAGTGCAATCTTTTGTGACAGCTGTAAAAAACATCGCAATTTTGCTTCGTCATCATACCGATTCCTATCCAGTGTATTTCCTGGACCGCAGTAATATCCGCCTTGTACTGCGTGAGGATTCTTTCTAGTTTATGAGCAGCTCCGGGAGTGTACAGGGTTCTGCCATTCCAGGAGCATACTCGCAAACCGTGTTCCTTTTTCGTACGTTGTCGTCGTCGGGTATCCGTCCGTGTATCCGAGGCAACTTGCTCATTAATAACTTTTATGTTTTTTACGTGGGCGGACTGTCAGCCCGCCGCAGAACCGCCATTCTGGTCGGGATTTTGTCGCTGCATACGTTTATTTATCTCCCAACGGTTGTTGACGAGGCTATCCACAGGGCGCCACGAGGAGGCCGCTAGTCAACTTGACCCGGACATTTAAACAGGGATCGTTGCTAGCATCTCGCCAGGTTGAGAGCGATCAACAACTTTACCCTTTATGTCCGAGCCCATGCGATATTTATTACTCGTTAAATACAAAAAAAAAAAAAAAACGCTTAAAAATGCACCATGTCTTGCGGAAAACCTGCATTGTAAATTGAATACAGAAATTTCTACAAAAATCTTGCGACATTGCATCTCCAGCATGGAACAAAGAGGGACTTGCACGCAAAAAGCCATTTATCAACTTGATCAATAGAAATAAGAGAATAGATTCACAAAACAGTAATAGTACGACTGGAAAGCAGTCATTTGTGCGGATGAGTCTAGGTTCAATGTCCATGGCCGGCAAATGATTTGGGGAAAACCAAATACGGAACTCTAACCATTAAATAACGTTCCGACAGTAAAACATGGTGGAGGTTCGGTTTTGGCGTTAAGATGTGTTTCTGCCGCAATTGTGGAATAATTGTACATTATCGATGGAATAATGAATCACAGATACTATATCGATACTCAAATAGAAAATATTGCGGTTAATACTAACCAATTGTATCTAAAAAACGACTTCTGTGTTCTTTAACTTTTGCTTTAAGTTTTTTAACTCGTTCTTATGGTTACATTCTTTTAACTACCTTATACTACACAAAATACTTAAAACTAGCCGACATAGCTCAAACACTTAAAAATATCTTACTGATTTCATGTGAGCACTGTAAGATAAGCAATATCTCCATATCTAATATATGTACTTCGACTATATCATATTTTATTCTATAAATTGAGTTATTATGTTATATTACCAAGAAAATGTTTAGGATAAAAACTTAATGCCAGATCGTGATTTTTTGTTATACGTAAAACTTAAATTTAACTAAGAATAATAAAATCTCTTTTAACCTATCTTATCTAATGTAAACATATTATGATTGTATACCTTATGTATAACATATATGCATGTACACATTTTTTAAAAAAATGCTTTTTTTATAAAATGCTCTACACTACCTTCGCCTACCCTAGCCTACCCTACCCATACATATAATTCCGCCATTGCTCTTCGGCTGGCTGTGCCTTGAAGAGACTCTCTGAACTTATACAACTGATGGAGTCCATTCCAGTCACCAAAAATGTTGATCCTGTAAGACAGCTTCTTTCCAATTCCGGCGTGAAACCTTTCTGCTGAACCTGAGGCGCTCGGGCTCACAGAGCACGACTTCGGGTTCGTAAAGGAGTCGCCGTTCCACGCAATAACGGGCCACATGGAAGACTAGCAGTAATGCCAATACATCATGTATTAGCCCACCATGATATAAATAGAGGATTGCTTCTGGGGTACAAAACTGTTCAGCGCATTCACTCTTGATACACATTGCTGGGATACAAAGCCCCAGTAAGTAGTCAAGTAGTAAGTCTTTATCCTTGCAACATGACCTCGAAACAGCCTTATCAAAAAGTTATCTATCCATGAAATATTTCCCTATTGTATACGACCTCGACAAGACATCCATAGGCAATCGCGGACCTGATTAAGGCCTGCATCGTGAAATCAAGCTGGCTGCTGTAAAACCGGCATTTTATTGGAGCGAAAGCGCCACGGGCACTTTCAAGAGCAACATCTTGAGATTTATTAATATATTTAGAACAATATGGTCCCTGATTTCTGGATTGATTGACCAACTTCCAGTCATCATATAACTGCTGACTTTTATGGATACGATAACCGAATTGGTTATCTTCTTCTTCTTAATGGGCGCTACCGATCGCGGTGAACCTGGCCCTCAACCAACATGCCCTTCCAACTAGCACCATCTTTTGCTAGCCTTTTCGGCCGTCTTCTGCTTCTTCGTCCCTCGGGGTTGGATTCAACGACTCTCCGGGCTGGAGCTGTGGTGTCCATTCGCTCTACATGACTCATGTCGCTGTACAGCCCGTAAAGTTCGTGGTTGAATCTTTTCCTCCATCCCCCGTCTGCATTTACAGGCCCGAAAATCACGCCCAAAATCTTTCTCTCGAACCGACCAAGGGCCTCCTCATCCGCTTTTGATAGTGTCCATGCTTCTGCATCATACAACAAGACCGGGATGATAAGGGTCTTATATAGAGTCAACTTTGTCGTTCGGGAGAGGGCTCTATTACTCAGTTGCCTCCTGAGCCCAAAGAAACAGCGATTGCCAAGAGTGGTTCTGCGTTTGATTTCGGAACTGATGTCGGTGTTCCAGGTCACTGCAGAGCCAAGATAGACGAAGTCCTTAACTACCTCGAACTCATATCTGCCAATACAAACGTTCTGGCCAAGAAGTCGGTGGTGAGCGTCTTTTTTGATGACGGCATATTTTTAGTTTTGCCCTCGTTTACCGCCAATCCAATTTTCGCCGCCTCCATCTCAATACTCGCAAACGCCTCATTCACATCTCGCTGTGATCTACCTATTATGTCAATATCGTCAGCGTATGCAAGGAGTTGCGAGGATTTGAAATAGATTGTGCCTCTTGTATTGGCCAGTGATTTTTACACAATCAGTTCCAATACGATGTTGAAGAAATCCCACGACAGCGCGTCGCCCTGCCTAAATTCTTTTCTGACATCAAAACTATCGGTAAGGTGTTCACGGATTTGTATGGAGCAGCGAACCATCTCCAAAAGTCATCCTGCATAGTCTGACGAGTTTAGCAGGTATGTCAAAGGTAGACATAGCGTTGCATAGTTCGTCTCTAATTACGCTGTCGTATGAGGCTTTGAAGTCGACAAATAGGTGGTGAGTGTCGACTTGAAATACATTTGATTTTTCCATGATCTGCCTTAGTGTGAATATTTGGTCGATGGTGGACTTCCCTGGCCTGAATCCGCACTGTTAAGGACCTATCAGTCTATTTACAAAAGACTTCAGGCATTCGCAAAAAACGGCAGAGAGGATTTCGTAGGCGATGTTAATTAGACTTATTCCACTGTAGGGGTCTCCTTTCTTGTGGATCGGGCACACGATGCAGAGACTCCATTCCTCGGGAATGCTTTTCTCTGACCATATCTTACAGATGAGCTGGTGCATGCTCCTAACCAGGTTAACCCCAGCCGCCTGTCCGTCTGCGCCAGCAGCATTATTCGACTGGAGTTTCGATATGGCAATCCTAACTTCGTCGAGGTCAAGGGGACAGAATTCTCTGCTGTCTTCGTCGATTAGAAATGGATCATTCTGCCTGACAGCGGTACATTGAGTAACATCGCCGTTATACAGTCTGCAGAAGTGGTTTTTCCATATTCTCAGCATCGACTACGATTCTACTACTAGGTGTCCGTTCTCATCCCTGCAGGCTTCCGTTCTGACTTTTTAACCATGGCATGTTCGCTTTATCTGTTGACAAAACCTTCGAACGTCACGCCTGCAGTAACACCTCTCCAAATCCTCAATCACGCGGTTCTCGTGCTCTTTCTTCTAAGAAGCTTATGCCCCTCCCTTCTTTTAAGCTAGTAGAGCCCACGAGCTGCTCTTGTTCTTTTATGCAGCGAGGCCTTATATGCATCCTGCTTCGCTGTGTGAATCCTCCTGCACTTGCCATCGAACCAGGTGTTTCTTCGTGGTGGAGCTTTGAAACCCAAAACTTCGGATGCAGAGCTTTTCAGGGCTTTTTTTGCAAAGGCTCCACTGCTGTTCTATTGATAGCGTGGAGGATTGAGGTGTATTGGAGAGCTTAAGGGAGACGCGATCGGCAAAAGCACGAGGGGTTTCTGGCGATAGTAGCTTTCCGACGTCATAACTTTTTATTCTTACCCTACTCCGCGGCGTTCATGATATCCGTAAGCGCATCTTGGCTACTACAAGATAGTGGTCCGAGTCGATGTTAGTCCCTCGGAAAGTTCGAACATCATGAATAGTGGAGGAGTGTCTGAAAAGACCGCCAGGTGCCTTTGTGTATATCGAGGTGCGGGAAGCGGGTACTAGCTAGAAGGAGATTTCGCCCCGTAGCAAGATCAATTAGCCTGTGTCCGTTATCGGAGGTGGTGTCGTGTAGGCTATGTTTGACGATGACTCGTTCAAAGATGCTTTCCTTACCCAGCTTAACATTGCCTCCTAATACAATTTCGATGTCATAGCTGGGACATTGGGCATACGTTCTGTCTAGGAGATCGTAGAACTCATCTTTGGCGGGGTCATCCTTGTCTTCCGTGGGGGCGTGGATGCAGATCAGGCTGATGTTAAAAAATGTAGCTTTGAAACAGATTGTTATGAGGAGTTCGCTCACATGCCGAAAGCTTACGACTTTTTGTCTTAGTCCCCCTCGAACAACAAATCCGCATCCGAACAATCGTTGCCCTCCTTCCCTATAGCAGTCGCCGTAGTAAATATCGCAGTTTTTCATCCGCTTTATACCCGGTCCATTCCATCGCATTTTCTGGATGGCGTTTATGTCCTCTTTATAGCAGTCTAGGGCATCCGCAAGTTGTTCCGCTGCACGTGGCCTGTTTAGGGACCTAACATTCCACGTACAAAGCCGAAGATCATTGTCCTTTTTTCGTTTTTTGCAAGGGCCGTCAACATAAATCCGGTCCGTTGTATCCGAGGCTTGTGGTTGTTGCGGAGTTGATTATCTAGAATGATGTTTTTGCTCTCAACCCTTTAGGACAGAGCACTGTGGATCTGCTCGAAACTTTGCTGATAATCGGAAGGAGACTTATCGACCGGAGATTTGCCGGGGTAGAGAAGTATTTTCCCCACTTAGGGGTTGGTTGTACCACCATAGTGTTTCAATGCACCGGATAGTATGCATTATTCGTCGCACATTATTGGATATTCATAGCACAACATTGTGTGTCGTAAAGTCGTTATTGGGGCTGATGAAGCCATGACTCTCGAAAGGCCAATATACTATATCGTTTCGAGGGTAGAAGCCGTGAAGCAGGACTCTTTTCTCCAGGTTGTCGTTGGGACGAACACTATCATTCCCCTCGTATACTTTCTGAAAGACAGCTCACATTGTGGTCACTTTCCCCTGAGGATCCTTAATCCCAAAGAAGTCGTCGTCTGAGGCAGCGCTCTCGGTCGATGTTGACCGTGGTAGTAGATGTTCGTTGCTTGACGCTCTCGAAAGTTTCACATCTTAAATTTCATTCTGATTTCTTCTCAATGTTTTGTTTATTTGCGGGCACATGGTGAATTGAGTTTTTCCAATGCAGGCTTCCAGATATTCTGTAATTTTCTTTATTCAATTGTTAGAGATTCTTAATCAGTGACTTCGGTGCTCTGACTTCAGGAGTCTATTTTTTGTCTGTAAAGTGCGTCTATTTTCACGTTTCAGTACAGTTAGCGGTAGGGGCACGTTTGAACATACTCTGCCATTTCTGCAAACTCGTCCGATATTTGTATTACGTATTCGACTGCCCGTAAACATTTCGTCGACCATTCGTTCGGGTCAGCCAATTTCAGTCGCGGGTCAAGCAGCATACGATTCAAGTAGGAGCTGCTTCTAGGTTACGACGCACTATCCGTCGCGAGTGGCTTGATTTTCTACTGGCTTAGTAGGCCACCAATAATATTGGGTACATTATTGCCCAACCACTATGTTTAGCATTAGATCTACGGCCAAAACATAAAAGTCTTCTTCCGCGTCTAAGAAAGAAAAAATGTTTTAAGCTCCTCCATGAAAATATTTTGCTACAGGTGCAAGTTCCGGATCGCAGGGAGATATACACATAAATATTTAGAGCCTGCGCACTTCGCTGCTATATATGAATTTGTGTTTATTTTTTGAATGAAAGTTGCAGCACCTCCACCTTGGATGGCATTGGGTCGGTCCTTTCTTGGGTTTAGCTTAGTTTTGCTGGCTAGAATCATCAGGGCTTTCCTCTTGCACAGCCTAAAAGGGACGGTGCTTCGCTCGATCCTAATTAGTGAAATCGCATTCACAGCCAGAACCTTTAAGAAGCTTTCTACTGGCGTACCCGTTACGACAGTAGATGCTCTGTGATCTGCTGCTGGAGCTGGCCGATCAGACCTTGAATTGAATTTTTTGCCTACGGTGCCTTGGGAACAGGCATTGGGGCTTTGAAAAGAGCTTTAGGCATTTGTACTGCTTTTCCCTGATATGCTGCAATTTGGACGTAGGTGAATTGAGGTATAACGGGTGGAGTTTGAATACGTCCCGAGCGAGGTATTTTCTTTACGTTTTGCCGAGCTTCTTTAATTTGTCTAATATGTTAGAATCGTCCTGCCTGTGGTCCTTTGTGCATCAGGGTTTCATTTTGCAATTTGCGATGTGGCGTGCCGAACTTTTGGCAATGGATACAAAGAATAATATTTCCGCGGCTTCGTAAGTTTTCCCATCGCACGACCTGGGCGTCTATCAAGATGATTTTCTTTGGACTCTCGCGGCGGCTGTTAGGCAAAGTCCACTTCAGAACGCTCCATTGCTGTTGTTGTGGTTGTTCTTGCTGGGCTGCTCTCGAAGTTGATGTCTCCCCTCCCTTCCCTTCAACAGGCAGCTTCCCTGTCGAAATGGAGAAGGAGGGGCGCGTCACCAAGTTAGGAGTGGGCATTAACCGTCTCCTGCGCTTGATGACGGTGTTGGGTGTATCGAAATCGGATGTTTTAATTTAATCCAATTAACTTTGGAAGCAACACAAAGAAAAGAAAGTTCAAGACTTTTTTTCCAAATCAGAAATCAACCTCCCTATCTTTGTCCCCTCGACCGAGCACTTTACCGTCGTGCAAACTTCCGTTTCGTGAAACCCTCGCCAAACGGCCCACTTTGTACTTCTTACCAACTTTATACTTGTCCCGTAGCCGAAACGTCTGTGAGTTGAATAAGGTTGTCAGTGGCTGCTCTACTATTGTCCAAAAGCAATGATAACACTTCCACAATCTCCGATATAAATCCAATGGAAAATGTATGGACCAAGCTAGACAAAACAGTTATTATATAAAATACAAACAATCCGAAAGAAAAGCTGATCCAAGAGTGGGCGAACATTTCACCAGAAATCACTAGATCGCTTATTGAATCGGTGCAAAAGGGGACTTAAACATTTCATATCACATAGAGGATATGCTACTTAATGCTAATTGTTTACACTAATATTGTTGGGGAGACACAAGCCGACGCACGGTTAAGTTCGAATTTCGCTGTCGAAGTTCGAAAGCTCTGGTGAAGCGGAAATTGAAATGATCGAAACTTTCAACGGCGTAATGCCGAATATCAGAGCATTCTAGAGATTTCCGAAGGGGAACTTCCGACGGCGAACATTCGAGAAGGTGGACCGATAGCTATATAAGCGCGAACGCTCGCCCTCGGCATTCATTCAGTTTACGGAAGTGAATAGCGTGTGACAAGTCTGTATACAGTGTGTTCGGTCGAAAAACCAGTGTGAAAATAAAAGCTTTTGGTAAAGGTTTACGTGTGTAATAAAGTGCAACAATAAATAAAAGTGTTGAAGTACTCAGATAATTGATCTGAGGAGAAATAAAAAAAGTGTGTGTTTTGATTTGAATAAAATGTAGAGAATTGTAGTTTATCGCAATCTAGTGATACGAACCCTATTCGTTGGGTCTAGTTAGGAAAACTCGAGGAAATATGCAGCAGTACAATGTTGGCGCACCGTTCGAACGTATCGCCACAGACATCGCAGGCCCATTCCCAACCAGCAACGCTGGAAACAAATACGCGCTGGTGGTGATTGATTACTTCAGCCTGAGGTGGCCTGAGGTGTTTGGCATCCCGAACCAGGAAGCCAAAACCATTTCGGATGCATTCGTGAACAACTGGGTTGCGCGTTACGGAGTACCGCTGGAACTGCACTCAAACCAAGGAAGGAACTTCGAGTCGTCGGTGTTCAAAGAACTCTGTGACATGCTAGACATCAGAAAGACACGGACAACACCATTACACCCACAATCTGATGGCATGGTCGAAAGGTTCAACCGGATGATGGAGGAACACTTGAGAAAAGTCGTCGTCGGAGATCGAAAGGACTGGGAAGAACATCTTTCCCTTTTCTTAATGGCGTACCGTTCGGCACAGCACAATTCAACGGCAACATCACCCGCCGAAGCCATTTTTGGAACTGATCTCCGACTTCTATCGGACTTGAAGTTCGGCGTGGTACTACCGACAACTAGCGGCAGGGAAGGCTTCGTAACCGAAAAGAAAGAACAGCTGAACTCTATCCATCAGTTCATCCGGGAGCGACTGAACTTGGTCAGCGATAAAATGAAGGCGAGATTCGATTTGAGGGCGAATACTTCTGGACTTGAGACAGGACAATTGGTATTGCTAAACAATCCACAACGAAAAAAAGGCTTGTGCCCCAAATTGCAATCAGCCTGGGACGGGCCATATGAGGTCATCAAGAAGCTCAATAACGTGGTATACCGAATACAGTAGACGAGAAACAGACGGGCGAAGCATAAGATTGTCCACGTAGAGAGATTAGCGCCATACTACGGAGAAGGATCAAATCAAGTTTAGGAGGAGGGCAGTGTTGCGGAGACACAGACCGACGGTTAAGTTCGAATTTGGCCGTCGAAGTTCGAAAGCTCTGGTGAAGCGGAAATTGAAATGATCGAAACAAATACCAGAGTAGACTTGAATAGAGGTTCTAGAACAGCAATCGATCATTGTTTGGTACGATCTGAGTGTAAAACAATCCATGCAGCTACTGTGGAATCGAACGTATCGGATCACTACACGCTAATGTACGGAATACCCAAAGATCCTAGAGCAAAGAGCAAAGTAACGACAAGATCAGTGCTAAGCGAAAACAAAGTACATGAACATCTGGCGAGAGTTAACTGGAACCTTCTGAATAATGAGAACACAGTTGATGATTTCTACGATAAGATGGTTGATATATTCAATGATGTGTATGAAAAGCCCCACGTAAATATTAAGGTAAAGGAAAGAGATAAACCAAATCCATGGATAACAGCGGAAATCCTAGCTCTCTGTAAGAAAAGAGATACGCTGTATAATAAATTTAAACACAACAGACAGTGCCTGAGCTATGAAAACCAGTACAAACTACGTAAATAAAGGGATAAAAACTATAAAATCGGAATACTACAAACATAAATTTGTAGAGTATAGATAGGATGCGAAGAATACCTGGCGACTGATAAGCAATTTACTAGGAAAAACAACAAATAGCATTGATGAAATGATTAGCAGAAACTTCCCATTGGCCGCAAATACAACAGACATAGCAAATAAATTCGCTACACAATTCACGGATCAAATAAAATCGATTACACATAAATGCAACATTAAAACCTATATGGGTAGAGAAATTACTACAACTCAATCCATGTTCCTTGGGCAAGCATCAGAAACCGAAATAAAGAACATCTTAAACAAGATAAACGTGAAAAAATCTGCCGGAGTAGATAATATCAGGGCTAAGGATCTCAAACACAACTTGAGTATCTTGGCACCTACAGTCACCCAACTGGTAAATAAATCCTTGGAGGATAGTAAATTTTCGAACAAACTCAAAATTGCCATCGTACGACCTATCTATAAGTCCGGGAAAAGAAACGACGTTTCGAAGTACCGCCTTATCTCCATCCTACCAGTAGTTGACAAAGTGTTAGAAGAAATAATGGCGAGAAGACTACAAGAATATAGTGGCAAATACAAAATCATAAACAAGAACCAGTATGGTTTCCTAAGAAACCGAAATGTAAATCAATTACTGAGAGAATTTGCCAATAATATAAACAGCTGTCTGAACCAGAACCTACACTCCCTTCTGATTTTTGTAGACTTCAAGAAAGCTTTCGACACACTTTGTCACACGAAAATCATTCAAATGCTAGAGAAGATAGGCGTTCGTGGTCGAATATTGGATTGGTTTGCGAGTTACCTTCGCAACAGAGGTTTTATGGTGAGACTCTCGTCCTGCTGTAGCAATCTGCAAAATATTGCGTTGGGTGTACCTCAAGGATCTATTCCTGGACCTCATCTCCTCATTATATACGTTAATGATATGTTATCTGTGTTACAAAGCAGCGTCGGTTTCCAATATGCGGATGACATTGCCATAGTTGTGAACAACAAAGACCTTGAGATTGCTACTCAGGCAATACAAACAGACTTTAATAACATTCTAAGGTGGTGTCATGACAATGGCTTAGTAATAAACTCGAAAAAAAAAAACCAAAATAATGCATATCCGGGCTAACCATTTAGCAAGAAGTCCAATAAAAATAAGATTCCATTGTTCGGAGTGCCTGCACAGGCCTCATCAAACACCTGAGACAGATGGTTGTGCAGAGTATATTGATGCAGTCAACGTGTATCGATATCTCGGAGTAGAGGTAGACTGCAGCTTTAAGTGGGACTACCACATAAGGTACCTATGCCGGCGACTTCGGCAGTCGACATACGCTCTCTATCATCTAAGCAACTACACGACGTTTGAAGTATTGAAGCAAGTATACTACTCTCTGGTGGAATCGGTACTTCAGTACGGAATAACAGCGTGGGGTAATGCAGCGCATTACAGAATTATGGAACTCCAAAGAGCTCAAAACCGAATTCTTGCGAGCTAAGTATGGTATGCCTTATGTAGAAAATTTGTATAGTCCCTGTGAAGATTTAAGTGTACTAACCGTTAAAAAAATTTTTCTTTTTAATTTCATTAATAAGACGTACAACGAACAGCGCTTTAAACAACCGATTGATCACGGCGTCAACACAAGGCAAAGGGCAAATGGAATCTTGAAAATACCAAGGATACTCAATTCGTACGGAAGAAGGCAACTTTCCCTTTCGGTACCAACAGTGTACAACAAACTCCCAAGCTCTCTATGGAATATACAGCCTGTGCACACCAGAAAAAAGAGAACAAAGAAATATATACTACTGACCAATATTAGTTTATAAAATTATACAACAGATTATCTATATTCCCAAATATGTATGTAAAACACATTTTTTGAATAATCCTCTGCAGAAAAGCCTCTAGGCTTCGCAGATTTCACTATTTTCTTTTATGCATTGTAACATAAATTCATATTGTTACGAATTTATTCGATTCCCACACCGAATAGGGTTCGCACCACTGGATTGCGATAAACTACAATGTCTACGTTTTTCCGAAATAAAACACACACACTTTTAATTCTTTGTTTCACCACTGATCAACTATCTGTACAGCTTCACCACTTTAATTTATTATCCAATACTATCCACTTTAAAGTTTATCACACAAACAAACCTTTATTGAATGTCTGTCAAGGGCGAGTGTTCGCGCTTATATAGCTCTCGGTCCACCGTGTCGAACGTTCGCCGTTGGAAGTTCCCCTTCGGAAATCTCTAGAACGCTCTGACAATTCCATTGGAAGTTGACATCATTCCAATCCCCGCTTCCAGAGAGTTTTCGAACTTAACGGTCCGCTTGCATCTCCGCAACACCGCCCCCCTCCTAAACTTGTTCGTCCCGGAACAAGCGATTGGATCCTTCTCCGTAATATGGTGCTAACCTCTCTACGTGGACAATTTTATACTTCGCCCGTCTGTTTCCCATCTGCTGTATCCGGTATACCACGTCATTGAGTTTCTTGATGACCTCATATGGTCCGTCCCAGGCTGATTGCAATTTGGGGCACAAGCCTTTTTTCCGTTGTGGGTTGTACAGCAATATCAATTGTCCGGTCTCGAATCCAGAAGTATTCGCCCTCAAGTCGTATCGCGCCTTCATTTTATCGCTGACCAAGTTCAGTCGCTCCCGGATGAACTGATGGATAGAGTTCAGCTGTTCTTTCTTTTCGGTTACGAAGTCTTCCCTTCCGCTAGTTGTCGGTAGTACCACGCCGAACTTCAAGTCCAATGGAAGTCGGAGATCAGTTCCAAAAATGGCTTCGGCGGGTGTTGTTGCCGTTGAATTGTGCTGTGCCGAACGGTATGCCATTAAGAAAAGGGGAAGATGTTCATCCCAGTCCTTCTGATCTCCGACGACGACTTTTCTCAAGTACTCCTCCATCGTCCGGTTGAACCTTTCGACCATGCCATCAGATTGTGGGTGTAATGGTGTTGTCCGCGTCTTTCTGATACCTAGCATGTCGCAGAGTTCTTTGAACACCGTCGACTCGAAGTTCCTTCCTTGGTCTGAATGCAGTTCCAGCGGTACTCCATAACGCGCAACCCAGTTGTTCACAAATGCATCCGAAATGGTTTTGGCTTCCTGGTTCTGGATGCAAAACACCTCAGGCCACTTGCTGAAGTAATCGATCACCACAAGCGCGTATTTGTTTCCAGCGTTGCTCGTTGGGAATGGGCCTGCAATGTCCATTGCGATACGTTCGAACGGTGTTCCAACATTGTACTGCTGCATATTTCCTCGAGTTTTCCTAACTGGACCCTTTGCCTTCGCACACTTTTCACACCTGCGAATGAAACGCGTAACCGACTCATGGCATCCT
Organism: Eumerus sabulonum; assembly: GCA_951905685.1. Lineage (NCBI taxonomy): Eukaryota > Metazoa > Arthropoda > Insecta > Diptera > Syrphidae > Eumerus > Eumerus sabulonum. Next base: position 93,050,821 of record OX645060.1, read on the forward strand.
ACCCAGTAGAAACGTTTCTTGATCTTTTCTACAGTCTTGTTAACACCAAGATGACCCCCGCTTGGTTCCTCGTGGTATTCTCGGATGACCTCTTCGATTTGTCCTTTCGGAATCACCAGCAGATCGTTTACAATGTTCCCGTCTTCACTTTCCCAGCTGCGGTAGAGGCAACCGTTCTTCAGCTTCAAACTCTGCCATTGAGCCCAGTAAGCTTTCACGATTGGGCTTTCACTGGATATTTGCTGCCAACTTGGTCGAAAACCTCGTTCTTGGTAGTCGATGATGACTGCCAGATCGGCATCTTCTCGCTGCTTCCTTCCGACCTCATCGACAGTCCAGGAATCTTCTGGCAGCACATGGAAACAACGGATGTCGGTGACCTGTTCCTTGGTCTCGGCGCGTGAACAATGTTTGCATTCAACATCGCAAGGCCGCCTCGATAACGCATCCGCATTTCCATGACTGCTTCCCTTCCGGTGTTCGATACTGAAGTCATAACTCTGGATTCTCTCTATCCATCTGGCAAGCTGGCCTTCCGGGTTTTTGAACTGCAGCAGCCATCTCAACGCTGCGTGGTCCGTCCTAAGATGAAAAGCTTGGCCATAGAGATATTTGTGGAAATGCTTGACACAGTCAACCACGGCTATAAAGCTCCCTCCTAGTTACACAGTAGTTCCTCTCCGGCTTCGATAGGATCCTACTGTAGTAAGCGATGACCCGCTCTCGCCCGTCAATCATTTGAGAGAGTACTCCTCCGATTCCATGTCCGCTCGCATCTGTGTCCAAAATAAACTTTTCTCCCGGAACAGGATATGCAAGAATCTGCGCACTGCAGATTCCTTCAGGTGAATGAAAGCTTCCTCCTGCGGCTTCTCCCACTTGAATGGCCGATTCTTTTTGGTGAGCTCGTGCAAACTGCTGGCAACATTTGCAAATCCTGGGATGAATCGCCTGTAATATGTGCAAAATCCCAGGAATGATCTTAACTCATGAAGATTCTTCGGCCGCAGGCCATTCCTTAACCGCTGAGATTTTCCCTTCATCTGTATGGACTCCTTCTGCAGTCACCACATGTCCCAAGTACTTCACCTCGTTCTGGAAGAGCGAACATTTCTTCGGGCTCAATCTCAATCCGGCTGCTTGAATACGTTCCAGTACCTCTTCAAGCTTCTTAAGGTGATCGTCGAAAGCCTTGCCCATGACAATTATGTCATCCAGATAGACAAGGCGAGTCCTCCAGTGAAGTCCTCTTAGTACCCGGTTCATTAGTCTTTCGAAGGTGGCTGGCGCATTGCAAAGACCGAAAGGCATCACAGAGAATTGCCACAACTCTCCCCCGGCGGTAAACGCGGTCTTTTCCTTGTCTTGCTGGTCAAGCTCTATTTGCCAGTATCCGCTTTGTAAGTCCAGCGTCGAGAACCACTTTGCACCAGATAGTGTGTCCAAGGTGTCGTCGATTCTCGGTAAAGGATAGCTGTCCTTCTTCGTGACGTCGTTCAGCTTCCTATAGTCCACGCAGAATCGGTTGCTTCCATCCTTCTTCTTAACTAGCACTACTGGCGAACTCCATGGGCTTGCAGATGGTTCGATCACGCCCTCCTTTTCCATCTCGTCGATTAGTTTGATCACCTCGCCTTCTTTCGCCAAAGGTACCCTCCTCGGTGGTTGCCGGATCGGTCTAGAGTCCCCTGTGTCTATTCTGTGCTTCACAATTGATGTTCTTCCACAGTTCTTACCATCTGCAAAAACTGTCCAATATTTACGAAGCAGGGAGAGTGCTTTACTTTTCTGCTTCTCCACTCGATGTTGCGTCCACTCTCTGACCATTATTTTCAGGAAGGCTTCGTTGGTCTGGATTTCCCGGTGTTTCTGATCTTCGCAGTTCATAATAGCGGCAGCTTCTTGGCATTGAGCGATCGTTGTTCCCTTGTGTATCTTCCTAGGTGTACTGGCAGGATTCAGGACTCGTACTGGAACCAATTGGTCTTGTCGGGGTTCCACCAGAGCCCTTCCAACAATTATATCGCTGGGTCGATTTCGGTTGTCGGGTTCGACCACCCACATTCGGCTTGTCCCCGCATCCTCTTCTATCTTTGCCCAAACCACAGCTTCTGCATTCGGGGGAACTGTTTGGCGCACTTGCACGACTATTCGCCTGACCTTGTTACCTTGTCCATTATCCATTGTTAATGGGAGCTCCAAGTTGCCATACTTCATCACTTTTTGGTTGAGGTCCAATGTGAAGCCATGCCTAATCATGAAGTCGACGCCGATTATGATGTCATCAGTAATGTCCGCAACAATGAAATCATGCTGAAACTCGACGGTACCCATCGTAATTCCTTTCTGGACCTTTCCCTTAACTTCCGCCTTCTCACCAGTCACTGTACGAAGCCTTACCTCGGAAAATGGTTCGATGTCAGAAACCAATCCGCTTCGGATGACTGAATGGGTTGCGCCCGTGTCCAACGTCAGCAGATATCGTCGCCCGTCCATCGTTCACTCGATGACTACGCTGGTTGCACCCCTACAGATTCGGGATACGAGGATGCTGGGGCACTCCAATGTGGGAGCCAGCGCATGCCCCTCTGCACTGACTCGTTTTAGTTTAACGGATTGTTAGATGCAGTTTTGCACCTCCACGTTCGCGTTCTTTCTCTTTTCGGCGAACTAGACCTCGAACACTTCCTTCGCAGACGGCAGTTCCTCGCAATGTGCCCCTGCTGGTCGCAGATGTAGCATCTACCCGGGAATGAACCACTCCTACTCGCCGTTGTTGTTCTGGAACTATCCTGGTCTTGAGATATGCGCCGTAGTTTGATGGAAGGTCGGCATATCAAGAGCGATGTTTCACATGCGAGAGCGCTGGCAACTGTCTCCTTGAAAGATGTCTTCGGCAGGAGAATCAGGCTTCGTTGCGTATCGGGGTCCCTTAGCCCTTGGATGAAAGAATCCGTTTTAAGTTTCTCCACCACATCAACTGGAACATCCGCGTAGGCAAGATGGGATAGCCTCTCGATGTCGGCAGCATACTGTTGGATGGTCCCGTTTAAACGCTGCTTGCGCCCTTTAAATTCCAGCTTGTGCATTTCCTGCATGTGCTCACTGCCGTATCTTCGATGGAGAGCATCCCATATGGCTGTGTAGTTGTAGGGATGGTCTGTAGAACACCAGCTGCTTCGCCTTTAAGCGAAGTTACTAGAGCGGCCACACGATCTTCTTCTCCCCATTGATTCCGCTCCGCTGTTGTCTCGAACTGGAGCTTAAAGATGTTAAATGCGCTAGTGCCGTCAAAGTTCGGGGCTGTGAATTTCGATGCTGCAGCCGGTACGACGTTTCCTTGATGGTGAACGCTCTGGATAGTTTTCTCGAGTTCCAGAGCCTTCTTATCCAGTGTCTCGATTTTCTTTTCCTGGTTATTTTCGAGATCTAGAACCTTCTTGTCGAACCTCGATTCTAGTGTCTCGATTCTCTCTTCGACGTTTTGGAATCGATCGTCGACGGCCTGCTGGATGTTTCTTAGGCTTTCTCGATTGTTCTCTAGCATCTGATTCAGGGAAGTGGAATTTTCCTCCAACTTCCTACTTACGGCAGCGGAATTTTCCTCAAGTTTCTCCAGTTTCTGGCTCAGAGAAGTGGAATTTTCCTCCAGCTTTTGATCTAGTTTCTGGCTCAGGGAGATGGAATTTTCCTCCAGCTTTTGACTCATAGCATTAAGAGCCGCGAGAATGTGCTGCATATCGAACGCTGGCTCAGTAGATGTCGATGGCTTCTCCACCCCGAATTCGTAACTCTCCCAGTCGACACCTTCTTCCTGCAACGCTGATCGCAGTCTCTCCACCAGGTTGGCTTTACTTCCCACTGTGGATAATTCCCGAGCATCCAGCTCTCTTTTCAGGTGTTCGGTGGTCAACTTTTCCAATTTCACCATTTTCTCTATCTCTTAACAATTCACTTTGTGCAATTCACAATTTAAACAAACGTTCCACTCGTTTACTCGCAATCCCACTTCTGACACCAAATGTTACGAATTTATTCGATTCCCACAGCGAATAGGGTTCGCACCACTGGATTGCGATAAACTACAATGTCTACGTTTTTCCGAAATAAAACACACACTTTTAATTCTTTGTTTCACCACAGATCAACTATCTGTACAGCTTCACCACTTTTATTTATTATCCAATACTATCCACTTTAAAGTTTATCACACAAACAAACCTTTATTGAAAGCTTTTCTTTTCACACTGGTTGATCACACCGACTTGTCACACGCTGTTTTATACCACAAACTGAATGTCTGTCAAGGGCGAGTGTTCGCGCTTATATAGCTCGCGGTCCACCGTCTCGGACGTTCGCCGTTGGAAGTTCCCCTTCGGAAATCTCTAGAACGCTCTGACAATTCCATTGGAAGTTGACATCATTCCAATCCCCGCTTCCAGAGAGTTTTCGAACTTAACGGTCCGCTTGCATCTCCGCAACAATATTGTAACTGCACATAAATAATGTTGTAAGCGAAACTGACGTCTCACGTGGACTCTCCTCAACCGCTTCAAGGCTGTATCCAGCACTGAAGAAACAACTCCATGGAGACGTTGGAAGGTATTAGAAGGTATATTATGTAGATAAGATATTGTATGGTACATTGAACACAGCAATTTTTATTGAGACAATAAACAAACAAACAAACAAACGGTACTGGACTGAAAGGGATTGGACTGAACGGGATTGAACTGGACGGGGCTGCCCTGGACTCGACTGGACGGGATTGGACGGGACTGAGTGGGACTGGGCTGGACCGGATTGGACGGGACTGGGTGGGACTGGACTGGACGGGGCTGTCCTGTACTGGGCGGAACGGGAGTGGACTGGATGGGATTGGACGGGACTGGACGGGACTGGACGGGACTGGGTGGGACAGGACTGGACGGGATTGGACGGGACTGGGTAGGACTGGACTGAACTGGGCTGGCCTGGACTGGACCGAAAGGGAGTGGACTGGATGGGACTGGACGGGACTGGACTGGACGGGACTGAGCTGGACGGGACTGGACTGGACGGGACTGGGCTGGACGGGGCTGGCCTGGACGGAACTAGACTGAACAAGACTGAGCTAGACGGGGCTGGTCTGAACCGGACTGAATGGGACTGGACTGGGTGGGACTGGACTGGACTGGATGGGGCTGGACTGCGGCTAGTACAAATTTGAAGAACTCAACTTAAATCTAGTTTCTGGTAGAACACTGGGGACAACTAGATATGGTGCAACCATTGATGCAATGTTTTTACGATTCGTAGCTCACGTAACATCTGATGTTCATAAATCGTATTTTAGTTTTCACAAACCTATTGTCACAATATTTAACAATGATGTTACTATTTCCGAAATATGTAAATAATGTAGTGTAAGAAATATGTTTTTGTGTACCATAATTTAAGTAACATATTTTGTCAAATTAATATGAATAAACACATCAATATAAAAATTAATTTAATTTCTTTGCCTATGATATATATTTTAAGATAATCATTTTGAAGGAGTAAACTCCAGTTACGCGTCGGAGCTGACACGCACATTTTTTTTTTTGGGGGGGTACTTCCACAATAGAAGTAGAAGTTAATGGGTTGTTTTTGCATTCTTCCTTAGTGTTTGATCCAGTTTAACGTGTTGTATAATTTCCTAGCATCATTCTGTCGACAACACAACAAAACAGGCAGTCGAAAATCGTATCCCAACCGTTAATCATTATAACTCAAAAGAAAAAGCAACTGTTTTAACTATTGAAAAGAAACAAATGGAAACAACATGTTCGTATGCTGATGTTGCCCGTCCTTCAAGTACTGCTGCTACTTTCGCAGAGCAGCAAGATAATTATAATGATCTAAAGCAAACTATGCAGGCTATCCCCATGAAAATAACTACTGTAGAAAAACCCTTTTCGAATCTCAATACGACAGTCAAATTGACAGCATGGTTAAATTGCTCCTAAATCGAAATCAAAGCAGTTAAATGAACAAGTTACTCAAAATAATGGCTTGTAATGCAAACGGACTTTGAAATATCCAAATGAGTTGCAGACACTCCTAGACATAATCAAGTAGCTGTTCGCCTAATATCCGAGACTCAGTTCTCCAAGGAGTCGTACATCAAATTTAGACGTTATAAAATCGACCATACAATTCACCCCGAAAATTCAGCGGGAGCAGGGAGCGCAGTGATTATAAAAGAAAATCTGCAGCATTACGAGGAATTGAAAATCCAGGCAAGCAAAATACAATTAACAGCTGTAGCTGTCATGACAACAAACTACCCAATAGTTGTTGCTAGTATTTACTGCCCACGACAATGTTCGTTTAATACAAACGAATATTCTCAATTGTTCGAGCGATTGGGCCAAAAATGTATAATGCAAGAAATACAGACTGGGGATCAAGACTTACAACAACAAAGGGAAAAGAACTGAATCGTGCAATAAATGAAAAACGGTGTTAAGCAGTATCAACAGGTAGATATACCTATTGGCCAACCGACCCAGGGAAAATGCCTGATCTCATCGAATTTTTAAGCCAAAAATCTAATAAAAAACTTCCTGCAAGTTAGTAAAAGTCAAGATCTATGCTCAGACCACTCACCCATCCTATTGAGCCTAGGCGTTAACTTTCTGACAAGCGACAATAAATGTATTCTTACAAATAAACGCAGAGATGGGGCAAGAAATAGACTAAGATTTCAAGAAAAAATTGTTCGACATGCACCTGTACAATCTAAAGACCAACTTGACTCTGAGCTTGAGCAATGTATCCAAGATATTCAAGCCCCAGCCTGGGAAAATACACCCAATATCAAAAGGAGGCTTAACAACAAATGCTACCCTCCCCATATAAGAGAGTTCATTGCCGTAAAGCGAAGAGCAAGAAAGAAGTGCCATATCACCAGAGCCCCTCAGGATAAAAATACTTTCAAACAACCTATCGCAACAAGTTAGAAGAACAATAAAGAAACATAAAAAAACTCTGAAATAAGCTCCTTTCTGCATAATCTAAGTTACAGCAGAAGCACAGATCATTCGCTTTGGAAAGCCACAAGAAAACTTAAGAACACAATCGCTCGCACTCCACCAATAAAAAAAACACGGATGCTAAGTTGGCCAAAAGCGACAAGGAAAAAGCAGAAAAATTTGCTGAGTACTTTGAAAATATCTTTCGACCAAACTCAGGTGTGAATGATTTATCCAGCGAGGAACCTATTGATTACAATGAGGGAATTCGCACCACATCCTCAGCTGAGGTTAAAAAGGAAATAAAAAAGTTAAATGTTAGAAAAGAGCCAGAATTTGATCTGATAACGAGCCAAATTCTCAAAAACTTCTATCTTCAATGCTGCTATTAAATTAAAATATGTACCAAAGCTGTCGAAAGTAGCTGAAGTGATTATGAAAGCTAAACCTCGTAAGCCTTCCCCAAGAAGCTTTATCATATCGACCAATATTTCTTCTGCCAACTACGTCCACAATTTTTGAAAGACTACTTTTAAAAAGAATGCTGCCCATTATAGATAGAAAACATATAATTTCAAATCATCTATTCGGCTTTCGCATGTAACATTAAACGATTGATAAGGTTCATCGTATAACAAAGGCAATCGAAAAAGGCACTTGAAGAGAGAAAAATATGTTCCATCGTTTTCCTCTATGTAGAGCAAGCCTTCGATAAAGTTTGGAGATTCTGAAGTCAAACATAAGTATCTCCTCAAAACTAAAGGAAATAAAAGCGGGTGTACCTCAAGGAAGAATCCTTGGGCCAATTCTCTACCTCATTTACACTCATGATATACAAGCCCTAGAGTACAACACGATTGCTAAATTTGCTGACGACACAGCTATAATAGCAGTCGCAAACAGTAATGAGAAGTCAACTCGCAATCTGCAAGAGGCAATCTTCCACATTCAAAATTGGACCAAAAAATGGAAAATTCGTTAAACTGAATAGAAATCTGTACATGTCGATTTCACAAACAAAAACTAGAGTACATACCAGTATACGCTTCTTACTTATTTACTTATCAGGCCAGCGATCCATGGAGGATCTGAGCCTAAGCTATAGTCGCCTTCCATCCTTGACGGTCCCGGGGACGCTGCTTCCAATTGTCAAGACCAAGTTGTCTTACATCCGCGATTACTTGGTCTTTATACCGGAGGTTCGGTCTTCCTCTTCTTCTCGAACAAGGAGGCTCGGAGTCGAAGACCCTCTTAGCTGGAGCGTTATTGTCCATGCGCTCGATGTGGCCGAGCCAGTGTAGTCGACGGATCCTTGCCTTCCGGACTACATCCACATATTGGTACAGCTCGTAGAGTTCGCGATTGTGTCTTCTTCTCCATTCACCTTCCTCACAGACAGGACCAAATATCCGGCGAAGAATTTTTATTTCGAAAGAACCCAAAATCAGCTACACTGTCCTGCTTATCGTCCAGCTTTCGGCTCCGTACAGCAAGACTCGCAGTATGAGCGTTTTGTAAAGCATGACTTTGGTCTTTCGAGTGAGGAGTTTTGACCCCATTGGTGTCATTTGTGGAATTTACGTTTGCCCCGAAGTAGACAAACTCCTTAACTACCTCGAAATTGTAGCTGTCAATTGTTATATTCTGTCCCAGGTGGTGAGCGACGGATTGGTTTTTGCTTGACAGCATGTATTTCGTTTTGTCCTCACTGATCTTAAGACCAACTCGTTTCGCCTGTTCTTCAATCGCCGTGAATGCTTCCACAATGCCATGGCGAGGACACGCGATGATGTCGATACCATCCGCGTATCCTAGCAGCTGGATGGACTTGTAAAAGATAGTGCCTTCCCTGTTGACGCCTGCCCGTCGCCCTATCTGCTCCAGCACCAGGTTGAAGAAGTCACATGACAGCGCATCTCCTTGCCGAAATCCGGTGCATGTTTCAAATGGTTCCGAGGTCCTAGAACCGAGTTGCACGGTGCATTGCGTGTTTTTTAGCGTGGCGCGAAACAACTGGATCAGTTTTCCCGGGATCCCGAATTCGGCCATCGCACCAAACAATTCTTCACGAATGCTGTCGTATGCGGCTTTAAAATCGATGAAAAGATGGCGTGTATCGATTCGAAACTCGTTGGTCTTTTCCAGGATTTGTCAAAGTGTGAAAATTTGGTCTATAGTTGATTTGCCAGGCCGGAAGCCGCACTGGTAGCTGCCTATTAGTGCGGTGCAAAATGGTCTTAGAAGTTCACATAACACGCAAGACAGGATCTTGTATGCGACATCGAGCAGGAATATACCTCTATAGTTCTTGCAAGAGGTAGGATCGCCTTTTTTGTGGATGGGGCATATGGAGCTGGTATTCCAGTCGTCGGGCATGCGCTAACAACATAACATACCATACGCGAACTGCGCAAAATATCTCGGTATGACTCTAGATGCAAAACTCCGCTGGAAGGCCCATTTGTTAATGTGCCTTTCTACATGAGGAACGATGACCTCCACAGAGATCTTGGCGTGGAACACGTACGGAGCGAAATTCAAAGATTCGCTAAAAAACACCAAGCATGACTCTTACACCACAGAAACCATGAAACTACCCCGCTCTTGGATCACTCGAATCTAGAGAGAAGACTTAAAAGGACTAAATCCTGTGTATTAGTATAAAATATTTACTTCAGTAATTTTTATTTAATGTTATACCTTTTTTATAAAAATTCTGAAGTAATTTAAGTCAAAACCAAATTTCTAAATAGTCTTAAGACTAGATTGTAATATCTTAATGAATAAAATAAAAATGCTCTTTTCTTAATTCTTATTCTTAATGAATAAATTAGCATGTTCCCCCTTTTTTCTATTCCCGTAGCTCACAAAAGAGACCATTAGGCTCCTTGCCATGAATCCGTTTTTGGGATTATTTTTTCTGTTTTGTCGTGCACACTCACACAGTATGTGCTCTTCGTCCTCGCCGTCTTAAGATGATATCTCAGACCGCAGTGTCCTGTCAGGTAGCTGACTAGTCTTTTGATACCCACCCTATTAAGTTAATAGAGTGTTTGTTCAGGGGCCGTATAAATCGTTTCGATTGGCGAAGTCTCCGAACGCTGTTCAAAAAGGACAGGTGTTGCGATTTTTCCCACTTGTCAAAGAAGAAATTGATCTTAGACTTGGGAATGGCGCAGAAAGGTTCTGGACCTATGTATTTTTCGCTGGAACCTGTCCTGGAAAGCTGATCGGCAATTCCATTGCCCTTATTACCTTTGTGCCCTAGCACCCACCAAAGTTTGACGTTGTTTCTTTCGGCGAGGTCTTGTAGGGCATCGTGGCATTCCTTGACGGTTTCTGAGTTCGTGCTGTACGAACTCAGCGCTTTAAGCGCTGCTGGGCTATCAGAGAGTATGTTGTTGGTTACTCCTCTTATGCCAGTCTCTAGATTTAGATTGACGCCAGGTGAAGCACCGTGGCGCACTAGGTAGTGCGTTGGCCTCTGACGCCGATGGCACGGGATCGAATCCCGACACTGCCATGTCATCGAACGTGTTTTCACGATGTTTCTCCTCAGCGGGGTTCTAACAAAACCCTCTGTAGTAAAATAGTCATGAAAAGCTTCTCGAAATTCTCCGTTCGGAACCGGCAATAAACTGTAGATCCCTTTAACCTATGGGAATATGGATTACCATGGATCCGGGTTCAATATTTCAAATCTCTCGTCAAAAGTGAAGGTGTGTGGTAAGGCGTCCGAGACCTTGGCAATCATATCCAGCTCGGGAAGATGTTGTAAGATAGACATGTGACCCTCCGATCTACATGGCAGGCTTGTTCCCGAGCGAAGGATTCTGATTGCACTGCGTAGCCACCTTTTTTATAAAAAGGTGCAGTGGAGTGAGTGGGGCATGTTGGCATATCGTCTGTAGTGCCGAGACATGCTAGTCTCTGAAGACGTTGAAGCTTAGGTTCCCCATGAGCTGTAACGCCACAAACATACATACGTCCTACGTATATCGATTAAAATTGGTCAAAAAGCAGGGAAAGGCGCTAGGTGTTGGTAAATCGGAGCTATGGGACATACAATACAAATATACTAATTCCCTTTTCTCATTTTGATTTTGATTTGGATCAATTGATCCGAAAATTAGTTCATAGTGTTCCCTATTAGGTTTCGTAATATTATTATAATATTATATACATATGTATACATGTATTACAATCATCATTACTTGATTTGTTAAAACAGTTTTAACGTCAGTTTAAATTAATTTTACTCATACGGTTATGTTACCCCCATTTATTGCACATCAAATAAAATTATTGTCATCAACATTTAAATCGAGCGTGCCAAGTTTATAGAAAAAAAAACAATTTCCTATAGCATGGCTATTCCACACTTAAATATCAAAAATTATTTTGAGGTCTCAAGATAATTACTACCCGCTGATCCAGGTTACTTTGGTTTGGATCGTGATCCATACCAGTTCTTGTGGGCATAATAACACTTATTACATGATTTACATCATAGATAAATATTGTTACGAAATATTCAATCCCACACCGAATAGAGTTCGCATCAATGGATTGCGATAAACTACAATTGTCTACGTCTTATTCAAATTAAAACACACACACTTTTCTTGGTTCACCACAGATCAATTATCTGTGCAGCTTCACCACTTTAATTTATTATCCAAAACCTATTGAACACTTTAAACTTTATTACACACCAAACCTTTATTTAAAGCTTTTATTTTTCCACTGTTTCATCGATTGATCACACCGACTTATCACACGGTGTTCAATACCACAAACTGAATGAATGCCGAGGGCGAGTGTTCGCGCTTATATAGCTCTCGGTCCACCGTCTCGAACGTTCGCCGTTGGAAGTTCCCCTTCGGAAATCTCTAGAACGCTCTGACAATTCCATTGGAAGTTGACATCACTCCAATCCCCGCTTCCAGAGAGTTTTCGAACTTCGACGGCGAAATTCGAACTTAACGGTCCGTTTGCATCTCCGCAACACTGCCCTCCTCCTAAACTTCTTCGTCCTCGAACAAGCGATTGGATCCTTCTCCGTAATATGGTGCTAACCTCTCTACGTGGACAATTTTATACTTCGCCCGTCTGTTTCCCATCTGCTGTATCCGGTATACCACGTCATTGAGTTTCTTGATGACCTCATATGGTCCGTCCCAGGCTGATTGCGATTTGGGGCACAAGCCTTTTTTCCGTTGAGGGTTGTACATCAATACCAATTGTCCGGTCTCGAATCCAGAAGTATTCGCCCTCAAGTCGTATCGCGCCTTCATTTTATCGCTGACCAAGTTCAGTCGCTCCCGGATGAACTGATGGATAGAGTTCAGCTGTTCTTTCTTTTCGGTTACGAAGTCTTCCCTGCCGCTAGTTGTCGGTAGTACCACGCCGAACTTCAAGTCCGATGGAAGTCGGAGATCAGTTCCAAAAATGGCTTCGGCGGGTGTTGTTGCCGTTGAATTGTACTGTGCCAAACGGTATGCCATTAGGAAAAGGGGGAGATGTTCATCCCAGTCGTTCTGATCTCCGGCGACGACTTTTCTCAGGTATTCCTCCATCGTCCGGTTGAACCTTTCGACCATGCCATCAGATTGTGGATGTAATGGCGTTGTCCGCGTCTTTCTGATACCTAGCATGTCACAGAGTTCTTTGAACACCGACGACTCGAAGTTTCTCCCTTGGCCTGAGTGCAGTTCCATTGGTACTCCATAACGCGAAACCCAGTTGTTCACGAATGCATCCGAAATGGTTTTGGCTTCCTGGTTCGGGATGCAAAACACCTCAGGCCACTTGCTGAAGTAATCGATCACCACTAGCGCGTACTTGTTTCCAGCGTTGCTCGTTGGGAATGGGCCTGCAATGTCCATTGCGATACGTTCGAACGGTGCTCCAACATTGTACTGCTGCATATTTCCTCGAGTTTTCCTAACTGGCCCCTTTGCCTTCGCTTACTGTTCACACCTGCGAATGAAACGCGTAACCGACTCATGGCATCCTACCCAGTAGAAACGTCTCTTGATCTTTTCTACAGTCTTGTTAACACCAAGATGACCCCCGCTTGGTCCCTCGTTGTATTCTCGGATGACCTCTTCGATTTGTCCTTTCGGAATTACCAGCAGATCGTTTACAATGTTCCCGTCCTCACTTTCCCAACTGCGGTAGAGGCAACCGTTCTTCAGCTTCAAACTCTGCCATTGAGCCCAGTAGGCTTTCACGATTGGGCTTTCACTGGATATTTGCTGCCAACTTGGTCGAAAACCTCGTTCTTGGTAGTCGATGATGACTGCCAGATCGGCATCTTCTCGCTGCTTCCTTCCGACCTTCTCGACAGTCCGTTCTTACCATTTGCAAAAACTGTCCAATATTTACGAAGCAGGGAGAGTGCCTTACTTTTCTGCTTCTCCACTAGGTGTTGCGTCCACTCTCTGGCCATTGTTTTTAAGAAGGCTTTTGTTGGACTGGATTTCCTGTTGTTTCTTATCTTCGCAGTTCATAATGGCGGCAGCTTCTTGGCATTGAGCGATTATTGTTCCCTGTTGCACAGTCTTAGGTGTACTGGCAGGATTCAGGACTCGTACTGGAACCAATTGGTCTTGTCGGGGTTCCACAAGAGCCCTTCCAACATTGATATCGCTGGGTCGATTTCGTTTGTCGGGTTCGACCACCCCGCATCCTCTTCTATCTTTGCCCAAACCACAGCTTCTGCATTCGGGGGAACTGTTTGGCGCGCTTGCACGACTATTCGCCTGACCTTGTTACCCTGTCCATTATCTATTGTTAATAGGAGCTCAAAGTTGCCATACTTCATCACTTTTTGGTTAAGGTCCAATGTGAAGCCATGCCTAATCATGAAGTCGACGCCGATTATGATGTCAACGATGAAATCATGCTGAAACTCGATGGTCCCCATCGTAACTCTTTTCTGAACCTTTCCCTTAACTTCCGCCTTCTCACCAGTTACTGTACGAAGCCTTACCTCGGAAAAAGGTTCGATGTCGGAAACCAATCCGCTTCGGATGACTGAATGAGTTGCGCCCGTGTCCCACGTCAGCAGATATCGTCGCCCGTCCATTGTTCCCTCGATGACTAGGCTGGTTGCACCCCTACAGATTCGGGATACGAGGATGCTGGGGCACTCCAATATGGGAGCCAGCGCATGCCCCTCTGCACTGACTCGTTTTAGTTTAACGGATTGTTAGGTGCACCTTTTGCACCTCCACGTTCGCGTTCACTCCCTTGGTCTCTTTTTGGCGAACTAGACCTCGAACGCTTCCTTCGGAGACGGCAGTTCCTCGCAATGTGCCCCTGCTGGTCGCAGATATAGCAGCTACCTGGGAACGAACGACTCCTACTCACTGTCGTTGCTCTGGAACTATCCTGGTCCTGAGATATGCGCCGTAATTTGATGGAAGGTCGGCATATCAAGAGCGATGTTTCACATGCGAGAGCGCTGGCAACTGTCTCCTTGAAAGATGTCTTCGGCAGGAGAATCAGGCTTCGTTGCGTATCGGGGTCCTTAAGCCCTTGGAAGAAAGAATCCGTTTACAGTTTCTCCACCACATCAACTGGAACGTCAGCGTAGGCAAGATGGGATAGCCTCTCGATGTCGGCAGCATACTGTTGGATGGTCTCGTTTACACGCTGCTTGCGTCCTTTAAGTTCCAGCTTGTGCATCTCCTGCATGTGCTCACTGCCGTATCTTCGATGAAGAGCTTCACATTTGGCTGTGTAGTTCCTTCTCTGGGTCTCCGGGACGGTCTGTAGAACACCAGCTGCTTCGCCTTTAAGCGAAATTACTTGAGCGGCCACACGATCTTCTTCTCCCCATTGATTCCGTTCCGCTGTTGTCTCGAACTGAAGTTTGAAGATGTTAAACGCACTCGTGCCGTCGAAGTTGGGAGCTGTGAATTTCGATGCTGCCGTCGGTACAACGATTCCTTGACACTGAACGTTCTGGACAGTTATCTCGAGTTCCAGAACCTTCTTGTCGAACTTCGATTCCAAAGTTCTCGATTATCTTTTCCTGGTTATTTTCGAGATCTAGAACCTTCTTGTCGAACCTCGATTCTAGTGTCTCGATTCTCTCTTCGACGTTCTGGAATCGATCGTCGACGGCCTGCTGGATGTTTCTTAGGCTTTCTCGATTGTTCTTTAGCATCTCTTCTAACGTCTCCAGCTTCTGGCCCAGGGAAGTGGAATTTTCCTCCAACTTTTGATGTATGGTTGCTTCTAGTCTCTGGCTTATGGAACTGGAATTTTCCTCCAACTTTTGATCTAGTTTCTGGCTCAGGGAAGTTGAGCATGACTCATAGCATTAAGAGCCGCGAGAATTTGCTGCATATCGAACGCTGGCTCAGTGGATGTCGACGGCTTCTCCACCCCGAATTCACAACTCTCCCAGTCGACACCTTCTTCCTGCAACGCCGATCGCAGTCTCTCCACCAGGTTGGCTTTACTTCCCACTGTGGATAATTCCCGAGCATCCAGCTCTTTTTTCAGTTGTTCAATGGTCAACTTTTCCAATTTTACCATTTTCTCACTTTTGCAATGATTCACTTCACAACTCAAATAAAGTTTCACTCGTTTACTCGCAATCCCACTTCTGACACCAAATGTTACGAATTATTCGATCCCCACACCAAATAGGGTTCGCACCACTGGATTGCGATAAACTACAATTGTCCTTTTTATTTAAATTGAAACACACACAATTTTAATTCTTTCACCACAGATCAATTATCTGTGTAGCTTCACCACTTTTCTTTATTATCCAATACTATCCACTTTAAACTTTATTACACAATACACAAACCTTTATTGAAAGCTTTTCTTTTCACCTTGGTTGATCAAACCGACTTGTCACACGCTGTTTTATACCACAAACTGAATGAATGTCAAGGGCGAGTGTTCGCGCTTATATAGCTCTCGGTCCACCGTCTCGAACGTTCGCCGTTGGAAGTTCCCCTTCGGAAATCTCTAGAACGCTCTGACAATTCCATTGGAAGTTGACATCACTCCAATCCCCGCTTCCAGAGAGGTTTCGAACTTCGACAGCGAAATTCGAACTTAACGGTCCATTTGCATTTCCGCAACAATATTGTTACGAAATGTTCAACTCACACCAAGTAGGGTTCGGACCACTGGATTGCGATAAATTACAATTGTCATTTTTATCCGAATTAAAAACACACACACTTTTCTTGTTTTACCACAGATCAATTATCTGTGCAGCTTCACCCCTTTTCTTTATTATCCAATACTATCCACTTTAAACTTTATTACACAAACAACCCTTTATTGAGAGCTTTTATTTTCACACTGTTTGATCACACTGACTTGTTACACGCTGTTTAATACCACAAACTGAATGTATGTCGAGGGCGAGTGTTCGGGCTTATATAGTTCTCGGTCCACCTTCTCGAATGTTCGCCGTTGGAAGTTCCCCTACGGAAGTCTCTAGAATGCTCTGACGATTAGCATTACGCCATTGACATCTGACATCATTGCAATCTCCGCTTCAAGAGAGTTTTCGAACTTCGACAGCGAATTTCGAAATTAACCGTCGGTTTGTGTCTCCGCAACAATATTGTATTCATGTATTCGTGCATTTTTAGTGTGTACTCGTGCATTTTCGATGTGTAGCAGAGAGTTCGAGTATTTTTCTGTAGTTGGAATATTCTCTTTAGAAAGTACCAGTGGAGTTTCTTCGACAGTTTCATATGTGATGAATATACATATGTACGTACCTCTGCCCCGTATAATATGATTAAGCAGTTGAGTGAAACAGCATTTCCTGAAACAATGATTGATAAAATTTCTTCTCCCTTAAACTTTCTCTTTTCTGTACAGGAGTAACGACCACCTGCGGTTTAAAACAACCTTTTTATATTTACTTGGGGTAGCTGTCATGAGAACATACTCTTAATCTCCATTAAGACACTGTCACACGTTTTGACACTTGTGTGACAGATAGGTATGCATGAATGTAAGGAACATTATGATTAGTTTATTTAGTTAGTTGTACATCAACCGCAAAACAATGAAAAATTACACGGTTTCAGAAATTAAACAGTTATACAGTTAAACAAGATTACGGTAGTTAACACATCCACCAAAAGCAATGTTGAACGATCGATTGCCACCAGAACTGGACTGCGGAAATCTGGCACGTGAGTGGCCAATATGGAAGCGGAACATCATTACGTATATTATAGCCGACAATAAGATAGTGACCCAGAAAAGCAAAAAATCGCAACATTTTTGTGGGCACTCGTGCATCAGACATCACTACATAGTATAAAACAAAATCGCTTCCCGCTGTCGGTCTGTGCGTATATTTGCTCAGATCTTTAAAACTACGCAACTGATTTTGATGCGGTTTTTTTTAACAGATAGAGTGACTCAAGAGGAAGACTTATATATATAATGCACGCATAATATTGTAGAGAGACACTGATCATTTTAAAGGTTTCTGTTCTGATGAGTTCGGTTTTGGAACTCTCTACCCATTAATATTAAAAGAATTAATAGTACTTACAACTTTAAGTGTTCCCTCATACGTTATCTGGCCGTTGAAACTACCACAGACATTTTTTAATACTTAATTTTTTACACAATTGTGTTGAATTTATTCCTTAAATTGTTGAATTTTAATCCTTAAACCGTTACCTGTGTGTTATCTCATGTTTCGAAGCTAGGCACTATTCACATTATATCTACACATATTATACTTAATGTATACTTTAAGGCTTGCACAACTTATATGATGATATTGTCTTACCGCTGTAAGCAATATTTGATCTAATAATAAATAAATAAAAATAAACACATTTTTTGCGCTTACATTGCAAACGCTGGCTGAACCTTACGAGATAGATCAAAACAATGTATAACCCACAATAACCATTTTTTATCCTTCACTTCTTACGAGAAATAATGGCTTATGCCGGGGGCCGGGTGCGCGTACCTAAAAATAGCGCGTCGAAGGCTGCGCTCCGCCCTCTAACATTTAATGATTAGCAGCGATCGCACGCGTTTATCGAAGCTCTCTGGCGACAACGTTATCCATACTTATAAGTACGCTACGATAAATTAAAAAAATAGGTATTCGAAATTGTATAACAGTAAATTCAGTCGAACGTTCGCCAACGGGAATACAGGTGAAATCGCAACTTGTCGAAATTGTGACATTAGAGACGAATGCCATCTGTGCGATTTGCGAATGGTAATACGAATTTGTGTGGTTCGACTCTGTTCCGTAAAACCTACACACTATAAATATACTCCTTATGTACATATTCTTATATTTCTTACACAGTCCACATACATTTATGATCCACTATTGTTATTTCTTACATATGAACTCTCTGTCTCTTTTACTCTTTATTTACTTATTTTTATATTGTACGAGCATTGTAGTATATGGCCTTGCATTATCCGTTTGTTTGCTTATGTACATATGACGCAAACGAAAGGGGAGTTGGATTACGACTATTGAGAAGAGAACACGTGTTTAGTGATCATCGTCACACCTGGTTTTTGCTTGACCGCAACGGTTCTATTTTGCACAGACTCATTTTTCGTTCGACTCGCGTACGGTAATACGGGCAAAAGTATTTTTTTACTGCAGCACATACTAATAATATGACAATTTGTTCATAATCACACGTATAGTTTTAAGGTATGAGTTCAAACAGACACTTAGTTAATTTTTTTAGAGAAGTTATAAAGTCATATCTGGAAGACGTCGTCGTTCTAACATAGGTCGTAGAACAGTGAATGCCAGAAGAGCATGTTCAGCAAGAGATGAAGAATGGTCAATGGAACGTGAGGCTCGCCTCAGCCAGCTTCGGGATAGATATAGAGCTGAGAGAGAAAGAGAATCCTCAGTAGAGGGCGAGGCTCAGGTCTCAGGTAGGATAGGGATAGACATCGAATACAGAGAGCTAAAGAATCATCCGCACAGACACATAGTAATACCGAATAAAACGGACGAACGACCAGCCACAGATCCGAGATAGTTCAAAGATTCAGAGAATCGTCTGTAGAACTTGAGGCTTACCTCAGCCAGGATAGGGATAGACGTCGAATACAGAGAGCCAGATAATCGTCTGTAGAGCCTGAGACTCGCTTCAGCCAGGATAGGGATAGACGTCTAATAGAGAGAGCCAGAGAATCATCCGCACAGACACATAGTAACACCGAACATAACTGACGACCGAACAGCCACAGATCCGTGCGAGTAACTAATTCATTGGTAGATAAAGAAAATTCTGCCATGAATTACAATCCTTCGATTCCTTACTAGGACGACCATAAGGTATCAATAGGTACCATGTCAGAAGTGTGTGAGCATTGCTTGGCATTGAAATTCAAGGACGAATCGAAAGGCATGTGTTTGTAAGGAAAAGTAAAATTAGAAGAAATTCTTCCTCCACCTGAACCATTTCACTCTCTCTTTACGGGTGATCACCTGAAATCCAAACAATTCATGCGCTATATACATATACCGTTATAATAACGCATTTCGAATGATCTCTTGCAAGAGTAGGCAAGTCGTTGGTCTTATGCCTACATTTAAGATTCAAGGGCAAGTGTATCACTTAGCTGGGAGCTTGCTACCACTTCAAACCGATGACCACAAATTTTTGCAAATTTATTTTATTACAGATCCAGATACACAAGCATCATAGCTAAATCACAATACTGCGTTAGTGAATTGCGTTTTTACGTTACGAGAAAAATGCTTCAAACATGCGTTGAAGTGACATTTCAAATTTATCAGCTGTTTACATATGAAAATTCGCAGGAATTAACAAACATCTTTTCGTCATCACGTTCAGATAACAAGAACTGTCTTCAAAACGCACGAAATGTTCAGCATTTTGGACTTTTGTGTGCGTTGTTACGTGAGGTTACGTACTCTCATCACTTTCATTTTTTCTTATTTTCTCTCATTTCTTAATGAAAGTAAGCTCGCCAACGCAAACGCAGTATTGTAGTGTGCCCCATTGAATTGCCTGTCTTGGATATTAATCGCATGCGCTAACGCAGTATAGTGATACGGGCAAGAACGCGGTGTTGAAGTGTCGCACAGCCAGTTGATAGAGATTTGATCAGATGTCTCCAAAATATTTAACGTTCTCATAAATGCTACATACAGTCTTTTAATACTGCGATTTAGAGTGTTCTTATAGATACTCCTGACTTTATTGTCGTAATCCATGCAAATGAACTTCCTGTTGGAGAAGACAGAGGACGATATAATGCGCCTTTCACGAGTGAAGTAGCAGTGGTGATAGCTGGACAGCAATTTAACAAAAGAGATATTTTGTTGCATAGTCGTGATGATAATTTGCAAGAAATTTCAAAGTTACACAGATGTTATGACAGCTTACAATATTATTTAATGCTATGTCGTGGAGAAGATGGTTATGCCATTAATGTTTCTCAAGTTGACTCAATCAGGGGTGCACCACCTAAATGTCAGCCATTTGCTTAGATATGGAATGTTAACAAACCAATATTTGGTCGATCAACCTAATTTATTTATAACTGCAGCATGCAACCCAAATTGGACAGAAATCAAAAAATTATTAACACCAATTTAACTCCACAAGAAAGATACGATATAGTTAACAGAATCTTCCATTTAGAAGTACAGAAACTACTGCACCTCATTAAAAAGTCTCATATACCCGGTCCGCCGCGCTGCCATCATACGTACACTATAGAATGGCAGAAACGTGGTTTGCCACATGTAAATCTGCTGGTGTCATGTGACTTCTTCAACCTGGTGCTGCAGCAGATAGTGCGACGGGCAGGCGTCAACAAGGAAGGCACTATCTTTTACAACTCCATCCAGCTGCTAGGATATGCGGATGATATCGACATCATCGCGTGTTCTCGCCGTGGCATTGTGGAAGCATTCACGGCAATTGAAGAACAGGCAAAACGAGTTGGTCTTAAGATCAATGAGGATAAAACGAAATACATGCTGTCAAGCAAAAACCAATCCGTCGCTCACCACCTGGGACAAAATATAACAATTGACAGCTATAATTTCGATGTAGTTAAGGAGTTTGTCTACCTCGGGGCAAACGTAAATTCCACAAATGACACCACAGTGGAGATCCGGCATAGAATCGCCCTTGGCAACCGCTGCTACTTCGGCTTGGTCAAACAACTGGGGGTCAAAGCCCCTCACTCGAAAGACCAAAGTCGTGCTTTACAAAACGCTCATTCTGCCAGTCTTGCTGTACGGAGCCGAAAGCTGGACGATAAACAGGACAGCGGAGCTGATTTTGGGTTCTTTCGAAAGAAAAATTCTGCGCCGGATATTTGGTCCTGTCTGTGAGGAAGGTGAATGGAGAAGAAGACACAACCGCGAACTCTACGAGCTGTACTAAAAGGCGGATGTAGTCCGGAAGGCAAGGATCCGTCGACTACACTGGCTCGGCCACACTGAGCGCATGGACATCAACGCTCCAGCTAAGAGGGTCTTCGACTCCGACTCGACTAGATTGGAATAAAAAACCGGCCGTGTGCGTATCGGAGTCGCCACAAAGGGTTCCGTACCATCTGTATATATAAATATGAAAGGGACTATGTATGTGACCTCATCAGTCATCACATTAAATCACATTTTTTGTATGATGACAGATCTTCGTTGCAGGCAGGTTATAGGCATATTACTTTGATAATCAAAAATCTTTATGATGAGATATAGTTGATTACCAAAGTGTTCATTGAATTCCAATCAATTATATTACTTGACAGCAAGTATGTGAAAAGGTGAATGACAATAATGCGAAATATGGGAAAAGGGTTTGCAGCTAGGATTAATACATCAAAGACACAAAAGAGATCAAAGCTGGGAGGTTTGCTACTGGTTGTGGGATATTGTCGACTAGCCTTAGTTCAGTATGTGACCAAGGGGATTTTGGATGAAAATCATGTCTGTTACACAGGAGCCCCCCTTAAATATTAATTTTGTTCTGTTCTAAGTATTTGTCGTGGTAGCGGCAACAGAAATACATTATCTGTGAAAATGTCAACTGTCTAACTATCACGGTTCATGAGATACAGCCTTGCGACAGACGGACGGACGGACGGACAGCGAAGTCTTAGTAATAGGGTTCCGTTTTACCTTTGGGTACGGAACCCTAAAAACAGGTATTGTCACACAAGGTGTGACATAATTTAGGAAATAAACGTATTTTTTATAGCATAAAATCAAATAACGGATCAAGTAGCATTAAGTGGATTAAGCAATACCGGATAATGGGAAAATAAATTCAAAACATATACCGGATCTGATGTCAATTGTATACCAATCGAATTTATCAAGAATAACCATATTATAATTAATATGATTAAAACTAAATTCCCTATATTGAAAAAAGAGCTTGTAGCTCAATTTCGTGACTTTTTGATGACTTAGGCACATTTGCCGGTACTTGTTCAATGCAATAAAAAGACAGTTCAGCAGCAGCATTCTTTTCTTTTCTTTAGGTGGCGTTACAGCCCATGGAGGGCCAGAGCCGAGCATCTCTCAATCACCCATGTTGTGTGTGATCTATTTTTCTCGTAGGTGGAAGGGATCTACAGTTTAATGCTGATTCCCAACGGCGTGAGTTGAGAAGCTCTTTCATGGCAACCATACTACGGGAGTTTTTTGCCAATACCCCGCCGAGGAGGGACGCTGCGAAATAAACATTCATCAGAGTCAACACGCTAACCAGCATTACATTATTAAAAATGTGGTCTAGGTGCGACCCGCAAGGCTCACACGATTAACTTCCCAGTGAGAAAAAGGGAAACACGCATTTCATTTCATTTTTTTTTTCATTTTTAGCCTCCGACGCAAAAAGAGGGTGTTACAGGTTTGAGGTGTCTGAGTGTCTGTCTGTAGCTTCGTAACTCATGAACGAATGGACCGATTATGATACCTTTTTGTTTTTTAAAGCTAACATGAACGAAATTTGTGAAGATCTGTTCAGGTGTTTCAAGGTCATTAGCTCTTTTTGTTAGCTGCGGTAGGATTCTAAGACGAATAATGGGTAATGTATCGGTTCTCGTCCGATCACCGCAATCAAAAAGCGTCGGGTGCGGTCAGTACTTAGATGGGGAACTGCTGGAAACACCGCGTGTTGTTGGCTTCAAGCCGCCTATTTGCTGTCGCTCCATGTAACCCAGGGTAGTGTGCGTTTCTTTACACAACCATAACACTGTCCGAGCAACCTCATATGTGTCGGTTGTCGTCCGATCGCCTCAATCAATCAGCGTCGGGTGCGGTTGGTACTTAACGTGGGGACCGCTTGGGAACACCGCGTGTTGTTCATTTTCTTTGCCTATTTTTTTGTAATTATTTAATTTCTGACAAAAAACGGCTGGGCCGATTCTGCTGAAAACCTACTCTGCCCTAAGTTGCGTAATTACGCGTGGAATAAACCCAATCCAATGTCAATATCACTTTTGGCTTTCGAGATAGTCGAAATTTCCGGTACGACCCACCGGGTAGTTAAAAATGATTTCCATTCAGCATTATGAATCGACTAAAACAAAAATGTAACAAAATAGTGATTGAGGCAATTATAACGCAAGGACATGCTTGGATCCATAACCATTAAATGCCTGTATTAAAAGAGAACACTATTTAATACCTACTATAGAAGACGTAACTTATAATTTAGCAAAAAAACGTCTCTTTTCGGGTTTTGATCTACTTAATGGATTTGGTCATTTAGAGTGAGATAGTAAGAGTTCAGACCTATCAACATTCATGACTCCATTTGGAATATTTAAATTTGATCACGTACCATTTGGAATATTTAACACCAGAGATGTTTGAAAGAAAAATGATACAAACATTTGGAGACATTCCAAGTGTTAAGGCTTATTCTGATGATATTTGTATAACTGCCGAAGACGAAATAGAGCATGACCAATTGCTGTCAATGGTCGTTAAAAGGACCAGAAAAAATAACCCAGCTAAAATCCAATACAAATCTAATGAAATGAAATGCATGGGTCATATATGTACGTATAATATCGGAGGGAAAAATGAAATCGGATATAAATAAAAGCCACTCTGGAAATGAAAAAGCCAGAAAATAAAAAAGATATAATGAGATTTCTTGGATTGAACAAGTTATCAGTTAGATTTATCCCTAAAATCCCATTAGAACTGAGAGAGTTAACTAGAAATAATGTTAGATCGAATTGGAATGAAAAACATGAATTAGAATTCAAAAGCATAATAACAATTTTCGACCCAAAAAAAAAACATAGTGGTTCAAACAGGTGCATCAAAAGATGGATTGGATTATGTGCTATTGCAAGATGGTTATCCGATTGTATATGCATCTAGAACTTTAAGCAACACTGAAAAAAAATGGGCTTAAATAGAAAAAGAATTGCTGGCTATAGTTTTCGGATGCGATCGCTTTTACTTCTATCTATATGGATGTTATATGGATTACAAAGAATGTTTCGATATGTTTTTACTCAAACATTCAAAAGTGAAAATAACGTATACTCCGAGAAAAAATATGCTGGTAGCCGATTGTTTATCAAGGGTGCAGTTAACAGGCGTTGAAGAGCTTAAAAGGTTGAGTGCTGCGATACATTCAGTTACAAAAGGTGCATGTATTTCAGAGGAAAGTTATGATGACTGTATGTTTGTATGTATGTATGTTGGCGTTACAGTCCATGAAGGACCAAAGCCGAGCTTCTCTCAATCACCTATGTTGTGTGGTTTTATTTTCCCACAGCTGGAAGGGACCTGCAGTTTATTGCCGCTTCCGGACGGTGAAATTCGAAAAGCTTTTCTCGACAATTATACTACACACAGGGGGTTTTGTCAGTACCCCGCTGAGGAGAAGCACGGTGAAAAATACGTTCGACGACATCGCTGTTTTCGGTATTCGATCCCGTGTCATCGCGTCAGAGGCCAACACACCACCCACGGTGCCACGGCGCTTTGATGTCTATCGTAAAAAAATACCAAATGACAAACAGTATAATAAAATTTGTGAACACGTGTCAAACACAAGGCCCAAATATTCTCAGCTTGATGAATTAGGAATAAGTTTCCAAAAGTTAAAGTCGGAATTACATTACAAAGATGGTTTGCTATTCAAAAATTTTAAATTAGTAATACCTTCAGAATTACAAAGAGGCAACTTACAAGTGTTGGGAATAGAAAAAACAATAGCAAGTGCTATAATGCATTATTTTTGGCCAAATATGACTAGACAAATTAGAGAACTTATAGAAGCATGCACCTTTTGCGAAAAATTCAAGAAAAAAAAAAAAAAAAAAAATAATCAAAAAGAACAATCAGTTCAGGAAAGTACACCCAATTTCCCGTTTCATAAAATATCGATGGATTTGTTTGAACATGCTGGCTGTAACTATATATTCGGGATTCTTTATCCAGAAATGATTACTATCCTCAGTAGTAATTTGACAAATTTTTATATACCCAAAAATTATTAAATGTGATCCATTTGGTTCAGCTGAATTTGAAAAAATCGTCTCTGACGCAAACATAAGCCTGAATTTCTCAAGTCCAATATATTCCCAGAGAGACGGACTAAAAAGAAGTTGCTATTGCTGAAAAATATTTTAACACGCTGTTGTGAAGGTAATTAATTGATAAATTTCAGTATAACCTTGCAGATATGAAATTAACACCACTGGATTTTTTTCAGACGCTTGGCTAAAACAAAATTACTAATAGCAGAAAACTTGCTTAAAAGAAACAACTTAAGAAAAAACATCAAAAATATTATTATGATAGAAGTGTAAAAGACTTGCAAACGCTACAAATTGCAAATAAAGTATATTATTAAGCATAATTGTAATAAATTCTTTAGATGTAACAGAAAACGTATCGCCAAAACATAAAATAGCGGATTTGATTCGAGTGAAGCTTTGTATGAAAACCATATTCAAAAAATATGATATCGGAAAGAAATAGGTTCGACCAAATTAAGATTGTACTACCAGAATTATGTGTTAATGAACACATTGTTACGAAAAATACTACGAGTCCAGAGCCGGGTTCGATCACTGGATTGGAATAAACTACAACTGTCTACCTGTTTATTCAATACACACCTATTTTTTACATATTATAGCAACCTCAGATCCTCTATCTGGGCTCTTCACCTTTGCACACTTGATTGTTCCACTTTAGATCAATTATCTGGGCGCTTCACTTTTACACACTTCATGTTCCACCTCGTCGACCGCCGAGCGGAAGGTCTATAGTTCAAATTCGTTTCGTAGCCAAGAAAAAGTAATTCCTTTACGGACAAAAAGCATGCAACACAGAGGTGGATGGAAAGTGACCAGACGTACTGCTGCAGATATAACACTCACAGTATATGGGCAAATGAAATTCAACCTCTGCGTATGCCCTATTAAAGTGCTCCAACAAATTACTACGTACTATAACCATCGCGGAATTTGGTCGGCTCCCGTCCTATCTAGGACAACCACCCCTGAGAGTAAATTAAAAAAAAAAAAAAAAAAGCGAGTCTTTAAAACTTACTTAGGTGGCGCTACAGTCCGTGGTGAACCTGCGCCTCAACCAACAAGCGTCTCCAGCTGGCACGGTCTTTGGCCAGCTGTTTCCAGCGCCACACGTCCAGTTGGTTAAGGTCCCCTTCCACCTGCGTGCGCCACCGTTGATGCGGTCGTCCTCTGCCGCGCCTTCCTTTCGGGGTGGATTCGAAGACTCTTCGGGTCGGAGCTGTGTTTTCCATGCGCTCTACATGGCCTAGCCACCTTAGCCGCTGTATCCGTAGACGTCGTATCAGGCCGATGTCGCTTTACAACCCGCACAGTTCTTTGTTTTATCTTCTCCTCCATACACCGTTTGAACCAACGGGACCGTAGGTAGTGCGCAGAGTTTTCCTCTCGAAGCGACCAAGGGCATCTTCATCCGCTTTTGTTAAGGTCCAAGCCTCTGCGCCGTAAAGGCGGACTGGGATGATTAAGGTTTTATATAGTGTCACATTGGTTTTCCGAGAGAGGGCTCTACTTCTCAATTGCCTTTTGAGCCCAAAGAAACAGCGGTTGGCAAGAGTGATTCTGCGTTTTATCTCAGCGCTGGTGTTGTTGTCGCTGGTCATCAGTGAGCCAAGGTAGACGAATTCCTTGACCACTTCACAGTTATATCCGCCCATGGTAACGTTCTGGCCAATACGTCGGTGTTGTCCGTCTCTTTTAGATGAAAGCAGATATTTGGTTTTACCCTCATTAAACTTGAGACCCATCTTAGCCGCTTCTACCTCAATGCTTACAAAGGCCTCATTGACGTCTCGCTGAGTCCATCCAATCACGTCAACGTCGTCGGCGTACGCAAGCAATTGCGTAGACTTGAAATAAATCGTACCTCTTGTGTTGGCCAGTGACTCTTGCACGATCTTTTCAAGCACGATGTTGAAAAAGTTGCATGACAGCGCGTCAACTTGCCTAAATCCTTTTTTAACATCAGAGGTCTCGGTTTGCTCATTACCGACCTTAATGAAGCAGCGAGAATTCTCCATTGTCATCCTGCACAGTCGGACGAGTTTGGCAGGGATGGTAAAAATAGACATGGCTTTGTATAGCTCATCGCTATCCAAGATCTTCTCCAAGATCTGCCGTAGCGTAAATATTTGGTCTATTGTGGATTTTCCTGGCCTGAAACCACACTGATAAGAGCCGCTCAGGTTATCCACAAACGGTTTCAGGCGTTCACACAATACGGCAGAGAAGATCTTATATGCGATGTTAAGGAGACTTATTCCCCTATAGTGGGCGCAGCTATAGGGGTCTCCTTTCTTATGGACCGGGCAAGCGATGCTGAGATTCCATTCTAGGGGCATGCTTTCCTCCGACCATACCTTGCAAATGAGATGATGCAGGCACCTTACAAGCTCATCTCCAGCCGCCTTAAAAAGCTCAGCAGGCCGTCTGCGCCCGCGGCTTTGTTAGACTTAAGTCTTGATATCGCTATTTTGACTTCTTCTAGGTCGGGTGGACTGAATTCTGTTACTTCGCCGTCCATTACGAATGGCTCGTTGTGCTTGACAGCGGTGTCTTGCCTATCATCGCCGTTATACAGTCTGCAGAAGTGGTCTTTGCAAATCCTCAGCATCGACTGCGACTCCACTACCAGTTCTCCATTTTCATCCCTGCAGGCGGCCGCTCTGACTTTGTAGCCATATCATGTTCGTTTTACCTTATTGTAAGACCTACGGGCGTCATTCCTGCGAAAGCATCTCACGCTTTTCGTGCTCTCTCTTCCTTCTTCTGAAAAGCGTGTGTTCCTTTCTTCTCTTCTGCTTATAATTTTCGCGAGCAGCTCTCGTCCGTCTTTGCAGCATGGCTTTAAATGCCTCTTGTTTTGCTGCATGGGCTTGTTCGCATTTTTCATCGAACCAGGGGTTTCTAGGTGGTGGCGTTTTGAAACCCAGCACCTCTGAGGCAGCATCTCTGACGGCGTTCTGGCAATGCGCCCATTCCTGCTCTGTTGTTTGTGCTGCTGTGGGCGGATTTTGAGAGAGTTTGGAGGAGACACGATCGGCAAAGTTTCTGGCAGTCTCTTGCGATTGTACCTTTCCAACGTCAAACTTATGAAGTCGCACTCGACTCCTAAGCATTCTTGATATCCTCATTCGTAACTTAGCTACAACAAGGTAGTGGTCCGAGTCGATGTTGGCCCCTCGTAAGGTTCGTACGTCAAGAATACAGGTGGAGTGTCTGGCATCCATAGCAATGTGATCAATCTGGTTGGCGGTCGATTGATCGAAACACCGCCAGGTACCCTTCTAGATGTTGAGATGGGGGAATCGCGTGCTTGCTACAAAGAGGTTACGCCCCGCTAGGAAATTGGTTAGCCTAAGTCCGTTGTCGGATGTGGTGTTATGCAGGCTATGCTTTCCTATGATCGACTAAAATATATCCTCTTTGTCCAGTTTCGCATTAAAATCTCCTAGGACTATTTTTCTGTCGAAGCTGGGGCATTGAGCATATGTTCTGTCTAGGAGATCGTAGAATTCTTCTTTGAGTCAATCGTCCTTCTCTTCCGTTAGGGCGTGAGCGCATATTAAGCTAATGTTTCCAAATTTAGCTTTGATGCGGATCGCTATAAGGCGTTCGCTTACATCTCGGAAGCTTAAGACTTTTTGTCGGAGTCTTCCTCGAATAAAAAATCCGCGCCCGAATAGGCGCTGTTTGTTCTTCTTGTAGCAGTTCACGTAGTAGATGTCGCATTTTTTCATCCGTCTTTTGCCTGGTCCATCCCATCGCACTTCTTGAAGTGCGGTTATATCAGCTTTATAGCAGTCGAGGGTTTGCACCAATTGATCGCCTGCTCCCGGTCTGTTACAGCGTTTGTCTCTACATCTCTCTAAGTGGCTTGATCACTCGTTACTAAATCCCGGAAATTAAATGCTCCCGGTATATAGCCCTCAGTCAACTTTCTTGAATGTTCGCCGTCAGACGTTGCCCTTCAGAAGTCTTTAGAATACTCTGACATTCAGCAGTACGCCGCCGAAAGTTGCCATAATTTCCTTTTTGCAACAGAGCTTACCAAACTTTGACAGCAAAATTCGAACATAACCATCGGTTCGTGTCCGTAAAGATAATGATGAAAACAAAAATGTTAACATTAGTAATCAGGACAATATCGCGGTAACTGATGAACTACCTGATATTTATGTTTCCTCGGAATCAGAATCATTTTACGACGCTAATCATAATAACAGATCAAGGATATCAACGGATAACAGCGTGTTAGATAAATCGTCAGTTCCATATCGAGAACTAGTGGACCACCTAGCAAATATTGTAGCCAAAATGATGGTATCCGTAATTTAGCCTTAAGACACAGAATTGCTTAAATTTTTTTATTTCACGTATTACGTTAAGAAAATATGTATTGTAAAATAAAATGAAGAGCGTGTAATAAGAATATACACTTTATGTCCATTCTATGTCAGCCTTTTGTGTTGACATTTGTGTGAGAGATAGGTGTGCATGAATGTAAAGGACATTATCATTAGTTTATTTAGTGTATTAGTCAGTTGTACATCGAAAGCTTACGCTTTCACCCATAGTAGTATGGTTGCAGTTTTAATAAATGGGTCCTACAACATTGATGATGCTTGATTTGGTGCCTGTAACGTACAATTGTTCTGTTCTTTCGAAATGAATGCAGTCATCATATAGTTTTTACTGTATCCAAATTGTTTTACACTGCCTTTTTTCCCCAAAATATAAGCTTTTAGCTTATACATATCTCTTGTACCCCCGTTTGTACCAGATTGGACCAATTTAATTCGTAGCTTAAAATATATGCTTATATCGAAAATATCTGCATCAGTTTCTAAATCAAATAATACGAAATTATCAAAATTCATAAAAATTAAATAAGTTCAAGAAGTCAGATTTTTTTTTTTTTTACTTTTATTTATGTACATATGGATATATTACGCTTCTTTGAAAAAATCCATTAGAGCTTGTAGCCATACCCCAACGATTTTTACTCACTGCAACTAATTTTTAATTTTGGCATCATTAATTGGTCTAAAAGTCGATATCAAGTTTGTTGTCTCGAGGGTAGAATCTCGTTAACAGGTTCGGTTGCCAATTCATTCACCAACGAACTCAACCACCAGTCCATAAACACCATGCTCATCTACATCCACTGTCCGCTGTCTACTAAACAAAAACCTTTGATCGTTCACATTTGAACTGAAATCTATAAATTGCCTCTCGATCTTAAATTAAATATAGGTAAAGGTCACACATGCACTTCACAATAAATGGCTGAATGGAACATAAATGCTTCAAGCGATTTCTCTTGTTTTGGCTGTTTGGCTGGGTTCACGTAGGCGCTCTCATTTGAATGCATATGTATGTTTGTTTCTTGTCTATGCCTAAACTTTTTCGTTTTTACTAAGTGAAGGTTTTTTTCTCATTGTTTTTCCTTCAAAAGCCATCCATTAAAAAGTGTTGTCTTTGAAAATGAATGCATTTTTCAGTAGTAAGATAATTAGTTATCGTATCTCTGTGCAAGCTGAGCTTAAGAAGCAAAAGGAAACGTAAAAAAATGTTATACTATGGAAATAAATGTTACTACTACAAAATTTTTTGTTTTATCTTCGCTTAAATTGACAAACATATGTACGTATGTTATTTGTATGTAGGTTGCTCCTTTAATACACATTAAATGTTTGATATAGGCAGTAGAGCAAAAACGTTTTCGTATGTTTGCTCTATTTCATCTTATTCAATTAGGCCACGAGTATTTAAAACCGCGTGTTTTAAATTTGAAAAACCTTGTGAAACACTTTTCTTTGAATAATAAGGTTTTTCTTTCTTCAGTGGGGGCTTAGTCTTAGAGGAAAAAAAATAAAAACACAAAATATGTACTATACTTTCTTTTCTTTTCTTTTGGTGGCGTTACAGCCCATGAAAGACCAGAGCCAAGCTTCAACTACCCATGTGGGTGATTCATTTTTCACACAGGTGAAAGGGACCTACAAGTGACCGAGGAGGGATGCCGCGAAATAAACTTTCGATGGCGTTGATGTTATTGAAATCCGAACTCGCTCATCATGCACCAGAGTCCAACACAGTAACTACTTCGCCACGGCGTCCTCAGAAATATAATACAACACTGAAATCCAAAGTAGAAAGTCTTCAAGGACATCCTACATGTTAAAGGAACTACAAGAAATGGGTCACAGAATACTACACTTTTATAACTTGCAAAGAGAGACACTGAAAGACCGTTATCTTTAAAAACGATTAAATAATCTTTTGAAGATAATGCCTTTTTTAGAATACTGACTTTTGGATATAACGTTTTCTGTTATAATAACATTTAATTTCGTAAGAATACATTTGAAAGGAATTTTCGCATACTGTGCTACAGGTTAGCCTATGTTATGATAAATTATGTGGAATCATGTCGAGAACGTGAGTGATTGACAGTTCCACCAATTCGGAAAGGTCAGCTTGACAGCGGTTCAGATTTTTGGGACTTGTGATCTTTTCACATTTTTTGTCAGACATTCAGTACCAGACTTCAATGAGAGCATGATGAAGAACAGAAAGTTGAAACCAAATGACAATACTCTAAATGCCCAGTTAATAAATTTAAATAAAATATGTAAATAGTTAAGAAAAACGCTTCCTAACGAAATTTAACAGCTGCTTTAAGAACTAACTATTCTTTATGAAAAGTAGTAAAGAAACTTGAAAAAAAAAAAACACCCCAAACATACCTCCAATGAAAAAAAAAAATGACGACTATGACTTGCAAACTCTCAAAATTACCATGCACTGTACTTTGCTTTGTGATGAATATTCGTAAATATAAAGACGTAACTAGGCAACAAGCTCATAAGCTTGTGGTTGATCTTTTCCAGGGAACACAAATGCATTCTCTACACCGAGTAACAAACAAACACGCTCTTTGGAAAAAAGCAATTTCCTTGTGGCTATATATTTGACGCAGCCGAGGCATCCGACAATAATAATCGTTGGATAACTAAAAAAATATTATCACGTATCTTGGAATTTGACCTTTAAGCAGTTATATACCCGACCGCCGTTTTTATATGCTGGACTCTGACGCACGATTAGCGAGTTTATTTCGGGCCGTCCCTTCTCGGCAGGGTACTGGCAAAATACCCCGTAGTATACTGGCAATGAAAAAGCTTCTCGACTCAAGCCGTTCGGAATAGGAATTAAACTGTGAGTCCCTTTCACCTGTGTAAAAAATAAATCACACACAGCATGGTTGATTGGGAGGAGCTTGGCCAATAATAATTTTGTACAATTAAGCTTACACTTATTAGATTTGTACAACTAGGGCTTATGTTATATTTGTTACATTAGAAAATGAAGTTAAACAGAAATTAATATTTAATAAATGAAAGGAAAGAAAAAGAAAAAAAGAATGTTGGGGTGGGAAAGGATAAGTGAAAAGGTGGACAGGAAAAGTATAGATTGGATTTCACGCAATAACTAATTTACATATGTACGTACATTAAAAGTGTTCGTCACAATATTTAAAAACTTCATTTGCGAAAGCGGCTGTTGTGTTCATGCGCTTAATAGAGACGGGTAGACAATTCCAAAGACGAATCGCATGGACAAAGAATTGTCGACTGGTTACAGTATACTTATATCTGGGTGAAATGATCAGTAAGGTTCTTTGAGCACTCGCGAATCTAATTTTCTGATAAAGGTAATGGGGTTCCTTAGTGGTCATGATCTTATTGAATGTTAACAAGGTCCGATATTTCATTAATGCCATTAAGGAGCAACCCGCCATTTGTTTTGTGAAGTTGGAAATATGCTCATATCTTTTTATGCCGAAAATGAATCTAGCACAACAATTGTATGCAACCTCGAGTTTCCGCTTAGACTCATATTCCATGTCACCAAAAATCTCACACCCGTACAGAATCGAAGGCAAAATATACGATTTTACAAGCTTTAGTTTTACGTGTGTCGGAAGAATTTCCTTGTTGGGCTTAGCCCACGAAGCGCACCATACTGTTGCGGAGATGCAAGCGGACCGTTAAGTTCGAATTTCGCTGTCGAAGTTCGAAAACTCTCTGGAAGCGGGGGATTGGAATGATGTCAACTTCCAATGGAATTGTCAGAGCGTTCTAGAGATTTCCGAAGGGTAACTTCCAACGGCGAACGTTCGAGACGGTGGACCGAGAGCTATATAAGCGCGAACACTCGCCCTTGACATTCATTCAGTTTGTGGTATAAAACAGCGTGTGACAAGTCGGTGTGATCAACCAAGGTGAAAAGAAAAGCTTTCAATAAAGGTTTGTGTATTGTGTAATAAAGCTTAAAGTGGATAGTATTGGATAATAAAGTTTAAAGTGGATAGTATTGGATAATAAAGACAAGTGGTGAAGCTACACAGATAATTGATCTGTGGTGAAAGAATTAAAAGTGTGTGTGTTTCAATTTAAATAAAAAGGACAATTGTAGTTTATCGCAATCCAGTGGTGCGAACGCTATTTGGTGTGGGGATCGAAAAATTCGTAACATTTGGTGTCAGAAGTGGGATTGCGAGTAAACGAGTGAAACTTTATTTGAGTTGTGAAGTGAATCATTGCAAAAGTGAGAAAATGGTAAAATTGGAAAAGTTGACCATTGAACAACTGAAAAAAGAGCTGGATGCTCGGGAATTATCCACAGTGGGAAGTAAAGCCAACCTGGTGGAGAGACTGCGATCGGCGTTGCAGGAAGAAGGTGTCGACTGGGAGAGTTATGAATTCGGGGTGGAGAAGCCGTCGACATCTACTGAGCCAGCGTTCGATATGCAGCACATTCTCGCGGCTCTGAATGCTATGAGCCAAAAACTCGATCAAAAGTTGGAGGAAAATTCCACTTCTCTGAGCCAGAAACTGGAGAAACTTGAGGAAAATTCCGCGGCCGTAAGTAGAAAGTTGGAGGAAAATTCTACTTCTCTAAACCAGAAACTAGAGAAACTGGAGGAAAATTCTACTTCCCTGAGCCAGAAGCTGGAGACGGTAGAAGAGATGCTAGAGAACAATCGAGAAAGCTTGAGAGACATCCAGCAAGCCGTTAACGATCGATTCCAGAATGTCGAAGAGAAAATCGAGACACTGGACAAGAAGGTTCTAGATCTCGAGAATAGTCAAGAAAAGAGAATCGAGTCACTGGAATCGAGGTTCGACATGAAGGTTCTGGAACTCGAGAAAACTATCCAGAACGTACAGCATCAAGGAATCGTCGTACCGACTGCAGCATCAAAATTCACAGCTCCCAACTTCGACGGCAAGAGCGCTTTTAACATCTTTAAGCTCCAGTTTGAGACAACAGCGGAACGGAATCAATGGGGAGAGGAAGATCGTGTGGCTGCCCTAGTAATTTCCCTTAAAGGTGAAGCAGCTGACGTTCTACAGACCATCCCGGAGACCCAGAGAAGGAACTACACAGCCATATGGGATGCTCTTCATCGAAGATACGGCAGTGAGCACATGCAGGAAATGCACAAGCTGGAACTTAAAGGGCGCAAGCAGCGTTTAAACGAGAACATTCCAACAGTATGCCGCCGACATCGAGAGGCTATCCCATCTTGCCTACGCGGATGTTCCAGTTGATGTGGTAGAGAAACTAAAGACGGATTCTTTCATCCAAGGGCTAAGGGAGCCCGACACGCAACGAAGCTTGATTCTCCTGCCGAAGACATCTTTCAAGGAGACAGTTGCCAGCGCTCTCGCATGTGAAACATCGCTCTTGATATGCCGACCTTCCATCAAACTACGGCGCATATCTCAAGACCAGGATAGTTCCAGAACAACAACGGCGAGTAGGAGTGGTTCATTCCCGGGTAGATGCTACATCTGCGACCAGCAGGGGCACATTGCGAGGAACTGCCGTCTGCGAAGGAAGCGTTCGAGGTCTAGCTCGCCGAAAAGAGACCAAGGGAGAGAACGCGAACGTGGAGGTGCAAAAGGTGCATCTAACAATCCGTTAAACTAAAACGAGTCAGTGCAGAGGGGCATGCGCTGGCTCCCACATTGGAGTGCCCCAGCATCCTCGTATCCCGAATCTGTAGGGGTGCAACCAGCCTAGTCATCGAGGGAACGATGGACGGGCGACGATATCTGCTGACGTTGGACACGGGCGCAACTCATTCAGTCATCCGAAGCGGATTGGTTTCTGACATCGAACCATTTTCCGAGGTAAGGCTTCGTACAGTGACTGGTGAGAAGGCGGAAGTTAAGGGAAAGGTCCAGAAAAGAATTACGATGGGTACCGTCGAGTTTCAGCATGATTTCATCGTTGCGGACATTACTGATGACATCATAATCGGCGTCGACTTCATGATTAGGAATGGCTTCACATTGGACCTCAACCAAAAAGTGATGAAGTATGGCAACTTGGAGCTCCCATTAACAGTGGATAATGGACAAGGTA
Source organism: Eumerus sabulonum (assembly GCA_951905685.1). Lineage (NCBI taxonomy): Eukaryota > Metazoa > Arthropoda > Insecta > Diptera > Syrphidae > Eumerus > Eumerus sabulonum. Next base: position 93,086,823 of record OX645060.1, read on the forward strand.
ACAAGGTCAGGCGAATAGTCGTGCAAGTGCGCCAAACAGTTCCCCCGAATGCAGAAGCTGTGGTTTGGGCAAAGATAGAAGAGGATGCGGGGACAAGCTGAATGTGGGTGGTCGAACCCGACAACCGAAATCGACCCAGCGATATAATTGTTGGAAGGGCTCTCGTGGAACCCCGACAAGACCAATTGGTTCCAGTACGAGTCCTGAATCCTGCCAGTACACCTAGGAAGATACACAAGGGAACAACGATCGCTCAATGCCAAGAAGCTGCCGCTATTATGAACTGCGAAAATCAGAAACACCGGAAAATCCAGACCAACAAAGCCTTCTTGAAAACAATGGTCAGAGAGTGGACGCAACATCTAGTGGAGAAGCAGAAAAGTAAAGCACTCTCCCTGCTTCGTAAATTTTGGACAGTTTTTGCAGATGGTAAGAACTATGCCCCATCCACAAAAAAGGCGATCCTACCTCTTGTAAGAACTATAGAGGTATATCCCTGCTCAATGTCGCATACAAGATCCTGTCCAGCGTATTGTGTGAACGTCTAAAACCATTTTGCACCGCACTAATCGGCAGCTACCAGTGCGGCTTCCGGCCCGGCAAATCAACTATAGACCAAATTTTCACACTTCGACAAATCCTGGAAAAGACCAACGAGTTTCAAATCGATACACACCATCTTTTCATCGATTTCAAAGCCGCATACGACAGCATTCATCGTGAAGCACTGTTTGGGGCGATGGCCGAATTCGGGATGCCGGTAAAACTGATCCAGTTGTGTCGCGCCACGCTAAAAAACACGCGATGCACCGTGCAACTCGGTTCTAGGACCTCGGAACCATTCGAAACATGCACCGGATTTCGGCAAGGAGATGCGCTGTCATGTGACTTCTTCAACCTGGTGCTGGAACAGATAGTGCGACGGGCAGGCGTCAACAGGGAAGGCACTATCTTTTACAAGTCCATCCAGCTGCTAGGATACGCGGATGATATCGACATCATCGCGTATTCTCGCCGTGGTATTGTGGAAGCATTCACGGCGATTGAAGAACAGGCGAAACGAATTGGCCTTAAGATCAATGAGGACAAAACGAAATACATGCTGTCAAGCAAAAACCAATCCGTCGCTCACCACCTGGGACAAAACATAACAATTGACAGCTACAATTTTGAGGTAGTTAAGGAGTTTGTCTACCTCGGGGCAAACGTAAATTCCACAAATGACACCACAGTGGAGATCCGGCGTAGAATCGCCCTTGGCAACCGCTGCTACTTCGGCTTGTCCAAACAACTGGGGTCAAAACTCCTCACTCGAAAGACCAAAGTCATGCTTTACAAAACGCTCATTCTGCCAGTCTTGCTGTACGGAGCCGAAAGCTGGACGATAAGCAGGACAGCGGAGCTGATTTTGGGTTCTTTCGAAAGAAAAATTCTGCGCCGGATATTTGGTCCTGTCTGTGAGGAAGGTGAATGGAGAAGAAGACACAACCGCGAACTCTACGAGCTGTACCAAGATGTGGATGTAGTCCGGAAAGCAAGGACCCGTCGACAACACTGGCTCGGCCACATCGAGCGCATGGACATCAACGCTCCAGCTAAGAGGGTCTTCGACTCCGAGCCTCCTGGTTCGAGAAGAAGAGGAAGACCGAACCTCCGGTATAAAGACCAAGTAATCGCGGATGTAAGACATCTTGGTCTTGACAACTGGAAGCAGCGTGCCCGGCACCGTCAAGGATGGAAGGCAGCTATAGCTCAGGCTCAGATCCTCCATGGATCGCAGGCCTAATAAGTAAGTAAGTAAGTAAGAACTGTGGAAGAACATCAATTGTGAAGCACAGAATAGACACAGGGGACTCTATACCGATCCGGCAACCACCGAGGAGGGTAGCTTTGGCGAAAGAAGGCGAGGTGATCAATCTAATCGACGAGATGGAAAAGGAGGGCGTGATCGAACCATCTGCAAGCCCATGGAGTTCGCCAGTAGTGCTAGTTAAGAAGAAGGATGGAAGCACCCGATTCTGCGTGGACTATAGGAAGCTGAACGACGTCACGAAGAAGGACAGCTATCCTTTACCGAGAATCGACGACACCTTGGACACACTATCTGGTGCAAAGTGGTTCTCGACGGAGGACTTACAAGGCGGATACTGGCAAATAGAGCTTGACCAGCAAGACAAGGAAAAGACCGCGTTCACCGCCGGGGGAGAGTTGTGGCAATTCTCTGTGATGCCTTTCGGTCTTTGCAATGCGCCAGCCACCTTCGAAAGACTAATGAACCGGGTACTAAGAGGACTTCACTGGCGGACTTGCCTTGTCTATCTGGATGACATAATTGTCATGGGCAAGGATTTCGACGATCACCTTAAGAAGCTTGAGGAGGTACTGGAACGTATTCAAGCTGTCGGACTGAAATTGAGCCCGAAGAAATGTTCGCTCTTCCAAAACGAGGTGAAGTACTTGGGACATGTGGTGACTGCAGAAGGAATCCACACAGATGAAGAGAAAATCTCAGCGGTTAAGGAATGGCCGCAGCCGAAGAATCTTGATGAGTTAAGGTCGTTCCTGGGACTTTGCACATATTACAGGCGATTCATCCCAGGATTTGCAAACGTTGCCAGCAGTTTGCACGAGCTCACCAAAAAGAATCGGCCATTCAAGTGGGAGAAGCCGCAGGAGGAAGCGTTCATTCACCTGAAGGAATTGCTCTGCAGTGCGCAGATTCTTGCATATCCTGTCCCGGGAGAAAAGTTTATTTTGGACACAGATGTGAGCGGACATGGAATCGGAGGAGTACTCTCTCAAATGATTGACGGGCGAGAGCGGGTCATCGCTTACTACAGTAGAATCCTATTGAAGCCGGAGAGGAACTACTGTGTAACTAGGAGGGAGCTTTTAGCCGTGGTCGACTGTGTCGACCTTTCTTTTCATCTTAGGACGGACCACGCAGCGTTGAGATGGCTGCTGCAGTTCAAAAACCCGGAAGGCCAGCTTGCCAGATGGATAGAGAGAATCCAGAGTTATGACTTCAGTATCGAACACCGGAAGGGAAGCAGTCATGGAAATGCGGATGCATTATCGAGGCGACCTTGCGATGTTGAATGCAAACATTGTTCACGCGCCGAGACCAAGGAACAGGTCACCGACATCCGTTGTTTCCAGGTGCTGCCAGAAGATTCCTGGACTGTCGAGATGGTCGGAAGGAAGCAGCGAGAAGATGCCGATCTGGCAGTCATCATCGACTACCAAGAACGAGGTTTTCGACCAAGTTGGCAGCAAGTATCCAGTGAAAGCCCAGTCGTGAAAGCTTACTGGGCTCAATGGCAGAGTTTGAAGTTGAAGAACGGTTGCCTCTACCGCAGTTGGGAGAGTGAGGACGGGAACATTGTAAACGATCTGCTGGTAATACCAAAAGGGCAAGTCGACGAGGTCATCCGAGAATACCACGAGGGACCAAGCGGGGGTCATCTTGGTGTTAACAAGACTGTAGAAAAGATCAAGAGACGTTTCTACTGGGTAGGATGCCATGAGTCGGTTACGCGTTTCATTCGCAGGTGTGAACAGTGTGCGAAGGCAAAGGGTCCAGTAAGGAAAACTCGAGGAAATATGCAGCAGTACAATGTTGGAGCACCGTTCGAACGTATCGCAATGGACATTGCAGGCCCATTCCCAACGAGCAACGCTGGAAACAAGTACGCGCTAGTGGTGATCGATTACTTCAGCAAGTGGCCCGAGGTGTTTTGCATCCCGAACCAGGAAGCCAAAACCATTTCGGATGCATTCGTGAATAACTGGGTTTCGCGTTATGGAGTACCAATGGAACTGCACTCAGACCAAGGGAGAAACTTCGAGTCGTCGGTGTTCAAAGAACTCTGTGACATGCTAGGTATCAGAAAGACGCGGACAACACCATTACACCCACAATCTGATGGCATGGTCGAAAGGTTCAACCGGACGATGGAGGATTACCTGAGAAAAGTCGTCGTCGGAGATCAGAATTACTGGGATGAACATCTCCCCCTTTTCCTAATGGCATACCGTTCGGCACAGCACAATTCAAAAGGCAACAACACCCGCCGAAGCCATTTTTGGAACTGATCTCCGACTTCCATCGGACTTGAAGTTCGGCGTGGTACTACCGACAACTAGCGGCAGGGAAGACTTCGTAACCGAAAAGAAAGAACAGCTGAACTCTATCCATCAGTTCATCCGGGAGCGACTGAACTTGGTCAGCGATAAAATGAAGGCGCTATACGACTTGAGGGCGAATACTTCTGGATTCGAGACCGGACAATTGGTATTGCTGTACAACCCACAACGGAAAAAAGGCTTGTGCCCCAAATTGCAATCAGCCTGGGACGGACCATATGAGGTCATCAAGAAACTCAATGACGTGGTATACCGGATACAGCAGATGGGAAACAGACGGGCGACGTATAAAATTGTCCACGTAGAGAGGTTAGCACCATATTACGGAGAAGGATCCAATCGCTTGTTCGAGGACGAACAAGTTTAGGAGGAGGGCAGTGTTGCGGAGATGCAAGCGGACCGTTAAGTTCGAATTTCGCTGTCGAAGTTCGAAAACTCTCTGGAAGCGGGGGATTGGAATGATGTCAACTTCCAATGGAATTGTCAGAGCGTTCTAGAGATTTCCGAAGGGGAACTTCCAACGGCGAACGTTCGAGACGGTGGACCGAGAGCTATATAAGCGCGAACACTCGCCCTTGACATTCATTCAGTTTGTGGTATAAAACAGCGTGTGACAAGTCGGTGTGATCAACCAAGGTGAAAAGAAAAGCTTTCAATAAAGGTTTGTGTATTGTGTAATAAAGTTTAAAGTGGATAGTATTGGATAATAAAGTTTAAAGTGGATAGTATTGGATAATAAAGACAAGTGGTGAAGCTACACAGATAATTGATCTGTGGTGAAAGAATTAAAAGTGTATGTGTTTCAATTTAAATAAAAAGGACAATTGTAGTTTATCGCAATACAGTGGTGCGAACCCTATTTGGTGTGGGGATCGAAAAATTCGTAACAATACACTTTCGAAACAACTCTGTTTACATGCATATGCCAGCTAAAACTTTGGTTAAAATACACTCCGAGGTTTTTAATCGTCTCTACGTAATCAACAACTGAGTTATTGAGAAGTATTGGAGGGAAATCTTCTTTACTTCGACCTCTATTTATAGCAAGAGCTTTTGTTTTTTTGGGATTCAGGTTAAGCTCGTTTAATATTGACCGAATATGTATATTTGACAAGTCCTGATTTACATGGTCTACCACTTGGCTTTTTTCAAGTTTTGGAAACATTTTATATACTTGCACGTCATCAGCGTATATGTGGTGTTCACAAAATGAAAAACATTTCGAAATGTAATTTATAAAACACATAAACAAAAGTGGTCCTAAGACTGATCCCTGAGGTACACCGGACGGAACATATAAGCATGGCGAACATTGACTATCGTGGGAAACAAACTGGAACCGATTGGACAAGTATGAAGACGTAAGATTACATGAAGAGCTATCGAAATAAAACTGCAACTTAAGCTTATATAAGAGTATTGAATGATTAACACAATCAAATGCCTTGGAAAAGTCCAGAAAAACAACTATTCCTATCATATCTTTATCTAAGCCATCGCGTATGTCTTCACATACTTTCAATAAGGCCGTGGTGCAATTGTGCTTTGCACGAAAACCTGACTGATATTTTGTGATTAATTTATTATTATGAAGATGCATTTTGATTTGTTTACTTACTATTGTCTCGAATACTTTGCTCAGGAAGGGGAGAATAGCGATCGGGCGATACTCAGAACCATTTGGAGAACACGACTTAGGTACAGGCAAAATTTTCGCAATTTGTCATACATCAGGAAAAACAGAGGTGGTTATTATCGTATTAAAAATATATGTTATTTGGGTAAGTATGAAAGGAAGTTACAGTTTAACTAAGTTTGGACTTACATCACTGAAACCGACGGCTTTTGATTTTATTTTTAAGATTGTCTCACCTACACACACTTCATCGACACAGGCGATTGAAAATGGATCAACTTGTACGTTGTGATTGATGGAATTGCTTAGTGGGTGTGAGATACCGGAAGCCGGTTGTACGAACGCCCTATTCAGTTCCTCAAGATTAATATTTATGGGGAGTGCTTCGTTATTGGACTTTAGTCCGACTTGGCGTATGTTCCCCCAAAATGTAGAACTCGAATCATTCGCATTAAAATATTTTTCGTAAGACAATTTCTGTTTCTACGAATGAGAGATGTTACTGCATTACGAGCAATGGTGAATTCTCTTAGGATAGCTGAACATTTATATCTTCTCCATCTTGAATACAAAAGATTGCGCCTTTTTATTAGATCACGAACTTCTTGAGTAAACCATGGGTTACTAGTTGTTTTAACTTACTTAGTCCGAAAGGGTACATGCTTATCAAAAAGATAATGTAGGTCTTTTGGAGAACCTCAATTTGTCTATTCACGTCGTTTGTAGTATATATGGGGGTCCAAATTAAAGTTTGACAATCATTGAATAGTGAAATCACATCAATGTTTGCAAAACTCCTGTATTTGATAATATTTTTCCCGGTAGATGCTGGGAAGATATTAAGCGTGGCAAAGATCAAGTCGTGATGTGAAAAGGCAGATGCCTCGAGTTGATCATAGTGCATGATATGAGATGGGTTAGATACAATAAAGAGATCTAGGAGAGAAGACGTGCTGTTCGGCTTGAAGTGTGTTGGTTGTGAATTGTTAGCGAACCCTAAGTTGTAGGTCTCGATGATTTCTATAAACTGTTTGTTTTTTTTTGTCTAGGAGGCTTAAATTAAGATCTCCACAAATTACACATTTAGCATACAAAGTGATAAGATCGTCTAATAAATTTCTTATTAGAGTTGAATTAGCTATGTTAGGAGCCATATAGATACATCCAAGAAGAAATTTGTCGCCAGTCCCGATCACCTCGACAAAGACATACTCCAAAAGTTCGCTCGGCGTGGATTTTTTTATAACTCTGAACCCATACTTTTTTTTTAAATAGATTGCTACTCCACCTCCCAATTTATGTTGCCTATCAGAACGAATGAGTCTATATTTGTTGAGCATAAAAAGATTACTACACATTTCCGGTTTCAACCACGTTTCGGAGATGCAAAGAATATCAACCATGCTGCCAACAAAAATTTGTCGCAAGTCATCGATTTTATTTTTAAGGCTTTGTGTGTTTATGTGACAAATATTCAATCCTTTTTTTTGGGTTGTACTTATAATTAACATCTAAATACGAAAAAAAATTAACTGGCATACTACTGTACATTTATATAAGAAATTACTAAATTGAAGAAAAATGAAAATGAGTTACTGGCATTTATGTTGCTGCCGCTTCGGGCTCGTATTGCGTATGTATTGCTTCTGTTGTTGTTGCTTGACATCTCGCGGAAATATCTTTCAGGATCTCTTCGTTGTCTATTTGTATGTTTCTCCCAGATTTGCTCTCCTTAACGACGACGTAACCATTTCTTGTGAAAACAGCAAAGAGATGTTTCCGATGTTTCATGCGGGTGGCGATTTGAAGAAGAAAACGATTTTTGGTTGTTAGGCTTTCGTTCAGGTATATGTGTTGGTCTGAGTCCAATCCGACGTCATGAAGACAAAGTTGTTTGTTCTCCCGCTTTCGGAATTCTGTTATCATTTTAAAAACATGGTTTCTCTCATGAGAGGAACTAAATTTTAGGAAAATGGGAGGGTCATTCGTGTTGTTTCGTTTACGTGAACGAAAAATTGCTTTCAGGACAGGTGGTTTGCACTGAACGGTATGGCACAAGCAGTGGTAAATAGATTTTAGATTTTCGTCCGGCAATTCCGAAACACTGGGGCATCGGATGTATTCCCCTGCTTTCGTGACCGGAGGCTTGCCATATTTGAGTTGGCGGTGGTTGAATTCATGTTCTTTGAGAGACCGGGCACGAACGGAAAAGATGTGTTTTCTTTCGTTTGAGCGGGAATTTTCTTTTTAGTTTTTAATTTAGAAATAAATGTTATTAGGCAATATTCGCCACTTGTTTTGGATCAAATAATCCGTCACAAAAGAAAAATATGCGCACTACTTTAAGTTATATGCTTCAACAACTAGGAAATTGAATGGTATACCGGACGAGAACAGAAACACGTCACATCAATACGACAGTCATCCGGCTTTATCCTTGGGTCATCATTGTATAGTTTGCATATTGAGGATACATCTACTTCAAGCACCCTTTTCCCTATAATTGACTCATTCGCTGGGGCATATTCACCCTCAATGCAAGCAAAAGTTCCTACATATCAGTAATGCAAACTCAAGGACATGCAAATAAATATGCAAACCAATGTTGATAAGACTGTTTAAGTAGAGTACACTTCAAGGAAAACTTATACACCGAATCATTTACAAATGTAGGACAAACAATTGCAATTAGAAAAATGTTTGAAAAACTTGCGCATATAAATAGATAAAAGGATCACACCAAACAAGCAAATTCAAATAAAACAAGATTAGGAATGGTGAATAAGCTTATGCAGTGGTTTCACCAGCGTAGAAGAACACGAAAGACCAAACACTTGTGCTACCTTTGGGACATTGTAGGATTTTACGCCTTAGTTTTTAGACATTTAAAAATTTGGCTCGTCAAATGTAGGAGTTGCAGTTATTTCTGGCTTGTATACATCTTTTTTCGGTTTTCCTCGGTGGCGTTTGCCTTATAATTCCCAAAGCTTATCTCTCTCTACCTGATTACTTTGCAGCTCAAGTCAAACGACGCATTATCCTCCAGCTTAAGACTTTTTATCCTGTTGGATATAAATATGGTTATGCCAGTATGGATAATGTTTGTGATCATACAAGAAAGGGGGAGAGTACGATAACTTTAGCGCCAAAAATTAATAAAGGTTTTTTGTAGAAGCACAACGACCAACTATACCCATATTATTCTTTTGGGAGAAAGCTGATATAACACAGTGATCAGACGAGCCTAAAGGACATAATACATCCAGAGTGTATTTATCAGGTTGAGAGGTAAGAAACAAGTCCAGGGAGTTGGCGGTGTGACTGGCAGCATCCGGGATACGGGATGACTCACTTACCAGCTGAGTTAATTGGTTCAGCTCAGCGAAAATTTCGACATACCTACCTCCGGGTGTTGTCTGTCTAGAGTGTTGAAGAATTGTGAACATTGAAATCACCCGCTATACGATTTTGGTGCGAGGAAGCGAGGAAACAATTCCTTGGGTGAAGTCGGTGCATTTAACCGCGTTGAGCTTGAAGCCTTTGTCCAGGTTCGAGCTTCCGTAAAGAAAACAGAGGTGAATTGTGTGCCTGCGAAGGGTGAATCTAAGTCATGTGAAATTAAATTTCGAGGTCGATGTTTGGCTATACTGCGGAATCAGCTGGTAAGCAACATCACTACGAATGTATATGGCGAGACCGCGGTGAAGTGAAGATCCGTCGTCGTCAATGCAAAAACAAACTACCGTAGGTGTTATGCCCTTATGCTTTACTTCACCAACAAGAATCAACACTCACACACTCAGTTTGGCGTAATGAGTGCCAAGACCTGCCGAGATGGAGGGACTGCCCGACATAGTTTATGTATTATTATTATTTAATTTTTCCCCAACACAGTACACACAGCACGGTTTTTTTAGTTGATTTCCTTTGCGCACTGGGGTACATTTTTTACGGCAGTAATTCGTTCGCGCACGACGGCAGTAAACGGCAAACTCGTGATGACTACCATCTGTTGAGGTTGCCAATTTTTATTTTATGCTTTGCGCAGGGTCAAGAGTTATGCTCTTATGATGTTTGTCACACAACCTGAACGAAGTCCAGTGGATGTAGATGTTCAATTCTCTCCGGGGGTAGTTGTCGTGGATAGCATTCGAGAGCAACTTTTCCATGCACTTATCGGGTTATATAAGAATTGCACACACAGAGTATGAGTTTCAAGTGACCATATACTTGAGTGTAATGCCTTCATCAGTATGTTTGATCACTTCTCAGGAATTTAGGAATTATTTTTTGTTGGTTCTGGAACGGTTTTGACCTTCCACTCGAGGTTGGCTGAATTTAGCCACTGCACCATGGCCACCCCAGGGCGGGATCTTCTCTGCGAGAGGCATAATGGAATTATCTACAAAATGGAAACAAGATACTGAACAAAACAGCTCATATTTGATTCAAATCAGATTATTCTAACTACGAGGTGTAGCAATTAGGTTTCGGGAATTCGTTCATAACTCGGGAACTGGTAACACTGCGTCATCAACTTCTGCCTAGAAGGAGGGGTGTGTCTTTCAGTGCTCTTCCGAGGTCGACAGAATATTTTGTTTGTGTGTTGTGCATATTTTTCGAAAAGGGCTTTTGTGAAGATCGACAATAAAATTTTACAACAAACTTAATTTCCTTTTTTTATTTGTTTACGAATTCCCGGAACTTAATAACAACACCTCGTATGCTGAATAAGGCCTTCAATTTCATGTAAAAATATTGGATTTAATTTTATAACTCCTATTATAGAACAATTTTTTTATGTTGTAGGCTACTGTTATCTGCTGGAGCACTCAACCGCAAATACTGGTCCATTGTACTGCAAGACAGACACCTACTTTTACTTTTTCCCCGTTTTCCGGGATTCAGGTCCTGAAAAGCTCTCCTCTGAGCCCATTCTAGCGAGTTCATCAGAGATCTCATTTCTTGGGTTCCCAAAATGACCTGGGACCCAAGCCAGCCTAAGTGTGTTTAGTATTCCGACTTTGCTCAGAAAGGCCTTAAGTTCTTGCACTAACTTAGAGCTGATTAAAGGGCTGAACACAGGCTACGCAACGGAAAATTATAAAACGCATGCGCTCATGAGTAATTGGCTATGAGCATTTTTATTTTCGTTTACGAACATTTTGCATTTTTAGAAACTCACCCCTGAGCGCACTTCATATCTTCGTTGAAGAAAACGCACACTTATGTGCAATCTGTAGTGTGAGTTCAGTTCAACGCACACGTGGATTGCGCACATGGGGTGAGTTTTTACCAAATGCACGTACTCGTGTTCGTGATCCAAAATGAGTTGATTTACTTTACTGCTGCTGTTCGCAGAATGATAACACAAGGAAACACTTCACGTGAATAAAAGAAATTATTTTCCATTCTTATAGTATTTTTAGTCTAAGATGCTTTCATTTTCAATAAAGTCTAAATTAGAAAATTTCAGAAAATCGACATTCAATTTATATATCAGGATATCGGCAAGAGCCTTTTTTTGGAAAGTTTTGTCCTCAGCTTTGTTAATATTGTGGAAAGTGCACTTATAGCACGTACCACAGATACTTGCGTGGCAGGAACATCAAGTGCTACTTGAGCAAGGTCAGATAGTTCTCGATCATGTCTGTGATATTTCTTCCAACATTCTAAAACATTAGTGTCTAAGGGTTCTACAGCTCTTTCACATAATGATGACAACTTATGTTTTAAATTTCTTTTTGTTGATGATGATGACTGGGCAGTTGATATATCATTTGTCTGATGTGGGTTTCCAATTTGCCATATTTATAACCAATGTAGTAGGCAAATATGTTGATGTCGTTGGAGTTGTAGATAAATTTAATGATTCATTGTCCTGTGTCAGTGTTTCGTTCAATTGCTGAATCACTTCGTATGTTTTCATCAAATAATTCTAAGGGAAGTTTAACATTAAGGAAAAGTGTTATACCATAAAAATATTGAAATTACCAGTGCGGCTTGTTTTTGATCATCATTTAGCAATGGCGAGCACTTAAAATTTAAACGTGGGTCGAACAGTTTTTGTTTTCTGTTAATCATTGCTTGATATAGACAAGATGAGTAACAATTTATTTCGGCGAAGTCTTGCAGGTCTATTTCGCAGGAAAACCAATCTCGATAGAAATCGCCTAAAATATATTGCTCTCGCTGGAATTTTAGAGTACAGTCAGCCAGTTAATACCAACGCTTATGTCGTCGTCTAAATTTTCAACGCACTCTTATTGAGACAAAATGGAATTAATCATGAAAATGGTTGTACATGGTTGTATTCCACCTCGTCATATTATCAAGAGTAGGCATGTTAATAATTGTATTCCTTGCACTTACTGACGTTCGAAGCCTTTTGACAATTTTTCTGCATTCATCAACTTCTGACTCTAACGTTTTAATGACATCACGTGCTGCTAATTGTAATTTATGAGCTGCACATCGAAGTTCTGAAAATAGTGAAGCGATTTGTAATTGAATATTTTCATATCGATCAGTATTTGTTTTTAGAGACTCGCGCAGGTTCAAGAGTTTTTATATTCTCTTATGATGTGTTGACACACACAACCTGAACGGAGTGCAGTGGTTGGGATCGTTGATGTTCGTTCACTACTCTTAGGGGTGGTTGTCCTAGACCGATATAGGACGAGAGCCGACCAAATTCCGCGTTGGTTATAGTCCGTAGTAATTCGTTCAAGCACTTTTTAGTACTGCATACGCAGAGGATGAATTTCGTTTGACCATATACTGTGAGTGTTATGCCTGCAGCAGTACGTCTGGGCACTTTCCATTCATAACTGCGTTCCATACTTTTTGTCCGTATAGGAATTACTTTTTCTTGGCTATGAAGCGAATTTGAACCATAGACCTTCCGCTCGGCGGTCGATGATGTTAACCACTGCACCACGGCCACCCCCATCTATCTTCAGTAAAGTTTATATTCTCGTCTTGAACTTCTTGTAATATTTTTGAGACTTTAATCACGTTTGCACTATTATCAGTTGTATTTGAATATAACTGTGTGATATCGATTTTAAATTTTTCAAGGCATTTGATTATCTCCTCCTTTAAAAACTGTGATGTATGTATTTTTGTTATTTGAATCATACCTACAAGTTAAATAACATTGGGCTTAATCAGAACTGTAAAATTATTGATATATTAATTTTCAGAGATCACATACCCATTGTATTAATGCGTAATTTCTAATCCTTCATGTATTGAATATTTATACCCAAAATGCTCTTCTCCATACGACTTGCGACGTCCACTTTCAATGAAAACATTTTTTTTTTCTACACGTAGTGTTATAATACTTTTAATTTCTTGACTGGCTTTCTCGACAACAAAGCCGATATTTTTAGAATTAAGGCTTATACCAAATTTTTGTTCATAAGGCCCTATAATCTTTTTAAAAAATTCGTAATCGCCAAATATTCGGAATAAGGTATTTTAACCGTTTCTAAACCCGCACAAGATTTTAAAAATAATTTTTTGTCCACACTTATATTGTTTTTTTTTTTTTTTTTTTTTTGGACCCTGATGCCACACCAACTTTTAATGCCGTTTTATAGTATGTATATATTTGCTGGTCTTTTCCCACATAGCTCTTTTATGCAGTTTTCAACTAAGCACGTTGATTTTCCTGTATCTGCATCAAACTCAACAAAATTACTTATGTTAAACAGTTTTTGTGGGGCCATAATTATCTTCTATTAAGTACTCTCCGCTTTCATCCGTTATTCTTGGCAGTTACTGAACGAATAAAATATCTATAAAGTGCAGCGGACATCACTGCCATTCAGGAAATGCGATGGAATGGACCGGGTATAAAGCGGATGAAAAACTGCGATATTTACTACGGCGACTGCTATAGGGTGAGAGGACAACGATTGTTTGGGTGCGGATTTGTTGTTCGAGGTGGACTAAGGCAAAAAGTCCTAAGCTTTCGGCATGTGAACGAACGCTTCATAACAATCCGTATCAGGGCTACATTTTTTTACGTCAGCCTGACCTGCGCCCACGCCCCCACGGAAGACAAGGATGACTCCGCCAAAGATGAGTTCTACGATCTCCTAGACAGAATGTATGCCAAATGTCCTAGCTATGACATCAAAATTGTACAAGGAGACTTCAATGCTAAGCTGGGTAAGGAAAGCATCTTTGAACGAGTCATCGGCAAACATAGCCTACACGACACCACCTCCAATAACGGACACAGGCTGATTGATCATGCTACGGGGCGAAATCTCCTTCTAGCCAGTACGCACTTCCCGCACCTCGATATACACAAAGGCACCTGGCGGTCTTTTGATCAATCAACTACCAACCAGATTGATCACATCGCGATCGACGTCAGACACTCCTCCACTATTCTTGATGTTCGAACTTTCCGAGGGGCTAACTTCGACTCGGACCACTATCATGTAGTAGCCAAGATGCGCTTACGGATATCACGAAGGCAACGGAGTAGAGTAAGAATACGAAGTTATGGCGTCGGAATGCTACTATCGCCAGAAACCGCTCGTGCTTTTACCGATCGCGTCTCACTTAAGCTCTCCAATACACCTGAATCCTCCACACTATCAATAGAATAGCAGCCCTGAAAAAGCTCTGCATCCGAAGTATTGGGTTTCAAGGCTCCACCACGAAGAAACACCCGGTTCGATGACGAGTGCAGGAGGATTCATTCAGCGAAGCAGGATGCATATAAGGCCTCGCTGCATAAAAGAACAAGAGCAGCTCGTGAGCTCTGCGAGTTAAGAAGAAGGGAGGAGAATAAGCTTCTCGGAAGAACGAAGAAAGAGCACGAGTTTTATCAACAGATAAAGCGAACATGCCAAGGTTATAAAGCCAGAACGGAAGCCTGCAGGGATGAGAACGGACACCTAGTAGTAGAACCGCAGTCGATGCTGAGAATATGGAAAAACCACTTCTGCAGACTGTATACCGGCGATGTTAGTCAATATTCCGCTGTCGGGCAGAATGATCCATTTCTAATCGACGGAGACCGCAGAGAATTCCGTCCCCCTGACCTCGACGAAGTTAAGATTGCCATATCGAAGCTCAAGTCGAATAAAGCTGCTGGCGCAGACGGACCGTCTGCTGAGCTCTTCAAGGCAGCTGGGGATGACCTGGTTGGGAGCATGCACAAGCTCATCCGTTAGATATGGTTAGAGGAAAGCATGCCCGAGGAATGGAGTCTCAGCATCGTATGCCTGATCCACAAGGAAGGAGACCTCTCTGATTGCGCCAACTATAGAGGAATAAGTCTCCTTAACATCGCCTACAAAATCTCCTCTGCCGTTTTGTGTGAACGCCTGAAGCCTTTTGTAAATAAGCTGATAGGTCCTTATCAGTGCGGATTCAGGCCAGGGAAGTCCACCATCGACCAAATCTTCACACTACGGCAGATCCTGGCAAAAACCAATGAGTTTTAAGTCGACACTCAGCACCTATTTGTCGACTTCAAAGCCGCATACGACAGTGTAATTAGAGGCGAGCTATACAACGCTATGTCTACTTTTGACATACATACCTGCTAAACTCATCAGACTATGCAGGATGACTTTGGAGAATGCTCGCTGCTCCATGCGAATCGGTGAACACCTTACCGATAGTTTTGATGTCAAAAAAGGATTTAGGCAGGGCGATGCGCTATCGTGTGATTTCTTCAACATCATATTGGAAATTATTTTGCAAAAATCCCTGGCCAATACAAGAGGCACAACTCCGTGCATACGCCGACGATGTTGACATAATAGGTAGATCACAGCAAGATGTCAATGAGGCGTTTGCGAGTATTTAGATGGAGGCGGCCAAAATTGGTTTGGCGATAAACGAGGGCAAAACTAAATATATGCAGTCATCTAAAAAGGACGCTCACCACAGACGTCTCAGCCAGAACGTTTGTATAGGCAGACGTTAGTTCGAGGTAGTTAAGGACTTCGTCTACCTTGGCTCCGCAGTGACCTGGAACAACGACATCAGTTCCGAAATCAAACGCAGAATCACTCTTGCCAATCGCTGTTTCTTTGGGCTCAGGAGGCAACGGAGTAATACTGCTCTCTCCCGAACGACAAAGTTGACTCTATATAAGACCTTTATCATCTCGGTCCTGTTGTACGGCGCAGAGGCATGGACACTATCAAAAGCGGATGAGGGGGCCCTTGGTCTTAGAGAGATAGATTTTGCGCGTGATTTTTGGGCCTATAAACGCAGACGGGGGATGGAGGAGAAGATTCAACCACGTTCTTTACGCGCTGTTCAGCGACATGAGCCTAGTCGGGCGTCTACGGATTCAACTCCTAAGATGGCTGGGCCATGTGGAGCGATGGAGTACAATGGACCAGTGATTGCGTCTGAGTGCTCCAGCGGATAGCAGAAGCCTTCAACAAACATGTAGAGCGAATGGACACCACAGCTCCAGCCCGGAGAGTCTTTGAATCCAACCCCGAGGGACGAAGAATCAGAGGACGGTCGCACTTAAGATGGCGCACACAGGTGGAAGGGGATCTCAGCCATGTTTGTTGAGGCCCAGATTCACCCCGAACTGTAGCGCCCACTAAGAAGAAGAAGAAAGTGCAGCACAAACGCGCTGCCGCACTTAACAATTATTTCCGCATATACTCATTAGCGCGTGCAATAAAGGAAATACCCATAACATACACCCGCGCACATGAGTTTTTGGAAACTGCACACGCGCGCGACTTATGGAAACGTTCCGAGCGGTGCATAAAAAAAAAACTACTTTATAATTTAAACCGCACTTTATTGAGTCTACTTAGAAACTAACTTATAACATTTTCCATATCTTACTCATAACTTATTACAATCCATATTCTTAATAACAAAATGCTTAGGTTTCAATGTTAGTGCCCTAGAAATCGGCTGCACATTCGATGGGAAATCTGATGCTTCGTTGCAAATGTTTTTCAAACTTATTTAATTTCAAATTTGCATTGGTTAGTCACCAAAAGCGTGGATATGAATTCGATGTATCATATACATAGTTACATACATATGATTATCGATTGCTTGGCCTTGAAGTTGAATGCCTTCTAGGTCATTCAACGAAAGAATAGAAATGAAAGTGAATGAATCATGCTGACCAATTGATGCTTTGAGGTTGACGTAACCCCTCCGCCCCTTGATTTAAAACTCTCCTAGGTTTTCGCTATTACATTAATACCAATAGTTTTGTACTTTCTTTTGCAGTGGATGTACAACATTATCATCATTATAATAATTATTAGAATTGCATTCGACGTTATCAAATTAAGGGTCAAATTTGTTTTCTTATGAAATTTAAGTTCGTCGCATGTGAGCTGTGTCTTAGTTTCGTTTATTCTAAAATTAACAGGTATTATAAAGTGCTCTTTGAATGATTCCTTAGAGTTATAAAATGTTTTGTCATTAAGTTCAATTTCACAATTGTGGAATGATATTATTGTATCGTATATGGTTTTATTAATTTCAATAATTTCTTGACTTTCAAAGACAAGTTCCTCTGAATTTATATTTGCAACGGGGAAAAGTAAAGATCTTTTTGCTGACATTATGTTTTTGGGTACTTGTATTACAAAACTTATCTTACCGTCTTTATATTTAGCTGTGCCCAACTTAATACTTTGCAGTTTATATAAATCGATATTTTACCTCATACTTTCTTCGTTTGTTAAGATATTGCTACTTATAATATTTAGCCTAGCTAAATATTATGGCCGTGGTGCAGTGGTTAACATCATCGACCGCCGAGCGGAAGGTCTTTGGTTCAAATTCGCTTCATAGCCAAGAAAAAGTAATTCATATACGGACAAGAGTATGCAACGCAGTTGTGAATGGAAAGTGAGCAGACGTACTGCTGCAGGCATAACACTCACAGTAATACTAAAAAGGGCTTGAACGAATTACTACGGACTATAGCCAACGCGGTTTATAGCGGTCGGCTCTCGTCCTATCTAGGTCTAGGACAACCACCCCTGAGAGTAGTGAACGAACATCAACGACCCCAACCACTGCACTCCGTTCAGGTTGTGTGTGTCAACACATCATAAGAGAATATAAAAACTCGTGAACCTGCGCGAGTCTCTAAAAAAAACAAAAAAAAAAAAGCTGAAGCTATGTTGTTTTGTATATGTTCTACATTATCTCCTAATATCTTTAGTTTTAGAAGTATTTCTAAGTATACAAGGTATTTGTTAAGTTCTGCATTGCTACCTTTCACATTGTTAATGATACTTAAAATTTTCTTTCTGTCTATATCAATTGAGTTTTTTAATTGGGTCAAAGTTCTGTTAAAAAGTCATTGATTTCGATGTTTTTGTTAAGATTTTCAATAGCCATGTGATTGTTTTCATCAATAATTTGTAAATGTTCTGCAATTTCTGTCCTATCGTTATCGTCCATTGTGCCGTAAAGCCATTTTAGGCCTGTCCCTATGAACCTCTTCTGTGTATATGGGGTAGTAGTGTTGATACCTTTGTCTTTATTGTGTTAAGTTCATGATACAACAAATGTTTACTCCCTATTGGGTCTCCTAATGTTATAGTACTGTTAAGAGCCTCAATTATTGACTCAATGTAAGCTGGTTCTATTAGATGAAGAATTGTGTAATAGTCTTTAATCAATTGTACGTCTTCTAGTCTCACTGCCGTAAAACCGTCATTGTTGTCTATCTTCTCGATTGTCATAATTCCTGTTACTGGAGACGTTAGCATCAGTATCAAAATCGTTAGTGTCCATTTGGCCTGAAAATTTGGTAGGTCGCTTAATATTAAGGGAGTGTATGTTAGCTAAATCTGATCTTCTGTATTTAGGTTCGTACTTATGTCTGGGTGCTCTGTAATTCTTTACGTTCTTTTGATTTTGGGGGTAGTCTTCCCTGTTTTCATTAAGCCTATTAATTATTCGCTCTTTCTTTTCTCTAAGTAGATTGTAAACTTTATTCTTATTTACCTTACCTCCTTCTATGTCTATTGGTCTTTCCTTTACTGAAGAGTGTATTGACTTGACGTGGTGCCATCGGGAGATTTCCTATGGAAATTGGAAGAGTGTATTGACGGGGAAGGGCGAATGGCGAGCCTCCTGCGCCAAAAAAAAACAGGATTAGTCGGTTGGGCTACGGCCTAGTAAGCCGTAACCGTAAAAAAAAACACAAACTCCGAAACAACCACAAGCCTCGGATATAACGGACCGGATTTATGTTGACGACCCTTGCAAAAAACGAAAAAGGGACAATGACCTTCGGCTTTGTACGTGGAATGTTAGGTCCCTAAACAGGCCACGTGCAGCCGAACAACTTGCGGACGCCCTAGACCGCTATAAAGCGGACATCACCGCCATCCAGGAAATGCGATGGAATGGACCGGGCATAAAGCGGATGAAAAACTGCTATATTGACTACGGCGACTGCTATAGGGAGAGAGGGCAACGATTGTTTGGATGGGGATTTGTTGTTCGAGGTGGACTAAGGCAAAAAGTGCTAAGCTTTCGGCATGTGAGCGAACGCCTCATAACAATCCGTATCAAGGCAACATTTTTTAACATCAGCCTGATCTGCGTCCACGCCCTCACGGAAGACAAGGATGACTCAGCCAAAGATGAGTTCCACGATCTCCTAGACAGAACGTATGCCCAATGTCCCAGCTATGACATCAAAATTGTACTGGGAGACTTCAATGCTAAGCTGGGTAAGGAAAGGCACCTGACGGTCTTTTGATCAATCGACTACCAACCAGATTGATCACATCGCGATCGACGTCAGACACTCCTCCACTATTCTTGATGTTCGAACTTTCCGAGGGGCTAACATCGACTCGGACCACTATTTTGTAGTAGCCAAGATGCGCTTACGGATATCACGAACGCAACGGAGTAGAGTAAGAATACAAAGTTACGACGTCGGAAAGCTACTATCGCCAGAAACCGCTCGTGCTTTTACCGATCGCGCCTCCCTTAAGCTCTCAAATACACCTCAATCCTCCACGCTATCAATAGAACAGCAGTGGAGCCTTTGCAAACAAGCCCTGAAAAGCTTTGCATCCGAAGTTTTGGGTTTCAAGGCTCCACCACGAAGAAACACCTGGTTCGATGACGAGTGCAGGAGGATACATATAGCTAAGCAGGATGCATATAAGGCCTCGCTGCATAAAAGAACAAGAGCAGCTCGTGAGCTCTACGAGTTAAAAAGAAGGGAGGAGCTTAAGCTTCTTAGAAGAAAAAAGAAAGAGCACGAGAAGCGCACGATTGAGGATTTGGAGAGGTGTTACTGCAGACGTGACGTTTGAAAGTTTTATCAACAGATAAAGCGAACATGCCAAGGTTATAAAGCCAGAATGGAAGCCTGCAGGGATGAGAACGGACACCTAGTAGTAAACCGCAGTCGATGCTGAGAATATGGAAAAACCACTTCTGCAGACTGTATAACGGCGATGTTAGTCAATATACCGCTGTCAGGCAGAATGATCTATTTCTAATCGACGGTTCCGCAGAGAACTCTGTCCCCCTGACCTCGACGAAGTTAAGATTGCCATATCGAAGCTCAAGTCGAATAAAGCTGCTGGCGCAGACGGACTGTCTGCTGAGCTCTTCAAGGCAACTGGGGATGACCTGGTTGGGAGCATGCACCAGCTCATCCGTAAGATATGGTTAGAGGAAAGCATGCCCGAGGAATGGAGTCTCAGCATCGTATGCCCGATCCACAAGAAAGGAGACCCCTCTGATTGCGCCAACTACAGAGGAATAAGTCTCCTTAACATCGCCTACAAAATCTTCTCTGCCGTTTTGTGTGAATAAGCTGATAGGTCCTTATCAGTGCGGATTCAGGCCAGGGAAGTCCACCATCGACCAAATCTTCACACTACGGCAGATACTGGAGAAAACCAATGAATTTCAAGTCGACACTCACCACCTATTTGTCGACTTCAAAGCCGCATACGACAGCGTAATAAGAGACGAGCTATACAACGCTACGTCTACCTTTGATATACCTGCTAAGCTCGTCAGATTATGCAGGATGACTTTGGAGAACGCTCGCTGCTCCATCCGAATCGGTGAACACCTTACCGATAGTTTTGATGTCAAAAAAGGATTTAGGCAGGGCGATGCGCTGTCGTGTGATTTCTTCAACATCATATTGGAAATGATTGTGCTAAAATCACTGGCCAATAGAAGAGGCACAATCTATTTCAAATCCTCGCAACTCCTTGCATACGCCGACGATATTGACATAATAGCGACATCACAGCGAGATGTCAATGAGGCGTTTGCGAGTATTGAGATGGAGGCGGCGAAAATTGGTTTGGCGGTAAACAAGGGCAAAACTAAATATATGCTGTCATCAAAAAAGGACGCTCAACACCGACGTCTTGGCCAGAACGGTTGTATAGGCAGATATAAGTTCGAGGTAGTTAAGGACTTCGTCTACCTTGGCTCCGCAGTGACCTGGAACAACGACGTCAGTTCCGAAATCAAACGCAGAATAACTCTTGCCAATCGCTGTTTCTTTTGGCTCAGGAGGCAACTGAGTAATAGAGCCCTCTCCCGAACGACAAAGTTGACTCTATATAAGACCCTTATCATCCCGGTCTTGTTGTACGGCGCAGAAGCATGGACACTATCAAAAGCGGATGAGGAGGCCCTTGGTCGGTTCGAGAGAAAGATTTTGCGCGTGATTTTTGGGCCTATAAACGCAGACGGGGGATGGAGGAGAAGATTCAACCACGAACTTTACGGGCTGTACTGTACTGTACTTCTTTAGTTGACAAATCAGGTGTTTCTACTTTAGTATCCTAAATTTTTCACCTATTGTACTGTGGAATCTCTCTATGTCTGAGTTTCCAGTATGATTGTTTGGTTTGGTAAAATGGTATTCTATGTTTTCCCGTCCTAAGAACTCCTTTATATTAACAGAGCTAAATTCATTGTCGAGTATTATTCGGTCTGGCTTTCCTTTTATGGAAAAGTATAACCTTAGTTTTTTTTATAATTGTTACGCTATTCCTATTCTCTAGATGTAGAGCTACTGAGTATTTTGAAAACCTGTCAATAAATGTTACGAAGTTATTCTTCTTATTTGTGTATATGACTAAGTGTACTATATGATTGATATCACTTGGGGTTTGGGTAATGTTAAATTTTGGTTTCAATGGTTTCCTGTCATACTTTACTCTGCAATATACGTCACAATTGTTTATGTATCTTTGGATAAGTTCTTTTAAATTTTTGAAATAGATTATCTTCTTTAAACCTTCGTAGTTTTCATTTATAGCTCCGTGCCCTGTTTCAGTCTTGTGATATTTCGCTATAACCCTAAAGGCTTCTTCCGTCCGTATATCTTTAGCGTGATAGGTACACTTATAAAAGGTTATGCTTTTGTTGAATAGTTCTATTAATTTCTGCTGAACCTTATTGTAATCGTATTCTGATAATTCTGAATAAATACCTACTTTACCTGCTTTTAAGAATCTGCGGAAAATATCGGTCATAAAATTGCTTTCAATGTCATTACAGCTAATATATATTTTACGTTTTCTATCGATAATCTCGATTTCTTTAGTTTGTGTATTAGTTAGTATTATTTGGGTGAAAAAACGATTTACGACCGTTCTAACATGGGGAAGTGGTCATTCTGTTCTTCTTCCTGGGAATATATAGTAGCGTTTGTGCTTAAATTATCATCTTCTTGAGAAGAAGAATCTGTTATGTTAATTTCTCCTGTTTCGGAGTTAATTCTGCTCAGGAAGTCAGCCGCGTTGTTTTCTTTACCCTTAATGTAGTTGATTTTAAAAGCGTGTTCTCCTAATTTAAGAAGCCAACGCTGTAATCTGGGGTTAATATCTTTGCCTCTGTTTTTCGATTGTAACCACACATGTGGCTGGTGGTCGTCATAATGGTCTTAAATAATTGACGGCCCAGATAATCGCTAGTAGTTCTTTTTCGGTTGTTGAGAATTTTTTTTCATGATCGCTTAAGGTCCTGCTAGCATAACTAATAGGGTGACCGTTCTTATTGAGTACTGCACCGATGGCTAGATCACTTGCATCTGTAGCTTGTTGGAATCTCTTGCTAAAGTCGGGGTACTTTAGGATTGGCGTGTCGATAAGCAATTTTTTCAATTTCTCAAACGCCTCGATTTATTGTTGATCTTTTTTGTTAATTGTTGTGTTCTTTTTAAGATATTTTGTCATGCCTTGCGCTACCTTTGCATAGTCCTTAACAAACATTCTGTAGTAGCCTGTTAGTCCTAGAAAAGATTTTATCTGCTTGGCGGTTTCGGGTAACTTCAGTTTTTGAATATTCTTGATTTTATCTGCGTTTGGTCTTACTCCCCCTGTTGTGAGTATATGACCCAAATATTCCGTAGTTCTTGTCAAAAAGTTGCATTTGTCTATCTGGATTTTAAGATTGTATTTTTTCAATCTATCGAATACCTTTTGAGTGCTATTTATATGTTCGTCTATGTTTGTGTTGAATGTCAGTATATCGTCCAAATATACTACGCACATTTGGTTGATAAGTTCCCTAAGAACTGAGCTAATGAGCCTTTGGAAAGTTGCCGGCGGATTCTTAAGTCCAAATGAAGGATGCCATTTGAACTCATAATGGCCTAATGGTGTTGAAAATGCCGTTTTCCTTCTTTCACTTTCCTTAGTCATGATTTGGTGAAACCCCTTAGGAAGATCTAGCGTTGTAAATTACTGCGCCCTGCCGAGTTTCTCTAGTACGTTTTCGATATTAGGTATGGGGAATTTGTCACTTACTGTTATTTCATTCAAAGCTCTATAATCTATGACGATTCTCTACTTTTTCTTGCCGAAATTGTCTGTTTTCTTTGGGACAATCCAGAGTGGCAAATTATATGGGGAATTACTTACTTTTATTATGCCTTGCTCTAGCATTTCTTTTATTTGTCTGTTATTTCTTCCTCGTGTATTTGAGGGTATCTGTAAATTTTTGAATATACCGGTTTGTCTGTTGTTGTGACAATTTCGTGTTATATTTCGTGAGTATCTGCCAGTCTTTCCCCTTCTTGGAAGAATAAATCCTTATTTTTGGTCAATAATGTCCTTAATTTATTTTTGTCTTCTTGATTCATATCTTCGCGAATAAGTTTTGCTAAAGTGTTTTGGTCTAATTTAGATTCTTCAAGCAGATTAATTTCATCGTATCTGTAGGGACAAGAATTTATAAACCTCGTTCTTATACCATGTATTTCTAAGAAATTTTCTTCTAAATTGACAGTGCCTGCATAGGTTTTAGCAGATTTTGTCCTATTATACCATCAAATTGTTTGTTTGTAAATACGGTGAGCTTCCAGCTCATGAAATTATCTTCATTACATTCTGCTGGCAAAGGCGTTATAATTTATTCACTGATTGAAGTTTGTCCGCTAAGCGTGTTAAAAGTTATAGGGTTCTGAAGTTTTTGTCGTTTGTATTGGGGTAGTTTGTGTAAGTTTAAAAGAGTTGTTGTTGAGCCTGTATCTATGAGACATCTTATTTTATCGCTACCGATGGTCAACTCGACTATCGGTAAAGTTGTTTTCGGCCCTGTGAGTGAAAATGTACCTCTTCCTGGACTGTGGTGTCAATGTGATCGACTTCCATAGGTTCAGAGTGGTTTTGTCTGGTTTCTCTAGAATTCTCGTGGTTGTTACCCCACTGTTGCCTAGGTTGTCTCGAGTTTATACTGTATGTGGTTTGTCGAAATTGTCCTGAATTTGAATTGAACCTTGGTTGCCCTTGGTTTATTCGTTCTGATTTAGAATTATTATGGTCTGAGTAACGGTTCTCTCTATACTGTCCTGAACTCGTATTGTGTCCTAACTGATTTCCCTCATAGCTATGATATTGTATAGAATGTTCGTCCCTATGGTGCGAATTTTGTTTTATTGGCTGCCTACTATTATACCTGCTATAACTACTCGGTTGTTTATCAGAATGCCAAATAATGCCTGTTTCTTGTAGTACGTAGTATGCTTCCGTTAGGTTTTTAATATTCCTACTATATATGATGCTTGATAGATTTGCATTAATACCATTTAGAAAAGTTTTTAAAATAATAGACTCGTTGGACTCTGGCGAGAATTCCACCGGTTTTGTTTTCTCAAATTCATATTTCATATTAAGCCTATCTAATATATTTCTTAAACTATGAAAGTATTCGCTTACTTTAGTGTTTTTCAGGTTAATAGCTTGATGATATAGATGATGATATGACTCCTTGATGTCGAAGCTCTTAATGAGTTCAGCTTTTATCTGTTCCCATGATGGTGATGGTCCCAATGTACGGATGACTTGGAGGGCTGCTCCCTGGATCTTATTTCGGACGTATCGTTGGAATACAAAGTTTTTTAAAGCCGGATCATTGTCGAATAGTGGTAGAATTAACTCCACCACCCTTATAAAAGATGACAAGTAGTATTCTCTATTTCCAATTCCTTGATTCTTGAAGCTTCTTCCATTAGTTCCGTCGCAGTTATAGTGTTCTGCGATTCCTGTTGTGTTATGGTGGTGCCGCTTGACGTTGGCTGATGCGGCGTAGATTCACCACTTATTGCTGGCATTTTTTCGATTTTTGTCAATGTGTATGGTACAATGAATCTGGGGTTTTTGTCTTTGTTTTCTTTTGCATTAGTTAGTTTAGTTAGTCTTTTGATCCGCTATGCCAACTATGGAGCAAATGTTTATCATTTGCTTCACTTATCTTTTCTTGACTTGAGTCACTTTACGGATGTTGGATCTTTAGAAATAGTTTAATTTGAACACTTAAGATCTTCAAGATAATTTTTGAACACTCTAGTGGCTATCTTTAAATGTTTTACACACCTTTTGCACTTATATTTTGACTAATTGTTAACGCTTTTAAGAACTATCTATCTTAGGATGCTATTAACACTTTTTGCAGTAATATTGCTTTACTAACACTTTTCGATTTCTGTATGTATGTATCTTCAGATACTACAAACACTTTTCACGATTATATTTAGATAATTTCGCTACCACTTCTCTGAACTACGTATCTTCAGATACTACAAATGATGTTCCACGAATATCTTTAGATACAATTACTGACACTTTTCCGAACTGTGTATGTTCAGATACTACAAATGCTTTTTCACGATTGTCTTTAGATACAATTACTTACACTTTTCCGAACTGTGTATCTTCAGATGCTACAGACGCTTTTTCACGATTGTCTTTAGATACAATTACTGACACTTTTCCGAACTGTGTATCTTCAGATACTACAGACGCTTTTTGCAATTATCTTTAGATGAAATTGCTAACACTTTTTATATTCGTAACTATCTTTGGATAGTTATACCGTAGGGTTTGCCGACTGCGCCACTTATGGAAACGTTCCGATCGGTGTATAAAAAAAAAAAAAAACTTTTTAATTTTAACCGCACTTTATTGAGTCTACTTAGAAACTAACTTATAACATTTTCCATATCTTACTCATAACTTATTATAATCCATATTCTTAATAACAAAATGCTTAGGTTTCAATGTTAGTGCCCTAGAAATCGGCTGCACATTAGATGGGAAATCTGATGCTTCGTTGCAAATGTTTTTCGAACTTATTTAATTTCAAATTTGCATTGCATTAATTGCAGATTAGTTACCAAATGCGTGGATATGAATTCGATCTATCATGTACATAGTTATATACATATGACGACCAATTGTTTGGTCTTGAAGTTGAATGCCTTCCAGGTCATTCAACGAAAGAATAGAAGTGAAAATGAATGAATCATGCTGACCAATTGATAGGAATATTGGGTGGATGTTCCTCGGTCAAGTGTTGGTGCTTTGAGGTTGATGTAACCCGCGTGAGTGGGTCACCATATGTATGTACTCGAATGATTATGCTGAGCAATAATGAGTTAATTATCACCATGCTGGGTGGCTTGGTTCCGGGATGACAAAAGTGACCTTTGGCCTTGGTCTTGATTCTTTACAATAAATAGAGAACCAAATGTGAAGACGGGCAGAGTAAAAGTAGAGATATCGATATACAACAGGTCGCAGCCTACGAGCGGGCCCTTTAATAATCTTTCCGATTGCGTTTTATCTCTTACTCTCCGTCGTCTGTTCTTCCCTTTTTCTAAATTAAGCACGGCAGGGACGTAACATTGGTGGCAGCGGTGGGATCTACTAAAAGTCCCGACTACCAAACATAAAGGCGGGATCTACTAAAAGTCCCGACTACCACAAGTAAAGGTAGGATCGCACTAAAGGGATCCGCCAGTAAAAGCAGTGTAGTGATAAAAGTGAATAATGAGATAAAGCGTTCTAGCCCCGATGACAGAAACCAGAAACAGTGCAAAAAAAAAAAAGAGATAACACAAAAAAAAAGGGAGAAACCAGTAGACCGAGCACCAACAACCAGCAGCTATATCCAGCACCAACAGCAGCAACCAGTACCCACAACCAGCAACCTCCAACAACGGAAACAACAGGAGAAACAACAACAACATCAACATCAGCAACATCCAACAACAAGAGAAACAACAACAGCGTCAACACCAACAACAACACAAGTAAATCTCATTTGTTTTACCAATTTTTTTTTATTACTATACTTAGTTCGATTTTTTTTTTCGTATATACACATAAAAATATCTGTACAATTTTCAATGAGATCCTTCGTTTAAAATTTTCTTTTGCCTGGACCAATTCTCCCTCTCTTTCTCTCTCGAAAAATAAATAAGCATTCAAAATTACTACCCGAATCCAAACATTTAACACCTAGTCTTCCATACACTCACCGAAATGATGGAATATAAAATTAGTATTAAAGACATCATTAATATCGTCCCACCATTCGATGGGAAATCCGAAAATCTCGCGAAATTTCTCTCGTGTGGGGACATATTGTTCAAATCGGCAAATTCAAATCGGCAAATCCGATGAGCATAAACTGTTCCTCAACATAGTAAAAACTAGGCTTGAAGGGCCAGCGTTTGAGCTCATCCAATTCAAGACAGTGGAAAGACGGGAAGATTTCTGTTCACTCCTGAAGAAAGAATACTCCCCAGTTAAGTTGCGGTCCTCAGCCTAAAATGAGTTGATTTCAGCTTGACAAAATGGAAGAATTTGGCGACCGTGTTGGTCAACTGTTAAATGCTTTAAACTCTGCACCCTATGCTAGCTCCACAAAAGAGGCAGTTGGAAATTTCCTTTTCAAGGAAAATGAAAAACTGGCAATTCAAACTTTCGAGGACAGCATCCGGAACCAATACCTCAGGCTTATGGTTCAGGCTCATGGCGAAACAGATTTTAAAAAATCCATCCTTTATATGCAAAAGAGCATTCGAACCGAATAGAACAGATTAGCCCTACAAGTTCAAATCAGTACCAAAACCGACAGTACACAAATTTCTCACCTTTAACACGACCAACGTGTCCATTTTGCAATCAGATTGGTCATTCCAGTGCGAATCGCTATAGCAATCCTAACAGGACCCCTAATACTTCGTCCCAATCGACCCACATTAAAAAAGAAGTACAACAAACCCAACTATCGGAAAGCAGACTGTAGGCTAAAACGGTCCCAACTCAGTCAAAACAACTCAAACCCATTTAGGGATAAAAATAACCAAAATCCTACCAACGTCCGGCAATATAATGCTAGACCAGAATATAGGAATTTGAGTCCTGGTGAGGACTTCTATCCTCAAAATTCGGGAAACGACTTTGCTCGGGAGGAAGAGACGAGTCATCCATCCTGACTAGATTTGAATGTCGACCCGCAACAATAAACGTAAAAAGCCTGAATGTGTAATTTTGCCCAGAGTTTCATGAGCCGGTAATACGAATTCAATTCCAGCAATCAAACTGGAGAAATAACAGGCTCTTTTATCATTAATCGCGACCATAATCTTTCGCTAAAGCACCCTTTCCAGCTCCTTACCTCACGTATAAATTTAACGTATGACGGTTTTCTCGGGAACGATTTCCTTTGCAAATACAAATGCAAAGTAAACTACAAAAACCTAGTTCTAGAAATAAATGAAATAAACTTTAATGAGAATGTTGATTACTATGCAATCTGAGAAAATATTCTAAAATCTAAAAAGCTACCCCCCACGAGGTGGTGCGTACGGGCAATGACTTTGAAATTAGGGGTAGTGGTATGAACACAAGTAAGACCTCTAATTCAAATAAGCTTAAAATGAATATTGACTCTGATAGTGAAAAATCATCCTAATCTTCAAACGAGAAAAAGTAAATACCGATACATTAAATAAGACTGCGTCGGAAAGCAAGAAACTAAAGCAATAATTGATAAAGATGCAGCAATACGTAAGACTACATCAGAAATAAATTCTAGTGAAAACAATTTTTATTTAATGGTCGAAATTCCACTTGAAGTAGGTAACAAAGAACTCGAGGACATCGTAACCGGAAACAAATCTGTCCCGGAGTATATGTAGGCGAATCAATAGTGAGACCCACAAACAACAAAATCAAAGTCCTAACTATGAATACACTAGAAATGGAGAAAATAATAGATATTAATAATTTTAATATAAAATTTGATAGTTTAGATCAGTGCGATCAGTCGGATATGAAAGATTTTAAAAACAAAATCGAAAGATGACTTGAAAAATTAGAATCCACGTTGGTATTAGACCATTGCAATATCGAAGAAATTAAATGTATCCTTGAGATCTGTAGGAAATATGTATAATAAATCGTTTTATCTTGAGGAAGATCATCTCACCAATACCGACTCGATAACACACAAAGTTGTTACTGAAGAGAACAAACCTCCTCTTTTTATTAAACCCCATCGACTTCCAGAAAGCCATAGAGAAGAAACCCATAAACAGGTACAAGAAATGTTGGACGATGATATCGTACGACCAGGCTCTAGTCCCTGGAGCTCACCTTTGCTACTTGTTCCCAAAAAACCGGGCAACTATGGAAGCAAACGTTGAAGAGTAGTTGTTGATTTCAGGAAACTGAATGACATAACTATCGGGGATGCTTACCCACTGCCAAATATCAGCGATATATTTGATCAGTTGGGTAGGGCTTAGTATTTTAGCACACTTGACCTAGCTAAAGGATTTCATCAGATCGTGATGGATAAAGAGGATCGATGCGAGACCACATTTAGCACTCCATTCGGACATTACCAGTATAACCGTATGCCATTTGGGTTAAAGAATGCTCCTGCAACTTTCCAGCGTTCAATGAGCGCTGTTCTCTCCGGTTTACAAGGATTTGATTGTTTTGTCTACATGGGTGACATAGTTCTTTATGGATATGATCTGATCACAATTCCAAACTCAGAAAAATATTCAATCAACTGGGTGCGCATAACCTAAAACTACAACCAGAAAAATGTAATTTTCTTAAACATGAACTAATGTATTTAGGACATCTTATTTCTGAAGATGGACTAAAACCAGATCCCGAAAAAATCAAAGCCGTCAGGACTTATCCTACACCCAAAAACGCAAAAGGTGTAAAATCTTGTCTTGGTTTTGTCATTTATGCAGAAAGTGCATAGAGCATTTTTCTACAATAGCGAAACCCCTTACGAAACTTCTAAAGAAAAATTGTTTTCTTAAATGGGATGCCTTCTGTGACAAGGCATTTGGAAAATTGAAGAATAAGATGATAAATCCTCCAGTTATAGCTTACCCCAATTCTAAGGAAGTGTTGTGATCTTAAAGGATCGCCATGTAATGATATGGCATGTAAGATCATGTAAGATGTCAGCAGCCTGGCAGAATCGTCATGTAATGATACTGGATCAGTACAGCAAGGTTGCTGTATGTGTCAGGGTTTCTAGGCTGTGGAAATAGCAAGAGTGACTAAGAAATGTGCTTTCCAATAGTGAAGGGGTCGACCTAGCGGGGTGTCCGGCGTGGAACGCCACTGGACAGTCAGGGTGCCTGTTTCCTGGCACTCCTTGAGAATTAAAATAGCCTATGCCGAGTGATTGGCTTCTAAAATAATTCTGATTTATTCAAGAAACTTTTGTTCCTTATATACTAATTCCCGATAGCATTTCCAATGCATTATGCATTCTAAAATTAGGTCACGAGCCATAATTTGATTTTGGTGCACTTGACTCCACAAGCGAGTCATATTTCGACTTTAGTGCACTTGACTCTATAAAGGGTCGCTTCACCAGATGACACATTGCGGGTCATTCATTATCGTATTGAATATCACAGTGCAGTGGACGTAGTAATGTTTACGTTCCCTTTTGCCTGTCTTCATACATTGTCGGTATTTGGCGAGTGCCGTCCCGTGAGTAACTCTTGGTGTCATGTGACGCTATTGTGTGGTGTGCATTATGTTAAGTGTTTTATTCGGGTATGTAGGAAATGATTAGTGTTTTGTTTTGGTATGTTGTTTTTGGTACGTGGGAAATGTTTTGTTTGTGGGTACACTACAGAAGAATTTATTGTGACTATAGATGCAAGCGATGTTGGAATTGGACCTATTCTGTCCCAGGGTCGCATTGGACAAGACAAACATATATCATTTGCAAGTAGAACATTAAATAATGATACTGAAGTCAAGTATATGGCAAAGGACTAACAAAGGCCTCGTAGGGGTAGCATCCATCCGCGGGTGCTGGCCTGCTAAAAAGCGAGACGAGCCACCGCAGACGAACGTCTTGCGGCACTGTTAGTAAGTCCCATCCCCACCTCCTCGTGGTGCCGTCCTATGGAAAATGCAGACGGAGAAGGGCGAATGGCGAGCCTCCTGCGCCAAAAAACAGGATTAGTCGGTTGAGCTACGGCCTAGTAAGCCGTAACCGTAAAAAAACCACAAGCCTCGGATATAACGGACCAGATTTATGTTAACGACCCCTTGCAAAAAACGAAAAAAGAACAATAATCTTCGGCTTTGTACGTGGAATGTTAGGTCCCTAAACAGGCCACGTGCAGCCGAACAACTCGCGAACGCCCTAGACCGCTATAAAGCGGACATAACCGCCATCCAAGAAATGCGATGGAATGGACCGGGTATAAAGCGGATGAAAAATTGCGATATTTACTACAGCGACTGTTATAGGGAGAGAGGGCAACGATTGTTTGGTTGCGGATTTGTTGTTCGAGGTGGACTACGGCAAAAAATCCTAAGCCCAATGTCCCAGCTATGACATCAAAATTGTACTAGGAGACTTCAATGCTAAGCTGAGTAAGGAAAGCATCTTTGAACGAGTCATCGGCAAACATAGCCTACACGACACCACCTCCAATAACAGACACAGGCTGATTGATCTTGCTACGGGGCGAAATCTCCTTCTAGCCAGTACGCACTTCCCGCACCTCGATATACACAAAGGCACCTGGCGGTCTTTTGACCAATCTACTACAAAGCAGATTGATCACATCGTGATCGACGTCAGACACTCCTCCACTATTCTTGATGATCGAACTTTCCGAGGGGCTAACATCGACTCGGACTACTATCTTGTAGTAACGAAGATGCGCTTACGGATATCACGAACGCAGCGGAGTAGAGTAAGAGTACAAGGTTTTGACGTCGGAAGGCTACTATCGCCAGAAACCGCTCGTGCTTTTACCGATCGCGTCTCCCTTAAGCTCTCCAATACACCTCAATCCTCCAAGCTATCAATAGAACAGCAGTGGAGCCTTTGCAAACAAGCACTGAAGAGCTCTGCAACCGAAGTTTTGGGTTTTAAGGCTCCACTACGAAGAAACACCTGGTTCGATGACGAGTGCAGGAGAAATCACACAGCGAAACAGGATGCATATAAGGCCTTGCTGCATAAAAGAACAAGAGCAGCTCGTGAGCTCTACGAGGTAAAAAGAAGGGAGGAGCATAAGCTTCTTAAAATAAGAGGAAAGAGCACGAGAAGCGCGCGATTGAGGATTTGGAGAGGTGTTACAGCAGGCGTGACGTTCGAAAGTTTTATCAACATGGCAAGGTTATAAAGCCACAACGGAAGCCTGCAGGGATGAGATTCTAGTAGTAGAATCGAAGTCGATGCTGAGAATATGGAAAAACCACTTCTGCAGACTGTATAACGCCGATTACAGTCAATATATCGCTGTCAGGCAGAATGATCCATTTCTAATCGACGAAAATCACAAAGAATTTTGTCCCCCTGACCTCGACGAAGTTAAGATTGCTATATCGAAGCTCAAGTCGAAAAAAGCTGCTGGCGCAGACGGACTGTCTGCTGAGCTCTTCAACGCAGCTGGGGATGACCTGGTTGGGAGCATGCACCAGCTCATCTGTAAGATACGATCAGAGGAAAGCATGCCCGAGGAATGGAGTCTCAGCATCGTATGCCCGATTCACAAGAAAGGAGACCCCTCTGATTGCGCCAAACTATAAAGGAATAAGTCTCACTAACATCGCCTACCTATTTGGGACCTATTTGGTCCTGTCTGTGAGGAAGGTGAATGGAGAAGAAGACACAACCGCGAACTCTGCGAGCTGTACGAAGATGTGGATGTAGTCCGGAAGGTAAAGACCCGACGACTACACTGGCTCGGCCACATCGAGCGCATGGACACCAACGCTCCAGCTAAGAGGGTCTTCGACTCCGAGCCTCCTGGTTCGAGAAGAAGAGGAAGACCGAACCTCCGGAATAAAGACCAAGTAATCGCGGATTTAAGACATCTTGGTCTTGATGACTGGAAGCAGCGTGCCCGGGACCATCAAGGATGGAAGGCAGCTATAGCTCAGGCTCAGATCCTCCATGGATCGCTGGCCTGGTAAGTAAGTAAGTAAGTAACATCGCCTACAAAATCTTCTCTGCCGTTTTGTGTGAACGTCTGAAGCCTTTTGTAAATAAGCGGATAGGTCCTTATCAGTGCGGATTCAGGCCAGGGAAGTCCACCATCGACCTAATCTTCACACTACGACAGATCCTGGAAAAAACCAATGAATTTCAAGTCGACACTCACCACCTATTTGTCGACTTCAAAGCCGCATACGACAGCGTAATTAGAGACGAGCTATACAACACTAAGTCTACCTTTGCCATACCTGCTAAACTCATCAGACTATGCAGGATGACTTTGGAGAATGCCCGCTGCTCCATCCGATTCGGTGAACACCTTACCGACAGTTTTGACGTCAAAAAAGAATTTAGGCAGGGCGATGCGCTGTCGTGTGATTTCTTCAACACCATATTGGAAATGATTGTGCAAAAATCTCTGACCAATACAAGAGGCACAATCTATTTCAAATCCTCGCAACTCCTTGCATACACCAACGATATTGACATATTAGATAGATCCCAGCGAGATGTCAATGAGGCGTTTGTGAGTATTGAGATCGAGGCGGCGAAAGTTGGTCTGGCGGTAAACGAGGGCAAAACTGAATGTATGCTGCCATCAAAAAAGGACGCTCACCACTGACGTCTTGGCTAGAACCTTTGTATTGGCAGATATAAGTTTGAGGTAGTTAAGGACTTCGTCTACCTTGGCTCCGCAGTGACCTGGAACAACAACATCAGTTCCGAGATCAAACGCAGAACCACTCTTGCCAATCGCTGTTTCTTTGGGCTCAGGTGGTAACTGAGTAATAGAGCCCTCTCCCGAACGACAAAGTTGACCCTATATAAGACCCTTATCATCCCGGTCCTGTTGTACGGCGCAGAAGCATGGACACTATCAAAAGCGGATGAGGAGGCCCTTGGTCGGTTCGAGGGAAAGATTTTGTGCGTGATTTTTGGGCCTATAAACGAAGACGGGGGATGGAGGAGAAGATTCAACCACGGACTTTACGGGCTGTACAGCGACATGAGCCTAGTCAGGCGTCTACGGATTCAACGCCTAAGATAGCTGCGCCATGTAGAGCGAATGGACACCACAGCTCCAGCCCGGAGAGTCTTTGAATCCAACCCCGAGGGACAAAGAAGCAGAGGACGGCCGCACTTAAGATGGCGCACACAGGTGGAAGGAGACCTCAGCCAACTGGGTGTGCGGCAATGCACCCCGAACTGTAGCGCCCATTAAGAAGAAGAAGAAGAAGTAAAGTATAACACAATCGAAAAACAATTACTCGCAATCGTTTATGCTATCCATCAATTTCGTCCATACATTTACGGAAGACATTTCACTATTTGCACCGACCATAAGCCTCTACAATGGCTATTCTCTGGAATAGACCCCATGTCCAGATTGGCAAGGTGCCAAATTTTGCTGGCAGAATACGATTATTCAACCAAAAATAAACCTGGAAAAATAAATTTAAATGTCAACGCCTTGAGCAGGAATGTAAGTACACCGGAAGAAAATCGCAACTTAGTTGTAACCCATAGTCAAAAACAAAGACTTATCGAGGAAACTGTTCAAGACCCAGGGAATAATCCAACAATAGTTGATTCAGTATCAAAGGTTAAAATAATCGAAAAATTCGAGTCTTTGCTAAACAATAAAGATGACGAACGTAAAGTAATAATACTTCCACTTATAGATTCAGCAGACGAACAATTCTTAAGAAAGAGTATAGAAAACTTCATAAAATAGAAATAATAGTTTATCACCCATTTATTGTAATAACTCTACCTTTACCATTAAGGTCAACTAAAGATGAAGTGATAACCAAAAAATGTCTCCGAACCATTAAAAGCCAAATAAAACATGAAAAATAAATTGCTTTCTCACTGCCTATCTCAGGTAATCAAGTTAAACACTACATTCAAAATCATTCTTATCAAAATTTTCGAGAAATCAGCAATAGATATATTTTTACACATTGATGAGAGGACTTCGTTAACTGTTCCATAATTGACCTCCTCTTGGAGGTCACCAAGGCATAAAAAGAACCAAGCAAAAAATTAAGAAACAATATTTCTGGCCTAACATGAACGAAGACATAACAAACTATATACTTCAATGTAAATCCTCTCAATGTTCTTTTCTTTTCTCCTTAATTTCATGCTTGCTTTCTATATATTTTCTTTTTCATAAGTAAGGTTAATAAGACCACATCTATGTACACTCCAGTTGTATTATAATAAAACTAAAATGTAAATTGTCGCTTAATACTACTACTACTACTAATCCTGTCAAACAAACAAACTCATGAAAAACTCTCGAATTCCCATAAAGATCACCACAACAAGTTCAACTCCGTTCGAAAGAGTGGCATAAGACATTGTCGGGCCATTACCTATTAGCTACGAGAACCATACATATCTGCTAACATTCCAGGATGACCTCACCAAATTCACTGAGGCTATATCTCTATCCAGAAGCATCTACAGGGGCTGGAGAATTTGTTGAACAAATTCTGTGTCGTTTCGGATTCCCTGAGGCACTCCTCACGGATCAAGGCACAAATTTTCAAAGCCAATTATTCAAAGAAGTTTGTAAGCTTCTTAAAATCAAGAAAATTGAAACCACTCCTTACCATCCCCAGACTAATGGAGCACTCGAACGTAGCCATCGAACATTAGCTGAATACCTAAGGCACTATGTGCCATCGAGCTGTCGGGTAAAGCACCCAAACCTCGCTTTAGGGGATCGACCTACAAGTCAGGGTGGTTATACTTTGTGTGTGACAACCCAGCTACGGCCGATTGGATGAAAACCAATTTTACGGCCATCAAGGACAAAAGTGGACTTGATATTATGCTTTTGGAAGAAGAAGCTTTCCCGAAACCGCATATCGTACGGGGCTACTTCCCACAAAGCGCTGGCCTACCCATCACGAAGGTGTTGGCGACGTTGGACTCGCAAAATGACGACTTACATGCAAGTAACTGGAGAGTCATGCAAAACACGTCAAACAAGGAGAAAAACCTCCTGCACTTAGTTCTAGCAGTCAGTGACAAATCCTTGGCTCGACTGGTAGAACTTAAGTGCCAAGTGGCCTACAGATTTGAAATCGTCAAGATGATTGTCAAAAGCCAGGCGAAAACATCCTTGGATGTAGCACCAATCGCTGTAGGAAAACCTACAAGCAGCAGTATGGTGGATGCACCTACTGCCGCAATAGGAAAACCTACAACCAGCAGTATGGTGGTTGCACCTGCTACTGTAGTAGGAAAACCTACAGCCAGCAATATGGTGGTTGCACCTATTGCTATAGTAGACACGCCCAGATGTGACGAACCAAAACCCGCTGCCACGTCTGAGCCGACGACCACTAAAGGTCGCCCAAACAAGGGAAAGAAACATCCCCCAATGAAACAAGGGGAATCTTCGATGGGAAGTAGAGCAGAGGATCACTCCCATCGGGTCGGAAACTTCAGGCGAGGCAACAACAAGCCTTGCAGAACGAAGGATCCGGCCTACCGTCGCAAATAATGGGTGGGCTGCGTGTGCTGCAGGGCAACCTGCACCATGCCAAAGGTGCCTGGGACATCTATAGCCTACGACTGTACCGCGACAGGATCAGCATTGGGCTAATCCAAGAACCATGGGTCCATAAAGGTAAGATTATGGGCCTGCAAAACAGGTCGCGTAAATTAATTTACGCCACAGGAGATTTTTCTCCTAGGGCCGCATGTGTGATCGGCACTAACCTAAATTTTCTCCCCATTACAGAATTCATCACAAGGGACCTGGCAGCCGTCATTGTGGAAGCCCCCACCGATGGAGGAGTAAGGGAGGTTGTATGCGCCTCCGCTTACTTTCCTGGAGACGGTCAACAAATCCCTCCTACAGAAGTCCAGGATCTGGTTAGGTATTGCAACCAGAAGAAACACCACCTGGTAATTGGATGCGACGCCAACGCGCAACATATGGAATGGGGCAGCAGCAAAACCAACAAACGAGGTTGAGTCACTCTTTGAATTTTTAATCATTTACGAACTCACCGTTGCCAATAGAGGCAACAAACCCACATTTATAAACGCGGTTAGAAAAGAGGTGCTTGACCTCACTATCTCTAGCCAGTTTATCTCAAATGTGATTGGGGACTGGCATGTCTCCAATGAAGCCTCACTATCTGATCATCAGTATATCAGATTCAACATCTCTAGTGAGGCAACTGAGGTTGAGCCCGGATATCAGCCCAAACGAACAAATTGGGCTCGGTTCCAAGCCCAACTCGCCGCTATAGAGGACATGCTCCCTAAGTCGATTAAATCAACAGACGATATCGACGAAGCGGCCTACCAGCTCAATACAGCACTCATCTCATCCTTTAGAGACAGCTGTACACCGAGGTCAACTACAAAAAAACGTTGTGTGCCCTGGTGGAACAGTCAGCTTGAGTCCCTAAGGAAGCAGGTGAGATCGCTGTTTAATAGAGCAAAACGGTACAATAGTTGGACTGATTATAGATCTGCTCTAACTAAGTACAACCTCGAACTGAGGAAATCCAAGAGAACGTCTTGGAGGAAGCATTGCGAGAATATAGACTCGCTTCCAACTGCAGCCCGACTCCAGAAAACACTCTCTCGAGAGCACACAAATGGGCTCGGGCTGCTTCGCAAATCAGACGGCACCTTCACCGTCAACCGCAGGGAAACCCTGGAGACCTTGCTCGAGGTGCACTTCCCTGATTCTACTCCCTACTCGATGTCCTCTGACGATCAGATTAACGTCACAGAAAACATCGACAGTAGAACAAATAGCCTCTCTGGAAGACTATTAAGCCCTGACAGGGTTAAATGGGCAATTAGCTCATTCAAACCCTACAAGGCTCCAGGCAAAGACGGTGTCTTTCCTGCGATCCTACAGAAAGGCTTGAATACAATTCCACCATCACCGATAGTTCTATTTAGGTCTTGCTTCAACCTGGGATACATACCCCGAACTTGGATAGAGGTCAATCTTGTCTTCATCCCCAAGATTGGGAAACCAAGCGAGCAACCTAAATCCTATCGCCCTATCAGTTTGACTTCGTTCTTTCTAAAAACAATGGAGAAACTGATAGAGCTCCACATTAGAGGTATCCTGGAAAACCAGACACCTCTATTCCCCAACCAGTATGCATATCGCAAAGAGCGATCTACTGAAAACGCACTACACCACTTGGTGACATGCGTTGAAAATAGTTACACACAAAAGGAGATCGCAATCTGCGCCTTCCTCGATATAGAGGGGGCCTTTGATAATACTGGCTATGATTCGATCACCACTGCATTATCCGGCAGGGGTGTGGACCATCCCACTAATCACTGGATTAGGACGATGCTAAATAGCCGTATCAGCCACATGCGGAGAGGTCTCAGTGACAGTATCGGCGGTCAGAGGATGCCCACAAGGGGGAGTCCTCTCACCACTGCTTTGGTCGATAGTCATCGACGATCTATTACGCAAGCTGACCACTCTGGGCTACGAGGTCATCGGATATGCTGATGACCTAGTAGTCATTGTTACGGGCAAGTGCGAGGTCACTGCCTGTGAGCGCATGCAACTTGCGCTCCAATTCATCTCTGACTGGTGTGGCAGAGAGGGGTTATCTATTAACCCAAATAAGACAATCTTAGTCCCATTTACAAGGACGAGAAAGGTACAACCCTGCTCAATCCTTCTAAATATATAACACATAGGATTTTCAGAGGAGGTAAAATATCTAGGTATTGACCTAGACCGCAAACTCAACTGGAACTCCAACATGAAAAATAAACTCATGAAAGCGACTAAGGCCATGTGGGCCTGCCGACGCACCTACGGTAAAACCTGGGGGCTTAAACCTAAGGTGGTCCACTGGTTATATACCGCGATAGAAAGGCCTATCGTTACCTACGGGTCCACCGTATGGTGGACAAAAGTTGAACAAAAAACTACTATTATTAAGCTTCAACGCCTTCAGAGACTAGCGTGTCTCGGCATCACAGGCGCTATGCCGTCCTGACCTACGTCAGCACAAGAAGCACTCATTGGACTTGTTCCCCTGCACCTTTTTATCAAAAAGGTGACATTACGCAGTGCAATCAGAATCCTCTGCTCGGGAACAAATATGCCATGTAGACCCGCAGGCCACATGTCCATATTGCAACACTTTCCCGAGCTGGATATGA
The DNA here is from genome assembly GCA_951905685.1 of Eumerus sabulonum. Lineage (NCBI taxonomy): Eukaryota > Metazoa > Arthropoda > Insecta > Diptera > Syrphidae > Eumerus > Eumerus sabulonum. Next base: position 93,126,577 of record OX645060.1, read on the forward strand.
CTACTACGGTCTCGGACGCATTGCCACACACCTTCACCTTTGACAAGAGATTTGAGGTGCTGATCCCAAATCGCTCAGCATGGCAAAACAGTGATCCCCTGCTGAATGTCAAAGGCCTTAGGTGGTACACGGATGGCTCCAAGATGGCTTCTGGCGTTGGCGCCGGCATGTTTGGACCAAAACGTAAGATCTCGAAGGCCCTGGGAGTAAGCCCCAGCGTCTTCCAAGCTGAACTGCACGCCATCCTAACATGCGTCAACCTAAATCTCGAGACCGGCATCAGAGGAGTAACTATCAACATACTCTCTGATAGCCAAGCAGCGCTTAAAGCACTGGGTTCGTACAGCACGAACTCGAAAACCGTCAAGGAATGCCATGACGCCCTGCAAGAGCTCGCCAAAAGAAACAATGTTAAACTTTGGTGGGTGCCAGGACATAAAGGTATCAAGGGCAATGAAATTGCCGACCAACTCGCCAGAAAGGGTTCCAGCGACAAATATATAGGTCCGGAACCTTTCTGCGGCATTCCCGGGTCTAAGATAAATTACTTTTTTTTTTTTTTTTTTAGAGACTCGCGCAGGTTCAAGAGTTTTTATATTCTCTTATGATGTGTTGACACACACAACCTGAACGGAGTGCTGTGGTTGGGGTCGTTGATGTTCGTCCACTACTCTCAGGGGTGGTTGTCCTAGACTTACATAGATAGGACGAGAGCTGACCAAATTCCGCGTTGGTTATAGTCCGAAGTAATTCGTTCAAGCACTTTTAGTATTGCATACGCAGAGAGACAATATACTGTCAGTGTTATGCCTGCAAGCAGTACTTCTGGTCACTTTCCATTCACAACTGCGTTGCATACTTTTTGTTCGTATAGGAATTATTTTTTCTTGGCTATGAAGCGAATTTGAACCATAAACCTTCCGCTCGGCGGTCGATGATGTTAACCACTGCACCACGGCCACCCCCACCCCCCCACCCCCTTCTTAGACAAGTGGGAAAAATTGCAACACCTGTCCTTTTGGAACAGTGTTCGGGGACTCCGTCAATCTAAACGACTTATACGACCCCTAAACAAACACCCTATTGAAGTACTCAAACTCAATAGGGTGTATATCAAAAGACTAGTTAGCTATCTAAAGGGACACTGCGGTCTGAGATATCATCTAATCAAAATTAGTCTCTCATCTGAAACTGAGTGTCGGCTCTGACTTGAGGACGATGAGACGGCAGGACACATACTGTGTAATTGTGCTGCTCTCTGCCATCTTAAGATGCGTATCCTTCTCAGTGAAGTTATGACTCCTGAGGAGATCACCCTGGCTCCTACGAGAAGCATTCTCAACTTCATTATAGAAGTGGAGAGGCTACTCCTGCAAAGGTCGCAATGCCGTATTGCTAATAGTAGCACTAGCCCCATATATAAAAAAATAAAAATAAAAAATAAAAAATAATAAAAAAAATAGGAATGGAAACCCGATTTTTGTATTAAGTAGTTAATGGAACTCAATGAAGATTACAAAAAGCAATAATAAAATAAGAAAAAAAAAAAAAAACATAGGTAGAAATTTGAATACCGTATGGATGGAATATCAATATCCGCATGTTAAAATTTGAAAGAAGAAAAGAAAAGAAAAAACAGAAAAAAAAACTGTATTTTGATGCGATGTATTAGAAATATAAATACATTTTTTTTTGGATTTTTAATTCATTTTATTTCAGAAAAAAATTATAACTATCTTACGCGCTAGGCAAAATGATTAAAACTGGCTTACATCATAACTAACATTAGTGCCTTACTGACCCTAAGCAGGCACTCTAAAACAAACAATATATACTTAATCTATGTCTTTCGATAAATTAATATTAACAGTGACTAAATTACTTTTATTATATTTTTTGCCAAGAAAATATGCAAAAAACTTACCGTTTTATCGGGTTTTAAGGCGTTATGTATAAAACTTAATTCTAACCAAAACCAGCTAATTCTACCTTAGTCTACCTTAACTAAAACGCATATACAAAAGTTGTATACTTTATATATAATATTGTTACGAAATTTAATCCCACACTGAATAGGGTTCGTATCACTGGATTGCGATAAACTACAATCGTCTACGTTTAATTCAAATTAAAACACGCACTTTTCTTATTTCTCCTCAGATCAACTATCTGAGTACTTCACCACTTTTATTTATTGTTACACTTTATTACACACGCAAACCTTTACCCAAAAGCTTTTATTTTCACCCTGGGTTATCGACCGAACAGACTGTATACCGCCTTGTCACGCTCTATGCACTTCCGTAAACTGAATGGCTTCCAAGGCAAGCGTTCGCGCTTATATAGCTCTCGGTCCACCTTCTCGAATGTTCGCCATCAGAAGTTCCCCAACGGAAATCCCTAGAATGCTCTGACATTTGGCATTACGCCGTTGACAGTTGACATCATTTAAATTTCCGCTTCACCAGAGAATTCGAACTTCGACAGCGAAATTCGAACTTAACCGTCGGTTTGTGTCTCCGCAACACTGCCCTCCTCCTAAACTTGTTCGTCCTCGACCAAGCGATTTGATCCTTCTGCGTAGTATGGCGCTAACCTCTCTACGTGGACAATCTCATATTTCGCCCGTCTGTTTCCCGTCTGCTGTATTCGGTATACCACGTCATTGAGCTTCTTGATGACCTCATATGGGCCGTCCCAGGCTGATTGCAATTTGGGGCGCAAGTCTTTTATTTCGTTGTAGGTTGTACAGCAATACCAATTTTCCTGTCTCTTTATCGCTGACCAAGTTCGGTCGCTATGGGGGAGGGAGCGAGCAAACAGAGCAAAGAAGTTGATCGCGTTTAACATGGCAAACGCCAGCTTCGATCTCTGTCCCTGCTCAATCCAAGTTGACACACAGCCTCCGCTGCAATGTGTGCAGCGACCCAACCCCTTGTTCCAGTGGAAAGAGGAACCTGGCCCTCCAGGTTTGGGGTTGTACTTAGGGGTAACATCCCTATCAAGTAAAAACTTACTTGTTCCGAAACGGCAACAAGCCCCGGATACGGACGGATACAATGCTGACGACCCCTGCAAACGACTAACTTGAGAGTCTGCACCTGGAGTGTGAGGTCCCTTAACAGACCGGGAGCAGGCGATCAATTCGTGCAAACCCTCGACTGCTATAAAGCTGATATAACCGCACTCCAAGAAGTGCGATGGGATGGACCAGGCAAAAGACGGATGAAAAACTGTGACATCTACTACGGGAACTGTTACAATGAGAACAAATAGCGCCTATTCGGGTGCGGTTTCGTTATTAGAGGAAGACTCCGATAAAAGTCTTAAGCTTCCGGGATATAAGCAAACGCCTCATAACAATCCACATCAAAGCTACATTTGGAGACATTAGCTTAATATGCGCTCATGCCCCAACGGAAGAAAAGAACGATCGACTCAAAGAAGAATTCTACGATCTCCTAGACTGAACATATGCCCAATGTCCCAGCCACGACACAAAGGAGATTTTAATGCAAAACTGGGCAAAGAGGACTTATTTGAGTCGATCATAGGAAAGCATAGCCTCCATAACACCACATCCGACAACGGACTTAGGCTAATCGATTTCCTAGCGGGGCGTAACCTCCTTGTAGCAAGCACGGGATTCCCCATCTCAACATCCACAAGGGTACCTGGCGGTCTTTTGGTCAATCGACCACCAACCAGATTGATCACATTGCGATCGACGCCAGACACTCCTCCTTTATTTTCGACGTACGAACCTTCCGACTCGGACCACTACGCTATTGTAGCCAAGGTACGAATGAGGATATCAAGAATGCTTAGGAGTCGAGTAAGACTACGTAAGTTTGACGTCGGAAAGCTACAATCGCAGGAGACTGCCAGAATCTTTGCCGATCGTGTCTCCTCCAAGCTCTCTCGAAATCCGCCCACAGCAGCACAAACAATAGAGCAGGAATGGGCGCATTGCCAGCGCCGTCAGGGACGCTGCCTCAGAGGTGCTGGGTTTCAAACCGCCACCACTTAGAAACCCCTGGTTCAATGAACAATGCGAACAAGCCCATGCAGCAAAACAAGAGGCATATAAAGTCCTGCTGCAACGACGGACGAGAGTTGCTCGTGAAATCTATGAGCAGAAGAGAAGAGAGGGACACACGCTTTTCAGAAGAAAGAAGAGAGAGCACGGAAAGCGTGAGATCGAGGAGATGGAGAGATGCTTCCGCAGGAATGACGCCCATAAGTTTTACAATAAAGCAAAACAAATATGCCATGGCTACGAAGCCAGAGCGGCGACCTGCAGGGATGAAAATGGAGAACTGGTAGTGGAGTCGCGGTCGAGGCTGAGGATTTGGAAAGACCACTTCTGCAGACCGTGTAACGGCGATGATGGACAAGATATCGGTTTCAGTCAGAACGAGCCATTCGCAATGGACGACGAAGTAACAGAATTCAGTCCCACCGACCTAGGCGAAGTCAAAATAGCGATATCAAGACTTAAGTCTAATAAAGCCGCGGCCGAAGACGCCTTTCTGCTGAGATTTTTAAGGCGGCTGGAGATGAGCTGGTAAGGTGTATGCACCATCTCATTTGCAAGGTATGGTCGGAGGAAAGCATGCCCGACGAATGGAATCTCAGCATCGTTTGCCGGGTCCATAAGAAAGGAGACCCCTTTAACTGCGCCAACCATAGGGGAATAAGTCTCCTTAACATCGCGTATAAGATCTTCTCTCCCGTATTGTGTGAACGCCTGAAACCGTTTGTGGATAACCTGATCAGCTCTTATCAGTGTAGTTTCAGGCCAGGTAAGTCCAAAATAGACCAAATTTTACGCTACGGCAGATCCTGGAAAAAAACAACGAATTTCAAGTCGACACTCACCACCTATTTGTCGACTTCAAAGCTGCATACGACAGCGTAATTAGAGACGGGCCATGTGGAGCGAATGGACGCCATAGTTCCAGTCCGGAGAGTCTTTGAATCCAACCCCGAGGGACGAATAAGCAAGGGACGGCCGCACTTAAGATGGCGCACACAGGTGGGACCTCAGCCAACTGGGTGTGCGGCAATGAAAAAAGTTTTCGAAAGATCGTGCTAGATGGAGGGGCATGTTGGTTGAGGCCCAGGTTCACCCCGAACTGTAGCGCCCACTAAGAAGAAGAAGCTCGTCAATAGCAACTTGCTCGATGACTCCCGTGCTGGATATGATAACAGGGACCACGCGGATTGTGTTTAGCCTTTCCCGTTGTTTGTTTTCACGGGCCAGTTCAGTGTATTTTCCCACTTTTTCATCGAATGTTCTGTTGATGTTGACAGAGCGGTACTGCTACATCCAGGATATATCCACTTTTGTTTATTTAATCGATCCACACAATATCGGGTCTATTCGCTGGTGTTGAGTGGTCGGTATTCAACGCTCGGACCCAATACAATTTGGAGCTCGAATTTATTAAAACCTCACATGCTTCGTACCTGTAATACGGTTTCTTGACTTCTATAAAATTGCATCACATGGCGAGCTCTTGGTGTATGATTTTAGCCACATCATTATGCCGCTCGAGATAGTCATTGCTAGCTAAAGCTGTGTACCCGTTTATAATATGGTTGATGGATTCCATCCCTTGCCCGTCGGTATTGTTTAGTAGCAACAATACCGCGAATCCTTCAGTTACTGGATACAGTTGACCTCTGCGCAGCCAGATAGTTGAAGCTTCCGTGCTAGTCCCATGCCCTCCCAGGAGATGAGGGTACGTCCCATGGATTGGCTTGCTCTTCCACTGCTTTATAATAGTGGGGGCCGAGCGGATGTTGTTGCTCGGTTGAAGCTCCAAGTCACCTAATTACAGTAGTGTGAAATTTGTATCTAGCTGATTCAGAAGATTGTATCTTTTTTTTTTTTTTTTTTTTTTGTTTTTTAATAATTTGCGCGCACTCAAGGTCTAATAACCTTATTATGTCGGTGACACAGTGCGGGCAGAAGGTAGAGAGGAAGGTAGGAGGCAGAAGGTTGTTCATGTGGTTTTCGGCAAAGAATCGTCGCATCTGGTCAACTTGCATAATGTGTTGGTTGTATATGTCTATTATTCCTTGACTTCCTTCATCTCTGGGCAGATATACACGTTGAACTGCCGCCCTTGGGTGGTGATAGCGTTAAGATGTTAACACTGATCTTAGGTCCCGTTCAATATCTTGCATATCAGTTAGGCTCCATTTTATGAGCCCAAAGGAATATGTTAACACCGGGACTGCGCATGTGTTGATAACTTTTGTGAGGTTACGCCCGTTCAGTTTGGTTTTACACAGCCGCTTCACTTTATCATTGAGCCGATTTCTGAGGTCACACTTCATCCTGCTGTGTTGGATTCCACGCATTTCATGAAGGCCAAGATATTTATAGCTCTCTTGTTCCCCGAGCATTGCTATAGACCCATCACCAAACGCGAAACCTTCTGTTCGCACAATCTTTCCTCTAACCATTTCAACAGCTTTACATTTGTCGAATCCGAACTTCATATGGATGTCATTGCTGAAGTTTCTGACTATGTTGAGCAGGCTAGCCATATGTTGTCTGGACCTTGCCAATAGCTTTAAATCATCCATGTACGGGAGATGAGTGATGTTACACTGCAGATCGCCAACCTTGATACGATATCCATCCGATGAATCGTTAAGGATTCTGCTAAGTGGAGCTAAACTAAGGCAGAACCATAACGGACTGAATGAGTCACCTTGAAATATTCCTCTTCTTATGCATATCTCCCTTGCCCTTATCTCTCCTATATTTATAACGGACTTCCACTGGTTCATGGCATCCCCAAAGAAGGATATCAGTTTGGGGTATACGCCATGAATCTTTAATGTTTTTAATTGGTGGGAGTGCGGGACACTGTCAAACGCCTTTTGGTAAATAATGTAGGCTACACTGAGGTTACGCTGGTTGTGAGTTGGAGTTGTTGGTAACATATATTATTATTATTATTATTATGATAATCATTATTATCTTAACGCCATCTATACGGGAAAACCTAAAAATAGATATGTAGTCTCATCTAAGGGCGCCGTGGCGCAGTGGTTAGTGTGTTGGACTCTGGCGCACGATGAGCGAGTTCGGATCCCGATAGCACCAACGCCATCGAATGCTTATTTCCTGACGTTCCTCCTCGGCGGGGTACTGGCAAAACCACCCGTAGTAAACCTGCCATGAAAAAGCTTCTCGACTCACGATTGAGAGAAGCTTGGCTCTGGTCCATTATGGGCCACCAAAGAAGAAGAAGAGGTCTCATCTAACGTCTTATTATGTTCGGCTAAAGATTCTATGTAAAAATAAAGGCGTGGCTCTTTTTCCTTTTCCGGCATTGCTGATCGCTGCCACCACCAAACAAGGTCCGAGTTTTTTTTATTGCGAGAAGGTGCGATATTCATTTGGTCCTTAGAACCAGCTCAATTGGCTATAAAAAAAATTAAATCGGCGGGAATTCTGAGAGACCGGGGCAGAATACACGGATTCTGTTTCTATTGGAGTGAAGCGCGTGGATTTTTCTACGGGTAAAATTGAGCGGCTGGCAGTGGATTGGATTCAGCAATCGAACAAGTGGAACATTTGAGCTGGAATATCGCACATGTGGATGGTCCTACGAGTAATGTTGAGCTGCTGGCAGTGGATTGGATTCAGCAATCGAGCAAGTGGAATATCGCACTGAGTATACGTATTTAGTCTTCCTTATTGCACCTTGAGACATATATCATATACAATACATACGAGTACCTATATACAAGAGATGGGGATTCTACGCAAAAAGCGCGGTGTGCTCAAAGGTAGTCTCACACGGCTTGAGGAACTAGTAGCAGAGGAAAACGAGGGAAGTGTGTCAACAATAGATGCACAAGTGAAGCTAGAGAAGGCAGAACTTATGAAGGCATTTGAGAATATCCAAATAGAATTAGAGATGCAGTTGACCGATGAAGAGGTGGAGAATGAAGTCACTGTGAGGGAAGAGTTTGAGGCAAAATATTTCAGCATTAAGGAAAGGTGCGTGAAGGCATTGTCACGCGGTTCTCACATAGCAGAATCGGCAGTCATCAACACATCTGCGCCAGATGGATCTAGGAACATAGGCGAGGATCCTTCGTTTCGCTCAACTAATGAGCATGATATAACTCTCCAACAGATGACCGAAAGTCAAAACGCTATAGCCGCAGCACTTGCATCTATTTCCGACAGTGATCGTTTTGCTAGAAGTCACACCGTTTCTAAATTGCCTACATGTCCACTCCCTACGTTCAACGGGGACTTTAGGGAATGGCCAACATATAAGGATTTAATCAAAGCAATGTGCAAAGTGCACAGTTCAGGTAGTCTGTCAGGGGCTCAGAAGTTGCAGTATTTAAAGCTATCTTTGACGGGTGATGCAGCGTCCATTCTTAAGCACACCAATATTTCTGATGCGAATTATGAGCAGGCATGGAGCGATCTTTGTGCTATGTACGACAAGGAGAAGGTGTTCATGAACACACATATAAAAACTATTATGGAGCTGTCTGATATTGGCCACAATCCCAATGCATTAGACATTAGTAGGCTTCGTAATACAGTCAATGAATCCGTTTCCGCCTTAAAGGCGACAGCTAACCATTGTCGACTACTGGGACGCCTGGCTAATATACGTAATGTCTTCGAAATTAGATGCGGTGTCAAGGAAACTATGGCAAGGTTCTCGGCGTCAAAGGATAAACCAGTTTTTAGGGATATTTTGGATTTCCTTACGAACAGACAGTTTGAGCTCGAAGCATTTTCACACAAAAGTGTTCCCAAGATATTGACAACCAAACCAAATCGTCAGTCTGTACTAGCAGCGGTCTCTTCAATGTGTCCCATGTGCAATGGTTCTCATTTTGTAGCATCATACCCTCAATTCTGCGAACTTAATGTGAAAGGGAAACGAAACTTTATTGCTCAAAAGGGTCTGTGTTATAAGTGTCTGAACACAGGGCACTCCGTAAGGGCTTGCAATTCAGGGACGTGCAGAAAGTGTGGAGCACGACATCACACTCCTATACACACAGAAATCAGGTCTAGTTCAAGGACACAAGGCAATTTAGATGACATTAAGGTAAAACAAATACAGGATCAAGCATCAGAGAAGCCAAGGGCTGTATTGTCCGTGAGGAATGATATGCAGGTTCCGGACTTAAAGGGGCATGATTTGCTTCCTACGACTATCGTTTTGGTGCGAAACCGATTTGGACAGTTTAAACCATGTCAGGTTCTCTTCGATTCCGCGTCCCAGGTAACGCTAATAACAGAAGCATGTGTTTAATATCTGGGACTAACATGGCAGAAATGCTCATTGGCTGTAAGCGCTGTAGGTGATTCTGAAACTAAGGCGAGAGGAAAGTTTTCATTGAACATCAAATCAAGGACATAGGATTTTTGTTTAAGTTCGAAGCAGTTATCTTGGGCCATATCACTAAATTTATACCCCAGAAAAGAGTTTCGTACAACCCTTCGTCTCAATTGGAGAACATCGAGTTGGCAGATTCCAGTTTCTGCGAACCAGGCCCAATAGACATATTACTTAAGTCTAATATATTGTTTAAGGTGTTAACTGGCGGTCAAATATGCGACGATAGCAGCGAGCTGATTGCTCAAAATGCCAAGTTTGGGTGGCTTTTGGCTAGCGAAGTAGAAGGATCTGTCAGTGGACAATTAAGCACGTTACATGCGATGGGTAACATGGACAATCTCATGCAACGTTATTGTGAAATAGAAGAACCTAGGCCTTCGTCACGTTATCTTTTTGATGATCATCCTTGTGAGACTTATTTTAAAACTCACTACAGGAGAAATGCAGAAGGGCGTTTCGTTGTTAGACTTCCATTTAAAGATTCGGCGAAAATCGACGGTGATTCTCGAAGTTTAGCAGACAAAAGATGAAGGTCCATGGAAAGGCGATTTGCTCGAGATTATGAACTTCGTCTGCAATATACAGCATTTATGGCGGAATACGTGGCTCTAGGTCATATGGTTGAGGTACATGTAGAACCGGAAGGTGACAAGGGTTACTATTTACCACATCACTCAGTGATTAAAATGGACAGTACTACTACACGCTTAAGGGTTGTTTTTGATACTACTTGCACTCCGCCTGGTGGGACGTCATTGAACTCGCAATTGCTTACGGGACCAATGCTTCAAAGGGACCTGATGACCATTCTCATACAATTTAAGCTCAATCCTATTGCCTTAAGTGCGGATATTGCCAAAATGTATAGGCAAATTTTGATTTATCCAGACGTTAGGAAATATCAGCGGATGCTTTGGAGAAATTCCCCCGAAGAGCAAATGAAAACGTATGAATTGACGACAGTTACTTACAGCACCAGCATCATTTTTGGCTACAAGATGTTTAACGCAGTTGGCTGAAAATGGGAAGGAGGAATTCCCCGAAGCTGTCTCCATGATAACAGATTTTTTCTACATGGATGACTTCATAGCAAGCTGTATAAGCGATGAGTCAGATGTGTCAGAGGCTGCGGGGACATTTGATCCTCTAGGATTTTTAGCACACTACCTGATAAGATATAAGATATTGTTACAGAATGTGTGGCAGGAAGGGTTAGACTGGGATGACCAGATTTCAGTGAGGCTGATTGAAAAATGGCTAGAACTGAGGCGTGACATCAAGGAATTGGACAATCTGTCGCTTCCAAGATATGCTCCCTATAATAGATCAACTCTGGAGATAAATGGACTCTGCGACGCATCTGAAGTAGCATATGCTGCTGTCGTTTACTTGCGGAGTGTTACGGAATCCGGGGAAGTGACAACTAGCTTTGTGGCAGAAAAGGCGAAGGTGGCTCCTTTAAAGCCTAGCTTGGCATTGCCCAGACTGGAACTGTGTGCAGCAAGTCTTTTATCCACCTTAATAGCAAAAATACAAGAAAGCAAGGGCCACTCTGATATACCGGTCTATGGATGGGCGGACTCTACTATAGTTCTCCATTGGCTGAACACCTCATAAATCATTCATTGTGGTGGAATGGACCCGACATCGTTCTTCAGAATCCCTCCCTACCTGGGACCTTTCCTAACTATTGCGGCGATAAGCAACGTTTAGAGGAAAGGAAAATAGTGCTTGCGGCTATGTCTAATTAATTAGGTGATGCAGATTATATTTTGAAAAGGTATTCGAGTCTTGGGCAGCTCGTAAGGATTACTGCGTTATTGTTACGTTTCAAATATAATTTACAAACAAAAATTAAGACTCAGCGTAGAACGGGATGGCTTATGACTGAGGAATTGAACAAGGCCATGAATATCTTGGCAGAACGGGAGCAACATAAGCACTTTTCCGATGTAATTGCTGCTCTTCTGGAGGGCTTGCCGCTCAAGATGTGTCAACTTTTGACGGACTACTGCGTGTTGGTGGACGGATTGATGCCGCTCCATGGGGATATCATCGGAAACACCTCTTAATCCTTCCCAGCTCACCACCCCTCACTAAGCTACTTATAGAATACACTCATCAGAAATATTTACATGCAGGGCCTCAACTACTCTCATCATTGCTTAGGAAGGAGTTTTGGATTATTGGTGCCAGAAATGCGCTAAGAAAAATTGTACATCGTTGTGTTGTATGCCAAAGGTACAATGCAAGACCAATACAGCAAAGAATGGGAAACCTGCCATCTTCGAGACTGAAGGGAGAAAAGGCATTTTTAAATCTTTGTGTTGATTTTGCGGGACCAGTATTAAGCACGCCGTGGAGGAAAAGAGGATGCAAGGGACAAAGGGTGTATATTGCCGTATTTGTTTGCCTTTGCACCAAAGCGATCCACTTGGAGTTAGTGACCAGCTTATCCACCGAGGCATTCATGTTGGCTCTAAAACGATTCATCGCGAGGAGGGGCAGGTGCTCAGATCTTTACTCAGATAATGGTACCAATTTTTAAGGTGCAAAAAACTTATTGGATGAACTTAATACCTTTCCCAAATCTAAAACCATTCAAGAACCACAAGGAAGCATGTAAGGAATCAATAAATTAGCACTTCATTCCACTATCAGTGCCAAATTTCGGTGGACTTTGGGAGGCCGCCGTAAAATCCACCAAATTTCATTTGCGAAGAGTGATAGGGTCTGAGCTTCTGTCGTTCGAGGAGCTTCAAGCACTATTATGCCAAATAGAGTCGTGCTTAAATTCTCGGCCTTTAGTAGCCATGTCTGATGAAATTTATGATTTCGAGTCTCTGACCCCAGGTCATTTCTTAGTAAGGAGCTCACCGTATTTTTTGAATGACCCGGACTATCTTTCGGCGAATATTAACCGTCTCTCCAACTTTCAGGTTATCAGTCGAATACTGGAGGCGTTGGCACCTAGAATACGTTTCCTCCCTTCAACAGCGCAGCAAATGGCAAAGAGAAGCTCCGAATATTAGTCCAAACAATCTCGTTTTAATCCTGGATGAGAATCAACCCCCTGGTAAATGGTTACTTGGTCGTGTAAAGGAGGTACACTATGGCGCTGACGACTTGGCAAGGGTTGCCACCGTGAAAACGAAAAATGGAATTGTCAAACGTCCTATTTCGAAATTGTGGGCACTTGATTTCAAGTAATTATAATATAAAAACTAGACTTGTTATTACTGAATTAACTAACTTAGTAGGAATGTAAATATCATTTGCTTTTTTTTTTTTCTTTTTTCAATTCAATTCTTTGACAACAGCCTTTGAATTTCAACTCAAGGTTCAATTTTGTTTGTTTGCATGTAATTTGGATTCAATTAGCTCTATTTATATTCATAACTTAAATGCTTAAAATGAACTTGAATTGAATTGTTAACTTAAGTTTAGTAATGAAATCAGTTTTGAAATTAATTATTATTTCAAGGGGGGCGGTATGTTAACGCCATCTATATGGGAAAATTTAAAAATAGCTATGTAGTCTCATCTAACGTCTTATTATGTCAGGCTAATATTCTGTGTAAAAATAAAGGCGTAGCTCTTTTTCTTTTTTCGGCATTGCTGATCTCTACCACCACAAAATAAGGTCTGAGTTTTTTTTTATTGCGATAAGGTGCGACAATTATTATAATGATTACTATTAATAATTTTATGACTATCATTTTTATTATAATGATTACTATTATTATTATGATTATTATTATTATTGTGATTGTTTTTATGTTTATTGTTGATATTATTATGATTATTATTATTATGATTATAATTTTTATTATTATTTTTGACCTGGTTAGGAGCATGTGAATGGAGTCTCACCATCGCATGCCCGATCCACAAGAAAGGAGACCCCTCCGCCAACTACAGAGGATTAAGTCTTCTTAAAATCGCCTACAAAATCTTCTCTGCCGTTTTGTGTGAACGCCTGAAGCCTTTTGTATATAGGCTGACATGCCCTTATCAGTGCGGATTCAGGCCAGGGAAGTCCACCATCGACCAAATCTTCACACTACGGCAGATCCTGGAAAAAACCAATGAATTTCAACTCGACACTCACCATCTATTTGTCGACTTCAAAGCCGCATACGACAGCGTAATTAGAGACGTATATATAACATAACTAAATATATGTTGTCATCAAAAAAGGACGCTCACTACCGATGTCTTGGCCAGAACGTTTGTATCGGCAGTTATAAGTTCTAGGTAGTTAAGGACCTTGTCTACCTTAGCTCCGCAGTGACCTGGAACAACGACATCAGTTCCGAAATCACACGCAGAATCGTTGTTTCTTTGGGTTCAGCAGGCGATTGACTAATTTGAGGGACGAAGAAGCTGAGGATGGCCGCACTTAAGATGGCGCACACAGATGGAAGGGGACCTCAGCCAACTGGGTGTGCGGCAATGGAAAAGGCTAGCAAGAGAACATGCTAGTTGGGGGGGCATGTTGGTTGAGGCCCAGGTTCACCCCGAACTGTAGCACCCGTTAAGGAGAAGAAGTATAATTTTAATTATGGTTATTATTATCATTATCCCACGACTCTTTCCCTCCCAGATACCGCGCGAGCTGGGGTCTATTTACACCGAGTACGACGGCAATGTTTGCAAGTCGTATCGGCACTTTTTTATGTGTGCTGTAGGAACTTTCGAACTATGCTGTACATATTCAGGATAACTGCTTTTGACATTTCGTGCAGGAGATGTTCGCACTTTAATTTTTTTAGGTCGTCAATAGCAGCTTGCTCGATGACTCCCGTGCTGGATATGATAACAGGGACCACGCGGATTGTGTTTAGCCTTTCCCGTTGTTTGATTTCACGGGCCAGTTCAGTGTATTTCCCCACTTTTTCACCGAATGTTCTGTTGATGTTGACAGAGAGCGGTACTGCTACATCCAGGATATATCAATTTTTGTTCGTCTTATCGATCCACACAAAATCGGGTCTATTCGCTGGTGTTGAGTGGTCGGTATTCAACGCTCGGTCCCAATACAATTTGGAGCTCGAATTTATTAAAACCTGCTTCACATGCTTCGTACCTGTAATACGGTTTCTTGACTTCTATAAAATTGCATCGCATGGCGAGCTCTTGATGTATGGTTTTAGCCACATCATTATGCCGCTTGAGATAGTCATTGCTAGCTAAAGCTGTACAACCGTTTATAATATGGTCGATGGATTTTATCCCTTGACGGCACCGACGGCATAGGTTGTCTATGTCCTCATGTAGGATTGCCCGTTGGTATTGTTTAGTAGCAACAATACCGCGAATCCTTCAGTTACTGGATACAGTTGACCTCTGCGCAGCCAGATAGTTGAAGCTTCCTTGCTAATCCGATGCCCACCTAGGAGATGAGGGTACTTCTCATAGATGGCTTGCTCTTCCACTGCTCTATAATAGTGGGGGCTGAGCGGATGTTGTTGCTCGGTTGAAACTCCAAGTCACCTAATTTCAGTGGTGTGAAATTTGTATCTAGCTGCATCAGAAGATTGTATCTTTGGTTGTTCATGTGGGTTTCGACAAAGAATCGTCGCATCTGGTCAACTTGCATGAATTGTTGGCTGTATATGTCTATTATTCTTTGACCTCCTTCATCTCTGGGCAAATAGACACGTTGTACTGCCGCCCTTGGGTGGTGACAGCGGTGAGATGTTAACACTGATCTTAGGTCCCGTTCAATATCTTGCAGATCAGTTTGGCTCCATTTTATGAGGCCAAAGGAATATGTTAACACAGGGACTGCGTGTGTGTTGATAGCTTTTGTGGGGTTACCCCCGTTCAGTTGGGTTTTACACAGCCGCTTCACTCTATTATTGAACCAATTTCTGAGGTCACACTTCATCCTGCTGTGTTGGATTCCAAGCATTCCATGAAGGCCAAGATATTTATAGCTCTCTTCTTCCCCGAGCACTCCTATAGACCCATCATCAAACGCGAAACCTTCTGTTCGTACGATCTTTCCTCTAACCATTCATATGGATGTCATTGCTGAAGTTTCTGACTATGTTGAGCAGGCTAACCATATGTTGTCTGGACCTTGCAAATAGCTTTAAATTATTCACGTACAGGAGATGAGTGATGTTACACTGTAGATCGCCAACCTTGATACGATATCCATCCGATGATTCGTTAAGGATTCTGCTAAGTGGAGCTAAACTAAGACAGAACCATAAAGGACTGAATGAGTCACCTTGAAATATTCCTCTTCTTATGCATGTCTCCCTTGTCCTAATCTCTCCTATATTTATAACGGTCTTCCACTGGTTCATGGCATCCCCAAAGAAGGATATCAGTTTGGGGTCTACGCCATGAATCTTTAATGTTTCTAATAGGCAGGAGTGCGGGACACTATCAAAAGCCTTTTGGTAGTCAATGTAGGCTACACTGAGGTTACGCTGGTTGTGAGTTGAGTTGTTGGTAACAATAGCGTCTATCGTGATCAACTCTTTACAGCATCTGGAATTCCTTGCGCATCCTTTCTGCTCGTTCGAGATGATATTATGCAGTTTACAGTGTTGCCAGATTTTATTATTATGATTACTATTATTATTATTATGATTATTACCATTATGATTATGGAGAAGTGGAAGTGAAGAGGTAAACAAGTGTCGTATTCTAGCCTAGTTATTAGATCTTTTAACCTTTTAAGTGATCTTTAGCATCTTAAGCATATTCAACATTTTGTGATTTAGTGATTTCACAACATAATTAGAACAAAAACAAAAAAAAAGGTTTTTTTGTTTCTTAATTGTAAAACAAGTAAAATTAGCACGCGATACCGTTCAGTTCCCCAAATAAACATGTACATGTGCAGTGAGTGCTCCACTAATCTCCCTGCTGAAGGAGACTTTGTGACGTGTCACAGGTGCTCTCCAAGAATGCACTTCGGATGTACTACCTTATCGGAGAGGTCCTACCGAAAGATGACGACTGCAAAAAAAGAAAAATGGCGCTGTGCAGCCTGCTTGAGGGAAATCGCCACTCAAAATGTTGCGGTGGATACTGGCAGTGGGCCTACACCTGAACCCACGACACCAACTCTACAGGCCTCAAAGCGATCGAGAGGCTTAGGGTCCCCGGAGGTAAGTGCAACTTCTATTCCCCATAGCCATAACAACTTAATGCTAGAGGGAATGAAAATACTACGCAACGAAATTAATGCCAAATGCCAAATCAAATAAACGAACATATGGTTAAGAACAACGAACTCATGAAAAAACTATACGAAGAAATAAACGAACTAAAACAGAACAATGCTCAAAAAGATCAACAAATTCACTCAATGGAATTAAAGATGAATGTTCTTGAACAGCAATTGCTAAAAAATAACGTCGAGATAAAAAATATGCCAATAACACCGAATGAAAACCTCAATGAGATTGTTGAAGCGATTGGCAAAACAATCGATTAACATAAACACGACAGACATTGCCGACGTATATAGAAGCAATAAGAAACACTCCCAAAACTCGACAATAATTGTTGCATTCACAAGCTATGCACGAAAGGCCAGTTTCATAAAATGTGCAATGTTAAAAAAAAAATAAACTTGATAAAAAAAAGGAAACTATGTCAAATGCCCAAAGCAAAGGGACACTAAATGACACAGTGGTTTATGTAAACAATCAGCTGACACCTACAAATAAACACTTGCTTTAGCTTGCGAAAAACAAAGCCAGAGAACACAATTGGAGATATGTGTGGGAATCTGCGGGAAAAGTACTCGCCAAGAAATCTGAAAATGGTAACTCAATTCACATTGGCTCAATTTCCGATATGAACAAGATCACATTATTATAACTCACTCAAATTGAACTAACAAGACGCACGAAAAAAACAACAACAATCATGGAAAATACAGATGGGGAAGATAGAATAGAAGATTTTAGGGTAATACATGGTTTTACCGGCTTTCTATGCACAGGTCGAAAATATTTTACGTTATATTGATGTGATTGTCCTTAATGAAATCAATGTAAAAGATGAAGAAAATTAATTGAACAGTATTGATGGGTATAACTCAGAGTTTATCAATAGGAGAAATTCAAGAGGAGGTGGATTAGCAGTTTATATTAAAAATACTATTGTCTACGAAAGAATCTCTATTAATACATATTTTTATGAGAGCATTATTGTTGTAGTTAAAGGAAAAGATGAGAAAAAATACATTTACGCAGTTGCCAGGCCGCCTAACCTAAGTGTACCTGAATTCATAATAGAACTTGATTGCAATATCAGAAACAAAAAAAAAGTAATAGTTTTGGGTTACAAAAGTTACATGATCCACAGGTTATTACATACCTAGAGATGATGGCATATAAAGGCTTAACAAATATCATAAAAGCAAGTACTCGCGTGGATCTGAAAGCAAACACGGCTACATTAATAGACCACCTATTTGTGAGCCTCACTAAGAGTGGCTTTGCATCGGCAGTCATCGAAGCTGATATTTCTGATCAATACGCTATCATGTACACCACCTCTAATGCTACGAAAAGTCAGATTACTCAGGAAACATATCTTAAAATAAACCAAAATAAAGTTAATCAACTGATTGAAGCAACCGAATGTCAGAATATTTGTGTAGAAGATGATGTTGATTGCGTCTATAATAAATTTGTACAAAAAATTACCGAAATATACACCGAATCAACCTCAGAGAGGAAACACAAACAAAAGAGAAAGAAAAAACCATGGCTAACTGCTGATGTACTAGAGATGTGTACAAGACGAGATGAATTGTATCGAAAATGGAAAAATAACCAACGCAACCAAAGTTATGCGAATGAGTACAAATATTACTGCAATTTCGTAAATAAAAACATACTTATTACTAAATCTATTTATTACAAGTTACAGTTTACAAACGCAAGAAACAATCCAAGGAAAACGTGGAGTGTCTTAAATGAAGTTATGGGAAAGAAAGAACCAAATATAGATGAAATCATAATAAGTAATCTTACTGAAAACAAAGAGCTTAATATTATTGTGAACGAATTGTCGAACAATTTGCATCTCAAGCTTCATACATAGTACAAAGATGCAATCTGAAAACCTCCTGTCACCAGAGCTTGTATGTATCTCAGTCTATATACCTAGAAGAGAGCAGTGAAGCAAAAGTTTATTCAATGTTATCTTGCTTAAAAAGTAATAAAGGTGCAGGGGTTGATAACATAAGGCCAATTGACCTTAAGTTAAATGCAATGAAACTTACACCAATTGTTCAAAAAATAATAAATCTGAACTTGAACCAATGTCGTGTTTAAAAAGGAGGTGCGAAAAATGAAATGACTAATTATAGGCCGATATCTGTGGTAGAAAAGTGTCTAGAGGAAGTTGTAGTACGACGCCTAAATAAATTCGTCCTGAAGAACAAAATACTACGACTTAACCAGTATGGCTTCCAAAAAGGAAAAAGTACTACCAAACTGTTAGGAGAATTATCGAATTTAACTACGGGACTGAACAAGAGCCACCATGTGCTAATCTTGTTTATAGACTTTAGTAAAGCCTTTGACACATTAGCGTATAACAAACTCTTAGAAAGCCTATACAAAATAAGAATTAGAGGAAAAGCAGGGGATTGGATGCAAAGTTATAAAAGTATCTAATACTTTAAGTGAAAAGAAACAGAGTCTTTGTGGTGTTCCACAAGGATCAAAACTAGGACCCATGCTTTTCATTCTTTTCACCAACGAACTACTACGTTTGCTGGAAAAGAGCACTGTGTTCGCGTATGCTGATGATATCGCAATTGTGATCAAGCATACAAATCTTGGTGATGCAACAGCAATTTTGCAAGAAGAGTTCGACAAGGTTTCGTGCTGTTGCCATGACCATAATTTGGTAATCAATGCACAAAAAACCAAGTTGATTCACGTACGTGTCCCAAATCATCCAATTGCTACAGTAAACGTTTATCATCGCAATAATGGGTGCCCAAGCACAAAAACAGGTGATCTCATTGAAGTCGTAAGAAGAATTAAATATCTTGGCGTGATAATAGATTATCACTTTCTTTGGCATCAACATATCACAAATCTGCGGTTGCAATTGAAAAGTGTTCTCCTCGGCATCGCATACCTAAAGAGATACACTATTGAAGATGTGCAAAGGCAAGTGTATTATTCCTAAGTCGAATCCCGGATAAGGTATGGCATTCTTTCTTGGGGAAGGGCATCGAAGACTCATATCGACAAGATTCTTAACATCCAGCGTCGTTTAATTAGAATTATAAATAAACCAAACAGCAATTTCCAAGTCTTAGATGTTAATGGAATATACAAGCTGGCTATCTTGGTAGAATATTTCGATGACATCCGATATAGCCAACCAATCAGCAATAGCGTATTAACAAGAAGACGAGCACAAGAACTCCTTGAAATACCAGCGGTATACAATAATGATGGAAGAAGGCAATTCTCTTATATTATACCCACAATAATTAACTCTTTGCCATCTAACTTGAAATCAATTAGAAACTATAAAAAACGTAAAAAAGAACTAAAACTATATTTCCTTAGAATTAATGTAATGTAATTTTGAAACTTTGAAACTGAACTTTTAAAATTGAATAAATACAAAGTTTAATAAATTGTAAAACTTACTCATAAACTCAAATAGCTATCTATATTTAGTCATAAATAGTAACTAACTTTCCACATTATTGTAATTATTATATAGAAAGAAACAACCACCTGCAGATAAGATTAAAGCTTCGCAGGTAGCAAGCATAGTTTGTAATTTATTTTTTGAATACTAATAAATACCAAATACTAAATACTAATTATTATGATTATTATTATTATGATCATATGATCAGGCCTAAATGGTGGCAGTATGCGAGCATCTGTTGGCCGGACTGTCGCGCTCGGCAGCCGGTCGGGCTTAGCCCGAAGAAGTCACGAGCAACCCGGCAGTGGCCTCGTGAGCCCTTAAGTAGGTGGAGGGGGATGCACGCCATGCACTAACCAATGCGTGCGGGGAGTAAAAGGCAACAGACAACGGCATCAACTTAGGATGGGCATATGGGACGTCTTATCGTTCACAGGAATTTATCTCGAGCTGGTTGAGGAAGCTGCCAGGTATCGGTTAGATATCGTAGGTATCTCTTCGACAAAGCAAAGAGGATATGTAACTGTGGACCTTTCGGACGGGTGGAAACTCTTCCTGTCGGGAGTTGCATTTCAAATGTCTGCACAGGCGGGAACGGGGATACTCATAAATCCCAGGCTGGCAGACAGGGTATTGGAGTTGATACTATTAGTTGAACAGTGCGGGTTTCGTCACGGCAGAAATACAACCGACCGACTTTTCACTCTAAGAATGGTACTCAAGAAGGCTTGGGAGTCGCCAAACCGATCTACAGCTGCTTTGTAGATTTGGAAAAATCGTATGACCGAGTTCCTCGAGGTAAACTCTGGAGTGTTCTGCAGGAGTATGGGATTAATGGTCCTCTGTTGAGGGCCATTCAGTCTCTATGAACAAACTGTAGCACCTGCGTTCGGGGTAACGGCAGTAAATCAACACCTTTCACTGTGGGTGTTGGACTTCGAAAAGGGTGCGTCTTGCCACCTCTCCTTTTCATTATATTGTTGCGGAGATACAAGCCGACGGTTAAGTTCGAATTTCGCTGTCGAAGTTCGAAAGCTCTGGTGAAGGGGAAATCGGAATGATCGAAACTTCCAACGGCATAATGCCGAGTGTCAGAGCATTCTAGAGATTTCCGAAGGGGAACTTCCGACGGCGAACATTCGAGAAGATGCACCGAGAGCTATATAAGCGCGAACACTCGCCCTCGACAGACATTCAGTTTGTGGTATTGAACAGCGTGTGACAAGTCAGTGTGATCAAACAGTGTGCAAATAAATGCTCTCAATAAAGGTTTGTTTGTGTAATAAAGTTTAAAGTGGATAGTATTGGATAATAACTATAATATATATAAATAAAAGTGGTGAAGCTGCACAGATAATTGATCTGTGGTGAAACAAGGAAAGTGTGTGTGTGTTTTTAATTCGGATAAAAAGGACAATCGTAGTTTATCGCAATCCAGAGGTGGTGTGGGTTGAATATTTCGTAACATTTGGTGTCAGAAGTGGGATTGCGAGTAAACGAGTGGAACGTTTATTTAAATTGTGAATTGCACTTTTAAAATTGAATTATTAAAAGAGTGAGAAAATGGTGAAATTGGAAAAGTTGACCATCGAACAACTGAAAAGAGAGCTGGATGCTCGGGAATTATCCACAGTGGGAAGTGAAGCCAACCTGGTGGAGAGACTGCGATGTGCGTTGCAGGAAGAAGGTGTCGACTGGGAGAGTTACGAATTCGGGGTGGAGAGGCCGTCGACATCCACTGAGCCAGCGTTCGATATGCAGCACATTCTCGCGGCTCTGAATGCTATGAGCCAGAAATTAGATCAAAAATTGGAGGAAAATTCCGCAGCCGTAAGTAGAAAGTTGGAGGAAAACTAAACTTCCATAAGCCAGAAACTAGATCAGAAGCTGGAGGAAAATTCCACTTCTCTGAGCCAGAAACTGGAGAAACTTGAGGAAAATTCCGCTGCCGTAAGTAGAAAGTTGGAGGAAAATTCCACTTCTCGAAACCAGAAACCAGAGAAACTGGAGGAAAATTCTACTTCCCTGAGCCAGAAGCTGGAGACGGTAGAAGAGATGCTAGAGAACAATCGAGAAAGCTGGAGAGACATCCAGCAAGCGGTCAACGATCGGTTCCAGGGCGTCGAAGAGAGAATCGATACACTGGATAAAAAGGTTCTGGATCTTGAAAATAACCAGGAAAAGAGAATCGAGACACTGGACAAGAAGGTTCTAGATCTCGAAAATAATCAGGAAAAGATAATCGAGACCTTGGAATCGAAGTTCGACAAGAAGGTTCTGGAACTCGAGAAAACTGTCCAGAACGTTCAGTGTCAAGGAATCGTTGTACCGACTGCAGCATCGAAATTCACAGCTCCCAACTTCGACGGCACGAGTGCGTTTAACATCTTTAAACTTCAGTTCGAGACAACAGCGGAACGGAATCAATGGGGAGAAGAAGATCGTGTGGCCGCCCTAGTAATTTCGCTTAAAGGCGAAGCAACCGATGTACTACAGACCATCCCGGAAACCCTGAGAAAGAACTACACAGCCATATGGGAAGCTCTTCATCGAAGATACGGCAGTGAGCACATGCAGGAGATGCACAAGCTGGAACTTAAAGGACGCAAGCAGCGTGGAAACGAGACCATCCAACAGTATGCTGCCGACATCGAGAGGCTATCCCATCTTGCCTACGCGGATGTTCCAATTGATGTGGTGGAGAAACTTAAAACGGATTCTTTCATCCAAGGGCTAAAGGACCCCGATACGCAACGAAGTTTGATTCTCCTGCCGAAGACATCATTCAAGGAGACAGTTGCCAGCGCTCTCGCATGTGAAACATCGCTCTTGATATGCCGACCTTCGATCAAACTACGGCGCATATCTCAAGACCAGGATAGTTCCAGAACAACAACGGCGAGTAGGAGTGGAGTGGTTCAGCATGGCTTCACATTGGACCTCAACCAAAAAGTGACGAAGTATGGCAACTTGGAGCTCCCACTAACAATAGATAATGGACAGGGTAACAAGGTCAGGCGAATAGTCGTGCAAGCGCGCCAAACTGTTCCCCCGAATGCAGAAGCTGTGGTTTGGGCAAAGATAGAAGAGGATGCGGGGACAAGCCGAATGTGGGTGGTCGAACCCGACAAACGAAATCGACCCAGCGATATCATTGTTGGAAGGGCTCTCGTGGAATCCCGACAAGACCAACTGGTTCCAGTACGAGTCCTGAATCCAGCCAGTACACCTAAGACTGTGCAACAGGGAACAATAATCGCTCAATGCCAAGAAGCTGCCGCCATTATGAACTGCGAAGATAAGAAACAACAGGAAATCCAGTCCAACAAAGCGTTCTTAAAAACAATGGCCAGAGAGTGGACGCAACACCTAGTGGAGAAGCAGAAAAGTAGGGCACTCTCCCTACTTCGTAAATATTGGACAGTTTTTGCAAATGGTAACAACTGTGGAAGAACATCAATTGTGAAGCACAGAATAGACACAGGAGACTCTAGACCGATCCGGCAACCACCGAGGAGGGTACCTTTGGCGAAAGAAGGCGAGGTGGTCGAACTAATCGACGAGATGGAAAAGGAGGGCGTGATCGAACCATCTGCAAGCCCATGGAGTTCGCCAGTAGTGCTTGTTAGGAAGAAGGATGGAAGCACCCGATTCTGCGTGGACTATAGGAAGCTGAACGACGTAACGAAGAAGGACAGCTATCCTTTACCGAGAATCGACGACACCTTGGAAACACTATCTGGGGCAAAGTGGTTCTCGACGCTGGACTTGCAAAGTGGATACTGGCAAATAGAGCGTGACCAGCAAGACAAGGAAAAGACCGCGTTCACCGCCGGGGGAGAGTTGTGGCAATTCTCTGTTATGCCCTTCGGTCTTTGCAATGCGCCAGCCACCTTCGAAAGACTTGTGAACCGGGTACTAAGAGGACTTCACTGGAGGACTTGCCTTGTCTATCTGGATGACATCATTGTCATGGGTAAGGATTTCGACGATCACCTTAAGAAGCTTTAAGAGGTACTGGAACGTATTCAAGCAGCCGGACTGAAATTGAGCCCGAAGAAATGTTCGCTCTTCCAGAACGAGGTGAGGTACTTGGGACATGTGGTGACTGCAGAAGGAGTCCACACAGATGAAGAGAAAATCTCAGCGGTTAAGGAATGGCCGCGGCCGAAGAATCTTCATGAGTTAAGGTCATTCCTGGGACTTTGCACATATTACACGCGATTGGTCCCAGGATTTGCAAACGTTGCCAGCAGTTTGCACGAGCTCACCGAAAAGAATCGGCCATTCAAGTGGGAGAAGCCGCAGGAGGAAGCGTTCATTCACCTGAAGGAATTGCTCTGCAGTGCGCAGATTCCTGCATATCCTGTCCCGGGAGAAAAGTTTATTTTGGACACCGATGCGAGCGGACATGGAATCGGAGGAGTACTCTCTCAAATAATTGACGGGCGAGAACGGGTCATCGCTTACTACAGTAGAATCCTATCGAAGCCGGAGAGGAACTACTGTGTAACTAGGAGGGAGCTTTTAGCCGCGGTTGACTGTGTCAAGCATTTCCACAAATATCTCTATGGCCAAGCTTTCCATCTTAGGACGGTCCACGCAGCGTTGAGGTGGTTGCTGCAGTTCAAAAACCCGGAAGACCAGCTTGCTAGATGGATAGAGAGAATCCAGAGTTACGACTTCAGTATCGAACACCGGAAGGGAAGCAGTCCTGGAAATGCGGATGCATTATCGAGGCGACCTTGCGATGTTGAATGCAAATATTGTTCGCGAGTCGAAACCAAGGAACAGGTCACCGACATCCGTCGTTTCCATGAGCTGCCAGAAGATTCCTGGACTGTCGGAAAGGTCGGAAGGAAGCAGCGAGAAGATGTCGATCTGGCAGTCATCATCGACTACCAAGAACGAGGTTTTCGACCAAGTTGGTAGCAAGTATCCAGTGAAAGCCCAATCGTGAAAGCTTACTGGGCTCAGTGGCAGAGTTTGAAGCTGAAGAACGGTTGCCTCTACCGCATTTGGGAAAGTGAGGACGGGAACATTGTAAACGATCTGCTGGTAGTTCCAAAAGGACAAATCGACGAGGTCATCCGAGAATACCACGAGGGACCAAGCGGGGGTCATCTTGGTGTTAACAAGACTGTAGAAAAGATCAAGAGACGTTTCTACTGGGTAGGATGCCATGAGTCGGTTACGCGTTTCGTTCGCAGGTGTGAACAGTGCGCTAAAGCAAAGGGGCCAGTTAAGAAAACTCGGGGAAATATGCAGCAGTACAATGATGGAGCACCGTTCGAACGTATCGCCATGGACATCGCAGGCCCATTCCCAACGAGCAACGCTGGAAACAAATACGCGCTGGTGGTGATCGATTACTTCAGCAAGTGGCCTGAGGTGTTTTGCATCCCGAACCAGGAAGCCAACACCATTTCGGATGCGTTCGTGAACAACTGGATTGCGCGTTATGGAGTACCAATGGAACTGCACTCAGACCAAGGAAGGCACTTCGAGTCTTCGGTGTTCAAAGAACTCTGTGACATGCTAGGTATCAGAAAGACGCGGACAACACCATTACACCCACAATCTGATGGCATGGTCGAAAAGTTCAACCGGACGATGGAGGAATACCTGAGAAAAGTCGTCGTCGGAGATCAGAAGGACTGGGATGAACATCTTCCCCTTTTCTTAATGGCATACCGTTCGGCACAGCACAATTCAACGGCAACAACACCCGCCGAAGACATTTTTGGAACTGATCTCCGACTTCCATCGGACTTGAAGTTCGGCGTGGTACTACCGACAACTAGCGGCAGGGAGGACTTCGTAACCAAAAAGAAGGAACAGTTGAACTCCATCCATCAGTTCATCCGGGAGCGATAAAATGAAGGCGAGATACGACTTGAGGGCGAATATTTCTGGATTTGAGACAGGACAGTTGGTATTGCTGTACAACCCACAACGAAAAAAAGGCGTATGCCCCAAATCGCAATCAGCCTGGGACGGACCATATGAGGTCATCAAGAAACTCAATGACGTGGTATACCGGATACAGCAGACGGGAAACAGACGGGCGAAGTATAAGATTGTCCACGTAGAGAGGTTAGCGCCATATTACGGAGAAGGATCCAATCGCTTGTTCGAGGACGAACAAGTTTAGGAGGAGGGCAGTGTTGCGGAGACACAAACCGACGGTTGAGTTCGAATTTCGCAGTCGAAGTTCGAAAGCTCTCTGGAAGCGGGTATTGGAATGATGTCAACTTCCAATGGCGTAATGCTAATTGTCAGAGCATTCTAGAGATTTCCGAAGGGGAACTTCCAACGGCGAACATTCGAGAAGGTGCACCGAGAGCTATATGAGCGCGAACACTCGCCCTCGACAGACATTCAGTTTGTGGTATTGAACAGCGTGTGACAAGTAAGTGTGATCAAACAGTGTGCAAATAAAAGCTCTCAATAAAGGTTTGTTTGTGTAATAAAGTTTAAAGTTGATAGTATTGGATAATAAATATAATATATATAAATAAAAGTGGTGAAGCTGCACAGATAATTGATCTGTAGTGAAACAAGGAAAGTGTGTGTGTGTTTTTAATTCGGATAAAAAGGACAATCGTAGTTTATCGCAATCCAGTGGTGCGAACCCTATTTGGTGTGGGTTGAATATTTCGTAATAATATATATGGACTGGATGTTGCAGCGCAGTCGAGGCGAGGAGTGTTCCACAATGGGGGAGTTGAAAATATGACATATTCTTTTTGCAGATGACTTTGTTGTCCTCCCATCCTCCCAGACGGAACCTCAGCGCGCGCTAGATGGGTTTGTGGCCATATGTGCTGATGCTGGAATGAGGGTTATTTTGGACAAATCCGAGGTTATGGTTATTTCCAGAACACCTGTCAAATGCACTCTACATGTTAGTGGAGTCCCATTGAAGCAGGTGGAGAAGTTAAAGTATCTCAGGGTCTTCTTCACGAGTGATGGGAGGAGTAATACTGAGTTTTCCTGCAGGATTGGCCAAGCTGGGCAATTTTGAAACAGCTTGGAAGATCTGTAATCAGGAAGACCGAGCTTGTTATCGAAGCCAAGTTAGCGGTTTTTTACTCAGTATTTGTTCCAACTGTCACCTATGGTCATGAAAATTGGGTATTGACCGGAAGAATAAGATCGCGTATATAAGCTGCCGAAATGGGATTTCTTCGTGCTGTTGTGGGAGTTACTCGCCGGGATAGGGTGTGAAACACGGCAGTGCGCGGGGAGCTCAATGTTGAGCAACTGCTTCTCCAAACGGAAAGGGAAAGGTTTGGTCACGTGAGACGAATGTCGCCATCAGCACGACTTCCAAAGCGTGCCTTGGATTGAATACCATCAGGCAGGCGACCGCTTGGCAGACCCAGGACGAGGTGATTGGACCAAGTACAAAAACCCGCCTGGGTGCGCTTGGGCATAGCTCCTGATTAGTTAGAGTCGATGGCGGAGGATCGAGTGGCCTGGAGATCCCGCGTGCGCGCATTACCCCCGGAACCCTTTTTTGTGGAACATGAGGGCCACAGAAAATGTAGGTTTGTATGTATGTATTATTATTATGATTATTATCATTATGATTACTATAATTATGATTACTGTTATTATGATTATCAATGCTATGATTATTATTATTATTATCATTATTTTCCCACGCCTCTTCATGAGCTTGAGGTAGCTAAGCAGATGAGAGCAATTGAATTACTTAAGAATTTCTTAGATAATTCAATTAATAAGGTAGGAGCAGCACAGCGAACTTTATCCCATTATGAGACCCGACTCAAGTTATTGGAATGGTACTGGGAAAAGTTCATGGCACTAAATGACCTTTTGTTGGAGGACGCTGATGAACTGTCAGAACACAGTTATTTTCTGAGAATTTATTTTCATTTGGCGAATTGCAATATACCATAGCGCGATCGCGGATTTTAGATGAAATAATTATTTTAAAAGTTAACATTATAAATACAGAAACATTGGATCAACATTATGTAATCAATAGTAGTGTAATTCCTGTGCAACCATCCCGTCAATCTCTTCCAAAAATAGTTTTGCCAAAGTTTTCGGGAAATCAGTCAGCTTGGGAAAATTTTAAAGAATTGTTTGAATCAATGGTTGTGTCAGAGAGTTGAATTTCAGATATACGGAAACTCCAACATCTCTTGAGTTGCGTCGAAGGTGCTGCTGCACAAGCTCTTAAAGGTACTAAGGTCAAGCCAACTAATTTTCGAGTCGCATGAGAAAAGTTATTACGGCGTTTTGACAATGCTAAAGTTCGTCTTAGTGTTCATTTAGAGACGTTGCTAAGTTTGCCTACATTGAATAGAAAATCGGCCGCGGACTTAAGCCTTCTTTTGGACGTAACGGAAGAGGCGGTTAAGGGTTTAGAGGAACTCAAATCCCCTATTGATCAGTTTGATGTTTGGTTTGTTCATCTGGTAGTGACGAGATTGGATAGGGAAACTCGTGAAAGCTGGGAAATTTCTCAGGAAAAAAAACAGGGTTCTTCTACATACAAAGATTTAATTAACTTCCTTGAAACGAGAATTCGCTCTCTAGAACAGGCTTACGGTTAGGTGTCTTACCAACAGAAGATAAAGGAGAAAGGAATAGGTAGGCAGGCTAGTCAGAGGAAAACGTTGTCGCTCCACAATATTAGCGTACAACACAACAAGATGAAAGCTGAAGCATGTGTTTTATGTTTCGGAAAGCATTTTATCCGGAATTGTGAACAGTTCAGTAAGCTATATGTTGAAGAGAGGAGAGATCTTGTAAAGAGAAAGAATCTTTGTTTTAATTGCCTGTCTAGTCGTTACGTCGTTTCTGCCTGTGGTTCTAAGGGCCGCTGTCAGGTTTGTGTAGAAAAACATTGCACTTTACTACATTTGGATAAGCCATCCAAAACAAATTATGATCTTTTGAATCATCCAACGGCGAGTAGCTCAAGAGCTGATTTCAGCCAACATATTGAAGAAGCAGAGCCAGAGACGAAGGCTCACGCTTCGTTGCTTCATTCACGGCCTTTTGATTCCGATAGATTGATGTTATTGGCAACTGCTAGAATCATTTTGAGATCCCCTGAGGGTAGCTGTATAGAAGTTAGGGCTTTGATTGACCCCGCTGCAGAGCGATCCTTCGTTTCAGAACGAGTGGTCGCTTCATTGGCACTAAAAACTTTTCGTTCAAATGTAAGGATAAGGGGAGTGGGGGCAAGTCTCGCTGCAATTTCAAGCGCCTTTACACAATTGTTTTAAGAATCTCAACACGAGTCATTTTCGCTTGAATTTTCGGCTTTAATCTTGGGAAAATTAACCTCCCTTTTGCCCAATCGAGAAGCAGCGCCGTTTGAGTACGCCCACTTGAAAGGCATAAGATTAGCTGATCCAGAATTCCTGAAACCTCAGAGGATTGATTGTATCTTAGGAGCAGACATTTACCCTTTAATCATACGCGATGGCTTTCGCCGAGGAGAACGTCAT
Source organism: Eumerus sabulonum (assembly GCA_951905685.1). Classification (NCBI taxonomy): domain Eukaryota; kingdom Metazoa; phylum Arthropoda; class Insecta; order Diptera; family Syrphidae; genus Eumerus; species Eumerus sabulonum. Next base: position 93,156,140 of record OX645060.1, read on the forward strand.
ACCCCCATTGCCCAAGAAACAAGGTTGGATTTTGACAGGTATGATTCGAGACAAGGCTGATGATATCCGCGCGAGTGATCAAAGAAACGATACACATTCATTCCAAGTGAGTGTCCTTTATTCTCAGGAAGAGTTATCTACAGCAGACGCTCTTGCGAAATTTTGGGAGGTTGAAAATATCCCAAAAAAGGTGAACTTGTCACCAGACGAAATTGCGTGTGAGCGTCATTTCGAAGACACAGTCAGTTTGGCGGTTGCCTCATGGAAGATATATGGTACGCGTTCCTTTCAAGTCTAAGCCGAATCTGCCAGGTTCGAGGCAAATGGCATTCTCCTATCATACGCGACTGGAGAAGCGTCTACTGAGGGACTCTAAATTAAAAGCATCATACGACGCATTTATGAAGGAGTATTTAGAATTGGGTCACATGGAATCCGTTCCAGATAATGAGATCGATGATGGCGATGTCTATTATCTTCCTCATCACCCTGTGTTTCGAGGTAATGATTATTCCAAGATTCGAGTAGTATTTAATGCCGCCATGCCTAGCTGGTCCGGGTTTTCATCAAATGATTTTCTGCTAACAGGTCCCAAGTTGCAACAAGATATAGTTTTGGTCTTGATGAGGTGGAGATTTTTTAAGTTCGTTTTTACGTGCGACATTGTTAAGATGTTCCGGCAAGTTTCAATGCACCCTGAGGATAGGAATTGGCTGCGTATCATTTACCGCTTTGGAGAGGATCTACAGCATTTCAAGCTCTCGACAGTTACTTATGGCACAGCTGTAGCACCGTATCAAGCATTAAGGGTCCTAAGGCAAATTGCCGGAGATCATTGTGCTGACTCGCCAGAAATAGCCGCTCTTCTGTTACATCAAACGTATGTTGATGATATCTTTGCCGGGGCCGATACGGTTGATGACATTGTCAAGATGAGGGATAAGCTCAGGGCCACTTGGGGGTGGCCGTGGTGCAGTGGTTAACATCATCGACCGCCGAGCGGAAGGTCTTTGGTTCAAATTCGCTTCATAGCCAAGAAAAAGTAATTCATAGACCGACAAAAAGTATGCAACGCAGTTGTGAATGGAAAGTGACCAGACGTACTGCTGCAGGCATAACACTCACAGTATATGGTCAACCGAATACTAAATACAATACTAAAAAAAAAAAGTGCTTGAACGAATTACTACGGACTATAACCAACGCGGTTATAGCGGTCGGCTCTCATCCTATCTAGGTCTAGAACAACCACCCCTGAGAGTAGTGAACGAACATCAACGACCCCAACCACTGCACTCCGTTCAGGTTGTGTGTGTCAACACATCATAAGAGAATATAAAAACTCTTGAACCTGCGCGAGTCTCTAAAAAAAAAAAAAAAAAAAAAAAAAAAAACTCGTTGACGTACTGCTAACGGCTCAAATTCCGTTAGGCAAGTGGTTCTCTAACAACGAACACTTACTCAAGGGGGTAACTGATCTCGCTGATTCAGAAAAATCAGTCAATATTGCTGAGGTGGTTTCAACTTTGGGTTTGAAATGGTCTACCTCACTCATCAGATGAATTCTTCTTTAACATCGGACCCATACCGGATGACCGGACATATATTACTAAGCGTAAAGTTTTGTCTGAATCATCAAAGCTTTTCGACCCAATGGGCTGGTTATCTCCGACGCTTATAAAAACAAAAATCTTTATGCAAGATATATGGATACACGGGCTTGATTGGGATACTTCCCTCTCTCCTGAGCTACTTAGAGCGTGGCAAACTATTTGTGAAGAATTGTCCGGACTGAAAGCTATAAGTATACCCAAGTGGTTCGGTAGCGTGTCTGATGTGAATTGGGTGTTACACGGGTTTGCAGATGCTTCGAAACGAGCTTATGCTGCTTGCATTTACTTCGTCTTACCGTACGTGAAATCCCTCCTTATTTGTTCTAAAGTGAAAGTATCTCCAGTCAAAATGCTTTCCATTTCCAAACTGGAGCTAATGGCGGCAGAACAGCTTGCAAAGCTTATCGAATCTGTATTGCCTGAGTTTCCCATACCACCGAAAAGTATTCGTTGCTGGTCTGATCCAAGAAATGTGCTTTGCCTGCTGCAGAATTTTCCGAACAATAAGGGAGTATTCGAATCAAATAGGACCAGTACGATTCTTATTGCGCTTCCCACTGTTAGGTGGAGATATATAAAGTCCTCTGACAACCCCGCAGATTGTGCTACAAGAGGACTTTCTGCGAAAGGTTTGAAGGAATTCTCTTTATGGTGGGCAGGCCCCTGCTTCATGGGAGACTCTGGCCCAGGAATTTGGTAAATCTTGGCTCAAATCATGTTGGTGTTTCAGTGTTCAGTTCAAACACTGAGGTTCTAGAAGCCTATTGGATGAAGGCTTTCTCTAGTTTTTCTAAGCTGGTTAGAGTAACAGCTCTATGCAGGCGTTGGTTGCGGGTTCTTAATCCATGTTTCAAATACTCAGCTGATTCGATTTCTATGTTGGAGCTAACAGAGGCAAAGAGAAAACTGTTGCAACTTGACCAGTTGCTTCATTTTCCAGGATATTTCTAAGACGAGCCCGCTCGTCCGTCTAAGTCCTTTTTTAGACCAACATGGTCAGGTAAGAGTCGGCGGAAGATAATCGAACTGATTGTTTTTGTCTTACGGTGAAAAACACCCGATTATCCTTCATAAAAGTAGTTATTTGGCTCGACTAATTGTGCTCGATGCTCACAAATCCACTCTTCATGGTGGACCACAACTGGTTCTTTCTCATATAATAAGGACCTTTTGGATTATTCACGGTAAAAGGTTAATTAGGAGCATTTTATCAAGATGCACAACGTGCATTCGATTTTCTACCAAAACACTGTCTCAACAGATGGCGCCCTTACCTGCTATTCGAGTGACACCCCAAAGGTCGTTCCATTCCACTGGTTTGGATTATGCTGGACCAGTTTCAGTCCGGGCGTCAAAAGGTCGAGGTGTAAAGTCTTATAAAGGCCATTTCGCCATCTTTGTTTGCCTTATCACTAAGGCCATCCATATCGAAATTGTGTCCGATTTGACTACTGATAGTTTCCTAGCTGCTTTACGCCGTTTTGCCTCTCGTCGTGGGCTTCCCAGCATAATTTATAGTGATAATGGAACTACTTTCCGGGGTGCGGTTAAAGAAATAAAAAATCTTTTTCTCAAGTCCTCAGCTTTCTCTAAAGTAATAGTGCCGGAGATAGAAGCCAAGGGGATTTCGTGGTCTTTTATACCCCCACATGCACCCCACTTCGGAGGGATTTGGGAGGCGGCGGTTCGTCCTTTCAAACATCATTTCAAAAGAATCATAGGTCAGTCACTTCTTACATTTGAGGAACTGTCTACATTAGCAGCTGAAATTGAACCTGCTTAAATTCCCGTCCCATGTGCGCTGTAAGCATAAATGGCCGGAGATCCAGTTCCAGCACTTCTAAGTAGGTAGCGAGTTAAAATCTTTACCAGACTCATCCGACATCACTGATATAGACAGGAACTATGCCAAGCAGTGGTCACTAATTTTAGCCATGAAAAACAATTTTTGGAGCCATTGGAAAAAGAGGTTTTACATCAACTTATGCAAAGAAATAAGTGGTACTATCCGAAAAGAAATCTTCAAGTCGGCGACATAGTTATTCTAAGGGAAGGCGTGAGTCCACCGATTCGCTGGCCATTAGGCAAAGTATTTGAGACACATTCTAGCAGTGAAGGACTTGTAAGAATGGTAACCGTAAGAACGTCGACTTCACGGTTCTTAAGATCTGTGGATCAACTCATATACTTACCAGTTGATAACAATGCTCAAGAGACCTATGATGCCATGGTCGGTTGAATTAATTGATTTTAATGTGAGAGATTTCTGATCGTTTATAAAAACCGTCAGAACATTAATGAATTAACAGACTTATTTTGGGAAGAGAACTGACATTTGAGTTTTATTTTATGCTTTCAAAATATTCAAAAATATTCTGTAAACTTTTTCAAGTAACAAACCATACAAATGAATTACAAATAATAGTAATGTGTTAATCGATATGTAAGCTGTATCTGTAGTAATTAAATAAATTCTCAAGGCAATTATTGTAAAAATGTACGCAAATATAGTTTATTGTCGCAGGTTCTTAAAACCTTCGAGGGGGGCGGTATGTCAATGCGTCACGTAACGCAACATAACAAATTGTCACAAAAAAAAAATTAAATCAAAATGCCATCTCTGACTATCAACTCAATGTACTGAGCGCAGTTGACCACCGGGTCTCGTCCGAATCAGATCGTTTTTGTATGTCAGTATACCCAAAAAATAAAAGCTCCATATTAAGTAAAACAAAAGGTTTAAATTTTTTTTTTGCCGGGACAATAATTTTCATAGTCGCACATCATTATACCGCTTGAGACAGTCATAGCTAGCTAAAGCTGTACACCCGTTTATTATATGGTCGATGAATTCCATCCCTTGTCGGCACCGACGGCATAGATTGTCTATGTCTTCATGTAGGAATGCCCGTCGATTGCGACTCCTTCAGTTTCTGGATACAGTTGACCTCTGCGCAGCCAGATAGTTGAAGCTTCCTTGCTAATCCCATGCCCACCCAGGAGTTGAGGGTATTTCCCATGGATTGACTTGCTCTTCCACTGCTCTATAATAGTGGGGGCCGAGCGGGTGTTGTTGCTCGGCTGCAACTCCAAGTCACCTAATTTCAGTGGTGTGAAATTTTTATCTAGCTGCATCAGAAGATTGTATCTTTGGTTGTTCATGTGGTTTTCGGCAAAGAATCGTCGCATCTGGTCAACTTGCATAAAGTGTTGGCTGTATATGTCTATTATTCCTTGACCTCCTTCATCTCTGGGCAGATAGACACGTTGTACTGCCGCCAGATCAGTTTGGATCCATTTTATGAGGCAAAAGAATATGTTAACACAGGGTATGTGTTGATAGCATTTGTGAGGTTACCCCCGTTCAGTTTGGTTTTACACAGCCGCTTCACTCTATCATTGAACCGATTCCTCTTTCTTGTTATGTTGGATTCCACGCATTTCCTGATGGCCAGGATATTCATAGCTCTCTTCTTCCCCGAGCATTGCTATAGACCCATCATCAAACGCGAAACCTTCTGTTCGCACGATCTTTCCTCTAACCATTTTAACAGCTTTAAATTTGGCGAATCCGAACTTAATGTGGATGTAACTGCTGAAGTTTCTGACTTTGCAAGGCAGGCTCGCCAAATGTTGTCTGGACCTCGCAAATAGCTTTAAATCATCCATGTACAGGAGATGAGTGATGTTACACTGCAGATCGCCAACCTTGATGCGATGTCCATCCTATGATTCGTTAAAGATTCTGGTAAGTGGAGCAACACTAAGGCAGAACCATAAAGGACTAAATGAGTCACCTTGAAATATTCCTCTCTTTCTCTCTCCTTTATTTATAACGGTCTTCCACTGGTTCATGGCATCCCCGAAGAAAGGTATCAGTTTGGGGTCTACGTCATGAATCCTTAATGTTTCTAATAGGTGCGGGACACTGTCAAATGCCTTTTGGTAGTCAATGTAGGCTACATTGAGGTTACGCTGGTACTGAGCTGATTTTTTGGTAACAATAGCGTCCATGGTGATCAACTCTTTGCATCCTCTAGAATTCCTTGCACATCCTTTCTGCTAGCTTGAGATAATATTATGCAATTCACAGTGTTGCCAAATTCGGTCACCGATAATGGATGTCAGTGCCTTGTATAGGGTTGACAAGCAAGTTATCGGCCTGTAATTCGCTGGGTTACGATCATTATTATTGTTATTATTATCATTTTTATTATTATTATTATGATTTAAATCCATCTCGGCTTGTAAGCCGAGTGTTTGATACCAAAGGGTTTATGCTCTGTTGGGGCTTAGTCCAGGTTCTAAGCCCTTTCTGTTCTATTGCGATCTGTTGTATTTTAAGGAACTTTCTGACGATATTGCACATATCCAGCAGTATCGCCTTTTGAATCTCCGCCATCAGCTTTCCTAAGTTGTGTTTTTGTAGATTCGTTGTAAGATATTTCGGTACCAAGCCAGTTGCTGAGATAACAGTCTGTGTAATTTCCACTTTTTCAGCTCTGTACATCGTTCCCATTTCGATTGCGAGCGGTGTATATTTCGATATCCTTGTGGAGTACGTTGCTTGTAGGTTTCGGTTAAGCGTTACTGCTACATCAACGATTTAAATTTTTCTGTTGGTTTTGTGTAACAGGATTATATCTGGCCTATTTGCTGGAATATGTTGGTCGGTAGTAACAGTTCTATACCAGTACAGTTTCGTGGTGGCGTCTTCAAGCACCGGTAGGGGTTGGTACGTATAGTACGGCGTGTGTTGTTGAATGAGGCCACTGTTCACGGCCAGTTGTTGGTGAATAAGTTTGGCAACGTTGTTATGCCTGAACGTATATTCATACGAAGCAAGTGCACTGAATCCTAATGTAATTATTATTATTATTATTATTACTTTTTTTTAATATCATTTTCCCGCGACCCCCCCCCCCCCCCCCCCCAGATACCGCGCGAGCTGGGGTCCATGTACACCGAGTACAACGGCAATGTTTGCAAGTCGTATCGGCACTTTTTTATGTTTGCTCTAGGAACTTTCGAACTATCCTGCATGCATTCATTACTTTTCACATTTCGTGCAGGAGATGTTCGCACTTTAATTTTTTTAGCTAATCAATGGCAGCTTACTCGATGAGTCCCATGCTGGATATGATAACAGGGACCACGCGGATTGTGTTTAGCCTTTCCAATTTTTCACCGAATGTTCTGTTGATTTTGACAGCGAGGCCTACTGCTACATCCGGGATTTTTTTTTTGTCCTATCGATCCACACAATATCGGGTCTCTTCGCTGGTATTGAGTGGTCGCTATTCAACGCTCGGTCCCAATACAATTTGGAGTTCGAATTTATTAAAACCTCACATGCCTCGTACCTGTAATATGGTTTCTTGACCTCAAAAAAAATTGCATCTCATGGCATGCTCTTAATTTATGATCTTAGCCACATCATTATGCTGCTTGAGATAGTCATTGCTAGCTAAAGCTGTACACCCGTTTATAATATGGTCGATGGATTCTATCCCTCGTCGGCAAGGACGGCATCGTTGTCTATGTCTTCATGTAGGATTGCCCGTCTGTATTGCTTAGTAGCAACAATACCGTCTTGTGTAGCGATGGCGAATCCTTCAGTTTCTGGATACAGTTGACCTCTGCGCAGTCAGATAGTTGAAGCTTCCTTGCTAATCCCATGCCCACCCAGGGGATGAGGGTACTTCACATGGATTGGCTTGCTCTTCCACTGATCCATAATAGTGGGGGCCGAGCGGGTTTTGTTGCTCGGTTGAAACTCCAAGTCACCTAATTTCAGTGGTGTGCAATTTTTATCTAGCTGCATCAGAAGATTGTATCATTGGTTGTCCATGTGGTTTTCGGCAAAGAATCATCGCACCTGCTCAACTTGCATAAAGCGTTGGCTGTATATGTCTATTATTCCTTGACCTCCTTCATCTCTGGGCAGATAGACACGTTGTATATTACTATTATTGTTATTATTATTATTACTATTATCAATATTATTACTATTGTTATTATAATAATTATTATTATTATTACAATTATATTTATCATTATTATTACTATTTCTATTATCTCTATTAATATCATCATTACTTTAATTTTTCTAGCTCGTAAGTAACAACTTGCTTGATTACTCTTGTGCCGGATATGATATTAAGGACCACGCGAATTGTGTTTAGCCTTTCCCGTTGTTTGATTTCACGGGCCAGTTCAATGTATTCCCCACTGTTTACCGAATGTTCTGTTGACGTTGACGGAGAGCGGTACTGCTACATCCAGGATATATCCATTTTTTGCGTCTTATCGATCCACACAATATCATTATTTTATTATTAACGTTATTATTATTGTGATAATTATTGCTATTATTGGGATCATTATCATTATTGTTGTTTTGGCTGTAATTGTCATTATTATTGGTCTAATTATCACAGCTGTTATTACTAATATTGTTATTAATAAAATTATTATTATTGTCGTTATTATTTTTATTATTACCATAATCGCTATTATTATTACTTTTGTTATTATGATCCGTATTGATATTATCATTATTAATAATATTAGTATTATTTTTATTATTACAGTTAACACCAAGCACGCGAGCCACGAGGAACCGGCATGATACACATTTGCAACGTAAGCACAATGTACTTGTTCAGGTGCAAATATGTTCCCACGGTTATTCATATACGCATTGGGTTACGGCGATGCACCGGATACAGACGACGACCCCAACTCTTGATTCAGCGGTTTGATGGAAGAAGATAGCGATTGCATGCAAGGTGGGATGTTAGGATTAAGTTAGTTAAGAGAGAACCTTCGAGCTGGGCAGTGGGAAAAGAATAACTTAAAAATGCATTGTAGAATAAAGTAGTGCGTGCGTTTTTATTTCGTTTTTTTAATGTCTTCCTAAAGGACGTCGTTAACTGGCGCCCGAGCAGGGACAGGCTTACAATACCCCATCCTTTCTTCCTGGGAATTGTTACAAATGAGCTTGAGCGCATTAAAAGCGTTAAAAATCGTGTACCCATGAGAACACACTGATTGATCAAGACTCATGTAACTTTCGTCGTTCCCGTAAGAACACGTCGAAGATTGTAGTGGATTAATCGATGGAGGTGGTGGAGTCAATCGTGCCGCGAGTAGGTTGCCTATAATCATTAACATAGGCGACTAAAAGGGACGAACACGATCCTTCCTAAGCCTGTCCGTGTGACCGTAATTGATTGAATCAATTGGACTAACAATCGAACTCCTTTTTCCCTTCTCGTTAGCATAAAATACATAAAAAAAAAAAACAGAGAGGAAACGGAAAATTAAACACAGTGACAATCCGATTCGTGGTGATCAGAAAATAGATAGAGTAATGAAGTGAGTCCCCAATAAACGAGGAGTCTAATAATAATTCTATACCTAATTTGAGAAGAAGTTGGCACAAGAAAAATTTCTAGAATAAAAATTGTGAAAAACCCTGCGTGTAAATCAAGAAAAATAGTTAAGAGTGCAAGTGTTGTGCATATATTTTTTCGCCTTTTAATTAATTTTTAAAATTGTTTGATATTTGAAATGGAAGATATTACGAAAACGTTGACAGAGCTAACCGGTGCTGTCAATCCCATTATTGAGCAAATTAAAAGTTTCGAAATTCGCGTGGCTAAGCTGGAAAGCGCGAGTGTTATTACAAGGGCAGACAGTGTTAATGCGTCTAGTGAAATCGCACCCCCATTGGTGGGTCCAAGCACGGAGGCGGTCCTTAAAGAAATAATTCGACTGCCGAATAGCGTTAAAGAACTCCAGACATTTGACGGCAACCCCACCCAATATATCTCTTGGGTTCACGCCGTCGAAACTATCCTGGGGGATTTCAAAATTGTCAGAGGCAAGCCAATTTATCGAGCAATCTTACAACATATACGTCAAAAGATTCGAGGCAGTGCAGACACTGCACTCCTTTCGTACAATCTATTCGATGACGATTGGGGAGCGATTAAGAGTTGTCTCTCTTTGCATTATGCAGACAAGAGAGACATAAGGACGCTCGAGCATCAGCTCAACCAGTTGTCCCAGAAGGGATCAAAACTGGACGAGTTTTATGCGGCAGTGAATCACCAGTTCTCCTTAATTATAAATAAAATTAAGGCGGAAACTTACTCTCTAGAGACGGTAAGCGCACTGGTCGAGACCTACCGCAATCGCGCTCTGGATGTCTTCATTCGCGGATTGAATGGCGACTTATCGCGTATGTTGATCATACAGAAGCCAAAAACACTTCCCGAAGCCTACACGGCATGCTTGGAAATCCAGAATCTAAATTATCGCAACCACACTATACACAATGCTAACGCTCCAAACACGGTGACAGCACCGATAAATCAATCATTTAAACCTCTCGGAGGTAGCGCAGATACGAGACCCGCACTCCCACCTCGGAAATTTTGGTCGCCTATTCAGGGTCGGTTCACGCCGAACGATAGCGGGGCTCCTCAGCTCCTAAACCTCCGGAGCAATTGGAAGTTGATCGCTCCATATAATCGCACCACATTAACTATATGAATCGACCGCGGGGCGATAATTCTTTTAAAAGGACGGCAAAATCAGATAACTACCGTCACCCACTTTCAAAACCGCAGCGACTGTACCACACGATGGTCACAAATGATCAACGTGAAGAGGAAGAATCCAACCAGCTGGTTGAGGACAATGTTGAGGATACAGTAAATTTTATGACGGAGGCCTCTCCAGCGTTCCATATTTAGAATATGTAACGCGGGAGGGCGCCAGACTCAGCTTCCTCGTTGACACTGGTGCCAATAAACATTTCATTAATTCCTCTATCGCCAATGAAGCTGAACCCGTAGAGAAGCCATTTGCAGTACAATGCGCAGCTGGCAGTGTAACAATAGATAAAAAACCCTCGGAAAAGTTCTTCAAAAAAAGCAGGCAACGATACCACACTGACATTTTACGTCCTCCCGGGGCTGACATCTTTTGACGGAATCATCGGCGCTGATTCATTAAAGGAACTAGAGGCAGTCATAGACCGCAAAGAAAACACCCTTACCTTTAAACCGGGCATCGTTATTCCCTTGAAAGCCAGGGTATCGGGACAAGTTAATATGTCTCTCTATGGTTCTTTCTCTGAGGACGTTAAGTTCAAACTCTACCAGATGATTGAAAAGTACGCTCCAATCTTTGGCCCCATTTGGGAGAACGAGATGATACGGACAGCAGTCAGAGCGGAGATAAACACAAGCACAGACGAACCTATATACGCGAAAAGCTACCCCTACCCAGCGAACATGAGAGAAGTTGTAGAGAAAGAAATACAGAAATCGCTGAAGGAGGGCATTATCCGGCCCGCTAAAAGCCCATACAATTCTCCATTGTGGGTGGTGGACAGGAAGTCAAAACCGTCCGGGGAAAAACAATACCGAGTTGTTATACATTATAAGCGCCTGAATAGTGTGACAATTCCTGATACTTACCCTATCCCGGACATCAATTCAACGCTAGCTAGTCTTGGTCAGGCAATGTATTTTACGACACTTGACTTGACATCGGGATTTCATCAGATTCCGATGAAACCCTCCGATATACCGAAAACCGCGTTCTCGACGATGAACAGAAAATACGAATTTGTTAGATTGCCATTTGGATTGAATAACGCTCCGACAAACTTTCAAAGGATGATCGATGATGTTCTGAAAGAATTTATCGGCAAAATCTGTTACGTCTATATAGACGATATAATCGTCTTTGGACGTGACGTCGAAGATCATCTCAAAAACTTAGAAACGGTTTTTAACAGACTTTCAGAGTTTAACCTAAAAGTTAACCTGGAAAAGACATTTTTTATGAGGAAAGAGGTTGAATTCTTAGGTTACATAATCTCTTCGCAGGGCATACAAGCCGACCCGAAAAAGGTATCAGCCATACAAAAAATCCCGCCCCCTGAAACTTCAAAAGATCTGAAGAGAGACTATGCGAAGGTCGCAAAACCATAGCCTACATCTCGAGGTCCCTCATTAGAACAGAGGAAAACTATGCGACCAATGAAAAAGAGATGTTGGCTATAGTCTGGGCCTTGGACAACCTCCGTTCGTACCTGTATGGAGCCCGCAAGATTCGTATTTATACGGACCACCAGCCCTTAACGTTTGCACTGGGCAACCGAAACCATAATGCTAAATTAAAGCGCTGGAAGGCCCGGATAGATGAATACAATTGCGAACTAATCTACAAACCGGGTAAGCCAAATTCAGTTGCAGACGCGCTTTCCAGGCTCAGGGTAGAGGTTAATCACTTGACCGACTTAGCGCAGGCTAAGACGGTATGTATGTATGTTGGCGTCACAGTCCATGAAGAACCTGAGCCGAGCTTCTGTCAATCACCCATGTTGTGTGTGATTTCATTTTCACATAGGTGAAAGGGACCTACAGTTTATTGCCGGTTCCGAACGGCGAATTTCGTGAAGCTTTTCATGACAATTTTACTACACGGGGTTTTGTCAGAACCCCGCTGAGGAGAAACGCCGTGAAAAACACGTTCGATGACATGGCTGTGTCGGGATTCGATCCGGAGTCATCGGCGTCAGAGGCCAACACACTACCCACTGCGCCACGGCTAAGACGGTACCAAAGCGCAAAAAAAGCGGACGACGAATCTACAGATACCGCGACTGAGCTTTGCCGAAGTAATTCGGCCACTGTTGATGCGAGTGAAAAAGGGAAAAGTGAAACAACTGTATCTGCAAGCGAGGTCGAGTCGTTGGGCCATACAGTTCATAGCGCCGAGCAAGATGGTACAGACTTGATTCCTCATGTCGAGGCCCCGCTCAATGTTTTTCGAAATCAGACTGTCATTAAGGAAGGCAAAGGTGTCCAAGCATTCGAAGAACCGCACGCTGGCTATGCCCGCCACTATGTTGCCCTTGCTGATCCCCATAAGTATTAACTAATAGAAACATTAAGAGAGAGGCTAAATCCGAGCGTGTTAAGTGGAATGAAGATACCAGAAAGCTATTTGGGTATTCTCCAATAGGCATACTTGGAAGCTTTCAGATCGTATAAAATAAGAATCACTGAAAGAATCGTTGAAGATGTCAAAAATCCTGACCGAGTGTGTGAGTTGATAATGAGGGAGCACAAGAGAGCGCGCCGTAACCCCCGCGAAAATAAGGTATAGCTTCTTGAAAAGTATTATTTTCCTCGAATGTTCAGTCTGGTCAAGAAGTATACTAAAGCATGCGAAATTTGTAATGCCAACAAGTATGACGGACACCCAATCAATCCTGAATTTCAATCAACCCCTATTCCTTCCTACCCGTGCGAAATCATCCATTTGGACATTCTCGAATTTCAAAACGAAAAGTTTATTAGTTGCGTTGATAAATTTTCGAAATTTGGCAAACTGTTTCACATCAAGAACAGGTCTGTCCTTCACCTCAGAGAGAAGATTATTAAAATACTCCATTACTTCACTGTCCCGAAGCTGTTAGTCACTGACAACGAGCGCAGCCCGATCATTATCAACTTCATCAAACTCCTTGGTATCAAAATATGTCAGACACCGGCGCGGCGCTCTGAGGTCAACGGTCAGGTTGAAAGATTTCACTCGACAATAATAGAAATCTACCGGTGCCTCAAGGCCGAGCACTAAGATTTAAGGTTGAAAGAACTTCTGGCAATAGCGGTCGACAGATACAATAATACAATACACTCGGTTACGAAGCGGAAGCCGAGCGACATATTTTTCGACCGAACACAAAGAATAAACTTCCAAAATTTGCTAAATTTCCGGGAAAAAGTAAATAAGGAACTAAAAGGCGAAATATTGAAAAAACAAAATGAGGGTAATATCTACAGAAATAAAAAAAGATCACAACCAAAAACTTACAAGAAGGGGATGTGATTTTTACAGCCTGTAAGGGCATACAAGCAAAAGGCAAACCACTCTTCCGTAAGGAAGTAGTAACAAAAAATAATAAAGTAACTGTCATTACATCAAATGGCAGAAAGGTACACAAGGCACATTTAAAAAACTTGCAATGAATTGTGCAAATAAATAAATGTAAATAAAAAGAGAATTTGAATGATGTACTAGAATCAATTGATCATTAATTAATTATTTTATACCACCATTGTGTCATTTATTACATTACAGTGTATGAGCAAATAAATGCGAATAGAAAAGACAAAATGTAACCCGTAGAATAGTATCGAACGATCATTAATTAGGAATGTAATAATATCATTGTATCATTAATTATATCTCATAGTATTGTACTACTGTTGTTGTATTTTCTGTAATCTATGTATGTATATTAGCGATTAAGTTAGGTTTAATTTTCAGACGCATTGTGACCAAAGGTATCAGACCAGTCTTTTAAAGAACTAAGCTTTGTTTCATAAATATCAATTGTAACCTTTTGTTTCATATCATCCGTTACAAGAACCAACCATTACGTATTACCCTACCTTGCCTGGTTGGCATTAGCTGAAGGACTGCAGATCTTCAAGTATACCGCACTCATTTCCATCAAGGAGGGCAAAGCCTGGGTAATCAACGGGAACGTCAACCTCGTCCATATGATCAACCTATTGAAATTCGAAGAGCAGATAGCAGAAGTCGCTTTCACGATTAAGAGAAACATCAAAGATCAGGATAAGAGCCAACTAATCAATTTCCATCTAGCTCAGGCAAGCCTCCATGTTTCACTTGATCATGCCCCTTAAGTCTCGATTTATTTTAGAGCGAATGTTCAAAAGGTTTTGATAATTCACCCTCTGGGACCTATTAAAAAATACGTCAGCTGGCTTCCGCCTTATGACCGAATGGATGCTGTTATTGTACCTATCCACCGCTACATGCACCAGTTCCTTTGTGCTTAGCTCGGAGGTCTCTGCCCTAAGACACCTAAAGATCTCCAAGATTGTTGAGTGGATTCTTTCTATCTGGCCATTTACCTCACTTCTCTGTGAGGGTGTGAGGTACAGCTCCACTCCTAGGTTCTTGATTAGGTTTATCACGATAGGGCTGGGGAAACTCCATTCGTTGTCTGTAACGAGGATTTCTGGTACCGTGAAGTAATGCAGAACCCTGACTACTTTTGATCTTAAATATAGAGCAGACTTGTATTTCAAGTGGAAGAACTTGCAAAATTTGGAAAACTTGTCCATAACGGTTAAGAACTTTTCGTTCTGAATTTCCATTATGTCCATGGGTAAATTTCCTTAAGTTTATCAGCAGTTAGGGCCGCAGAGGAGATATAATGGCGATGGTAGCCTGGGTGCGGTTCCTCATGTGCGCAAAGATCCATACCAATCCGTATAATTATTTGATTCCTAAAAACATTAATTAGTGCCTTAACGTGTGGAATTAGGTCTGAGGCGTCTCGCTCAGCGCTGTGTACGGTGCACGACTCATCACCATCAAGGGACATCTCTCTCAGACCTTCCTCGGCGGTACCAGTGCCCGATGCAGCAATCGAACGACGCCCTTCAGTTGCGGTATTGGTCTCGGTACGTGAGACGGCAGTCATTGTACTAGAAGCTGCCCTTCCTACTGCGTTAGGATTTCCAGCGGAATCGGACAGATGATGGACTTCTGTTCTAAGCCGTGAAAGAGCATCAGCCACTAAGTTTGATTTACCAGGAGTGTAAGTCAACTCGTAGTTGTACTCCTCTATTCTGGCCTTCCAGCGCTTGAGCTTCGCGTTATAATTTCTATTGCTAAGCGTGAAGGTCAACGGCTGGTGATCGGTGTATATTCGGATCCTTTTCGCTCCGTAAAGATATCTCCTCTTTTTCATTCGTCGCGTAGTTTTCCTCCGTTCGATTCAACGAGCAAGAAATATACGCGATCGGTCGGTCCTTGCCAGGTTCTCCTTGAGACAGGACAGCACCAATGTCGGAGGCGTCCGTGGTTAGGTTAAAGGGTTTCTCGAAGTCGGGGAACGCAAGTACTTCTGCTGAGGTGAGCAACTCCTTCAGGTCAGCAAACGCGTGAAGTTCCTCCTCATTTAGGGTTATTTGGACGTTTTTGGATTGATGAGCGCTCACCTGGGCAAGGTCTCCACGAGTCATGTTGGTCAATGGCTTAGCTATCCTAGCGTAGTCCTTGATAAACCTGCAGTAATATGAGGTTAGTCATAGGAAACTTTTCAATTCCTTGAGAGTTTTAGGAGGAAGAATTGCCTCTATAGACCTAACCTTCTTAGGATCAGGAAGGATGCCATCTGAGGTGACAAAATAGCCAAGGAACTCGACACTAGTGGCCAGGAATTGTGTCTTTTCGAGGTTAACCTTTAGTCCGACTTCCTGGATTTTCGAGAAGACGGTTTCTATGTCCTTAAGATGATCGGCCTCAGTTTTGCTGAAGACGATGATGTCGTCGATGTGGACGTAGCAAATCTTGCCAATCAAATTTTTAAGGACATCGTCTGTCATACGCTGAAAGATGGCCGGGGCGTTTTTAAGTCCGAATGGAAGCCTTAGGTATTCATATTTACCATTCATAGTGGAGAACGCGGTCTTTGGAATGTCTTTCTCTTTCATTAGGATTTGGTGAAATCCCGACGTAAATCCGAGCGTCGTGAAGCGTCTCCAAGGCTTGCGAGCGTATTGTTGATATAAGGGATTGGGTAAGTGTCCGGAATGGTTACCGCGTTCAATCGCTTGAAATCGATCACAATTCTGTACTGTTTTTCCCCGTTCGGTTTAGGCTTCTTCGGCACCACCCATATGGGTGAATTGTATGGGCTCTTCGATGGCCGAATAATGTTTTCTGACAATAGCTCGTTCACCTGCCTATCGACTTCCTCTCTCATGCAAGCGGGGTAGGGGTAACTTTTGGAGTAGATTGGTTCGTCTGTGTTAGTGCGAATTTCGGCTCTAACAGTGGTTTTGATTTCGTTGTTCCCCACTGGCCCAAATATGTTCCTAAATTTATTACAAATAGATTACAGTTCAAGTTTTGCGCTTTCGGAGACGTTCTTATTGGGAATTACCAGATGATTAACGAGGTCGGCGACTTTGTTTTTCAGTAGAATTTTCACGCTTGAACCCAGAATAAGCTCATTCTTTTCCCTATCTATTTTTGCTTTTAATTGTTTCAGTGTGTCGTCGCCTATTATACTATCAAACGATTTTAAATGTGGGAGAATGGAAAATGTTACTTCTATGTCACAACCGAGGGGAGAGAAGAGTTTGCCAGGGATTTTGTTATTGATTGCAATTTTTCCTGCAGGGCTATTGACAAAATAGGGTGCTTTAACGGGGACAGGACTTGGTGCCAGGTGGGATTGAATAAAATTTTTGTTGGCACCAGTATCAACGAGGAAGTTCAACGTTCTCCCATCCCGCGTAACGTACTCTATGTATGGTACGCTGGAAATGAGGCAGCTGTCATAAAATTTTCGGCTGCAGGTGTGTCACTGGCCTCGGCCTCCTCTGGACCTGTAGTGTCAGTTGCCGCCATGTTGAAGCATCGCTGTTGTTTGTGGGGGAAATTATCCGAAGGAGCCTTTCTCTGGAATGGATTTCCGGGCCGGTTCATATAGTTAACGTACCTGGACTGTTCAGATTGGTCTACTTCCATTTTGACGGGAGGTTTAGGAGCTTTTGGCCTCGGGGGAGGATATTGCCGCTGAATGCCTGATCTCCAGAAGGTATTCGGTCTTTGTACAGAGTTGCCTCTAGTGTTAAACGGCCTTGCTGAGGGTGGAGTCCTATCGGTCTTAAAGTTGTATCCAATCGGGGATGTAACTGTGTTAGGAGCCTGAACGTGCAGTGTATGACTCCTGAAATTTAGGTTCTGCATCTCGAGGCAGGCAGTGTAAGCCTCAGGCAGCGTTTTCGGCTTTATTACCAGCAGCCTGGAAAGGTCACCACTCAACCCTCGTATGAAAACATCCAACGCCCGGTTCCTGTAGGTTTCTATTAGGGCGTCGACTGTTTCTCTCGAGTAGGTTTCGGCCCTAATCTTATTTATGATCAAGGAGAATTGATGGATAACGGTGGCATAAAAATCGTCCACCCTTGAGTTACCCTGTGTCAACCGGTTAAGTTGATGTTCGAGGGTTCTTATGCCCCTTTTGTCAGCAGAGTGCAGAGAAAGGACTCCCTCCATTTCGGCCCATTCGCTGTCGAAGATGTTATAAGCGACTAACGCGGAATCGGCCTTGCCACGAATTTTCTGTCTGACATGCTGCAGAATGGCCCTGTATATAGGTTTACTACGAACTATTTCGTAGTCCTTAAGTACAGTTTCCACGCTGTGCACCCAGGAGACATATTGCACTGGATTTCCCTCGAAGACAGAGTCAGATTACAGATTACAGAGTCGGGCAGTTTCGAAATGTCTCGGAGCTCCTGTTCGGAACTCGGCCCTCGAAGCGGTTCGGGTTCCGGGTTCTCTGTCATCAATGAGTGACTACCGGAAGCCAGCCTTTCACTCAGTGATTGAATTGCTTTTTTCGGGTCGCAAAGCTCGATTTGAGGAGGCGACCGTCTATGCCCCTAAGTTGGTCCAGCATGGTGTTAATCGCGCCAGTTAGCTGTGTCACGGAGATCCTTAATTCATCCATTCTGATCTCGGAAGTCGGAAAGGGGAAGTATCACACAAGAGGGAACACGGGTTAAACACATTATAGCACTGATAGGGGGTATACGTAACTACGCAAGTGGTTACAACAACGTGTATATGTGTATTTATTACGTATTCTTTCGCTATGCGATTTTATTCAAATTTAATTTTATGTTCTTTTGTGGATTTTAATTCAATTTTGAGGACTTTAATTTAATTAATTTGAATATATTTCTCTTTTTCTTTCTTTTTTTTTATTATTAATTTCTCTTAAACCTATAACGACCGGCGTCTCTAATCCCTAGATGCTCGCTGAGAGCTCCCTTTAAAGTTTCGGAGTAGCCGCTCCGGATCGGAAGGTTTGTATTACTCCGTTTTAGTCGCAAGCGTTAATTATTGCAAGCAACCTACTAAGGTACGAGCACCAACACCACCAGTAATAATTATTGTGCCTTTTATGCACCTCTTACTTTTAAGCGGGCCGACTCCTTTATTCACGGGAGACTGCACCTAAGCATATATGTGTAATCTAACCTATTCGGTCGTTATTCTCAAATCCTCATAACTTAATTAACTTATTCTAAATAGTTCCAACCGCGGAACGAACATGGAACCGTTCTTTTCCTGATCGGAACTAATTCCTGGAACTAGTTCCTCGGAACTACAATACATATGTATGTACATATGTATTTAGCTTTTTTGTTACTGAATTCAATGGCAAAATGAAAAGTTACGATAGATTTTTTAAAAACATGTTTTATTATCATTTCAAACCAAAAGCAACCATAAAAAATTAGTTTAGTTTATTTCATTTATTCATTTTATTTATTTGTTTCAGAAACTGAGAAAATAACAAATAAAATATGTACATAAATCATGCATGCATACTCGCACCGATATGGAACTAGCAAACCACGTCCATGTCCGGACCTGAATGCATACTCATTACTCGCACCGATATGGAACTAGCAAAAACATGTCCATGTCCGGAACTAAATGTATACTCGGACCGATATGGAACTAGCAAAAACATGTCCATGGCCGGAACTAAATGTATACTCGGACCGATATGGAACTAGCAAAAACATGCCCATGTCCGGAACTAAATGTATACTCGGACCTATCGGAACTATCAAAAACATGTCCATGTCCGGAACTAAATGTATTATCGCACCGATATGGAACTAGCAAACCATGTCCATGTCCGAACCTGTATGCGTACTCGCACCGATATTGAACTAGCAAACCATGTCCATGTCCGGACCTGAATGCATACATACATGTATGACATTCGTTCACGAACGAAATGCGGTGCGGGCATTATATTCTTTCATTTCTTTTCTTCATTTCAGTTCCAGTGTGCTGTACAGTGTACACCAACTGTTCGAGCTTTATCGCCACATCTCCTACTTTTGGGTTTCGTGAAAACTACGGGGTATAACTCATACCGTATGAGAAGCATGTTCGTTGCATTTATGTTTTTTTTTTTCGTCTTGTACATATGTGATTGATGAATAAGGGTTGAATGGAACTATGGAACTATTTTCGTTCAATTTGCGGAACGAGAGGACATGTGTCCGAGAGAGGACATAGTTCCGTGAACTATACATGTCCGGAACTACCCAACTCTAATCCGGGGTAGATGGACCAGCCTCGCATCGTTCGTGTGGCTTGGGTTTTTCTCCAGGTATTCTTCAGCTCGCCTTTCGCCTTCAATTCCTCAATTGTTTTCGGGTTTTATGTTATTTTTGCGTAGGGTTTTGCTCTCGTCCACGTCACTTTTAGAGTATATTTACTATTTTTGATTCACTTTGGCAGGGAGTTTTTCTTCCCGTTACATCACTTTTAGAATATTTTTTTATTTATTCTATAATTTCAGTTTCAATTTCAACTTTTATTCCACACGCGATTCTACAAGTTCCCTTTAGGTTTCTTTTTTTTTCATTTTATTCTTTTACACACGCACAAGTGTCGTTTTAGTTTGCGTCTTTTTTATTTTTTTACGCACGCACAACGCGGCTGGTCCCTGCTCGGGTGCCAATTAAAACCTTATGTTGTAGTTTTTTTCAAAAAAATACACTCTACAGAGCCGACCACTGGCTCTGGTAAATCAAACAAGGGATAAAAAAGGTTATAAGTATTTTTATTCCTTCAACCATGCGTGCTCTTCGCCTATCCATACTCGACTGAGTAAACATGTTCCTAACAATCTTTCTCATCAAAGTGATCAAAGTCCAGCGGATGTGTGACCGTGGATTGCACAGCATGCACTACTCCGTTCCCACACGAAATTATGCAAAGCGCGGATCCAATTTCGTCGGCAGTTGGGACAGCCGATCGTGTTAACTTCATCGTTATTATTATTGTTATTTTTGCTATAGTTTTTGTTACTATTATTGATAATCTCATGACTTTTGTAATTTTAATAATTGATATTGTTACTATTATTATTTCTATCCTAGATACTAAATTTGTTATTATTATTGTTATTACTGTTACTGAAATTATTAAAGTTTTTCTGTTAACTGCACGCGATTCCATCTACAAAGAGGAGCATTAAAAGCAGTACTGGAAGAAACACCGACTCCGGCTTGGAAGAGAGAGAGAAGAAAACACAAAAACCAACAGAGTGGGAGCGAGCGGCCACGCAGCTGTACATCAAAATATACCTACGCAAATGCACGGACAGGCAGACAAATGCAGATACACGTATATGCGGCCACAAAAGCAAGTCAACATGTAAGAAAAGTAGGTTTCGTGCAGTGCAGACAATGCTCAAACTGAGCTTACATATTACGTAGAGACGAACGTAACACAACGACGCTAATCAACTAGGCACGTACTGCATAGACTCCATACGCACGGACACAATCATATATTGGTATGCATAGCACCCGTCAGGACATGTCCAGACAGGGCACATAGATAAACGCGTGTCAAGAAGAAGAAAAGCTTCGAATGGTAAAAGAATAACAAAGGCTTCGTAGGAATAACATCCGCCGACGGGTGCCGGTCGGCTAAGAAAAAGCGAGTACCTTGCAACTCTGTTAGTAAGGTCCTATTTCTACCTCTTCATGGTATCATCTGGATATTTCGTGTGCATCGAAATTACTAACGGAGGAAAACAAATGCTAAGTGCCCTGAGCCACAAAACGGGATTAATGTCGGTTGAGCTATGGGCTAGTATACCGTAATCGGAAAACCCCACAATTGCTCAGAAAGAACTACAAGCTTCGGATAAAACGGATTGGATTAATGTCGACGACTCTTGCAAAAGAAACGAAGAACCGCTGTGTATGTGGAATGGTAGGTCCCTAAACAGTGGTCTGCTTAGCGGTATAGGCCAGCCGAAAATCTTGCGGATGCGCTAAGCCGCTATAAAGTGGACTTTAACGTCATCCAGGAAATGCGATGGAATGAACGGGTAAAAAGTGGATGTAAAACTGCGACATTTGCTATGGCGACCACCGATGGAGGAGTAAGGGAGATCGTATGAGACTGTCACCAGATCCCTCCTACCGAGGTACAGGACCTGGTAAGTTTTTTGCAATCAGCGCAATCACCAATGGATCATCGAATGCGATGCCAAAGCGCACCACACGGAATGGGAGCAGCAGCGATACTAATAAACGAGGTGAGTTACTTTTTGAATTGTTGATTAGTAATAGTCTCACCGTTGCCAATAGAGGCAACAAACCTACCTTTATAATTGCGGTTAGAGAAGTGGTTCTTGACCTCCCTCTCTTGGCACTACAGGGGCAATGCCATCCTGCCCGACGGCAGCCCAAGAAGCACTCATTGGACTCACTCCACTGCACCTTTTAATTATAAGGGTGGCATTACGTAGTGCACTCAGAATTTTTCGCTCGGGAACAACATACTCTCTGATATCCAAGCAACGCTTAGAGTGCTAAGTTCGTACAGGACGAACTCAAAAACAGTCAAGGAATGCCATGATGCCCTACAAGGCAACAAAGAAACAATGTCAAACTCTGGTGGGTGCCAGGGCACAAAGGTGTTAATGCAAAGAATTTGCCGATAAAATTGCCAGGAAATGTTCCAGCGAAAAATACGTGGGTTCAGAAATTTCTGCGGCACCCCCAAGTCTAATATTAATTTCTTCTTTGACAAGTGGGAAAAATCGCAACACCTATCCTTTTGGAACAGCGTTCGGAGACTTCGCCAATCGAAAGGATTGATACCCCCCTGAACAAACACTCTGTTAACAAACTCAAACTTAATGGGGTGTGTATCAGAAGACCAGTCAGCTACCTGACGGGGCACTGTGGTCTAAGATATCATCTTAACAAAATCAACCTCTCGTCTAACTCTGAGTGCCGACTCTGTCTTGATGACAAAGAGACGGCAGAGCACATACTGTGTGAATGTGCTGCTCTTTGCCATCTTAGGAAGCGTATCCTTCTCAGCGAAGTCATGACTCCTGATGGGATCATCTCAGCTCCGACGAGAAGCTCCTCGGCTAATCGGCTAGCAGGCACAATAGATCTGTAAAGGTCGCTGTCCCAACTGCTATTTGATTGCCCTAACCCTATATTAAAAAAAAAAATATTCAGCCAGGCCATGTCCCAAACGAACTTCAGATGCACCCACAGAGACACCTGCCTAACTACCAAGCAAATATGGCCACAACTCGACCGAAAGCGAACCAAGGGAATAGTCCTCCTAAAATCGAGATCGCTGGTATCATCACGGATCAGTGTGTTATTGCCAGTCATGCACAAAGACTAGGGCAACTCTCAAACGGCTACTTCAGGAGCTGTGAAGAAAAAGAGGAGGACATATACATTCAGCACCTGCTATGGGCCAGTCTGGCCCTCTGCCAAAGCAGGAAACGATACCTAGAATCACTAACATTCAGCAGATAGGAATAACCGATCTTCTTAACTACGTAAGAAGCATTAAACGGTTCTATGAATAGGGGATCGACTCCCTCGTAGCAGCACAAAGTTCTTCTCCGGCCTAGGCTCCCCTGGTGGAGGATACGAATTACCTACCTACCCATCTATTATTTTCACTTTTATTATTATTATTGGCTTTATTATTATTATTATTATTATTATTACTACTGATATCATTTTTGTTACTATTATTATCACCATTATTATCATATTATTATAATTCTTGATATTATCATTATCATCGCTATTTTACTATTATTATTTGTATTATTATTATGATTACTGTTACTATTACTATTTTCATAATAACAGTAGTTACTGCTACTATTTTTTTCATGTATTATAAATACAGTATTATTATTATTACTTTTATTATTATTGCTATTATTATTATCATTGTTACTATTTTTATTATCACCATTATTATTATTATTACTATTGTTACTATTATCATTGTCATAATAATAACAGTTATAATTACTATTATTAGGTTTATGTAATATTACTATTATACTACCATTATTATTATCATTATTATAGGTGTTATTAGAATTTTTTAATAATTTTTTTATAATTTTTATTAATCGTATTATATTTATTTATTTATTTTTATTGCCATCATTTTCATTATTAATATTATTCTTATTTTAATTATTATTACCATTAGTATTATTATTATTATCACTAAAATTATTTTTACTAAGATTGTATGTATGTATGTGTATGTATGCTGGCGTTACAGTCCATGAAGGACCTGAGCCGAGCCTCTCTCAATCACCCATGTTGTGTGTGATTTCATTTTTCCATAGGTGAAAGGGACCTACAGTTTATTGCCGGTTCCGAACGGCGAATTTCGAGAAGCTTTTCATGACAATTTTACTAAAGGGGGTTTTATCAGAACCCTGCTGAGGAGAAACACCGTGAAAAATACGTTCGATGACATGGCTGTGTCGGGATTCGACCCCGTGTCATCGGCGTCAGAGGCCAACACACTACCCACTGCGCCACGGTGCTTTTACTATTATTATTATCATTATTGTTATTATTCCTATTATTATTATCATTATTACTTTTATTATTATCATTATTATTATTATTCTTGGATGGTAAAGGCCTCGTAGGGGTAACATCTATCCGACGGATGCGGGCCTGCTAAAAAGCAAGAAGAGCCACCACAGTCGAACATCTTGCGGCACTGTTAGTAAGTAGCATCCCCACCTCCTCGTGGTGCCATCGGGAGATTTCCTATGGAAAATGCAGACGGGGAAGGGCGAATGGCGAGCCTCCTGCGCCAAAAAAAAACAGGATTAGTCGGTTGGGCTACGGCCTAGTAAGCCGTAACCGTAAAAAACCAGGAACTCCGAAACAACCACAAGCCTTGGATATAACGGACCGGATTTATGTTGACGACCCTTGCAAAAAAAACGAAAAAAGGACAATAATCTTCGGCTTTGTACGTGGAATGTTAGGTCCCTAAACAGGCCACGTGCAGCTGAACAACTTGTGAACGCCCTAGACCGCTATAAAGCGGACATAACCGCCATCCAGGAGATGCGATGGAATTGACCGGGTATAAAGCGGATGAAAAACTGCGATATTTACTACGGCGAATGCTATAGGGAGAGAGGGCAACGATTGTTTGGGTGCGGATTCGTTGTTCGAGGTGGACTAAGGCAAAAAGTCCTAAGCTTTCGGCATGTGAACGAACGCTTCATAGCAATCCGTATCAAGGCTAAATTTTTTAACATCAGCCTGATCTACGTCCACGCCCCCCCGGAAGACAAGGATGACTCAGCCAAAGATGAGTTGTACGATCTCCTAGACAGAACGTGTGCCCAATATCCCAACTATGACATCAAAATTGTACTAGGAGACTTCAATGCTAAGCTGGGTAAGGAAAGCATACTTGAACGAGTCATCGTCAAACATAGCCTACACGACACCACCAATAACGGACACAGGCTGATTGATTTTGCTACGGGGCGAAATCTCCTTCTAGACTTCTAGACAGTACGCGCTTCCCGCACCTCGATATACACAAAGGCACCTGGCGGTCTTTTGATCAATCGACTACCAACCAGATTGATCACATCGCGATCGACGTCAGACACTCCACCACTATTCTTGATGTTCGAACTTTCCGAGGGGCTAACATCGACTCGGACTTGGAGAGGTGTCACTGCAGGCGTGACGTTCGAAGGTTTTATCAACAGATAAAGCGAACATGCCATGGTTATAAAGCCAGAACGGAAGCCTGCAGGGATGAGAAGGGACACCTAGTAGTAGCATCACAGTCGATGCTCAGAATATGGAAAAACCACTTCTACAGACTGTATTAGGGCGATGTTAGTCAATATACCGCTGTCAGGCAGAATGATCTATTTCTAATCGACGGAGATCGCAGAGAATCCTGTCCCCCTGACCTCGACGAAGTTAAGATTGCCATATCGAAGCTCAAGTCGAATAAAGCTGCTGGCGCAGACGGACTGTCTGCTGAGCTCTTCAAGGCAGCTGGGGATGACCTGGTTGGGAGCATGCACAAGCTCATCCGTAAGATATGGTTAGAGGAAAGCATGCCCGAGGAATGGAGTCTCAGCATCGTATGCCTGATCCACAAGGAAGGAGAACTCTCTAATTGGCCAACTATAGAGGAATAACTCTCCTTAACATCGCCTACAAAATCTCCTCTGCCGTTTTGTGTGAACGCCTGAAGCCTTTTGTAAATAAGCTGATAGGTCCTTATCAGTGCGGATTCAGGCCAGGGAAGTCCACCATCGACCAAATCTTCACACTACGGCAGATCCTGGCAAAAACCAATGAGTTTTAAGTCGACACTCACCACCTATTTGTCGACTTCAAAGCCGCATAAGACAGTGTAATTAGAGGCGAGCTATACAACGCTATGTCTACTTTTGACATACCTACTAAACTTGTCAGACTATGCAGGATGACTTTGGAGGATGCTCGCTGCTCACTCTTGCCCGAACGACAAAGTTGACTCTATATAAGACCCTTATCATCCCGGTCCTGTTGTATGTCGCAGAAGCATGGACACAATCGGTTCATGGTCACTTCGATAGAAAGATTTTGCGCGTGATTTTCGGGCCCATAAACGCAGACGGGGGATGGAGGAGAAGATTTAACCACGAACTTTACGGGATGTACAGCGACATGAGCCTAGTCAGGCATCTACGGATTCAACGCCTAAGATGGATGGGCCATGTGGAGTGTTATTATAAGTACTATTATTACTATTATTATTGAGAACACCGTGGCGCAGTGGGTAGTGTGTTGGCCTCTGACGCCGATGACACGGGATCGAATCCCGACACAGCCATGTCATCGAATGTGTTTTTCAAGGTGTTTCTCCTCAGCGGAGTTCTGACAAAACCCCGTGTAGTAAAATTGTCATGAAAAGCTTCTCGAAATTCGCCGTTCGGAACCGGCAATAAACTGTAGGTCCCTTTCACCTATGGGGAAATGAAATCACACACAACATAGGTGATTGAGAGAAGCTCGGCTCAGGTTCTTCATGGACTGTAACGCCAACATACATACAATATTAATAAAACTAATGGTGATAATAACAATGATAATGACAAAAATAATAATCCTAGCAACAATGTTAAAAACAATGGCGATAATAATAACAATTTTAATAAAAGTAATAACAATAATAATAATAATAAGAGTAATGAGAAAAATAATAAAAATAATGGTAAATGGGAATACCCTCATCTCCTTGGTGGGCATGGGATAAGGAAGGAAGCTTCAGCGTTCTGGCTGCGACGGGGTCAACTGTTTCCTGAAACGGAAGGATTCGCCATCGCTGTACTAGACGATATTGTTGTTAAGAAACAGATAGTCTATGCCGTCGTTGCCGACAAGGGATAGAGTCTATCGGCCACATTATAAATGGGTGTATAGCTTTAGGAAACCATGACAATCTCAAGCGGCTTAATGATGTGACTAAAATCGTACATCAAGAGTTTGCCATGAGATGCATTTTTTCGAGGTAAAGAAACCGTGTTACAAGTACGAAGCACGTGAAGTTCCAATAAATTCCAACTGCAAATTGTATTGGGACCGACCGATGAATACCGACCATGCAACACCAGCGAATAGACCCGATATTGTCTGAATCTATAAGATGTAAAACAATGGATATATCCTTGATGTAGCAGTACCGCTCTCTAATGTTGATGTTGATATCAACAGAACACTCGGTGAAAAAATGGGGAAATACTCTGAACTACCCCGTGAAATCAAATAACTGGAAAGGCTAAACACAATTCGCGGGGTTCATATCCGGCACAAGAGTAATCGAGCAAGCTGTTATTGACGAGCTAGAAGAATTAAAGTGCGAACATCTCCTACAACGAAAGTAAAAAGCAGTTATCCTGAATACATGCAGGATAGTTCGAAAGTTCCCATAGCAAAAATAAAAAAAATGACGATACGACTTGCAAACATTGCGGTTGTACTTGGTGTAAATTGACCCCAGTTCGCGCGGTATCCGCGGGGGAAAGAAGCGTGGGAAATAATAATGGTAATAATATTAATAGCAATAAAACTAACAATAATAATAGAATGTTAATAATATCAATAATAAAAATGATAACAATAAAAATAGTAATGTATGTTGGCGTTGCAATCCAGGGACCAAAGCCGAACTCTTCTCAATCACCCATGTTGTGTGTGATTTTATTTTCCCATAAGTGAAAGAGACCTACAGTTTATTGCCGGTTGCGAACGGCGAAATTTGAGAGGCTTTTCTTGACAATTATACTACAGGGGGTTTTGTCAGTACCCCGCTGAGGAGAAGCACCGTGAAAAACACGTTCGATGACATAGCTGTTGTCGGGATTCGATCCCGTGTCATCGGCGTCAGAGGCCAACACACTACCCACTGCGGCACGAAATAACAACATGATTAACAGTAAATTACAATAAAATTATTATGAGATCACTAATAGTAACAATAATAATAATACCAAAAATAATGGTAGAATAGCAATCAAAATTATAACAATAATTGTTAATGTTGATATTATTTCTATTACTAATAATATTGTATTTATATGTATATGTTGGCATTACAGTTCATGAAGGACCAAAGCCGAGCTTCTCTCAATCACCCATGTTGTGTGTAATTTTATTTCCCCATAGGTGAAAGGGACCTACAATTTTTTTTGGCGATTTTGAACGGCAAATTTCGAGAAGTTTTTCATGACTATTATACTACAGGGGTTTTGTCATTATCCCACGGAAGAGAAGCACAGTGAAAAACACATTCGATAACATGGCTGTTGTCGGGGTTCGATTCTGTGTCATCGGCGTCCCAGGCCAACACAGTACTGCGCCACGCCGCCCTCCACCTTATTAATTTTTTTATTATTATTATTACAATTTCATATTTATTAATGTAAGTATTATTAATATCATTATAATATTATTATTATAAACATTTTTATTATTATTGAGAGCAGGGTGATACAAAACACCCTGTAGTACATTTGTCGTGAAAAGCTTCCCGAAATTCGCCGATTGGTATTAGCAATAAACTGAAGGCCCCTTTCACTTATGGGAAAATATAATCACCCACAAAATGGGTGACTGAGCCGTAACGCCATATGGCACATACATGCATTATTATTGTAATAATAATAACTATTACTATTATTTACATTGTTGTTATTATTGCTGTTATTATTATTATCATTATTTTCATTATTTTTTTGTTATTCTTATTATTTTTATCACTAGTATTATTCTGTTTCTTCTGATTATTATTATCATTATTATAATTATTACTATTATTACCATCATTTTTATTACTAATAGTTTGTAATTCAAATAATTCAAATTGTTATTGTACATTTTCTCTCTTGTTGTTATTATTATTATCGTTATTGTTATTTATATTATTTTCTATTATCATTTTCGTTATTACTAAATTATCACTATGTTATTATTTTGTTCATTACATATGATTTTGTCTTTTGCTTTTTCGTGTGATTTTGTTTATTGTTATTTTTCACGCTAAGGCACTTTCATTTTTATACGATCAACTTCTACGGCTTCTACTCTCATATTTTATTTTCAGATGCTCTAAACTAAAAATGCGTTTGTATGGGTGCAATTTCTCTTTTGACCTATTTTTTATGAAAATCCAAGCTTGTTTAATCTTGGAGTAAATGAGAGCACTTATCTAATATAATTAAGTCTTATGTATTTTCAGCACACGATTGTTTATTATTAACCGAACTAAGGAAGCTGATTTTATTTCAAAATGTTTATTTTGTCTGGCTTACTTTCGCTGCCCTAAGGAAGTGTATACATATGATATTCTAAACACACATTGAATCCAAAATGTGCTTGAATTCACTTTCTCTTTCTAGATGCCCAGTAATGTGTTAACAATTATAGTACCGATGTAATTGTTTTTTTGTTGTAAATTTTAAGAATTTTATTATACTCGCATATTGTTTGTAGACCTGGAACTAATATAATTAATGTAAATGTTTCGTCGACTCAAATGTTTGTCTAATTCAGTGAACTTCAAAATTAATGATTTGAAAGGATAATTTGTTTTCGTTTCTTGTGTTTTTGTTTTTTTTTTTTTTTTGTGTTTATCATAAAATCGTTACTTACAACAGTATCTAGTTGCAAATTGACAAGTATTTCCTGCCATTTGAAAATATGTTTATTTTATCTTGTGGAATAGTTGTTGTAGCGGAGAAGTTTGACCGATACGTAAATATCGTTAGGTAAACTTTGTATAATAACTACACTTTCACTCGAATAAGGTCAAGTCGTTTAAAATAAACGGTTATGAATTATTTAGTTTATATACTTGTTCATATCTACCGTGTATCTGACGGTTAACACTTTTCTGTAAAATTAAAAATATTCTTTATACTTCAGGAGATAGATTGGTTTCTTGCATTAAATAATAATAG
Source organism: Eumerus sabulonum (assembly GCA_951905685.1). Taxonomy (NCBI): domain Eukaryota; kingdom Metazoa; phylum Arthropoda; class Insecta; order Diptera; family Syrphidae; genus Eumerus; species Eumerus sabulonum. The sequence continues at coordinate 93,186,227 of OX645060.1, forward strand.
TTTGTACTGTAATTAAATGTATCTGCTAGTACTTTGAAGCGATTTCTTCGACTTACTTCTTTCGTCTGTTACTAGTCCATAAATGAAACTTCAGGTAACCCATGCTTTTTGTTATTCCTCTTTATTTCTTTGTTCTAAACACATGCGCTGGGAACGTCCGCGGTTTTTTTTTTTTTTACTTTTTGTAAGCAGAGATCGAAATTATTACACGATCATCATGTACTTAGTCAAAGAATTGTATATGTATGAAGAACAGGTTTTGTTTAGAACAAAAAAAAATTGTCTACTGCAGCATTTTTGACTAATAGTCTATTATATGTACGTATATTTAAAGAGTCCAAAACAGTTTAAGAAAAATATAGTAGAAGTATCGGTATATTTTGCTGTAAATAGATGGTTTAGCGGCTTTGGTTTTTTTTTTGACAGCAAAACGAAGAAGTTTACAAATATATGTATATCAAGGACGGGGCAAATTATTTCCTCATAATTTGACTAAAACCCCTTATGATCAAGTTAGATCAGTCTGCGACAAAAAAATGTCGAGGGTGAAGAAAAGGCCGTAACTTTTGGAAAATAATGTCTCATCAGACAGACATTTTAAAAATATGTGTTATCACATTTCTTAAATATAAAATAGCCTTAAAATAATCGTCCTTTTATATGATTAATTAAAGTCATTATATGTATATAGTCGAAACTAAGTAATATCAATCTTATTAGGAAATTTTTGAAAAGAAATAGATATATACATATGAACACGCAAACATAAAGTTAAAACTGTCCTAAAAAAATTGTCCCAGTATTTGGGAGACTTATTGATTCGAGTCATGTACAACAAATAAGCGAAGGAAGATGTCGAAATCTTCAAATTTCAAGTTTCCTGCAATTAATTTCGCATTAGACTTTTAAAATGGTTAGGTTAGGTTAGTTGCGTGCCCTATTGACATGAGGTCAAGGCTCACTTAGACTGCGTGGAGTCCATTGTGCCCATTTTGAAATCTAGCCCGATGGGAATCTATTAGTTGCCCGCTCAGCTGAACCACCCAGATGCAGTTAAGAATCTTAGCAGTCTGTTTAAACCGGAACCAGTCTGCCTAAACCAGAAAAAAAGTAGTTATTTTTCGGGCCAATGCAGGGCATTCACACAGTAGGTGACGAATGGATTCTGTTTCCTCTTCGTCCCTACAGCTTCTGCAAAAATTGTTGTAGGGCTGGCCTAGTCTAGCTGCATGTTATGATATCATGCAGTGCCCAGTGAGAGCACCGACTACCAGTCGTATATTCCCTCTACCAAGATTTAGCAGACTTTCCGTCCTTTTCTTGTCAAAGACAGGCCATGTTAGCCTTGCCGTAGCGCATGTGTCTAATTGACACCATCGCTTGTTGGCCTTTCCTAGTACTTCCACTCCAATGTTTCTGAATAGTGTGCTGAGTGGCGTTCTAGCCTTAGTTGTGTGCTGCGAAATATCTGCGCCTGATCCCAGTCTGGCTAGTTCGTCTGCCTTATCATTTTCGGGAATATTAGCATGCCCTGGTACCCAGCAGATGGTTACCTCATTGACATCCGATATTTCTTCTAGTTTCTCTTTACAGAGTTTTACGAGTTTGGATTTTATTCATGTTGCTTGCAGAGCCATAATGGCTGCCTTACTGCCAACATGGATTTCAATTCTCTAACCTGAGAAATTCTCCCTAAGAATCAAATCCGCGCCTTTTTTAATTACGAAGATCTCAGCCTGGAATACACTGCAGCCATCATCAAGTCTGTAGAAGTGATACAGAGGTAGACTCCGGCCCCTGTACCGGTATCCGTTTTGGATCTGTCGGTATAGATAGCCCGTTCCACTTCCGTGTTTACTATAACACTGGCCCGTTCCTCTCTGGAGGGAATCCTCTCGCAGCAAGAGAGTGGGGTGATATAGTCCGTTTCGGTTGCGGACCTCAGTGTAGCCCATCGATCAAGGATTGATGCGTGGCCATGAGGACATTCTTTCCAAAGACTGGATTCCTGCATCCTAAGCGCAGCCCTGGCTGCAATGGTTTCGCAATACATATCTTGTAGTGCTAGTAGTGGGAGGTTCAGCATCGCTTCAGCTTCAAGGGGAGCCGTTGGTGTGGATTTCATAGATCCAGTCACCGCCAGACAGCATTTGGTTGCATTTCTTCTCAAGTGCTTTTCACCAGACAATTGACCCAAAGACTAAAATAGTTCTTACCACCGCGGTGTATAGCCAGTATACCACCTTTAGTTTAAAGCCACATGTCTTTCCGAAAGCTGTTCTGCACGAATATAGTGCCACGTAAGCTTTCTGGGTTCTTTCATTTATGTTGTCCTTCCAGCTAAGCTTTGAATCTAGGATTATGCCAAGATACCCAGCGGATTTCTTCGGAATCAAGTCGATACCATTTATACGTGGATATGTATACCTTGGCATTGATCATTTTCTTGTGAAGAGGACAATCTCAGTTTTAGTTGGATTTACCCCTAGGCCCCGTTACTTGACCCAGTTACCCACCAGTAGCAGCGCATAACTTAGTTTTCCACTGAGGACCTGAGGAAATTTCCCAGCTACCAGGATAATAAATTCATCGGCAGAGGCCGTGACATGGAAACCCGGTGTCTCTAGGAGCCTTAGCAGTTCGTCGACTACGAGGAGCCATATAAGAGGCGACAGAACACCCCCCTTTGGTGTGCCTCGGTTGACTCTCACCCTTCCATTTGCTGCTCATATCGACGAGTTAACTATGCGAGTACTTAGCATCTGCTCAGCCCATCTACAGATTCCCGAGTCTATGTGGGCCATCCGTAGACTGGACATTATTGCCTCGGTACTGACGTTATTGAAGGCACCCTCAACATCTAGAAAAGCCCCCAGGGCATATTTTTTGGCATTGAGTGCCTTTTCTTCACCCTGTGAAGAGCGGTATCTACCGATCTACCCTTTATGTATGCGTTATGTGATTGTGATAGGTAACTATCACTGATCTCTTCTCTTATCTATTTGTCGATTAATCGTTCCAGTGTTTTCATAAGGAATGAGAATAGGCTGAGGGGTCTGTACTCCTTTGATGTGGCATGGTTGACATTCCCCAACTTGCGTATAAACACCACCCTAACCTTCCTTCATGCTTGTGGGACATAACCCATTCTGAGGCACCAGCAGTATATGCGTTCTAGCCAGGGGATGATAGGTTCCCCTGGTTCTTGCAGGATTTTCGGGTATATACCGTCTTTTCCTGGCGCCTTGTAGGGGTCAAATGATTTTACCGCCTACAGGATTTTTTCTTTGATAACGATCTTTTCGATTATTTCGGGCCCAGTCTGTTCCCTTCCCAGTGCATCTGCTGTCTCAAATGTTCCCGCGCTCCCAACGTGCACGTTCGAAAGACATTGTCATCAGCTACGCAAAAATTCAGATCAAAGAGTATCCAGCAGTGGTCAGAAAGTGACGCTTTGTCTGAGACTCTCTAGTTTGAGACATCTGCGATGCCGTTTCCATCTAGTAAAGTTACGTCTATAACCTCCTTTCTATTTTCAGTGATAAAAGTTGGTGAGTTACTACGATTACATATAGTTACATAGTTTAGTATCAAGGGCATAACTGAACAAAGCCTCACCTCTACGATTTGTGTTTGTGCTACCCCAAGTGGTATGATGGGCGTAAGCATCACACCCTCAGACTGAGTTCTTCTTACCTTGATTGGCGATTGGGACCAGTGTTCCAACTCCTTCTGAGGGGACGTCTGTGCCTTCGTCGAATGGTAGGTAAACTGACGCCATCGTGAAGTACCATCATTACCTTCGACTTCCACAACCGTCTGATCGCCCGAGCTGAAATTCATTCCTGAGAACAATACAAGTCCTAACTTTGCCTTCATTACCGTTATCAACTATTTTGTATTTTGATGACCCTAGTCCTTTTAACCGATTGTGGAGGATCTATGGTTCCTGGACTAGCGCCAAGTCAAGCTGTTCCTTGTTCAGGAGCAGCATGAGGTTTACTGAGGCCCCTTTACTATGGTGGAGATTTATTTGTACTACCTTCCTTGATTGTAGTAACTTCTTCCATCTCCATCGGTGCCACCTCGCCGGACCGCGCCTTCTTCGTGAGTCTCAAGAGAAACTCACCAGCTCCGAAGAACAAGCGCATAAGCCTTTTTTTTTCCTTAGATTCTCCGGTGGATTCTCTATAACGAAAATGGTGCTTTTCGTATCATATCCGTTGTTTTCCAAAGCCACAACCATCCAGTCATCCATAGAGACCGCTGGGTTTTGTGCTTTTAAAAAGCCGGGAATCTCCTCTTTCTTCATCCCCATATCCGGTACATTCATTTTGGCCCTAGGGCTCTCCGGTATCTTGTCCAGGGGAATTGCCTTTAGTGCAGTTCCTTCCCATGGCTTAAGACTGGGAATGACTTTTGAGGCGAAGTCATGCGAGAGCTGGTCTTTGCAAGCCAGTCTGCTTATTCCCCGCTTCCAGTTCGTGAGACTAAAAGTTGGTGTAGGTATCCCAGCATTCCCCCGAATGTGGTCGAAGATCGCTTTGGCCAGAGCTTTTTCGATCAGCTTCCCCTGCTCGAAGGTATACTGGCCGCTCGGCTTGCAACAAATCCACTACAGCAAGCTGTAGAGCATTACGGATGTATGTATGTTGGCGTTACAGTCCATGAAGGACCAGAGCCGAGCTTCTCTCAATCACCCATGTTGTGTGTGATTTAATTTTCCCATAGGTGAAAGGGACCTACAGTTTATTGCCGGATCCGAACGGTGAATTTCGAGAAGTTTTTGTTGCCAATTTTACTACTGGGGATTTTGTCAGAACCCCGCTAAGGAGAAACACCGTGAAAAACACGTTCGATGACATGGCTGTGTCGGGATTCGATCCCGTGTCATCGGCATCAGAGGCCAACACACTACCCACTGCGCCTCGGTGGTCTCACACTTGTACACTTGCACAAACTTTCATTTTTCCATAAGAGGGATACATATATGTATATCTCGTATCAGATGTTTGTATTACATATTTTGAGGGAGTCGTGGTACTGCAGTTAGTGGTTTGGACTCTACGTCAGCATGAGCGAGTTCGAATCCCGATATCTCCTATGAAAAAGATTCTGGACTCACGGCGTTCGGAATCGGTATTAAATTGTTCGTCCCTTTCATCGGTGTGAAAAATAAATCCCACACAACGCGGGTGAAATCACACACAACATGGGTGATTGAGAGAAGCTCGGCTCAGGTTCTTCATGGACTGTAACGCCAACATACATACATACAAGTCTTTGGTGTCCTCGTTAGTGAATGGAAAGAACTGCATATCTTTTAATATACTCCTTAGACAAGCAAAAAACAGAGCCTACGGCATTTATTACAATATTGGTAGGAAACATAAGACAGTATTTTTATACAATTTGATACTATTATTAGCATTAATGTGTAAAATAAATTGAGTCAATTTGTTAGCAAATTCTAATCGTTCTTTCTAGATTGCTTCCGACAAACGATCGAGTTGTGCAATGCAGAGAACCGAGTTGACCGTTTCTCTAGGTGGCAGCAACCCATAGTGGTAAATCCCTTCAATCTGATTAAACACTCAGCATCATCGTTTGTCGTCAATGCAGACCTTAAGGTCGTTTGTGAAAGGTCATTGGCGTTTGACCATGATCGCTTGGGTCAGATATTTATTTCCATTTAATTTATTTAATTCCACCTACAGAACCGAAGGTCCCTGTTTGTTTTTTGTTTTATTAAAGGGTCGTCAACTTAGGTCTGTTCCGTTTGCTTATCCGAGGCTATTTTTTGTTCCTGAACAATATGTGGTTTTACGGTTATGGTTTTCTAGACCGTAGCCCTAGCGACACTAATCCTCTTTGTTGGTGCAGGATACTCGCCATTCGGCCTCTTCCGTCAGTAATTCCCTTTGTAAGGACTCTTCCAGTTGGTACCACGAGAAGGTGAAAGTAGGACCTGACTAGCAGAGCTGCAAGGTGTTCGGCTGCAGAGGCTCTTACTCGCTTTGTTAATTGTTAACAACATGGAAACAAAAAAAGTACCTAAATATTTTGTAAAGCCATTTATCCACTCTAGAGCGCCAGATACTTCGGTTTTAATGGTGGTAGCAACAACGGAAACCCACAATTCAGGATTTATCAAGACAACGACCCTGAACATAAAGAAGTCACGGTCAAGACCAGAGATGATGATAGAGATGCCAAACCTTCGTAAGTCTGCCCGGCGATCGCCGCAAAGATTTGTTGTTGCCAACAAAAACGACGCTCTGATTTCTATAATACTTTTTTCTTTCCTCTTTTGCAATACATTGAATATCCATTTGATTAATGTTCGGAAGATAATCCAAACCTAAATGGTGAATAGAAACTGAAATCCGAAAAAAGGTGAATCAGGTTCCTAATTTCGACAAAAAAAGTGGCGCGTATCTGAGTTTTTCTTTTCGAAATTAACATACCAGCAGGAACAAAACCTTTGGTACAGTCGTCGAGTCATAAAGTCCAAAGAGTTACAAAGTACATTTCAAAAAAAAAATAATAAAAAGAAAATAAAAGAGTAGCCATATAATTAAAAGTCGGTATAAATTAGTCATCACAGTCAGTACAGTCGGTGTATGCAGTGGATTCTGAAAACCACGTGTTTTCTTTGATTCTACGTCAAGCTGGATAGGAAGGCGAATACTTCTAGAAGTACACTGGACTCAGGAATTTTTAATTGATTCGACAAGAGAAGAGGAATTCGACATATCGTTATCCGAAAATCCGAAAACAATCCATTGAAGAAATGGACTTCAATCAATCCAATTTGAGTGCAGCATGGAAATTTGGGGTGCAGAAATTAGAGATATTTCTAAATTTCATTGATATTTCAGATGATGCAAGAAAGGTAAACGCAATTCGTACGTGCATTGGTGATGATGGGTTACGCATCTACAACACATTTCCAAAAAATCTTAAATATGAGGACGTCATTAAAAAATTCAGTTCCTACTGCGATCCAAGAACGAGTATAGTCTTTGAGTGATATAAATTTCTTTCTTCAAGGCAAAAGTCAGCTGAATCCATTGATCAATTTCTAACGCATTTAGAAGAAATAGCCCAAGTCTGCGAATATGGTACACTGCAAGATCAGATGATTCGCGATGTCTTCATCATTGGTCTGAACGATGATAAATTGAGGCGCTCACTTCTTGACATTGACGACTGCACTCTAGAAGTAGCTGAAAAACGTGCGAAGTCATACATCATAAGTCAGTCCGAGTCCCAAGAGATATCTGCAGTTACACTACATTCAGAGAATAAGGTTAATTACGTACAAAAACACCAAAGCGACAACCATAAAATGTCAAAAAACAACGCGCGACAGAACAACAAACACCACAACACTAAATCTAACAATTTGGTTTTTAACAACAATGGAAAAAACAGCAACTCTCCTCTTGCAAACACCAAAAACTTCACCTTCAATCAACCCGGATCTAAAGCGCGGTTCACATTGAACGACTTAACGAGCGATTTGCTTGACAATCGTGGTTGGACGACAAATTGTGTATGCAAAACCAATGTGAACGCTCTAGCTACAAGTCGGTACGATTTGTAGTCAGGAAGTTGAACATTTCCAACTTTTTGTTTGACAGCCGTGGTTGAACGATTTATCGTTAAGTGTGAACAGTTGTCATACAACTTCAGAGCATTTTTTCACTTTCGCTTGTGCGTTCAGAGAAACAACACCAACTTTGAGCGGAATGAACGATATGACTTCAAACAAAGAAAAATAATTTTGGTTTGATTTTTTCATATGAGGAATTATTCCTCTCAGTAACTCATCATACGTTCCTAACAATTCGCAAATAATTACGAAAATCCTCTGGCAAATTTTGGTGCAATTCTCTTAACAGTTACCGATGAGAAATTATTACGTTTTCCGACCCATGGTTTAATCCACATTCGCTTTTTTTTTCTTCATTTTCGAGTATTTCATCAATAATCATCCCTCTAACCAGATCATACGCCGCCATGTTAATACTTCGAAATTTCTATCGCAAGTGAAGTCGGTCAACAAGTCGTTTGGTGTGAACGCTAAGCATTATTTGGTCGTCAAGCAAATCGCTTGATAAATCGTTCAATGTGAACCGCGCTTAACAAAAGATGTGAACGATATGGAAACTGGTACCGTCGAAACAAATGTCCAGCGCTTGGTCAGAGATGTCAAGTATGCAGAGGTTTGAATCATTTCGCAAAGTACTGTAAATCGAATAAGATACAAAAATTTGCCCTAAATAACGAAACTGATTGTAAAGAATTTAAAAGTGATGAGGTTAATGAATTTTTCATAGGTATATTAAGTCAAAATAGCAAGAAACCAGATAACTTATCTTCAGAATTTTTTATAATTAACAATAAGCAAATCAAAATCGATTTAGATATTGGAGCAGAAGCAAATGTAATGCCATTAAATACTTATAACTTCATAAACCATAACAATAATTTAATTATAAAAAAATGCGGGGGAAGTCTAACAGCTTTTGATGGATCGAAGGTTAATATATTGAGTCAATGTTCTATCAGAGGGCTTATAGGAACCGATTCTAAAAGGCTGGTAGGAATTGATTTCTTTACTGTCAAGGAGAATGTTAATTCAGTTTTAGGAAAACGTGATTGTTCTAAACTTAGTTTAGTGAGTCGCAATTAAGTCCCATTTAATGAAATAAGAGAGGAATGCGACAGTTTAATAACGAGCATGCCATCGAAATTCGAGCATTTGTTTGAAGGTTTAGGTTGCTTAGAAGGCACTAATACTGTTAAAGTTGATCGCAGTCAGTCCTGTTATCGATGCGCCTAGAAGAATTCCTATTACGTTACATCCTAAACTAAAATCAGAATTAGAATGGAAAAAGATGGGGTGATAACTAAAGTAAATTATCCTACACAATGGGTCAACTCAGTAGTGCTGGTACAGAAACCCAATGGTGCACTGCGTGTCTGTTTAGATCCAAGGAATCTTAACATGGCTTTACAGCGTGAGCACAATATTCAATTCCCGACATTGCCTTAATCAAGTCTGTAATGTCCAAAACCAAAGATTACAAAGAACAGAGAGAGATCTTTATTTCATTTCGGCTTTATATAAGATATTTGACATTGTTTCGTTTTTACATGTTTCGCTGTCCTTCTTATGCTCCTGTCACACTCGTTTGCAACAAATTGAATTATAATTTATACTTGCATAACTTAAATACTACTACACCCCCCTGGAAACTATGAACATGTTATTCTACTACACGTAATACATATATACTAATTAATTGCAACCTAAACGTTCATGTTTTAGTTTGTGCAAAATTCGAAACGTGGTTAGCTTCTTTTTCTGAGACGACCTTCCCAGGTAAATTCGCGGTTTTGATCATGTTTAATCCCCGCAAATATTTACTGGCTTTCAGCTACGGGCTGCCTTTCCGTCCTCATTATTCGTTCCGTTTCGATTCTTGCAATTGGTTCAGTTAAGATGCTTGGCATATAACCTTTTTTATTTTGATACGAGAATTTGTCTAACAAAATTGTTTGGTTAACGTGACGTTTCCATATTACATTTCCCTTACTTGGTATTTCAACTAAGACGTTTCGCCGCCCTAGCGTTTGAATGATTTTCCCTTTAATCCATGAAATTATCCTGGTACTGAATAATCCCTCACCATTACTTCGTCGTCGGCCTTCAAATTGTTTACTTTAGACCCTTTGTAATAATTCCTTTGTCTTCCTTGCATAGTTTTAACTTTGACACGGATTTTGTGGGCAAGCGATTCACTTCCCTTCCTTGTTTTGCACATTACAGGATTAAACAGATCTAATCTACATCCTAAATTTTTGCCAAAAACTAGTTCTGCTGGAGAACGGCAGGTGGTACCGTGAATCGACTTCCTGTAGTCCAATAGAAATGTCTGTAAACAATGATTTAAGATGTGCGACGGCTCCTTCGAATGTAATGCCTTTTTTAATGCTCTTTTGACGATTTTCACTCCATTCTCCGCTTGCCCGTTTGAAGCGGGATGTCCACTGGCGTGGTGGAGTGTTTTATGCCATTCGTTTTTAGAAAAGTCTCAAAAATTGAAGAAATAAATGTACGGCCGTTATCGGTGACTACAACTTCGGGTAACCCAAATCTACTGAAGATTTGCATTAATACCTCTTTTGTATGAATGCTAGTTATGTCTTTTCCCATATCTATGCACTCTATCCATTTACTAAACGCGTCTACTATGACCAAAAAGTTTCGATCGAATATTGGTCCCATAAAATCTAAGTGAATTCTTTGCCAAAAATGTGTAGGCCAATCCCAATTAATCAAAGTGGCTTTCAGGGGATTGTCTCTAAATGTCGCGCACGATTCGCATGATTTAGCAATGTTCTCTAAGTCGCTATCCCAAGAAGGCCACCAACAGTACCCCCGGGCCAATCCTTTAATTTTCACTATCCTTAGATGAGACCTATGCAGCTCTGAAATCACATACTTCCTTAAGGATTCAGGAATTACTAATCCATAACCCCAAAAAATGGCCCCTGATTAGACCGTTAGCTCATATCTCCTGTTGAAATATGGGCGTAAACGTTCCTCCTTTATTGTGTCGGGCCACCCGCCCTTTATATAATCCTTCACTTGAGTCAGAATGCAGTCTTCCGACGTTTCTGATATTACGTCTGTGAATTTAATTGGTAGGTTACCGACTTCATGAATATAACTAACATACACGTCATCTGCACTGGCGTCTTCTTCAGGCGGATCGATCGGCGTGCGTGAGAAATAATCGGCTATGTCCTTTTTTGTGTTTACATATTGGATGTCGAACTGATACCCCGATAGGAAAAGGGCGTATCTCTGCAAACGGTTGGCTGATAAGGGTGGAATTCCTCTTTTCGAACCAAAGATGGATACAAGAGGCTTACTGTCTAACAAGAGGGTAAATGTTTTTCCAAACAGAAATTGGTGAAACTTTTTTACGCCGAAAACTATCGCTAACGCTTCTTTCTCCACTTTCGAGTAATTGGTTTCTGCGTTAGATAGTTTCCGCGATGCAAAACAGATCGGGCGTTCCAACCCGTTTGGTACACGTGTATTAACACGGCAGCGAGGCCCGTTGAACTTGCATCCACTTCTAACTTTATTGGCACGTCAGGGTCGTAATGTGCCAATACCTGATTTGAAGAAAGTAGAAGCTTAACTTCTTTGAATGCATGTTCCTGCTTCGGACCCCAAACGAACTCGCAATCAGTTTTTAATAGAGCGTAGAGGTCACTCGCTTTTGTGGCCAAATCTGGCATGAAATTTCTATAAAAATTAATCACTCCTAAGAAAGATTGTAATTCGGTGACTGATTTAGGACTCGGTAACTTTGAAATATCTTCTACCCGCTTGTCGTCCTTATGCAACCCGTGTTTGCCGATAATATGACCTAGGTAACATACCGAATCAACGAAAAAATTACACTTTTCTTTAGCCACCTTAAGACCTGCATTTTTTAATCGTTTGAAAACCTCGATTAGTCTTTCTAAATGTGTTTTCTTATCTCGAGCTGTGATTAGGACGTCATCCATGAACACTGCCACCCCTTGTATGTTCATTAACAATTGATCGATGGTCCTCTGAAAAATGGCCGCAGCCGAAGCTATTCCATAAACTAATCTTGTATACCTGAAAAGACCTTTGGTGGTGGAAATAGTTGTGACAACTCTGGACTCTTCCTCTAGCACTAGCTGCTGGTAGGCCATCGAGAGATCAATTTTAGAAAATGAGCTACCTCGATGAAGTTTTGCAAACAACTCCTCGATTTTAGGGAGGGGGTACTGTTCAGCAACAAGTGAAGGATTAAGTGTGACTTTATAGTCTCCACAGATACGGACTGAACCGTTCTTTTTTAAAATCGGGACTATGGGCGTGCCCCATTCACTATGACTCACTGGTTCAAGTACACCCAATCTTACCAAATTCTCAATTTCATTTTCTACCTTTTCCTTAATGTGGAACGGGAGTCTACGCGGTTTAAAGAACTTTGGACAACTATCCTTTTTCAACTTCAAAGTAACTTTCGTTTTGTTAAATGTACCTAATTTACCGTCAAAAATGTCTGCATACTCATCGAGAACATGTGCTAAATCATTTCCGCGATCGTGCAAAAAATTGATTTCTTTAATACCAATGTTGAACGCCTGCATCCAATTCCTACCCAAAATGGGTGGACCCCCATTTTTAATGGCATGAATATCTATCAACCTACTTTTCGATTTGTAAGTTACCTCGAAATTGCAGACACCGATTGGCATTATAGTACCTCCGTTGTAATTCCGAAGCACAACATCCGTATTCACCATCGCACAGTTCCCAAAATATTGCTTGAAGTGTACTTCGGATATCGCAGAAATGGACGAGCCACTATCAATCTGCATTGATAAAGGAATTCCATTCACGGTAACGTCAGCCAGAATCGGACTCAAACAGCAGTTCTTACTACAATAAAATAAAGATAAATCTTCGTTACAAATGAAGTTTCAATTTTTATCACTGTTATAACCATCTTTCCTTGGGCACATTTTCTTGAGATGTCCCTTTTGGTTGCAACACTTGCACGTGTAATTCCTGTACTTGCATTCGGTCCTCACATGGTTGTTATAACCGCACACTTGGCAGCAACCCGTTTTACCTTGATATGTGTGGGCTGATGATCCCGTTGTTCTTTGTTGTCCATTCTGCCCACGAGGTTCGCGCTGATGATGCTTCACCGTCCTTCTTTGAATGTGGAAAAAGTCATTGTTCGAGCCGGGTTCCTTCTTGATGTTATCCATTGTGTCGTATTGGCGTTTAACACATTCAACAGATATATATATTTGCAGCGCTTTTTCGAGAGTCAACGTTTTGACATCTTCCAAAAATAACTTGTCTTTTTCTGGGCTTTTTTCAAGGCCCATAATGAAACGATCTCTTAAAGCCATGCTGAGATGCGTATCAAATTCGCAATTTACAGCAACGCTCTGACTCTTGCGGCCCACTCTTGGAGGGTTTCTTGATTGCTTTTGACGGCTTCATAAAACTTACGCCGCTCTGCAAACGCGGAAAACGCCGGCTTGAAATGTCCTTCCAAGGCTCTGATGACTTCTTCATAAGTGGTGTCTGCGGCTTCGGGTGTTACGGGATGCATAATTAGTAGCACTGCCTTACGCTGCTTGGCTTTTCCGGCGCTGTCCAGTTCGTTGGCTATGCAAAACTGCTCCAATCGGATTTTAAACAGTGACCACTCATTTTCTATGAGATCAAAAGGTGGTGATCTTCCGAAAGATTACAAACCAAAGATTACAAAGAACAGAGAGAGACCTTTATTTCATTTCGGCTTTATATAAGATATTTGACATTGTTTCGTTTTTACATGTTTCGCTGTTCTTCTTATGCTCCTGTCACACTCGTTTGCAACAAATTGAATTATAATTTATACTTGTATAACTTAAATACTACAAAGTCAAAACTATCTGGTTCAAAATATTATTCAACTCTTAACGCTAGCAAGGCTTATTGGATGCTTAGACTAGATACTCAAAGCTCAAACCTATGCACTTTTAACACTCCATTTGGGAGATATAAATTTTTGAGAATGGCTTACGGACTTAAAGTAGCCCAAGAGATTTTTCATCGTAAGATGACTGAATTGTTTCCTGAAGAAGATGTAATTATTTGCATAGATGATTTTCTTATTTCGGGTAAGACTGTCGAAGAACATAATGCCAAACTCATCCGTGCTCTTGAGAAAATGAAAAGAATTGGCCTGAAACTAAACAAGGATAAATGCGAATTCGGGTTAAAAGAAGTCAAATATTTTGGCCATATTTTCAACGAGCTAGGTGTTCATTCAGATCGGAAAAAAGTCAAAGCTATTCTCGAAATGCCATCACCAACTTCCATTAAAGATGTCCATAGATTTTTAGGAATGATAAACTACTTTGGATCATTCATACAAAATCTGTCTAATGAAACTGAACCGCTGCGAAAACTGCTAAAAAAGAATGCCACATTTCAATGGAGCGAGTGGTTGGAATTGGTCTCCAACAAACTTAAGTCTTTAATCACGAAACCACCCGTTCTTGCGTATTTTTAACCTTCAAAACTGTCAGTAATATCCTCAGATGCCTTTCAGTTCGCAGTAGGTGCATATCTAATACAAGAAAATCGTCCAATAGCCTTTGCGGCAAAAGCTCTTACAGACTGTCAACGTAATTATGCTCAAATTGAAAAAGAGCTGTATGCAATTGTCTTTAGCTGCGAAAAATATCATCAATATATTTATGCTCAAAAAACAGTGGTGGGAACGGATCACAAACCACTTATCCCATTGTTTAAGAAATCTTAAGCAAGTGGCCCACCAAGATTACAAAGAATGATGCTCCGTCTTTAAGCATACGACTTATTGGTCATATTTAAGCCAGGGAAAAATGAGGAAAGCAGATTAGATAGAGACATCAGAATTCATGAAGCTTTAATAAAGTCTAATCTTGCAATATCGAAAGATATGCTTAAGACAATACAAAACGCAACGTTGGAAGATACAAGTATGCAGCAGCTAATATCAGTCGTTAAGGGGCAATGGCCTGAAAATATAAGAAAATTGCCTTATGATCCGCAGGTGTACTGGAACTATAGAAACGAGTTGTCAGTTATTGAAAATCTGATTTTTAAGGGTCAAGCGCTACTTATTCCTCCCAAACTTACTTCTCTCATTCTCGAATATATCTATGATGGACATCCAGGAATAGAAAAAAGTAAAAAGCGTGCTAGAGGATTAGTATTTTGGCCTCATATGAATGAAGATATCACGAAATTAGTACTAAATTGTGAGACATGTAACAGACATTTGAATAATAACTGCAAGGAACCATTAATTCCGCATGAACTACCAGATCTGCCATTTCAAAAAGTAGGTGTCGACCTTTTCGAATGGAAAAAGGAGTGTTATTTTTTGCTAGTGGATTACTACTCGAAATTCATTGAAATAGTCAAACTGAAGTATTCTAATGCCGTAGAGGTAATCATCAGTTTAAAGTCAATATTTGCACGACATGGGATACCATCAGAGCTAGTTTCTGATAATGGACCTCCGTTTCAAGGGAAGGAGTTTAGAGAATTTGCGTAAGCCTGGAGTTTTGAGCACATTACCAGTAGTCCCAACTATCCTAAATCGAATGGTTTAGTTGAAAGGTTTCTACAAACAGTCAAGAAGCTATTGGCGAAACGTAGAGAAACCAATTCCGATCCCTACTTGGGGTTATTTTCTCTCCGCGCAACAGCACAGTTTACTTATTCACCATCTCAGTTGCTAACGTCCAGATAGTAATAGCAATACCGCAGGAACCAATGGGACGTAGTCCCAGACAAAACCAGTACTTTAGAGTATGACCCAAAAGATACTGAACAATCGACGACCGATACATTAACCTTAAGATCCGGCAAACAGGTAGTAAAGCGAAACAAATAAATAAAAATATTAAAACTACATTGCTTCTTATCTTACAATTAATTTATCTAATGAACTAGCATTAAAAGTATGAATTGGCTATTTCCGTTTTTTTTTTATTTTCTTATTCTAATTGAGGGGACATGTTGTATACAATTTCCCTTTCTTCACCTATACACACACACATGAAATTGATAAAATGTATTCACAATCTTTGTACTCTTTCTATACCGAATAGTTCAGTTAATAAACTCAACTTGAATGAGACACTTGGTTATTTCATTTATTCTGATTCCTCTTTACAACAGGGCTCACCCAAAGCCAACCATAGGAGAAAAATAATAGAATCCTTCTTAGCCAACTCCGACGTTTAACTTCAAAACGACAGCAGTCCGACTCACTTATCCACCCATAACACTTTCACAAATGTTGATCTTACCTTCATCTCTCCCCGGTTCAGCATGGAACAGAGATAACTTCTTGCATGGAAGTGACGACTTTCCCATATTCTTGGACATCTTCCTCAATAACCATAACCCCCAAAACCCCTGCTAAAATAACCAAAGGTCTCCGATACTCTGCAAGCATAGCAATCCCACAAAGAAAGCACACGAAATTAAAGAGAATTGTCCCTTGGTGGAACTCCTAAATCGCCGAACTGCGGAATATCAAACAACGCCGTGGCGCAGTAGGTAGTGTGCAGGGTAGTCAGCGGGGTACTGACAAAACCCCTTGTATTATAATTGTCAAGAAAAACTTCCCGAACCTCGCCGTTCGGAACCGGCAATAAACTGTAGGTCCCTTTCACCTACGGGAAAATAAAATCTCACTCAACATTAACTATCAAAAGGCCAATTCGCTGTTCCATAAGAAAGCCAAAAAATCGTAAAAAACGGCTTTCAGGCTTTCACAGAAAATCTAAACCCGAACACATCATCCAAAAAAAATTTGGTGGGGTATTAGGACCCTGACAGGTAATTACACTGCCCTCCAGATCAAAACACTCAATTCAGACTCCCAAATCCTAACAGAACCTCTCAAAATTGCCGAACATTTCGCCGAAATCTGGTCAACATATTCCAATGACTCCAACTTTTCTACCCAATTTCGCGACGCTAAATGCTTACCATTGGATAGGGATGTAACACTGTTCAAGCCATCAAAATCAGCCAGACTTATCGAGCTACCAATCAACTTCGCCGAATCCGAAAATTCCCTAAGTTCCGCCAAAGGCAAAACTCCTGGTTTTGACAGGATTTCCTACCCAATGGTCTTAAATGCACCTTTGCCAGTTAAGAAGCGCCTGTTGACCCTTTTCAGTAGTATCTTCGACTAGGGAATAATACCTCAGACTTGCAAAACCGCTGTTATAATCCTAATCCCGAAACCAAAAAAAGATTTAGGAAATGCCAACAGCTACAGACATTATCTCATTGCTCCCCTGTTTCGGTAAGCTCCTAGAAAAAATTATTTCAAAGAGACTACTATGGTACATTGAAATGCAGAAGCTCATCAACTTCAATCTAGTCGCTTTGAGACAAGGTCGTAGCACTATAGACTCTCTTCTACACATCGAGTACACATGAGTACATATTAACGGCTCTATCAAGTTAAAACCATGTATCTGCAATTTCTTTAGATTCCGAGAAAGCTTTCGAGCGAGTTGGCGCCTACGTGGTGTTAAATAAACTATTTAAATATAATATCGGACCAAAAACATTCAATTTTATAAAATCGTTCCTTCGGAACAGAAAACTTTAATCTAAAGTTAATAACTCATTCTCAAATATGTACACTTTAAGTAATGGCATACCCCAAGGATCCCCGCTTTCGGTGGTCATCTTCATCCTTGCATATGATGTTCTTAGCGAAATTATTACAAAATTCAAACATATCGATCGATCTTTATGACCCATATTTAATGACAAAATGCAATAATCTGAGCTGATCCAGTAACCCATTTGATGAAGTAATAAAGGAAATTTACAGCAGGTGTGCTCAATCAGGGGCTCTATTATCAAAAAACAAAAATAGGCATCTGCACATTTGCAGGAAAATGAAATGCACTGGCCCCAATATTAGTAACAAAAACGTGGCTAATCTAAACATCCTAGGTTTACTATTTGACTGCAAATTTACTTCTGAACATCATTGTTTAGAATTAAGAAAAAAATATTGTCTCCGGGCTAAAAATTATAAAATACTTATCATCGAAATATAGTTACGTTCACTCCAACACTCTCGTCAATATCACTAAATCAATTTTACTAGCAAAAATTGAATACGGACGGTATTTTTTTTTTGTTTTTTGCGAGGGTAGGTGAAAATCTTCAAAAGACACTATGAGGACCGACAGCGTCTGCTCATAGTAGTGTGAGATTCCTACTGACTAAAAAACACCTCCCTTCAAACCTGTTTTTAGTATTAGACTACAACTGAGCTCTTGAACTCATCCAGTATTTTTTTATTTACATCAGAGGAGAAAAGAAAACAAAAAACGATACATAATGTTGCGGAGACACAAACCGACGGTTAAGTTCGAATTTCGCTGTCGAAGTTCGAAAGATTTTTTGAAGCGGAGATTGCAGTGATGTCAACTGTCAACGGCGTAATGCTAATTGTCAGGGCATTCTAGAGATTTCCGAAGGGGAACTTCCGACGGCGAACATTCGAGAAGGTGGACCGAGAGCTATATAAGCGCGAACACTCGCCCTCGGCGTTCATTCAGTTTGTGGAATTGAACAGCGCGGAACAAGTCGGCGTGATCAATCGATAAAACAGTGGGAAAATAAAAGCTTTCAAAAAAGATTTGTGTGAGTAATAAAGTTTAAAGTATTCAAAAGGATTTTGATAATAAAGAAAAGTGGTGAAGCTACACAGATAATTGATCTGTGGTGAAATAAGAAAAGTGTGTGTGTTTTAATCGCAATCCAGTGGTACGAACCCTATTCGGTGTGGGATCGAAAATTTCGTAATATTTGGTGTCAGAAGTGGGATTGCGAGTAAACGAGGAAACGTTTATTCAAATTGTGAATTGCACTAGTGGAAAGTAAAGCCAACCTGGTGGAGAGACTGCGATCAGCGTTGGAGAAAGATGGTGTTGACTGGGAGAATCACGAGTTCGGGGTGGAGAAGCCATCGACGTCCAGTGAGCCAACATTCGATATGCAGCAAATTCTCGCAGCTATGAATGCTATAAGTGCTTCCATATCCCAGAAACTAGATCAGATTTTGGAGGAAAATTCCACTTCCATAAGCCAGTGACTAGAAGCGACCATGCATCAAAAGCTGGGGGAAAATTCCGCGGCCCTAAGTAGAAAGTCGGAGGAAAATTCCACTTCTCTAAACCAGAAACTAGGGATACTGGAGGAAAATTCTACTTCCCTGAGCCAGAAGCTGGAGACGGTAGAAGAGATGCTAGAGAACAATTGTAGGCGAAAAAGTAAAAAGTGTGTGAAAACTGTTTAACCGTACTCTTTTCAAGTATCATGGTCATATTTACATGATCATTTATATCATATCGTTGCGGTGATCATGTACTCAAATAACGTACCGGGCCTGATCGAATGACCTGCACGAACAGCTTTTCGTTACACAAATGCATGTAAACGGTATGACACACATACAATTGTTATCAATCGCCTTAAAAAGACATGTAACAATACTGTCAGAGACAGATGTAATCAGTCAGTGGGAGAGTGCATGTTAATAAAGTCGCAGTGGCAAAAGAAAAAAAAGCAAGTTGTTTCATTCCTGACCCCGTTTGGCCTACAAGATTCAGAAGTGGGATTGTGCCCCCTTAATTGTGTGAAAACGCGTGCGAGTGTTCCTTTTAATAGACATTTTCGGGTTTTTCATTTTCTCAAAAAGAATAGAAACAGTGACCTATAAAGTGCATAATTATAAACAATGCCTAAAGAGTGGGAAGAGTTTCTAAAAGCTGCCAATGTCGCTGTTCTTAAAAGGGTGCTGAGAAATCTAAAACTCCAGTCAAAAGGAACCAAAGCTGAGCTGAAAATACGCATTGAGGAGGCTGTAGCAGATTTTTCGAAGGAAGATCTTCTCAGAATAATTAGCGACAATTCTGAAACCGACGAGTCATCACCAGAAGTGGACCAGATATCCGACGAGGTAGATGAATCACAAGGTGCGGAAGAGCAGGCGCTTGATGAGGAGCTCTCGAGACTGAGTAGAATCTGCAAGAAAAGGCAGGATCTAATGAAGATGAAGCAACAACTACAAGAATTGCAACTGATGGATGACCAGCTAAGTACCGTAACTTCTACAAGCTACAATTTCAGAGACATCGAAGATTCTGTTCCTTTATGAAAGTCTCCGCAATAGGAAAAAGTCACGAGATGAGTCTATGCAACAATATGTCTTGTCTATGCAGGAGATAGCTTCTCACGGACTTGTTGAAGAAGAGGATCTTATTCAATTTATCATAAAGGGCATTTCCGATGCTGAGATTAACAAAACAATACTTTACAGTGCGAATGATATGTGCGAGCTAAAATCAGCACTGAGAAAGTATGAAAGCTTAAAAATAACTGTCGCGATAGCTACCAGCACAGCCATCAAATGCCCACTGCACCAGCGCATCGCTTTACGCGTTCCAAGACATTTATGCAACCAAATAGAAAAGAGGGTAACACGATACCAGCGAATAGTCGGGAGTCAAAACCACCCATCGATTCCAATAGGAAACCAATGATTTGTTTTAAGTGCGGAGAAGAGGGACACATTTCGACTAGATGTAACAACAAAAAGCCTGTAATGACTCTTCAGCAGTTGACCAACAGTGATAATCGACCAGATGAAGGATTCCTACAACCAACTGATCGAGACAAGGAAAGAAATATGCCGATGAACGATTTCGAAGTACATATAAACTACCAATTCATCGGTTATAGCATGAGGAACTCTACAACACTGTTGACACTAATCGACTCTGGAAGCCCAATTAGTTTTGTTCAGGAACAATTCGTGCCACCAGCCTTAATAACAAAACAAGTGCCGAAAGATCATCGTTACTGTGGTGTGAATAGCAGTCCTTTAGATGTAGGGAGTATAACAACTAACGTTATGTATCAAAATATGATTATCAACTTAAATATATTAATTGTTAAAACATTTTCAATGAGCTATCCCATTATTCTAGGTAGCGACTTCATTGGGAAGATCGGTTTGGTTTTGCAAAAACTTGCTCCGGGAAACAAGACCTTAAAGGAAAATCAAGAACACCCTGTTGGCAATCATCATGCTTCCGCTTTCACCACTTCCTCCACCGACGGCGATATAGATAACAATTTCACCCATCAAATGTTCAACATCGACATAAGCGATACAAACTGTAAGTTACATCTAAATATTAATGAAAAAATAGCAGAAACTGATAAAATAGAAGTCGAAAACATAGTTAGACCAGCTTATTCCCTTTCAAATGAAAACATATTTAACCCACGTAGTGATTTTAAAATGAAAATTGTCTTAACCAAAGAAACTCCATTTAGTTGTCCGCCAAGAAGAATACCCTATGCCCATAAGTTAGCCCTACAACAGTTATTAGATGATTTAATTAGTAAAAACATCATTCGCGAATCGCATTCAGAAAACGCATCTCCTATTGTTTTAACTCAAAAGAAGAACAAAGAACTAAGACTCTGTGTTGATTATAGAGAGTTAAATAAAGTTACGCTACGCGACAATTATCCTTTGCCTCTAATAGAGGACCTACTTGATCGTCTTAAAGACACACTATTCTTTACAACTCTCGATCTGAAAAATGGTTTCCATCACGTAGCAGTTGCGGAGAGTTCCATGAAATATACTTCCTTTATTACACCTCTGGGGCCATTCGAATACCTCCGAATGCCATTTGGCTTAAAGAATGCCCCATCCACTTTCGAGAGATACATGAAGCATGTATTTGGAAGCCTGATTCAGAAAGGAAAAATTCTTACGTATTTAGATGACACACTTATCGCTACCCAAACTATTCAAGAAAATCTTTCAATCTTAAAGGAAGATTTAGAAGTGATTAGGGAAAATTGTTTGCTGTTACGGTTTGATAAGTGCTCATTCTTACAAAGCGAAATTTCTTACTTAGGTTATTTAATAAATAACGAAGGCATCCGACCAAATCCAAATAATCTTAATGCTATCAGAACTTTTCCTATGCCATCTTGTGTAAAAGATGTCCATAGTTTTGTAGGCTTATGCTCGTACTTTAGAAAATTCATCAAGCATTTTGCTTACTTAGCGAAGCCCTTATATGATCTGCTTAAAAAAGGTTCACCATTTGTGTTTGGTCCACGGGAAGGAGAATCGTTGGAGCTTTTGAAGGGAAAGCTTATAGAGTCTCCGGTATTGTCCATATATAGTCCGACCAATATTACAGAATTGCAGTGTGATGCAAGTAGCACGGGCTTTGGGGCCGTATTATTACAAAAACAAAGGGTTGACAAATTTCACCCCATTTTCTATTTTTCAAAACGAGCTTCTGAAACCGAGAGTAGATACCATAGCTACGAACTCGAAACACTATCTATAATATATGCGTTAAGAAGATTTAAGATTTATCTGATTGGTATACATTTTAAAATTGTGACCGATTGCCAAGCACTGACCTTAACGTTGCAAAAAAAGTCCATAAATCCCCGTATCTCTCGTTGGGTGTTAGAGCTTCAGAGCTTCGATTATACCGTGAAACACCGAAAAGGTACCCGAATGAATCATGTCGATGCTCTTAGTCGTTCTTTCAATGTCCTTCACATCGTAGACGAATCTTTTGAATTTGTCTTAGCAGCTGCACAAAAACAAGATCCAAAAATAGTTGCGATATCATCTGAACTAGAGAAAAATGAAAGCCCTTTTTTCGAAATGATAGACGGCTTAATATATCGAAAAGATAATGACACCGTTCTGTTTTATGTACCATCGCACATGGAGGAAGAAGTGATTCGGACGAGTCATGAAGCAATGTGCCACTTAGGTATAGAAAAGTGCTACGCACACATATTGCGCAGTTATTGGTTTCCAAAAATGAAACAAAAGATAAAGGAATATATAAAAAGATGTCTGAAATGTATTTGCTTCTCTCCTGATTCTGGAAAGCATGAAGGTACACTTCATTTTATCCCTAAAGGGAATATTCCATTTGATACGTTGCATATTGACCATCTAGGTCCTATAGCGAATACTTGTTCAAAAAAAAAAAACCCTTGTTCATAGTGATCGATGCTTTTACAAAATACGTGAAGCTTTATCCAGTAAGGACAACACAGACGAAGGATGCGATCGCTTGTTTAGTGTCATATTTTGAGAATTATTCTCTACCTAACAGAATTATTTCAGATCGTGGTAGTTGCTTTACGTCTAAAGATTTTTCTAATTTTTTAACTGAAAATAATGTAAAACATATTTTGATAGCCACTCAGTCACCCCAAGCAAACGGGCAGGTAGAGCGCATAAATCGCATAATAGTTCCTATGCTAGCTAAACAGTCTGGAACGAATACCAATGACTGGGATAAACATGTAGCAAAAGTCGAATATGCCCTTAAGTTTAAATTTAGGTGACTTTATTTCATTAGTTTAATTATAACAATTACATATGTGTAACATATAAAATATGGGGAATCTCAAAGTCTTTATGGTTTGGCCTATGGCCGTCTACCAGATTGACATTTTTTATTTTTTTTTGAATTAAAATACATCATTTTGCGAAATAAGAAGAAAAAAAAAAAAAAAATAAATACATATTTAAAGATATCCACAATACATAGGTATAGTTTTAGTTACAAGTATTTTTATCTAGCTCTGTTTCTTAAAAGTCTTCATTTATTATACAGCTCCTATAACGAAGCGCAGCAACAATGTAACCATAAAGGACATTCCATCCAGCATTACCGTTTAGTATATCAACAAGTTCGATTTCATTAAGATTTTTCTTTCCAAAATATCTCATTCTGATCTCTTTCATGATTGGACAAATCGCAATGAGGTGATATATGTCTTCACGGACGTTGAAATTGCATAGGCTACATAGTAAAGGTAAATCAGGGCGATGGGGCATTTTTTCCGCACAAGATTTGACCAAGTTTTTCCAGGATTAAATTAAATTTTAAATTCTTCCCTCAACCGGGAAGGGTGTTGATCCTGTGAGACTGTTAGATTCATACTGCACGCAGTGGCCAGCTTTTCCCATTCCGTTATCATATGCCCTGACGTCTGGATTGAACTCTTAAGTACGATTTTGGGCAATCTTTCGTCATTCATTTGAAGAACCTTGACAATATAATTGAAGTGCAACTTCAGAGATGCTGCCTCAGAGGTGCTGGGTTTCAAACAGCCACCACCTAGAAACCCCTGGTTCGATGAACAATGCGAACAAGCCCATGCAGCAAAACAAGAGGCATATAAGGTCGCGCTGCAACGACGGACGAGAGCTGCTCGCGAAATCTATGAGCAGAAGAGAAGAGAGGAACACACGCTTTTCAGAAGAAAGAAGAGAGAGCACGGAAAGCGTGAGATCGAGGAGATGGAGAGATACTTCCGCAGGAATGACGCCCGTAAATTTTACAACAAGGTAAAACGAACATGCCATGGCTACAAAGCCAGAGTGGCGGCCTGCAGGGATGAAAATGGAGAACTGGTAGTAGAGTCGCAGTCGATGCTGAGGATTTGGAAAGACCACTTCTGCAGACTGTATAACGGCGATGATAGACAAGATACCGCTGTCAGGCAGAACGAGCCATTCGCAATGGACCACGAAGTAACAGAATTCGGTCCACCCGACCTAGACGAAGTCAAAATAGCGATATCAAGACTTAAGTCTAATAAAGCCGCTGGCGCAGACGGCCTGTCTGCTGAACTTTTTAAGGCGGCTGGAGATGAGCTGGTAAGGTGCATGCACCATCTCATCTGCAAGGTATGGTCGGAGGAAAGCATGCCCGACGAATGGAATCTCAGCATCGTTTGCCCGGTCCATAAGAAAGGAGACCCCTATAACTGCGCCAACTATAGGGGAATAAGTCTCCTTAACATCGCATATAAGATCTTCTCTGCCGTATTGTGTGAACGCCTGAAACCGTTTGTGGATAACCTGATCGGCTCTTATCAGTGTGGTTTCAGGCCAGGTAAATCCACAATAGACCAAATATTTACGCTACGGCAGATCTTGGAGAAGACCCAGGAATACCAAATCGACACTCACCACCTCTTCGTCGATTTCAAGGCCGCGTATGACAGCGTATATAGAGACGAGCTGTACAAAGCCATGTCTAGTTTTAACATCCCTGTCAAACTCGTCCGACTGTGCAGGATGACAATGGAGAATTCTCGTTGCTCCATTAAGGTCGGTAATGAGCATACCGAGACCTTTGATGTTAAAAAAGGATTTAGGCAGGGCGACGCGCTGTCGTGCAACTTTTTCAACATCGTGCTTGAAAAGATTGTGCAAGAGTCACTGGCCAACACAAGAGGTACGATCTATTTCAAGTCTACGCAATTGCTTGCGTACGCCGACGATATTGACGTAATTGGACGAAAACAGCAAGACGTCAATGAGGCTTTTGTGAGCATTGAGGTAGAAGCGGCTAAGATGGGTCTCAAGGTTAATGAGGGTAAAACCAAATATCTGCTCTCATCTAAAAGAGACGGACAACACCGACGTATTGGCCAGAACGTCACCATGGGCGGATATAACTTTGAAGTGGTCAAGGAATTCGTCTACCTTGGCTCACTGATTACCAGCGACAACAACACCAGCGCTGAGATAAAACGCAGAATCACTCTTGCCAACCGCTGTTTCTTTGGGCTCAAGAGGCAATTGAGAAGTAGAGCCCTCTCTCGGAAAACCAAGGTGACACTATATAAGACCTTGATCATTCCAGTCCTCCTTTACGGCGCAGAGGCTTGGACCTTAACAAAAGCGGATGAAGATGCCCTTGGTCGTTTCGAGAGGAAAATTCTGCGCACTATCTACGGTCCCGTTTGTTCAAACGGTGTATGGAGGAGAAGATATAACGAAGAACTGTACGGGTTGTACAGCGACATCGGCCTGGTACGACGTCTACGGATACAGCGTCTAAGGTGGCTAGGCCATGTAGAGCGCATGGAAGATACAGCTCCGACCCGAAAAGTCTTCAAATCCACTCCGGAAGGAAGGCGCGGCAGAGGACGGCCGCCTCAGCGGTGGTGCACGCAGGTGGAAAGGGACCTCAACCAACTGGGCGTGCGGCACTGGAAACAGCTGGCCAAAGACCGTGCCGGCTGGAGACGCTTGTTGGTTGAGGCCCAGGTTCACCACGGACTGTAGCGCCACCTAAGTAAGTAAGTAAGCAACTTCAGAGTTTCCATTATCATGGGAGGCAGTCCTGTTTCCAGATACAACATGTAGTTTGGTGTACTCATTGGAAGATGGAGGATTCTTTTGATAAAATAACGGAGAAACTTTTCTATCGTTTCGGAAGAACAATAACCCCAAACCTGAGCTCCATACAGCAAAATCGAGACTGCTGTAGAGTGGAAAAGTTTTAGTTTTGCACTGTGCTCAATGTAGTCGCTTTTAAAGCAGCGTGGCCACACAGCTGAGATTGCTCGTTTTGACTCCGCCAATTTTCGTTCTAAATGTTTTTGCATATTTAAATTTGATGTAAATAGGATTCCTAGATATTTATACTCTCGTACGATTTCGACTGCCTCGTCGTTGAAGGTCCACTTCTCTTTCCTCGCGTGCCTGCCGCCACCCCCTCTGAATACCATTACCTTTGATTTTGACAGATTTACGTTGAGATTCCAACGGTTACAATAGTCCTTCAACCTGTTCATCATTAGCTGCAATCCATCAACTGTCTCTGCAAAGAAGACTATATCATCTGCATACATAAGAGCGGGTATTGTGGCTCCCCCAAACCCTATTCTACCTCTCACCACATCGGTTATATCATTTATAAACAATATAAAGAGCAAAGCACTCAGGATACATCCTTGTTTGAGACCCGTTTCTGTGTGAAATTCTTCGGAGATAGATGATCCATCCCACACGTAAGCTGTGTTTTTTGTGTACAAAGCTCTTAGAATGTTTATTATTTTACTCGATAGTCCTATGGCATATAACTTATAGAAAAGCGCTTCACGAACTATGGAGTCGAAAGCAGCACGGAAGTCGACAAAGAACACGTATAATTTCTTCTTTCTCTTGATATAAGAGTCGGCAATGTTGTACAGTGAAAATATGTGGTCCGTTGTTGAATAGTTCTTTCTGAAACCGGCCTGAAACTCTGATAGGATGCATCTTCTTCTCACCCATACGGTCAGTCTGTTCTCAATGAGCCCAGCGAACAACTTAGCGCTTGTGTTTAGGAAAGAGATACCTCTATAATTTGACGCTGTATCGTAGTGTCCATTTTTGAATAGCGGGAAAATGATTGCTTTTCTAAAGGATTCGGGAACTATCGTGCTTTCAAAAATTCTGTTAAATTCATTAGTAAGCAGCAATAGAAATCCATCAGTTGCGTGCTTATAGTGTTCAAAAGGAATGCGGTCATCTCCAGGTGCTTTATTTACCTTAGCTTTTTGAATAACTTCTTTAACTTCACGTATTGAAAACGGTGCATCTAGATAGTCGTCTATGATTAACGGGGCTGCGTATTGTATCAAAGGTGAGTTAATCGTTGTATTAAGTAGGTTCTTAAAGTGGTTACTTAAACTTGACGCTTCTAACCCTAGAGCAATGATATTCGTAGTTCCATTTAGGGTTTTCACAGCCTTCCAGAATTCAGTAGCATTACGGGTGCGATTGATTATAGATATTGTTCTATGTTCGAAAGCAGATTTTTTTGCCAAACACAATTTTTTGAAGACAGTATTTGCGTCGGAATACAATTTTCTGAAGATAGGCAGGTTCCGTGACCGGAACAACTTTAGAAATTTGAAAGATAGCTCCCTAGCTTTTAGGCATTCAGAATCAAACCACTTCTGCTTATTGCTGGTTTTCCCTTTTGCTACCTGGTTTTCTGGGTTACGTTTTTTAATAGTTTCTGTTAAGACAGTTATATCAATGAGTTCGTTTGCTTCCAGAAGTTTTCTAATTTCATTTCTCATATTGTCCTGGTACTTGTTCTTTTTTCTATCAATCCAGTGCATTTTCGGTATGAGATTCAATTGTTTTGTCCCAACTGGTGCTTCTGTTCGCGCTGTTGTGAAGGTGACTTCTAGGGGCATGTGATCAGAAAAAGTCTGTGTTCCAACTCTGAAATCACTCACAACATTATTCCACAAATCAGATATAAGGCAGTAGTCTATTATAGAGCTAGCTTGGCCTCGTATAAAAGTTAGCTCACCCTCCAAATCTTCTGTGCTACTACCATTCAATACATGACAGTCGTATGCATCGGAAAGTTCCAAGATTTGTTCGCCATTATGATCACAGGTTTCATCTTTTGACTTTCGTTTGAGGTCGAAGGCAGGTCCTTGTGTGCAGAAAAAGGCATTTTGGGACAAGCCAATCCTACCATTGAAGTCCCCGATAAGCATCAAATTCGTTGAGTCAACTTCCTGCAGAGTCTCGCTTAGTTTCTCGTAGTGGGATAGCCAGTGGCTACAGTTTATATAAATAGGGACTATGCGCATTGCATCGCTCCCAAGTTTAACGTCCATCACGTAAGAATGAACCGTCCTTCTAAAGCTCATATCAACTTCACTTAGATTTCTGCGAAAGCCATAAAATACACCTCCACTGCCTCGACCATGGGTAGCTGTTTTGATTGCGTTTATCCATCTTAATTCATAATTACTAAATTTTTCTTGAATTTATTTTCTTCGTTTATTAATAAATGTGTCTCATAAAGCATAAAAAATATCGACGCTTTTTATATAATTAAAAAAGTTTACAACTTACTTACTTAACGGGCGCTACAGTTCGGGGTGAACCTGGGCCTCAACCAACATGCCTCTCCACCTAGCACGATCTTTCGCTAGTCTTTTCCAATGCCGCACGCCCAGTTGGTTGAGGTCCCCTTCCACCTGTGCGCGCCACCTTAGGTGCGGCCGTCCTCTATTTCTTCGTCCCTCGGGGTTGGATTCAAAGACTCTACGGGCTGGAGCTGTGGTGTCCATTCGCTCTACATGGCCTAGCCATCTTAGGCGTTGGATCCGTAGACGCCCGACCTGACTCATGTCGCTGTACAACCCGTACAGTTCGTGATTGAATCTTCTCCTCCAACCCTCCTCTGTGTTTATGGGACCGAAAATCGAACGCAGAATCTTTCTCTCGAAACGACCAAGGATTTCCTCATCCGCTTTAGATAAAGTCCATGTTTCTGCGCCGTATAACAGGACTGGGATAATTAAGGTCTTATATAAGGTCAACTTGGTCGTACGAGAGAGGGCTCTACTTCTCAGTTGCCTCTTGAGCCCAAAGAAGCAGCGGTTGGCAAGAGTAATTCTGCGCTTGATTTCGAAACTGGTGTCGTTGTTCCAAGTCACCGCGGAGCCGAGGTATATGAAGTCCTTAACTACCTCGAACTTATATCAGCCAATATGCACGTTCTGTCCAAGACGTCGGTGGTAAATGTCCTTTTTCGATGACAGCAGATATTTAGTCTTGCCCTCATTAACTGCCAAACCAATTTTTGCCGCCTCCATCTCAATACTCGCAAACGCCTCATTGACATCTCGCTGCGATCTACCTATTATGTCAATGTCGTCGGCGTATGCAAGGAGTTGCGAGGATTTGAAGAAGATTGTGCCTCTTGTATTGGCCTGTGATTTTTGCACAATCATTTCCAATACGATGTTGAAGAAATCACACGACAGCGAATCGCCCTGCCTAAATCCTTTTTTGACATCAAAACTATCGGTAAGGTGCTCACCGATTCGGATGGAGCAGCGAGCATTTTCCAAGGTCATCCTGCATAGTCTGACGAGCTTCGCAGGGATGTCAAAAGTAAACATGGCGTTATATAGCTCGTCTCTAATTACGCTGTCGTATGCGGCCTTGAAGTCGACGAATAGATGGTGCGTATCGACTTGAAACTCATTGGTTTTCTCCAGGATCTGCCGTAGTGTGAAGATTTGATCGATGGTGGACTTCCCTGGCCTGAAGCCACACTGATAAGGACCTATCAGCTTGTTTACGAATGGCTTCAGGCGTTCACACAAAACGGCAGCGAAGATCTTGTATGCGACATTAAGGAGACTTATTCCTCTATAGTTGGCGCAGTCAAAGGGATCTCCTTTTTTGTAGATCGGGCAAACAATGCTGAGACTCCATTCCTCGGGCATGCTTTCCTCTGACCATATCTTACAGATGAGCCGGTGCATGCTCCTAACCAGCTCACCCCCAGCCGCTTTGAAGAGCTCAGCAGACAGTCCATCTGTGCCAGCAGCTTTATTCGACTTGAGTTTCGACATGGCAATCTCAACTTCGTCGAGGTCAGGGAGACGGAATTCTCTGCGATCTTCGTCGTTAAAAAATGGATCATTCTGCCTGACGGCGGTATGTTGGTTGTCATCGCCGTTATACAGTCTGCAGAAGTGGTTTTTCCAAATTCTCAGCATCGACTGCGATTCTACTACTAGGTGTCCGTTCTCATCCTTACAGGCCTCCGTTCGGGCTTTATAGCCTTGAGACATTCGTTTTATCCGCTGATAAAATCTTCGAACGTCGTGCCTGCAATAGCAGGCACGACGTTCCCAAGTTTTCAATCGCCCGCTTCTCGTGCTCTTTCTTTTTTCTCTTGAGAAGCTTATGTTCCTCCCTTCTCTTAAGCTCGTAGAGCTCACGAGCCGCTCTTGTTTTTTTGTGTAGTGAGGCTTTGTATGCCTCCTGCTTTTCCGCATGAATCCTTCTACACTCGTCATCGAACCAGGTGTTTCGTCGTGGTGGAGCTTTAAGGCCCAGCACTTCCGTTGCTGTGCTCTTCAGGGCTTGTTTGCACAGGCTCCATTGTTGCTCTACTGACTGAGTGGAGGATTGCGGTGTATCGCAGAGCTTAAGGGAGACGCGGTTGGCAAAAGCACTGGCGATCTCCGGCGATAGTAGCTTTCCGACGTCATAGCTTGGTGTTCTAACTCTACTCCGCGGTGTTCGTGTTATGCGCTGACGTATCTTGGCTACTACAAGATAGTGGTCTGAATCGATGTTCGCTCCTCGGAAAGTGCGAACATCAAGGATAGTGGAGGAGTGTCTGACGTCAATCGCGATGTGGTCAATCTGGTTGGTGACTGATTGATCTGGCGACCGCCAGGTGCCTTTGTGTATATCGAGGTGGGAAAATCGTGTGCTGGCTACAAGAAGATTTCGCCCTGTGGCAAGGTCGATCAGCCTATGTCCGTTATCGGATGTGGTGTCATGTAGGCTGTGTTTGCCGATGACCCGCTCAAAGATGCTTTCTTTACCCAGCTTAGCGTTAAAATCTCCTAGTATGATTTTGGTATCATAGCTGGGGCATTTGGTATATGTTCTGTCTAGGAGATCAAAGAAATCATCCTTGATTGAGTCATCCTTGTCTTCCGTGGGGGCATGGACGCATATGAGGCTGATGTTACAGAAATTTGCCTTGATGCGGATCGTTATGAGGCGTTCACTCACATACTGGAAACTTAGGACTTTATGTCTTAGTCCACCTCTAACAACAAATCCGCATCCAAATAGTCTCTGTCCTCTCTCCCTATAGCAGTCACCGTAGTAAATGTCGCAGTTTTTCATCCGCTTTTTACCCGGTCCATTCCATCGCATTTCCTGGATGGCGGTTATGTCCGCTTTATAGCGGTCTAGGGCGTCCGCAAGTTGTTCGGCCGCACGTGGTCTGTTTAGGGACCTAACATTCCACGTACAGAACCGAAGGTCCTTGCTTGGTTTTTGTTTTCTTAAAGGGTCGTCAACATAGATCCGTTCCGTTTGATTATCCGAGGCTGTTTTTTGTTTCTGAGCAATTAGTGGTTTTACGGTTATGGTTCGCTAGACCATAGCCCAACCGACACTAATCCTGTTTGGTGGCGCAGGATACTCGCCATTCGGCCTCTTCCGTCAGTAATTTCCCTTTTAAGGAAATTTCCAGATGGCACCACGAGGAGGTGGAAGTAGGACCTGACTAGCAGAGCTGCAAGATGTTCGGCTGCAGAGGCTCTTACTCGCTTTTTGCCGGGCCAGCATCCGTCGGCAGATGCTACCCCTACGAGGCCTTTGCTAGTCCTTCACCATCCAAAAAGTTTACAAATAATAATTTATTTTTCAATCCTGACACATTATAACTTATAATCTTAATATTGTTACGAATTATTCGATCCCACACCGAACAGGGTTCGCACCACTGGATTGCGATAAACTACAATTGTCTTTTTATCCAAAATAAAAAACACACACTTTTCTTTGTTTCACCACAGATCCACCATCTGTACAGCTTCACCACTTTTATTTGTTATCCAATACAATCCACTTTAAACTTTATTACACAATACACAAACCTTTATTGAAAGCTTTTCTTTTCACACTGGTTGATCACACCGACTTGTCACACGCTGTTTTATACCACAAACTGAATGTCTGTCGAGGGCGAGTGTTCGCGCTTATATAGCTCTCGGTCCACCTTCTCGAACGTTCGCCGTTGGAAGTCCCCCTTCGAAAATCTCTAGAACGCTCTGACAATTCCATTGGAAGTTGACATCATTCCAATCCCCGCTTCCAGAGAGCTTTCGAACTTCGACAGCGAAATTCGAACTTAACGGTCCGTTTGCATCTCCGCAACACTGCCCTCCTCCTAAACTTGTTCGTCCTCGAACAAGAGATTGGATCCTTCTCCGTAATATGGTGCTAACCTCTCTACGTGGACAATTTTATACTTCGCCTGTCTGTTTCTCATCTGCTGTATCCGGTATACCACGTTATTGAGTTTCTTGATGACCTCATATGGTCCGTCCCAGGCTGATTGCAATTTGGGGCACAAGCCTTTTTTCCGTTGTGGGTTGTACAGCAATACAAATTGTCCGGTCTCGAATCCAGAAGTATTCGCCCTCAAGTCGTATCGCGCCTTCATTTTATCGCTGACCAAGTTCAGTCGCTCCCGGATGAATTGATGGATAGAGTTCAGCTGTTCTTTCTTTTCGGTTACGAAGTCTTCCCTGCCACTAGTTGTCGGTAGTACCACGCCGAACTTCAAGTCCGATGGAAGTCGGAGATCAGTTCCAAAAATGGCTTCGGCGGGTGTTGTTGCCGTTGAATTGTGCTGTGCCGAACGGTATGCCATTAAGAAAAGGGGAAGATGTTCATCCCAGTCCTTCTGATCTCCAACGACGACTTTTCTCAAATATTCCTCCATCGTTCGGTTGAACCTTTCGACCATGCCATCAGATTGTGGGTGTAATGGTGTTGTCCGCGTCTTTCTGATACCCAGCATGTCACAGAGTTCTTTGAACACCGACGACTCGAAGCTCCTTCCTTGGTCTGAGTGCAGTTCCATTGGTACTCCATAACGCGCAACCCAGTTGTTCACGAACGCATCCGCAATGGTTTTGGCTTCCTGGTTCGGTATGCAAAACACCTCAGGCCACTTGCTGAAGTAATGGATCACCACCAGCGCGTATTTGTTTCCAGTGTTGCTCATTGGGAATGGGCCTGCGATGTTCATGGCGATACGTTCGAACGGTGCTCCAACATTGTACTGCTGCATATTTCCTCGAGTTTCCCTAACTGGACCCTTTGCCTTCGCACACTGTTCACACCTGCGAATGAAACGCGTAACCGACTCATGGCCTCCTACCCAGTAGAAACGTCTCTTGATCTTTTCTACAGTCTTGTTAACACCATGATGACCCCCGCTTGGTCCCTCGTGGTATTCTCGGATGACATCGTCGATTTGTCCTTTTGAAATTACCAGCAGATCGTTTACAATGTTCCCGTTCTCACTTTCCCAACTGCGGTATAGGCAACCGTTCTTCAGCTTCAAACTCTGCCACTGAGCCCAGTAAGCTTTCACGATTGGGCTTTCACTGGATACTTGCTGCCAACTTGGTCGAAAACCTCGTTCTTGGTAGTCGATGATGACTGCCAGATCGACATCTTCTCGCTGCTTCCTCCCGACCTTTCCGACAGTCCAGGAATCTTCTGGCAGCACATGGAAACGACGGATGTCGGTGACCTGTTCCTTGGTCTCGACTCGCGAACAATATTTGCATTCAACATCGCAAGGTCGCCTCGATAATGCATCCGCATTTCCAGGACTGCTTCCCTTCCGGTGTTCGATACTGAAGTCGTAACTCTGGATTCTCTCTATACATCTAGCAAGCTGGTCTTCCGGGTTTTTGAACTGCAGCAACCACCTCAACGCTGCGTGGACCGTCCTAAGATGGAAAGCTTGGCCATAGAGATATTTGTGGAAATGCTTGACACAGTCAACCACGGCTAAAAGCTCCCTTCTAGTACACAGTAGTTCCTCTCCGGCTTCGATAGGATTCTACTGTAGTAAGCGATGACCCGTTCTCCGATTCCATTTCCATGTCCGCTCGCATCCGTGTCCAAAATAAACTTTTCTCCCGGGACAGGATATGCAAGAATCTGCGCACTGCAGAGCAATTCCTTCAGGTGAATGAACGCTTCCTCCTGCGGCTTCTCCCACTTGAATGGCCGATTCTTTTTGGTGAGCTCGTGCAAACTGCTGGCAACGTTTGCAAATCCTCGGATGAATCGCCTGTAATATGTGCAAAGTCCCAGGAATGACCTTAACTCATGAAGATTCTTCGGCCGCGGCCATTCCTTAACCGCTGAGATTTTCTCTTCATCTGTATGGACTCCTTCTGCAGTCACCAGGTGTCCCAAGTACTTCACCTTGTTCTGGAAGAGCGAACATTTCTTCGGGCTCAATTTCAATCCGGCTGCTTGAATACGTTCCAGTACCTCTTCAAGCTTCTTAAGGTGATCGTCGAAATCCTTGCCCATGACAATTATGTCATCCAGATAGACAAGGCAAGTCCTCCAGTGAAGTCCTCTTAGCACCCGGTTCATCAGTCTCTCGAATGTGGCTGGTGCATTGCAAAGACCGAAGGGCATCACAGAGAATTGCCACAACTCTCCCCCGGCGGTGAACGCGATCTTTTCCTTGTCCTGCAGGTCAAGCTCTATTTGCCAGTATCCACTTTGCAAGTCCAGCGTCGAGAACCACTTTGCACCAGATAGTGTATCCAAGGTGTCGTCGATTCTCGGTAAAGGATAGCTGTCCTTCTTCGTGACGTCGTTCAGCTTCCTGTAGTCCACGCAGAATCGGGTGCTTCCATCCTTCTTCTTAACTAGCACTACTGGCGAACTCCGTGGGCTTGCAGATGGTTCGATCACGCCCTCCTTTTCCATCTCGTCGATTAGTTTGATCAACTTGCCTTCTTTCGCCAAAGGTACCGTTCTCGGTGGTTGCCGGATCGGTCTAGAGTCCCCTGTGTCTATTCTGTGCTTCACAATTGATGTTCTTCCACAGTTCTTACCATCTGCAAAAACTGTCCAATATTTACGAAGCAGGGAGAGTCCTTTACTTTTATGCTTCTCCACTAGATGTTGCGTCCATTCTCTGACCATAGTTTTCAAGAAGGCTTTGTTGGTCTGGATTTCCCAGTGTTTCTGATCTTCGCAGTTCATAATATCGGCAGCTTCTTGGCATTGAGCGATCGTTGTTCCCTTGTGTATCGTCCTAGGTGTACTGGCAGGGTTCAGGACTCGTACTGGAACCAATTGGTCTTGTCGGGGTTCCACGAGAGCCCTTCCAACAATTATATCGCTGGGTCGATTTCGTTTGTCGGGTTCGACCACCCACATTCGGCTTGTCCCCGCATCCTCCCCTATCTTTGCCCACACCACAGCTTCTGCATTCGGGGGAACTATTTGGCGCGCTTGCACGACTATTCGCCTGACCTTGTTACCTAGTCCATTATCCATTGTTAATGAGAGCTCCAAGTTGCCATACTTCATCACTTTTTGGTTGAGGTTCAATGTGAAGCCATGCCTAATCATGACGTCGACGCCGATTATGATGTCATCAGTAAGGTCCGCAACGATGAAATCATGTTGAAACTCGACGGTACCCATCGTAGTTCTTTTCTGGACCTTTCCCTTAACTTCCGCCTTCTCACCCGTCACTGTACGAAGCCTTACCTCGGAAAATGGTTCGATGTCAGAAACCAATCCGCTTCGGATGACTGAATGAGTTGCGCCCGTGTCCAACGTCAGCAGATATCGTCGCCCGTCCATCGTTCTCTCGATGACTAGGCTGGTTGCACCCCTACAGATTCGGGATACGAGGATGCTGGGGCACTCCAATGTAGGAGCCAGCGCACGCCCCTCTGCACTGACTCGTTTTAGTTTAACGGATTGTTAGATGCACCTTTTGCACCTCCACGTTCGCGTTCTCTCCCTTGGTCTCTTTTCGGCGAACTAGACCTCGAACGCTTCCTTCGCAGACGGCAGTTCCTCGCAATGTGCCCCTGCTGGTCGCAGATGTAGCATCTACCCGGGAATGAACCACTCCTACTCGCCGTTGTTGTTCTGGAACTATCTTGGTCTTGAGATATGCGCCGTAGTTTGATGGAAGGTCGGTATATCAAGAGCGATGTTTCACATGCGAGAGCGCTGGCAACTGTCTCCTTGAAAGATGTCTTCGGCAGGAGAATCAGGCTTCGTTGCGTATCGGGGTCCCTTAGCCCCTGGATGAAACAATCCGTTTTAAGTTTCTCCACCACATCAACTGGAACATCCGCGTAGGCAAGATGGGATAGCCTCTCGATGTCGGCAGCATACTGTTGGATGGTCTCGCTTAAACGCTGCTTGCGCCCTTTAAGTTCCAGCTTGTGCATCTCCTGCATGTGCTATGTGCCGTATCTTCGATGGAGAGCATCCCATATGGCTGTGTAGTTCCTTCTCTGGGTCTCCGGGATGGTCTGTAGAACACCAGCTGCTTCGCCTTCAAGCGAAATCACTAGAGCGGCCACACGATCTTCTTCTCCCCATTGATTCCGCTCCGCTGTTGTCTCGAACTGGAGCTTAAAGATGTTAAGTGCGCTCGTGCCGTCAAAGTGGGGGGCTGTGAATTTCGATGCTGCAGCCGGTACGACGTTTCCTTGATGGTGAACGTTCTGGATAGTTTTCTCGAGTTCCAGAACCTTCTTATCCAGTGTCTCGATTCTCTTTTCCTGGCTATTTTCGAGATCTAGAACCTTCTTGTCGAACCTCGATTCTAGTGTCTCGATTCTCTCTTCGACGTTTTGGAATCGATCGTCGACGGCCTGCTGGATGCTTCTTAGGCTTTCTCGATTGTTCTCTAGCATCTCTTCCAGCTTCTGATTCAGGGAAGTGGAATTTTCCTCCAACTTCCTACTTACGGCAGCGGAATTTTCCTCAAGTTGCTCCAGTTTCTGGCTCAGAGAAGTGGAATTTTCCTCCAGCTTTTGATCTAGTTTCTGGCTCAGGGAAGTTGAGTTTTCCTCCAACTTTCTACTTACAGCAGCGGAATTTTCCTCCAGTTTTTGATCTAATTTCTCGCTCAGGGAAGCACTCATAGCATTCATAGCCTCCAGAAATTGCTGCATATCGAACGCTGGCTCAGTGGATGTCGACGGCTTCTCCACCCCGAACTCGTGGTTCTCCCAGTCGAAACCTTCTTCCTGCAACGCTGATCGCAGTCTCTCCACCAGGTTGGCTTTACTTCCCACTGTGGATTATTCCCGAGCATCCAGCTCTCTTTTCAGTTGTTCAATGGTCAACTTATCTAATTTCACCATTTTTTCACTTTTGCAATAATTCACTTCACAACTCAAATAAAGTTTCACTCGTTTACTCGCAATCCCACTTCTGACACCAAATGTTACGAATTATTCGATCTCACACCGAACAGGGTTCGCACCACTGGATTGCGATAAACTACAATTGTCTTTTTATCCAAAATAAAACACACACACTTTTCTTTGTTTCACCACAGATCAACTATCTGTACAGCTTCACCACTTTTATTTATTATCCAATACAATCCACTTTAAACTTTATTACACAATACACAAACCTTTATTGAAAGCTTTTCTTTTCACACTGGTTGATCACACCGACTTGTCACACGCTGTTTTATACCACAAACTGAATGTCTGTCGAGGGCGAGTGTTCGCGCTTATATGGCTCTCGGTCCACCTTCTCGAACGTTCGCCGTTGGAAGTCCCCCCTCGGAAATCTCTAGAACGCTCTGACAATTCCATTGGAAGTTGACATCATTCCAATCCCCGCTTGCATCTCCGCAACAATATTGTTGCGGAGATGCAAACGGACCGTTAAGTTCGAATTTCGCTGTCGAAGTTCGAAAGCCCTCTGGAAGCGGGGATTGGAATGATGTCAACTTCCAATGGAATTGTCAGAGCGTTCTAGAGATTTCCGAAGGGGAACTTCCAACGGCGAACGTTCGAGACAGTGGACCGTGAGCTATATAAGCGCGAACACTCGCCCTTGACATTCATGCAGTTTGTGGTATAAAACAGCGTGTGACAAGTCGGTGTGATCAACCAAGGTGAAAAGAAAAGCTTTCAATAAAGGTTTGTGTATTGTGTAATAAAGTTTAAAGTGGATAGTATTGGATAATAAAGTTTAAAGTGGATAGTATTGGATAATAAAGAAAAGTGGTGAAGCTACACAGATAATTGATCTGTGGTGAAAGAATTAAAAGTGTGTGTGTTTCAATTTAAATAAAAAGGACAATTGTAGTTTATCGCAATCCAGTGGTGCGAACCCTATTTGGTGTGGGTTGAACAAATTCGTAACATTTGGTGTCAGAAGTGGGATTGCGAGTAAACGAGTGAAACTTTATTTGAGTTGTGAAGTGAATCATTGCAAAAGTGAGAAAATGGTAAAATTGGAAAAGTTGACCATTGAACAACTGAAAAAAGAGCTGGATGCTCGGGAATTATCCACAGTGGGAAGTAAAGCCAACCTGGTGGAGAGACTGCGATCGGCGTTGCAGGAAGAAGGTGTCGACTGGGAGAGTTATGAATTCGGGGTGGAGAAGCCGTCGACATCCACTGAGCCAGCGTTCGATATGCAACAAATTCTCGCGGCTCTTAATGCTATGAGTCAAAAGATGGAGGAAAACTCAACTTCCCTGAGCCAGAGACTAGAAGCAACCATACATCAAAAGTTGGAGGAAAATTCCACTTCCCTGGGCCAGAAGCTGGAGACGTTAGAAGGGATGCTAGAGAACAGTCGAGAAAGCCTAAGAAACATCCAGCAGGCCGTCGACGATCGATTCCAGAACGTCGAAGAGAGAATCGAGACACTAGAATCGAGGTTCGACAAGAAGGTTCTAGATCTCGAAAATAACCAGGAAAAGATAATCGAGACCTTGGAATCGAAGTTCGACAAGAAGGTTCTGGAACTCGAGAAAACTGTCCAGAACGTTCAGTGTCAAGGAATCGTTGTACCGACGGCAGCATCGAAATTCACAGCTCCCAACTTTGACGGCATGAGCGCATTTAACATCTTTAAACTCCAGTTCGAGACAACAGCGGAACGGAATCAATGGGGAGAAGAAGATCGTGTGGCCGCTCTAGTAATTTCGCTTAAAGGCGAAGCAGCTGGTGTTCTACAGACCGTCCCGGAGACCCAGAGAAGGAACTACACAGCCATATGGGAAGCTCTTCATCGAAGATACGGCCGTGAGCACATGCAGGAGATGCACAAGCTGGAACTTAAAGGACGCAAGCAGCGTGGAAACGAGACCATCCAACAGTACGCTGCTGACATCGAGAGGCTATCCCATCTTGCCTACGCGGATGTTCCAGTTGATGTGGTGGAGAAACTGAAAACGGATTCCTTCATCCAAGGGCTAAGGGACTCCGATACGCAACGAAGTCTGAATCTCCTGCCGAAGACATCTTTCAAGGAGACAGTTGCCAGCGCTCTCGCATTTGAAACATCGCTCTTGATATGCCGACCTTCGATCAAACTACGGCGCATATCTCAAGACCAGGATAGTTCGAGAACAACAACGGCGAGTAGGAGTGGTTCATTCCCGGGTAAATGCTACATCTGCGACCAGCAGGGGCACATGGCGAGAAATTGTCATCTGAGAAGAAAGCGTTCGAGGTTTGATTCGCGAAAAGGAGAACAAGCGAGAGCACGCGAATACCGGAAGGGAAGCAGCCATAGAAATGCGGATGCATTAACGAGCCGAACTCGCGGCGTTGAATGCAAGCATTGTTCACGTGCGGAAACCAAAGAAGAGGTCACCGATATCCGTCGTTTCCATGTGCTGCCAGAAGATACTTGGAGTGCCGAGAAGGTTGGAGGAAAGCAGCGAGAAGATGCCGATCTGGCAGTCATCATTGACTACCAAGAACGAGGTTTTCGACCAACTTGGCAGCAAATATCCAGCGAAAGCCCACTCGTGAAAGCTTACTGGGCTCAATGGCAGAGTTTGAAGCTGAAGAACGGTTGCCTCTACCGCAGTTGGGAAAGTGAGGACGGGAACATTGTAAACGATCTGCTGGTAATACCAAAAGGGCAAATCGACGAGGTCATCCGAGAATACCACGAGGGACCAAGCGGGGGTCATCTTGGTGTTAACAAGACTGTAGAAAAGATCAAGAGACGTTTCTACTGGGTAGGATGCCATGAGTCGGTTACGCGTTTCATTCGCAGGTGTGAACAGTGTGCGAAGGCAAAGGGTCCAGTTAGGAAAACTCGAGGAAATATGCAGCAGTACAATTGGAGCACCGACCGAACGTATCGCAATGGACATTGCAGGCCCATTTCCAACGAGCAACGCTGGAAACAAGTACGCGCTAGTGGTGATCGATTACTTCAGCAAGTGGCCAGAGGTGTTTTGCATCCCGAACCAGGAAGCCAAAACCATTTCGGATGCATTCGTGAATAACTGGGTTTCGCGTTATGGAGTACCAATGGAACTGCACTCAGACCAAGGGAGAAACTTCGAGTCGTCGGTGTTCAAAGAACTCTGTGACATGCTAGGTATCAGAAAGACGCGGACAACACCATTACACCCACAATCTGATGGCATGATCGAAAGGTTCAACCGGACGATGGAGGAATACCTGAGAAAAGTCGTCGTCGGAGATCAGAAGGACTGGGATGAACATCTTCCCCTTTTCTTAATGGCATACCGTTCGGCACAGCACAATTCAACGGCAACAAAACCCGCCGAAGCCATTTTTGGAACTGATCTCCGACTTCCATCGGACTTGAAGTTCGGCGTGGTACTACCGACAACTAGCGGCAGGGAGGACTTCGTAACCGAAAAGAAGGAACAGCTGAACTCCATCCATCAGTTCATCCGGGAGCGACTGAACTTGGTCAGCGATAAAATGAAGGCGCGATACGACTTGAGGGCGAATACTTCTGGATTCGAGACCGGACAATTGGTATTGCTGTACAACCCACAACGGAAAAAAGGCTTGTGCCCCAAATTGCAATCAGCCTGGGACGGACCATATGAGGTCATCAAGAAACTCAATGACGTGGTATACCGGATACAGCAGATGGGAAACAGACGGGCGAAGTATAAAATTGTCCACGTAGAGAGGTTAGCACCATATTACGGAGAAGGATCCAATCGCTTGTTCGAGGACGAACAAGTTTAGGAGGAGGGCAGTGTTGCGGAGATGGAAGCGGACCGTTAAGTTCGAAAACTCTCTGGAAGCGGGGATTGGAATGATGTCAACTTCCAATGGAATTGTCAGAGCGTTCTAGAGATTTCCGAAGGGGAACTTCCAACGGCGAACGTTCGAGACGGTGGACCGAGAGCTATATAAGCGCGAACACTCGCCCTTGACAGACATTCAGTTTGTGGTATAAAACAGCGTGTGACAAGTCGGTGTGATCAACCAAGGTGAAAAGAAAAGCTTTCAATAAAGGTTTGTGTATTGTGTAATAAAGTTTAAAGTGGATAGTATTGGATAATAAAGAAAAGTGGTGAAGCTACACAGATAATTGATCTGTGGTGAAAGAATTAAAAGTGTGTGCGTTTCAATTTAAATAAAAAGGACAATTGTAGTTTATCGCAATCCAGTGGTGCGAACCCTATTTGGTGTGGGGATCGAATAATTCGTAACAATATTATTTAAGCTATTGTTACGAATTATTCGATCCCCACACCAAATAGGGTTCGCACCACTGGATTGCGATAAACTGCAATTGTCCTTTTTATTTAAATTGAAACACACACACTTTAAATTCTTTAACCACAGGTCAATTATCTTGGTAGCTTCACCACTTTTTTTTATTATCCAATACTATCCACTTTAAACTTTATTATCCAATACTATCCACTTTAAACTTTATTACACAATACACAAACCTTTATTGAAAGCTTTTCTTTTCACCTTGGTTGATCACACCGACTTGTCACACGCTGTTTTATACCACAAACTGAATGAATGTCAAGGGCGAGTGTTCGCGCTTATATAGCTCACGGTCCACTGTCTCGAACGTTCGCCGCTGGAAGTTCCCCTTCGGAAATCTCTAGAACGCTCTGACAATTCTATTGGAAGTTGACATCATTCCAATCCCCGCTTCCAGAGAGTTTTCGAACTTAACGGTCCGCTTGCATCTCCGCAACACTGCCCTCCTCCTAATCTTGTTCGTCCTCGAACAAGCGATTGGATCCTTCTCCGTAATATGGTGCTAACCTCTCTACGTGGACAATTTTATACTTCGCCCGTCTGTTTCCCATCTGTTGTATCCGGTATACCACGTCATTGAGTTTCTTGATGACCTCATATGGTCCGTCCCAGGCTGATTGCAATTTGGGGCACAAGCCTTTTTTCCGTTGTGGGTTGTACAGCAATACCAATTGTCCGGTCTCGAATCCAGAAGTATTCGCCCTCAAGTCGTATCGCGCCTTCATTTTATCGCTGACCAAGTTCAGTCGCTCCCGGATGAACTGATAGATAGAGTTCAGCTGTTCTTTCTTTTCGGTTACGAATTCTTCCCTGCCGCTAGTTGTCGGTAGTACCACGCCGAACTTCAAGTCCGATGGAAGTCGGAGATCAGTTCCAAAAATGGCTTCGGCGGGTGTTGTTGCCGTTGGATTGTGCTGTGCCGAACGGTATGCCATTAAGAAAAGGGGAAGATGTTCATCCCAGTCCATCTGATCTCCGACGACGACTTTTCTCAAGTAT
This sequence comes from Eumerus sabulonum, assembly GCA_951905685.1. Taxonomy (NCBI): domain Eukaryota; kingdom Metazoa; phylum Arthropoda; class Insecta; order Diptera; family Syrphidae; genus Eumerus; species Eumerus sabulonum. The sequence continues at coordinate 93,228,879 of OX645060.1, forward strand.
TCCTCCATCGTCCGGTTGAACCTTTCGACCATGCCATCAGATAGTGGATGTAATGGTGTTGTCCGCGTCTTTCTGATACCTAGCATGTCACAGAGTTCTTTGAACACCGACGACTCGAAGTTTCTCCCTTGGTCTGAGTGCAGTTCCATTGGTACTCCATAACGCGAAACCCAGTTAATCACGAATGCATCCGAAATGGTTTTGGCTTCCTGGTTCGGGAAGCAAAACACCTCAGGCCACTTGCTGAAGTAATCGATCACCACTAGCGCGTACTTGTTTCCAGCGTTGCTCGTTGGGAATGGGCCTGCGATGTCCATTGCGATACGTTCGAACGGTGCTCCAACATTGTACTGCTGCATATTTCCTCGAGTTTTCCTTACTGGACCCTTTGCCTTCGCACACTGTTCACACCTGCGAATAAAACGCGTAACCGACTCATGGCATCCTACCCAGTAGAAACGTCTCTTGATCTTTTCTACAGTCTTGTTAACACCAAGATGACCCCCGCTTGGTCCCTCGTGGTATTCTCGGATGACCTCGTTGTTTTGCCCTTTTGGAATTACCAGCAGATCGTTTACAACGTTCCCGTCCTCGCTTTCCCAACTGCGGTAGTGGCAACCGTTCTTCAGCTTCAAACTCTGCCATTGGGCCCAGTAAGCTTTCACGATTGGGCTTTCACTGGATATTTGCTGCCAACTTGGTCGAAAACCTCGTTCTTGGTAGTCGATGATGACTGCCAGATCGGCATCTTCTCGCTGCATCCTTCCGACCTTCTCGGCACTCCAAGCATCTTCTGGCAGCACATGGAAACGACGGATATTGGTGACCTCTTCTTTGGTTTCCGCACGTGAACAATGCTTGCATTCAACGCCGCGAGTTTGGCTCGTTAATGCATCCGCATTTCTATGGCTGCTTCCCTTCCGGTATTCGCGTGCTTTCGCTTGTTCTCCTTTTCGCGAATCAAACCTCGAACGCCTTCTTCTCAGATGACAATTTCTCGCCATGTGCACCTGCTCGTTGCAGATGTAGCATCTACCTGGGAACGGGCAGCTCCTACTCACCGTTGTTTCTCTAGAACTACGCCACAATTTGCTGGAAGAACGCTTTCTCCGCAGACGACAGTCTTTTGCAATGTGCCCCTGCTGGTCGCAGATATAGCAGCTACCTGGGAACGAGCGACTCCTACTAACTGTCGTTGCTCCGGAACTACGCCGCAATTTGCTGGATGAACGCTTTCTCCGCAGACGGCAGTTTCTCGCAATGTGCCCCTGCTGGTCGCAGATGTAGCATCTACCCGGGAATGAACCACTCCTACTCGCCGTTGTTGTTCTGGAACTATCCTGGTCTTGAGATATGCGCCGTAGTTTGATCGAAGGTCGGCATATCAAGAGCGATGTTTCACATGCGAGAGCGCTGGCAACTGTCTCCTTGAAAGATGTCTTCAGCAGGAGAATCAGACTTCGTTGCGTATCGGGGTCCCTTAGCCCTTGGATGAAAGAATCCGTCTTCAGTTTTTCCACCACATCAACGGGAACATCCGCGTAGGCTAGATGAGATAGCCTCTCGATGTCGGCAGCATACTGTTGGCTGGTCTCGTTTACACGCTGCTTGCGTCCTTTAAGTTCCAGCTTGTGCATCTCCTGCATGTGCTCACTGCCGTATCTTCGATGAAGAGCTTCCCATATGGCTGTGTAGTTCCTTCTCTGGGTCTCCGGGACGGTCTGTAGAAAACCAGCTGCTTCGCCTTTAAGCGAAATTACTAGAGCGGCCACACGATCTTCTTCTCCCCATTGATTGCGTTCCGCTGTTGTCTCGAACTGGAGCTTAAAGATGTTAAATGCGCTCGTGCCGTCAAAGTTGGGAGCTGTGAATTTCGATGCTGCCGTCGGTACAACGATTCCTTGACACTGAACGTTCTGGACAGTTTTCTCGAGTTCCAGAACCTTCTTGTCGAACTTCGATTCCAAGGTCTCGATTATCTTTTCCTGGTTATTTTCGAAATCTAGAACCTTCTTGTCGAACCTCGATTCTAGTGTCTCGATTCTCTCTTCGACGTTCTGGAATCGATCGTCGACGGCCTGCTGAATGTTTCTTAGGCTTTCCCGATTGTTCTCTAGCATCCCTTCTAACGTCTCCAGCTTCTGGCCCAGGGAAGTGGAATTTTCCTCCAACTTTTGATGTATGGTTGCTTCTAGTCTCTGGCTTATGGAACTGGAATTTTCCTCCAACTTTTGATCTAGTTTCTGGCTCAGGGAAGTTGAGTTTTCCTCCATCTTTTGACTTATAGCATTAAGAGCCGCGAGAATTTGCTGCATATCGAACGCTGGCTCAGTGGATGTCGACGGCTTCTCCACCCCGAATTCATAACTTTCCCAGTCGACACTTTCTTCCTGCAACGCCGATAGCAGTCTCTCCACCAGGTTGGCTTTACTTCCCACTATGGATAATTCCCGAGCATCCAGCTCTTTTTTCAGTTGTTCAATGGTCAACTTTTCCAATTTTACCATTTTCTCACTTTTGCAATGATTCACTTCACAACTCAAATAAAGTTTCACTCGTTTACTCGCAATCCCACTTCTGACACCAAATGTTACGAAATATTCGATCCCCACACCAAATAGGGTTCGCACCACTGGATTGCGATAAACTACAATTGTCCTTTTTATTTAAATTGAAACACACACACTTTTAATTCTTTCACCACAGATCAATTATCTGTGTAGCTTCACCACTTTTCTTTATTGTCCAATACTATCCACTTTAAACTTTATTATCCAATACTATCCACTTTAAACTTTATTACACAATACACAAACCTTTATTGAATTCTTTTCTTTTCACCTTGGTTGATCACACCGACTTGTCACACGCTGTTTTATACCACAAACTGAATGAATGTCAAGGGCGAGTGTTCGCGCTTATATAGCTCTCGGTCCACCGTCTCGAACGTTCGCCGTTGGAAGTTCCCCTTCGGAAATCTCTAGAACACTCTGACAATTCCATTGGAAGTTGACATCATTCCAATCCCCGCTTCCAGAGAGTTTTCGAACTTAACGGTCCGCTTGCATCTCCGCAACAATAGTGTTGCGGAGATGCAAGCGGACCGATAAGTTCGAAAACTCTCTGGAAGCGGGAATTGGAATGATGTCAACTTCCAATGGAATTGTCAGAGCGTTCTAGAGATTTCCTATGGGGAACTTCCAACGGCGAACGTTCGAGATGGTGGACCGAGAGCTATATAAGCGCGAACACTCGCCCTCGACATTCATTCAGTTTGTGGTATAAAACAGCGTGTAACAAGTCGGTGTGATCAACCAAGGTGAAAAGAAAAGCTTTCAATAAAGGTTTGTGTATTGTGTAATAAAGTTTAAAGTGGATTGTACTGTGTAATAAAGTTTAAAGTGGATTGTATTGGATAATAAAGAAAAGTGGTGAAGCTACACAGATAATTGATCTGTGGTGAAAGAAATAAAAGTGTGTGTGTGTTTTTAATTGGGAAAACGTAGAAAATTGTAGTTTATCGCAATCCAGTGGTGCGAACCCTATTTGGTGTGGGGATTGAATAAATTCGTAACATTTGGTGTCAGAAGTGGGATTGCGAGTAAACGAGTGAAACTTTATTTGAGTTGTGAAGTGAATCATTGCAAAAGTGAGAAAATGGCAAAATTGGAAAAGTTGACAATTGAACAACTGAAAAGAGAGCTGGATGCTCGGGAATTATCCACAGTGGGAAGTAAAGCCAACCTGGTTGAGAGACTGCGATCAGCGTTGCAGGAAGAAGGTTTCGACTGGGAGAATCACGAGTTCGGGGTGGAGAAGCCGTCGACATCTACTGAGCCAGCGTTCGATATGCAGCACATTCTCGCGGCTCTTAATGCTATGAGTCAAAAGATGGAAAAAAATTCCGCGGCCGTAAGTAGAAAGTTGGAGGAAAATTCCGCTTCTCTGAGTCAGAATCTGGAGGAAAATTCCATTTCCCTGAGCCAGAAACTAGATCAAAGGCTGGAGGAAAATTCCGTTGCCGTAAATAGAAAGTTGGAAGAAAATTCCACTTCCCTGGGCCAGAAGCTGGAGACGTTAGAAGGGATGCTAGAGAACAATCGAGAAAGCCTAAGAAACATCCAGCAGGCCGTCGACGATCGATTCCAAAACGTCGAAGAGAGAATCGAGACACTAGAATCGAGGTTCGACAAGAAGGTTCTAGATCTCGAAAATAACCAGGAAAAGAGAATCGAGACACTGGATAAGAAGGTTCTGGAACTCGAGAAAACTATCCAGAACGTTCACCATCAAGGAAACGTCGTACCGGCTGCAGCATCGAAATTCACAGCCCCCAACTTTGACGGCACGAGCGCATTTAACATCTTTAAGCTCCAGTTCGAGACAACAGCGGAGCGGAATCAATGGGGAGAAGAAGATCGTGTGGCCGCTCTAGTAATTTCGCTTAAAGGCGAAGCAGCTGGTGTTCTACAGACCATCCCGGAGACCCAGAGAAGGAACTACACAGCCATATGGGATGCTCTTCATCGAAGATACGGCAGTGAGCACATGCAGGAGATGCACAAGCTGGAACTCAAAGGACGCAAGCAGCGTGGAAACGAGACCAACCAGCAGTACGCTGCCGACATCGAGAGGCTGTCTCATCTAGCCTACGCGGATGTTCCAGTTGATGTGGTGGAGAAACTAAGAACGGATTCCTTCATCCAAGGGCTAAGAGATCCCGATACGCAACGAAGCCTGATTCTCCTGCCGAAGACATCTTTCAAGGAGACAGTTGCCAGCGCTCTCGCATGTGAAACATCGCTCTTGATATGCCGACCTTCCATCAAACTACGGCGAATATCTCAAGACCAGGATAGTTCGAGAACAACAACGGCGAGTAGGAGTGGTTCATTCCCGGGTAGATGCTACATCTGCGACCAGCAGGGGCACATTGCAAAAGACTGTCGTCTGCGGAGAAAGCGTTCATCCAGCAAATTACGGCGTAGTTCCAGAGCAACGACAGTGAGTAGGAGTCGCTCGTTCCCAGGTAGCTGCTATATCTGCGACCAGCAGGGGCACATTGCAAAAGACTGTCGTCTGCGGAGAAAGCGTTCTTCCAGCAAATTGTGGCGTAGTTCCAGAGAAACAACGGTGAGTAGGAGCTGCCCGTTCCCAGGTAGATGCTACATCTGCAACGAGCAGGGGCACATGGCGAGAAATTGTCATCTGAGAAGAAGGCGTTCGAGGTTTGATTCGCGAAAAGGAGAACAAGCGAGAGCACGCGAATACCGGAAGGGAAGCAGCCATAGAAATGCGGATGCATTAACGAGCCGAACTAGCGGCGTTGAATGCAAGCATTGTTCACGTGCGGAAACCAAAGAAGAGGTCACCGATATCCGTCGTTTCCATGTGCTGCCAGAAGATGCTTGGAGTGCCGAAAAGGTTGGAAGAAAGCAGCGGGAAGATGCCGATCTGGCAGTCATCATCGACTACCAAGAACGAGGTTTTCGACCAAGTTGGCAGCAAATATCCAGTGAAAGCCCAATCGTGAAAGCTTACTGGGCTCAATGGCAGAGTTTGAAGCCGAAGAACGGTTGCCTCTACCGCAGTTGGGAAAGTGAGGACGGGAACATTGTAAACGATCTGCTGGTAATTCCGAAAGGACAAATCGAAGAGGTCATCCGAGAATACCACGAGGGACCAAGCGGGGGTCATCTTGGTGTTAACAAGACTGTAGAAAAGATCAAGAGACGTTTCTACTGGGTAGGATGCCATGAGTCGGTTACGCGTTTCATTCGCAGGTGTGAACAGTGTGCGAAGGCAAGGGGTCCAGAAAGGAAAACTCGAGGAAATACGCAGCAGTACAATGTTGGAGCACCGTTCGAACGTATCGCAATGGACATTGCAGGCCCATTCCCAACGAGCAACACTGGAAACAAGTACGCGCTAGTGGTGATCGATTACTTCAGCAAGTGGCCTGAGGTGTTTTGCATCCCGAACCAGGAAGCCAAAACCATTTCGGATGCATTCGTGAATAACTGGGTTTCGCGTTATGGAGTACCAATGGAACTGCACTCAGACCAAGGGAGAAACTTCGAGTCGTCGGTGTTCAAAGAACTCTGTGACATGCTAGGTATCAGAAAGACGCGGACAACACCATTACATCCACAATCTGATGGCATGGTCGAAAGGTTCAACCGGACGATGGAGGAATACCTGAGAAAAGTCGTCGTCGGAGATCAGAAGGACTGGGATGAACATCTTCCCCTTTTCTTAATGGCATACCGTTCGGCACAGCACAATTCAACGGCAACAACACCCGCCGAAGCCATTTTTGGAACTGATCTCCGACTTCCATCGGACCTGAAGTTCGACGTGGTACTACCGACAACTAGCGGCAGGGAAGACTTCGTAACCGAAAAGAAAGAACAGCTGAACTCTATCCATCAGTTCATCCGGGAGCGACTGAACTTGGTCAGCGATAAAATGAAGGCGCGATACGACTTGAGGGCGAATACTTCTGGATTCGAGACCGGACAATTGGTATTGCTGTACAACCCACAACGGAAAAAAGGCTTGTGCCCCAAATTGCAATCAGCCTGGGACGGACCATATGAGGTCATCAAGAAACTCAATGACGTGGTATACCGGATACAGCAGATGGGAAACAGACGGGCGAAGTATAAAATTGTCCACGTAGAGAGGTTAGCACCATATTACGGAGAAGGGTCCAATCGCTTGTTCGAGGACGAACAAGTTTAGGAGGAGGGCAGTGTTGCGGAGATGCAAGCGGACCGTTAAGTTCGAAAACTCTCTGGAAGCGGGAATTGGAATGATGTCAACTTCCAATGGAATTGTCAGAGCGTTCTAGAGATTTCCTATGGGGAACTTCCAACGGCGAACGTTCGAGATGGTGGACCGAGAGCTATATAAGCGCGAACACTCGCCCTCGACATTCATTCAGTTTGTGGTATAAAACAGCGTGTAACAAGTCGGTGTGATCAACCAAGGTGAAAAGAAAAGCTTTCAATAAAGGTTTGTGTATTGTGTAATAAAGTTTAAAGTGGATTGTACTGTGTAATAAAGTTTAAAGTGGATTGTATTGGATAATAAAGAAAAGTGGTGAAGCTACACAGATAATTGATCTGTGGTGAAAGAAATAAAAGTGTGTGTGTGTTTTTAATTGGGAAAACGTAGAAAATTGTAGTTTATCGCAATCCAGTGGTGCGAACCCTATTTGGTGTGGGGATTGAATAAATTCGTAACACTATTATCTTTTATCTGGTAGACTTCAGATTCTCATGCCTCGTGTAAACACCCACTACTTGTGCTTGCACCTACATTTGGCGCTGACACTTTAGTTGACATTACATGTGTTTTGTTGTCATTTGACTTGACATTGATCTCGTTTGTGTGAGTGCTTGACATTTTATGCCCATTGTTTTTGTTTAAAAGATTAATTATTAGACCTTTCAAAAAGGAAACGTCTCCGAAAATAGAATTCAATATAATAAGGCCCTCACTTTCACCACATTTTAATCCGAACATGGGGTCCCAGGTGAAGACTTTGCCTGCGATTACCATTTTGTCACCGTAACCAATCTTTCTCTTCTGAGGGTCTCTTTCAAGGAGTAGCTTTCTTACGCGCAAGAGTTTTCCTCGCCTTTGGCGCACATTTGGTGGCAAATCTCTATGTATGCTTATATTTTTCCCTTTCAGCGCACCAGACTTCTTTAAAACATTCCAGACTATTTCACGCGACATCATTTTGAGAATTATTGTTGCGCCAGGTGAGCGATGGCTTGGTATACTATAAGCAGATTCTATCATCGAGCCTGTGTCGGTTTCATTCAGAAGACCGGCGCAGATAGATTTAGCTTTTTCACAGGCGTCCGGATTATTTCTAGGTAGGCGAACCACCAAGTTTGCTTCAGTGTTTCAGGAGGATTTTGTCAATCTGGTCTTGTAACATTTTATTTTGAGACTCAAGTTGTATTACCCTTTTTGACACTTCTTCGTGGCGCATTTTTAAAGTGGTGAACTCGTCATGAAGGCGCTGCATATCGGACTTGGTTGCTAGATTCTTATAGAGCTCGTCGTTGTTTTTCTTAAGCAACTTCTTCAGAATCGCTTCAACGTCTGTGCCGGGGGAACCCATAATAGATTCGTCAACTGTTTTTACTCTGGATGTGTAGCGTTTTTCACTTTGTGGATGTTCAGGGGATGTTTCTCCTATTCTTCGCTTGCTCATTTATTGAGGTTAGCTGTTTCTCTACTGCAGCTTTCACAGCTCAGGGAATTCTTATAGATAGAACTTACTTGTAATGAGTTTTTTTTTTTTTTCTTACTGCGTGGCTTTAGATAGCTGCTCGAAGTCACTTTATAAATTACTAGGGATTTTTATAACAAACTATTTAAAATTTCTTTACACAGCTTAGCTTTTTTGCGGCCACGTTTGACAGCTAAAAATGTCAATCTCCTAAGGGTGTTATGCCCTTAATAACACCTTAAATAGAAGTACAGGATTTTCGCCCAGCATTCTTTTGTTTGGTAGGAGCCAGAAAGGGATAGTTTGTGATAGCTTGAGTGAGTTTTTAAAAGAGAAATTTGGCGAGGGAAGAGTAGATATTGTTGAAACTAGATCAAGAGCATTACAAAACATCGAGAAAAATCAATTATACAATAAAGCTCAATATGATAGACGTCATAAGCGTCCCCATATATATAATCAAGGAGACTACGTGATGGTCAGAAATTTTGCAAACACACCCGGGGTTAATAGGAAACTATTTGCCAAGTACAGGGGTCCGTATGAGATTAAAAAGGTGTTACCGAATGATCGCTACCTCATTACAGACGTTGAGGGCTTGCAGTTAACACGGTTACCTTATAAGGGTGTATGTTCTCCCTCCAATATGAGACCATTTATGGTCCAACAAGTAGAAGATGGTGGTGAAGAAGTTGATGAAGTCCATCCAGGCGAACTTGATTTGAATCCTGAACCCTGAAAACATACGTATCTATACTTTTGTACTTTATTTACAATATAGACCGATTCCCAATTATGTTTCCTTATTTTCTTTTATTTTTTTATTTTTTATTTTTTTTTTTTTTCGCGCAGGTTCAAGAGTTTCTATATTTTCTTATAATGTGTTAATGTGTCATATACACACAACCTGAACGGAGTGTAGTGGTTTGGGTCGTTGATGTTCGTTAACTCTCAGGGGTGGTTGTCCTAGATAGGACGAGAGCCGACCGAATTCCGCGTTTTTTGTTTTTTTTTTTTTTGGTTGTAGTCCGTACTAATTCGTTCAAGCACTTTTTAGTATTGCATACGCACAGGATGAATTCCAGTTGACCATATACTGTGAGTGTTATGCCTGCAGCAGTACATCTGGTAACTTTCCATTCACAACTGCGTTGCATACTTTTGTCCGTATAGGAATTACTTTTTTCTTTGCTATGAAGCGAATTGAACTATAGACCTTCCGCTCGGCGGTCGATGATGTTAACCACTGCACCACGGCCACCCCGTTCATTTATAATGAATTTCCTTTAGATTTTTTTCCTTTTAATTCATTTTTTTTATGAACTTTAAGATGCTAATGAATTTTGAAATGATGTTTACTCAATTGAATAAAATGTATCTTCTTTGTATTATATATGTATAATTACATTTAGTCGATTTACCTTACTGTAGGCTAATAATATCAAGGGAGATGCTTATGTAATCGGGACGATTACTCGATCAGGCTGGCCGAACTGTAGGCGAAAAAGTAAAAAGTGTGTGAAAACTGTTTAACCATACTGTTTTCAAGTATCATGGTCATATTTACATGATCATTTATATCATATCGTTGCGGTGATCATGTACTCAAATAACGTACCGGGCCTGATCGAATGATCTGCACGAAAAGCTTTTCGTTACACAAATGCATGTAAACGGCATGACACACATACAATTGTTATCAATCGCCTTAAAAAGACATGTAACAATACTGTCAGAGACAGATGTAATCAGTCAGTGGGAGAGTGCATGTTAATAAAGTCGCAGTGGCAAAAGAAAAAAAAACAAGTTGTTTCATTCCTGACCCCGTTTGGCCTACAAGAGAAAGCTTGAAAGACTTCCAGCAAGCCGTTAACGATCGATTCCAGAATGTCGAGGAGAAAATCGAGACACTGGACAATAATGTTCTACATCTCGAAAATAATCAGGAAAAGATAGCCGAGACGCTAGAATCGAGGTTCGACAAGAAGGTTCTGGAACTCGAGAGAACTTTCCAGAACGTTCAGCATCAAGGAAACGTCGTACCAGCTGCAGCATCAATATTTCACATCCCCCAACTTCGACGGCACGAGCGCATTTAACATCTTTATGCTCCAATTTGAGACAACAGCGGAACGGAATCAATGGGGAGAAGAAGATCGTGTGGCCGCTCTAGTATTTTCGCTTAAAGGCGAAGCAGCTGATGTACTACAGACCATCCCGGAAACCCTGAGAAAGAACTACACAGCCATAAAGGAAGCTCTTCATCGAAGATACGGCAGTGAGCACATGCAGGAGATGCACAAGCTGGAACTTAAAGGACGCAAGCAGCGTGGAAACGAGACCATACAATAGTATGCTGCCGACATCGAGATGCTGTCTCATCTAGTCTACGCGGATGTTCCAATTGATGTGGTGGAAAAACCGAAAACGGATTCCTTCATCCAAGGGCTGAGGGAACCTGATAAGCAACGAAGCCTGATTTTCCTGCCGAAGACATCTTTCAAGGAGACAGCTGCCAGCGTTTAAAGATTTCTTTGCAAGTATGCAAGTGCGGGGCTTACCTTCTTTCTGTGATGTAAATAGGTTGTAGGCTGGGTTTCTTAATCCACGAACCTTGTGTTCACGCACCCACGGTTCCTGGATTAGGGCTATGTCTTCTTCTCCTTTGGCCAGCCTGAGAAGAAGGTTTGCGGTTGCCGCTTTGGAGTGGTCGATGTTAATCTGAATTAATTTCAGCGTCATGGCTGTTATTAATTCTATCTGCCTCCACCACGGTGGCGTTAAAGTCTTCCAGATCTGAGTCCAGAAGATCGTCTTCCATCGGCGAGCTAGTGGAATAGTCCTCGCTTCCGGAGTCGGGCAATGACTCCTGATCTTTAATGACCAGGGATGTTGCTGGGGTTTCAGTTTCTGCCGGCGCAGGGCCCTTGCTCCCCGAGGGGGTTGGGGGTTCCTGCACCGTAGAGCTTCCGCTTCTGACCTCGGTGTTAGTCGTCTCTGTATTGCCGGATGGTGGCACTTCTTCATCCTTTTTGTATTTATTTAGTTTGACTTTTTTAAAGCCAAACCTGATATGGTAGTCACATAGGGCCAGAGATTCCAAGGCTTCACAATTCAGTACAATAATTGCCTCTCTTGATCGACCTTTCGGTTCCTCCAGCTTCGCGACTCTCCAATCTCTTGTTGGGAGATTGGGACTGCAGTAGTTGATTGCCTGATTGCGACCATCAGGCACCCCCTCGCAACCTCACCGAAGCGCTTTGATAGTTTGGCCAGTGTTTCCAGCCTAGCTTTCTTAGCCTCCCGCTTTGGTTCCTCGGGGGACGATCTGGGCCTCTTGGCCTGTTCTTTCTCCTGGGCTAGTATACCTGTCGCCCAGGCTACCGACTCTTTGTCTTTTTCTGACAAGTTGGTTTTATGGCCCCATCGATTTATTATTCTCAAGGCCGCCTTGCGGTTTTTATAGGCCTTGGTCGATGAGTTGGTTTTCCTATCAGAGCGGTTTGACGATTCTCCGATCGGAGTCTATACTGCCTTTGATGTAGAGGGAGTATCATCCCCTTCCGGTTTTTTATGAGATCCGGACTCTTTGTTTGCTTGTTGTTTGTTTGGTGTATTCATGTCCCACGAGTTGCGGAGAAATGTATGTCCATCTGGGCAGAGATCCGCAATACCCAGGTAAGGCTGGCTAATCCGGAGGGCGCCAGGTATCCGTATACAACGTTAGCGACTGAGCTATTTTTGGTCTGGGCTCTCAGCCTGGTCAACATCTCGGCACGGTACGGTTAACACCTTATGTTCAGCCCAGGGGATAAGGAGTGGATAGGTAGGTTGGGAGTGTGATGGGATAAATGGATTGGGATGGGAATTGGGGTGTGTGAAGGGAGTGACGGGGCGATTATCCTTTGGTGAGAAGCCACCACACCACGGCAAGGTAGATAATCAGGTGGGGGAATTCACACGAGTAATTATTTATTTATTATCGCTCTAAATCGAACGGTTTGGTTCTTTGTAGGCGACGTAATAAATTATGTTCATCTAAAATTGGAAGTACAGCATTATAAGTGTGTTCCTCTAGTCTTAGTTTGGGTCTACGAGCAAAATCTCTAGCTAAGTTGACGATTGTTACGATTCCTAGACCTCTGTGGATATCCCCATTTCGCAGATACCTAGGCGCATTAACATTTGCCCGTAATACTTTGTTTTGAAAAGTCAGCAGGATCTTAACATTACTCTTTTTGGTACAACCCCATAGTTGTATACCATAAGTCCATACAGGTCTTAGGAGTTGCTTATATATAAGCAGTTTGTTATAAATACTGAGCCTGGAATACTTTCCTAATAGCTAGTACAATTCCCGATACCTATGTTCGAGTTCTCCACGTTTTTTTTTTAACGTGAGTTTTCCATTTTAATTTCGCATCAAGTGTCATTCCGATATACTTCGCCTCGTTTGCGAACGGAATTTGCGCAGCTTTTATGAAAACTGGTAAGTTATTTATTTTTCTGTAGGTTAAGTCAACGTGTAAAGATTTGGTTTCATTGAGCGCGTTCCGCCAAACGTTTGTCCAATTATTTATTATTGAATGCCGAGGGCGAGTGTTCGCGCTTATATAGCACTCGGTCCACTTTCTCAAATGTTCGCCGTCGGAAGTTCCCCTAGGGAAATCTCTAGAATGCTCTGACAATAACCATTACGCCGTTGACAGTTGACATCATTTCAATTTCCACCTCACCAGAGCTTTCGAACTTCGACAGCTAAATTCGAAATTAACCGTCGGTTTGTGTCTCCGCAACAATATTGTTGCGGAGATGCAAGCGGACCGTTAAGTTCGAAAACTCTCTGGAAGCGGGGATTGGAATGATGTCAACTTCCAAGGGAATTGTCAGAGCGTTCTAGAGATTTCCGAAGGGGAACTTCCAACGGCGAACGCTCGAGACGGTGGACCGAGAGCTATATAAGCGCGAACACTCGCCCTTGACAGACATTCAGTTTGTGGTATAAAACAGCGTGTGACAAGTCGGTGTGATCAACCAAGGTGAAAAGAAAAGCTTTCAATAAAGGTTTGTGTATTGTGTAATAAAGTTTAAAGTGGATAGTATTGGATAATAAAGTTTAGAGTGGATTGTATTGGATAATAAATAAAAGTGGTGAAGCTGTACAGATAGTTGATCTGTGGTGACACAAAGAAAAGTGTGTGTGTTTTATTTTGGATAAAAAGACAATTGTAGCTTATCGCAATCCAGTGGTGCGAACCCTGTTCGGTGTGGGATCGAATAAATCGTAACATTTGGTGTCAGAAGTGGGATTGCGAGTAAACGAGTGAAACTTTATTTGAGTTGTGAAGTGAATTATTGCAAAAGTGAAAAAATGGTGAAATTAGATAAGTTGACCATAGTACAACTGAAAAGAGAGCTGGATGCTCGGGAATTATCCACAGTGGGAAGTAAAGCCAACCTGGTGGAGAGACTGCGATCAGTGTTGCAGGAAGAAGGTTTCGACTGGGAGAATCACGAGTTCGGGGTGGAGAAGCCGTCGACATCCAGTGAACCAGCATTCGATATGCAGCAAATTCTCGCAGCTATGAATGCTATGAGTGCTTCCATATCCCAGAAATTAGATCAAAAGCTGGAGGAAAATTCCGTTGCCGTAAGTACTTCTCTGAGTCAAAAGTTGGAGGAAAATTCCACTTCCATAGGGCGGAACCTAGAGAAGCTGGAGACATTAGAAGAGATGCTAGGGAACAATCGAGAAAGCTTGAGAGACATCCAGCAAGCTGTCAACGATCGATTCCAAGACGTCGAAGAGAAAATCGAGACACTGGACAAGAAGGTTCTCGATCTGGAAAGTAACCAGGAAAAGGTAATCGAGACACTAGAATCGAGGTTCGACAAGAAGGTTCTAGATCTCGAAAACAATCAAGAAAAGATAATCGAGACACTGGGATCGAGGTTCGACAAGAAGGTTCTGGAACTCGAGAAAACTATCCAGAACGTACAGCATCAAGGAATCGTCGTACCGACTGCAGCATCAAAATTCACAGCTCCCAACTTCGACGGCAAGAGCGCTTTTAACATCTTTAAGCTCTAGTTCGAGACAACAGCGGAACGGAATCAATGGGGAGAGGAAGATCGTGTGGCTGCCCAGTAATTTCCCTTAAAGGTGAAGCAGCTGACGTTCTACAGACCATCCCGGAGACCCAGGGAAGCAACTACACAGCCATATGGGAAGCTCTTCATCGAAGATACGGCAGTGAGCACATGCAGGAGATGCACAAGCTGGAACTCAAAGGACGCAAGCAGCGTGGAAACGAGACCATACAGCAGTACGCTGCCGACATCGAGAGGCTGTCTCATCTAGCCTACGCGGATGTTCCAGTTGATGTGGTGGAGAAACTAAAAACGGATTCCTTCATCCAAGGGCTAAGGGATCCCGATACGCAACGAAGCCTGATTCTCCTGCCGAAGACATCTTTCAAGGAGACAGTTGCCAGCGCCCTCGCATGTGAAACATCGCTCTTGATATGCCGACCTTCCATCAAATTACGGCGCATATCTCAAGACAAGGATAGTTCGAGAACAACAACGGCGAGTAGGAGTGGTTCATTCCCGGGTAGATGCTACATCTGCGACCAGCAGGGGCACATTGCGAGGAACTGCAGTCTGCGGAGAAAGCGTTCCTTCAGCAAATTGCGACGTAATTCCAGAGCAACGACAGTGAGTAGGAGTCGCTCGTTCCCAGGTAGCTGCTATATCTGCGACCAGCAGGGGCACATTGCAAAAGACTGTCGTCTGCGGAGAAAGCGTTCTTCCAGCAAATTGTGGCGTAGTTCCAGAGAAACAACGGTTTGTAGGAGCTGCCCGTTCCCAGGTAGATGCTACATCTGCAACGAGCAGGGGCACATGGCGAGAAATTGTCATCTGAGAAGAAGGCGTTCGAGGTTTGATTCGCGAAAAAGAGAACAAGCGACAGCACGCGAATACCGGAAGGGAAGCAGCCATAGAAATGCGGATGCATTAACGAGCCGAACTCGCGGCGTTGAATGCGAGCATTGTTCACGTGCGGAAACCAAAGAAGAGGTCACCGATATCCGTCGTTTCCATGTGCTGCCAGAAGATGCTTGGAGTGCCGAGAAGGTTGGAAGAAAGCAGCGAGAGAATGCCGATCTGGCAGTCATCATTGACTACTAAGAACGAGGTTTTCGACCAACATGGCAGCAAATATCCAGCGAAAGCCCACCCGTGAAAGCTTACTGGGCTCAATGGCAGAGTTTGAAGCTGAAGAACGGTTGCCTCTACCGCAGTTGGGAAAGTGAGGAGGGGAACATTGTAAGAGTTCTGCTGGTAATTCCGAAAGGACAAATCGAAGAGGTCATCCGAGAATACCACGAGGGACCAAGCGGGGGTCATCTTGGTGTTAACAAGACTGTAGAAAAGATCAAGAGACGTTTCTACTGGGTAGGATGCCATGAGTCGGTTACGCGTTTCATTCGCAGGTGTGAACAGTGTGCGAAGGCAAAGGGTCCAGTTAGGAAAACTCGAGGAAATATGCAGCAGTACAATGTTGGAGCACCGTTCGAACGTATCGCAATAGACATTGCAGGCCCATTCCCAACGAGCAACGCTGGAAACAAGTACGCGCTAGTGGTGATCGATTACTTCAGCAAGTGGCCTGAGGTGTTTTGCATCCCGAACCAGGAAGCCAAAACCATTTCGGATGCATTCGTGAATAACTGGGTTTCGCGTTATGGAGTACCAATGGAACTGCACTCAGACCAAGGGAGAAACTTCGAATCGTCGGTGTTCAAAGAACTCTGTGACATGCTAGGTATCAGAAAGACGCGGACAAAACCATTACATCCACAATCTGATGGCATGGTCGAAAGGTTCAACCGGACGATGGAGGAATACCTGAGAAAAGTCGTCGTCGGAGATCAGAAGGACTGGGATGAACATCTCCCCCTTTTCCTAATGGTATACCGTTCGGCACAGCACAATTCAACGGCAACAACACCCGCCGAAGCCATTTTTGGAACTGACCTCCGACTTCCATCGGACTTGAAGTTCGGCGTGGTACTACCGACAACTAGCGGCAGGGAGGACTTCGTAACCGAAAAGAAGGAACAGCTGAACTCAATCCATCAGTTCATCCGGGAGCGACTGAACCTGGTCAGCGATAAAATGAAGGCGCGATACGACTTGAGGGCGAATACTTCTGGATTCGAGACCGGACAATTGGTATTGCTGTACAACCCACAACGGAAAAAAGGCTTGTGCCCCAAATTGCAATCAGCCTGGGACGGACCATATGAGGTCATCAAGAAACTCAATGACGTGGTATACCGGATACAGCAGATGGGAAACAGACGGGCGAAGTATAAAATTGTCCACGTAGAGAGGTTAGCACCATATTACGGAGAAGGATCCAATCGCTTGTTCGAGGACGAACAAGTTTAGGAGGAGGGCAGTGTTGCGGAGATGCAAGCGGGCCGTTAAGTTCGAAAACTCTCTGGAAGCGGGGATTGGAATGATGTCAACTTCCAATGGAATTGTCAGAGCGTTCTAGAGATTTCCGAAGGGGAACTTCCAACGGCGAACGTTCGAGACGGTGGACCGAGAGCTATATAAGCGCGAACACTCGCCCTTGACAGACATTCAGTTTGTGGTATAAAACAGCGTGTGACAAGTCGGTGTGATCAACCAAGGTGAAAAGAAAAGCTTTCAAAAAAGGTTTGTGTATTGTGTAATAAAGTTTAAAGTGGATAGTATTGGATAATAAAGTTTAAAGTGGATAGTATTGGATAATAAAGAAAAGTGGTGAAGCTACACATAAAATTGATCTGTGGTGAAAGAATTAAAAGTGTGTGTGTTTCAATTTAAATAAAAAGGACAATTGTAGTTTATCGCAATCCAGTGGTGCGAACCCTATTTGGTGTGGGTATTGAATAAATTCGTAACAATATTGTTACGAAATATTCGATACCACACCGAATAGGGTTCGCACCACTGGATTGCGATAAGCTACAATTGTCCTTTTTATCCGAATAAAAACAAACACACTTTTATTTCTTTCACCACAGATCAATTATCTGTGCAGCTTCACCACATTTCATTATTATCCAATACTATCCACTTTAGACCTTATTACACAAACAAACCTTTATTGAGAGCTTTTATTTTCACACTGTTTGATCACACTGACTTGTCACACGCTGTTCAATACCACAAACTGAATGAATGCCGAGGGCGAGTGTTCGCGCTTACATAGCTCTGGGTCAACCTTCTCGAATGCTCGCCGTCGGAAGTTCCCCTTCGGAAACCTCTAGAATGCTCTGACATTCGTTATTACGCCGTTGGAAGTTTCGTTCATTCCAATTTCCCCTTCACCAGAGCTTTCGAACTTCGACAGCGAAATTCGAACTTAACCGTCGGTTTGTGTCTCCGCAACACTGCTCTCCTCCTAAACTTGTTCGTCCTCGAACAAGCGATTGGATCCTTTTCCGTAATATGGCGCTAACCTCTCTACGTGGACAATCTTATACTTCGCCCGTCTGTTTGACGTCTGCTGTATTCGGTACACCACGTCGTTAAGTTTCTTGATGACCTCATATGGTCCATCCCAGGCTGATTGTGGAAAAAAACGTAAAGAATAGTCAAACCCGGCGATTCAATGACAGAAAGACTAAGACAATGCTAATAATGAAAACTTTATTAATCGCAAGCGAACCTCTCGTATAAAAGTTGAATCGTGACTGAGCCGAGAAAGAAAGTCTCTTCATGTTAAATATGGAGAAAGAGACAACTATGTATGTGTTACATCATGTACATAGATATATACATATATAATTTCAACATCCTCCCACAGGCGAAGAGGAAGAAAGTTCAAGTGGATATAATAACTGGACTGCCCTTCTGGTTCGTGTTCCGTCAGAATAACGTATCTCGCACGCTCTTACTTTGCCATCGCGCCCAATAAAAATGTTCTCTATAACAGCCAACCTCCAGTTAATCCTTGGCTTAGACGCATCGAAAACAAGAACCACGTCGTTAGTTTTTAATTGGGTTGATGAACTGCCTTTGTTATGGTGGAACGATCTTAACAGTTGCAGGTACTCAGCGCGCCATCGTTTTTGCAGCATACTGGTATACTTCATTCGTTCCTTCCAAAGATGTTGTATTTCATGCGAATCCGAGACCACTTCACGAACGGATGATGCCTCACAGCCCATCAAAAAATGAGCGGGAGTTAGCGGAGTAAGATCAAATGGATCACTGCTCACGTATGTAAGTGGGCGCGCATTTATCACACCCTCTGCCTCTGTGATTACTGTTCTAAGTTGCTCGAAAGTAAGCTTCGCCTTGCCTATTACCATCTTAAGGACGTTTTTGATCGCGCGAATGAGGCGTTCCCAGAAGCCTCCCCACCATGGAGCTCGTTCCACTATAAATTTCCACTTGACTCGTTTACTGGATAGAAACTCATGGATCGGTTTATCGTCGAAAACGGGATTTATAGCGTCCAATTCCAAAGCGGCTCTGCGAAAACTTCGAGCATTATCGGAATATATAACGGAAGGGATACCACGACGGGCCATGAAACGTCTCAATCCCATTAGGCAACTTTCTGTTGTTAAATTTCTTACCATCTCTAAGTGCACGGACCTAATGACGGCACACGTGAACACCATTAGATACGTTTTACTCATTTCTTCCTTTGAATTGTCGAAACAATAAAGAGGACCAGCGAAGTCGACACCAACATTCTCGAAGGGCTTCGTAAGTCTTATTCTTTCAATCGGAAGCGGCCCGAACGGCTGCGAGGCTGGCCTTCCCCATAACTTTCGGCAACCAAGACACTTAAGCTGCAATCTTTTAATTAACTGACGTCCTTTGGGAATCCAAAATCGAGAGCTTATCTGTGATAAGACCATGTTGACTCCACCATGTATAGTTTTCTCATGATAGTCCTTTACTATGAGTTCAGTGACATATGAATTTTTTGGCAATATTATGGGGTGCTTGAGATCGGCAGACTCCTCTAAGCACTGAAGTCGTCCACCCAGTCTCATAATGCCATTGATGTCCAGAAAGGGAGACAGCTGCGCTATTTTGGATCCCCCAGGGACCAATTTTCCCTTCTGCAAGGAACAAATTTCTTTAGCGTATGTATCGAACTGAACGTACCTGAGCCAATATGCTTCGGCGAAGTCAAGCTCCTCAGTGGTCAAATAAAGAGAAGGCGTCCCTTTCTTAATTTTACGGCACGAGCTGCAGAAGCGGAAAATGTAGGCTGTTATTCGTAACAAACGCTTCCAAGTGCTGAAGTTTCTGTAGCAAAGAAGAGGTTCGAGCGGTTTGCTCACAGAAACGGTCGATAAGGCCAACTGATTAACGTAGTCTGGAACTGTTTTGATGTCATCGGATTTGTTGACTTCATTATCATTCAGCCACGCCGGTCCATTTGCCCACAATGAAGAAGTTCGAAGATTGTCGGTATTTATCCCCCTTGTAAGGAGATCTGCAGGATTCTCCTTTCCGGAGCAGTGCTTCCAGTCTAAAACTGATGTATGACTACGTATTTCTGTAACTCGGCTCTGAACATACGGCTTCCAACGATCGACCTCTCCATAAATCCAGTTAAGAGCGATTTTTGAATCTGTCCACATGTAATATTTCCGAACAGAGATCTTTAAGGACCTCTTCAAATATGAACGTAATCGTGCTGCTATTAATGCGGCGGTTAACTCTAACTTTGGCAGCGTGAGCTCCTTCGTCATATCTTCTTTCAGAGGAGCCACTCTACTTTTGGCGCACAGAAACGATATACTGCTCTCACCCGTTGTCTTGGTGCTCTTAATGTATGCCACAATACCATACGCTTTAAGGCTAGCATCGGCGAATATGTGAATGTCCATGACACTTGCAAGGTCGGGGATCCGAGTCGACCGTGGAATACTTATCTCCTTCAAAAGCAGCAGATTTCTTGCACAAACTTTCCATTCATCCATTAAGTCCGATGGTAAGACTTCGTCCCAAGAAAGTCCCCTCCTCCATATAGCTTGAAAGAGGATTTTAACTTTTATTACAACTGGACCGACCATGCCCAATGGGTCAAAAATTCGTGCAATTGCTTGAAGTACATTACGCTTAGTACCACTAGCTAGATTTGAAGTGAGCAAATTCTCCACGGACTGTACCGGTACGGTGATTTCGTCGCTGGTAACGTGCCAAATAAGTCCCAACACTTTCTGCATTACTGGAGCCTCAGCGGAACCAAGATTTTCTCGAATTTGCGCGCAGTTGGAATTCCACTTCCTCAAATTCATACTGGCATTATTCATAACAACAACAGCTTCGCAGCTGATTTTCTTCCCTTCTTCTTCGGTATCAACACTAAACACTAGATCATCCATATAAAAGGATTCCTGCAGTATTTTGCATGTCGTGGGGAAACGATCCATTTCATTAGTTAGATGCATACGCATCGTCCCAGTTAGGAGAAAAGGGCTGGAGTTGACCCCAAAGGTGACTCTGGTCATCCTATAGTCCTTGTATTTAAACCCATGTTCTGGTGATGATAAAGTGTACCAAACAAAACGATGGCTATCACGGTCGTTCACATTAAGCATTATTTGTAGAAATGCCTTTTCCACATCAGCTACTATGCCAAAGCGACCTAGACGAAAGTTCAGCAGAACTCTTAGGACGTCTGGAAGCAAGTTTGCCCCCACATGTAGCAAATCGTTCAGAGACGGATAATCCTCCCCCCCGGCAGACGCGTCGAATACTATCCTCATCTTTGTGGTGGTACTCTCTTCCTTATACACAGGGCGGTGTGGGAGATAAAAAACCCGGCCCGAAGACTTCTTATCATCGAAATGAACTTCTTCTGCTATCCCTTCAGAGATCATCTGCCTAATTGGCCCATCGTACTCTTTGAACTTTGCTGGGTTCCTTGACAAGCGCTTCGTAAGTGAATCAAGCCGTTTTAACGCCTCGCACCTGTTATTTTTTATCACAACACCGGGATCTTTCCACGGCAATGAAGCTTCGTAACGAGAACCCCTTTTGGTGATGTATTTAGTGATTAATTCTTCGGTCAGTTGATGGTTTTCTGCACTTTCACCTTGAATTCCGATGGCTTCCAATGACCAAAACGACTTTATGTGATCCTCATTCAGATCAGGCAGAAGCAAATTTGCGCTACATAATGGCGAAGAAGAACATAAGTAAATATTCGAAACGAGGTTCTTACCGACAGAGGTGTGTGTGCCCTGAAGTGTCCATCCAAATATAGTTTTGACTGCTCTCATCGCGGGTGTAATGCGGCGTTGTTTACCAGTAACAGCGGCCCAATAGTAGTCCGACCCAATGAGAAGACTTAGCCCATCCTCTGCCTCGATGGAAACGTGTATATAATCCGCGAGACGTAGACCTTTGAATGATGGGCATGAGACGTCAGGTACTTGTAACACGTCAACACAGATATCAGGCACTACAACTGCTACAATCTCCACACTTTTGCTGTCGTATTGGCTACATATTTCGAGTCGTACAGTTTGTAACCTTTTGCCTGGAGATATTTCCTTTGATCCGAAGGGTATTACGGAGACGTTCATCTCACCAATGGGAACGAGGTTTAATTTCCGAACCAAACTTTCGCGGACATATGAGTGCTGACTGCCACCGTCGATAACAAAACGAATTAATAATTGTTTTTCCCTGCCTGGAGCTACGACAATGCCTCGAGCTGTTTTAAGAAAGACAGTTGAATCTTGGGAAACTGAATTACACGCGCACACGTTTAACACGTTCTGCTTTTGATTGTCTTCTGTCACTGCTACTAAAGTACTTGTATTTGTTTTTGCAAATAATGGGTCACACATGGATGTGAAATGTTTCCCTTTGCACCTTTTACAAGAAATAAATTTTGCGCTGCGACATTTTCTAGCAGAGTGCCCGCGTTTAGCACACCGAAAACATCGATTATCTTTTCGCAATATGTCTCTTTTTTCCGTGAGGGTCAGCTCACTATCGCACTCCTTTGTAACATGCCTAAGTGATGCACAAAATAAGCATTTGTCCTTATCGCTTAACGAAACCAAGCTGGCTGCAGTATTGGTGGATGAGAAAGAAGTAGACGGTTTGATCGTTGCGTTAACAGAGAACGAGCGACTTTTTTCTAAAGATTCCACTTCTCGCTTTAAAAAACGCATGATTCCTTGGACTTGTTGATCGCCCACGTGCGAAAGAGTGGAAGTGCTTTCTGAATTCGAATTCCCAGTTTCGCTAGTTTCGTTGTCTCGTTCTGTCAGGCGATGATAATCAACACGAAGTTCCACTGGCAAGCAGCGCAGCAATATTGACTTAAGCATAACATAGTACTGGTGCGAAGGAATGCGCAATGCAGTTAGAGTTCGACAGCATGCTATGACACAATTGTATAAGTTTCGCAAGCCCACAACATCGGTCCTTAAATGTACAGGACGAAGCGAGAGCAACTGCTGCATGTGCTTGTCGATTAATCGCTCAGTGTCTCCAAATTGTTCTTGCAGAAGGGAGACAGCTGCATCGTAGCACATCTCTGAAGCCGTAAACCCCGCAATTACTTTTTTTGCACTACCTACTAACACCGACTCAAGGTAGCTGAATTTATCAGATGACGATAAACTGGCGTTTTCATGCACGGCTGTACGGAATTGCTCCCAAAACGGCAGCCATTCTTGGAAATTGCCATCGAACTTCCTTAACTGTAATTTGGGAAGCCGTAAGGAACAGGTAACGGGGGAATTCGATGACACATTGCCCTCAGATTTTCCGGTAGCTGGGTTCTGTTTCGTCCGAATTTTATTGACACGAGCGTTTAATTTCGCAAGCATACCTATGGCGGAATCTTCATAGTCGGCAACTTTTTCCATTTCTCGCTCAAGATCACTACCATCCGCTTTAATTAGATTTTTGGCCAATATGTCTGCATTTGATGCTAATAGACTTTCGTGTGCTGCAGTCAATCGTTGAATGTAGGAAATTAGTTCTTCTTCAATTTCATCATATTTATCAGGATCGTTTAATCGCGATTCCTCCCCGCTTAGAAACTCCGACGCCGCCTTGACAATTTTTGTAACTTGCCCTCTATAGGCTGATCGCGCTGAGAATTCCATCAGAACTTCTTTTTTTTTTTGATTATGTCTATGTTCGTCCTTCTCCCGGGTTTCGGCACCATGTGGAAAAAAACGTAAAGAATAGTCAAACCCGGCGATTCAATGACAGAAAGACTAAGACAATGCTAATAATGAAAACTTTATTAATCGCAAGCGAACCTCTCGTATAAAAGTTGAATCGTGACTGAGCCGAGAAAGAAAGTCTCTTCATGTTAAATATGGAGAAAGAGACAACTATGTATGTGTTACATCATGTACATAGATATATACATATATAATTTCAACACTGATTGCAATTTGGGGCACAAGCCTTTTTTCCGTTGTGGGTTGTACAGCAATACCAATTGTCCGGTCTCGAATCCAGAAGTATTCGCCCCCAAGTCGTATCGCGCCTTCATTTTATCGCTGACCAAGTTCAGTCGCTCCCGGATGAACTGATGGATGGAGTTCAGCTGTTCCTTCTTTTCGGTTACGAAGTCCTCCCTGCCGCTAGTTGTCGGTAGTACCACGCCGAACTTCAAGTCCGATGGAAGTCGGAGATCAGTTCCAAAAATGGCTTCGGTGGGTGTTGTTGCCGTTGAATTGTGCTGTGCCGAACGGTATACCATTAGGAAAAGGGGGAGATGTTCATCCCAGTCCTTCTGATCTCCGACGACGACTTTTCTCAGGTATTCCTCCATCGTCCGGTTGAACCTTTCGACCATGCCATCAGATTGTGGCTGTAGTGGTGTTGTCCGCGTCTTTCTGACGCCTAGCATGTCACAGAGTTCTTTGAACACCGACGACTCGGAGATCCCTCCATGGTCTGAGTGCAGTTCCAGCGGTACTCCGTAACGCGCAACCCGGTTTTTCACGAATGCATCCGAAATGGTTTTGGCTTCCTGGTTCGGGATGCAAAACACCTCACGCCACTTGCTGTAGTAATCGATCACCACCAGCGCGTAATTGTTTCCAGCGTTGCTCGTTGGGAATGGACCTGCGATGTCCATGGCGATACGTTCGAACGGTGCTCCAACATTGTACAGTTGCATATTTCCTCGACCCTGGACCCTTTGCCTTCGCACACTGTTCACACTAGCGAATGAAATTTGTGACCGACTCTTGGCATTCTACCCAGTAGAAACGTCTCTTGATCTTTTCTTCAGTC
Source organism: Eumerus sabulonum (assembly GCA_951905685.1). Lineage (NCBI taxonomy): Eukaryota > Metazoa > Arthropoda > Insecta > Diptera > Syrphidae > Eumerus > Eumerus sabulonum. The sequence continues at coordinate 93,253,438 of OX645060.1, forward strand.
TTATTAACACCGAGATGGCCCCCGCTTGGTCCCTCGTGGTATTCTCGGATGATCTCGTCGATTTGTCTCTTTGGAATTACCAGCAGATCGTTTACAATGTTCCCGTCCTCACTTTCCCAACTGCGGTAGAGGCAACCGTTCTTCAGCTTCAAACTCTGCCATTGGACCCAGTAAGCTTTCACGATTGGGCTGTCACTGGATATTTGCTGCCAAGTTGGTCGAAAACCTCGTTCTTGGTAGTCGATGATGACTGCCAGGTCGGCATCTTCTCGCTTAACCGACGGATGTCGGTGACCTGTTCCTTGATTTCCGCACGTGAACAATGTTTGCATTCAACATCACGAGGTCGCCTCGTGAACGCATCCGCATTTCTATGGCTGTTTCCCTTCTGGTATCCGCGTGCTCTCGCTTGATCTCCTTTTGGCGAACCCGACCTCGGACGCCTTCTTCCCAGACGGCAATTTCTCGCCATGTGCCCTTGCTGGTTGCAGATGTAGCATCTACCTGCGAACGGGCGGCTCCTACTCAAGGTTGTTGCACTGGGACTACGCCACAATTTGCTGGAAGAACGCTTTCTCCCCAGACGACAGTCTTTTGCAATGTGCCCCTGCTGGTCACAGATATAGCAGCTACCTGGGAACGAGCGTCTCCTCCTCACTGTCGTTGCTCTGGAATTACGTCGCAATTTGCTGAAGGAACGCTTTCTCCGCAGAGGGCAGTTCCTCGCAATGTGCCCCTGCTGGTCGCAGATGTAGCATCTACCCGGGAATGAGCCACTCCTACTCGCCGTTGTTGTTCTGGAACTATCCTGGTCTTGAGATATGCGCCGTAGTTTGATCGAAGGTCGGCATATCAAGACCGATGTTTCACATGCGAGAGCGCTGGCAACTGTCTCCTTAAAAGATGTCTTCGGTAGGAGAATCAGACTTGGCTGCGTATCGGGGTCTCTTAGCCCTTGGATGAAAGAATCCGTTTTCAGTTTTTCCACCACATCAACTGGAACATCCGCGTAGGCAAGATGGGATAGCCTCTCGATGTCGGCAGCATACTGTTGGATGGTCTCGTTTCCACGCTGCTTGCGTCCTTTAAGTTCCAGCTTGTGCATCTCCTGCATGTGCTCACTGCCGTATCTTCGGTGAAGTGCTTCCCATATGGCTGTGTAGTTCCTTCTATGGGTCTCGGGGATGGTCTGTAGTACATCAGCTGCTTCGCTTTTAAGCGAAATTACTAGAGCGGCCACACGATCTTCTTCTCCCCATTGATTCCGTTCCGCTGTTGTCTCGAACTGAAGTTTAAAGATGTTAAACGCACTCGTGCCGTCGAAGTTGGGAGCTGTGAATTTCGATGCTGCAGTCGGTACAACGATTCCTTGATGCTGAATGTCCTGGACGGTTTTCTCGAGTTCCAGAACCTTCTTGTAGAACCTCGATTCCAGAGTTTCAATTATCTTTTCTTGATTATTCTCGAGATCTAGAACCTTTTTGTCGAACCTCAACTCCAGTGTCTCGATTCTCTTTTCTTGATTATTCTCAAGATCTAGAACCTTCTTTTCGAACCTCGATTCAAGTGTCTCGATCCTCTCTTCAACGTCCTGGAATCGATCGTTTATTGTCTGCTGGATATTTCTTAGGCTTTCTCGATTGTTCTCTAGCATCCCTTCTAACGTCTCCTGCTTCTGGCCCAGGGAAGTGGAATTTCCCTCCAGCCTTGGACCTAATTTCTGGCTCAAGGAAATGGAATTTTCCTCCAGTTTCTGACACAGAGAAGTACTTACGGCAACGGAATTTTCCTCCAACTTTTGATGTACGGTCGCCTCCAGTTTCTGGCTTATGGAAGTTGAATTTTCCTCCTATTTTCTACTTACGGCAACGGAATTTTCCTCCAGCTTCCGATCTAATTTCTAGCTCATAGCATTCAGAGCCGCGAGAATGTGCTGCATATCAAACGCTGGCTCAGTGGATGTCGACGGCTTCTCCACCCCGAATTCGTAACTCTCCCAGTCGACACCTTCTTTGTGCAACGCTGACCGAAGTCTCTCCACCAGGTTGGCTTTACTTCCCACTGTGGATAATTGCCGAGCATCCAGCTCTCTTTTCAGTTGTTTTTCACACTCTTTTAATAATTCAATTTTAATAGTCCAATTCACACTTTGAATAAACGTTTGACTCGTTTACTCGCAATCCCACTTCTGACACCAAATGTTACGAAATATTCGATACCACACCGAATAGGGTTCGCACCACTGGATTGCGATAAACTACAATTGTCCTTTTTATCCGAACAAAAACACACACACTTTTATTTCTTTCACCACAGATCAAATATCTGTGCAGCTTCACCACTTTTCTTTATTATCCAATATTATCCACTTTAAACTTTATGACACAAACAAACCTTTATTGAGAGCTTTTATTCACACTATTTGATCACACTGACTTGTCACACGCTGTTCAATACCACAAACTGAATGAATGCCGAGGGCGAGTGTTCGCGCTTATATAGCTCTCGGTCCACCTTCTCGAATGTTCGCCGTCGGAAGTTCCCCCTCGGAAATCTCTAGAATGCTCTGACATTCGGAATTACGCCGTTGGAAGTTTCGATCATTTCAATTTCCCCTTCACCAGAGCTTTCGAACTTCGATAGCGAAAGCCGAACTTAACCGTCGGTTTGTGTCTCCTCAACAATATTGTTTGATTGAATATGTTAACTGTCAACGGCGTAATGCTAATTGTCAGAGCATTCTAGAGATTTCCGAAGGGGAACTTCCGACGGCGAACATTCGAGAAGATGCACCGAGAGCTATATAAGCGCGAACAATCGCCCTCGGGAGACATTCAGTTTGTGGTATTGAACAGCATGTGACAAGTCAGTGTGATCAAAGAGTGTGAAAATAAAAGCCTTCAATAAAGGTTTGTTTGTGTAATAAAGTTTAAAGTGGATAGTATTGGATAATAAAGAAAAGTGGTAAAGCTGCACAGATAATTGATCTGTGGTGAAACAACAAAAGTGTGTGTTTTAATTGGAAAAACGTAGACATTGCAGTTTATCGCAATCCAGTGGTGCGAACCCTCTTTGGTGTGGGGATTGAATATTTCGTAACATTTGGTGTCAGAAGTGGGATTGCGAGTAAACGAGTTAAACGTTTATTCATAGTGTGAATTGGACTATTAAAAGGGATTTATTAAGAGAGTGAGAAAATGGTAAAATTGGAAAAGTTGACCATCGAACAACTGAAAAGAGAGCTGGATGCTCGGGAATTATCCACAGTGGGAAGTAAAGCCAACCTGGTGGAGAGACTGCGATCAGCGTTGCAGGAAGAAGGTGTCGACTGGGAGATTTACGAATTCGGGGTGGAGAAGCTGTCGACATCCACTGAGCCAGCGTTCGATATGCAGCACATTCTCGCGGCTCTTCCGCTGCCGTAAGTAGGAAGTTGGAGGAAAATTCCACTTCCATCAGCCAAAAAATGGAGGCGACCGTACAGCTAAAGTTGGAGGAAAATTCCGCTGCCGTAAGTTGAAAGTTGGAGGAAAATTCCACTTCTCTGAGTCAGAAGCTGGAGGAAAATTCCACTTCTCTGAGTCAGAAACTAGAGGAAAATTCCAATTCTCTGAGCTAGAAACTGGAGAAACTTGAGGAAAATTCCGCTGCCGTAAGTAGGAAGTTGGAGGAAAATTCCACTTCCCTGAATCAGAAGCTGGAAGAGATGCTAGAGAACACTCGAGAAAGCTTAAGAAACATCCAGCAGGCCGTCGACGATCGATTCCAGAACGTCGAAGAGAGAATCGAAACACTAGAATCGAGGTTCGACAAGAAGGTTCTAGATCTCGAAAATTATCAGAAAAAGATAATCGAGACTCTCGAATCGAGGTTCGACAAGAAGGTTCTGGAACTCGGGAAAACTGTCCAGAACGTTCAGCATCAAGGAATCGTTGTACCGACTGCAGCATCGAAATTCACAGCTCCCAACTTCGACGGCACGAGTGCGTTTAACATCTTTAAACTTCAGTTCGAGACAACAGCGGAACGGAATCAATGGGGAGAAGAAGATCGTGTGGCCGCTCTAGTAATTTCGCTTAAAGGCGAGGCAGCTGGTGTTCTACAGACCATCCCGGAGACCCAGAGAAGGAACTACACAGCCATATGGGAAGCACTTCACCGAAGATGCGGCAGGGAGCACATGTAGGGGATGCACAAGCTGGAACTTAGAGGACGCAAGCAGCGTGGAAACGAGACCATCCAACAGTATGCTGCCGACATCGAGAGGCTGTCCCATCATGCCTACGCGGATGTTCCAGTTGATGTGGTGGAAAAACTGAAAACGGATTCTTTCATCCAAGGGCTAAGAGACCCCGATACGCAGCGAAGTCTGATTCTCCTGCCGAAGACATCTTTCAAGGAGACAGTTGCCAGCGCTCTCACATGTGAATCATCGCTCTTGATATGCCGACCTTCCATCAAACTACGGCGCATATCTCAAGACCAGGATGGTTCCAGAACAACAACGGCGAGTAGGAGTGGTTCATTCCCGGGTAGATGCTACATCTGCGACCAGCAGGGGCACATTGCGAAAAACTGCCGTCTGCGAAGAAAGCGTTCGAGGTCTAGTTCGCCAAAAATAGACCAAGGGAGTGAACGCGAACGTGGAGGTGCAAAAGGTGCACCTAACAATCCGTTAAACTAAAACGAGTCAGTGCAGAGGGGCAGGCGCTGGCTCCCACATTGGAGTGCCCCAGCATCCTCGTATCCCGAATCTGTAGGGGTACAACCAGCCAAGTCATCGAGGGAACGATGGACGGGCGAAGATATCTGCTGACGTTGGACACGGGCGCAACTCATTCAGTCATCCGAAGCGGATTGGTTTCTGACATCGAACCATTTTCCGAGGTAAGGCTTCGTACAGTAACTGGTGAGAAGGCGGAAGTTAAGGAAAAGGTCCAGAAAAGAATTACGATGGGTACCGTCGTGATTCAGCATGATTTCATTGTTGCGGACATTACTGATGACATCATAATCGGCGTCGACTTTATGATTAGGCATGGCTTCACATTGGATCTCAACCAAAAAGTGATGAATTATGGCAACTTGGAGCTCCCATTAACAATGGATAATGGACAGGGTAACAGGGTCAGTCGAATAGTCGTACAAGCGCGCCAAACAGTTCCCCCGAATGCGGAAGCTGTGGTTTGGGCAAAGATAGAAGAGGATGCGGGGACAAGCCGAATGTGGGTGGTCGAACCCGACAAAAGAAATCGACCCAGCGATATAGTTGTTGGAAGGGCTCTCGTGGAACTCCCACAAGACCAATTGGTTCCAGTACGAGTCCTGAATCCCGCCAGTACACCTAGGACAATACACAAGGGAACAACGATCGCTCAATGCCAAGAAGTTGCCGCCGCTATGAACTGCGAAGATAAGAAACACCGGGAAATCCAGACCAACAAAACCTTCTTGAAAACTATGGTCAGAGAGGGGACGCAACATCTAGTGGAGAAGCAAAAAAGTAAAGCACTCTCCCTGCTTCGTAAATATTGGACAGTTTTTGCAGATGGTAAGAACTGTGGAAGAACATCAATTGTGAAGCACAGAATAGACATCGGGGACTCTAGACCGATCCGGCAACCACCGAGGAGGGTACCTTTGGCGAAGGAAGGCGAGGTGATCAAACTAATCGACGAGAAAGAAAAGGAGGGCGTGATCGAACCATCTGCAAGCCCATGGAGTTCTCCAGTAGTGCTAGTTAAGATGAAGGATGGAAGCACCCGATTCTGCGTGGACTATAGGAAGCTGAACGACGTCACGAAAAAGGACAGCTATCCTTTACCAAGAATCGACGACACCTTGGACACACTATCTGGTGCAAAGTGGTTCTCAACGCTGGACTTGCAAAGTGGATACTGGCAAATAGAGCTTGACCAGCAAGACAAGGAAAAGACCGCTTTCACCGCCGGCGGAGAGTTGTGGCAATTCTCTGTGATGCCTTTCGGTGTTTGCAATGCGCCAGCCACATTCGAAAGACTTATGAACCGGGTACTGATGGGACTTCACTGGAGGACTTGCCTTGTCTATCTGGATGACATAATTGTCATGGGCAAGGATTTCGACGATCATCTTAAGAAGCTTGAAGAGGTACTGGAACGTATTCAAGCAGCGGGATTGAAATTGAGTCCGAAGAAATGTTCGCTCTTCCAGAACGAGGTTAGGTACTTGGGACATGTGGTGACTGCAGAAGGAGTCCGTACAGATGAAGAGAAAATCTCGGCGGTTAAAGAATGGCCGCGGCCGAAGAATCTTCATGAGTTAAGGTCATTCCTGGGACTTTGCACATATTACAGGCGATTCATCCCTGGATTTGCAAACGTTGCCAGCAGCTTGCTCGAGCTCACCAAAAAGAATCGGCCATTCAAGTGGGAGAAGCCGCAGGAGGAAGCGTTCTTTCACCTGAAGGAATTGCTCTGCAGTGCGCAAATTCTCGCATATCCTGTCCCGGGATAAAAGCTTATTTTGGACACCGATGCGAGCGGACATGGAATCGGAGGAGTAATCTCTCAAATAATTGACGGGCGAGAACGGGTCGTCGCTTACTACAGTAGCATCCTATCGAAGCCGGAAAGGAACTACTGTGTAACTAGGAGGGAGCTTTTAGATGTAGCTGACTGTGTCAAGCATTTTCACAAATATCTTTATGGCCAAGCTTTTCATCTTAGGACGGACCACGCATCGTTGAGGTGGTTGCTGCAGTTCAAAAACCCGGAGGGCCAGCTTGCTAGTTGGATAGAGAGAATCCAGAGTTATGACTTCAGCTACGAACACCGGAAGGGAAGCAGTCATGGAAATGCGGATGCATTATCGAGGTGACTTTGCGATGTTGAATGTAAACATTGTTCAAGTGCCGAAACCAAGGAACAGGTCACCGACGTCCGTCGTTTCCATGTGCTGCCAGAAGATTCCTGGACTGTCGAGAAGGTCGGAAGGAAGCAGCGAGAAGATGCCGACCTGGCAGTCATCATCGACTACCAAGAACGAGGTTTTCGACCAAGTAGGCAGCAAATATCCAGTGAAAGCCCAATCGTGAAAGCTTACTGTGCTCAATGGCAGAGTTTGAAGCTGAAGAACGGTTGAATCTACCGCAGTTGGGAAAGGGAGGACGGGAACATTGTAAACGATCTGCTGGTAATTCCAAAGGGAAAAATCGACGAGGTCATCCGAGAATACCACGAGGGACCAAGTGGGGGTCATCTTGGTATTAACAATACTGTCGAAAAGATAAAGAGACGTTTCTACTGGGTAGGATGCCATGAGTCGGTCACAAATTTCATTCGCAGGTGTGAACAGTGTGCGAAGGCAAACATGCAGCAGTACAATGTTGGAGCACCGTTCGAACGTATCGCCATGGACATCGCAGGCCCATTCCCAACGATCAACGCTGGAAACAAATAGCGCTGGTGGTGATCGATTACTTCAGCAAGTGGCCTGATGTGTTTTGCATCCCGAACCAGGAAGCCAAAACCATTTCGGATGCATTCGTGAACAACTGGGTTGCGCGTTACGGAGTACCGCTGGAACTGCACTCCGACCAAGGAACGAACTTCGAGTCGTTCGTATAGGTAGTAAACCTATATACAGGGCCATTCTGCAGCATATTAGACAGAAAATTCGTGGCAACGCCGATTCCGCGGTAGTCTCTTATAACATCTTCGACAGCGAATGGGCTGAAATGAAGGGAGTCCTTTCTCTGCACTATGCTGATAAAAGGGACATAAGAACCCTCGAACATCAACTTAACCGGTTGTCGCAGGGTAAGTCAAGGGTCGACGATTTTTATGCCACCGTTAACCATCAATTCTCCTTGATCATAAATAAGATTAGGGCCGAAACCTACTCGAGAGAAACAGTCGACGCCCTAATAGAAACCTACAGGAACCGGGCGTTGGATGTTTTCATACGAGGGTTGAGTGGTGACCTTTCCAGGCTGCTGGTAATAAAGCCGAAAACGCTGCCTGAGACTTACACTGCCTGCCTCCAGATGCAGAACCTGAATTTCAGGACTCATATCCTGCACGTTCAGGCCCCTAACACAGTTACATCCCCAACTGGATACAACTTTAAGACCGATAGGGCCCGCCCTCAGCAAGGCCGTTTAACACTAGAGGCAACTCTGTACAAAGACCGAATACCTCCTTGAGATCAGGCACTCAGCGGCAATATCCTCCCCCGAGGCCAAACGCTAAACCTCCCGTCCAAATGGAAGTAGACCAATCTGGAAAGTCCAGGTAGGTTAACTATATGAACCGGCCCAGCAATCCATTCCAGAGAGAGGCTCCTTCGGACAATTTCCCCCACAAACAACAACGATGCTTCAACATGGCGGCAACTGCCACTTCAGGTCCAGAGGAGGCCGAGGCCAGTGACACACCTGCAGCCGAAAACTCTATGACAGCTGCCTCATTTCCAGCGTGACATGCTAGGTATCAGAAAGACGCGGACAACACCATTACACCCACAATCTGATGGCATTGTCGAAAGATTCAACCGGACGATGGAGGAATGCTTGAGAAAAGTCGTCGTCGGAGATCAGAAGGACTGGGATGAACATCTTCCCCTCTTCTTAATGGCATACCGTTCGGCACAGCACAATTCGACGGCAACAACACCCGCCGAAGCCATTTTTGGAACTGATCTCCGACTTCCATCGGACTTGAAGTTCGGCGTGGTACTACCGACAACTAGCGGCAGGGAGGACTTCGTAACCGAAAAGAAGGTAGGTAGGTAGGTAGGTAAGACCGTAGCCTTCCCAGAGATGGGAAGAACACACATAGGCCAAGGAGGCCCGTTGTGCAGCTACGAGGGGGTTGAGCCCCCTATTCGTGGAACCATTTTGTGCTTCTTAAGAATTTAAGAAGATCAGATATCCCCACTTGCTGAACTTCGGTCAGATCGTTGAGGAGGTATGATCCTAGGTATCGTTTCCTGACTGTGCAGAATGCTGGGCAGGCGCAGAGAAGGTGATGAATGGATTCGACCTCCTCCTCGTCTAAACAGCTCCTACAAAAATCATTCGGAGTGATACCTAGTTTTTGCGCGTGACTGCCAATAAGGCAGTGTCCTGTGATGACACCTATGACTTTATAGATGTCAGTTCTATTTAGGGAGATAATACTCCTAGTCCGTTGACTATCGAGCCGGGGCCAGATTTGCCTGGTGATGAGGCAGGTGTGTCCCTGAGTCCATCTCCGGTTCGTCTCGGCCCTGGCGAGGGTATTGAGATTGTATTTGATGGTTGCGAAGGGTATACCCTCGCAGACCCCAGTTGTTTGTAGCGTCGTTCCTTTTTTGGCGAGTCTGTCGGCTCTTTCATTTCCGGTGATGTCGCTGTGTCCCGGTACCCATATAAGTTGTATGTTGAACTGTTCAGCCATCTCATTAAGAGATAGGCGACAGTCGAGGCTAGTTTTTGATGTGTACACATAGGACTCCAGCGACTTTAAGGCCGCTTGGCTATCCGTGAGAATGCGGATATCCGTGGTGGATATCACGTTCCACTTCAGCCAGGACAGAGCCTCTTTTATTACCAACAGTTCCGCCTGGAAAACGCTGCAGTGATTAGGTAGTTTTATGGCTTTGTTTAGCTTAAGTTGTTTGCAGAATACCCCACTGCCCACCCCGTCTTTGGTTTTAGACCCGTCAGTATAGAAATCTATGCAGCCTTTGCGAGGTTGAGTCTGACGAGTCCAGTTCTGTCTGTCCGGGTATAACGTTATGAAGTTTTTATCCAAGACTGTGGTGGGCTTTGTGAGGTCTAGGTTTTCTGCGATGGTTGACCTGTTAATCAGGATGGAGGAGTGGCCAAAGACGTAGCTCTTCCAGTTCGAGTTGGCTTTAAGTCTAATGGCCGTTTGTGTGGCAATTTGCTTGCCGAAAATATCGAGTGGTGTAAGGTCGAGTATCATGTTAAGTGCAGCCGTCGGGGTGGACCTGAGGGCCCCGGTAATGCATAAACACGCCAGCCTTTGTACCTTCTCGAATTGTTTGAGGTATGTTGTCTTGTCCAGTGCTGTCCACCAGACAGTCGCTCCATACATTAATGTGGGTCTAACGACCGTGGTATAGAGCCATAGAGTAATCTTGGGATTGAACCCCCATTTTTTCCCTATGGCTTTCTTGCATGAATAGAGAGCTATTGTTGCTTTTTTGGCTCTTTCGATTGTGTTGATTTTCCAGGTTAATTTCCTGTCCAGTATGATGCCAAGGAATTTGGCACTGGAGGAGTAGTTTAATCTGGTATCAAGCAAAGTGATAGGGCAGTGTTCCGGGATTTTATGCTTTTTGGTGAATAGCACGAGCTCCGTTTTCTGGGGATTAACCCTGAGCCCTTTGCTATGCGCCCATTTGCAAAGAATTGAGAATGCCGTTTGCATACGGTCATTCAGTGTCGATAGGTATTTACCTGAGATTGAAATGGCAACGTCATCAGCGTAGGCAGTAACGTCCAGGCCTTCTTCCTCCAGTTTAGTTAGTAGCTCATTTATAACTACATTCCAGAGGAGAGGTGAGAGAACCCCTCCTTGCGGGGTAACCACTCTGGTGATTGCCTGGCTTCCCCATTTCGAGTGAATCTTGCGTGTTGATAGTAGTTCGCTGATCCACTCTACGAGAGTCTTCTCCACCTTTAGCTTTTCCAACCCTTCCGTTATTGCTTCCGGAGTGACGTTGTTAAAGGCGCCCTCTATATCTAGGAAGGCTGTTAAAGTGTATTCTTTAAGATGGATTGATCTTTCGATTTTCCTCACTAGGGTGTGCAAGGCTGTTTCGATAGATCTACCCTTAACGTAGGCATGCTGTGCCCTAGAAATTAGGGGCGGATCCAAGTTATGGCGTATATATAGGTCTACCATCCTTTCCAAGGTTTTTAGTGCAAAGGATGATAGACATATAGGCCTTAGATCCTTGGGGGTAGTGTGAGAGTTTCTGCCGGCCTTGGGAATGAAAAGCACCTTTGCGCACTTCCACTTGTCTGGGATGTGACTCCAAGCTAGGCATCCTATGAAGATTATCTCTAGCCATGGTATAGTCCATTCCATGGTTTGTGTAAGTTCGACCGGGTAAATTCCATCCGGACCTGGCGATTTATAGGGCTTGAAGCTTTTTAGCGCCCATATTATTTTCTCTCTGGAGATGATGTGTTCGAAATTTCCCATTAATGCGGATGAAAAGTGGGTTCCTCGCGGCTGCGGTGAAACCTGCGATTCATGGCATCCTGGGAAGTGCGTATTGAGAAGAAGGTTTAGAGTTTCTTCTTCAGATGCTGTCCAGACTCCGTTAGCTGTAAGGTAGCTTGGGAATTGTGGACCTTTCGAGAGTATTTTCCTCAATCTGTAGGCGTCTGAAATTTTTTCCATATTGTTACAGAAAAGTTTCCAGGATAGCCTTTGCTCTTTCCTCAGAGTTTGTTTGTAAGTTCTGAGTGAAGCTTTATATAGGCTCCAGTCACTATCGTTCCTAGTACTCTTTGCTTTGTTAAAGAGTTTTCGACAGTTTTTACGGAGCTTGCTTAGGTTTGCGTTCCACCACGAGGGATAAGAGTTTTTCCTCGATTTGTGGCCTGCGCAGCTGTTGACCCGTGCGTTGCCCAAGGTAGTTGTTAAAATGTCAACCATATTATCTATGTCTACCGTGGACCGCGGGTGATCGGGGGTCCTGCTTACTACAGAGTTGCCAACAAGGGCTCTATAGCGCTCCCAATCGATTCTTCTTGGGTTACATGAAGAGTCGATTGGGGTTGGGACCATGAAGGCTAGGTTGAAAACCAAGTAGCGGTGGTCTGAGAAGGAGTGTTCCTCAGAAACTTTCCATTCTCTTATTTTGTCAATGAGAGAGGGAGATGCTAGAGTTATGTCTAGTACCTCCCTTCGATTTTTTGTAACAAAAGTGGGTACATGACCCTTATTGCATATATTAAGATCAGAGGTAAGAATGAATTCAATAAGCCACTCACCTCTTTCATTTATGTCGCTGCTACCCCACAGGGTGTGATGCGCATTCGCGTCAGCCCCAATGAGGAGCCCAGCTTGGTGGTTTGGCGAGTCTCTCACCAGTCTTTTTATCTCGTCCGATGGGATGGATTCGTCTTGCGCCATGTAGGCAGAGGCTATCCATAGCTTGTTCCCGGGTGATTCTACGGCAATCACCGTGGTGTCTGGGGAGCTGTAATTAGGAAGAAGGTAAGCGTTTATGGATTTCTTTGCAAGTATGCAAGTCCGGGGCTTACCTTCTTTTTGTGATGTAAATATGTTGTAGGCTGGATTTCTCAATCCACGAACCTTATGTTCATGAACCCAAGGTTCCTGGATTAAGGCTATGTCCTCTTCCCCTTTGGCCAGCCTGAGGAGAAGGTTAGCGGTAGCCGCTTTCGAGTGATGGAGGTTAATCTGAATTAATCTCAGCATCATGGCTGTTATCAATTCGATTGACCTCCACCACGGTGGTGTCGAGATCTTCTAGATTTAGGTCTAGAAGGTCGTCTTCCATCGGCGAGCTGGTAGAATAGTCTTCGCTTCCGGAGTCGAGCAGCGATTCTTGGTCCTTGTTGACCAGGAATGTTGCTGTAATTTCAGCTTCAATCGGCGCGGGGCCCTTGCTCCCCGAGGGGATGGGGGATTTCTGCTCCATTGAGCTGTCTACATTGACCTCGGTGTTGGCCGTGGTTTCGTTGCCGGATGGTGGCATTTCCTCATCCTTTTTGTAAATGTTAAGTTTGATCTTCTTGAAACCAAACCTGATGTAATGGTCACATTGGGCCAGAGGTTCCAGGGCTTCACTATTCAGCACAAGAACTGCCTGTCTAGATCGGTCCTTTGGTTCCTCCAGCTTCGCGACCCTCCAATCTCTTGTTGGGAGATTGGGATTACAGAGGTTTATGGTCTCAAGAATTTCGAGGGGAATGTCTGGTGCCAGCGGGATCCAGCATCTAGCTCTCGGTCGTTTCGGGATCTGGTCCTTGGTGACGACCTTGAGCCTGGCTCCCTCCCATATTTCCCCCATTTCGATAACTGTGGCCTTTAAAAGATCAACCGATCTTTCATCGGCACAGCTTATCAGTTTAACCCTGCCTTGATACCATCCGGCGTCATCACAGATGGGCGGTGGTCCAGGGTTCTTTCTCATGATTTTGAGGAAGTTTGCCGATAGTGCATGGTCGACATCCTTCCATTTTTCGGTCGTCATTTTTCCGTCCGGATCGCTGTCATCAATGATAGCTACCGTCAGGCACTCCCTCGCAACCTCACCGAAAGGCTTTGATGGCTTGGCCAGTGTTCCCAGCCTGACCTTCTTAGCCTCCCGCTTTGGTTCCTCGGGGGACGATCTGGGCCTCTTGGCCTTTGCTTTTCCCTGGGCCAGGATTCCTGTCGCCCAGGCTACCGACTCTTTTTCTTTTTCTGTTAGGTCGGTGTTATGGCCCCATCGTTTTAAGATTCTCAAGGCCGCCTTTTGGTCTTTATAGGCCTTGGACGATGGGTTTATTTTTCTGTTGTCAGCTTTACTTGCCGACAACTTAACGGAGCGGTTTGTCGATTCTCCGATCGGAGTCTTTACCGCATTTGATGTAGAGGGGATTTCCTCCCCTTCCGGTTTTTTATGAGATCCGGACTCATTATTGTTTTTATTGTTGTTATTGTACATTTGGTACCCACGAGTTGCGGAGAAATATAGGTCCACCTGGGCAGAGATCCGCAATACCCAGGTAAGGCTAGCTGATCCGGAGGGCGCCAGGTATCCGGATACACCGTTTGCGACTGAGCTATTTTTGGTCTGGGCTCTCAGCCTGGTCGACATCTCGGCACGGTTCGATTAACACCTTATGTCCAGCCCAGGGGATGGGGATTGGATATTCAGGATAGGAGTGTGATAGGATAAGTGGAGTGGGATGGGATTTGGGTTGGTGAAAAGGGGATGACGGGGGCGATTATCCTTTGGTGAAAAGCCCCCACACCACGCCAAGGTAGATAATCAGGTGGGGGAACCGAAAAGAAAGAACAGCTGAACTCCATCCATCAGTTCATCCGGGAGCGACTGAACTTGGTCAGCGATAAGATGAAGGCGAGACACGACTTAAGGGCGAACTCTTCTGAATTCGAGACAGTACAATTGGTATTGCTGTACAACCCACAACGAAAAAAAGGCTTGTGCCCCAAACTGCAATCAGCCTGGGATGGGCCATATGAGGTCATCAAGAAACTTAACGACGTGGTGTACCGAATACAGCAGACGGGAAACAGACGGGCAAAGTATAAAATTGTCCACGTAGAGAGGCTAGCGCCATATTACGGAGAAGGATCCAATCGCTTGTTCGAGGACGAACACGTTTAGGAGGAGGGCAGTGTTGCGGAGACACAAACCGACGGTTAAGTTTCAATTTCGCTGTCGAAGTTCGAAAGCTCTCTTGAAGCGGGGATTGGAATGATGTCAACTGTCAACGGCGTAATGCTAATTGTCAGAGCATTTTAGAGATTTCCGAAGGGGAACTTCCGACGGCGAACATTTGAGGAGGTGCACCGAGAGCTATATAAGCGCGAACACTCGCCCTCGGCATTCATTCAGTTTGTGGTATTGAAAAGCGTGTGACAAGTCAGTGTGATCAAACAGTGTGAAAATAAAAGCTTCCAATAAAGGTTGTTGTGTGTGTAATAAAGTTTAAAGTGTTCAATAGGTTTTGGATAATAAATAAAAGTGGTGAAGCTGCACATATAATTGATCTGTGGTCAAACAAGAAAAGTGTGGGTGTTTTAATTCGGATAAAAAGACAATTGTAGTTTATCGCAATCCAGTGGTGCGAACCCTATTCGGTGTGGGATTGAATATTTCGTAACAATATGCTTTGGTGTTTTGTCATGTGGCTTAAATGATTTCACAAACGTCTTTCCACAGACGGCGTTCCAGTTTTTGGGAACCTTGGAATTTAGACTGCTTGTAGCCGAATATCACCAAAATGTTTGCAAACCATGAATGGTCTCCATCTCCCTCAGCCATCACGCCAATAGTGGATCAATTTAACAAACATTGCAATAACAAAAATTATAATTTGAAGAGGTATGTTGACTTGTTTTTTGAATTTGAATTTAGCGACGGTAACAATGTACTTTAGATAGATATTCAACCCAGGAAAAACGCAAATATTTAAATAATTATGAGTAACCTATGCACACTTAAAGTAATTACAGCCGGATAATGTTTTATTCATATATTTGTTCACTATTTCGGGCGAAAAATTTATTTTTTATTTATATTTTACTGATTTCCTTAGCGTTTGAGTCAAGATGTAATGCCTTCTTCCTGCTAGTATTTTCATTTCAAAAGAAAAAGTAAAATACGACCAATTTGATTCATCTTTTTATCGGATTTCAGTTTCTTTTCACTATTTAAGCTTGGGTTATCTTTCGAACCTTAACAAAATGGGTTTTCAATTCATTCATTCATTCATTGCTCACTCCGTGAGCAGTTATTAAGTCCCACCCAGTCGTTTTTTTTTGGGTATTACAAAAGCATCAAATTACCCTTCCGGGGATCACCGGGCAGACGTACGAAAGTTTGGTATCTCTATAATATTTATCTATGCCCATGTTGTGTATGATTTTATTTTCTCTACGATGAAGGGGTTTATTGCCGATTCCGAAGGGCGAATTTCTAACAGCTTTTATTGACCATTATACTACATGCATACGTATGGACATGTACATACATACATTAATACTACGAAAACATATGCATACGAACACAGCGAATTTCTCTTTCCTGTAGATGGTAAGATAAGATGAATAAGATTGTAGTTAATTTCGCCAATATTGTTTCCTCTTTAAGGCCTTAGCAAGGGAACTTAGTATTATTAACTTCCAAGTGGGAAGTTTTTTATAATGGGGCGGTGGGCATCCTATATTTTGACGTATCTCTACGTTTCAAGTTCACCAGAATTCAAATTCAGCGTTGTTTTTTGGAGATGTATATGTGTGTGTATGTGCGCACGTGCGTTCGCAATTATGTTTCGCCTCGATTATCTCGAGAACCAACGATATTGACAAGGGACCGGGTTTATTTAACTGCTAATTGGTAACTTTGAACTGATTAAGTTTCCAGCGAATTCGGTCCAGGCATTACTAGTTAGAAATTAAATAACTAAAAGTGTAGGCTGTTGTCAATATTGTTGTTTAGTTCTTTGCAAGTGAAGAAATGTTAATTCAGCATTCTTAGTTGATGAATGGTATTGACAAGACTTGAAGATGAAGACTTGATGGTTTCTTGATAACTTGAAGAAGAAAATTTCACTATTCATCAAATATTGGAGTAATTGCAGTCTTTAAGTAGTATCATTTAAGTATTTATATGTAGGCCAGTGGTGTTCGGGACTGAGTTTCATTAAACCTTTCCATATGTGTAAAGATCTTGATTATTTGAAAACAGTATTTCGAAGTTCATCGGTATAAACATAAGACCTATAAAAATTAAATGATAATATTGGCATGGAAATCATTTTCTAGCGACGAAAATAAAAAAAAATGCTTCCAGCCGTAATATTAGCCATACTTCAGAAAAACAATTATAATAATAACACTGGTAATTGTACCTACTACTAATAACTGTAATAAAAATAATCATATTAATTATATTAATAATAATAATTAAATATAAAATTGTATGGTGCTTTCATATTTCCCACTGGGAAGTTAGTCGTGTGGCCCTTGCGGGCAGGGATAATGATAGAGATGCCAAATCATCGAACGCTTGCCCGGTGATCCCCGCAAGGGATGGTTGTTGCTTTTGTTACACCAACTAAAACTACACGATGGGACCTCACAGCTGTTCACGGAGTGAGCAGGCACTACATTTGATTTCTCCTCTATTGCAATGCATTGAATATCCATTTGGTTAAGGTTCGAAAAATAACCCAAACCTAAATAGTGAATAGAAACTGAAATCCGAGAAAAGGATGAAGCAGACGCTTAATTTCGACAATAAATTTGCTCGTATTTCACGTTAAGTTGTGACTTACAAAAATGGAACGCTAACAGCAAAACAGAATTAAAAAATAAATTTTTCGCCCGAAATAGTAAGCAAATATGTGAATAAACCATAATCCGGTAGTAATTGACTTTATTGCGCACAGTTTACTCATAATTATTATGTGGTTAATTATTAGCCCTTTTCCTGAGCTGAATGTCTATCTGATGTAATTGGTGCCGGTCGCTAAATTAAAATTTAAAAAGACAAGTGAAAATGTTCACAATAATTGGTGTTATTGTAATGTGTGCTAAATGGTTCCACAAACAGCCTTCCACACCCGCAATTCCAGTTCATGGAAACGTTGGAAAAAAACCGCATGTAGGCAATTATGTCAACAATGTAGAGTTGGGTAGTTCCGGACATGTATAGTTCACGGAACTATGTCCTATCTCGGACACATGTCCTCTCGTTCCGCAAATTGAACGAAAACATGTCCATGTCCATAGTTCCATTCAACCCTTAAAGTAGAAATACAATGTGGCGTGCGCGCGAATCAAGAACTATACGCTGAACCGACTTAAAAAATAAAACGCACTTTTAAGTTTACTGGTCAACGGAGACCTTATTTATTTCACGTAACTATAAGCGGAAAATTGGTCTGCTGCTTCTGTTGGGAGGTTCACTTTTATACCTCTCTTTTGATGCGTCGTTTGTTGGTTTTTTGGGGTCATCTGCTGGTGCCGTTGAATCAGCTGGATTGATTGAGTTCGCTGTTGTCGTCATCGATGACCCAGTTCTTGCTGGCTTGGGGGGAACGGCCGTGTTTTGTAGCGTTGCATTTTCCGTTGGGGAATTGACCGCCTTCTGGGTTGCAGTCACATATGTTACTCCTCCTCGGTTTGAGTAGGAATTCTCCTGAATTTTGTTGTCAACAACTCTTACTTTATATGATTTAATACAATAATGCGAAAATACATATATTACTACAATTAGACTTATTACAATGCTACAACTTAGACCATACGTTATATTTTTATGTAATTTTAATTCTTTTATTTTTCTGATATTTTCAAAGTTCAAAGAGACTATATCCTCAAATGTAATTGCTTTATCAAAGGTAGAATTAATGCTGTTATCGGGATAATAATATTTGTCTTGGAAAGTTTTTTGGTGATTTTCGAATGTTTCATTCATTAAAGTAATTTGACAATTATAAAAATTTATTAGATAATTTTTATTTAGTACAACATCTCGTTCATCACAATTTTGTTTTACAAGAATTTTATTAGCATTTTTTATTATAATCGTAGTATCATCTAAGGGAAGTTTTTGAGTTTCATTATTATATTTTAGTTTACAACTTCTGGTTATAGTACAGTGTTTACTTAGTTTTAATTGATGAATAGTTACATCGGGTTCATATGTATATGTTTTATTTTCTATCTCTACAATATATTCGTTTTTACTATCTATTTCAAAATGTTCTTTATTTGGTAATGGGGTTATTAATCTTTTTTCGACTGTTACATAATTTTTGGGAACTTTAATTGCAATTACAATGATGTTGTTTTGATATTCGGTAATGCCTACTTTTAACAATTTTAGTTTATAAAAATCAATTCCGTATTCATTTATTTCTTCCATTGTAAGGATACTTGGATGAACAATATTATGTTTAGCTGATACAATGTTGTCCTGTATTCGATTTATCTTATTTTCTATAAAACCTAATTTAGTGATTTGATCTAGAAATAGTTGTTGTTTTAAAATGTTATTTATGACACTATCTACTCTGTTTAAACTGTCTCGAATTTTTCGTCTGTCATCTAATATTACGGTCTGTAGAGAGTGTATTGTTTCATTAAAATGTTGGTTAATTTTGATCTGATCGTTTATGGTGTTAATTGTTTTGTGTGTGTTTTCATTTAAAAGTTCTAAATGATTGAAGATTAACATTCTATCATTGTCATCCATGGTTCCGAAAAGCCATTTTTCTGCATTTCCTACTACATTCAATAGGCCTCGTTTCTTTCTGTTTATTTTTCTAGGCATTATTGAATTAATTTTAGCTATCAGTGTTTCTATCCGCTGATTTATTACTTCTTTGTTTTCTATTTCTAAATGCTTTATGTTAGTCCTAAGAAGAATGATTGTATCTAATATTTCTTTTGGGTTAATAAGGTGTAGAATGATATTTGTTTTGTTAGTAATTTGAATAGTTTCAATCTTAATCTTCAAATATCCTGACTGTTCGTTAATTGGTGTGATCTGTAGTATTCCATGTACTGTTGGTAATAGGAGTAGTGTTGTTAGGAAAATGACCTGTAAATTTATGTTGCCTTTTAATGTTTGTTAAGTGTACGTTGTTTAAATTCTTAATTCGGTATCTAGTTTCATTCTTATGCCTAACATGCTTATAGTTTTTAATGGGTCCTTCCTGTCTTTGTTCACGATAATCCTCTCGTTTCTCATTAAGTTTACCAATTTTTTTGATTTTAGTTTCCTGTACTATGCTATTTAATATTTGTTCGTCTACTTCTTCTTTCGCTTTTCTAGGTGTAGTCCTAATTGTCGAATGAAACCGATTATTATAATTATCCAATACTAATTGTATTTTCATCTCAACTGAAATATCTTTTTCTTCTATACCTGTTATTTTTTCCAAAATTGTGGAATGGAGCCTTTCTACATCTGAGTTACCTGTATGACTGTTTGGCTTAGTCCAATGAACTTCAACATTATTTTGCTCTAGGAATTGAATGATATGCTCTGACTTGAACTCGTTATCTGTAATAATTTTCTTAGGTTTTCCAAACTTAGCAAAGTGTTCAATTAATATTTCCTTTTTACTTCTCCAATTTCTGTCAGTTATTGTATAGGCTACTGCAAATTTGGTTAGTTTGTCAATAATTGTAACAAACGCTTTCTTTTGTATATGGAATATATCTAAGTGTATGATTTCATTTTTGTGAGTTGGGGTTTCGGTGATATGAAACTTTGGTTTTATTGGTTTCCTGTCGTACTTTATCTCCTGGCACTTTTTACAATTATTAATAATTAATTGTATTTGTTCATGAAGTTTAGGAAAATATATTTTGTCTTTAAGTGTATAGTATGTTTCATTAACACCACTGTGCATTGATTCTTTTGTATGGTAGAGGGAGATTTGTTTGTGTGCCTCCTCCTCGGTTTGGATTTCGGCAGCCCTCTGCGAACACCTAATGAATCTGACAGTTTTATCATGTGAGAATAGTTCTATGATAATTTGTTGAATTATATTATAATGATGATCTTCAACTTCTGAATATATTCCAGTCAATCCTTTCTTTATAAATCTAAGTAATACATCTTTGATTTTATTTGTTCCTTCCATTGGGTTCAGGTATATGATTCTTCTTTTATGCAGTATCTCTATTTCATTTATAACATTGTATGTTAATATCAGTTGTGTTTTGTATTTGTTAACGATTTCTTCTTTGATACCTATGTGATCTAACTGTTGTTCTTCTACTGAGTGCACTGTTTCCGTTAATTCCATATTTGATTCATTATCATTGCTTTCTTCAATTTTCGGTGTATTTTCTAATCTACTAAGGAAATCTGCTACTTTATTCTCTTTTCCTTTTAGGTATTCTATCTCGAAATTGTATTCTTGTAGCTTTAGCAACCATCTCTGGTTCCGTTGCGAAAATTCTTTACCTTTGTATTTACTATGCAAATACTTAATGGGTGCATGATCAGTTATAATTTTAAATTTATTTCCATAAAGATATGGCCGGAAGTAGTTTACTGCATATACGATTGACAAAAATTCTTTGTCCGTAACACTATAATTTTTTTCATGGTCGTTTAATGTCCTAGACACAAAGCAAACTGGGTGACCGCTTTGTGATAACACGGCACCAATGGCATAATTGCTTGCATCAGTTGTCAAGATAAATTGTTTATCATATTCAGGAAATTTTAAGATAGGGTGTGCTGTAATCAAAGTTTTTAGATTTTCAAACGCAGAGATATATTGTGGGTCGTTAACGTTAATTTTTTCATCCTTTTTTAAATATTTTATCATTGGGTATGCTACTTTAGCGTAGTCTTTAATAAACTTACGATAGTAGCCTGTCATACCTAAAAATCCCTTAAGCTGTCTTTCTGTTTTCGGTAAATCTAGATTTTCAATATCTTTTATTTTGTTTGGATTTGGTTTTATCCCGTCCTTTGTTAGTACGTGTCCTAAGAACTCGGTATCGTGTTTCATGAAGCTACATTTGTCTGCTTGAATTTTCAAATTATGTTCCTGCAGTTTTCTAAATATTTTTTCTAGTGATTCTATGTGTTCTTCGAGACTTGTTGAGAAAATTAATATGTCGTCTAGATAGACAACGCATATTTTGTTTATATAGTCACGTAAAATGTTATTCATTAACCTTTGAAATGTGGCAGGGGCGTTCTTAAGTCCGAACGGCATCCTGACATATTCATATAAGCCTGAAGGTGTCACGAAAGCAGTTTTGTGGATATCTTGGTCTGCTACCAGGATTTGATGGTAACCCTTAGCTAAATCTAAGGTGCTAAAATATTGGGCTTTACCTAATTTATCCAAAATGCTGTCAATGTTTGGAAGTGGGTATTTATCATCTATTGTGACCTGATTTAACTTTCTATAATCGACCACAATCCTATACTTTTGTTCTCCTGAATTGTCTCTTTTTTTGGGGACAACTATAATGGGTGAGCTATATCGACTATTGCTCTTTCTAATGATTCCTTGTTTCTCCATTTCATCTAGTTGTTTGCGTACTTCTGCTTCGTGTTTTGGTGGATATCTATATAATTTTGAATTTATTTGCTGATCTGTTGTGGTTTTTATTTCGTGAACCACTGTTTTTGTATTTGTTAATTGATCACCTTCTCTAAATATAAGTTTTTTATATTTGTTTAGCAACTTATCTATACTTTGTTTTTCTGCTTCATTCAAATGATTCGTCTGAATCTGGTTATTCTCACTTATTTCTAGCGCATTTACTTCGTCTAATAGTTTAGCTAAAAACGGAAGACGCACTTCATTTATTAATATAATTTCTTGTTTTCGAAAATCTATTGATTTGGCGTTTTGTTGAATCCAATCCATCCCGATTAGAAAATCGTATGGCTTGTTCAATTCTATTTTCGTCCATTTCATTCTAGCGTTATCAGGCATTTTGAATTGTTCTGGACATTTTGTTTTGACCTGTTCTGTGTTTTCATTTACTAAACCTTGAATGGTGTTGATTTTTAAAGAGTTTTCTGCTATCTTTTTGTATAATACATGTGGTACTCTTTTTGAGTTTAGAAGGCTGATTGTAGATCCTGTATCAATCAAGGCTACAAACTTATTGTTTTCTATGGTTATTTGAATGAATATTTTTTTATTGTCCGAGGCTAGTTGATAAAAAACTCATTCTCTAATTGATTAACCTCTTCATTTTTACTGAGGGCATCTACATCCATTGGTTCTATTCTACGCTGTCCTGATCTGTATTGCCCAGAGTTTCTATAATTAGTATTTGGGAATCTAAACTGATTTGATTGTGTGTAATGATTAGGATTCTGTTTTACTTGCCCTGATTCATTTTGTCTAAATTGTCCTGATTGTTGAGGTCTGTTATTGTAGAAGTGTTTATGATTATTTTGTATTGGGTGATTTTGTGTGTGGTTGTTTTGTGTCTTGAAGTTTTGTGTTTTGTGTTGAGTGTTATGCTGTTTATGAACCTTTTCTATATTCAAGTTATATCTGTCTTGACCAACATATTTACGTAAGATTTCTCTAATTTGTGACAAGGAATATTTATCGTAGATTTCAGCGGCCAAAGCGCCTGCTGTAACCTCTTTAATTTTTAAGATTAACGAACTATTTAAACACGTCGCTATTTCTAAACCCTGATCACTAAACGCGGCACACTCCGTAATATTATTTACAATGTTTTGAATAGCATCTAATAATTGACTTACGGTAAATACCTTAATATTGTGGATGTCCTTGATGATTGCTGTTTGGTCCTTCGATGATTTGTAGTGTATTTTCAGCTTTTCTTTACACTCCTCCCATGTTGTCGGCACATTACTTGATAGATAATTTTTCGCGGCACCAATTATCTTTTCATTATATATTACCCGAAACACTTGTGGGGCTTGTTCACCAAAGTCTGTTAACACTTGTTCGATTGTCTCGATAAACGATGGTAAAGTCTTTGCTTCACCACTAAACGGTTGAATGTATTTGATTTCTTTTTCCACTATCGATCTCCAACTTTGTGGATGATTCTGCCTCGCAAGAATTTCTGTCAATGTCACTAGACATTGTTCGAGCGATGCTTGTGGTTGAGCCATTTTTAATATTATTTTTATTTTTATTTTCTTTTTTTTTTTTTTGTGTGTCCGGCTTGTTTCTGCGTGCACTTGGTAACTTGTTTTTCAAAGCACTTCGTTTCACTGCCTTATTAACTTCTCTTCTTTTTTTTTTGTTCACTATTTACCGTGTTCTTTAAGAACTTTTACTCAGTTCTAAAAGAAATCACAACGTACTGTATCACTTTCCTCTTTTTCGACGAATAGAGGAACACCGACTGCGCCAATCAAGAACTATACGCTGAACCGACTTAAAAAATAAAACGCACTTTTAAGTTTACTGGTCAACGGAGACCTTATTTATTTCACGTAACTATAAGCGGAAAATTGGTCTGCTGCTTCTGTTGGGAGGTTCACTTTTATACCTCTCTTTTGATGCGTCGTTTGTTGGTTTTTTGGGGTCATCTGCTGGTGCCGTTGAATCAGCTGGATTGATTGAGTTCGCTGTTGTCGTCATCGATGACCCAGTTCTTGCTGGCTTGGGGGGAACGGCCGTGTTTTGTAGCGTTGCATTTTCCGTTGGGGAATTGACCGCCTTCTGGGTTGCAGTCACATATGTTACTCGCGCGCGTGCTTTTGATCGGCTTTGTACCGATTTACGGGATAATGTGTCAGACGCACGCAACCACAATTCGCAACACACAATCTGGCTTCAAGTCAGCTGCGCGTAGAGAGCTTAGGAATATGACAATACTATGTTCTGTTTCCTCAAAATGTACACATATGAATTTAGTGAAGAAAGAAGAGTAGATTTGTGTTCTGTTCTATTTATATGATTTAATTGAAACATAAATATAAGAAAATGTCAGCTCAAATAAAGGTATATGTTTATAAAAAAATATGCATTTAGTTCTGTAACACCCATCATGATTAGTTTGCATCCAAAAAATCCAATAATAAGCTACGTAAATGTATGCATGTTAAAAGCGAACAACTCGGAACACTACATGACAGAACACGCTACACTATTCTGCTACAATCGAACAACACAATGAAATACATCTGTCAAACGCACGCCTTGAGTAGAGAGTAGCTCTACTCCGGCGCTTTGCTCGACTTAACGATATTTACGATATGAGGTCGAGCAAAAGTTGAGGTAACATTATGTGTTGCTTCATAAGATATCGTTGCTCCTACTCATGCTGTCAAAAGCACGCGCGCGCGCACGCCACATTGTGTTTCTACTTTTATTCATCAATCACATATGTACAAAATGAAAAAAAAAAAAAAAACATAAATGCAACGAACATGCTTCTCATACGGTAAGAGTAATACCCCGTAGTTTTCAACAAACCCAAAATCAAAAAAATTTAACAAATCATACAAACATATTGTTACGAATTATTTCAATCCCCACACCAAATAGGGCTCGCACCACTGGATTGCGATAAACTACAATTGTCCTTTTTACCCGAATTAAAAACACACACACTTTTATTTCTTTCACCACAGATCAATTATCTGTGTAGCTTCACCACTTTTTTTTATTATCCAATACAATCCACTTTAAACTTTATTACACAAACAAAACCTTTGTTGAGAGCTTTTATTTTCACACTGTTTGATCACACTGACTTTTCACACGCTGTTCAATACCACAAACTGAATGTATGTCGAGGGCGAGTGTTCGCGCTTTTATAGCTCTCGGTCCACCTTCTCGAAAGTTCGCCGTTGGAAGTTCCCCTTCGGAAATCTCTAGAACGCTCTGACAATTCCATTGGAAGTTGACATCATTCCAATCCCCACTTCCAGAGAGCTTTCGAACTTCGACGGCGAAATTCGAACTTAACGGTCCGTTTGCATCTCCGCACCACTGCCCTCCTCCTAAACTTGTTCGTCTTCGAACAAGCGATTGGATCCTTCTCCGTAATATGGTGCTAACCTCTCTACGTGGACAATTTTATACTTCGCCCGTCTGTTTCCCATCTGCTGTATCCGGTATACCACGTCATTGAGTTTCTTGATGACCTCATATGGTCCGTCCCAGGCTGATTGCAATTTGGGGCACAAGCCTTTTATCCGTTGTGGGTTGTACAGCAATACCAATTGTCCGGTCTCGAATCCAGAAGTATTCGCCCTCAAGTCGTATCGCGCCTTCATTTTATCGCTGACCAAGTTCAGTCGCTCTCGGATGAACTGATGGATAGAGCTCAGCTGTTCTTTCTTTTCGGTTACGAAGTCTTCCCTGCCGCTAGTTGTCGGTAGTACCGCGCCGAACTTCAAGTCCGATGGAAGTCGGAGATCAGTTCCAAAAATGGCTTCGGCGAGTGTTGTTGCCGTTGAATTGTGCTGTGCCGAACGGTATGCCATTAAGAAAAGGGGAAGATGTTCATCCCAGTCCTTCTGATCTCCGACGACGACTTTTCTCAGGTATTCCTCCATCGTCCGGTTGAACCTTTCGACCATGCCATCAGATTGTGCATGTAATGGTGTTGTACGCGTCTTTCTGATACCTAGCATGTCACAGAGTTCTTTGAACACCGACGACTCGAAGTTTCTCCCTTGGTCTGAGTGCAGTTCCATTGGTACTCCATAACGCGAAACCCAGCTATTCACGAATGCATCCGAAATGGTTTTGGCTTCCTGGTTCGGGATCCAAAACACCTCAGGCCACTTGCTGAAGTAATCGATCACCACTAGCGCGTACTTGTTTCCAGCGTTGCTCGTTGGGAATGGGCCTGCAATGTCCATTGCGATACGTTCGAACGGTGCTCCAACATTGTACTGCTCCATATTTCCTCGAGTTTTCCTAACTGGACCCTTTGCCTTCGCACACTGTTCACACCTGCGAATGAAACGCGTAACCGACTCATGGCATCCTACCCAGTAGAAACGTCTCTTGATCTTTTCTACAGTCTTGTTAACACCAAGATGAGCCCCGCTTGGTCCTTCGTGGTATTCTCGGATGACCTCTTCGATTTGTCCTTTCGGAATTACCAGCAGATCGTTTACAATGTTCCCGTCCTCACTTTCCCAACTGCGGTAGAGGCAACCGTTCTTCAGCTTCAAACTCTGCCATTGAGCCCAGTAAGCTTTCACGATTGGGCTCTCACTGGATATTTGCTGCCAACTTGGTCGAACACCTCGTTCTTGGTAGTCGATGATGACTGCCAGATCGGCATCTTCTCGCTGCTTCCTTCCGACCTTCTCGACAGTCTAGGAATCGTCTGGCAGCACCTGGAAACAACGGATGTCGGTGACCTGTTCCTTGGTCTCGGCGCGTGAACAGTGTTTGCATTCAACATCGCAAGATCGCCTCGATAATGCATCCGCATTTCCATGACTGCTTCCTTTCCGGTGTTCGATACTGAAGTCATAACTCTGGATTCTCTCTATCCATCTAGCAAGCTGGCCTTCCGGGTTTTTGAACTGCAGCAGCCATCTCAACGCTGCGTGGTCCGTCCTAAGATGAAAAGCTTGGCTATAGAGATATTTGTGGAAATGCTTGACACAGTCGACCACGGCTAAAAGCTCCCTCCTAGTTACACAGTAGCTCCTCTCCGGCTTCGATAGGATCCTACTGTAGTAAGCGATGATCCGCTCTCGCCCGTCAATCATTTGAGAGAGTACTCCTCCGATTCCATGTCCGCTCGCATCTGTGTCCAAAATGAACTTTTCTCCCGGGACAGGATATGCAAGAATTTGCGCACTGCAGAGCAATTCCTTCAGGTGAATGAACGCTTCCTCCTGCGGCTTCTCCCACTTGAATGGCCGATTCTTTTTGGTGAGCTCGTGCAAACTGCTGGCAACGTTTGCAAATCCTGGGATGAATCGCCTGTAATATGTGCAAAGTCCCAGGAATGACCTTAACTCATGAAGATTCTTCGGCCGCCGCCATTCCTTAACCGCTGAGATTTTCTCGTCATCTGTATGAACTGCTTCTGCAGTCACCACGTGTCCCAAGTACTTCACCTTGTTCTGGAGGAGCGAACATTTCCTCGGGCTCAATTTCAATCCGGCTGCTTGAATACGTTCCAGTACCTCTTCAAGCTTCTTAAGGTGATCGTCGAAATCCTTGCCCATGACAATTATGTCATCCAGATAGACAAGGCAAGTCCTCCAGTGAAGTCCCATCAGTACCCGGTTCATAAGTCTTTCGAATGTGGCTGGCGCATTGCAAACACCGAAAGGCATCACAGAGAATTGCCACAACTCTACCCCGGCGGTGAACGCGGTCTTTTCCTTGTCTTGCTGGTCAAGCTCTATTTGCCAGTATCCACTTTGCAAGTCCAGCGTCGAGAACCACTTTGCACCAGATAGTGTGTCCAAGGTGTCGTCGATTCTCGGTAAAGGATAGCTGTCTTTCTTCGTAACGTCGTTCAGCTTCCTCTAGTCCACGCAGAATAGGGTGCTTCCATCCTTCTTCTTAACAAGCACTACTGGCGAACTCCATGGGCTTGCAGATGGTTCGATCACGCCCTCCTTTTCCATCTCGTCGATTAGTTTGATCACCTCGCCTTCTTTCGCCAAAGGTACCCTCCTCGGTGGTTGCCGGATCGGTCTAGAGTCCCCTGTGTCTATTCTGTGCTTCACAATTGAGGTTCTTCTACAGTTCTTACCATCTGCAAAAACTGTCCAATATTTACGAAGCAGGGAGAGTGCCTTACTTTTTTGATTCTCCACTAGATGTTGCGCCCACTCTCTGACCATTGTTTTTAAGAAGGCTTTGTTGAACTGGATTTGCTGTTGTTTCTTATCTTCGCAGTTCATAACGGCGGCAGCTTCTTGGCATTGAGCGATCGTTGTTCCCTTGTGTATTGTCCTAGGTGTACTGGCAGGATTCAGGACTCGTACTGGAACCAATTGGTCTTGTCGGGGTTCCACCAGAGCCCTTCCAACAATGATATCGCTGGGTCGATTTCGTTTGTCGGGTTCGACCACCCACATTCGGCTTGTCCCCGCATCCTCTTCTATCTTTGCCCAAACCACAGCTTCTGCATTCGGGCGAACTGTTTGGCGCGCTTGCACGACTATTCGCCTGACCTTGCTACCCTGTCCATTATCTATTGTTAATGGGAGCTCCAAGTTGCCATACTTCATCACTTTTTGGTTGAGGTCCAATGTGAAGCCATGCCTAATCATGAAGTCGACGCCGATTATGATGTCATCAGTAATGTCCGTAACGATGAAATCATGTTGAAACTCAACGGTACCCATCGTAATTCTTTTCTGGACCTTTCCCCTAACTTCCGCCTTCTCACCAGTTACTGCACGAAGCCTTACCTCGGAAAATGGTTCGATGTCAGAAACCAATCCGCTTCGGATGACTGAATGAGTTGCGCCCGTGTCCAACGTCACCAGATATCGTCGCCCGTCCATCGTTCCCTCGATGACTAGGCTGGTTGCACCCCTACAGATTCGGGATACGAGGATGCTGGGGCACTCCAATGTGGGAGCCAGCGCACGCCCCTCTGCACTGACTCGTTTTAGTTTAACGGACTGTTAGGTGCACTTTTGCACCTCCTCGTTCGCGTTCACTCCCTTGGTGTCTTTTTGGCGAACTTGACCTCGAGTGCTTTCTTCGCAGACGGCAGTTCCTCGCAATGTGCCCCTGCTGGTCGCAGATGTAGCATCTATCCGGGAATGAACCACTCCTACTCGCCGTTGCTGTTCTGGAACTATCCTGGTCTTGAGATATGCGCCGTAATTTGATGGAAGGTCGGCATATCAAGAGCGATGTTTCACATGCGAGAGCGCTGGCAACTGTCTCCTTGAAAGATGTCTTCGGCAGGAGAATCAGGCTTCGTTGCGTATCGGGATCCCTTAGCCCTTGTATGAAGGAATCCGTTTTTAGTTTCTCCACCACATCAACTGGAACATCCGCGTAGGCTAGATGAGACAGCCTCTCGATGTCGGCAGCGTACTGCTGGATGGTCTCGTTTCCACGCTGCTTGCGTCCTTTAAGTTCCAGCTTGTGCATCTCCTGCATTTGTTCACTGCCGTATCTTCGATGAAGAGCATCCCATATGGCTGTGTAGTTCCTTCTCTGGGTCTCCGGGATGGTCTGTAGAACGTCAACTGCTTCACCTTTAAGGGAAATTACTAGGGCAGCCACACGATCTTCCTCTCCCCATTGATTCCGTTCCGCTGTTGTCTCGAACTGGAGCTTAAAGATGTTAAAAGCGCTCTTGCCGTCGAAGTTGGGAGCTGTGAATTTTGATGCTGCAGTCGGTACGACGATTCCTTGATGCTGTACGTTCTGGATAGTTTTCTCGAGTTCCAGAACCTTCATGTCGAACCTCGATTCCAGTGACTCGATTCTCTTTTCCTGACTATTCTCGAGATCTAGAACCTTCTTGTCCAGTGTCTCCGCAACCATATTGTTACGAATTTATTCGATCCCCACACCAAATAGGGTTCGCACCACTGGATTGCGATAAACTACAATTGTCCTTTTTATCGGAATTAAAACACACACACACTTTTACTTCTTTCACCACAGATCAATTATCTGCGTAGCTTCACCACTTTACTTTATTATCCAATACTAAACCCCTTTAAACTTTATTACACAAACAAACCTTTATTGAGAGCTTTTATTTTCACACTGTTTGATCACACTGACTTGTCACACGCTGTTTTATACCACAAACTGAATGAATGTCGAGGGCGAGTGTTCGCGCTTATATAGCTCTCGGTCCACCATCTCGAACGTTCGCCGTTGGAAGTTCCCCATAGGAAATCTCTAGAACGCTCTGACAATTCCATTGGAAGTTGACATCATTCCCATCCCCGCTTCCAGAGAGTTTTCGAACTTAACGATCCGCTTGCATCTCCGCAACACTGCCCTCCTCCTAAACTTGTTCGTCCTCGAACAAGCGAGTGGATCCTTCTCCGTAATATGGTGCTAACCTCTCTACGTGGACAATTTTATACTTCGCCCGTCTGTTTCCCATCTGCTGTATCCGGTATACCACGTCATTGAGTTTCTTGATGACCTCATATGGTCCGTCCCAGGCTGATTGCAATTTGGGGCACAAGCCTTTTTTCCGTTGTGGGTTGTACAGCAATACCAATTGTCCGGTCTCGAATCCAGAAGTATTCGCCCTCAAGTCGTATCGCGCCTTCACTTTATCGCTGACCAAGTTCAGTCGCTCCTGGATGAACTGATGGATAGAGATCAGCTGTTCTTTCTTTTCGGTTACGAAGTCTTCCCTGCCGCTAGTTGTCGGTAGTACCACGCCGAACTTCAAGTCCGATGGAAGTCGGAGATCAGTTCCAAAAATGGCTTCGGCGGGTGTTGTTGCCGTTGAATTGTGCTGTGCCGAACGGTATGCCATTAAGAAAAGGGGAAGATGTTCATCCCAGTCCTTCTGATCTCCGACGACGACTTTTCTCAGGTATTCCTCCATCGTCCGGTTGAACCTTTCGACCATGCCATCAGATTGTGGATGTAATGGTGTTGTCCGCGTCTTTCTGATACCTAGCATGTCACAGAGTTCTTTGAACACCGACGACTCGAAGTTTCTCCCTGCAGTTCCATTGGTACTCCATAACGCGAAACCCAGCTATTCACGAATGCATCCGAAATGGTTTTGGCTTCCTGGTTCGGGATGCAAAACACCTCAGGCCACTTGCTGAAGTAATCGATCACCACTAGTGCGTACTTGTTTCCAGCGTTGCTCGTTGGGAATGGGCCTGCATGGTCCATAGCGATACGTTCGAACGGTGCTCCAACATTGTACTGCTGCATATTTCCTCGAGTTTTCCTAACTGGCCCCTTTGCCTTCGCACACTGTTCACACCTGCGAATGAAACGCGTAACCGACTCATAGCATCCTACCCAGTAGAAACGTCTCTTGATCTTTTCTACAGTCTTGTTAACACCAAGATGACCCCGCTTGGTCCCTCGTGGTATTCTCGGATGACCTCGTCGATTTGTCCTTTCGGAATTACCAGCAGATTGTTTACAATGTTCCCGTCCTCACTTTCCCAACTGCGGTAGAGGCAACCGTTCTTCAGCTTCAAACTCTGCCATTGAGCCCAGTAAGCTTTCACGATTGGGCTTTCACTGGATATTTGCTGCCAACTTGGTCGAAAACCTCGTTCTTGGTATCCGATGATGACCGCCAGATCGGCATCTTGTCGCTGCTTCCTTCCGACTTTCTCGACAGTCCTGGAATCTTCTGGCAGCACCTGGAAACAACGCATGTCGGCGACCTGTTCCTTGGTTTTGGCTCGTGGACAATGTTTGCATTCAACATCGCGAGGTCGCCTCGTTAATGCATCCGCATTACTATGACTGCTTCCCTTCTGGTATTCGCGTGCTCTCACTTGTTCTCCTTTTTGCGAATCAAACCTCGAACGCCTTCTTCTCAGATGACAATTTCTCGCCATGTGCCCCTGCTCGTTGCAGATGTAGCATCTACCTGGGAACGGGCAGCTCCTACTCACCGTTGTTTCTCTGGAACTACGCACCAATTTGCTGGAAGAACGCTTTCTCCGCAGACGACAGTCTTTTGCAATGTGCCCCTGCTGGTCGCAGATATAGCAGCTACCTGGGAACGAGCGACTCCTACTCACTGTCGTTGCTCTGGAATTACGTCGCAATTTGCTGAAGGAACGCTTTCTCCGCAGAGGGCAGTTCCTCGCAGTGTGCCCTTGCTGGTCGCAGATGTAGCATCTACCCGGGAATGAACCACTCCTACTCGCCATTGGTGTTCTAGAAATATCCTGGTCTTGAGATATGCGCCGTAGTTTGATCGAAGGTCGGCATATCAAGAGCGATGTTTCACATGCGAGAGCGCTGGCAACTGTCTCCTTGAAAGATGTCTTCGGCAGGAGAATCAGACTTCGTTGCGTATCGGGGTCCCTTAGCCCTTGGATGAAAGAATCCGTTTTCAATTTTTCCACCACATCAACTGGAACATACGCGTAGGCTAGATGAGATAGCCTCTCGATGTCGGCAGCATACTGTTGGATGGTCTCGTTTACACGCTGCTTGCGTCCTTTAAGTTCCAGCTTGTGCATCTCCTGCATGTGCTCACTGCCGTATCTTCGATGAAGAGCTTGCTATATGGCTGTGTAGTTCCTTCTCTGGGTCTCCGGGACGGTCTGTAGAACACCAGCTGCTTCGCCTTTAAGCGAAATTACTAGAGCGGCCACACGATCTTCTTCTCTCCATTGATTCCGTTCCGCTGTTGTCTCGAACTGAAGTTTAAAGATGTTAAACGCACTCGTGCCGTCGAAGTTGGGAGATGTGAATTTCGATGCTGCAGTCGGTACGACGATTCCTTGATGCTGTACGTTCTTGATAGTTTTCTCGAGTTCCAGAACCTTCTTGTCGAACCTCAACTCCAGTGTCTCGATTCTCTTTTCTTGATTATTTTCGAGATCTAGAACCTTCTTGTCGAACCTCGATACTAGTGTCTCGATTCTCTCCTCGACGTCCTGGAATCGATCGTCGTTGGCCTTCTGGATGTTTCTTAAGCTTTCTCGAGTGTTCTCTAGCATCTCTTCCAGCTTCTGATTCAGGGAAGTGGAATTTTCCTCCAACTTCCTACTTACGGCAGTGGAATTTTCCTCCAGTTTCTGACTCGGAGAAGTGGAATTTTCCTCCAACTTTCTACTTACGGCAGCGGAATTTTCCTCCAGCTTTTCTAGTTTCTGGTTCATGGAAGCACTCATAGCGTTCATAGCCGCGAGAATTTGCCGCATGTCGAATGTTGGTTCACTGGATGTTGGCGGCTTCTCCACCCCGAACTCGTGATTCTCCCAGTCGAAACCTTCTTCCTGCAACGCTGATCGCAGTCTCTCCACCAGGTTGGCTTTACTTCCAACTGTGGATAATTCCCGAGCATCCAGCTCTCTTTTCAGTTGTTCAATTGTCAACTTTTCCAATTTCACCATTTTCTCTATCTCTTAACAATTCACTTTGTGCAATTCACAATTTAAACAAACGTTCCACTCGTTTACTCGCAATCCCACTTCTGACACCAAATGTTACGAATTTATTCGATCCCCACACCAAATAGGGTTCGCACCACTGGATTGCGATAAACTACAATTGTCCTTTTTATCGGAATTAAAACACACACACACTTTTACTTCTTTCACCACAGATCAATTATCTGCGTAGCTTCACCACTTTACTTTATTATCCAATACTAAACCACTTTAAACTTTATTTCACAAACAAACCTTTATTGAGAGCTTTTATTTTCACACTGTTTGATCACACTGTATTGTCACACGCTGTTTTATACCACAAACTGAATGAATGTCTAGGGCGAGTGTTCGCGCTTATATAGCTCTCGGTCCACCATCTCGAACGTTCGCCGTTGGAAGTTCCCCATAGGAAATCTCTAGAACGCTCTGACAATTCCATTGGAAGTTGACATCATTCCCATCCCCGCTTCCAGAGAGCTACACAGATAATTGATCTGTGGTGAAGGAAAGAAAAGTGCGTGTGTTTTTATTCGGATACAAAGGACAATTGTAGTTTATCGCAATCCAGTGGTGCGAACCCTATTTGGTGTGGGTATTGAATAAATTAGTAACATTTGGTGTCAGAAGTGGGATTGCGAGTAAACGAGTGAAACTTTATTTGAGTTGTGAAGTGAATCATTGCAAAAGTGAGAAAATGGTAAAATTGGAAAAGTTGACCTTTGAACAACTGAAAAAAGAGCTGGATGCTCGGGATTTATCCACAGTGGGAAGTAAAGCCAACCTGGTGGAGAGACTGCCATCGGCGTTGCAGGAAGAAGGTGTCGACTGGGAGAGTTATTAATTCGGGGTGGAGAAGCCGTCGACATCCACTGAGCCAGCGTTCGATATGCAGCAAATTCTCGCGGCTCTTAATGCTATGAGTCAAAAGATGGAGGAAAACTCAACTTCCCTGAGCCAGCAACTAGATCAAAAGTTGGAGGAAAATTCCAGTTCCATAAGCCAGAGACTAGAAGCAACCATACATCAAAAGTTGGAGGAAAATTCCACTTCCCTGGGCCAGAAGCTGGAGACGTTAGAAGCTATGCTAGAGAACAATCGAGAAAGCCTAAGAAACATCCAGCAGGCCGTCGACGATCGATTCCAGA
The DNA here is from genome assembly GCA_951905685.1 of Eumerus sabulonum. Lineage (NCBI taxonomy): Eukaryota > Metazoa > Arthropoda > Insecta > Diptera > Syrphidae > Eumerus > Eumerus sabulonum. The sequence goes on from OX645060.1 coordinate 93,287,847, forward strand.
ACCTCGAAGAGAGAATCGAGACACTAGAATCGAGGTTCGTCAAGAAGGTTCTAGATCTCGAAAATAACCAGGAAAAGATAATCGAGACCTTGGAATCGAAGTTCGAAGGTTCTGGAACTCGAGAAAACTGTCCAGAACGTTCAGTGTCAAGGAATCGTTGTACCGACGGCAGCATCGAAATTCACAGCCCCCAACTTTGACGGCACGAGCGCATTTAACATCTTTAAGCTCCAGTTCGAGACAACAGCGGAGCGGAATCAATGGGGAGAAGAAGATCGTGTGGCCGCTCTAGTAATTTCGCTTAGAGGCGAAGCAGCTGGTGTTCTACAGACCATCCCGGAGACCCAGAGAAGGAACTACACAGCCATATGGGATGCTCTCCATCGAAGATACGGCAGTGAGCACATGCAGGAAATGCACAAGCTGGAACTTAAAGGGCGCAAGCAGCGTGGAAACGAGACCATCCAACAGTATGCTGCCGACATCGAGAGGCTATCCCACCTTGCCTACGCAGATGTCCCAGTTGATGTGGTGGAGAAACTTAAAACGGATTCTTTCAACCAGGGGCTAAGGGACCCTTATACGCAACGAAGCCTGATTCTCCTGCTGAAGACATCTTTCAAGGAGACAGTTGCCAGCGCTCTCGCATGTGAAACATCGCTCTTGATGTGCCAACCTTCCATCAAACTACGGCGCATATCTCAAGACCAGGATAGTTCCAGAACACCAATGGCGAGTAGGAGTGTTTCATTCCCGGGTAGATGCTACATCTGCGACAAGCAGGGCCACATTGCGAGAAACTGCCGTCTGCGGAGAAAGCGTTGCTCCAGCAAATTGCGACGTTATTCCAGAGCAACGACAGTGACTATGAGTCATTCGTTCCCAGGTAGCTTCTATATCTGCGACCAGCAGGGGCACAATGCAAAAGACTGTCGTCTGCGGAGAAAGCGTTCTTCCAGCGAATTGTGGCGTAGTTCCAGAGAAACAACGGTGAGTAGGAGCTGCCCGTTCCCAGGTAGATGCTACATCTGCAACGAGCAGGGGCACATGGCGAGAAATTGTCATCTGAGAAGAAGGCGTTCGAGGTTTGATTCGCGAAAAGGAGAACAAGCGAGAGCACGCGAATACCGGAAGGGAAACAGTCATGGAAATGCGGATGCATTATCGAGGCGACCTTGCGATGTTGAATGCTTGCATTGTTCACGTGCGGAAATCAAAGAAGAGGTCACCGATATCCGTCGTTTCCATGTGCTGCCAGAAGATGCTTGGAGTGCCGAGAAGGTTGGAAGAAAGCAGCGAGAGAATGCCGATCTGGCAGTCATCATTGACTACTAAGAACGAGGTTTTCGACCAACTTGGCAGCAAATATCCAGCGAAAGCCCACTCGTGAAAGCTTACTGGGCTCAATGGCAGAGTTTGAAGCTGAAGAACGGTTGCCTCTACAGCAGTTGGGAAAGTGAGGACGGGAACATTGTAAGAGTTCTGCTGGTAATTCCGAAAGGACAAATCGAAGAGGTCATCCGAGAATACCACGAGGGACCAAGCGGGGGTCATCTTGGTGTTAACAAGACTGTAGAAAAGATCAAGAGACGTTTCTACTGGGTAGGATGCCATGAGTCGGTTACGCGTTTCATTCGCAGGTGTGAACAGTGTGCGAAGGCAAAGGGTCCAGTTAGGAAAACTCGAGGAAATATGCAGCAGTACAATGTTGGAGCACCGTTCGAACGTATCGCAATGGACATTGCAGGCCCATTCCCAACGAGCAACGCTGGAAACAAATACGCGCTAGTAGTGATCGACTACTTCAGCAAGTGGCCTGAGGTGTTTTGCATCCCGAACCAGGAAGCCAAAACCATTTCGGATGCATTCGTGAATAACTGGGTTTCGCGTTATGGAGTACCAGTGGAACTGCACTCAGACCAAGGGAGAAACTTCGAGTCGTCGGTGTTCAAAGAACTCTGTGACATGCTAGGTATCAGAAAGACGCGGACAAAACCATTACATCCACAATCTGATGGCACGGTCGAAAGGTTCAACCGGACGATGGAGGAATACCTGAGAAAAGTCGTTGTCGGAGATCAGAAGGACTGGGATGAACATCTTCCCCTTTTCTTAATGGCATACCGTTCGGCACAGCACAATTCAACGGCAACAACACCCGCCGAAGCCATTTTTGGAACTGATCGCCGACTTCCATCGGACTTGAAGTTCGGCGTGGTACTAGCGACAACTAGCGGCAGGGAGGACTTCGTAACTGAAAAGAAGGAACAGCTGAACTCCATCCATCAGTTCATCCGGGAGCGACTGAACTTGGTCAGCGATAAAATGAAGGCGCGATACGACTTGAGGGCGAATACTTCTGGATTCGAGACCGGACAATTGGTATTGCTGTACAACCCACAACGGAAAAAAGGCTTGTGCCCCAAATTGCAATCAGCCTGGGACGGACCATATGAGGTCATCAAGAAACTCAATGACGTGGTATACCAGATACAGCAGATGGGAAACAGACGGGCGAAGTATAAAATTGTCCACGTAGAGAGGTTAGCACCATATTACGGAGAAGGATCCAATCGCTTGTTCGAGGACGAACAAGCTTAGGAAGAAGGCAGTGTTGCGGAGATGCAAACGGACCGTTAAGTTCGAATTTCGCTGTCGAAGTTCGAAAACTCTCTGGAAGCGGGGATTGGAATGATGTCAGCTTCCAATGGAATTGTCAGAGCGTTCTAGAGATTTCCGAAGGGGAACTTCCAACGGCGAACATTCGAGACGGTGGACCGAGAGCTATATAAGCGCGAACACTCGCCCTTGAAATTCATTCAGTTTGGGTATAAAACAGCTTGTGAAAAGTCAGTGTGATCAAACAGGGTGAAAACAAATGCTCTCAATAAAGGTTTGTTTGTATAATAAAGTGGATAGTATTGGATAATAAATAAAATAGTTGAAGCTACACAGATAACTGATCTGTGGTGAAAGAAAGAATAGTGCGTGTGTTTTTATTCGGATACAAAGGACAATTGTAGTTTATCGCAATCCAGTGGTGCGAACCCTGTTCGGTGTGGGATCGAATAGTTCGTAACAATATGTATAAAGATGTGGCGATAAAGCTCGAACAGTTGGTTTACAGCACACTGGAACTGAAATGAAGAGAAGAAATGAAAGAATATAATGCCCGCACCGCATTTCGTGAACAAATGTCATTCATGTATGTGAAGGGGGTGTAACACGAGACACATTCAGACATGTGAAAGGGGTGTAAGATGAGACACATTCGGACAAAGATGAGCACAGAAAAGATCAAAGACTAACAAAATTGGAAGATTGTGAAGGGGATGTAAGACCAGCACATATAGACAAAGATGAGAACAGAAAAGATGAAAGACTAACAAAATTGCAAGACGTCAAACTAAAAGAGGAAGAAGAAGCACGATGACGAATACGAGAGAAAGACGAGCGGATTACGAAGAACCGAAATTAATTTGCAAGCGGATTTATTTATTTGCATTAAATATTATAAGAGCGCATGGGGTCGGACATACAGGGTAAAGTTGTTGATTGCTCTCAACCTGGCGAGATGCCAGCAACGATTCTTGTTTAAATGCCCGGGTCAAGTTGACATACGGCCTCCTCGCGGCGCCCTCTGGATAGCCTCTTCAACAACCGTTGGGAGGTGAACAAACGTATGCAACGAAAAAAACCCCGAGCAGAATGGCGGTTGTGCGGCTGGCTAACAATCCGCCCACGTAAAAAAAAACCTAAAGTTATGAATGAGCAAGATGCCTCGGATACACGGACGGATACTCGACGACGACAACGCACGAAAAAGGCACACGATTTGCGAGTATGCTCCTGGAATGTCAGAACCCTGTACACTCCCGGAGCTGATCATAAACTGGAAGGAATCCACACGCAGTACAAGGCGGATATTACTGCGGTCCAGGAAATACGCTGGATAGGAAACGGTATGATTAGGAAGAAAAATTGCGACATTTATTACAGCTGTCACAAAAGGTTGCAAATACTGGGATGCGGATTTGTCGTGGGAAAGCGGTTAAGGTCGAAGGTCATCGACTTTAAACCTATAAGTGATCGCCTGGCTGTGATCCGCATCAGAGGCAGATTTTATAACATCAGCCTTATATGTGCACACGCCCCTATTGACGAGGCTGAAGACCCTATCAAGGAGGACTTCTAGGACCTCCTGGACAACGCCTACGGAGTTTGTCCGGATTACGATGTAAAAATCGTGCTCGGGGACTTCAACGCCAAAATTGGAAAGGAAAACACCCTTGGCGGAGTGATCGGAAAGCACAGCCTCCACGATACAACAACAGATAAAGGCTTCAGACTCGCTGACTTTGCGACAGCTCGTAATGCGGTGATAAGTAGCACAAGATTCCCTCGCAAGCGAATCCACACAGCAACCTGGCGATCTCCGGACGGTCGAACCGCCAACCAAATCGACCATGTGCTCATTGACGCAAGGCACGCGTCAAACATCTTGGATGTGCGAACATTCAGAGGGGCAAATGTCGACTCTGACCACTTCCTCGTAGCAGCAAGATTCAGAGCTCGACTGTCCATTGTCAGAAAGCTGCACCAGCCCATCAGGAGGAGGTTCGACATTGGGCGCCTGAGCACACCGGAGGTTGCCAGAGTCTACAGGGAGTAGCTGAGCGAAAGACTCCACGATATGCCTACGTCGAACACAAATGCCAATAATATGTGGCTGCATTGCCGCTCAGCCATTCAGGAAGTAGCCGAAACCACCTTAGGATACCTACCACCCCCGACAAGAAACCCGTGGTATGATGGCGAGTGTGAGCAGAAAAAGGCAGCAACCGACGAGGCGTACCAAAGGGCGCTGCAGAGGAAAACCAGGGCAGCGCGAGAAGAGTACCGAGCCAGAAGAAGGGAGGAGAAGAAACTACTGCGACAAAAGAAAAGAATCTTCGCAGCCTCCCAGGAGTCTAGGGATAAACATAAAATACGACCTTTTACAAGAAAGCCAAAGGCCTTGCAGGAGGCTTCAAAAAGGGCACCCTGGCTCTTCGAAACTGCGAGGGTAATCTTGTCACCGACCCGCAGGGAATAGTGGATGTATTTAAGCAGCACTTCCAGCAGCTGCTTAACGAGCATGACCAAGAGAGAGTGGCAGGGACCGACGAAATCCCAACTCCAGCCGCTGAAGCAGTCCTCCCACCCAGCATAGAAGAAGTCGGCACAGCTATTCAGAAGCTGAAGCTTCGGCACAGCAAGGCCGCAGGCTCAGATGGCTTGCCATCAGAGCTCTTCAAGGCTGGCGGCGATGTTCTGGTAGGGAGCATGCACCAGATCATCTTCAGAATTTGGGAAGATGAGAGCATGCCCGACGACTGGAATACCAGCTCTATATGCCCCATCCACAAAAAAGGCGATCCTACCTCTTGCAAGAACTACAGAGGTATATCCCTGCTCAATGTCGCATACAAGATCCTGTCCAGCGTATTGTGTGAACGTCTAAAACCATTTTGCACCGCACTAATCGGCAGCTACCAGTGCGGCTTCCGGCCCGGCAAATCAACTATAGACCAAATTTTCACACTTCGACAAATCCTGGAAAAGACCAACGAGTTTCAAATCGATACACACCATCTTTTCATCGATTTCAAAGCCGCATACGACAGCATTCATCGTGAAGCACTGTTTGGGGCGATGGCCGAATTCGGGATCCCGGTAAAACTGATCCAGTTGTGTCGCGCCACGCTAAAAAACACGCGATGCACCATGCAACTCGGTTCTAGGACCTCGGAACCATTCGAAACATGCACCGGATTTCGGCAAGGAGATGCGCTGTCATGTGACTTCTTCAACCTGGTGCTGGAGCAGATAGTGCGACGGGCAGGCGTCAACAGGGAAGGCACTATCTTTTACAAGTCCATCCAGCTGCTAGGATACGCGGATGATATCGACATCATCGCGTGTTCTCGCCGTGGCATTGTGGAAGCATTCACGGCGATTGAAGAACAGGCGAAACGAGTTGGTCTTAAGATCAATGAGGACAAAACGAAATACATGCTGTCAAGCAAAAACCCATCCGTCGCTCCACCACCTGGGACAAAACATAACAATTGACAGCTACAATTTCGAGGTAGTTAAGGAGTTTGTCTACCTCGGGGCAAACGTAAATTCCACAAATGACACCACAGTGGAGATCCGGCGTAGAATCGCCCTTGGCAACCGCTGCTAGTTCGGCTTGTCCAAACAACTGGGGTCAAAACTCCTCACTCGAAAGACCAAGGTCATGCTTTACAAAACGCTCATTCTGCCAGTCTTGCTGTACGGAGCCGAAAGCTGGACGATAAGCAGGACAGCGGAGCTGATTTTGGGTTCTTTCGAAAGAAAAATTCTGCGCCGGATTTTTGGTCCTGTCTGTGAGGAAGGTGAATGGAGAAGAAGACACAACCGCGAACTCTACGAGCTGTACCAAGATGTGGATGTAGTCCGGAAGGCAAGGATCCGTCGACTACACTGGCTCGGCCACATCGAGCGCATGGACATCAACGCTCCAGTTAAGAGGGTCTTCGACTCCGAGCCTCCTGGTTCGAGAAGAGGAGGAAGACCGAACCTCCGGTATAAAGACCAAGTAATCGCGGATGTAGGACATCTTGGTCTTGACAACTGGAAGCAGCGTGCCCGGGACCGTCAAGGATGGAAGGCAGCTATAGCTCAGGCTCAGATCCTCCATGGATCGCAGGCCTGATAAGTAAGTAAGTAAGTAAGGAACGCTTAGATTAAACAGATATGCTAGTACTAATATAAACACATGTTTTTTTAATAAGCCGCTTGATATGCCATCACGTGTACGTGAATTTTTATTTTTTAAAGACGAAATGGTACAATAAATTTCCCATGAAGAAAAGGGATTAAATACAAAACTGTTTGGCTGAATGTAACCGTCCAAAAATGACGAAATGGAGCAGTTACAACTTGCAGAATGTTCAGTGAAATATGTAGTTATTAAAAGCATTTTGGGTGCTGCTAGGGTCTGTTATACGGTTACCATCAACTACTAAGCAATTAATCTCCGTATGTTGCTTGCTCTTACCTAAGATATTGTCCACTATTTTCCACTCCTCTCTCACATTGCCCTTAGCTCGCGCAAACAGATCAGAGTAGAATTGATCACGTTTCTCTTTAATGTTTTTGTGAACTTTCTTACATAGATCATTATAATACCCTTTTAACCCAGCATTATGTGGATGTTTTTTGTATTTAACAGCCAATCTGTCTTTCCTTCTAATCTGCTGTAACAGATTGTAAGACATCCAGGGCTTAAGGAATTTCTTAGTACTCGAGTTACGTACAGAAAAAGTTGTACAATTTCTAATATGCTTCCGCAGGATTTTAAGACATAAATCAAAAGCAAATGAAGTATCACTTGCCGAATATATTGGTTCCCATGATTCATATTTAAGATATTCTTTAAGCAATTTGACATCTGTGGAATATTTTACCTCAGTAGGTGGGTTAGAACAGTTTATCATTTCAGAACTGAAACAAACAGTGAGAGAGATCATACAGTGATCAGATATCTTTAGGTCATGAACAAGCCCACTAAATATATTTTTATTAATCTTTTGGGTACGAATAAATATATGGTCGATGCAAGTCCTTGACCAATCAGTCACACGAGTTGGTTCATTAATATGACTCTCTGGACCATTGGACGCCATAAGAAACATATAATTCTCCGCGTCTTTATCAAAATGATTTAAAATATCAATATTTATATCGCCTAACACAACTAAGTTTTTCTCTTTGCAACTACTCAGAGATTTGCTTAATTCTTCAATGAATATACCTTTACTTAAATCATGTAATCTATAAACGCACAACATTGCATAGCTTTCATTATTATAAACAAAAGACAATTTAATTACATCCGCGCTACGAAATTGAAGATTTGTGCAAATACGCTCAAAAACCATTTTTAACATAGACTGCTACGCCTCCAGCTGCATAAGTTTCGTTGCAATTACCAAAAAGTGTATACCCTGGTATATTATAAAAAGCTAACTCATTCTCATATATCCAAATTTCACTCAATACAATAACAATAGGAAGATTCACGAATGACTCATGAGCTATGAGCTAGAAAAACGGAAAAGTTTTTACTCAAGCTACGAATGTTCTGGTGTAAGCAGACAACATTAACACAGTTAGGGGTAATGATTAGGTAGGGATACTCGCATACATTAGGAACAATAAATGAGACAGAATTAGGAGAAATCATAGATTATCTAAATCAGCAGCACAAGAAATTCTTACTAAAGGTTCACCCTCCTTCTTCCTCATGTAAACTGTGCCGTTCTTGCTCCATACATAAGCGTACCCCTTCTTGCTCTTCAAAGACCGTGCCGAGTTGAGAAGTTGAGGGGTCTGGTGTGTCAAACAGTCGTTTATATACATCCTTTGTGGTTCTCCAAGTGGGTTAAAAATTGTTGTTGTAATTTGCGTTTTTTGTTTTCCTTTTGCTTGCATTACTTTCTCCTTTGAGTGGCGAGAGACAAATTTGACGTGCAGTATATTGGTTTCCTTCGGCTGGTTTGATGTAATATTTGGCCGGCTGTTTACTTGTTTTGAGTAGCAAAGGTCAATGTCATCTTTCGCAACATCAATATGTAAACCGTCACGAAAGAACTTTAGAGCCAAATCAGTGCAAGATGTGCTGCCGTTATCAAGTGGAATGATAACGATATCCACTGCATTGGCGATCAGCTGTTGTTCGAGACGATCAACTCTGTTATCTAGATGACGGATTTTATGTTCGCATTCCCTATTTTTATTTTGTAGTTCCTCGATCTGTATGCGTTGAATCTGCTTTACCTCCAATAATTCAGCATAAATCATATCCAGCGTAACATTTGCTTCCACTGGTAGAGGATTTGAACAAGGTGTAGTGTGGTTCGGTTGATATCGCTAGTCTTTTTGCGTAGATGTTGTTGTGTGGCAGTTGAAACGCAGGCCGGTGCCTCACCCGATATCGAGTCACGCCGCTTATTAGCAACACACTTAACGCACCGCCAGTATTTATTCGCTTTTTCATAAATTCTATATCGACGGGCAACACATTGACACATGTTGCATGACAAAACTACTGCAGTCACGGCAGACCACTTTCAGCTGAGCTCGTTCAAGTTTTTCTCCGCAAGTGTTGCAAGACATTTTACTTAAATTACAAAAAAAAAATAAAATACCGTTTTCTTAAACCTTAGAAATGAATTCCCGACGCGTGTACACCCCACGACAAGCAATCTATGATAAAAATGCAAGCGGCCTGAGGTGTTTTGCATCCCGAACCAAGAAGCCAAAACCGTTTCGGATGCATTCGTAAATAACTGGGTTGCGCGTTATGGAGTACCAATGGAACTGCACTCAGACCAAGGAAGAAACTTCGAGTCGTCGGTGTTCAAAGAACTCTGCGACATGCTAGGTATCAGAAAGACGCGGACAACACCATTACACCCACAATCTGATGGCACGGTCGAAAGGTTCAACCGGACGATGGAGGAATATTTGAGAAAAGTCGTCGTTGGAGATCAGAAGGACTGGGATGAACATCTTCCCCTTTCCTTAATGGCGTGCCGTTCGGCACAGCACAATGCAACAACACCAGCTGAAGCCATTTTTGGATCTGATCTTAAGCTTCCATCGGACTTGAAGTTCGGCGTGGCGCTACCGACAACTAGCGGCAGGGAGGACTTCGTAACCGAAAAGAAGGAACAGCTGAGCTCCATCCATCAGTTCATCCGGGAGCGACTGAACTTGGTCAGCGATAAAATGAAGGCGAGATACGACTTGAGGGCGAATACTTCTGGATTCGAGACCGGAAAATTGGTATTGCTGTACAACCCACAACGACAAAAAGGCTTGTGCCCCGAATTGCAATCAGCCTGGGATGGGCCATATGAGGTCATCAAGAAGCTCAATGACGTGGTATACCGAATACAGCAGACGGGAAACAGACGGGCGAGGTATAAGATTGTCCACGTAGAGAGGTTAGCGCCATATTACGGAGAGGGATCCAATCGCTTGTTCGAGGACGAACAAGTTTAGGAGGGGGGCAGTGTTGCGGAGACACAAACCGACGGTTAAGTTCGAATTTCGCTGTCGATGTTCGAAAGCGCTCTTGAAGCGGAGATTGCGTTGATGTCAACCGTCAACGGCATAATGCTAATTGTCAGAGCATTCTAGAGATTTCCGAAGGGGAACGACGGCGAACATTCGAGAAAGTGGACCGAGATCTATATAAGCGCGAACACTCGTCCTCGGTATACATTCAGTTTGAGGTATTGAACAGAGCGTGACAAGTCAGTGTGATCAATCGGTAAAACAGTGGGAAAATAAAAGCTTTCAATAAAGGGTGTTGTGTGTGTAATAAAGTTTAAAGTGTTCAATAGGTTTTGGATAATAAACAAAAGTGGTGAAGCTGCACAGATAATTGATCTGTGGTGAACAAAGAAAAGTGTGTGTGTTTTAATTCGGATAAAAAGACAATTGTAGTTTATCGTAATCCAGTGGTGCGAACCCTATTCGGTGTGGGATTGAATATTTCGTAACAATATATTATATTATATAATTAAATACGATCACGCCACACTAGCTGATCATGCAAATGCAGTTCATATATTGTACATTATATATTACACATCTACATACATACATAACGCACAATATTGTTAGCACGTAAGAATGTGACACTTTGTATAGTAAGGTAGTTAGTAAGTAAGTCCAGTGAATAAAGAATCACCGATCGAGACAGACCGTCTTTTAATAAAACATTACATGGTGTCAGGTTAAGTTCCCAGTCAAAAAGTACAGTCGATTTATCAATAGTGCATATTGTCAAAAGTGTATAAACGAAATATAGATTCATTAAAACCACCGTCAAATTTAAGTTTTAATTTTAATCAAACCCAAAATTGGAGAATTTGGAAACAGCGTTTCCAACTCTTTATCACGGCAGCGGGACTAGAAGGAGCAGACGATGGGAGAAAACTAGCTTTACTGTTACACTCAATTGGAGAAGAGGGCTTAAAGATCTTTAACACATTCAAGTTTAAAGACTCTGCAGAGGAGGACTACAAAAGTGTGGTATCAAAATTTGATGAATATTTTGAGCCAAAAAAGAACCTCATATATGAAAGGTTCAATTTTCTAAGTTGTCGTCAAAACACTGCACAGAGTTTAGACCAGTTTCTTACTGAACTAAAGGAAGTGGTATCATTATGCGAGTATAAAGAGGAAAACTCGATGGTGGGAGACGAGAAAAACTACTTGGAACCGAACATTTAACACTGGAAATTGCGGAAGAAAAGTCTGAAGCATATGTACTGGGAAAAGCCCACGCGTCGGATATGTCACATGGAGATTTAACAGCAAAAGTTTCAATTAACTACATTGAAAGACCAACACCTCATCAAAAGCGTACGTGCCACCAGCAGCAGAGCAGACGTAATTCACTATCAGCAATGGAACAACGGAATCTACAACAGCAGCAGCAAAATATGGAAGATACTCGTTGGACGGAGAGCGGCAATCGGAAGAGAGAGGTTAGACCATCATCATCAGGTAACGCACTCCATATAAATTATTGCTCCAGATGTGGACAAAAGCATCGAAATAAATGTCCAGCTACAGGTGTTGTTTGTTATTATTGTAGCAGAAAAAATGCTAAAATGTGTAAGTTTAAATCTATTAAGGCTCTAAGATTAAATCAAAACAGTAACAGTAGTGATAGTGAATATGACAGTAGCAATAGTTTTTTCATAGGTATGTGTAAGCCCAATGAAAACTTCAGTAACTGTGAAGACTGGTTCATCAAATTGTTTATTAACAAAGTGCCACTAAAGTGCTATTTAGATACAGGGGCACAAGCTAATGTCATATCTGAGAAAGTATTTTATTCGATTAATGGATCCAATCTTAATAGGTCAAATGCTTTCTTAATTACTTTGGGTAATCAGAAACTGTCTGTAGTTGGAAAGTGTGATTTTATTTGTGAATTTGAACGGAAAAACGAAATTGTGTACGAGGTCAATGAATTTATAATCATTTCTGAATTATGTCCTACGATAATAGGTTTACCTGATTGTGTCCGTCTTGGCTTAGTAAAAAGAATTTGTGCAGTTGGCAATTTTGAGGAACATTTATTAGCAAATTATTATGATTTATTTACCGGCTTAGGATGTCTTGATTATACTTGCCAATTAAAGATAAAAGAAAATTGCATGCCAGTGGTAGATCCACCAAGAAAGGTTCCTTATTAATTGCGTGACAGGTTAAAAAAAGAACTGACTTGTATAGAAAATTCAAAAGTCATTGAAAAAGTTAGAGGTCCCACTCCTTGGGTAAGTTCGATTGTTTTAGTGGAAAAGCCAGATAAATCGCTTCGGATCTGTTTAGATCCAAGAAATCTTAACGAAGTGTTGCTCAGGTGTCACTATCCAATGCCTGACATTGAATTAGTAAAATCCAAATTATCAGGAGCACGATTTTTTTCTGTATTAGATGCAAGTAATGGATTCTGGATGATTAAATTAGATGAGCCATCCTCTCTTTTATGTACATTCAACACTCCTTTTGGAAGATACAAATTTTTACGTTTTCCATATGGTTTACATGTTGCACCAGAAATATTTCAGAGAACAATCACTGAACTATTCTGTGATTTGGAAGTAATAGTGTATATTGATGACATTTTGGTATTGGGTAAAACAATTGAAGAGGATAAAACAAACAAACAAAAAGGATAAATGTCGTTTTGGTCTAAAGCAGTATTTCGGTCAAATTTTTAGCGAACATGGTATGAGTCCAGATCAGTCAAAACTTAAATCAATTCGTGACATGCCACCTCCAAAGGCAGTCAAAGATCTTCAATGACTCTTAGGAATGCTAAATTACTTAGGATTATATATCAAAAATTTGTCATCAGAATCAGCGTCACTGAGAGTTCTTTTGAAAAAAGATAGTATGTGGGAATGGAACGAAAGTCACCAGCAAGTTTTTGAGCATTTGAAAGGCTTTGTGACTTCTCCTCCGATTTTATCATATTATCGGGATAATGAACCATTGGTTTTGTCTACAAATGCTTCGAAATTTGCTGTTGGGGCAGTTTTATTTTAGAACAATAAACCCATAGCTTTCGTCTCAAAAACATTAACTAGCTGTCAACAACGATACGCTCAAATAGAAAAAGAATTGAATGCGGTTGTATTTGGGGCCACTAAGTTTCGACAATATATATATGGTCAAACCATAACTACCGAAACTGACCATAAGCCCCTTGTGTCACTTTTCAAAAAGCCTTTAGCGGAAGTTCCCATACGATAACAACATATGACAATGTGTCGCCAAGCATACAATATGAATGTTGTATACAAGCAAAGTAAAGATTTACAAGTAGCAGATACACTTTCTCGAGCTCCTTTGTCTGATACAGAAGAACTACCCATAGATAGGGATATTCAGATCCATGTCGGATTTCCTAGGTCCTGTCTTCTATTTTCTAAAAATAGGTTACAAATTAAATGGCAAATTATTATGATTTATTTACCGGCTTAGGATGTCTTGATTATACTTGCCAATTAAAGATAAAAGAAAATTGCATGCCAGTGGTAGATCCACCAAGAAAGGTTCCTTATTAATTGCGTGACAGGTTAAAAAAAGAACTGACTTGTATAGAAAATTCAAAAGTCATTGAAAAAGTTAGAGGTCCCACTCCTTGGGTAAGTTCGATTGTTTTAGTGGAAAAGCCAGATAAATCGCTTCGGATCTGTTTAGATCCAAGAAATCTTAACGAAGTGTTGCTCAGGTGTCACTATCCAATGCCTGACATTGAATTAGTAAAATCCAAATTATCAGGAGCACGATTTTTTTCTGTATTAGATGCAAGTAATGGATTCTGGATGATTAAATTAGATGAGCCATCCTCTCTTTTATGTACATTCAACACTCCTTTTGGAAGATACAAATTTTTACGTTTTCCATATGGTTTACATGTTGCACCAGAAATATTTCAGAGAACAATCACTGAACTATTCTGTGATTTGGAAGTAATAGTGTATATTGATGACATTTTGGTATTGGGTAAAACAATTGAAGAGGATAAAACAAACAAACAAAAAGGATAAATGTCGTTTTGGTCTAAAGCAGTATTTCGGTCAAATTTTTAGCGAACATGGTATGAGTCCAGATCAGTCAAAACTTAAATCAATTCGTGACATGCCACCTCCAAAGGCAGTCAAAGATCTTCAATGACTCTTAGGAATGCTAAATTACTTAGGATTATATATCAAAAATTTGTCATCAGAATCAGCGTCACTGAGAGTTCTTTTGAAAAAAGATAGTATGTGGGAATGGAACGAAAGTCACCAGCAAGTTTTTGAGCATTTGAAAGGCTTTGTGACTTCTCCTCCGATTTTATCATATTATCGGGATAATGAACCATTGGTTTTGTCTACAAATGCTTCGAAATTTGCTGTTGGGGCAGTTTTATTTCAGAACAATAAACCCATAGCTTTCGTCTCAAAAACATTAACTAGCTGTCAACAACGATACGCTCAAATAGAAAAAGAATTGAATGCGGTTGTATTTGGGGCCACTAAGTTTCGACAATATATATATGGTCAAACCATAACTACCGAAACTGACCATAAGCCCCTTGTGTCACTTTTCAAAAAGCCTTTAGCGGAAGTTCCCATACGATAACAACATATGACAATGTGTCGCCAAGCATACAATATGAATGTTGTATACAAGCAAGGTAAAGATTTACAAGTAGCAGATACACTTTCTCGAGCTCCTTTGTCTGATACAGAAGAACTACCCATAGATAGGGATATTCAGATCCATGTCGGATTTCCTAGGTCCTGTCTTCTATTTTCTAAAAATAGGTTACAACAAATAGAAGTCGAGTCTGCTAAGGACCCACAATTACAACAACTTAAATTTTATCTTGAAAATGGCTGGCCTGCGCGAAAAAAATTAGTTAGTACAAATGTCAGGAACTTTTGGAATTTCAAAGACGATATTTTTGTTGAAAACAATTTATTTTTTAAAGGTGAAAGTATTATTATACCGAAAAAGTTACGTCAGGAGATATTTAAAAGTACACACCAGGGCCATCCAGGCATTTAAAAGAATGAAAACCGTGCCCGTGGTATGATCTATTGGCCAAACATGTCAGAAGAAATAGCAAGCATGGTAGAATCTTGTCCCACTTGCGTTAATTATAGAAAAAGTAACTCAAAAGAGCATTTACTTTTACACCCGATCCCTAATCTGCCATGGGAAACCATTGGCACAGATACATTTGAATGGCAAAAGGATTTATTAGTTATTGTGGTTGATTACTACTCCAAATATATAGAGATAGCTAAATTAACATCCAGTAAAGCTGCCAATGTAATATTACAACTAAAATCAATATTTGCCCGTCATGGGATCCCAAGCAAGATATTATCGGACAATGGTCCACCATTCAATTCGAAAGAATTTAGACATTTTGTAAAAGAATGGGAAATCGAGCACGTTACAAGTAGTCCGTAATTTGAAAATGAAGTCCTATTATGACAAACAGCAAAGGAACATAAAGAAATATCGTCAGGTGAAAGAATATTATTTAAAAAGTTTCCAGATTCTAAATGGGTATTAGGAGAAGTAGTTAGGCCTTGCAGGGAAATTCATTCATATACAATTATATGTATTGTTACGAAATATTCAATCCCACACCGAATAGGGTTCCCACCACTGGATTGCGATAAACTACAATTGTCTTTCTGTCCGAATTAAAACACACACACTTTTCTTTATTTCACCACGGATCAATTATCTGTGCAGCTTCACCACTTTTATTTATTATCTAATACTGTCCACTTTAAACTTTATTACACAAACAAACCTTTATTGAAAGCTTTTATTTTCACACTGTTTCATCACACCGACTTGTCACGCGCTGTTCAATTTCACAAACTGAATGCCTGCCGAGGGCGAGGGTTCGCGCTTATATAGCTCTCGGTCCACCTTCTCGAACGTTCGCCGTCGGAAGTTCCCCTTCGGAAATCTCTAGAATGCTCTGACAATTAGCATTACGCCATTGACAGTTGACAGTTGATTCCAATCTCCGCTTCAAGAGAGCTTTCGAACTTCGACAGGGAAATTCGAACTTAACCGTCGGTTTGTGTCTCCGCAACACTGCCCTCCTCCTAAACTTGTTCGTCCTCGAACAAGCGATTGGATCCTTCTCCGTAATATGGCGCCAACCTCTCTACGTGGACAATCTTATACTTTGCCCGTCGGTTTCCCATCTGCTGTATTCGGTATACCACGTCATTGAGCTTCTTGATGACCTCATATGGCCCGTCCCAGACTGATTGCAATATGGGGCATAAGCCTTTTTTTCGTTGTGGGTTGTACAGCAATACCAATTTTCCAGTCTCGAATCCAGAAGAGTTCGCCCTTAAGTCGTACCTCGCCTTCATTTTATCGCTGACCAAGTTCAGTCGCTCCCGGATGAACTGATGGATGGAGTTCAGCTGTTCCTTCTTTTCGGTTACAAAGTCCTCCCTGCCGCTAGTTGTCGGTAGTACCACGCCGAACTTCAAGTCCGATGGAAGTCGGAGATCAGTTCCAAAAATGGCTTCGGCGGGTGTTGTTGCCGTTGAATTGTGCTGTGCCGAACGGTATGCCATTAAGAAAAGGGGAAGATGTTCATCCCAGTCCTTCTGATCTCCGACGGCGACTTTTCTCAAGTATTCCTCCATCGTCCGGTTGAACCTTTCGACCATGCCATCAGATTGTGGATGTAATGGTGTTTTCCGCGTCTTTCTGATACCTAGCATGTCACAGAGTTCTTTGAACACCGACGACCCGAAGTTTCTTCCTTGGTCTGAGTGCAGTTCCATTGGTACTCCATAACGCGCAACCCAGTTATTTACGAATGCATCCGAAACGGTTTTGGCTTCTTGGTTCGGGATGCAAAACACCTCAGGCCACTTGCTGAAGTAATCGATCACCACCAGCGCGTATTTGTTTCCAGCGTTGCTCGTTGGGAATGGGCCTGCGATGTCCATGGCGATACGTTCGAACGGTGCTTCAACATTGTACTGCTGCATATTTCCTCGAGTTTTCCTAACTGGCCCCTTCGCCTTCGCACACTGTTCACATCTGCGAATGAAATTTGTGACCGACTCATGGCATCCTACCCAGTAGAAACGTCTCTTGATCTTTTCTACAGTCTTGTTAACACCAGGTTGACCCCCACTTGGTCCCTCGTGGAATTCTCGGATGACCTCGCCGATTTGTCCCTTTGGAATTACCAGCAGATCGTTTACAATGTTCCCGTCCTCACTTTCCCAACTGCGGTAGAGGCAACCGTTCTTCACCTTCAAACTCTGCCATTGAGCCCAGTAAGCTTTCACGATTGGGCTTTCACTGGATATTTGCTGCCAACTTGGTCGAAAACCTCGTTCTCGGTAGTCGATGATGACTGCCAGATCGGCATTTTCTCGCTGCTTCCTTCCGACCTTCTCGACAGTCCAGGAATCTTCTGGCAGCACATGGAAACGACGGATGTCAGTGACCTGTTTCTTGGTTTCGGCTCGCGCACTGCAGAGCAATTCCTTCAGGTGAATGAACGCCTCTTCCTGCGGCTTCTCCCACTTGAATGGCCAATTCTTTTTGGTGAGCTCGTGCAAACTGCTGGCAACGTTTGCAAATCCTGGAATGAATCGCCTGTAATATGTGTAAAGTCCCAGGACTGACCTTAACTCATGAAGATTCTTCGGCCGCGGCCATTCCTTAACTGCTGAGATCTTCTCTTCATCTGTGTGGACTCCTTCCGCAGTCACGGTCCGCTTGCATCTCCGCAACAATATTGTTAAGTTCGAAAACTCTCTGGAAGCGGGGAATTGGAATGATGTCAACTTCCAATGGAATTGTCAGAGCGCTCTAGAGATTTCCGAAGGGGAACTTCCAACGGCGAACGTTCGAGACGGTGGACCGAGAGCTATATAAGCGCGAACACTCGCCCTTGACATTCATTCAGTTTGTGGTATAAAACAGCGTGTGACAAGTCGGTGTGATCAACCAAGGTGAAAAGAAAAGCTTTCAATAAAGGTTTGTGTATTGTGTAATAAAGCTTAAAGTGGATAGTATTGGATAATAAGGTTTAAGGTGGATAGTATTGGATAATAAAGAAAAGTGGTGAAGCTACACAGATAATTGATCTGTGGTGAAAGAATTAAAAGTGTGTGTGTTTCCATTTAAATAAAAAGGACAATTGTAGTTTATCGCAATCCAGTGGTGCGAACCCTATTTGGTGTGGGGATCGAATAGTTCGTAACATTTGGTGTCAGAAGTGGGATTGCGAGTAAACGAGTGAAACTTTTTTTGAGTTGTGAAGTGAATCATTGCAAAAGTGAGAAAATGGTAAAATTGGAAAAGTTGACAATTGAACAACTGAAAAGAGAGCTGGATGCTCGGGAATTATCCACAGTGGGAAGTAAAGCCAACCTGGCGGAGAGACTGCGATCGGCGTTGCAGGAAGAAGGTGTCGACTGGGAGAGTTATGAATTCGGGGTGGAGAAGCCGTCGACATCCACTTAGCCAGCGTTCGATATGCAGAAAATTCTCGCGGCTATGAACGCTATGAGTGCTTCCATGAACCAGAAACTAGAAAAGCTGGAGGAAAATTCCGTTGCCGTAAGTAATTCTCTGAGTCAGAAACTGGAGGAAAATTCCATTTCCTTGAGCCAGAAACTAGAGAAGCCGGAGACGTTAGAAGAGATGCTAGAGAACAATCGAGAAAGCTTGAGAGACATCCAGCAGGCAGTCAACGATCGATTCCAGGACGTCGAAGAGAGAATCGAGACACTAGAATTGAGGTTCGACGAGAAGGTTCTAGATCTCGAGAATAATCAGGAAAGGAGAATCGAGACACTGGAGTCGAGGTTCGACAAGAAGTTTCTAGATCTCGAAAAAAACCAGGAAAAGAGAATCGAGACACTGGACAAGAAGGTTCTGGAACTCGAAAAAACTATCCAGAACGTTCAGCATCAAGGAAGCATCGTACCGGCTGCAGCATCGAGATTTACAGCCCCCAACTTTGACGGCACGAGCGCATTTAACATCTTTAAGCTCCAGTTCGAGACAACAGCGGAACGGAATCATTGGGGAGAAGAAGATCGTGTTGCCGCTCTAGTAATTTCGCTTAAAGGCGAAGCAGCTGGTGTTCTACAGACCATCCCGGAGACCCAGAGAAGGAGCTACACAGTCATATGGGAAGCTCTTCATCGAAGATACGGCAGTGAGCACATGCAAGAAATGCACAAGCTGGAGCTTAAAGGGCGCAAGCAGCGTGGAAACGAGACCATCCAACAGTACGCTGCTGACATCGAGAGGCTATCCCATCTTGCCTACGCGGATGTTCCAGTTGATGTGGTGGAAGAACTGAAAACGGCTTCTTTCATCCAAGGGCTAAGGGACCCTGATACGCAACGAAGTCTGATTCTCCTGCCGAAGACATCTTTCAAGGAGACAGTTGCCAGTGCTCTCGCATGTGAAACATCGCTCTTGATATGCCGACCTTCGATCAAACTACGGCGCATATCTCAAGATCAGAATAGTTCCAGAACAACAACAGCGAGTAGAAGTGGTTCATTCCCGGGTAGATGCTACATCTGCGACCAGCAGGGGCACATTGCGAGGAATTGCCGCCTGCGAAGAAAGCGTTCGCGGTCTAGTTCGCCAAAAAGAGACCATGGGAGTGAACGCGACCGTAGAGGTGCAAAAGGTGCACCTAACAATCCGTTAAACTAAAACTAGTCAGTGCAGAGGGGCATGCGCTGGCTCCCACATTGGAGTGCCCCAGCATCCTCGTATCCCGAATCTGTAGGGGTACAACCAGCCTAGTCATCGAGGGAACAATGGACGGGCGACGATATCTGCTGACGTTGGACACGGGCGCAACTCATTCAGTCATCCGAAGCGGATTGGTTTCCGACATCGAACCTTTTTCCGAGGTAAGGCTTCGTACAGTAACTGTTGAGAAGGCGGAAGTTAAGGGAAAGGTCCAAAAAAGAGTTACGATGGGGACCATCGAGTTTCAGCATGATTTCATCGTTGCGGACATCACTGATGACATCATAATCGGCGTCGACTTCATGATTAGGCATGGCTTCAAATTGGACCTCAACCAAAAAGTGATGAAGTATGGCAACTTGGAGCTCCCATTAACAATGGATAATGAACAAGGTAACAAGGTCAGGCGAATAGTCGTGCAAGCGCGCCAAACAGTTCCCCCGAATGCTGTGGTTTGGGCAAAGATAGAAGAGGATGCGGGGACAAGCCGAATGTGGGTGGTCGAACCCGACAAACGAAATCGACCCAGCGATATCATTGTTGGAAGGGCTCTGGTGGAACCCCAACAAGACCAATTGGTTCCAGTACGAGTCCTGAATCCTGCCAGTACACCTAGGACAATACACAAGGGAACAACGATCGCTCAATGCCAAGAAGCTGCCGCCGTTATGAACTGCGAAGATAAGAAACAACAGCAAATCCCTGTCCAACAAAGCCTTCTTAAAAACAATGGTCAGAGAGTGGACGCAACATCTAGTGGAGAATCAAAAAAGTAAAGCACTCTCCCTGCTTCGTAAATATTGGACAGTTTTTGCAGATGGTAAGAACTGTGGTAGAACATCAATTGTGAAGCACAGAATAGACACAGGGGACTCTAGGCCGATCCGGCAACCACCGAGGAGGGTACCTTTGGCGAAAGAAGGCGAGGTGATCAAACTAATCGACGAGATGGAAAAGGAGGGCGTGATCGAACCATCTGCAAGCCCATGGAGCTCGCCAGTAGTGCTTGTTAAGAAGAAGGATGGAAGCACCCGATTCTGCGTGGACTATAGGAAGCTGAACGACGTCACGAAGAAGGACAGCTATCCTTTACCGAGAATCGACGACACCTTGGACACACTATCTGGTGCAAAGTGGTTCTCGACGCTGGACTTGCAAAGCGGATACTGGCAAATAGAGCTTGACCAGCAAGACAAGGAAAAGACAGCGTTCACCGCCGGGGGAGAGTTGTGGCAATTCTCTGTGATGACCTTCGGTCTTTGCAATGCACCAGCCACATTCGAGAGACTGATGAACCGGGTGCTAAAAGGACTTCACTGGAGGACTTGCCTTGTCTATCTGGATGACATAATTGTCATGGGCAAGGATTTCGACGATCACCTTAAGAAGCTTGAAGAGGTACTGGAACGTATTCAAGCTGCCGGACTGAAATTGAGCCCGAAGAAATGTTCGCTCTTCCAAAACGAGGTGAAGTACTTGGGACATGTGGTGACTGCAGAAGGAATCCACACAGATGAAGAGAAAATCTCGGCGGTTAAGGAATGGCCGCAGCCGAAGAATCTTCATGAGTTAAGGTCGTTCCTGGGACTTTTCACGTATTACAGGCGATTCATCCCAGGATTTGCAAACGTTGCCAGCAGTTTGCACGAGCTCATCAAAAAGAATCGGCCATTCAAGTGGGAGAAGCCGCAGGAGGAAGCGTTAATTCACCTAAAGGAATTGCTCTGCAGTGCGCAGATTTTTGCATATCCTGTCCCGGGAGAAAAGTTTATTTTGGACACAGATGCGAGCGGACATGGAATCGGAGGAGTACTCTCTCAAATGATTGACGGGCGAGAGCGGGTCATCGCGTACTACAGTAGGATCCTATCGAAGCCGGAGAGGAACTACTGTGTAACTAGGAGGGAGCTTTTAGCTGTGGTTGACTGTGTCAAGCATTTCCACAAATATCTCTATGGCCAAGCTTTTCATCTTAGGACGGACCACGCAGCGTTGAGGTGGTTGCTGCAGTTCAAAAACCCGGAAGGCCAGCTTGCTAGATGAATAGAGAGAATCTAGAGTTATGACTTCAGTATCGAACATCGGAAGGGACGCAGTCATGGAAATGCGGATGCATTATCGAGGCGACCTTGCGATGTTGAATGCACACATTGTTCACGCGCCGAGACCAAGGAACAGGTCACCGACATCCGTTGTTTCCAGGTGCTGCCAGAAGATTCCTGGACTGTCGAGAAGGTCGGAAGGAAGCAGCGAGAAGATGCCGATCTGGCAGTCATCATCGACTACCAAGAACGAGGTTTTCGACCAAGTTGGCAGCAAATATCCAGTGAAAGCCCAATCGTGAAAGCCTACTGGGCTCAATGGCAGAGTTTGAAGCTGAAGAACGGTTGCCTCTACCGCAGTTGGGAAAGTTAGGACGGGAACATTGTAAACGATCTGCTGGTAATTCCGAAAGGACAAATCGAAGAGGTCATCCGAGAATACCACGAGGGACCAAGCGGGGGTCATCTTGGTGTTAACAAGACTGTAGAAAAGATCAAGAGACGTTTCTTCTGGGTAGGATGCCATGAGTCGGTTACGCGTTTCATTCGCAGGTGTGAACAGTGTGCGAAGGCAAAGGGTCCAGTTAGGAAAACTCGAGGAAATATGCAGCAGTACAATGTTGGAGCACCGTTCGGACGTATCGCAATGGACATTGCAGGCCCATTCCCAACGAGCAACGCTGGAAACAAGTACGCGCTAGTGGTGATCGATTACTTCAGCAAGTGGCCTGAGGTGTTTTTCATCCCGAACCAGGAAGCCAAAACCACTTCGGATGCATTCGTGAATAACTGGGTTTCGCGTTATGGAGTACCAATGGAACTGCACTCAGACCAAGGGAGAAACTTCGAGTTGTCGGTGTTCAAAGAACTCTGTGACATGCTAGGTATCAGAAAGACGCGGACAACACCATTACACCCACAATCTGATGGCATGGTCGAAAGGTTCAACCGGACGATGGAGGAATACCTGAGAAAAGTCGTCGTCGGAGATCAGAAGGACTGGGATGAACATCTTCCCCTTTTCTTAATGGCATACCGTTCGGCACAGCACAATTCAACGGCAACAACACCCGCCGAAGCCATTTTTGGAACTGATCTCCGACTTCCATCGGACTTAAAGTTCGGCCTGGTACTACCGACAACTAGCGGAAGGGAAGACTTCGTAACCGAAAAGAAGGAACAGCTGAACTCCATCCATCAGTTCATCCGGGAGCGACTGAACTTGGTCAGCGATAAAATGAAGGCGCGATACGACTTGAGGGCGAATACTTCTGGATTCGAGACCAGACAATTGGTATTGCTGTACAACCCACAACGGAAAAAAGGCTTGTGCCCCAAATTGCAATCAGCCTGGGACGGACCATATGAGGTCATCAAGAAACTCAATGACGTGGTATACCGGATACAGCAGATGGGAAACAGACGGAAGAAGTATAAAATTGTCCACGTAGAGAGGTTAGCACCATATTACGGAGAAGGGTCCAATCGCTTGTTCGAGGACGAACAAGTTTAGGAGGAGGGCAGTGTTGCGGAGATGCAAGCGGAATGATGTCAACTTCCAATGGAATTGTCAGAGCGTTCTAGAGATTTCCGAAGGGGAACTTCCAACGGCGAACGTTCGAGACGGTGGACCGAGAGCTATATAAGCGCGAACACTCGCCCTTGACATTCATTCAGTTTGTTGTATAAAACAGCGTGTGACAAGTCGGTGTGATCAACCAAGGTGAAAAGAAAAGCTTTCAATAAAGGTTTGTGTATTGTGTAATAAAGCTTAAAGTGGAAAATAAAGTTTAAAGTGGATAGTATTGGATAATAAAGAAAAGTGGTGAAGCTACACAGATAATTGATCTGTGGTGAAAGAATTAAAAGTGTGTGTGTTTCAATTTAAATAAAAAGGACAATTGCAGTTTATCGCAATCCAGTGGTGCGAACCCTATTTGGTGTGGGGATCGAATAGTTCGTAACAATATTGTTGCGGAGATGCAAGCGGACCGTTAAGTTCGAAAACTCTCTGGAAGCGGGGATGGGAATGATGTCAACTTCCAATGGAATTGTCAGAGCGTTCTAGAGATTTCCTATGGGGAACTTCCAACGGCGAACGTTCGAGATGGTGGACCGAGAGCTATATAAGCGCGAACACTCGCCCTCGACATTCATTCAGTTTGTGGTATAAAACAGCGTGTGACAAGTCGGTGTGATCAACCAAGGTGAAAAGAAAAGCTTTCAATAAAGGTTTGTGTATTGTGTAATAAAGTTTAAAGTGGATTGTATTGGATAATAAATAAAAGTGGTGAAGCTACACAGATAATTGATCTGTGGTGAAAGAAATAAAAGTGTGTGTGTGTTTTTAATTGGGAAAACGTAGAAAATTGTAGTTTATCGCAATCCAGTGGTGCGAACCCTATTTGGTGTGGGGATCGAATAAATTCGTAACAATATAATAATTATAAAAATAATAAAAAAATAAGTTGAAGGTTTGAGCAGCTGTGGTTTGAGGAGCTTAGGTTTTCGGCGGCGAATGTTGTTGATCTTCTGGCACTAGCTTTTGGGTGATTTCAGTCAGCTAGTCCTCGCTGTCAAATTTCGTCTTATCACTGCCTTTACGGATTCTTATGTAAACAAGACCTCGGATGGTGAATGCAGAAAAAATGATTTGCTTACGTTTAAGTTTTAGTGCATTTTTTAGTATAGCACGATTTTGCATCTTTACAATCGTGTAAAAGATCGGCCGATCACTATTAGATCCAATATCAGTTTGGCAAAAGTTCCGCGTTTTTAAAATCCGCCAGTGCTTTCATGAGTGAATATTTGTCGTGAGTGGAAAAAAATGTAATAATAACAATGCCATCACTAGTTTGTTTTGCGCGAAAAATTCTGCTGACGGGTGGTGGTTGTTTACAGTTGAGCGTAACACATAATTGGTTGAAGGTGTATTTTAGATTTTCACCTTCCGAGAATGGAATCCGTTTCAATGTTTTTGGTGTGTAATTTCTCAACTTGTGCCCTTAAAAGTGACAGCTCAGCACTATTATTAAACCCAGGGTGGCTCACCTGCTCAAGCTTTTGTGTTAATTGTTGTTTATATTTTGCATCTTCTAATTGCAAGCGGTTGAAGTTCTCTGAACATTCTTCAAGGGCAGAAATACGGTGTTTCAAATCACTCACTTCGCTGTCAATTGCATCCAGTTTCGCGTTGATGGTGTTTTCAATGGTGGTGGTTCTCGACGATATGTTATTTTCCATGGCGATTAGACGAGTCATAATTATGTCCACTCGATTCTCAATTAGACTCAAGAGAGTCGCGAATTGAGTCGTATTGGTGTCTGACGTCATCAACACAGCAGAGGATGACTGAGTTGCTGTTGATGGTGACCGTTGCCTTGCGGGAGATGTTGAAGGAGAGGCTGAATGCTGGACCAATTGCCTCATAAGATTCGTCTGCAGCCTGGTTGCCTTTTCGTGTGTTTTTGGCATAATTAAATAGATGGATAATAAAGTCGATGGAAAAAAAATATCAACGACAATAGACCGACGCGAACTAAACAACAGTGTTTGCGTTTATGCAGAAGTATAGGCGATCAAACAAAAGAAGTGTACCGCTAAGAGAAAACACGTCTACTCCATTCTAACGTCTGACTCAAAAACGTTGCACATTGTACTGCTGCATATTTCCTCTTCCTCCTTTCCCCTTTGCCTTCGCACATTGTTCACACTCGCAAATGAAATTTGTGACCGACTCATGGCATCCTACCCAGTAGAAACGTCTCTTGATCTTTCCTACAGTCTTGCTAACACCAAGATGACCCCCGCTTGGTCCCTCGTGGTATTCTCGGATGACCTCGTCGATTTGTCCCTTTCGAATTACCAGCAGATCGTTTACAATGTTCCCGTCCTCACTTTCCCAACTGCGGTAGAGGCAACCGTTCTTCCGCTTCAAACTCTGCCATTGAGTCCAATGAGCTTTCACGATTGGGCTTTCACTGGATATTTGCTGCCAAGTTGGTCGAAAACCTCGTTCTTGGAACCCGATGATGACCGCCAGATCGGCATCTTCTCGCTGCTTTCTTCCGACTTTCTCGACAGTCCGGGAATCTTCTGGCAGCATATGGAAACGATGGATGTCGGTGACCTGTTCCTTGGTTTCGGCACGTGAGCAATGTTTGTATTCAACATCGCAAGGTCGCCTTGATAATGCATCCGCATTTCCATGACTGCTTCCGTTCCGGTATTCGCGTGCTCTCGCTTGATCTCCTTTTGGCGAATCAGATCTCGAACGCTTTCTTCGCAGACGGCAGTTTCTCGCATTGTGCCCCTGCTGGTCGCAGATGTAGCATCTACCCGGGAATGAACCACTCCTACTCGCCGTTGTTGTTCTGGAACTATCCTGGTCTTCAGATATGCGTTGTAATTCTATGGAAGGTCGGCATATCAAGAGTGATGTTTCACATGCGAGAGCGCTGGCAACTGTCTGCTTGAAAGATGTCTTCGGCAGGAAAATCTGGCTTCGTTGCTTATCAGGGTCCCTTAGCCCTTGGATGAAGGAATCCGTTTTCGGTTTTTCCACCACATCAATTGGAACATCCGCGTAGACTAGATGAGACAGCATCTCGATGTCGGCAGCATACTATTGTATGGTCTCGTTTCCACGCTGCTTGCGTCCTTTAAGTTCCAGCTTGTGCATCTCCTGCATGTGCTCACTGCCGTATCTTCGATGAAGAGCTTCCTATATGGCTGTGTAGTTCTTTCTCAGGGTCTCCGGGATGGTCTGTAGTATATCAGCCGCTTCACCTTTAAGCGAAATTACTAGAGCGGCAACACGATTTTCTTCTCCCCATTGATTCCGTTCAGCTGTTGTTTGGAATTGGAAGACGTTGAAGACGTTGAACGCGCTCGTACCGTAGAAGTTAGGACCAGTGAATCTCGGCGTCGCAGCCGATACGACAATTCCTTGACGCTGGACGTTCTGGACAGTTTTCTCGAGTTTCAGAACCTTCTTGTCGAACCTCGATTCTAGTGACTCGATTACCTTTCCCTGATTATTTTCGAGATCTAGAACCTTCTTGTCCAGTGTCTCGATTCTCTCTTCGACTTTCTGGAATCGATCGTTGACGGTTTGCTGGATGTCTCTCAACCTTTCTCGATTGCTTTCTTGCATCTCTTCTAACGTTTCCAGCTTCTCTAATTTCTGGCCTATGAAAGTGGAATTTTCCTCCAACTTTCTACTTACGGCAGCGAAATTTTCCTGTAGTTGCTAAAGTTTCTGGCTCAGGGAAGTATAATTTTCCTCCAGCTTTTGATCTGGTTCCTGCCTCATAGCATTATGAGCCCCAAGAATGTGCTGCATATCGAATGTTGGCTCACTGGATGTCGACGGCTTCTCCACCCCGAACTCATGATTCTCCCAGTCGACACCTTCTTCCTCCAACGCTGATCGGAGTCTCTCCACCAGGTTGGCCTTACTTCCCACTGTGGATAATTCCCGAGCATTCAGCTCTCTTTTCAACTGTTCGATGGTCAATTTTTCAAATATCACCATTTTCTCACTCTTTTAATAATTCACTTTTTATAGTTCACTTCACAATTCGAATAAACGTTTCCTCGTTTACTCGCAATCCCACTTCTGACACCAGATGTTACGAAGTTTAATCCCACTTCTGACACCAAATGTTAAGAAATTGAATCCCGCACTGGATCGTATCGCTGGGTTTCGATAAACTACGATTGCCTACGTTTTATTCAAATTAAAACACACACTTTTCTTATTACTTCTCACACACTTTATTACGCACACAATCCAATACCCAAAAGCTTTTATTTTCACACTGATTTATCGGCCGAACACACTGTATACCGATTTGTCACGCTCTATTCACTTCCGTAAACTGAATGAATGCGAGGGCGAGCGTTCGCGCTTATTTAGCTCTCGGTCCACCTTCTCGAATGTTCTCCGTCGGAAGTTCCCCTACGGAAATCTCTAGAATGCTCTGACAATTAGCATTACGCCGTTGACAGTTGACATCATTTAAACTTCCGCCTCACCAGAGCATTCGAACTTCGACAGCGAAATTCGAACTTAACAGTCGGTTTGTGTCTCCGCAACAACATTGTTGCGAAATTTATTCCCACTTATTATAGAGGATATGAGGATTTGGAGAGGTGTTGCTGCAGGCGTGACGTTCGAAATTTTTATCAACAGATAAAGCGAACATGCCAAGGTTATAAAGCCAGAACGGAAGCCTGCAGGGATGGGAACGGACACCTAGTAGTAGAACCGCAGAACAGAACATCGCCTACAAAATCTTCTCTGCCGTTTTGTGTGATCGCCTGAAGCCTTTTCTAAATAAGCTGATAGGTCCTTATCAGTGCGGATTCAGGCCAGGGAAGTCCGCCATCGACCAAATCTTCACACTACGCCAGATCCTGGAAAAAACCAATGAATTTCAAGTCGACACTCACCACCTATTTGTCGACTTCAAAGACGCATACGACAGCGTAATTAGAGACGAGCTATACATACCTGCTAAACTCGTCAGACTATGCAGGATGACTTTGGAGAATGCTCGCAGCTCCATCCGAATCGGTGAACACCTTACCGATAGTTCTGATTTCAAAAAAGGATTTAGGCAGGGCGATGCGCTGTCGTGTGATTTCTTCAACATCATATTGGGAATGATTGTGCAAAAATCACTGGCCAATACAAGAGGCACAATCTATTTCAAATCCTCGCAACTCCTTGCATACGCCGACGATATTGACATAATAGGTAGATCGCAGCGAGATGTCAATGAGGCGTTTGCGAGTATTGAGATGGAGGCGGCGAAAATTGGTTTGACAATAAACGAGGGCAAAACTAAATATATGCTCTCATCAAAAAAGGACGCTCACCACCGACGTCTTAGCCAGAACGTTTGTATAGGCAGATATAAGCTCGAGGTAGTTAAGGACTTCGTCTACCTTGGCTCCGCAGTGACCTGGAACAACGACATCGGTTCCGAAATCAAACGCAGAATCACTCTTGCCAATCGCTGTTTCTTTGGGCTCAGGAGGCAACTGAGTAATAGAGCCTTCTCCCGAACGAGAAAGTTGACTCTATATAAGACCCTTATCATCCCGGCCCTGTTGTACGGCGCAGAAACATGGACACTATCAAAAGCGGATGAGGAGGCCCTTGGTCGGTTCGAGAGAAAGCTTTTGCGCGTGATTTTGGGGCCTATAAACGCAGACGGGGGATGGAGGAGAAGATTCAACCACGACCTTTACGGGCTGTACAGCGACATGAGCCTAGTCAGGCGTCTACGGATTCAACGCCTAAGATGGCTGGGCCATGTAGAGCGAATGGGCACCACAGCTCCAGCCCGGAGAGTCTTTGAATCCAACCCCGAGGGACGAAGAAGCAGAGGACGGCCGCACATAAGATGGCGCACACAGGTGGAAGGGGACCTCAGCCAACTGGAAGTGCGGCAATGGAAAAGGCTAGCGAAAGATCGTGCTATTTGGAGGGGCATGTTGGTTGAGGCCCAGGCTTACCCCGAATTGTAGCGCCCACTAAGAAGAAGAAGATATCTTATTTCTCCTCAGATCAACTATCTGAGTACTTCACCACTTTTTATTTGTTGTTACACTTTATTACACACGCAAAACTTTACCCAGAAGCTTTTATTTTCACTCTGGTTTATCGACCGAACACACTGTACACAGACTTGTCACACGCTATTCACTTCCGTAAACTGAACTAAACTCGAGGTCGAGCGTTCGCGCTTTATAGCTCTCGGTCCACCTTCTTGAATGTTCCCCGTCAGAAGTCCCCCTTCAGAAATCACCTATCTCTAGTTGATAGTTGACATCATTTCAATTTCCGCTTCGAACTTAACCGTCGGTTTGTGTCTCCGCAACACTGTGCTCCTCCTAAACTTGTTCGTCCTCGAACAAGCGACTGGATCCTTCTCCGTAATATGGCACTAACCTCTCTACGTGGACAATCTTATACTTCGCCCGTCTGATGGTCATTTTATCGCTGACAATCAGATGAACTGATGGATGGAGTTCAGCTGTTCTTTATTTTCGGTTACGAAGTCCTCCCTGCCGCTAGTTGTCGGTAGTACCACGCCGAACTTCAAGTCCGATGGAAGTCGGAGATCAGTTCCAAAAATGGCTTCAGCTGGTGTTATTGCCGTTGAATTGTGCTGTGCCGAACGGTACGCCACTAAGAAAAGGGGAAGGTGTTCATCCCAGTCTTTCTAATCTCCAACGACGTCTTTCCTCAAGTATTCGTCTATCGTCCGGTTGAACCTTTGGACCATGCCATCATATTGTGGATGTAATGGTGTTGTCCGTGTCTTTCTGATACCCAGCATGTCACAGAGTTATTTGAACACCGACGACTCGAAGTTCCTTCTTTGGCCTGAGTGCAGTTCCAGCGGTACTCCGTAACGCGCAACCCAGTTATTCACGAATGCATCCGAAACGTTTTTGGCTTCTTTGTTCGGGATGCAAAACCCCTCAGGCCACTTGCTGAAGTAATCGATCACCACCAGCCCGTGTTTATTTCCAGCGTTGTTCGTTGGAAATGGGCCTACGATGTCCATGGCGATACGCTCAAACGGTGCTCCAACATTGTACTGCTGCATGTTTCCTCGAGTTTTCCTAACTGGACCCTTTGCCTTCGCACACTTTTCACACTTGCGAATGAAATTTGTGACCGACTCATACTATCCTACCCAGTAGAAACATCTCTTGATCTTTTCTACACTCTTGTTAACACCAAGATGCCCCCCCACTTGGTCCCTCGTGGTATTCTCGGATGACCTCGGATGACTGGATTCTCTCTATTTATCTAGCAAGCTGAACTTCCGGGTTTTTGAACTGCAGCAGCCACCTCAACGCTGCGTGGTCCGTCCTAAGATGAAAAGCTTGGCCATAGAGGTATTTGTGGAAATGCTTGACACAGTCAACCACGGCTAAAAGCTCCCTCCTAGTTACACAGTAGCTCCTCTCTGGCTGCGATAGGATCCTACTGTAGTAAGCGATGACCCGTTCTCGCCCGTCAATCATTTGAGGGAGTACTCCTCCGATTCCATGTCCACTCGCATCGGTATCCATAATACATTTTTCTCCCGGGACAGGATATGCAAGAATCTACGCAGTGCAGAGCAATTCCTTCAGGGGAATGAGCGCTTCCTCCTGCGGCTTCTCCCTCTTGAATGGCCGATTCTTTTTGGTGAGCTCGTGCAGACTGCTGGCAACGTTTGCAAATCCTGGGACGAATCGCCTCTAATATGTGCAAAGGTCATTCCTGGACCTTAGCTCATGAAGATTCTTCGGCTGTGGCCATCTCGTGACTGCCGAGCTTTTATCTTCGTCTGTATAAACTCCTTCTGCAGTCGCAACATGTCCCAAGTATTTTACCTCGTTTTGGAAGAGCGAACATTTCTTCGGGCTCGATTTCAGTCCGGTTGCTTGAATACGTTGGAGTAACTCTTCAAGCTTCTTAGGTGATCGTCGAAATCCTTGCCCATGACAATTATGTCATCCAGATAGACAAGGCAAGTCCTCCAGTGAAGTCCTCTTAGTACCCGGTTCATAAGTCTTTCGAAGGTGGCTGGCGCATTGCTAAGACCGAAGGGCATCACAAAGAATTGCCACAACTTTCCCCCGGCGGTGAACGCGGTCTTTTCCTTGTCTTGCTGGTCAAGCTCTATTTGCCAGTATCCGCTTTGCAAGCCCAGCGTCGAGAACCACATTGCACCAGATAGTGTGTCCAAGGTGTCGTCGATTCTCGGTAAAGGATAGCTGTCCTTCTTCGTGACGTCGTTCAGCTTCCTATAGTCCAGAATCGGGTGCTTCCATCCTTCTTCTTAGCTAGCACTACTGGCGAACTACATGGGCTTGCAGATGGTTCGATCACACACTCTGTTTCCATCTCGTTCATTAGTTTGGCCACCTCTCCTTCTTTCGCCAAAGGTACCCTCCTCGGTGGTTGCCGGATCGGTTTAGAGTCCCCTGTGTCTATTCTGTACTTCACAATTGATGTTCTTCCACAGTTCTTACCATTTGCAAAAACTGTCAAATATTTACGAAACAGGGTGAGTGCTTTGCTTTTCTGCTTCTCCACTAGATGTTGCCTCCACACTCTGACCATTGTTTTCAAGATTCCAAGATTCCTTGATGCTGAACGTTCTGGAGCGTTTCCTCGAGTCCCAGAACCTTGTTGTCGAACCTCGATTCCAGTGTCTCGATTATCTTTTCTTGATTAATTTCGAGATCTAGAACCTTCGTGTCGAACCTCGACTCCAGTGTCTCGATTCGCATTTCTTGATTATTCTCGAGATGTATTGGCTGATAGGAAGAAACTCCCAACTATCAATTTATAACAAGATTCTGCTGTATAAGCAATCGTTAAAGCCAATATGGACATACGGTATTCAGTTATGGGGCTGTACCAAAAAAAGTAATGCTGACATTATTCAAAGATTCCAGAACAAGGTGTTAAGAAACATCATCAACGCACCGTGGTACGTCAGAAATTCAGATCTCCACAAAGATTTAGGGGTGGAAAGCGTAGCCCAAGAAATAAAGAAAAATGCACTCAGGCATGAGTTAAGGCTTCAACAGCACATAAATGCTGAGGCAAGAAAACTTTTAGACAATATGAATACTGTACGAAGACTTAAAAGAACAAAACCACACGAACTGGTATAGATATAAGGAGTTGAATTACTACTCGACAGATTATAGATTATATATTAGATTATAGACTAGATATAATAGGTAGATTACCACACGCTAGAGAATGTATGTAGGGGTGTAATGGAACGCCAACAACGAGCGTCGGGGCGCTCGGAGCGAATTTATCCCCCAACGGTCCTGAGTGGATTAAATCCCACTTATGTTCCATGCGCCCCTTAGTTACATTTACCGACATTATCTTTTATTTAGGGATGCCGATAGGCAGAACTTTCACAAAAGAGAAAGTAGTAGGTTAGGTTAGAATAAAATTGCTAATTGGTCCAGGAGACTAGATCGCAATACATGTGATGGAGGTGTTTTTAGTGGTGTTAGAGTCCCACACTACTCCGCAACGCCAGCCGCGGGAGTGTCTTTCGAGATTTTCACCTTCCATCCTAAAAAAAAAAAAAAAAAAAAAAAAAAAAAAAAAAAAATTCTCGAGATCTAAAACCTCGATTCTAGTGTTTCGATTCTCTCTTCGACGTCGTGGAATCGATCGTTGACTGTCTGCTGGATGTTTCTTAGGCCTTCTCGATTGTTCTCTAGCATCGCTTCTAACGTCTCCAGCTTCCGGCCCAGGGAATTTTCTTACAGCTTTCCACTTACGGCAACGTAATTTCTCTCCAAATTTTTATTTACGGCTACAGAATTGTCCCCCAGCTTCTGATCTAGTTTCTGGCTCAGGGAAGTGGAATTTTCCTCCAACTTTTTACTTACGGTAATAGAATTTTCGTCCAACTTCTAATCTAGTTTCTGGCTCAGGGAAGTACTCATAGCATTCATAGCTGCGAGAAGTTGCTGCATATCGAATGCTGGCTCACTGGATGTCGACTTCTCCACTCCACAACAATATTGTTACGGAGATACGAACCGACGTCTTTGTTCGAATTTCGCTGTCGAAGTTTCCTTAGCGGAAATTGATGTGATCGTAACTTTCAGCGACGTAATGCTGAATGAAAGAGCATTCCAGAGACTTCCGAAGGGGAACATCTTACCGCGAACATTCGAGAAGGTGGATCGAGAACTATATAAGCGCGAACGCTCGCCCTCGGCATTCATTCAGTTCACGGAAGTGAATAGCGTGTGACAAGTCGGTATACGATGTGTTCGGTCGATAAACCAGTGTGAAAATAAAAGCTGTCAGTAAGGGTTTGCGTGTGTAATAAAGTGTAAAGTGTTCAGTAGGTTCTGATAAATATATAAAGGTGGCGAAGTACTCAGATAGTTGATCTGAGGCGAAATAAGAAAAGTGTGTGTTATAATTCGAATAAAAAGTAGACAATTCTAGTTGATCGCAATCCAGTGATACGAACCCTATTGAAAGTGGGATTAAATTTCGTAACAATATTGTTACGAAATATTCAATCCCACACCGAATAGTGTTCGTACCACTGGATTGCGATATCTCGCTTCGGCTGAGTCCCGCGATCTGACGATGGATTTGGCTAAATCGACCAAAAATAAGTCGAAAGTGACTACATTTTTTCGATATCTCGCTTCGTTTGCGATGGTGCCGCGATCTGACGATGGACTTGGCTAAATCGACCAAAAATAAGTCGAAAGTGACTTATTATATTTTTCGACAACAATATTGTTGCGGAGATATAAACCGACGCTTAAATTCGAGTTTCGCTATCGAAGTTCGAAAGCTCTGGTGAAGCGGAAATTGAAATGACGTCAACTGTCAACGGCGTAATGCTAATTGTCAGAGCATTCTAGAGATTTCCGTAGGGGACTTCCAACGGCGAACAATCGAGAAGGTGGACCGAGAGCTATACATATAAGCGCGAACGCTCGCCCTTGGAAGGGAAGCCATTCAGTTTACGGAAGTAAATAGAGCGTGACAAGTCGGTATACAGTGTGTTCGGTCGAAAAACCAGTGGGAAAATAAAAGCTCTTGGTTAAGGTTTGCGTGTGTAATTAAGTGTAACAATAAATAAAAGTGGTGAAGTACTCAGATAGTGGATCTGAGGAGACATAAGAAAAGTGTGTGTTTTAATTTGAATAAAACGTAGACAATTGTAGTTAATCGCAATCCAGTGGTGCGAACCCCATTTGGTGTGGGATTACATTTTCGTAACATTTGGTGTCAAAAGTGGGTTTGTGAGTAAACGAGTGGAACGTTTATTCAAGTTGTAAAAGTGAATTATTAAAAGAATGGCGAAATTGGAAAAATTGAACAACTGAAAAGAGAGCTGGATGCTCGAGAACTATCCACGGTGGGAAGTAAAGCCAACCTGTTGGAGAGACTGCGATCGGCGTTGGAAGAAGAAGGTGTCGACTGGGAGAATCACGAGTTCCCATAAGTCAGAAGCTAGAGGCGACCATACAAAAAAAGCTGGAGGAAAATCCGTTGCCGTAAGTAGAAAGTTGGAGAAAAATTAAACTTCCATAAGCCAGAAACTGAAGGCGACCGTACATCAAAAGTTGGAGGAAAATTCCGTTGCCGTAAGTAGAAAGTTGGAGGAAAATTCCACTTCCCTGGGCCAGAAGCTGGGGACGTAAGAAGGGATGCTAGAGAACAATCGAGAAAGCCTAAGAAACATCCAGCAGACGGTTAACGATCGATTCCAGGACGTCGAAGAGAGAATCGAGACACTAGAATCGCGGTTCAACAAGAAGATTCTAGATCTCGAGAATAATCAAGAAAAGGGAATCGAGACACTGGAGTCGAGGCTCGACAAGAAGGTCTTAGATCTCGAAAATAATTAAGAAAAGATAATCGAGACACTGGAATCGAGGTTCGACAAGAAGGTTCTGGAACTCGAGAAATTTGTCCAGAACGTTCAGCATCAAGGAATCGTTGTAATCGTTGTACTGCAGCATCGAAATTCACAGTTCCCATCTTCGACGGTACGTGCGCCTTAAACATCTTTAATGTTCAGTTCGAGAGAACAGCGTAACGCCCTAGTAATTTTCCTTAAAGGTGAAGCAGCTGACGTTATACAGACCATCCCGGAGACCCAGGGAAGGAACTACACAGCAATATGGGATGCAGGGAATGAACAAGCTGGAGCTCAAAGGGCGCAAGCAGCGTGGAAACGAGACCATCCAACAGTATGCTGCCGACATCGAGAGGCTATCCCATCTTGCCTGCGCGGATGTTCCAATTGATGTAGTGGAGAAACTGAAAACGGATTTTTTCATCCAAGGGCTAAGGGACCCCGATACGCAACGAAGCTTGATTCTCCTGCCGAAGACGTCATTCAAGGAGACAGTTGCCAGCACTCTCGCATGTGAAACATCGCTCTTGATATGCCGACCCTCCATCAAATTACGGAGCATATCTGAGGACCAGGATAATTTCAGAACATCAGCGGCTAGTAGGAGTTTTATTTATTTATTTTTTTTTTTTTTTTTTTTTTTTTTTTTTTTTTTTTTTTTTTAGAGACTCGCGCAGGTTCAAGAGGAGTGGCTCATTCCCGGGTAGATGCTTCATCTGCGACCAGCAGGGGCACATTGCGAGAAACTGCCGTCTGCAAAGAAAGCGTTCGAGGTCTAGTTCGCCAAAAAGAGACCAGGGGAGTGAACGCGATCGTGGAGGTACAAAAGGTGCACAATCCGTTAAACTAACACGAGTCAGTGAAGAGGGAGATGCGCTCGCTCCCACATTGGAGAGCCCCAGCATCCTCGTATCCCAAATCTGTAGCGGTGCAACCAGCCTCGTCATCGAGGGAACAATGGACGGGCGACGATATCTGCTGACGTTGGATACGGGCGCAACTCATTCAGTCATCCGAAGCGGATTGGTTTCTGACATCGAACCAATTTCCGAGGAAAGGCTTCGTACAGTAACTGGTGAGAAGGCGGAAGTTAAGGGTTAGGATCAGAAAAGAATTACGAAGTGTACTGTCGAGTTTCAGCATGATTTCATCGTTGCGGACATCACTGATGACATCATAATCGGCGTCGACTTCATGACTAGGCATGACTTCACGTTGTACCTCAACCAAAAAGTGATGAAGTATGGCAACTTAGAGCTTCCATTAACAATAGATAATGGACAAGGTAACAAGGTCAGGCGAATAGTCGTGCAAGTGCGCCAAACAGTTCCTCCGAATGCAGAAGTTGTGGTGTGGGCAAAGATAGAAGAGGATGCGGGGACAAGCCGAATGTGGGTGGTCGAACCCGACAAACGAAATCGACCCAACGTTATCATTGTTGGAAGGGCTCTCGTGGAACCGCGACAGGACCAACTGGTTCCAGTATGAGTCCTGAATCCAGCCAGTACACCTAAGACTGTACACAAGGGAACAACGACCGCTCAATGCCAAGAAGCTGCCGCTGTTGTGAACTGCGAAGATCAGAAACACCGGGAAATCCAGACCAACAAAGCGTTCTTGAAAACAATGGCCAGAGAGTGGACGCAACATCTAGTGGAGAAGCAGAAAAGTAAAGCACTCTCCCTGCTTCGTAAATATTGGTCAGTTTTTGCAGATGGTAAGAACTGTGGGAAAACATAATTGTGAAGCACGGAATAGACACAGGAGACTCTAGACTGGTCCGGCAACCACCGAGGAGGGTACCTTTGGCGAAAGATGGCGAGCTGGTCAAACTAATCGAAGAGATGGAAATGGAGGGCGTGATCGTACAATCTGCAGCCCATGGAGTTCGCCAGTAGTGCTTGTTAGGAAGAAGTATGGAAGCACCCGATTTTGCGTGGACTACAGGAATGCTGGATGGAAGGCAGCTATAGCTCAGGCTCAGATCCTCCATGGATCGCTGGCCTGATAAGTAAGTAAGTAAGTACAGGAAGCTGAACGACGTCACGAAGAAAGACAGCTATCCTTTACCGGGAATCGACAACACCTTGGACACACTATCTTGTGCAAAGTGGTTCTCGACGCTGGACTTGCAAAGCGGATACTGGCAAATAGAGCTTGACCAGCAAGACAGGGAAAAGACCGCGTTCACCGCCGGGGGAGAGTTGTGGCAATTCTCCATGATGCTCTTCGGTCTTTGCAATGCGCCAGCCACCTTCGAAAGACTTATGAACCGGGTGCTAAGAAAACTTCACTGGAGGACTTGCCCTGTTTATCTGGATGACATAATTTTCATGGGCAAAGATTTCGACGATCACCTTAAGAAGCTTGAAGAGGTACTGGAACGTATTCAAGCAGCCGGATTGAAATTGAGCCCGAAGAAATGTTCGCTCTTCCAGGACGAGGTGAAGTACTTGGGACATGTGGTGACTGCAGAAGGAGTCCATACAGATGAAGACAAAATCTCGGCGATCAAGAAATGGCCACGGCCGAAGAATCTTCATGATTTAAGGTCATTCCTGGGACTTTGCACCTATTACAGGCGATTCATCCCAGGATTTGCAAACCAAAATGATTCGCCCATTCAAGTGGGAGAAGCCGCAGGAGCAAGCGTTTATTCACCTGAAGGAACTGCTCTGCAGTGCGCAGATCCTTGCATATCCTGTCCCGGGAGAAAAGTTTATTTTGGACACCGATGCGAGCGGACATGGAATCGGCGGAGTAATTTCTCAAATGATTGACGGGCGAGAACGGGTCATCGCTTACTACAGTGGGATCCTATCGTAGCCGGAGAGGACGGATCACGCAGCGTTGAGGTGGCTGCTGCAGCTCAAAAACCCGGAAAACCAGCTTGCTAGATGGATAGAGAGAATCCAGAGTTATGACTTCAGTATCGAACACTGGAAGGGAAGCAGTCATGGAAATGCGGATGCATTGTCGAGGCGACCTTGCGATGTTGAATGCAAACATTGTTCACGTGCCGAAACCAAGGAACAGGTCACCGACATCCTTCGTTTCCATGTGCTGCCAGAAGATTCCTGGACTGTCGAGAAGGTCGGAAGGAAGCAGCGAGAAGATGCCGATCTGGCAGTCATCATCGACTACAAAGAACGAGGTTTTCGACCAACTTGGCAGCAAATATCCAGTGAAAGCCCAATCGTGAAAGCTTATTGGGCTCAATGACAGAGTTTGAAGCTAAAGAACGGTGGCCTCTTCCGCAGTTGGGAAAGTGAGGACGCGAACATTGTAAACGATCTGCTGGTAATTCCCAGGGGACAAATCGACGAGGTCATCCGAGAACACCACGAGGAACCAAGCGGGGGTCATCTTGGTGTTAACAAGACTGTAAAAAACATCAAGAGACGTTTCTACTGGGTAGGATGCCATGAGTCGGCCACAAATTTCATTCGCAAGTGTGAACAGTGTGCGAAGGCAAAGAGTCCAGTTGGAGCACCGTTCGAACGTATCGCCATGGACATCGCAGGCCCATTCCCAACGAGCAACGCTGGAAACAAATACGCGCTGGTGGTGATCGACTTCTTCAGCAAGTGGCCTGAGGGGTTTTGCATTCCGAACCAAGAAGCCAAATCCGCTTCGGACGCATTCGTGAATAACTGGGTTGCGCGTTACGGAGTACCGCTGGAACTGCACCCAAACCAAGGAAGGAACTTCTAGCCGTATCAGAAAGACACTAACACCCACAATCTGATGACATGGCCGAAAGGTTCAACCGACCGATGGAGGAGTACTTGAGAAAAGTCGTGGTTGGAGATCAGTAGGACTGGGATGAATATCTTCCCCTTTTCTTAATGGCGTTCCGTTCGGCACAGCACAATTCAAAGACAATAACACCAGCCGAAACCATTTTTGGAACTGATCTCCGACTTCCATCGGACTTGAAGTTCGGCGTGGTACTACCGACTACTAGCGGTAGGGAGGACTTCGTAACCGAAAAGAAAGAACAGCTGAACTCCATCCATCAGTTCATCCGGGAGCGACTGAATTTGGTCAGCGATAAAGTGAAGGCGCGATACGACTTGAGGGCGAATACTTCCGGATTCGAGACAGGACAATTGGTATTGCTGTACAACCCACAACGAAAAAAAGGCCCCAAATTGCAATCAGCCTGGGATGGACCATATGAGGTCATCAAGAAACTTAACGACGTGGTGTACCGAATACAGCAGACGGGAAACAGACGGGCGAAGTATAAAATTGTCCACGTAGAGAGGTTAGCGCCATATTACGGAGAAGGATCCAATCGCTTGTTCGAGGACGAACAAGTTTAGGAAGAGGGCAGTGTTGCGGAGATACAAACCGACGGTTAAGTTCGAATTTCGCTGTCGAAGTTCGAAAGCTCTGGTGAAACGGAAGTTGCAATGATGTCAACTGTCAACGGCGTAATGCTAGTTGTCAGAGCATTCTAGATATTTCCGTAGGGGAAATTCCGACGGCGAACATTCGATAAGGTGGACCGAGACCTATATAAGTGCGAACGCTCGCCCTTGGAAGCCATTCAGTTTACGGAAGTGAATAGAGCGTGACAAGTCGGTATACAGTGTGTTCGTACGAAAAACCAGTGTGAAAATAAAAGCTTTTATTTAAGGTTTGCGTGTGTAATTAAGTGTAACAATAAATAAAAGTGGTGAAGTACTCAGATAGTTGATCTGAGGAGAAATAAGAAAAGTGTGTGTTTTAATTTGAATAAAACGTAGGCAATCGTAGTTTATCGCAATCCATTGCCTGTGGTGCAAACCCTATTTGGTGTGGGACTACATTTCGTAACAATATTGTTACGAAATACTCAAGCGATAAACCACAATTGTCTTTCTATCCGAATTAAAACACACACACTTTTCTTTATTTCACCACAGATCAATTATCTGTGCAGCTTCACCACTTTTATTTATTATCCAATACTATCCACTTTTAACTTTATTACGCAAACAAACCTTTATTGAAAGCTTTTTTTCCCACTGTTCCCATTCTAGAGATTCTAGAGGAACTTCCGACGGCGAACATTCGGGAAGGTGGACCGAGAGCTATATAAGCGCGAACACTCACCTCCGTCATTCGTTCAGATTCATTCAGTTTGCGGAAGTGAATAGCGTGTGACAAGTCTGTATACAGTGTGTTCGGTCGATAAGCCAGTGATTCAACAACAAGTTCCTGGAACTCGCGAAAACGCTTGAGAACGTTCAGCATCAAGGAATCGTTGTACCGACTGCAGCATCGAAATTCAAAGATCCCAACTTCGACGGTACGAGTGCTGTTAACATCTTGAAGCTTCAGTTCGAGACAACAGCGGAACGGAATCAATGGGGAGAAGAAGACCGTGTGGCCGCCCTAGTCATTTCGCTTAAAGGCGAAGCAGGTGATGTACTACAGACCATCCCGGAGGCCCTGAGAAAGAACTACACAGCCATATGGGAAGCTCTTCATCGAAGATACGGCAGTGAGCACATGCAGGAGATGCATAAGCTGGAACTTAAAGGACGCAAGCAGCGTGGAAATGAGACCATCCACCAGTATGCTGCCGACATCGAGAGGCTCCCCCATCTTGCCTACGCGGCGGATATTCCAGTTGATGTGGTGGAGAAACTAAAAACGGATTCTTTCATCCAAAGGCTCAGGGACCCCGATACGCAACGAAGCTTCATTCCCCTGCCGAAGACGTCTTTCAAGGAGACAGTTGTAAGCACTCTCGCATGTGAAACATCGCTCTTGATATGCCGAGCCTCCAACACATTAAGGCGCCAGGATAACCCGAGATAACAGCGGCGAGTGAGAGTGGTTCATTCCTGGTTAGATGCTACATCTGCAACCAGCAGGGGCACACTGCGAGAAACTGCCGTCTGCGAAGAAAGCGTTCGAGGTCTAGTTCGCCAAAAACGAGACCAAGGGAGGGAACGCGAACGTGGAGTTGCAAAAGGTGCACCTAACAATCCGTTAAACTAAAACAAGTCAGTGCAAAGGGGCATGCTCTGGCTCCCACATTGGAGTGCCCCAGCATCCTCGTATCCCGAATCTGTAAAGGTGCAACCAGCCTAGTCATCGAGGGAACGATGGACGGGCGACGATATGTGCTGACGTTGGACACGGGCGCAACTCATTCAGTCATCCGAAGCGGATGGGTTTCTGACATCGAACCATTTCCCGAGGTAAGGCTTCGTACAGCAACTGGTGAGAAGGCGGAAGTTAAGGGTAAGTTCCAGAAAAGAATTACGATGGGTACCGTTGAGTTTCAGCATGATTTCATCGTTGAGGACATCACTGATGACATCATAATCGGCGTCGACTTCATGACTAGGCATGGCTTCACATTGGTCCCATGAACATAAGATAATGGACAGGGTAACAAGGTCAGGCGAATAGTCTTGCAAGCGCGCCAAACAGTTCCTCCGAATGCAGAAGCTGTGGTTAGGGCAAAGATAGAAGTGGAAGCGGGGATAAGCCGATTGTGGGTGGTCGAACCCGACAAACGAAATCGACCCAACGTTATAATTGTTGGAAGAGCTCTCGTGGAACCCCGACATGAACAACTGGTTCCAGTATGAGTCCTGAATCCAGCCAGTACACCTAAAACTGTACACAAGGGAACAACGACCGCTCAATGCCAAAAAAAGCTACCACTATTGTGAACTGCGAAGATCAGAACCACCGGGAAATCCAGTCAAATAAACCCTTCTTGAAAACAATGGTCAGAGAGTGGACTCTGGCACTCTCCCTGCTTCGTAATTATTGGACAGCTTTTGCAAATGGTAAGAACTGTGGATG
The DNA here is from genome assembly GCA_951905685.1 of Eumerus sabulonum. Taxonomy (NCBI): domain Eukaryota; kingdom Metazoa; phylum Arthropoda; class Insecta; order Diptera; family Syrphidae; genus Eumerus; species Eumerus sabulonum. The sequence goes on from OX645060.1 coordinate 93,330,055, forward strand.
AACATCAATTGTGAAGCACAGAATAGACACAGGGGACTCTAGATCGATCCGGCAACCACCGAGGAGGGTACCTTTGGCGAAAGAAGGCGGGGCGATCAAACTAATCGACGAGATGGAAAAGGTGGGCGTGATCAAACCATCTGCAAGCCCATGGAGTTCGCAAGTAGTGCATGTTAAGAAGAAGTATGGAAGCACCCGATTTTGGGTGGACTACAGGAAGCTCAACGACGTCACGAAGAAAGACAGCTATCCTTTGCCGAGAATCGAAGACACCTGGCCTTGCAAAGCGGATACTGGCAAATAGAGCTTGACCAGCAAGACAGGGAAAAGACCGCGTTCACCGCCGGGGGAGAGTTGTGGCAATTATCTGTGATGCCCTTCGGTCTTTGCAATACCCAAACAACCCTCGAAAGACTTATGAACCGGGTGCTAAGAGGACTTTACTGGAGGACTTGCCTTGTTTATCTGGATGACATAATTGTCATAGGCAAGGATTTCGACGATCATCTTAAGAAGCTTGAAGAGGTACTGGAACGTATTCAAGCAGCCGGATTGAAATTGAGCCCGAAGAAATGTTCGCTCTTCCAGAACGAGGTGAAGTACTTGGGACATGTGGTGACTGCAGAAGGAGTCCATAGAGATGAAGACAAAATCTCGGCGGTCAAGAAATGGCCACGGCCGAAGGAGCAGGCGTTCATTCACCTGAAGGAATTGCTCTGCAGTGCGCAGATCCTTGTATATCCTTTCCCGGGAGAAAAGTTTATTTTGGACACCGATGCGAGCGGACATGGAATCGGCGGAGTACTTTCTCAAATGGTTGACGGGCGAGAACGGGTCATCCCTTACTACAGTAGGATCCTATCGAAGCCGGAGAGGAACTACTGTGTACGGGAGCTTTTAGCCGTAGTTGACTGCGTCAAGCATTTCTACGAATATCTCTATGGCCAAGCCTTTCATCTTAGGACGGACCACGCAGAGTTGATGTGGCTGCTGCAGTTCAAAAATCCGGAAGGCCAGCTTGCTAGATGGATAAAGAGAATACAGAGTTATGACTTCAGTATCGAACACCGGAAGGGAAGCAGTCATGGAAATGCGGATGCATTATCGAGGCGACCTTGCGATGTTGAATGCAAACATGGTTCACGTGCCGAAACCAAGGAACAGGTCACCGACATCCGTCGTTTCCATGTGCTGCCAGAAGATTCCTGGACTGTCGAGAAGGTCGGAAGAAGGCAGAGAGAAGATGCCGATCTGGCAGTCATCATCGACTACCAAGAACGAGGTTTTCGACCAACTTGGCAGCTAATATCCAGTGAAAGCCCAATCGTGAAAGCTTACTGGGCTCAATGGCAGAGTTTGAAGCTGAAGAACGGTGGCCTCTACCGCAGTTGGGAAAGTGAGGACGGGAACATTGTAAACGATCTGCTGGTAATTCCCATGGGACAAATCGACGAGGTCATCCGAGAATGCCATGAGGGACCAAGCGGGGGTCATCTTGGTGTTAACAAGACTGTAGAAAAGATCAAGAGACGTTTCTACTGGGTAGGATGCCATCAGTCGGTCACAAATTTCATTCGCAAGTGTGAACAGTGTGCGAAGGGAAAGGGTTCGGTTAGGAAAACTCGAGGAAATATGCAGCAGTACAATGTTGGAGCACCGTTCGAACGTATCGCCATGGACATCGCAGGCCCATTCCCAACGAGCAACGCTAGGAACATATACGCGCTGGTGAAGACCGATTACTTCAGCAAGTGGCCTGAGGTGTTTTGCATCCCGAACCAGGAAGCCAAAACCATTTCGGATGCATTCGGGAATAACTGGGTTGCGCGCTATGGAGTACCGCTGGAACTGCACTCAGACCAAGGAAAGAATTTCGAGTCGTCGGTGTTCAAAGAACTCTGCGACATGCTAGGTATCAGAACGACACCGACAACACCATTAGAACCACAATCTGTGGGCATGGTCGAAAGGTTCAACCGGACGATAGAGGAATACTTAAGATCAGAAGGACTGGGATGTACATCTCCTTCTTTTCTTAATGGCGTACCTTTCGGCACAGCACAATTCAATGGCAATAACACCAGCTGAAACCATTTTTGGAACCGACTTCCATCGGACTTGAAGTTCGGCGTGGTACTACCGACAACTAGCGGCAGATAGACTTCATAACCGAAAAAAAGGAACAGCTGAACTCCATCCATCATTTCGTACGGGAGCGACTGAACTTTGTCAGCGATAAAATGAAGACGAAATACGACTTGAGGGCGACTACTTTTGGATGCGAGACAGGACAATTGGTATTGCTGTACAACCCACAACGAAAAAAAGGCTTGTGCCCCAAATTGCAATCAGCCTGGGACGGACCATATGAGGTCATCAATAAACTTAACGACGTGGTATATCGAATACCGCAGACGGGAAACAGACGGGCGAAGCATAAGATTGTCCACGTAGAGAGGTTAGCACCATACTACGGAAAAGGATCAAATCGCTTGTTCGAGGACTAAAAGGTTTCGGAAGAGGGCAGTTAAGTTCGAATTTCGCTGACGAAGATCGAAAGCTCTGGTGAAGCGGAAGTTGAAATGATGTCAGCTGTCAACGGCGTAATGCTAATTGTCAGAGGATCCTAGAGATTTCCGTAGGGGAACATCCGACGGCGAACATTCGAGAAGGTGGCCCGAGAGCTATATACGCGCGAACACTCGCCCTCGGCAATCGTTCAGATTCATTCAGTTTACGGAAGTGAATAGCGTGTGACAAGTCTGTATACAGTGTGTTCGGTCGATAAACCAGTGTGAAACTAGAACCTTTTGCGTGTGTAATAAAGTGTAATAAATAAAAGTGGTTTAGTACTCAGATAGTTGATCTGAGGAGAAATAAGAAAGTGTGTGTTTTAATTTGAATAAAACGTAGACAGTTGTAGTTTTTCGCAATCCAGTGATAAAAACCCTATTCGGTGTGGGATTAAATTTCCTAACAATATGTCAACAATGGTTCAGACTTAGCTGTTTTTAGTGCAAGGAATCAAAAGGACGAAGTAACATCATATCAAATTGGTAGATATTGTTACGAAATTTTCAACCTAAACCAAATAGGGTTCGCACCACTGGATTGCGATAAACTACAATTGTCCTTTTTATCCGAATTAAAACACACACACTTTTCTTGTTTCACCACAGATCAATTATCTGTGCAGCCTCACCACTTGAATTTATTATCCAAAACCGATCGAACACACACAAACCTTTATTGAAAGCTTTTATCTTCACACTGTTTGATCACACTGACTTGTCACACGCTGTTCAAAACCTCAAACTGAATGTATGCCGAGGGCGAGTGTTCGCGCTTATGTAGCTCTCGGTCCATCTTCTCGAATGTTCGCCGTCGGAAGTTCCCCTTCGGAAATCTCTAGAATGCCCTGACATTCGGCATTACGCCGTTGGAAGTTTCGATCATTCCAATTTCCCCTTCACCAGAGCCTTCGAACTTCTGCAGCGAAATTCGAACTCAATCGTCGTTTTGTGTTTCCGCAACACTGCTCTCGTCCTAAGCTTGTTCGTCCTCGAACAAGCGATTGGATCCTTCTCCGTAATATGGCGCTAACCTCTCTACGTGAACAATCTTGTGCTTCGCCCGTCTGTTTCCCGTCTGCTGTATTCGGTACACCACGTCGTTAAGTTTATTGATGACCTCATATGGTCCGTCCCAGGCTGATTGCAATTTGGGGCACAAGCCTTTTTTCCGTTGTGGGTTGTACAGCAATACCAATTGTCCTGTCTCGCATCCAAAAGTAGTCGCCCTCTAGTCGAATTTCGTCTTCATTTTATCGCTGACAAAGTTCAGTCGCTCCCGTATGAACTGATGGATGGAGTTCAGCTATTCCTTTTTTCGGTTATGAAGTCTATCTGCCGCTAGTTGTCGGTAGTACCACGCCGAACTTCAAGTCCGATGGAAGTCGGTTCCAAAAATGGTTTCAGCTGGTGTTATTGCCATTGAATTGTGCTGTGCCGAACGGTACGCCATTAAGAAAAGGAGGAGATGTTCATCCCAGTCCTTCTGATCTCCGACGACGACTTTTCTCAAGTATTCCTCCATCGTCCGGTTGAACCTTTCGACCATGTCATCAGATTGTGGATGTAATGGTGTTGTCCATGTCTTTCTGATACCTAGCATATCGCAGAGTTCTTTGAACACCACCGACTCGAAGTTCCTTCCTTGGTCTGAGTGCAGTTTCATTGGTACTCCATAACGCGCAACCCAGTTGTTCACGAATGCATCCGAAATGGTTTTGGCCTCCTGGTTAGGGATGCAAAACACCTCAGGCCACTTGCTGAAGTAATCGATCACCACCAGCGCGTATTTGCTTCCAGCGTTGCTCGTTGGGAATGGGCCTGCGACGTCCATGGCGATACGTTCGAACGGTGCTCCAACATTGTACTGCTGCATATTTCCTCGAGTTTTCCTAACTGGACCCTTCCCCCACCTGATTATCTACCTTGCCGTGGTGTGGGGGCTTCTCACCAAAGGATAATCATCCCCGTCACTCCCTTCACAAACCCTAATCATATCCCAATCCATCTATCCCATCACACTCCCATCCTACCTATCCACTCCCCATCCCCTGGGCTGGACATAAGGTGTTAACCGTACCGTGCCGAGATGTCGACCAGGCTGAGAGCCCAGACCAAAAATAGCTCAGTCGCAAACGGTGTATCCGGATACCTGGCGCCCTCCGGATCAGCCAGCCTTACCTGGGTATTGCGGATCTCTGCCCAGGTGGACATTTATTTCTCCGCAACTCGTGGGACATGAATAAACAAAGTAAACAACAAACAAACAACGAGTCCGGACCTTGTAAAAAACCGGAAGGGGATGATATTCCCTCCACATCCAAAGCGGTAAAGACTCCGATCGGAGAACCATCAAACCGCTCCGACAGGAAAAACAACCCATCGACCAAGGCCTATAAAGATCACAAAGCGGTCTTGAGAATCATTAAACGATGGGGCCATAAAACCGACTTGTCTGAAAAAGACAAAGAGTCGGTAACCTGGGCGACAGTAATCTTAGCCCAGGAGAAAGAACAGGCCAAGAGGCCCAGATCGTCCCCCGAGGAACCAAAGCGGGAGGCTAAGAAAGCTAGGCTGGGAACACTGGCCAAGCTATCAAAGCCCTTCGGTGAGGTTGCGAGGGAGTGCCTAACGGTCGCAATCATAGATGATAGCGACCCGGACGGCAAAATGACGACCGAACAATGGAAGGATGTCGACCAAGCGTTATCGACAAACTTCCTCAAAGTCGCAAGAAAGAACCCTGGACCACCGCCCATCTGCGACGACGCTGGATGGTACCAAGGCAGGGTCAAATTAATAAGCTGTGCTGACGAAAGATCCGTTGATCTTCTGAAGGCAACAGTTGCCGAAATAGGGGAAATTTGGGAGGGAGCTAGGCTCAAGGTCATCACTAAGAACCAAATCCCTAAACGACCGCAAGCTAGATGCTGGCTCCCGCTTGCACCAGACAACCCTCTAGAAATAGTTGAGACAATCAACTATTGCAATCCCAATCTCCCAACAGGAGATTGGAGAGTCGTGAAGCTGGAGGAACCGAAAGGTCGATCAAGACAGGCAATCATTGTTCTGAATTGTGAATCCTAGGAACCTCTGGCCCTATGCGACTACCACATCAGGTTTGGCTCCAAAAAAAGTCAAACTAAACATTTACAAAAAGGATGAGGAAATGCCACCATCCGGCAACACAGACACGGTTAACACCGAGGTCAGTAACAGTAGCTCTACGGTGCAGGAACCCCCAACCCCCTCAGGAAGCAAGGGCCCTGCGCCGGTAGAAACTGAAACCCCAGCAACATCCCTGGTCATTAAAGATCAGGAGTCATTGCTCGACTCCGGAAGCGAGGACTATTCCACTAGCTCGCCGATGGAAGACGATCTTCTGGACTCAGATCTAGAAGACCTCAACGCCACCATGGTGGAGGCAGATCGAATTAATAGCAGCCATGATGCTGAAATTAATTCAGATTAACCTCCACCATTCCAAAGCGGCATCCGCAAACCTTCTTCTCAGGCTGGCCAAAGGAGAAGAAGACATAGCCTTAATCCAGGAACCTTGGGTGCATGAACACAGGGTTCGTGGACTAAGAACTCCAGCCTACAATCTATTTGTTTCACAAAAAGAAGGTAAGCCCCGCACTTGCATACTTGCAAAGAAATCTTTAAATGCTTACCTTCTTCCAAATTACAGCTGCCCAGACACAACAGTGATTGCAATCCAATCACCCGGGCTCAAACTATGGATAGCGTCCACATACATGGCGCAAGAAGAGTCCATCCCATCGGACGAAATAAAAAGACTGGTCAAGGACTCGTCGAATCACCAAGCTGGGCTCCTTGTCGGTGCGGATGCGAATGCGCATCACACGATTTGGGGCAGCAGCGACACAAACGAAAGAGGTGAGTGGCTTATTGAATTCATCTTAACCGCTAAGCTTCTTATCCGTAACAAGGGTCATACACCCACTTTTATTACGAAAAATCGTAGGGAGGTACTAGACCTAACTCTAGCATCCCCCCCCATCATTGATAATATAAGAGAATGGAAGGTTTCTGAAGAGCACTCCTTCTCAGATCATCGTTACCTGGTTTTCAACCTAGCCCACATGTTCCCAACCCCAATTGACTCATCCTGTAACCCAAGAAGAATCGATTGGGAGCGTTATAGAGCCTTCATTGGCAACTCTATAATAAGTAGGACCCCTGACACCCCGCGGACCACGTTAGATATAGACCTTATGGTCGATACTCTAACAACCACATTGGGCAACGCAAGGGCCAACAGCTGCGCAACCCACAAATCAGGAAAAAAATCTTACCCTCCCTGGTGGAACGCAGATCTAAGCAAGCTCCGCAAAGCCTGTCGTAAGCTCTTTAATAAAGCAAAGAACACAAGTAACGACAGTGACTGGAGCCTATACAAAAATTCACTCAAGGTGTACAAACAAAACCTGAGGAAAGCACAAAGGCTGTCTTGGAAGATCTTCTGCAACAACATGGAGAAAATCTCAGACGCCTATAGACTGAGGAAAATACTCTCGAAAGTTCCACAATCTCCCAACTGCCTCATAGCAAATGGAGTTTGGACAACATCCGAGGAAGAAACTTTAAATCTTCTCCTCAACACGCACTTCCCTGGCTGCTCTGAATCGCAAGACTCAGTGCACTCGCGAGGAACTCAGAACTCCTCTGCCGAAGTAGGGCAGTACGAACATATTATCTCCAGAGAGAAAATTATATGGGCATTAAAAAGTTTCAAGCCCTACAAATCGCCAGGTCCAGATGAAATTTACCCAATCGAACTAACACAAACTATGGAATGGACTATACCATGGCTAGAGATAATCTTTAAAGGTCGCCTAGCTTGGAGTCATATTCCAGAAAAGTGGAAGCGCGCAAAGGTAATCTTCATCCCCAAGGCCGGCAGGAATTCTCACACTTCCCCTAAGGATCTAAGGCCGATCTGTCTATCATCCTTCGCTCTAAAAACCTTAGAAAGGCTGATAGACCTACACATACGGCACAGCTTGGATCCCTCCCTAATGTCTAAGGCACAACACGCCTACTGTAAAGGTAGATCGGTCGAAACAGCTCTTCACTCATTAGTGAGGAAAATCGAAAGATCAATCCATCTCAAAGAATATACGCTAACAGCCTTCCTAGACATAGAGGGCGCCTTTAACAACGTCACTCCGAAACTAATAATAGAAGGGCTAGAAAAGCTAAAGGTGGAGAGGACTCTGATAGGGCTGATCAGCGAGTTGCTATTAACACACAAGATTCACTCTAAGTGGGGAAGCCTAGAGACTACCAGAGTAGCTACCAAGGGTACCCCGCAAGGTGGAGTCCTCTCACCTCTTCTCTGGAATGTAGTTGTAAACGAACTACTGATCAAACTGGAGAAAGAAGGCCTGGACTATGTTGCCTACGCCGATGACGTTGCCATCTCAATCTCAGGTAAATACCTATCCACACTGAATGACCGCCTGCAAACGGCATTCTCATTCCTGTGCAAATGGGCGCATAGTAGCGGGCTCAGGATTAATCCTCAGAAAACGGAGCTCGTGCTATTCACCAAAAAGCACAAAGTCCCGGAATACTGCCCTATCCCTCTGCTCGATACCAGGTTAACCTATTCCCCTAGTGCCAAATTCCTAGGCATTATACTCGATAGGAAATTAACTTGGAAGAGTAATACAACTGAAAGAGCAAAAAAAGCAACAATTGCTCTCTACACATGTAAGAAAGCTCTAGGAAACAAATGGGGATTTAACCCCAAAATCACCCTATGGCTCTACATTACGGTCGTCAGACCCATACTACTGTATGGAGTGATAGTCTGGTGGACTGCACTAGACAAGACAACATACCATAAACAACTCGAGAAGGTACAAAGGATGGCATGTATGTGCATTACCGGGGCCCTCAGGTCCACACCAACGGCTGCGCTTAACATGATACTAGACCTCACACCACTCGATATTTTCGGTAAGCAAATTGCCACACATACGGCCATAAGACTAAAAGCCAACTCGAAATGGGCGAGCTATGTCACCGGCCACTCATCCATCCTGCAAAACAGGACAAGTCTGGCAGAAAACCTGGACCACACAGAACCCACCATAATCTTGGACAAAAAATTCACGACGATTTATCCGGACAGGAAGAACTGGACTCGCCAAACACAACCCCGCAGAAACTGTGTGGATTTTTACACCGAGGGGTCTAAAACCAAAGACGGGGTGGGCTGTGGAGTTTTCTGCAAACAACTCAAGCTATATAAAGCTCTAAAATTACCAAACCACTGCAGCGTTTTCCAGGCGGAACTGTCGGCAATAAAAGAGGCTTTATCTTGGCTGAAGTGGAACGTAATATCCACCACAGATATTCGCATCCTTACAGATAGTCAAGCTGCCTTAAAGTCGCTGGAGTCCTATGTGTACTCATCAAAATCTAGTCTCGACTGTCGCAGATCTCTCAACGAGATGGCAGAACAGTTCAATATACAGCTTATCTGGGTACCAGGACACAGCGGCATTACAGGTAATGAGAAAGCCGACATACTCGCCAAACAAGGAACGACGCTACAATCAATCGTGGCTTGTGAGGGAGTACCCCTTACAACCATTAAACATAATCTGACGAATCTCGCCAGGGCCGAGACGAACCTGAGATGGACCCAGGGACACACCTGCGTCATCACCAGGCAAATCTGGCCTCGGCTTGACAGTCAGCGCACAAGGAGTATAATCTCCCTAAAAAGAACTGACATCTACAAAGTCATCGGTGTCATCACAGGTCACTGCCTCATTGGCAGTCACGCACAAAGACTAGGTATAGTTTCAAATGACTTCTGCAGAAGCTGTCAGGACGAGGAGGAGGTGGAATCCATTCACCACCTTCTATGCGCCTGTCCAGCTTTTTTGAAATATAAGGAAGCGTTACCTAGGCTCTTACTTCCTTAACGATCTGACAGATGTTCAGAAAGTAGGGATACTTAATCTTCTTAACTTCTTAAGAAGCACTAGATGGTTCCACGAATAGGGGGATAAAACCCCCTCGTAGCTGCACAACGGGCCTCCTTGGCCTAAGTGCGTTCTTCTCTATTATGGGAAGGCTACGACCCTACCTACCTACCCTAACTGGACCCTTTGCCTTCGCACACTTTTCACATCTGCGAATGAAACACGTAACCGACTCATGGCATCCTACCCAGTAGAAACGTCTCTTGATCTTTTCTACAGTCTTGTTAACACCAAGATGACCCCCGCTTGGTCCCTCGTGGTATTCTCGGATGAGCTCGTCGATTTGTCCCTTAGGAATTACCAGCAGATAGGTTACAATTTTCCCGTCCTCATTTTCCCAACTGCGGTAGAGGCAACCGTTCTTCAGCTTCAAGCTCTGCCATTGAGCCCAGTAAGCTTTCACGATTGGGCTTTCACTAGATATTTGCTGCCAAGTTGGTTGAAAACCTCGTTCTTGATAGTCAATGATGACTGCCAGATCGGCATCTTCTCGCTGCTTCCTTCCGACTTTCTCGACAGTCCAGGAATCTTCTGGCGGCACATGGAAACGACGGATGTCGGTGACCTGTGCCTTGGTTTCGGCTCGTGAACAATATTTGCATTCAACATCGCAAGGTCGCCTCGATAATGCAACCGCATTTCCATGACTGCTTCCCTTCCGGTGTTCGATACTGAAGTCGTAACTCTGGATTACTGCAGCAGCCACCTCAACGCTGCGTGTTCCGTCCTAAGATGAAAAGCTTGGCCATAGAGGTATTTGTGGAAATGCTTGACACAGTCAACCACGGCTAAAAGCTCCCTCCTAGTTACACAGTAGTACCTTTCCGGCTTCGATAGGATCCTACTGTAGTAAGCGATGACCCGTTCTCGTCCGTCAATTATTTGAGAGAGTACTCCTCCGATTCCATGTCCGCTCGCATCGGTGTCCAAAATAAACTTTTCTCCCGGGACAGGATATGCAGGAATCTGCGCACTACAGAGCAATTCCTTCAGGTGAATGAATGCTTCCTCCTGCGGCTTCTCCCACTTGAGGAGCCGATTCTTTTTGGGGAGCTCGTGCAAACTGCTGGCAACGTTTGCAAATCCTGGGACGAATCGCCTGTAATATGTGCAAAGTCCCAGGAATGACCTTAACTCATGAAGATTCTTCGGCCGCGGCCATTCTTTAACCGCCGAGATTTTCTCTTCATCTGTATGGACTCCTTCTGCAGTCACCACATGTCCCAAGTACCTAACCTCGTTCTGGAAGAGCGAACATTTCTTCGGACTCAATTTCAATCCCGCTGCTTGAATACGTTCCAGTACCTCTTCAAGCTTCTTAAGATGATCGTCGAAATCCTTGCCCATGACAATTATGTCATCCAGATAGACAAGGCAAGTCCTCCAGTGAAGTCCTCTCAGTACCCGGTTCATAAGTCTTTCGAATATGGCTGGCGCATTGCAAAGACCGAAAGGCATCACAGAGAATTGCCACAACTCTCCCCCGGCGGTAAACGCGGTCTTTTCCTTGTCTTGCTGGTCAAGCTCTATTTGCCAGTATCCACTTTGCAAGTCCAGCGTCGAGAACCACTTTGCACCAGATAGTGTGTCCAAGGTGTCGTCGATTCTCGGTAAAGGATAGCTGTCTTTCTTCGTAACGTCGTTCAGCTTCCTCTAGTCCACGCAGAATAGGGTGCTTCCATCCTTCTTCTTAACAAGCACTACTGGCGAACTCCATGGGCTTGCAGATGGTTCGATCACGCCCTCCTTTTCCATCTCGTCGATTAGTTTGATCACCTCGCCTTCTTTCGCCAAAGGTACTCTCCTCGGCGGTTGCCGGATCGGTCTAGAGTCCCCTGTGTCTATTCTGTGCTTCACAATTGATGTTCTTCCACAGTTCTTACCATCTGCAAAAACTGTCCAATATTTACGAAGCAGGGAGAGTGCTTTACTTTTTTGCTTCTCCACTAGATGTTGCGTCCACTCTCTGGCCATTGTTTTCAAGAACGGTTTGTTTTTCTTCATTTCCCGGTGTTTCTTATCTTCGCAGTTCATAACGGCGGCAGCTTCTTGGCATTGAGCGATCGTTGTTCCCTTGTGTATTGTCCTAGGTGTACTGGCAGGATTCAGGAATCGTACTGGAACCAATTAGTCTTGTCAGGGTTCCACGAGAGCCCTTTCAACAACTATATCGCTGGGTCGATTTCTTTTGTCGGGTTCGACCACCCACATTCGTTTTGTCCCCGCATCCTCTTCTATCTTTGCCCAAACCACAGCTTCTGCATTCGGGGGAACTCTTTGGCGCACTTGCACGACTATTCGCCTGACCTTGTTACCTTGTCCAATATCTATTGTTAATGGAAGCTCCAAGTTGCCATACTTCATCACTTTTTGGTTGAGGTCCAATGTGAAGTCACGCCTAGTCATGAAGTCGACGCCGACTATGATGTCATCAGTGATGTCCGCAACTATGAAATCATGCTGAAACTCGACAGTACACTTCGTAATTCTTTTCTGGTCCTAACCCTTAACTTCCGCCTTCTCACCAGTACTGTACGAAGCCTTACCTCGGAAAATGGTTCGATGTCAGAAACCAATCCGCTGCGGATGACTGAATGAGTTGCGCCCGTGTCCAACGTCGGCAGATATCGTCGCCCGTCCATTTTTCCCTCGATGACTAGGCTGGTTACACCTCAACAGATTCGGGATACGAGGATGCTGGGGCACTCCAATGTGAGAGCCAGCGCATGGCCCTGCACTGACTCGTTTTAGTTTGACGGATTGATAGGTGCACTTTGGCACCTCCACGTTCGCGTTCACTCCCTTGTTCTCTTTTTGGCGAACTAGACCTCGAACGCTTTCTCCGCAGACGGCAGTTTCTCGCAATGTGCCCCTGCTGGTCGCAGATGTAGCATCTACCTGGGAATAAACCACTCCTTCTCGCCTTTGGTGTTCTGAAACTATCCCGGTCTTGAGATATGCGCCGTAGTTTGATGGATGGTCGGCATATCAAGAGCGATGTTTCACATGCGAGAGCGCTGGCAACTGTCTCCTTGAAAGATGTCTTCGGCAGGAGAATCAAACTTCGTTGCGTATCGGGGTCCCTTAGCCCTTGGATGAAAGAATCCGTTTTAAGTTTCTCCACCACATCAACTGGAACATCCGCGTAGGCTAGGTGAGACAGCCACTCGATGTCGGCAGCGTACTGCTGCATGGTCTCGTTTCCACGCTGCGTGCGTCCTTTAAGTTCCAGCTTGTGCATCTCCTGCATGTGCTCACTGCCGTATCTTCGATGTAGAGCTTCCCATATGGCTGTGTAGTTCCTTCTCTGGGTCTCCGGGATGGTCTGTAGAACGCCAGCTGCTTCATCTTTAAGCGAAATTACTAGAGCGGCCACACGATCTTCTTCTCCCCATTGATTCCGTTCCGCAGTTGTCTAGAACTGAAGCTTAAAGACGTTAAACGCACTCGTGCCGTCGAAGTTGGGAGCTGTGAATTTCGATGCTGCAGTCGGTACAACGATTCCTTGAAGCTGAACGTTCTGGAAAGTTCTCTCGAGTTCCAGAACCTTCTTGTCGAACTTCGATTCTACCGTCTCGGCTATCTTTTCCTAATTATTTTCGAGATTTAGAACCTTCTTGTCCAATGTCTCGATTTTCTCTTCGACTTTCGGGAATCGATCGTTAACGGATTGCTCGATGTCTCTCAAGCTTTCTCGATTGTTCTGTAGCATCTCTTCTAACGTCTCCAGCTTCTCCAGTTTTTGGCCTATGGAAGTTGAATTTTCCTCCAACTTCTGATGTACGGTCGCCTCCAGTTTCTGGCTTATGGAAGTTGAATTATCTTCCAGCTTTCCACTTACGGTAGCGGAGTTTTCCTCTAGTTTTTCGTGTATGGTCGCCTCTAGCTTCTGGGATATGGAAGCACTCATAGCCGCGAGAATTTGCCGCATATCGAATGCTGGCTCACTGGATGTCGACGGCTTATCCACCCCGAACTCGTGATTCTCCCAGTCGGCACCTTCTTCCTGCACCGCTGATCGCAGTTTCTCCACCAGGTTGGCTTTACTTCCCACTGTGGATAATTCCCGGGCATCCGGCCCTCATTTCAGTTGTTCGATGGTCACCTTTTCCAATTTCACCATTTTCTCTATGTCTTAACAATTCACTTTGTGCAATTCACAATTCGAATAAACGTTTCCTCGTTTACTCGCAATCCCACTTCTGACACCAAATTTTGCGAAATTTTCAATATTCAACAATATTGTTACGAAATATTCGATCCCATACCGAATAGGGTTCACACCACTGGATTGCGATAAACTACAATTGTCCTTTTTTATCCAAATGAAAACACACACACTTTTCTTGTTTCACCACAGATCAGTTATCTGTGCAGCTTCACCACTTTTCTTTATTATCCAATACTATCCACTTTAAACTTTATTACAGAAACAAACCTTTATTGAGAGCTTTTATTTTCACTCTGTTTGATCACACTGACTTGTCACACGCTGTTCAATACCACAAACTGAATGAATGCCTAGGGCGAGTGTTCGCGCTTATATAGCTCTCGGTGCGTCTCCTCGAATGTTCGCCCTCGGAAGTTCCCCTTCGGAAATCTCTAGAATGCTCTGACATTCGGCATTACGCCGTTGGAAGTTTCGATCATTCCAATTTCCCCTTCACCAGAGCTTTCGAAGTTCGACAGCGAAATTCGAACTTAACCGTCGGTTTGTGTCTCCGCAACAATATTGTTACGAAATTATTCGATCCCCACACCAAATAGGGTTCGCACCACTGGATTGCGATAAACTACAATTGTCCTTTTTATTCGAACAAAAACACACACACTTTTAATTCTTTCACCACAGATCAATTATCTGTGTAGCTTCACCACTTTTCTTTATTATCCAATACTATCCACTTCAAACTTTATTACACAATACACAAACCTTTGTTGAAAGCTTTTCTTTTCACACTGGTTGATCACACCGACTTGTCACACGCTGTTTTATACCACAAACTGAATGAATGTCAAGGGCGAGCGTTCGCGCTTATATAGCTCTCGGTCCACCGTCTCGAACGTTCGCCGTTGGAAGTTCCCCTTCGGAAATCTCTAGAACGCTCTGACAATTCCATTGGAAGTTGACATCATTCCAATCCCCGCTTCCAGAGAGTTTTCGAACTTCGACAACGAAATTCGAACTTAACGGTCCGCTTGCATCTCCGCAACACTGCCCTCCTCCTAAACTTGTTCGTCCTCGAACAAGCGAGTGGATCCTTCTCCGTAATATGGTGCTAACCTCTCTACGTGGACAATTTTATACTTCGCCCGTCTGTTTCCCATCTGCTGTATCCGGCATACCACGTCATTGAGTTTCTTGATGACCTCATATGGTCCGTCCCAGGCTGATTGCAATTTGGGGCACAAGCCTTTTTTCCGTTGTGGGTTGTACAGCAATACCAATTGTCCGGTCTCGAATCCAGAAGTATTCGCCCTCAAGTCGTATCGCGCCTTCACTTTATCGCTGACCAAGTTCAGTCGCTCCTGGATGAACTGATGGATAGAGATCAGCTGTTCTTTCTTTTCGGTTACGAAGTCTTCCCTGCCGCTAGTTGTCGGTAGTACCACGCCGAACTTCAAGTCCGATGGAAGTCGGAGATCAGTTCCAAAAATGGCTTCGGCGGGTGTTGTTGCCGTTGAATTGTGCTGTGCCGAACGGTATGCCATTAAGAAAAGGGGAAGATGTTCATCCCAGTCCTTCTGATCTCCGACGACGACTTTTCTCAGGTATTCCTCCATCGTCCGGTTGAACCTTTCGACCATGCCATCAGATTGTGGATGTAATGGTGTTGTCCGCGTCTTTCTGATACCTAGCATGTCACAGAGTTCTTTGAACACCGACGACTCGAAGTTTCTCCCTTGGTCTGAGTGTAGTTCCATTGGTACTCCATAACGCGAAACCCAGTTATTCACGAATGCGTCCGAAATGGTTTTGGCTTCCTGGTTCGGGATGCAAAACACCTCAGGCCACTTGCTGAAGTAATCGATCACCACTAGCGCGTACTTGTTTCCAGCGTTGCTCGTTGGGAATGGGCCTGCAATGTCCATTGCGATACGTTCGAACGGTGCTCCAACATTGTACTGCTGCATATTTCCTCGAGTTTTCCTAACTGGACCCTTTGCCTTCGCACACTGTTCACACCTGCGAATGAAACGCGTAATCGACTCATGGCATCCTACCCAGTAGAAACGTCTCTTGATCTTTTCTACAGTCTTGTTAACACCAAGATGACCCCCGCTTGGTCCCTCGTGGTATTCTCGGATGACCTCTTCGATTTGTCCTTTCGGAATTACCAGCAGATCGTTTACAATGTTCCCGCCCTCACGTTCCCAACTGCGGTAGAGGCAACCGTTCTTCAGCTTCAAACTCTGCCACTGAGCACAGTAAGCTTCACGAGTGGGCTTTCGCTGGACATTTGCTGCCAAGTTGGTCGAAAACCTCGTTCTACGTAGTCAATGATGCCTGCCAGATCGGCATCCTCTCGCTGCTTTCTTCCAACCTTCTCGGCACTCCAAGCATCTTCTGGCAGCACATGGAAACGACGGATATCGGTGACCTCTCCTTTGGTTTCCGCACGTGAACAATGCTTGTATTCAACGCCGCGAGGTCGGCTCGTTAATGCATCCGCATTTCTATGGCTGCTTCCCTTCCGATATTCGCGTGCTCTCGCCTGTTCTCCTTTTCGCGAATCAAACCTCGAACGCCTTCTCAGATGACAATTTCTCGCCATGTGCCCCTGCTCGTTGCAGATGTAGCATCTACCTGGGAACGGGCAGCTCCTAATCACCGTTGTTTCTCTGGAACTACGCCACAATTTGCTGGAAGAACGCTTTCTCCCCAGACGACAGTCTCTTGCAATGTGCCCCTGCTGGTCGCAGATATAGCAGCTACCTGGGAACGAGCGACTCCTACTCACTGTCGTTGCTCTGGAATTACGTCGCAATTTGCTGAAGGAACGCTTTCTCCGCAGACGGCAGTTCCTCGCAATGTGCCCCTGCTGGTCGTAGATGTAGCATCTACCTGGGAATGAACCACTCCTACTCGCCGTTGTTGTTCTGGAACTATCCTGGTCTTGAGATATGCGCCGTAGTTTGATGGAAGGTCGGCATATCAAGAGCGATGTTTCACATGCGAGAGCGCTGGCAACTGTCTCCTTGAAAGATGTCTTCGGCAGGAGAATCAGGCTTCGTTGCGTATCGGGGTCCCTTAGCCCCTGGATGAAAGAATCCGTTTTAAGTTTCTCCACCACATCAACTGGGACATCTGCGTAGGCAAGGTGGGATAGCCTCTCGATGTCGGCAGCATACTGTTGGATGGTCTCGTCTCCACGCTGCTTGCGTCCTTTAAGTTCCAGCTTGTGCACCTGCTGCATGTGTTCACTGCCGTATCTTCGATGAAGGGCATCCCAGATGGCTGTGTAGTTCCTCCTCTGGGTCTCCGGGATAGTCTGTAGTACATCAGCAGCTTCGCCTTTAAGCGAAATTACTAGAGCGGCCACACGATCTTCTTCTCCCCATTGATTACGTTCCGCTGTTGTCTCAAGTTGGGAGCTGTGAATTTCGATGCTGCAGTCGGTACAACGATTCCTTGACGCTGAACGTTCTGGACGGTTTTCTCGAGTTCCAGAACCTTCTTGTCGAACCTCGATTCCATAGTCTCGATTATCTTTTCTTGATTATTTTCGAGATCTAGAACCTTCTTGTCCAGTGTCTCTATTTTCTCTTCGACACTCTGGAATCGATCGTCGACGGCCTGCTGGATGTTTCTTAAGCTTTCTCGAGTGTTCTCTAGCATCTCTTCCAGCTTCTGATTCAGGGAAGTGGAATTTTCCTCCAACTTCCTACTTACGGCAGTGGAATTTTCCTCCAGTTTCTGACTCAGAGAAGTGGAATTTTCCTCCAGTTTCTGACTCAGAGAAGTGGAATTTTCCTCCAACTTTCTACTTACGGCAGCGGAATTTTCCTCCAGCTTTTCTAGTTTCTGGTTCATGGAAGCACTCATAGCGTTCATAGCCGCGAGAATTTGCAGCATATCGAACGCTGGCTCAGTGGATGTCGACGGCTTCTCCAACCGGAATTCATAACTCTCCCAGTCGACACCTTCTTCCTGTAACGCCAATCGCAGTCTCTCCACCAGGTTGACTTTACTTCCCACTGTGGATAATTTCCGAGCATCCAGCTCTCTTTTCAGTTGTTCAATTGTCAACTTTTCCAATTTTACCATTTTCTCACTTTTGCAATGATTCACTTCACAACTCAAATAAAGTTTCACTCGTTTACTCGCAATCCCACTTCTGACACCAAATGTTACGAAATTATTCGATCCCCACACCAAATAGGGTTCGCACCACTGGATTGCGATAAACTACAATTGTCCTTTTTATTCGAACAAAAACACACACACTTTTAATTCTTTCACCACAGATCAATTATCTGTGTAGCCTTACCACTTTTCTTTATTATCCAATACTATCCACTTTAAACTTTATTACACAATACACAAACCTTTGTTGAAAGCTTTTCTTTTCACACTGGTTGATCGCACCGACTTGTCACACGCTGTTTTATACCACAAACTGAATGAATGTCAAGGGCGAGCGTTCGCGTCCGTTTACATCTCCGCAACAATATTGTTGCGGAGATGCAAACGGACCGTTAAGTTAGAATTTCGCTGTCGAAGTTCGAAAACTCTCTAGAAGCGGGGATTGGAATGATGTCAACTTCCAATGGAATTGTCAGAGCGTTCTAGAGATTTCCGAAGGGGGACTTCCAACGGCGAACGTTCCAGAAGGTGGACCGAGAGCTATATAAGCGCGAACACTCGCCCTCGACAGGCATTCAGTTTGTGGTATAAAACAGCGTGTGAAAAGTCAGTGTGATCAAACAGTGTGAAAATAAAAGCTCTCAACAAAGGTTTTGTTTGTGTAATAAAGTTTAAAGTGGATTGTATTGAATAATAAATAAAAGTGGTGAAGCTACACAGATAATTGATCTGTGGTGAAAGAAATAAAAGTGTGTGTGTTTCAATTTAAATAAAAAGGACAATTGTAGTTTATCGCAATCCAGTGGTGCGAACCCCATTTGGTGTGGGGCTAGAATATTTCGTAACATTTGGTGTCAGAAGTGGGATTGCGAGTAAACGAGTGGAACGTTTGTTTAAATTGTGAATTGCACAAAGTGAATTGTTAAGGGATAGAGAAAATGGTGAAATTGGAAAAGTTGACCATTGAACAACTGAAAAAAGAGCTGGATGCTCGGGAATTATCCACAGTGGGAAGTAAAGCCAACCTGGTGGAGAGACTGCGATCAGCGTTGCAGGAAGAAGGTGTCGACTGGGAGAGTTACGAATTCGGGGTGGAGAAGCTGTCGACATTCACTGAGCCAGCGTTCGATATGCAGCACATTCTCGCGGCTCTTAATGCCATGAGTCAAAAGCTGGAGGAAAATTCCGCAGCTGTTAGTAGAAAGTTGGGGGAAAACTCAACTTCCCTAAGCCAGAAACTAGATCAAAAGCTGGAGGAAAATTCCGTTGCCGTAAGTAGAAAGTTTGGAGGAAAACTCAACTTCCCTAAGCCAGAAACTAGATCAAAAGCTGGAGGAAAATTCCGTTGCCGTAAGTAGAAAGTTGGAGGAAAATTCCACTTCCATAGGGCAGAAACTAGAGAAGCTGGAGACATTAGAAGAGATGCTAGAGAACAATCGAGAAAGCTTGAGAGACATCCAGCAAGCTGTCAACGATCGATTCCAGGACGTCGAAGAGAAAACCGAGACACTGGACAAGAAGGTTCTAGATCTGGAAAGTAACCAGGAAAAGGTAATCGAGGCACTAGAATCGAGGTTCGACAAGAAGGTTCTAGATCTCGAAAACAATCAAGAAAAGATAATCGAGACACTGGGATCGGGGATCGACAAGAAGGTTCTGGAACTCGAGATAACTATCCAGAACGTACAGCATCAAGGAATCGTCGTACCGACTGCAGCATCAAAATTCACAGCTCCCAACTTCGACGGCAAGAGCGCTTTTAACATCTTTAAGCTCCAGTTCGAGACAACAGCGGAATGGAATCAATGGGGAGAGGAAGATCGTGTGGCTGCCCTAGTAATTTCCCTTAAAGGTGAAGCAGCTGACGTTCTACAGACCATCCCGGAGAACCAGAGAAGGAACTACACAGCCATATGGGATGCTCTTCATCGAAGATACGGCAGTGAGCAGATGCAGGAGATGCACAAGCTGGAACTCAAAGGACGCAAGCAGCGTGGAAATGAGACCATCCAGCAGTAAGCTGCCGACATCGAGAGGCTGTCTCATCTAGCCTACGCGGATGTTCCAGTTGATGTGGTGGAGAAACTAAAAACGGATTCCTTCATCCAAGGGCTAAGGGATCCCGATACGCAACGAAGCCTGATTCTCCTGCCGAAGACATCTTTCAAGGAGACAGTTGCCAGCGCTCCCGCATGTGAAACATCGCTCTTGCTATGCCGACCTTCCATCAAACTACGGCGCATATCTCAAGACCAGGATAGTTCCAGAACAGCAACGGCGAGTAGGAGTCGCTCGTTCCCAGGTAGCTGCTATATCTGCGACCAGCAGGGGCACATTGCAAAAGACTGTCGTCTGCGGAGAAAGCGTTCTTCCAGCAAATTGTGGCGTAGTTCCAGAGAAACAACGGTGAGTAGGAGCTGCCCGTTCCCAGGTAGATGCTACATCTGCAACGAGCAGGGGCACATGGCGAGAAATTGTCATCTGAGAAGAAGGCGTTCGAGGTTTGATTCGCGAAAAGGAGAACAAGCGAGAGCACGCAAATACCAGAAGGGAAGCAGCCATAGAAATGCGGATGCATTAACGAGCCGAACTCGCGGCGTTGAATGCAAGCATTGTTCACGTGCGGAAACCAAAGAAGAGGTCACCGATATCCGTCGTTTCTATGTGCTGCCACAAGATGCTTCGAGTGCCGAGAAGATTGGAAGAAAGCAGCGAGAGGATGCCGATCTGGCGGTCATCATTGACTACCAAGAACGAGGCTTTCGACCAACTTGGCAGCAAATATCCAGTGAAAGCCCAATCGTGAAAGCTTACTGGGCTCAATGGCAGAGATTGAAGCTGAAGAACGGTTGCCTCTACCGCAGTTGGGAAAGTGAGGACGGGAACATTGTAAACGATCTGCTGGTAATTCCGAAAGGACAAATCGAAGAGGTCATCCGAGAATACCACGAAGGACCAAGCGGGGGTCATCTTGGTGTTAACAAGACTCAAGAAAAGATCAAGAAACGTTTCTACTGGGTAGGATGCCATGAGTCGGTTACGCGTTTCATTCGCAGGTGTGAACAGTGTGCGAAGGCAAAGGGTCCAGTTAGGAAAACTCGAGGAAATATGCAGCAGTACAATGTTGGAGCACCGTTCGAACGTATCGCAATGGACATTGCAGGCCCATTCCCAACGAGCAAAGCGGGAAACAAGTACGCGCTAGTGGTGATCGATTACTTCAGCAAGTGGCCTGAGGTGTTTTGCATCCCGAACCAGGAAGCCAAAACCACTTCGGATGCATTCGTGAATAACTGGGTTTCGCGTTATGGAGTACCAATGGAACTGCACTCAGACCAAGGGAGAAACTTCGAGTCGTCGGTGTTCAAAGATCTCTGTGACATGCTAGGTATCAGAAAGACGCGGACAACACCATTACATCCACAATCTGAGGGCATGGTCGAAAGGTTCAACCGGACGATTGAGGAATACCTGAGAAAAGTCGTCGTCGGAGATCAGAAGGACTGGGATGAACATCTCCCCCTTTTCCTAATGGCATACCGTTCGGCACAGCACAATTCAACGGCAACAAAACCCGCCGAAGCCATTTTTGGAATTGATCTCCGACTTCCATCGGACTTGAAGTTCGGCGTGGTACTACCGACAACTAGCGGCAGGGAAGACTTCGTAACCGAATAGAAAGAACAGCTGAACTCTATCCATCAGTTCATCCGGGAGCGACTGAACTTGGTCAGCAATAAAATGAAGGCGCGATACGACTTGAGGGCGAATACTACTGGATTCGAGACCGGACAATTGGTATTGCTGTACAACCCACAACGAAAAAAAGGCTTGTGCCCCAAATTGCAATCAGCCTGGGACGGACCATATGAGGTCATCAAGAAACTAAATGACGTGGTATACCGGATACAGCAGATGGGAAACAGACGGGCGAAGTATAAAATTGTCCACGTAGAGAGGTTAGCACCATATTACGGAGAAGGATCCAATCGCTTGTTCGAGGACGAACAAGTTTAGGAGGAGGGCAGTGTTGCGGAGATCTAAACGGACGGTTAAGTTCGAATTTCGTTTTCGAAGTTCGAAAACTCTCTGGAAGCGGGGATTGGAATGATGTCGACTTCCAATGGAATTGTCAGAGCGTTCTAGAGATTTCCGAAAGGGGACTTCCAACGGCGAACGTTCGAGAAGGTGGACCGAGAGCTATATAAGCGCGAGCACTCGCCCTCGACAGGCATTCAGTTTGTGGTATAAAAAAGCGTGTGAAAAGTCAGTGTGATCAAACAGTGTGAAAATAAAAGCTCTCAACAAAGGTTTTGTTTGTGCAATAAAGCTTAAAGTGGATTGCATTGGATAATAAATAAAAGTGGTGAAGCTACACAGATAATTGATCGGTGGTGAAAGAAATAAAAGTGTGTGTGTTTCAATATAAATAAAAAGGACCATTGTAGTTTATCGCAATCCAGTGGTGCGAACCCTATTATAATAGGGTTCGCACCAGTGGATGGGGGATATTCTATCCCCACACCAAATAGGGCTCGCACCACTGGATTGCGATAAACTACAATTGTCCTTTTTATCCGAATAAAAAAACACACACATTTTCCTTGTTTCACCACAGATCAATTATCTGTGCAGCTTTCACCACTTTTATTTATTATCCAATACTATCCACTTTAAACTTAATTACACAAACAACCCTTTATTGAAAGCTTTTCTTTTCACACTGTTTGATCACACCGACTTGTCACACGCTGTTTAATACCACAAACTGTATGAATGCCGAGGGCAAGTGTTCGCGTTTATATAGCTTTCGGTCCACATTCTCGAATGTTGGCCGTTGGAAGTTCCCCTTCGGAAATCTCTAGAATGCTCTGACAATTAGCATTACGCCATTGGAAGTTGACATCATTCCAATCCCCGCTTCCAGAGAGCTTTCGAACTTCGACAGCGAAATTCGAACTCAACCGTCGGTTTGTATCTCCGCAACACTACCCTCCTCCTAAACTTGTTCGTCCTCGAACAAGCGATTGGATCCTTCTCCGTAATATGGCGCTAACCTCCCTACGTGGACAATCTTATACTTCGCACGTCTGTTTCCCATCTGCTGTATCCGGTATACCGCGTCATTGAGTTTCTTGATGACCTCATATGGTCCGTCCCAGGCTGATTGCAATTTGGGGCACAAGCCTTTTTTTCGTTGTGGGTTGTACAGCAATACCAATTGTCCTGTCTCGAATCCAGAAGAGTTCGCCCTTAAGTCGTATCTCGCCTTCATCTTATCGCTGACCAAATTCAGTCGCTCCCGGATGAACTAATGGATGGAGTTCAGCTGTTCCTTCTTTTCTGTTACGAAGTCCTCCCTGCCGCTAGTTGTCGGTAGTACCACGCCAAACCTCAGGTCCGATGGAAGTCGGAGATCGGTTCCAGAAATGGCTTCGGCTGGTGTCGTTGCCGTTGAATTGTGCTGTGCCGAACGGTATGCCATTATGAAAAGGGGAAGATGTTCATCCCAGTCCTTCTGATCTCCAATGACGACTTTTCTCAAGTATTCCTCCATCGTCCGGTTGAACCTTTTGACGATGCGATCAAATTGTGGGTGTAATGGTGTTGTCCGCGTCTTTCTGATACCTAGCATGTCACAGAGTTCTTTGAACACCGACGACTCGAAGTTCCTTCCTTGGTCTGAGTGCAGTTCCAGCGGTACTCCGTAACGCGCTGCCCAGTTGTTTACGAATGCATCTGAAATGGTTTTGGCTTCCTGGTTCGGGATGCAAAACACCTCAGGCCACCTGCTGAAGTAATCGATCACCACCAGCGCGTATTTGTTTCCAGCGTTGCTCGTTGGGAAGGGGCCGGCGATGTCCATGGCGATACGTCCGAACGGTGCTCCAACATTGTACTGCTGCATATTTCCTCGAGTTTTAATAATTGGACCCTTTGCCTTCGCACATTTTTCACACCTGCGAATGAAATGCGTATCCGACTCATGGCATCCTACCCAGTAGAAACGTCTCATGATCTTTTCTACAGTCTTGTTCACACCAAGATGACCCCCGCTTGATCCCTCGTGGTATTATCGGGTGATCTCGTCGATTTGTCCCTTTGGAATTACCAGCAGATCGTTTACAATGTTCCCGTCCTCACTTTCGCAACTGCGGTACAGATAACCGTTCTTCAGCTTCAAACTCTGACATTGAGCCCAGTAAGCTTTCACGATTGGGCTTTCACTGGATATTTGCTGCCAACTTGGTCGAAAACCTAGTCCTTGGCAGTCGATGATGACTGCCGGCATCGGCATCTTCTCGCTGCTTTCTTCCGACCTTCTCGACAGTCCAGGAATCCCCTGGCAGCACAGGGAAACGACGAATGTTGGTGACCTGTTCCTTGGTTTCAGCACGTGAACAATATTTGCATTCAACATCGCAAGGTCGCGTCGATAATGCATCCGCATTTCCATGACTGCTTCCCATCCGGCGTTCGATACTGAAGTCATAACTCTGGATTTTCTGTATCCATCTAGCAAGCAGGCCTTCCGGGTTCTTGAACTGCAGCAGCCAACTCAACGCTGCGTGGTCCGTCCTAAAATGAAAAGCCTGGCCATAGAGGTATTTGTGGAAATGCTTGACACAGTCAACCACGGCTAAAAGCTCCCTCCTAGTTACACAGTAGTTCCTCTCTGGCTGCGATGGGATACTACTGTAGTAAGCGATGACCCGTTCTCGCCCGTCAATCATTTGAGAGAGTACTCCTCCGATTCCACGTCCGCTCGCATCGGTGTCCAAAATAAACTTTTCTCCCGGGGCAGGATATGCAAGAATCTGTGCACTGCAAAGCAATTTCTTCAGGTGAATGAACGCTTCCTCCTGCGGCTTCTCCCACTTAAATGGCCGATTCTTTTTGGTGAGCTCGTGCAAACTGCTGGCAACCTTTGCAAATCCTGGGATGAATCGCCTGTAATATGTGCAAAGTCCCAGGAATGACCTTAACTCATGAAGATCCTTCGGCCGCGGCCATTCCTTAACCGCTGAGATTTTCTCATCCTCTGTGTGGACTCCTTCTGCAGTCACCACATGTCCGAAGTATTTCACCTCGTTTTGGAAGAGCGAACATTTCTTCGGGCTCAATTTCAGTCCGGCTGCTTGAATACGTTCCAGTACCTCTTCAAGCTTCTTAAGGTGATCGTCGAAATCCTTGCCCATGACAATTATGTCATCCAGATAGACAAAGCAAGTCCTCCAGTGAAGTCCTCTTAGTACCCGGTTCATAAGTCTTTCGAAGGTGGCTGGCGCATTGCAAAGACCGACGGGCATCACAGAGAATTGCCACAACTCTCCCCCGGCGGTGAACGCGGTCTTTTCCTTGTCTTGCTGGTCAAGCTCTATTTGCCAGTATCCACTTTGCAAATCCAGCGTCGAGAACCACTTTGCACCAGATAGTGTGTCCAAGGTGTCGTCGATTCTCGGTAAAGGATAGCTGTCCTTCTTCGTTACGTCGTTCAGCTTCCTATAGTCCACGCATAATCGGGTGCTTCCATCCTTCTTCTTAACAAGCACTACTGGCGAACTCCATGGGCTTGCAGATGGTTCGATCACGCCCTCCTTTTCCATCTCGTCGATTAGTTTGACCACCTCGCCTTCTTTCGCCAAAGGTACCCTCCTCGGTGGTATCCGGATCGGTCTAGAGTACCCTGTGTCTATTCTGTGCTTCACAATTGATTCTCTTCCACAGTTCTTACCATCTGCAAAAACTGTCCAATATTTACGAAGCAGGGAGAGTGCTTTACTTTTTTGCTTCTCCACTAGATGTTGCGTCCACTCTCTGGCCATTGTTTTCAAGAACGGTTTGTTTTTCTGGATTTCCCGGTGTTTGTTATCTTCGCAGTTCATAACGGCGGCAGCTTCTTGGCATTGACCTTGTTACCCTGTTACCTTGTTATCTCAGCGGTTAAGGAATGGCCGCGGCCGAAGGATCTTCATGAGTTAAGGTCATTCCTGGGACTTTGTAGAAAAGATCAAGAGACGTTTCTACTGGGTAGGATGCCATGAGTCGGTCACAAATTTCATTCGAAGGGGTGAACAGTGTGCGAAGGCAAAGGGTCCAGTAAGGAAAACTCGAGGAAATATGCAGCAGTACAATGTTGGAGCACCGTTCGAACGTATCGCAATGGACATCGCAGGCCCATTCCCAACGAGCAACGCAGGAAACAAGTACGCGCTAGTGGTGATCGATTACTTCAGCAAGTAGCCTGAGGTGTTTTGCATCCCGAACCAGGATGCCAAAACTATTTCGGATGCATTCGTGAACAACTGGGTTGCGCGTTATGGAGTACCAATGGAACTGCACTCAGACCAAGGAAGGAACTTCGAGTCGTTGGTGTTCAAAGAACTCTGTGACATACTAGGTATCAGAAAGACGCGGACAACACCATTACACCCACAATCTGATGGCATGGTCGAAAGGTTCAACCGGACGATAGAGGAATACCTGAGAAAAGTCGTTGTCGGAGATCAGAAGGACTGGGATGAACATCTTCCCCTCTTCTTAATGGCATACCGTTCGGCACAGCACAATTCAACGGCAACAACACCCGCCAAAGCCGACTTCCATCGGACTTGAAGTTCGGCGTGGTACTACCGACAACTAGCTGCAGGGAGGGCTTCGTAACCGAAAAGAAGGAACAGCTGAACTCCATCCATCAGTTCATCCGGGAGCGACTGAACTTGGTCAGCGATAAAATGAAGGCGAGAAACGATTTGAGGGAGAATACTTCTGGATTTGAGACAGGACAATTGGTATTGCTGTACAACCCACAACGGAAAAAAGGCTTGTGCCCCAAATTGCAATCAGCCTGGGACGGACCATATGAGGTCATCAAGAAACTCAATGGCGTGGTATACCGGATAAAGCAGATGGGAAACAGGCGGGCGAAGTATAAGATTGTCCACGTAGAGAGGTTAGCGCCATATTACGGAGAAGGGTCCAATAGCTTGTTCGAGGACGAACAAGCTTAGGAGGAGGCAGTGTTGCGGAGATACAAACCGACGGTTGAGTTCGAATTTTGCTGTCGAAGTTCGAAAGCTCTCTGGAAGCGGGGATTGGAGTAATGTCAACTTCCAGTGGCGTAATGCTAATTGTCAGAGCATTCTAGAGATTTCCGAAGGGGAACTTCCAACGGCGAACATTCGAGAAGGTGGACCGAGAGCTATATAAGCGCGAACATTCGCCCTCGACAGGCATTCAGTTTTGTGGTATTGAACAGCGTGTGACAAGTCAGTGTGATCAAACAGTGTGAAAATAAAAGCTCTCAATAAAGGTTTGTTTGTGTAATAAAGTTTAAAGTGGATAGTATTGGATAATAAAGAAAAGAGGTGAAGCTACGCAGATAATTGATCTGTGGTGAAAGAAGTAAAAGTGTGTGTGTTTTAATTCCGATAAAAAGGACAATTGTAGTTTATCGCAATCCAGTGGTGCGAACCCTATTTGGTGTGGGGATCGAATATTTCGTAACAATATTGTTGCGGAGACACAAACCGATGGTTAAGTTCGAAGCGAAATTCGACAGCGAAATTCGAACTCAACCGTCGGCTTGTATCTCCGCAACACTGCCCTCCTCCTAAACTTGTTCGTCCTCGAACAAGCGATTGGATCCTTCTCCGTAATATGGCGCTAGCCTCTCTACGTGGACAATTTTATACTTTGCCCGTCTGTTTCCCGTCTGCTGTATTCGGTACACCACGTCGTTAAGTTTCTTGATGACCTCATATGGTCCATCCCAGGCTGATTGCAATTTGGGGCCTTTTTTTCGTTGTGGGTTGTACAGCAATACCAATTGTCCTGTCTCGAATCCAGAAGTATTCGCCCTCAAGTCGTATCGCGCCTTCACTTTATCGCTGACCAAGCTCAGTCGCTTCCGGATGAACTGATGGATGGAGTTCAGCTGTTCCTTCTTTTCGGTTGCGAAGTCCTCCCTGCCGCTAGTTGTCGGTAGTACCATGCCGAACTTCAAGTCCGATGGAAGTCGGAGATCAGTTCCAAAAGTGGCTTCGGCGGGTGTTGTTGCCGTTGAATTGTGCTGTGCCGAACGGTATGCCATTAAGAAAAGGGGAAGATGTTCATCCCAGTCCTTCTGATCTCCGACGACGACTTTTCTCAGGTATTCCTCCATCGTCCGGTTGAACCTTTCGATCATGCCATCAGATTGTGGATGTAATGGTGTTGTCCGCGTCTTTCTGTTACCTAGCATGTCACAGAGTTCTTTGAACACCGACGACTTGAAGTTTCTTCCTTGGTCCGAGTGCAGTTCCAGCGGTACTCCGTAACGCGCAACCCAGTTGTTCACGAACGCATCCGAAATGGTTTTGGCTTCCTGGTTCGGTATGCAAAACACCTCAGGCCACTTGCTGAAGTAATCGATCACCATCAGTGCGTATATGTTTCCAGCGATACGTTCGAACGGTGCTCCAGCATTGTACTGCTGCATAACTGGCGCCTCAGCCTTCGCACACTGTTCACCCCTTCGAATGAAATTTGTGACCAGCTCATGGCATCCTACCCAGTAGAAACGTCTCTTGATCTTTTCTACAGTCTTGTTAACACCAAGATGACCCCCGCTTAGTCCCCCGTGGTATTCTCGGATGATCTCGTCGATTTGTCCCTTTGGAATTACCAGCAGATCGTTTACAATGTACCCGTCCTCACTTTCCCAACTGCGGTACAGGCAACCGTTCTTCAGCTTCAAACTCTGCCCTTGAGCCCAGTAAGCTTTCACGATTGGGCTTTCACTGGATACTTGCTGCCAACTTGGTCGAAAACCTCGTTCTTGGTAGTCGATGATGACTGCCAAATCGGCATCTTCTCGCTGCTTCCTTCCGACCTTCTCGACAGTCCAGGAATCATCTGGCAGCACCTGGAAGCAACGGATGTCGGTGACCTGTTCCTTGTTCTCGGCGCTGAACAATGTTTGCGTTCAACATCGCAAGGTCGCCTCGATAATGCATCCGCATTTCCAGGACTGCTTCCCTTCCGGTGTTCGATACCGAAGTCATAACTCTGGATTCTCTCTATCCATCTAGCAAGCTGGCCTTCCGAGTTTTTGAACTGCAGCAGCCATCTCAACGCTGCGTGGTCCGTCCTAAGATGAAAAGCTTGGCCATAGAGATATTTGTGGAAATGCTTGACGCAGTCAACCACAGCTAAAAGCTCCCTCCTAGTTACACAGTAGTTCCTCTCCGGCTTCGATAGGATCCTACTGTAGTAAGCGATGACCCGTTCTCGCCCGTCAATCATTTGAGAGAGTACTCCTCCGATTCCATGTCACCTCGCATCTGTGTCCAGAATGAACTTTTCTCGCGGGACAGGATATGCAAGAATCTGCGCACTGCAGAGCAATTCCTTCAGGTGAATGAACGCTTCCTCCTGCGACTTCTTCCACTTGAATGGCCGATTCTTTTTGGTGAGCTCGTGCAAACTGCTGGCGACGTTTGCAAATCCTGGAACGAATCGCCTGTAATATGTGCAAAGTCCCAGGAATGACCTCAAATCATGAAGGTTCTTCGGCCGCGGCCATTCTTTAACCGCCGAGATTTTCTTTTCATCTGTATGGACTCCTTCTGCAGTCACCACATATTCCAAGTACTTCACCTCGTTCTGGAAGAGCGAACATTTCTTCGGGCTCAATTTCATTCCGGCTGCTTGAATACGTTCCAGTATCTCTTCAAGCTTCTTAAGGTGATCGTCGAAATCCTTTGCCCATGACAATTATGTCATCCAGATAGACAAGGCAAGTCCTCCAGTGAAGTCCTCTTAGTACCCGGTTCATAAGTCTTTCGAAGGTAACTGGCGCATTGCAAGGACCGAAGAGTATCACAGCGAATCGCCACAACTCTCCCCCGGCGGTGAACGCGGTCTTTTCCTTGTCTTGCTGGTCAAGCTCTATATGCCAGCATCCACTTTGCAATTCCAGCGTCGAGAACCACTTTGCATCAGATAGTGTGT
The DNA here is from genome assembly GCA_951905685.1 of Eumerus sabulonum. Taxonomy (NCBI): domain Eukaryota; kingdom Metazoa; phylum Arthropoda; class Insecta; order Diptera; family Syrphidae; genus Eumerus; species Eumerus sabulonum. Next base: position 93,359,952 of record OX645060.1, read on the forward strand.
CCAAGGTGTCGTCGATTCTCGGTAAAGGATAGCTGTCCTTCCTCGTTACGTCGTTCAGCTTCCTATAGTCCACGCAGAATCGGGTTCTTCCATCCTTCTTCTTAACAAGCTCTACTGGCGAACTCCATGGGCTTGCAGATGGTTCGATCACGCCCTCCTCTTCCATCTCGTCGATTAGTTTGACCACCTCGCCTTCCTTCGCCAAAGGTACCCTCCTCGGTGGTTGCCGGATCGGTCTAGAGTCCCCTGTGTCTATTCTGTGCTTCACAATTGATGTTCTTCCACAGTTCTTACCATCTGCAAAAACTGTCCAATATTTACGAAGCAGGGAGAGTGCTTTACTTTTTTGCTTCTCCACTAGATGTTGCGTCCACTCTCTGGCCATTGTTTTCAAGAACTGTTTGATTTTCTGGATTTCCCGGTGTTTCTTATCTTCGCAGTTCATAACGGCGGCAGCTTCTTGGCATTGAGCGATTATTGTTCCCTTTTGCACAGTCTTATGTGTACTGGCTGGAATCAGGACTCGTACTGGAACCAGTTGGTCTTGTCGGGATTCCACTAGAGCCCTTCCAACAATGATATCGCTGGGTCGATTTCGTTTGTCGGGTTCGACCACCCACATTCGGCTTGTCCCCGCATCCTCTTCTATCTTTGCCCAAACCACAGCTTCTGCATCCGGGGGAACTGTTTGGCGCGCTTGCACGACTATTCGCCTGACCTTGCTACCCTGTCCATTATCTATTGTTAATGGGAGCTCCAAGTTGCCATACTTCATCACTTTTTGGTTGAGGTCCAATGTGAAGCCATGCCTAATCATGAAGTCGACGCCGATTATGATGTCATCAGTAATGTCCACAACGATGAAATCATTCTGAAACTCGACGGTACCCATCGTAATTCTTTTCTGGACCTTTCCCTTAACTTCCGCCTTCTCACCAGTCACTGTACGAAGCCTTACCTCGGAAAATAGTTCGATGGCAGAAACCAATCCGCTTCGGATGACTGAATGAGTTGCGCCCGTGTCCAACGTCAGCAGATATCGTCGCCCGTCCATCGTTCCCTCGATGACTAGGCTGGTTGCACCCCTACAGATTCGGGATACGAGGATGCTGGGGCACTCCAATGTGGGAGCCAGCGCATGCCCCTCTGCACTGACTCGATTTAGTTTAACGGATGGTTAGGTGCACCTTTTGCACCTCCACATTCGCGTTCACTCCCTTGGTCCTTTTTTGGCGAACTAGACCTCGAACGCTTTCTTCGCAGGCGGCAGTTTCGCGCAATGTGCCCCTGCTGGTCGCAGATGTAGCATCTACCCGGGAATGAGCCAATCCTACTTACTCAATTATCCTGGTCTTGAGATATGCGCCGTAGTTTGAAGGAAGGTCGGCATACCAAGAGCGATGTTTCACATGCGAGAGCGCTGGCAACTGTCTCCTTGAAAGATGTCTTCGGTAGGAGAATCAGACTTCGCTGCGTATCGGGGTCTCTTAGCCCTTGGATGAAAGAATCCGTTTTCAGTTTTTCCACTACATCAACTGGAACATCCGCGTAGGCTAGATGAGATAACCTGTCAATATCGGCAGCATACTGTTGGATGGTCTCGTTTCCACGCTGCTTGCGCCCTTTAAGCTCCAGCTTGTTCATCTCCTGCATGTGCTCGCTGCCGTATCTTCGATGAAGAGCTTCCCATATGGCTGTGTAGTTCCTTCTCTGGGTCTCCCGGATGGTCTGTAGAACACCAGCTGCTTCGCCTTTAAGCGAAATTACTAGAGCGGCCACACGGTCTTCCTCTCCCCATTGATTCCGCTCCGCTGTTGTCTCGAACTGGAGCTTAAAGATGTTAAATGCGCTCGTGCCGTTAAAGTTGGGGCCTGTGAATTTCGATGCTGCAGCCGGTACGACGTTTCCTTGATGCTCAACGTTCTGGAAAGTTTTCTCGAGTTCCAAAACCTTCTTGTCGAACTTCGATTCCAAGGTCTCGATTATCTTTTCTTGATTATATTCGAGATCTAGAACCTTCTTGTCCAGTGTCTCGATCCTCTTTTCCTGGTTATTTTCAAGATCCAGAACCTCCTTATCCAGTTTATCGATCCTCTCTACGACGCCCTGGAACCGATCGTTGACGGCTTGCTGGATGTCTCTCAAGCTTTCTCGATTTTTCTCTAGCATCTCTTCTAAGGTCTCCAACTTCTCTAGTTTCTGCCCTATGGAAGTGGAATTTTCCTCCAACTTTCTACTTACGGCAGCGGAATTTACCTCCAGTTTCTCTAGTTTCTGGCTCAGGGAAGTGGAATTTTCCTCCAGCTTTTGATCTAGTTTCTGGGCTATGGAAGCACACATAGTATTCATAGCCGCCAGAATTTGCTGCATATCGAACGCTGGCTCAGTGGATGTCGACGGCTTCTCCACCCCGAACTCGTGATTCTCCCAGTCGAAACCTTCTACCTGCAACGCTGATCGCAGTCTCTCCACCAAGTTGGCTTTACTTCCCACTGTGGATAATTCCCGAGCATCCAGCTCTCTTTTCAGTTGTTCAATGGTCAACTTTTCCAATTTTACCATTTTCTCACTTTTGCAATAATTCACTTCACAACTCAAATAAAGTTTCACTCGTTTACTCGCAATCCCACTTCTGACACCAAATGTTACGAATTATTCAATCCCCACACCAAATAGGGTTCGCACCACTGGATTGCGATAAACTACAGTTGTCCTTTTTATCCGAATAAAAACACACACACTTTTATTTCTTTCACCACAGATCAATTATCTGCGTAGCTTCACCACTTTTATTTATTATCCAATACTATCCACTTTAAACTTTATTACACAAACAACCCTTTATTGAAGGCTTTTAGTTTCACACTGTTTGATCACACTGATTTGTCACACGCTATTCGACACCACAAACTGAATGCATGTCGAGGGCGAGTGTTCGCGCTTATATAGCTCTCGGTCCACCTTCACGAACGTTCGCCGTTGGAAGTTCCCCTTCGGAAATCTCTCGAGAAGGTGAACCGAGAGCTAAATATATAAGCGCGAACACTCGCCCTCGACATTTATTCAGTTTGTAGTATTGAAAAGCGTGTGACAAGTCAGCGTAATCAAACAGTGTGAAAATAAAAGCTTTCAATAAAGGTTTGTTTGGTTAATAAAGTTTAAAGTGGATAGTATTGGATAATAAAGAAAAGTGGTGAAGCAGCACCGATAATTGATCTGTGGTGAAACAAGAAAAGTGTGTGTGTTTTCATTCGGATAAAAGGGACAATTGTAGTTTATCGAAATCCAGTGGTGCGAACCCTATTCGGTGTGGGATTGAATAATTCGTAACATTTGGTGTCAGAAGTGGGATGGCGAGTAAACGAGTTAAACGTTTATTCAAAGTGTGAATTGGACTATTAAAAGTGAATTATTGAAAGAGTGAGAAATTAGTGAAATGGTAAAGGTTGACCATCGAACAACTGAAAAGAGAGCTGGATGCTCGGGAATTATCCACAGTGGGAAGTAAAGCCAAACTGGTGGAAAGACTGCGATCAGCGTTGCAGGAAGAAGGTGTCGACTGGGAGAGTTAAGAATTCGGAGTGGAGAAGCCGTCGACTTCCAGTGAGCCAACATTCAACATGCAGCACATTCTCGCGGCTCTTAATGCTATGAGTCAAAAGATGGAGGAAAATTTCACTGCCGTAAGTAGAAAGTTGGAGGAAAATTCCACTTCTCTGAGTCAGAAACTGGAGGAAAATTCCACTTCCATAAGCCAGAAACTGGAGGCGACCGTACATCAAAAGTTGGAGGAGAGTTCCACCTCCCTGGGCCAGAAGCTGGAGACGTTAGAAAGGATGCTAGAAAACAATCGAGAAAGCCTAAGAAAAATCCAGCAGATAGTCAACGATCGATTCCAGGACGTCGAAGAGAGAACCGAGACACTAGAATCGAGATTCGACAAGAAGGTTCTAGATCTCGAGAATAATCAAGAAAAGAGAATCGAGTCACTGGAGTCAAGGTTCGACAAGAAGGTTCTAGATCTCGAAAATAATCAAGAAAAGATAATCGAGACACTGGAATCGCGGTTCGACAAGAAGGTTCTAGAACTCGAGAAAACTGTCCAGAACGTTCAACATCAAGGAATCGTTGTACCGACTGCGGCATCGAAATTCACAGCTCCCAACTACGACGGCACGAGCGCTTTTAACATCTTTAAACTTCAGTTCGAGACAACAGCGGAACGGAATCAATGGGGAGAAGAAGATCGTGTGGCCGCTCTAGTAATTTCGCTTAAAGGCGAAGCAGCTGGTGTTCTACAGACCATCCCGGAGACCCAGAGGAGGAACTACACAGCCATATGGGAAGCACTTCATCGAAGGTACGGCAGTGAGCACATGCAGGAGATGCACAAGCTGGAACTTAAAGGAGCAAGCAGCGTGGAAACGAGACCATCCAACGGTTTGCTGCCGACATCGAGAGGCTATCCCCTCTTGTCTACGCGGACGTTCCAGTTGATGTGGTGGAGAAGCTAAAAACGGACTCTTTCATCCAATGGCTAAGGGACCCCGACACGCAACGAAGCTTTATTTTCCTGCCGAAGACATCTCGCATATGAAACATCGCTCTTGATATGCCGACCTTCCATCAAACTACGGCGCATATCTCAAGACCAGGATAGTTCCAGAACAACAACGGCGATTAGGAGTGGTTCATACCCAGGTAGATGCTACATCTGCGACCAGCAGGGGCACATTGCGAGGAACTGCCGCCAGCGAAGAAAGCGTTCGAGGTCTATGTCGCCAAAAAGAGACCATGGGAGTGAACGCGACCGTGGAGGTGCAAAAGGTGCACCTAACAATCCGTTAAACAGAGGGGCTCCCACATTGGAGTGCCCCAGCATCCTCGTATCCCGAATCTGTACGGGTGCAACCAGCCTAATCATCGAGGGAACGATGGACGGGCGACGATATCTGCTGACGTTGGACATGGGCGCAACTCATTCAGTCATCCGAAGCGGATAGGTTTCTGACATCGAACCATTTTCCGAGTTAGGGCTTCGTACAGTAACTGGTGAGAAGGCGGAAGTTAAGGGAAAGGTCCAGTAAAGAATAACAATGGGTACCGTCGGGTTTCAGTATGATTTCATCGTTGCGGACATTACTGATGACATCATAATCGGCGTCGACTTCATGATTAGGCATGGCTTCACATTGGATCTCAACCAAACAGTGATGAAATAGGGCAACTTGGAGCTCCCATTAACAATGGATAATGGACAGGCTAACAAGGTCGGGCGAATAGTCGTACAAGCGCGCCAAACAGTTCCCCCGAATGCAGAAGCTGTGGTTTGGGCAAAGATAGAAGGGGATGCGGGGACAAGCCGAATGTGGGTGGTCGAACCCGACAAACGAAATTGACCCAGCGATATCATTGTTGGAAGGGCTCCTCGACAAGACCAGCTGGTTCCAGTACGAGTCTTGAATCCAGCCTGTACACCTAAGACTGTACACAAGGGAACAACTATCGCTCAGTGCCAAGAAGCTGCCGCCATTATGAACTGCGAAGATAAGAAACAACAGCAAATCCAGTCCCACAAAGCCTTCCTAAAAACAATGGCCAGAGAGTGGACGCAACATCTAGTGGAGAAGCAGAAAAGTAAAGCACTCTCCCTGCTTCGTAAATATTGGACAGTTTTTGCAGATGGTAAGAACTGTGGAAGAACATCAATTGTGTAGCACAGAATAGACACAGGGGACTCTAGACCGATCCAGCAACCACCGAGAAGGGTATCTTTGGCGAAAGAAGGAGAGGTGATCAAACTAATCGACGAGATGGAAAAGGAGGGCGTGATCGAACCATCTGCAAGCCCATGGAGTTCGCCAGTAGTGCTAGTTAAGAAGAAGGATGGAGGCACCCGATTCTGCGTGGACTACAGGAAGCTGAACGACGTCACGAAGAAGGACTGCTATCCTTTACCGAGAATCGACGACACCTTGGATACACTATCTGGTGCAAAGTGGTTCTCGACGCTGGACTTGCAAAGTGGATACTGGCAAATAGAGCTTGACCAGCAAGACAAGGAAAAGACCGCGTTCACCGCCGGGGGAGAGTTGTCGCAATTCTCTGTGATGCCTTTCGGTCTTTGCAATGCGCCAGCCACATTCGAAAGACTTATGAATCGGGTGCTAAGAGTACTTCACTGGATGACTTGTCTATCTGGATGACATAATTGTCATGAGCAAGGATTTCGACGATCACCTTAAGAAGCTTGAAGAGGTACTGGAACGTATTCAAGCAGCCGGACTGAAATTGAGCCCGAAAAAATGTTCGCTCTTCCAGAACGAGGTGAAGTACTTGTTACATGTGGTGACTGCAGAAGGAGTCCATACAGATGAAGAGAAAATCTCGGCGGTTAAAGAATGGCCGCGGCCGAAGAATCGTCATGAGTTAAGGTCATTCCTGGGACCTTGCACATATTACAGGCGATACCTCCCAGGATTTGCAAACGTTGCCAACAGTTTGCACGAGCTCACCAAAAAGAATCGGCCATTCAAGTGGGAGAAGCCGCAGGAGGAAGCGTTCATTCACCCGAAGGAACTGCTCTGCAGTGCGCAGATTCTTGCATATCCTGTCCCGGGAGAATAGTTTATTTTGGACACCGATGCGAGCGGACATGGAATCGGAGGAGTACTCTCTCAAATGATTGACGGGCGAGATCGGGTCATCGCTTACTACAATAGGATCCTATCGAAGCCGGAGAGGAACTACTGTGTAACTAGCAGGGAGCTTTTAGCCGTGGTTGACCGTGTCAAGCATTTCCACAAATATCTCTATGGCCAAGCTTTTCATCTTAGGACGGACCACGCAGCGTTGAGGTGGTTGCTGCAGTTCAAAAACCCGGAAGGCCAGCTTGCTAGATGGATAAAGAGAATCCAGAGTTATGACTTCAGTATCGGACACCGGAAGGGACGCAGTCATGGAAATGCGGATGCAATATCGAGGCGACCCTGCGATGTTGAAAGAAAACATTGTTCACGTGCCGAAACCAAGGAACAGGTCACCGACACCCGTCGGAAGGAAGCAGCGAGAAGATGCCGATCTGGCAATTATCATCGACTACCAAGAACGAGTTTTACGACCAAGTTGGCAGCAAATATCCAGTGAAAGCCCAATCGTGAAAGCTTACTGGGCTCAATGGCGGAGCTTGAAGCTTAAGAACGGTTGCCTCTACCGCAGTTGGGAAAGTGAGGACGGGAACATTGTAAATGATCTGCTGGTAATTCCAAAGGGACAAATCGACGAGGCCATCCGAGAACACCACGAGGGACGAAGTGGGGGTCATCTTGGTGTTAACAAGACTGTAGAAAAGATAACGAGGCGTTTCTACTGGGTAGGATGCCATGAGTCGGTCACAAATTTCATTCGCAGGTGTGAACAATGTGCGAAGGCAAAGGGGCCAGTTAGGAAAACTCGAGGAAATATGCAGCAGTACAATGTCGGAGGACCGTTCGAACGTATCGCCATGGACATCGCAGGCCCATTCCCAACGAGCAACACTGGAGACATATAGGCACTGGTGAAGATCGATTACTTCAGCAAGTGGCCTGAGGTGATTTTTGCATCCCGAACCAGGTAGCCAAAACCATTTCGGATGCTTTCGTGAATAACTGGGTTGCGCGTTACGGAGTACCGCTGGAGTTGCACGCAGACCAAGGAAGGAACTTCGAGTCGTCGGTGTTCAAAGAACTCTGCGACATGCTGGGTATCAGAAAGATACGGACAACACCATTACACCCACAATCTGATGGCATGGTCGAAAGGTTCAACCGGACGATCAGAAGGTCTGGGATGAACATCATCCCCTTTTCTTAATGGCATACCGTTCGGCACAGCACAATTCAACGGCAACAGCACCCGCCGAAGCCATTTTTGGAACCGATCTCCGACTTCCATCGGACTTGAAGTTCGGCATGGTACTACCGACAACTGGCGGCAGGGAGGACTTTTTAACCGAAAAGAATGAACAGCTGAACTCCATCCATCAGTTCATCCGGGAGCGACTGAATTTGGTCAGCGATAAGATGAAGGCGAGATATGACTTAAGGGCGAACTCTTCTGGATTCGAGACAGGACGATTGGTATTGCTGTACAACCCGCAATGAAAAAAAGGCTTGTGCCCCAAATTGCAATCAGCCTGGGACGGACCATATGAGGTCATCAAGAAGCTTACCGACGTGGTGTACCGAATACAGCAGACGGGAAACGGACGGGCGAAGAATAAGTTTGTCCACGTAAAGAGGTTAGCGCCATATTACGGAGAAGGATCCAATCGCTTTTTCGCGGACGAACAAGTTTAGGAGGAGGGTAGTGTTGCGGAGACACAAACCGACGGTTAAGTTCAAAGTTCGAAAGCTCTGGTGAAGGGGAAATCGGAATGATCGAAACTTCTAACGGCGTAGTGCCGAATGTCTGAGCATTCTAGAGATTTGCGAAGGGGAACTTCCGACGGCGAACATTCGAGAAGGTGGACCGAGAGCTATATAAGCGCGAACACTCGCCCTCGTCATTCATTCAGTTTGTGGTATTGAAAAGCGTGTGACAAGTCAGTGTGATCAAACAGTTCGAAAATAAAAGCTCTGAGTAAAGGTTTGTTTTTGTAATAAAGTTTAAAGTGGATAGTATTGGATAATAAAGAAAAGTAGTGAAGCTGCACAGATAATTGATCTGTGGTGAAACAAGAAAAGTGTGTGTGTTTTCATTCGGATAAAGAGGACAATTGTTGTTTATCGCTATCCAGTGGTGCGAACCCTATTCGGTGTGGGATTGAATAATTCGTAACAATATTTTAGTCTGGCGCATTACGTGATTTTCTATTCATGAACGATTTCTTCCAGTTACACATATAAAGGTTCATTTGGGAAATGTTCAAAGGGTTTACTTTAATTCCAATAATGTCCCAGCAGTTTTAGAAAATCCGAAAAATTAAACATTGACTGATTGACTGCCCTTCTTACTCTGTGCCGGAGTGATGAATTTGTAGCTACCTTACCTTACGGAGAAGTTCCAGCTTACTATACATTCGATAAGTCCAGAAGAAAAGTTCAGCCGCGATGTCGCGGAACTCCTGTTGTCATCAGGAATCGCAGCTAAAATGGGACAGAACAGCTGATTCTCTGTTCAAAATACCAATTTGAGCTAATTTAAGGAAAAAGCAGATTGTAGTATACCCAAAAATAATCGCAAACCCAAAGTTTTACAAGACTGTGTGTTCGTAGAATGGGATAAATATCAATGGCAAATAAAGTTTCTGTTGAAGCTGAGAATAGAACAATGAAAGATTATAGGAATAACCTAGCCACCAATATTCGATGGAGTAACATTTTTATTTGCAGGAGACTTTAGACAAATGTCATTGATGGCATTGATCTTATGCGAGAGATCAATGTTAGCGCCAAGAAATGATCAAGTATGGTCAATAAATAACCGTATTTTGGAAAAATAAGTCTTGGAAAATAAGCAACGTTTTTATCCATAAATACGATATGTCAAACCGAACAAGCTGTCGACTGGCCTACCACTTCATAAAATAGACTTAACAGTTGATATTCCCATTACACCGCTTCGCAATTTTAACCCACCGAAACTCCCTAACGGTACTAGACTACGTGTCGTTTCTTTACAAAAGAACATATTCCTTCCTATATATACGGTATTTATACCCAGAATACCAATAATCCCATAAAATTATCCATTTCAAATTAAAAGTTTACAATTCCCAATCAATCTTAGCTTTGCAATAACAATCAATTAATCACAGGGCCAAACCTTTATGAAAGTTGTGCCCTATATAGTTTATAGGGAGGCATTACATTAGATTAATATTGGTGTTCGGTCAGACATCAAAGTAAAAATGTTGTATGGAGCTAATTGGCAACACTGCTAATTTTTGTTATAAATTCAAAACTTAAGTTTGTATTACACTAAAGCAATTTAGACCACTTTTGAATTTGCCGCCCATTAAATGTAAACGGCCATCTTTTATTTTACAAACACTATGTACTCAAAGTTTTCCTGGACAGTTTTCCTTGGCAGAAGAAACAGAATGAAACTTTTGTAATCGGATCAGTCGAAGCGTAAAGATCGTCAGCCGGCTAGCTCGTCAATTATAGATCATTTTTTTGCCACGAAATTGTTTAATCGCCTCGTTCAATCTGGGAGATTTTCACGTTGTAAGTTAAGCAACGAATTTCTCCACAGAACGATTAGGAAAAGCTTTAATCGTACATTTTTTGACGCCCAACGTGAGGCACGCGTTCGTGGTAGAAAGTAAAAAACAAAAGACAATAGACATTAATTAGTTAATTCAAGTGAGTGCGTACTCGGTGCTCGGTTTTCGGTGCGCGGTTTCCGGTCAATATATATACATATATATCCATAAACATATGTACATCAATTCAGCGTTGGAGCCAGTTCCAGATCCTACCAGGAAAATCACCATCACCCCATCAGCAGATGCACCACATGGTCGTCGTTGGAAATTAATTGCATATTACTTGCATGTATCATATATAAATGGAATGATAAGTACACTCACATTCCTAGCAGGTATGTGTCTCTGATTCAATTTATTCGAATGTGCGTTGGAATACTCGTGGAGTAGCATAAAGCCGATATATGTATAAGTAAAAATCTACACGTATCAATATTTTTCACATATACTGTTCCATAATCTAAATCTAAACTACTCGTAAGTTATTATACTAATTGGCTTGTGAAACAATATATATTACAATCTTTAATCGCCCAATTGATCATACCATCCACACAAATTGCTCAGGATCCACACCATACAAAAAAAAACCTCATACAACATTGATCTCATTCCTCCAATTGCAAGAAGCTCTCATATCATATATCATTCATATCATTCGATCGTACTCGTTTCGCTTTCGTTTCGCTCGCTCGCTAAAGTCTCTCGGCTGCAGACTCTCACTTGATTACATAAAATCGAAAAAAAAAAAAAAAATTTAAGTCACATTCGCTCATTACATTCCACATTGTTCATTGCTAATACTTGGTTCAAGACTCGACTCTCTAGTGGCTTAATCGAAGCATACTATTAGGATTCGACATTGGATATCAGTTTTCGTTTTCGTTCATATTCGCTTGCAAATTTAAGTTTCGCTTACAAACCAGTCATTCGCCATCCAAAAAGGATAAATCAATTCGTACAATTTCATATTTTCATTGATCGAATAAAATAGAGTAAATTATCAAAATGCCGACTCAACTAGAGGAATTGAAACAAGCTCGGGCTTCAACAAAAGGAAGCATTTCTCGGATCAAGACTTTAGTTGATACTAAAGATCTTTCACCGCCAGAATTGGAATGCCGTCTTGGCATATTGGAATCGTATTTCAAGCAAATATTAGCGTTTCAAAGTAAAATCGAAGAAATTTCACCTGACGACACTAGCCGAAATGAATTGGAAGATTTATACGTTTCCACAAAAGCTAGGATCTTATCACTTATGGGCAATGGTAGACGGAGTAGCACCTTCGAAACTTCGTTGATTATTCCTTCTCCTGTCAACCATCTACCGAAATTGCAATTACCACATTTCAACGGAAAATATTCAGAGTATAAAAACTTTATCAGTACGTTTACAAGCCTCGTGGATAATAATCCAACCCTTTCCAAAATTGAAAAATTTAATCATTTGTTGACTTGCTTAAGTGGTCAAGCACTTGGAACAATCAAGGCTTTTCAAATAACGGAAGATGATTATCCGAAAGCACTTAACCGCTTAAAGGAACGTTACGATAACGATCGTTTAATTTTTCTAGAAAATATTACTAAGCTTTTCGAGTTACCAAGGGTTACGAAAACCTCAGCTTCTCAACTTCGCAATTTAGTAGACAATATTAGTGCAATTTTTAGTTCTCTTCTCTCGCTTGGTTCGGAATCTGACATTTGCAATGCTATTATCATTCACATCGCTATAAGTAAGGTTGATTTAGGAACTCAATCTAAATGGGATGAACAGTTCGACAACAATAGCTTACCAACTTGAGAACGTTGTGCTGACAATTTAGAGAAGCGATGTCAATTCCTTGAAGCACGAGAAGGCAAAACTCTGCAAACAGACAACAGCAAACAACCGTTGACAAGGCATAAAAGCAATCGTTTCGGAAACCAGCAATCGTCATCCTTTATAGCCAATCAGAAATCGTGTTCGTTTTGCAGGGACAGCGCTCATTCAATCAGTAATTGCCCACAGTTCACCAAACTTTCCGTTTTCGATCGTTTCATAAACGTAAAGAAGCTAAGCTTGTGCTTAAATTGTCTGGGACAGGGTCATAATCTTGCTAAGTGTTCATCAAATTATAAATGTCGAATTTGCCATCAATCGCACCATACACTGCTTCATCGGACAAATCAAACCGCAAATGGCCCAACCACATATGGTTCTTCATCATCAGCAGCTACCAACTCTGCCCTCGAAGCAGATTTGAAACATAAGGCCACAGAACAAGTCATCCTGGCAACAGCCCTTGTTCTTGTTAGAGATGCTTCTGGGAGTTTCAAAATAGGACGAGTTTTATTAGATTCAGGCTCACATGTTAATTTTATCAAAGAGGATTTTGTTAAGTTGTTGAATTTACGAACTCAAAGAAAAACAGTAGACATTATTGGAATAGGTTGCAAAGAGACAAAGATAAGTTCTCTAACTCAGTCTACAATTCGATCACGTATCTCGACGTTTGAACTTCCACTCGAGTTTTTAGTTACCCCCACCATAACAGGATACCAACCGGATTCTGCAATAAATATTGTTAACTGGGATCTTCCAAAAAACATACGTCTTGCTGACGAAGAGTTCCATCACCCCGGGCCTATAGATATGCTCATCGGAGCGGAAACTTTCTTTGATTTACTATTGGTAGGACAAATAAAGCTTAGAGATGGTCTTCCTTCCTTGCAAAATACAAAGCTAGGTTGGGTTGTATGAGGAAGATACAAATCACTCGTCGATGATTCTAAGAAAAAACAGTGTGTAATCTCTATTGAAGACAAACTCGAAGAAGTCGTTGAGAGGTTTTGGGAACTCGAAGCCGTTACGGGGCTTAAACCAAAGTGGACGGAGGAGCAATTCAACTGTGAAACACACTTCAAGCAGACAGTGGAGGAGCTACCCACTGGACGACTCATGGTAAAACTACCCTTTAAGAAGGATCCAGCCTTACTAGGTGATTCATACCATATCGCTTTTCGCCGTTTCCTATATTTGGAAAAAAGATTGAAACGTGACTATAAATTAAAAACATCGTATGGAAAATTTCTCGAAGAATATGAGACTCTAGGTCATATGTCTCTCGTAATCAACCCGGATTTAACTACACCCCATTATTATCTACCTCATCAATGTGTCCTACGGCCCAATAGCGTGTCGACAAAGTTACGAGTTGTATTTGATGGTTCTTGTCCCACATCGTCGCAAATTTCTCTTAACGAAACTCTAATGTCCGGTCCCACCATTCAGGATGATCTTTTCACAATTCTTCTTCGCTTTCGCATGAATAGATTTGCTTTAACCGCTGATATAGTGAAGAATTATAGACAGGTTTTGGTACACCCATCTCATAGAAGGTTTCAGTACATCTTGTGGAGAGAAAGTGAAAAGGAAACTATCAAAACGTATGCTTTGAATACTGTTACTTATGGCACTACCTCAGCGCCATATCTCGCAATTCGCTGTTTGCAATACCTTGGAGACAAATTTGAGAACGAATTCCCTTTGGGATCTCAAGTTGTACGTTCGGATTTTTACGTCGATGATATGATTACCGGAACAGATAATTTGGAAACTTTAGTACAGTTAAAAAGCGAAGTCGAAGCTGTGCTCCAATCTGCAGGCTTTGAGCTATCCAAATGGCATAGCAATCATCCTTCCGTCGTCACAGCCCAAAACGTCAAACAACTAAAATGAGTGAATCTAACATCACAAGTACGCTTGGTATAACATGGAATTCATCAGATGATCAATTCTACTTTTCGTACAATCCGAATAAAACATATTCCTCATATTCTAAAAGATCGATATTGTCCTTATCCTCTTCATTGTTCGATCCAATGGGCTTACTTAATCCTATTTTAGTAAAAGCAAAAATCATTTTACAACAGTTGTGGATCACCAAAATCGACTGGGACGCAGCAATTCCACAACAAATCGACACGGAATGGCGACAATTTATGGCTGACCTGAACTCTCTTCAAAATCTCTCAGTTCCACGATTCGTTCTCACTTCAGACAAACAAACAGTACAGGTTCATGGATTTTGTGATGCATCTATGAAAGCTTATGGGTGCTGTATTTATCTTCGGTCACTGGATCCGCAAGGTTCAGTAATAACTAACTTGTTAGTCGCAAAGTCTAGAGTTGCACCAGCAAAACGGATTTCGCTGCCTAGACTTGAGCTTTGCAGTGCTCATCTACTTGCAAAATTATGGTCAAAAATTAAATCGATTTTCAAGCAATCACCATCCGAGGTTACTTTTGGACAGATTCCCTAGTCGTTTTGCATTGGATATTCACTCATTCCTCTAAACTAAGCACCTTTGTAGGAAATCGTATAGCGGAATTGCAGGACAAAACTGTTGACGTTATCTGGAGGCATATACCTACAGAAATGAACCCGGCAGATCTAGTATCCAGGGGATGCACAGTTAACGACCTTACAAAATCTAATCGGTTTACCGGTCCTGCATTTTTATTGAACTCATCGGAATATTGGCCACCGACAAACTACTCATCTATAACTCCAGAAATAAAGAACTTAGAAAAGCGGAAACAGGTTCTATCAAATTGTAGGCTGACTCAAAATTATATGCTCGATGTAGTCAATAGATTTAGCTCATATACAAGGCTCATAAGAGTATTTTCATTGGTACTTAGATTTTTGGCGAGACTACGAAACAAAAAACTGGATATGACATCACCACTGAAGCCAATGGAAGTTGACAACGCTCTGTATAAGATCGTCGGAATAATACAAGCACATTCATTTTTAGAAGAAATCCAACAACTTCTTAAAAACAAACTAATAACGGGCAATCTCAAATGGTTGAACCCTTTTCTGGATACAAGTAAGGGCTATCCTATCCTACGAGTTGGAAGTCGCTTGAGAAACGCAAATATTCCCGAGGAACAAAAGCACCCATTACTTTTGCCTAAAGGTTCTCACTTCGCCAATTGTGTCGCTCGTCGTTTACATACAACTAACTATCACGCTGGACCCAAAGCACTCATTGCCCTGCTCCGACAAAAAATTTGGATAGTCAACATCAGGGACTTGACACGAAAAGTTGTACGCAATTGCATACATTGTGTTCGATATCGTCCTAGGCTGCTACATCAGATAATGGGAGATCTTCCTCCAGAAAGAATCAGTGCGACTCGTCCCTTTTTACGATGTGGTGTAGATTTCTGTGGTCCAGTATTTGTTTACCATAGAATTCGTGGCAAGGCGCCCTATAAAGCATACATAGCAGTGTTCATTTGCTTGGCGACAAAGGCAGTGCATCTCGAAGCTGTCTCTAATCTCTCTGCCGATGCCTTTATCGCATCGTTAAAGCGTCTAATCAGTCGTCGAGGTCTCCCACGAGATATATTCTGCGACAACGCGACGAATTTCGTAGGGGCCAATTCAAAGCTATCTGACCTACGGAAGCTATTGTTTCACAAGTCTACAAAAGAAACCATTACCAATTTTTGTAGTTTCGATAACATTAATTTTCATTTTATACCCCCCAGGGCTCCGCACTTCGGTGGCGTTTGGGAAGCAGCAGTCAAGGTTGCCAAAGGTCATCTTTACCGATCGCTCAAAAATGCCAAGCTGTCCTTTGAAGAGCTTGCAACTGCTCCTTGTGAAATAGAAGCCGTGATGAATTCAAGACCACTTACACCATTAACGAACGACCCAAGTGACTTCGAAGCTCTGACACCAGGACATTTCCTCATCGGTTGTTCACTCAAAGCAATTCTTGAAGCGGCAGATGATTCTCCTAAGACAGAACTTCTTCAGTATTGGCGGAGAATCAACAACATTAAAACTCACTTTTGGAAACTTTGGTCAAGCGAATATGTAACAGAGTTGCAGCAACGCTCCAAATGGCCACTCTGCCACCACAACGATGGCTGATGGGCAGAGTTCAAACTACTATTCCTGGACAGGATGGAAGAGTTCGAGTAGCGGAAGTTCGTACAACAAGAGGGTTGATCATCCGACCTATCCGAAAACTTGCACCTTTGCCTTGTTGAAAGGGGATCCTTTCAAAGGGGGCGAAATGTTCGGTCAGACATCAAAGTAAAAATGTTGTATTGAGCTAAATGGCAACACTGCTAATTTTTGTTATAAATTCAAAACTTAAGTTTGTATAACACTAAAGCAATTTAGATCACTTTCGAATTTGCCGCCCA
Source organism: Eumerus sabulonum (assembly GCA_951905685.1). Taxonomy (NCBI): domain Eukaryota; kingdom Metazoa; phylum Arthropoda; class Insecta; order Diptera; family Syrphidae; genus Eumerus; species Eumerus sabulonum. The sequence continues at coordinate 93,376,414 of OX645060.1, forward strand.
TTAAATGTAAACGGCCATCTTTTATTTTACAAACACTATGTACTAAAAGTTTTCCTGTACAGAATGAAAGAATAGTTCGAGTAGCGGAAGTTCGTACAACAAGAGGGTTGATCATCCGACCTATCCGAAAACTTGCACCTTTGCCTTGTTGAAAGGGGATCCTTTCAAAGGGGGCGAAATGTTCGGTCAGACATCAAAGTAAAAATGTTGTATTGAGCTAAATGGCAACACTGCTAATTTTTGTTATAAATTCAAAACTTAAGTTTGTATAACACTAAAGCAATTTAGATCACTTTCGAATTTGCCGCCCATTAAATGTAAACGGCCATCTTTTATTTTACAAACACTATGTACTAAAAGTTTTCCTGTACAGAATGAAAGAATAAACTTCACTTTTGTAATCGGATCAGTCGAAGAGTAAAGATCGTCAGCCGGCTAGCTCGTCAATCATAGATCATTTTTTTGCCACGAAATTGTTTAATCGCCTCGTTCAATCTGGGAGATTTTCACGTTGTAAGTTAAGCAACGAATTTCTCCACAGAACGATTAGAAAAAGCTTTAATCGTACGATTGGTATTAATATGTTCATTGAGTTTTTATAAAAGGACGTTATTTTGTTGAGTCAACATTTTAGGCAAAAGTAGTTTTTAGTTAGAAAATGTGTCTAACTGGCTAAAAAACTCATAATAAATTCTTGTTTACTTTTTTTGCTTTCTGAATAATATAAACCTACATACGAATCTCTGAAAAACACGTTTTAACTTGAACTGTTTCCATTGGTTATGATTGGTTATGATGCAAAATAAACAATTCGTATTATTTATATACACTTATTGTTAAAAACTTAACGAAATCATTCAAGCAATTTTGACGCGAACGAAGTCGCGGGTTCACGCTGGCTACCATACTAATGGAGCAACCGAAGCAGCCAGGGCGTCCAACTATGGGATGATTTGTTGGTGGTGCTGTTAACCGACGAATTGAACCCCGTTATTCGCAAAAATTTGGAAATGTAATTGGAATCCCGAAACTCCCTTCCTACTTATGCAGAACTGAACAAATTTTGTGAAAATCGACTTCATGGTCTCGAAGCTATGGAATCAGTTGTGGTGAAGACGAAATCCAAGCAGGCCGCTAGGACAAAGTCAAACAGTCGCCAAGAAACTGTTCCTCGAACGTGTCCCATCTGCGAGCAAAAAACTCTAGCTCAACTTATGGAAATTGTGAAGAAAGTTAGGTTATGTTGGAATTGTTTGGGAGCCAATCATCGAGCTCACCAGTGTACATCAGTGTACACATGTTCCAAGTGCCAGCAAAAGCACCACACGATGCTGCACGATGGTGTACAATCTCTATGCGAAGTAACCTATTGTCACACCTTTACTAAAACATCAACTCCACCAACGATATCTAACGTGGACATACCACGGACGAAGCTGGTACCTGTGTTCATCGCAACAGCTCTGGTGGGGATTCGCTCTGTTAGATAGCGTTTCCCAAGCTTCATATATAAGCGAATATATTCGGTGCAACAGTTGCATCTGCGACGAACGAGAATCTCGGTCCCTGTGACTGGCATTGGATGTGTTTTAGTAGGCCGGTCGACGAGTCTGATCCAACATGTTATAAGCTCACTTATGCATCCAGAGTTCCACATAGATTACGCCGCGCTGGTGCTTCCACGACTGGAACATTTACTGCCCGTGGGGCAGCTGGGTAGAGCTGGACGCTGATCTCTACCGTTCGAATTGCGAGAGGAAATCAAACAACTAAATCCAAGTGCGCCTGTAGCGCAAAATACGCACCTAGGATAAGCGGTTTATGGGCGCTTGCCATCAAAAGCTTTTCTAGAGCTCACCAACGCCACATCTACATTTGGTGTAGCTGATCTCGACGAATCTGTGCAAGATCTGTCGCAGTTCCATGAACAGGAAGATGTTCCGATCTCATCCCACATGTCTCAAGATGCGTTAGACTGCGAAGTGTCTTATGAGCAAACTGTTCGCCGCACTACATCTGCCCGATACGTCATCCGTTATCCCTTCGAGCCTACCTTCATGACAGAAGTGTTAGGCGATACAAAATCCGATGCATTCAATCTCTTTCGGTCTCTCAAAAAGCGCCAGGATGAAGATTTAAAGCTATAAGGGTTATATGAGGACGTCCTGACTGAATATTTCCATCTTGGTCATATGCAACCAGTGAAAGAAGAAATAGAGCCGAACCGTGTGAGCTATATGCCCCACCATAGGGTATATAAGGATGCCAGCACAACAACATTGTATTGCCCATTGCCGACATCGCGAAGTGCCATCATCAGATCCTTGTCGATCAGAATAGTACGGAATTAGAGCCGATATTTGAGGGCGCCGTGGCGCAGTAGTTAGTGTGTTGCACTCTGACGCACGATGAGCGAGTTCGGATCCCGATAACACCAACGCCATCGAACGTTTTTTTCGCGGCGACCCTCCTCGGCGGGGTATTGGCAAAACCCCCCGTAGTATAACTTGCCTGGAAAAAGCTTCTCGACTCACGCCGTTCGGAACCGGCATTTTACTGTAGGTCCCTTTCCCCTGTGGGAAAAATAAAGCACACACACTGTGGGTGATTGAAGAGAAGCTTGGCTCTGGTCCTTCATGGGCTGTAACGCCACCAAAAAAAAAAAAAGAAAAAAAGGAAGAGCGGATATTTTAGCAGAATAAGGATGGAGTTCCAAGTGTTTATCGTTTGCTAACAGTAACATACGGATTGAATTGTGCTCCGTATTTCGCAATAAAAACACTTCATAAACTGGCGAAGGATGAGGAAGCAAAGTTTCCAGAGGCAACAAAGATTCTCAAAGAGTCTTTATACATGGATGATTGTCTTCATGGGAAAGATGCCGTATATAAGGCTCTGGTTCTTCGGGAGCAGCGTCCACTAAGAAAGTGGAACTCTAATTAGTCAGTTTTTCTCCAAAGCTTCACAGATATCTTAGTCGCGCCGAAAGTCCCTTGTGACCTGGGTGCAGATCGGACCGCTCAAAGCCCTGCGAATCTATTGGTGTTGTCAGACCGATCATAGTGGGTATCGCGAACACATCACCCTAGCTATGGGACCAACTACAAACCGCCAACAGCTGTCCCACATCATCAAGATTCACGATCCTTCATATCTATTGGCGCCGGTGATGGTACTGGTAAAATCTTCTGTCAACAGCTACGGGTTCCAGGTTGCGGATGGGATGATGCCATATCTGAGCCACTTCAACAGGAATGGCTTAAGTTTCGAGATGAGTTGCCTTTAATTGAAAACATTAAAATTCCAGGATGGGTCTTCACATCCCCAGGGTATTACAACATACAGCTAGATGTGTTCGCCGGCGCTTCATCAGCCGCCTATGCTGCCGTGACATACCTGAGGGTGAAATCTCGAGATGCTGAGACCAAAGAATCCATTCTATTAGCTAAATAAAAAGTCTCCCCGCTAAAGAAAATAACGATTCCCTGCTTGGAACTCAACGGTACTCTGCTACCAGCTAAAATGTGTTCGAAGGTGACAAAGGCGGCAAATGTTGAGTCACTTCTACTGGTCAGACTCTAGGACGCAAATGAGCTGGATCAAGTCTTATCCTGGGAAATCCAAGAGCTCACTGCAATTGACTGCTGGAGGTATGCGCCATCGGCGAGCAATCCAGCTGATGTTGCCACACGCGGCTTGTATCCCTCACAGCTCGAGGTGTGTGACTTTTGGTGGACTGGACCAAGCTGGGTGATGGAAAGCAGAGAAAAATGGCCTGCTCGGAAGACGCTTGCCAAGGAAATTCCGTTAGTCACCGCTCTTCTGCTACTTTAAAACCCGAAGGATTGGAACGACGAAAGAAACACGAGATGCTGCGTAAATATTCTCGTCTGGACAAGCTCATTGCCGTTACCGTCTGGTGTTAGTGGTTTACCTGGTCTGGACTATGCAGTTCCCTATTCAATCCGTGCCTCCAGGAGTCGCGGCTTCATAGTCCTGTTTGTATGCTTCTGCACAAGAGCTATACACCTGGAGTTGGTCGAAGACATGAGCACCGAGTGCTTTCTTGCCGCTCTTTGGCGGTTTTTACTCAACTAGGATACAGCTAGGATACACCACAACGTTTTTTGGTGCTAATAGAATCCTGAGACAGGAACTAACTGGATACCGCAAGCAAGCAAAGGTTGCAACACAAGAATTTACCAGACGAGAAGTTACCTGGCACTTTATCCCTCCAGGTGCCCCGAACTTCGGGGATTATGGGAGGCCGGTATAAAAAGTGCCAAACATCATCTATAGCGTATTGTCAGCAACACAGTGATGACCTTTGAAGAATATTACACAGTGCTCAAACAGATTGAAGGCGTTCTCAACTCACGACCCTTAACGGCGATGCCTGATATTTCAACGGACCAAGTGGCCCTAATGCCAGTACACTGTTTGATAGGGCGTGCGATCAACTCTATTCCCGAGCCCAGTCTACTTGAGACTAAAACCAAACGTCTAACTAGGTGAAAACAGGTACAGCATATGCAACAAGGGTTTTGAAGGCGCTGGAGCTGCGAATATATCCATGAGCTCCAGGTAAGATCCAAGTGGCAGCAAGTGCAACGGAAGTTTTGAGTAAATGATTTAGTGCTATTACGAGACGAACGAGCTCCCCCCTCCCAGTGGGCTCTCGGAAGAGTTCTTGAAGTGCATAAAGGACAGAACAATATAGTTCGAGTAGCAACAATTCAGACCGGCTCCTCAGTTTTCAAACGACGAGTGTCTAAACTAGTGGTGCTGCCTATCAATGATAGCAATGAGGACCCAAATGGTGGGCGGTGCTAATACACTGGTAATTTTTCATTCATCTTACGCCGCATTACCTGGAAGAGGTGGGCGGAATGTTCAGGAGTTGAGTCAGACCATTAAAGTCTGAAGATAGCTGCACTTGATATGTCAGCTTTATTTTGGACGCCAATATACTCAGTCATTTCCTCCGGTACCCGTTGTTGGCAATTCTTTAGACACGCACGCATTGAATTCAATAAAGTTCGTTTTCGGTCTACCACCTCTTTTTTTTTTTATTATAGAGTCTGTCTGTCTGTTTGTCCATTTGTTCCGGGTAATCTCCAAAACGGCTTAACCGATTTCGATGAAACTGGCTTACAGCTAGAAATAATATATCGCAGACACAAAAGAAATCAAATCTTGCAAGTTATTGGTTGTGGGATATGATCGAAAGTTGTTTTCACAACAATCGAATTTGTTGCAACATTTGATATCCTCACCTATCAGGATGGAAGAGGAGGGGAATAGCAACTATACGAAAGGGTTTGCAGTGAGGATTAATTTAGAAAAGACTCAATAGGGATCATCAAAGTTAAACGGGTATTTATTATTGATTGTTCGTAATTATAGAAAAATGGGTTGCAAACTATATAACGGCGATGACAGACAAGATACCGCTGTCAAGCAGAACGATCCATTCACAATGGACGTCGATGTAAGAGAATTCGGTTCACCCGACCTAGACGAAGTCAAAATAGCGATATCGAGGCTTAAGTCTAATAAAGCCGCGGGCGCAGACGGCATGTCTGTTGAGCTTCTTAAGGCGGCTGGGGATGAGCTGGTGAGGTGCATGCACCACCTCATTTGCAAGGTATGGTCGGAGGAAAGCATGCCCGACGAGTGCAATCTCAGCATCCTTTGCCCGGTCCATAAGTAAGGAGACCCCTATAACTGCACCAACTATAGGGGAATAAGTCTCCTTAACATCGCATATAAGACTTTCTCTGTCGTACTGTGTGAACGCCTGAAACCGTTTGTGTATAACATGATCGGCTGTTATCAGTGCGGTTTCAGGACAGGTAAGTCCACAATAGACCACATATTTACGCTACGGCAGATCTTGGAGAAGACTACCAAATCGACACTCACCACCTCTTCGTCGATTTCAAGGCTGCATATGACAGCGTGTATAGAGATGAACTATACAAAGCCATGTCTAGTTTTAACATCCCTGCCAAACCCGTCCGACTGTGGAGGATGACAATGGATAATTCTCGCTGCTCCATTAGGGTCGATAATGAGCAAACCGAGACCTTTGATGTTAAAAAAGGATTTAGGCAAGGTGACGCGCTGTCATGCAACTTTTACAAGATCGTGTTTGAAAAGATCGTGCATAGTCACTGGCCAACACAAGAAGTACGATTTAATTCAAATCTACGCAATTGCCTGCGTACGCCGACGACATTGACGTGATTGGACGGACAAAGCGAGACGTCAATGAGGCCTCTGTAAGCATTGAGGAAGAAGCGGCTAAGATGGGTCTCAAGGTTAATGAGGGTAGAACCAAATATTTGCTTTCATCTAAAAGAGACGGACTACACCGACGTATGGGCCAGAACGTCACCATGGGCGGATATAACTTTGAAGTGGTCAAGGAATTCGTCTACCTTGGCTCACTGATGACCAGCGACAACAACACAAGCGCTGAGATAAATCGCAGAATCACTCTTGCCAACCGCTGTTTCTTTGGGTTCAAGAGGCAATTGAGAAGTAGAGCCCTCTCTCGGAAAACCACGGTGACACTATATAAGACCTTAATCATCCCAGTCCTCCTTTACGGCGCAGAGGCTTGGACCTTAACAAAAGCGGATGAAGATGCCCTTGGTCGTTTCGAAAGGTAAATTCTGCGCACTATCTACGGTCGCGTTTGTTCAAACGGTGTATGGAGGAGAAGATATAACGAAGAACTGCACGGGTTGTACAGCGACATCGGCCTGGTACGACGTCTACGGATACAGCGTCTAAGGTGGCTAGGCCATATGGAGCGCATGGAAAATACAGCTCCGACCCGAAGATTCTTCGAATCCACCCCGGAAGGAAGGCGCAGCAGAGGACGACCGCATTTAAAGTGGCGCGCACAGGTGGAAAGGACCTCAACCAACTGGGCGTGCGGCACTGGAAGCGGCTGGCCAAAGACCGTGCCAGCTGGAGACGCTTGCTGCTTAAGGCCCAGGTTCACCACGGACTGTGGCGTCACCTCACTAAGTAAGTAAGCTAGGATTAATTCAACAAGGACACAATAGGGATCAAAGCTCGGAAGTTTGCTATTGGTTGTGGGATATTGTCGACTAACCTTAGGTCAGTATGTGACCAAGGGAATTTTTTGAAAATAGAATCTTCTTTTTATAACAACCGTTAACCGATTAATGATTAGAAAAAAAACGTACTATCATTTAAGTTACTACAGACAATTGTCCACGGGTATATATGTATATGCCAACCGCTGTTTCTTTGGGTTCAAGAGGCAATTGAGAAGTAGAGCCCTCTCTCGGAAAACCACGGTGACACTATATAAGACCTTAATCATCCCAGTCCTCCTTTACGGCGCAGAGGCTTGGACCTTAACAAAAGCGGATGAAGATGCCCTTGGTCGTTTCGAAAGGTAAATTCTGCGCACTATCTACGGTCGCGTTTGTTCAAACGGTGTATGGAGGAGAAGATATAACGAAGAACTGCACGGGTTGTACAGCGACATCGGCCTGGTACGACGTCTACGGATACAGCGTCTAAGGTGGCTAGGCCATATGGAGCGCATGGAAAATACAGCTCCGACCCGAAGATTCTTCGAATCCACCCCGGAAGGAAGGCGCAGCAGAGGACGACCGCATTTAAAGTGGCGCGCACAGGTGGAAAGGACCTCAACCAACTGGGCGTGCGGCACTGGAAGCGGCTGGCCAAAGACCGTGCCAGCTGGAGACGCTTGCTGCTTAAGGCCCAGGTTCACCACGGACTGTGGCGTCACCTCACTAAGTAAGTAAGCTAGGATTAATTCAACAAGGACACAATAGGGATCAAAGCTCGGAAGTTTGCTATTGGTTGTGGGATATTGTCGACTAACCTTAGGTCAGTATGTGACCAAGGGAATTTTTTGAAAATAGAATCTTCTTTTTATAACAACCGTTAACCGATTAATGATTAGAAAAAAAACGTACTATCATTTAAGTTACTACAGACAATTGTCCACGGGTATATATGTATATGTTCTAATCAGAAGAAGCTGAAAGTTGAAAATTATATTCACCTGCGAGGCACTCTCAATCAAAACGAAGATACTAATAACTGAGGCGGACTTGTTATTTTACCTTCATCTTTTATAGGAGGATTTCGGTACATGCATTCTGCTCCGTAAGAAAATATGGCCGTCCTGATCTATTTATAACAATTACAATTAATCCTAAATGAGATGAAATTACAAATGAAATGTTTGCTGGGCAGATAACTTCTGATCGACACGATACAGCGTCAAGAGTATTTAAACAAAAATTTAACAAAATAATGGATTCATTAGTAAAAGAAAATGCCTTTGGTACTATAAGCTCTTACGTGTACTGTATTAATTGGCAAAAGCATGGTTTCCCTAATGTTCATACTTTGATATGGTTACAAACAAAAATAGCAGAAAAGCAAATTGATGAATTGCCTGAGAATGAAGAAGATGCTTAATTATTTGAAATTGTAAAAAAGCATATAGTCCACGCTCCATGTGGTACCCATAATCCACAGTCCCATTGCATGAAATATCCCAATTGCAGTAAAAAATGTCTGAAATCATTCACAATAGAAAGTGTAAGAGGTGAAGACGGATACCCATTTTACTGACGTCGATCTCCAGAGGACGGCGGCGGTAGACGACAATTCAATCACGAACAGATAGTTTTGATATCAATAGCCGATGGATTATTCCATTTTCACCAATACTACAACGAACATTCCACTCATATATACAGTAGCGTTACTATACCATCTGAGGCTCGTGGCAATTTTTTTGGATGGAGCCCTCCGGCGTCCCAGTAAAAATAGTCACGTTAGAATTTAGTTTTAATAAACCAGTGATGTAAGTAGTTACCCAAACCTAATATCATGTGCATTTTAGTTGAATATCTAAGAAGTTTTATTTTCAAGAGCATAGGCTTATACAAATATTAATAATGAAATTACGATTTACTTTTAATAAGATTTCTTTATTAATAAAATTGTTTTCTCTGAGCTTTCTCTTCCGCAAAAGTATCTATAATGTCATTAAAGTTAAAAGATCGGGCCATAGAATTTTCAGTAGACAGAATAGCCAAGTTACGTAGCCTGTCTTGTGCATAAAGGTATTAAATAGGTTTTTATTCATTTTAGTTTCGAAAATGATCGTTCAGCACTAGCTGTAGTAATACGAATTGTAGCAAATAACATTAATGCAGTACATATGTATTTCAGGAAAGTTGCACGATATAAAATAATTCTTTATTATTAACAAATCAGCAAGTTCTCTAATATACGAATACTTTTTTATTTCATCTCTGGAAGTGGATCGAAAACTGAGAATTTCCCTGGCAAATGATTTAGATATGTCTTTTTTATATATATTAACAAAGCAAAACACTGAAGGAAACGCGATTTCAGTTGATTAATAATGATGTCTAAGTACTCGATGTTTTCACGGTGTTTCTCCTCAGCGGGGTTCTGACAAAACCATCTGTAATAAAATTATCATGAAAAGCTTCTCGAAATTCGCCGTTCGGAACCGGCAATAAACGGTAGGTCCCTTTCACCCCCTTTCACCTATGGGAAAATGAAATCACACAGGTTGGCCATTGACAGTCGTCGCGCGCGGTCACGAGTCACGCACGGAAAGAGAATAGGAAGAACAAAAAAAAAAAAAAAAAAACCGAAAAAAATAAAAAAAACCAAAAACAAATACCGTAGTGCAGTGTAGTGCGGGCAAAAAAAAAAAAATAAAAATCGTGGAAGTGCCGCAACCGAACACCTGATCGGCGCAGCAGCGCTAGGCTATCCCCCTTCCCCTCTCGTGACCGTGGTTGCACTCAACACCCTCACTGATTGAGTGCTAACGCAACCGGGTCGCGTGTGTTGTTCTTTGCTGGTGGAGCAAGAGAAGCTCGGCTCAGGTTCTTTTATAGAAGCTCCAATCTAGACAGGAATGCAACATTTAATGCATTCGACGCACTGTCTGATTCCATCCAAAGAATTGTTTCCCTGTTCCCTCGCACTGAAATCGTTTTAGCGGGCGATTTCAATGTACACAATTATCAGTGGCTTCGTCATTCTGGACAGACAACACCCGAAGGAAGGTATGTTGAAATTTTTGCTGAGTTAAATCAATGAACTCGACTTGTGAATGAGCCATTACGTATCCCCGATGTTGCTGGTCATACCGCCAACACATTGGACTTGTTTCTTACCTCTCAGCCTAACAAATACACGATCGATGTGTTGGAACCCCTAGGCCCGTCTGACCACTGCATGATATCAGCAAAATTCTCGAACTCCCACCATCCAGTTAAAGAAAAAGCTCCTAAGAGAACACTATGGCTATACGAGAAAGCCAACTGGTGCGGCCTTAACAACTTCTTTCGGATCTTTAACTGGTCGTTGTGCTTCCTCGACAACGACGTGGACGCCGCAACTGATATTATCGCAAACATTATCCGAATCGGCATGGCAAATTTTATTCCCAGCAAGATTAAAAGCACCAGGCCTAAGGATAATACGTGGTTTGACTTGAGCTGCAAAGAGGCTATTAGGCTCAGGGAGCTAAGTTTTCGGGCCTACAAGGCAAACAGTTCTGAGGAAATCCGAAAAAAGTACATACGAGCCAGAATTGATTGCAACACCCACATTCGACGGGTTAAATTCCAATCCGACCAAAAATTAAGGCGTAAAATCCTTCAATGTCCCAAAGGTAGCAAAAGTTTCTGGTCGTTTGTAAAAAAACGTAAAAAACTCAACTTAGTCGTCTATACCGACGCTCATCCACAATGACATTCCAGCTGTCACCCCCTTAGACAAAGCTAATCTACTTGCTGCTCATTTTGCAACCAGTTCTCAGCTGCCAGCTTGTACTTTGTCTCCGCCTGTACTAGAGTGCGTCAATTCCACCTTGGGACTAATCCACTTCCGCACTCGTACAGTCGCAAGGGTTCTTAAGGACCTCGACATACACAAATCCGCTGGTCCAGATGGTGTTGCCCCAATTGTTCTGAAGAGGTGTTATTTTACGCTGGCAAGACCACTGCGTAAGCTTTTTCAAATTTCCTACACCTCTCGGCTCTTTCCGAGTAGATGAAAAACAGCATTTGTCCTGCCTACACCCAAAAAAGGCGAATCATCTTCTCCCTCCAACTACCAACACATTGCACTAACGTCCCTTCTTTCCAAGGTCATGGAAACGCTGATTAACCGTCAGCTTATGAAATATCTTGAATTACGGAAACTCCTCAATGACCGCCAATACGGTTTCCGCAGCAACAGATCCACTGGTGATTTGATGGCATATCTCGCTGAAAAGTGGAATCACTCGCTTCACCGAGCAGGTGAAAGCAAAATTGTTGCACTGGATATTTCGAAAGCATTTGACATGGTTTGGCATGAAGCCCTTTTGTCGAAAATGCGTACTTTTGGGATCGATGAGTGTCTTTTTCAGTGGATTAGAAGCTATCTTTCGAATCGTTCAATTCGAGTTGTTTTGAACGGATTCAAGTCTGATACTGATAAGTTTCTGCAATCTTCTTTATTCAACGTCTTACAAGCTAATGAAATACATATATCTATTGAGAGCTTCAATTCGCGCGGGATAATTTCTGAGTTCCCGCCAGAATTGACTTCAAATGACATTATCTTATTTGACACATGTCACTTAATTTTAAGATATAAATACAGGGTTAAAGTACAGGGTCTATCATTTATCCCCTTTGTTTAATTGAAACGAAACCTAAGGTTTTTGTTTCGAAGGCGTTCCGATCTTCGCACTACTGGTGATTCGTCCTTGAATGGATTTGGTTGATTTCAAACATCTGCTGATGCCCCCTTTTTCCCAGTTGTCCCCTGATGTTCAACGATCTGATTGTCCAGCGGTGAATAAGTCTCACTAGCATGTGTTGGGTTGTCATCCTGTTGGTTAGGACCCGGAGAACCTGTTGGAAACGAAAGAAACTTCGAAAGGTTAAAATCATCAATGGCCTGTGTCTTCTGGTGGAATTGTTGGCCTCCTGCATTCGGTCGGATCTGATTCTGGTGACGTCGACAGTCTCCCATGCTGGTTTGAATTAAAAACATGCGTCGTCCAATGGTTTTTTTTATAACCCCTTCAATCCACTTCTCCCCATGCCCATACTGTCGAGCAAACACAGTTTGACCGACGACAAACTTCTGTGTTACTGGTTTCATCTTGGCGAATTCTTTCACCGGCAGCATGGCGGACAGAAGCGTTCGATGTTGCCGACCATGTAATTTTTCCGCTGGCGACACACCAAATTCATCCGGAGTTGTGCGAAAGGTAGCTAAAAATGTGACAAGCGCCTCTTCACCTCTTCATTTCTCCTCCATAGCCTTGAGAAAGGCTGTTTTGAAGGTTCCGACCATCCTCTCGGCTACGCCATTTGATTCAGGATTTAATGGTGCTGACGTCATGTGTCGAATTGAATGGCCCTGACAAAATTGTTGAAAGTCCTTGGATGTGAACTGTGTCCCATTGTCTGACACAATTGTTTGTGGAAGCCCTTCCAAAGCAAATATCGTACGTAGCGCTTGAATGGTTGCATGAGTGGATGCGGAGGACATTCGTACCACGAAAGGAAATCTTGACTTCGAGTCCACCACAATTAGCCACATAGCTCCTTGAAACGGTCCCGCAAAATCCACGTGAATACGCTCCCAGACATTTTCAGGGGTTGGCCAGCTAGTGTATTCTTTCGGTGCCCGACTAGCATTCGACTGGCATGCTTTACATTTGGCCACCGTTTTTTTCAATTTGGTCATCTATATTAGACCACCAACAGTATCGACGAGCCATCTGCTTCATGCGCGTTATTCCCCAGTGTCCCTGATGCAGAAGAGCTAAGACCTTGGGTTGCAGTGCACCTGGTACGACCACTCTTGGATTATGGCTGTGAAAGAGAAGAACATTAGCAGACAAACTTAAAGAGAACCTTCTACGAAAGTACGGAATCAATTGATCTTGAGTAGCTGACAGGCGATTTGGCCAGCCTTTTGCACATAATTGATGACTGTGCGCATTTCTGCATCCTTCTGTGAACACTTCGCAATCAAATTAGCATTAACAGGGAAATCGTCGATTGTAGCCCGCACATCTTCGGTTTGGTGACAAAACTCCACTGTTTGATCAAATTCTTCATCTGGTCCCATGGGTAAACGTGATAGGCAGTCTGCATTCCCATGTTTACTTGTAGAACGATAATGGATTGTGTAGGTATATCCCATCAGGAAAATTGCCCATCTCTGGAGTCGTTGAATAGTCATGTGGGGTAACTTTTTGTTGGGGTTGAAAATGGTCACTAACGGCTGATGATCTGTGACCAGCTCAAATTGACGACCATATAAATATTGGTGAAATTTAGTTACGCCAAAAATTATGGATAGAGCCTCTTTCTCTATCTGGCTATACCTTTTCTGAGAGGTATTCAAAGTTTTAGAGGCGAAAGCAATGGGCTTTTCAGTCCCATCTGGAAAAATGTGTGAGATGACAGCGCCAATCCCATGAGATGATGCGTCTACCGCTAGGCTAATTCGTAAATCATCTCTAAAATGTGTTAACCTGGAGACTTGGGCGGTTTTTTTTCTTAAATTGATGAAAAGCCTTCTGTTGTTCTTTTCCCCATTTAAAAGTTTCACTTTTTGCGCGAAGTTTATTCAGCGGTGCAGCTATCTGAGCGAAATTGTCAATAAACTTATTGTAATAATTAAGTTTCCCAATAAATGCTTCTAACTCTTTTAGATTTTTTGGATCAGGTAAGCTTGAGATGGCTTTAACCCGAGTCTCCGAAGGTCGGATGCCTGAACCGTCAATTATGTGACCAAGATATTCAATTTCAGGCTCTGCAAACTTACATTTTTCCAGACGGCAACATAGACCATGGCTCTCAAGTCTTTCTAAGAAAATTTTTAAATTTTCAAGATGTTCGGCACTTGTTTTGCCGGAAACGATCACATCGTCTATATATGGCGTGCGAAATTTTTAATCTGTAGTCAATTGGTCCATATAGCGCTGAAAAATACCGGTGGAGCTGGATGTTCCAAAAGGTAACCGCTGAAATTCGAACAATCCAAACTCAGTACTTATAACATAAATCTTTTTCGATTCCTCATCCAGTGGGATTTGCAGGTAAGCTTCTGACAAATCGATTTTGGTGAAATACTGTCCCCCTTGCAATTTGTGGAACAAATCTTCAATGCGGGAAACGGGATGGCGGACTATCTCTAAGCAAGGATTTGTAGTTATTTTGAAATCACCGCATATGCGCAGTGCTCCATTTGCCTTATTGACTACAACAATGGGTGTGGCCCATTGGCTTGTTTCTAATGGACGCAATATTCCTAAGGCTTGCATTCTCTCAAGCTCTTGGCGAACCGCTTCCTTTTGAGCGAAGGGTGTTGGACGATATTTAATATACCTGGGTTGGCAATTCGGTTTCAAGGTGAGATGTGCCTTAAATGATGTACTACATCCCAACCCAGGCTGAAAAACAGATTCGTGTTTTTTGCACAAGGTCATTGCTTCCGAAAGTAATCGGGCTCTAGAGTCTGTTTTTATTTGCATTACCGAGTGAGAATCAACACTTTGAATTTGTAGTCCAAATGCTTGAAACCAATCTAAGCCCATAATATTGGAACCTCGTGAAATGTTGCAAACTAGCAGAGGTAATGTTCGATTGTACGATCTCCACTGTACACTCACGTTCAAAACCCCTTTGATCGGCACGGGTATTTCTCCATATGCCTGCAGAGTTCTTGATGTCGGTTCGCATGGGGGCTGGCCTAGTTTCTTATAGCCGTCAAGACTGATTAATGAACAAGTAGCACCGGTGTCTAATTGAAAAACTAACCTACGCTGATTGACACAAAAATCTATGAACATTTTATTTTTGTTCACTTCCGTTTCATATTGAGCGGACGATACTATGTCCGAGAATATATCTGCATTGTTTAAATAAATTGAATTCACGGAGTGTGCAGATTCTGTCTGCTTTTTGTTATTGCTACAGTTCGGCCTGTTATGCGGTTTCTGGCATGCATTGTGATATTGTTGCTTCCTTCCCCAACTCTTGGAAAGAGCGCGTGGCTGAGACTGTGGGCTCACCTCGTGCCTGGCTGATAAGCAAACGCTCCGAATATGTCCGCGTCGGCGGCAAAGATCGCAGATCGACTGAAGATGTTCGCATGCATTCCTCGGGTGTTGTGTGAAACAACCAGGGCACGATTTTCTCAAACTAAAACTATCATGCGACTTACTTGGTTGTGCATAGTGTGATGCGTTGATGTGATTAACTTCCAAGGACGTTGCTACGCTTGTAGTGTTGCTCTCCTTCAATATGTTTGATGCCTGCTGCGTCGATTCATACGCAGTGGCCAGTTCTTCAACTTCATCCAACGTGGGGTTCTTCTTTTGTGTCGCGGCCATGCGAACGGCGTCGTGAGGAGTATAGAACACGATCATGTCCCTGATCATAATGTCCGCGTATGACCTGTTGCAATCAGCATTGGGACACACAAAAGCGCAATCTCTCGTGTGACCTCTTAGATCTGCGATCCACTCCGCATAGGACTGACCCGGCACCATTTTTTGTTGAAGGAATTTGCATCTCGATGCCAAAATGTGCAGTTTCGATTGAAAATATTTTGTAAGTTTCATAGAAAGCTCTTTAAAAGTATGTCTACTTACGTCTTCAGTTCCTACCAGTTTCTGCAGTAAGTCGTTGACTTGATTTCCGCACGTGGATAAAAAATGCGCCTTCTTGAGGTTATCGTCATCCAACGAATTCGCCGTGAAATGTTGTTGGAGTTGGAAAAGGTAGCTCTCCCACGATTCTTTTTCCGAGTTGAACGCGTGAAATTGAGGAATGGTCGCAGGACGAGAAGATGGATTTTGACTCAGGAGTTGTGTCATTGTGGCTTTATTCTCGGCCAAAATTTGTTCAATCCACCGGTTTTGGGATGAAATTATTTGTTTCAACGCCTCTTCCATATTGAAAAAATACCTCGTCGCCACTTGATAAGTTTCTGCAATCTTCTTTATTCAACGTCTTACAAGTTAATGAAATACATATATCTATTGAGAGCTTCAATTCGCGCGGGATAATTTCTGAGTTCCCGCCAGAATTGACTTCAAATGACATTATCTTATTTGACACATGTCACTTAATTTTAAGATATAAATACAGGGTTAAAGTACAGGGTGTATCAGATACTCACTTAGTAAATGCTAGTGTTCCTGCACTTCGGTTGTAGATAAGTCGCGGCAGCGTATGTTAAGCTCATTAAATTCCGATATCGACGGCATCATCCAATGGGGTAAAAACAATAGAGTGGAATTTAATGCATCCAAAACACAATGCTGTCTCTTGTCGTTAAAGCGTATAACTAACCCGCAGCCATTATCCATGAATGGCACTTGCATCTCAGAAACTGAAAAACTTTCCATCCTGGGTATGAGTGTTGCTCACAATCTTAATTGGAACGACCATATATCCAGTGTCGCCAAGAACGCTGCGAAATGACTAGGCTTCTTATACAGATGCAAGAAATATTTCTCACCCTTAGATCTGGCTACATTCTATAAGGTGTTCATTCGCCCCAAATTAGAGTTTAACGCTCATGTCTGGTCCGCTGCTTCCAAGACCTCATTGCACCTACTAGACAGAATACAAAAACGAGCCATAAAACTGATAGGTGACTCCAGAATTACCAAAACATTAGACTCGCTGGAACACCGCATGAATGTTACCTGCCTCTACCTGTTTTATCGTTACTACCACCGAAAATACTCTGATGAAATAGCCAGTTGCATTCCGCCCCTTCGATATTTCTCCCGCAATACACGTCTCTCTAGGAATGCTCACCAATATACCCTGAAGCCCGCTTTCGGACGTACTGTCAAATATAAAGAATATTTCATTAACCGAACCACACGAATCTGGAACTCCCTGCCGGATTCAGTTTTCACCCCTCAATGCAACATGCACACGTTTAAGATCAATGTCCATCAGCATCTCCTCTATTCCTCTTGCTTTCTACCTTCTGCCCGCACGGTGTCGCCGACATAATAAGGTTATTAGACTTTGAGTGCGCGCAAATTATTTAAAAAAAAAAACAATCCTGAAAACCACTCTTTAATGACGAGCGCCTTTGGGATTCCATTATCATCATTTTCGATCATACTATAGCGGCAAAGTTCACACATTTGATCAGTTTTTGAAATATCTTGAGTTGTTTCGAATATGGTAGAGTAAAATGGTGCGGCTTTTATTTTATTAATGAGTGCATTTTCTATTATCAGAACCAAAACAGAAATTAGCTCATTTTGTATTTTTGGACTTAAGTATTTTATCTGGCCCTTTGGTTTCCTTAACAATTCTTGTAAGACCGTATCGTATTTTCCTAATATCTCAACAATGCTTAAGAGAGAGAGCGCCGTAGCGCAGTGGGTGATGTGTTGGCCTCTGACGCCGATGACACGGGATCGAATCCCAACAACAGCCATGTCATCGAACATATTTTTCACGGTGCTTTTCCTCAGTGGGGTACTGACAAAACCCCTGTAGTATAATTGTTAAGCCTCCCTTCTTCGGGCGCCTTGTCGTGGCGGGAGGCTTAAGAGGTCGTAGACCTCGAACTAAGACTCGAAGACCCAAAAATGAATGGACAAACCAAAGGAATTGTGTACTCCAGGTGGTACTCGCAGCAGCAGAAATCCACCCGCGACCTCTTTGATCGCGGCCGGGGCAAGGATTCTGGAGGCCCCAACATTAATTTTTAACCCTACAGCAGCCCGGAACGACACCGGCCCCAGCGGCTCACTGTCTGACCACCTGGTCCGACTGAGCATGAGCGGTGCATCCAGCGGAGGCGACACCAATGATGGCGCGGCACGGGAAACCGAAAAGGTGGAACGCGCTCCTGAATTGGGACGTACTGCTGAATGCACTGCTAAGTGCCCAAAAAGTAGAGGTAAGAGGCGTGCCCGAAAATTGTGCAAAGAGGCTGACAAAGCCGAAGGCAGAATGGTCGAGGCTTAACCTCTGGGGGAACCAGTTAAGAGGGTTAGGTCGACGGAGGTATCTCGTACCGAAATTGATCCGACCCTCCTTCCTGAGCTCCACCCCTCTCTCAAAGGTGCGCAGCGCGGAAAGCGTCGGCGATTGGGAAAGGCTGCTGAAGGAGGCATAAGCATGTCTGCACTTTCGGCATGCGCCTCCAACTCTCTTCCTCTTACTGGGAAGGTTCAACTACCCAGTAAGAGCGTGATCAGTTCCCGTAATGACGGAGCCGGAAGCTGTCAAGTTTCTGCTATGGCCAGCGTTGCCGCCGAAAAAGGTGGTGGGGCTGACAGGCAGACTCCGAACGCAGAAGGCGAAGTCGTTACGGGTCCTAGCAATCCTCGAACTGGTAAGGCTGTCGCGAACCGTCGTCCGAAGGGAGCAGGTGCTTTAACCGAAAAAGGTAAAGGATCCTGCAAACGGAAGACCGCCGCTGGGGATAGCCTGGCTAGGGAGAGAGTGTGCGATGCCTCCCTCTCCGGTGGGGCGGTGGGAAATCGGAGTCAAATGGCAGATGTGGCGACCCAGAAGGATCAAAGCATAGGCCAGAAGGCGAAGATAGCCAAAAACCACTCCTCGGAGGCGGGCACATCACACAACAAAAGCCCTTCCTCCCAGAAGGAGATCCAAATGACCGTAAAGAGTCGAGAGAAGCAGCTCTCTTATAAAGAGGCGGCCATCTCCTCTGAAAAGGTCAGGATAGCTTTTATCCAGATCAATCCACAGCATTGCAAGGCCGCTACTGCTCTTTTAAGTAGTAGAATTGCATGTAGTAGAACAAATCATCACATTGTATCCATTCAGGAACCGTGGGTGTGGAATAATCGCCTATGTGGCCTTGGTGGTATACGTGATGCTACGATTCTTTATGATGAGCGATCCGAAAGGCCTAGGGTCGGCCTCATCATATCGAATTCACTATCGGCAACCAAACTTGGGCACTTTTGTGGACAAGATCTGGTGGCTGCTCGAGTAAGCTACAAAACGCACGGAGCAATAGAACACTTCGTCGTTGCGTCTGCCTACTTTCCCTACGATTCGTTACTACCTCCACCACCGAAGGAAGTGTCTGAACTCGTAGAGTACTGTGAAGTCAAAAGGATTGGTCTCATCTTGTGTTGCGATGCTAATGCCCAAAACACTGCTTGGGGCAGCAGCAAGTGTAACACAAGGGGGGACCGTCTGTTGGACTTCATTCTCTCATCTGACTTTACCATCAACAATGTTGGCTCAACCAACGTTTGTTACGACAAGACGACAGGAGGTGATTGACCTGACCCTATCCAACAGATATGTGAAAGACATCACTAACTGGCGAGTCTTGCCCGATGCTACGCTGTCGGACCATAAATATATCGAATTCCGATTGGGTTGTGAGATTTCTTCCTTGCAGCCTAGACGGAATCCGAGAAGGACGGACTGGGTACGGTTTAGAGAGGAGCTTGAGAAATCCACTCAGGCCCTACCTAAGCTTAGAACGCAACAATTGGTAGAGAACGCTGTTCATAACCTGAATAGCGTCGTCATCAGTTGTTTTGAACTCGCACGTCCTCTCAGCAAACCTCCCAGCAGGAAATTGGTCCCCAGTGGAATGTCGAGCTCCAAAGTCTTCGCAGGGAAGCCAGAATTCTTCTGAATAGATCGCTCAAATCAAATTCGGAAGATGACTGGAACAAGTATCGGTCGAAGCAGAAAGAATATAAGAAACTTATTCGTAAATCGAAGAACGATTCTTATAGGACCTTCTGCGAAGAGATCAAGTCTCTGAGTGCGACTAGCAAGTTGGTCAAAGTCCTCAAACGGGGAAAACCGACTAGGCTAGACGCACTCAGAAAATCTGATGGTACCTTTACTGAGTCTAAAGCGGAAACTCTTAGTTTACTGTTTGAGACTCATTTCCCGGGAAATCAGATCGACATCGGCTCGTTGCACACTCCTTCAAGGGAAACTGCAACTGAAATGATGAAAATAACTCGGCGTAGCTGGTATATTGCGTCGCGCGTGGTTACGACTGAAGCTATTGAATTTGCTGTGGCATCCTTCGATGGCTTCAAATCTCCGGGCACCGACGGGATATATCCTGTTATGCTGCAAAAAGGTATAAGGCAGCTGCTTCCTACTCTGAAAAGAAATTTCATGCTAGTCTAGCACTTGCTCACATACCCATTCCTTGGCGCACAGTGAAAGTGGTCTTCATTCCCAAAATAGGAAAAGAGGACTACTCACTTGCCAAGAGCTTCAGACCAATTAGTCTAACATCCTTCAAGCTGAAAAGCATGGAGAGACTGGTAGAGTTGCACGTGCGAAAAGTTGCCCTTCGAATGCACCCTCTTTCGGAGATGCAACATGCTTACCAGCGCGGAAAATCTTGCGAGACTGCGCTTCAGAACCTAGTTGGGCGTTTTGAGTGCGCGCTCGAAAGGAAAGAGTTCGCGCTGGGCATTTTCATCGACATTGAGGGAGCTTTTGATAACGCAACTTTTGACAGCATGTGTAACGCTGCCAGACATCATGGCGTGGATGATGCACTGGTCCTTTGGATCAAAGCAATGCTCATGCACAGGACATTGACCGCTGATGCAGGCCTCGACCAGTGTGTCAAATCTGGCGTAAACAGGGGCTGCCCTCAAGGTGGCGTCCTGTCTCCGCTGTTATGGTGCATGGTGGTCGATTCCCTGCTTGATGCTCTCAATGCCTCTGGAATCTACGCCCAGGCCTATGCAGATGACGTCGCCATTCTTTCTTCTGTCCGTCGCAAAGCACAGGCGGCGCTAAATGTGATCGATGATTGGTGTACCAGAAATGGGCTGTCAGTCAATCCTCTTAAGACCGATGTCGTTCTCTTTACGAGAAGGAGGAAAAATACTGACATGACTCAGCTGGTACTTAAAGGCACTTCCATCCCGATATCCAAGGAGGCTAAGTATCTAGGAGTCATCTTAGATAGTAAGCTTCTCTGGTCAAAACATGTTGAGTCAAAAACCACCAAAGCGCTGTCAGCTTTCTGGCAGTGCAAAGGAGCTTTTGGCAAAACATGGGGCTTATCGCCGGCAAAGGTCCTTTGGATCTACACGGCAATGATAAGACCTATAATCTCATATGCATCAGTTGTCTGGTGGAACAGACTAAAACGCAAACACGTCGTAGCCTCTTTCACCAAACTTCAAAGAACGGTTTGTCTCAGCTGCACGGGGGCTTTCCCCAGCACGCCGGGCGCTGCTCTAGATGTTATGATGAACCTTCCACCTCTTGATATATTTATCAGAGGGTGTGCTCTGAAAGCCATGTCTCGTCTGAAGAGAAATGGCTTTTGGTACAACTCGCATAGGAATAACGGTGTGCTTGCGCAAGAATTGTCCTGCGACCCCTGTCTCATGGACATGCCTTCTGACGCACTGACGCCCGTTATCCTATTGCGTCGTAATTTCACGGTCGAGTTTCCATGGCGTCAGGATTGGCTATGGCTGGATACTGAACCTGGAAAGGACAGTCTTCGCGTTTCCACGGATGGCTCCAGATCTGGGCGGGGGTCCGGTGCTGGGGTCTTCTTTGAGCGCGAAAACATTCGACTGCACTTCTCCTTAGGAAAATATGCGTCTGTCTTCCAATCAGAGATATACGCAATCCTAATGGCCATGCACTATGTTGTGAAGCACAGGTGGAAGGGGGAAAGCATATGCGTATGTAGTGACAACCAAGCTGCACTAAAAGCTGTGTGTAACCCCTTAACTAGCTCCAAATTAGTGCTTGAACTCAAGTCCTTCTTGAACAGAGTCGGCAGACTAAATTCATTAAGGCTTGTATGGGTTCCAGGCCACTCTGAGATCCCAGGAAATGAGACCTCTGACGAACTCGCTAGAATGGGTTCAGAGGAGAGCTTCTGAACCCGCTCTAGGTCTACCTACATCCACGGTAAATTCCTACATTAACGATTGTGTATTTAACACACACAACCGTAGATGGAGGGATTGTCCGGGTTGCAGCATGACTAAGCGCGTATGCCCTGATGTCTGCAAAAAATCTGCAGCATACCTCCTGTCTTTAAGGAGAATCGACTGCAGAAGGCTTGTGGGAGTTATCACGGGCCATTACACTTTTGCCAAGCATCTCTACGTGCTCGGCATCAGTGAGACGCCTACCTGTGCTGCATGTGGCGAAGAGGAGGATGATACTGCAGAGCATTTCCTCTGTTATTGTCCCGCCTTTGCTCGCATACGGTGGCGCACCCTTGGAGCCGACGTGGTGTGTGCCGAATCCCTTAGCTCTACATCACTGAAGCTCCTTCAAATTTTTCTCCGGAAAACGGAGAAAATACAGTAATGTAAGGTGTCTGTCTGGAGTACAGTGGACCAGTGATTGCGTCTGAGTGCTCCAGCGGATAGCAGAAGCCTTCAACAAACAACAAAAAAAAAAAATAATAAAAATAAATAAATAAAAATAATAATTGTTAAGAAAAGCTTCTCGAATTTCGCCGTTCGGAACCGGCAATAAACTGTAGTTCCCTTTTACCTACGGGAAAATATAATCACACACAACATGGGTAATTGAGAGAAGCTCGGCTTTGGTCCTTCATGGACTGTAACGCCAACATACATACGTACTTAAAAACTTTCCTCGGGAACTTGGATCATTGCTATCCACTTTTTCTCTGTCGCCACGAAAGGCTAAATTAAACGTTGAAAATGTCAGAGTAACATCAAGGAGTCTAGAAAGTACTTGGCGCCAAAAAGATTTTTCATCTAGTGTTCCGTGTGGCCGCCACTATTGATACGTAAGACAAGAATCCAGGTGAATTTTCGAGGTCTCGTGTCTTTCTATGCCGTCTACAATATGTTTCCAGTCGTCATAGCCTTCTATGCAAACATTTTGTATTTTTTCAGATGCCCGATTTGCGAATAACCAACATGGTTCACAGTACGCCTTCTGAAGTATTAAAGAATAGTATAGCCATTTACGTTCAAGTTTCACACCAGATTTGGAAATAATATAGTTATGTTTTTCAAGGAAAGATCTATTGTCACTATCTATTAAGAAAGGACCCTTAAGTTCACAATGTCCGTTTTCGATCACGAACCGTTTCAGTTGATCAGTTAGTTCTTTAAAATTACTCTTATCAGTAACATATGATGAAGATGCAATATTGTTCATACTAAAATATCATTCATATTTATATTTTCTAGAACCTGTATGTATGTATGTATGTTGGCGTTACAGTCCATGAAGAACCTGAGCCGAGCTTCTCTCAATCACCCATGTTGTGTGTGATTTCATTTTAACATAGGTGAAAGGGACCTACAGTTTATTGCCGGTTCCGAACGGCGAATTTCGAGAAGCTTTTCATGACAATTTTACTACAGGGGGTTTTGTCAGAACCCCGCTGAGGAGAAACACCGTGAAAAACACGTTCGATGACATGTTTGCCTCATACACATACAAAGTTGAAAAGTAAAAATCGTGACCTGATGTGCTCGGAAAGTGTAAAAAGCTGTTCGAACATATTTTCTAGAACCTTGTTGTGGTTATTCTGTATCTGGATATACACTAGCGTCTGGTGCTGCATGTGCTATACTGTTACTTTTACTTAAGTCCAATTCTTCACTTTCGAAGCACTGTTCACTCGCGTTTTCATCAATAAAGTCACCATTCTTAAAATACTGACTAATTTTAGGTAACTTTTTATTTATTTTTTTTTCAATCACCCTCTTTCTCTTTTGTTTTTCGCTCCCACTTAAAAATTTTCTATAACTAGACATACCGATATTTTACTTTCACAATTAACTTTATTTTACGTCCATTTGCAGGTTCAATAAAACAAAAACTACGAAAAATCAACGATACAGGTGACCAACTGTTATTACAATTAAACAAAGAATGCGCAATATAAAAATAAAATTTATTATTATAAAAAACACAAAAATGTTTTACTTGACCGCGGTTATTGATGCATTTTTTGCATTCAATAGGAAATTTCGTGATTTAAGAGAAAACATTTTTTTACCCTTTATCACAGCGTTCAAATAGGCATTTTACACCCTTCCGGTTTCGTTAACAAAATGAGGGAATTCCTCGACCGTCTCTAGCTCGACTGCGTTCTGAAAATCATCTTTTTGTTTTCAGTGTGTTTAAATTTTAATGATTGGTTTGAATGTGTGTATGGTCTTTAGTTGATTGTTGTTTGATTGATTCTAAGTACTTAAAAAAATTATGATTTTCAATAACTTAGGTACACAATTTTGTAAAAAATATTAGGTTATATAATATTAGGTTATTTCTGGGCCGGGGGCCCGTGGAATTTTGCCAGCCCTGCCACCCTATAGTTACGCCACTGATAGGTTTGTAGTAGTGTAAAACCGACAAGGTATATTTGCGAACACATATTGTTACGAAATTGATCCCACTTGTAATAGGGTTCGTATCACTCGATTGCGATAAACTACAATTATCCACTTTTTATTCGAATTAAAACACACACTTTTCTTATTTCTCCTCAGATAAACTATCTGAGTACTTCAGCACTTTTATTTATTATTACACTTTTTTACCCACGCAAACCTTTACCAAAAGCTTTTATTTTCGCACTGGTTTATCCACCGAACATACTGTTACGAATTATTGGATCCCCACACCTAATAGGGTTCGCACCACTGTATTGCGATAAACTACAAATATCCTTTTTATCGGAATTAAAACAAACACACACTTTTACTTCATTCACCACAGATCAATTATCTGCGTAGGTTCACCACTTTTCTTTATTATCCAATACTATCCACTGTAAACTTTATTACACAAACGAACCTTTATTGAGAGCTTTTATTTTCACACTGTTTGATCACACTGACTTGTCACACGCTATTCGATACCACAAACTGAATGAATGTCGAGGGCGAGTGTTCGCCCTTATATAGCTCTCGGTCCACCTTCTCGAACGTTCGCCGTTGGAAGTTCCCCTTCGGAAATCTCTAGAACGCTCTGACAATTCCATTGGAAGTTGACATCATTCCAATCCCCGCTTCCAGAGAGCTTTCGAACTTCGACAGCGAAATTCGAAATTAACCGTCCGTTTGCATCTCCGCAACACTGCCCTCCTCCTAAACTTGTTCGTCCTCGAATAAGCGATTGGATCCTTCTCCGTAATATGGTGCTAACCTCTCTACGTGGACAATTTTGTACTTCGCCCGTCTGTTTCCCATCTGCTGTATCCGGTATACCACGTCATTGAGTTTCCTGATGACCTCATATGGTCCGTCCCAGGCTGATTGCAATTTCGGGCACAAGCCTTTTTTCCGTTGTGGGTCGTACAGCAATACCAATTGTCCGGTCTCGAATCCAGAAGTATTCGCCCTTCAGTCGTATCGCGCCTTCATTTTATCGCTAACCAAGTTCAGTCGCTCCCGGATGAACTGATGGATGGAGTTCAGCTGTTCTTTCTTTTCGGTTACGAAGTCTTCCCTGCCGCTAGTTGTCGGTAGTACCACGCCGAACTTCAAGTCCGATGGAAGTCGGAGATCAGTTACAAAAATGGCTTCGGCGGGTGTTGTTGCCGTTGAATTGTGCTGTGCCGAACGGTATGCCATTAAGAAAAGGGGAAGATGTTCATCCCAGTCCTTCTGATCTCCGACGACAACTTTTCTCAGGTATTCCTCCGTAACGCGCAACCCAGTTGTTCACGAACGCGTCCGAAATGGTTTTGGCTTCCTGGTTCGAGATGCAAAACACCTCAGGCCACTTGCTGAAGTAATCGATCACCACCAGTGCGTATTTGATTCCAGCGTTACGTTCGAACGGTGCTCCAGCATTGTACTGCTGCATATTTCCTCAAGTTTTCCTAACTGGCGCCTCAGCCTTCGCACACTGCTCACCCCTTCGAATGAAATTTGTGACCGACTCATGGCATCCTACTCAGTAGAAACGTCACTTGATCTCTTCTACAGTCTTGTTAACACCAAGATGAACCCCGCTTAGTCACTCGTGGTATTCTTGGATGATTTCTTCGACTTGTCCCTTTGGATTTACCAGCAGATCGTTTACAATGTACCCGTCCTCACTTTCCCAACTGCGGTACAGGCAACCGTTCTTCAGCTTCAAACTCTGCCCTTGAGCCCAGTAAGCTTTCACGATTGGGCTTTCACTGGATACTTGCTGCCAACTTGGTCGAAAACCTCGTTCTTGGTAGTCGATGATGACTGCCAGATCGGCATCTTCTCGCTGCTTCCTTCCGACTTTCTCGACAGTCTAGAAATCATCTGGCAGCACCTGGCAGCAACGGATGTCGGTGACCTGTTCCTTGGTCTCGGCGCGTGAACAATGTTTGCATTCAACATCGCAAGGTCGCCTCGATAATGCGTTAGCATTTCCATGACTGCTTCCCTTCCGGTGTTCGATTCTGAAGTCATAACTCTGGATTCTCTCTATCCATCTAGCAAGCTGGCCTTCCGGGTTTTTGAACTGCAGGAGCCATCTCAACGCTGCGTGGTCCGTCCTAAGATGAAAAGCTTGGCCATAGAGATATTTGTGGAAATGCTTGACGCAGTCAACCACAGCTAAAAGCTCCCTCCTAGTTACACAGTAGTTCCTCTCCGGCTTCGATAGGATCCTACTGTAGTAAGCGATGACCCGTTCTCGCCCGTCGATTATTTGAGAGAGTACTCCTCCGATTCCATGTCCGCTCGCATCTGTGTCCAAAATAAACTTTTCACCCGGGACAGGATATGCAAGAATCTGCGCACTGCAGAGCAATTCCTTCCGGTGAATGAACGCTTCCTCCTGCGGCTTCTCCCACTTGAATGGCCAATTCTTTTTGGCAAGCTCGTGCAAACTGCAGGCAACGTTTGCAAATCCTGGGATGAATCGCCTGTAATATGTGCAAAATCCCAGGAATGACCTTAACTCATGAAGATTCTTCGGCCGCGGCCATTCCTTAACCGCTGAGATTTTCTCTTCATCTGTGTGGACCCCTTCTGCAGTCACCACATGTCCCAAGTATTTCACCTCGTTTTGGAAGAGCGAACGTTTCTTCGGGCTCAATTTCAGTCCGGCTGCTTGAATACGTTCCAATACCTCTTCAAGCTTCTTAAGGTGATCGTCGAAGTCCTTGCCCATGACAGTTATGTCATCCAGATAGACAAGGCAAGTCCTCCAGTGAAGTCCACTTAGTACCCGGTTCATAAGTCTTTCGAAGGTGGCTGGCGCATTGCAAAGACCGAAGGGCATCACAGAGAATTGCCACAACTCTCCCCCGGCGGTGAACGCGGTCTTTTCCTTGTCTTGCTGGTCAAGCTCTATTTGCCAGTATCCACTTTGCAAGTCCAGCGTCGAGAACCACTTTGCACCAGATAGTGTATCCAAGGTGTCGTCGATTTTCGGTAAAGGATAGCTGTCCTTCTTCGTTACGTCGTTCAGCTTCCTATAGTCCACGCAGAATCGGGTGCTTCCATCCTTCTTTTTAACAAGCACTACTGGTGAACTCCATGGGCTTGCAGATGGTTCGATCACGCCCTCCTTTTCCATCTCGTCGATTAGTTTGACCACCTCGCCTTCTTTTGCCAAAGGTACCCTCCTCGGTGGTTGCCGGATCGGTCTAGAGTCCCCTGTGTTTATTCTGTGCTTCACAATTGATGTTCTTCCACAGTTCTTACCATCTGCAAAAACTGTCCAATATTTACGAAGCAGGGAGAGTGCTTTACTTTTCTGCTTCTCCACTAGATGATGCGTCCACTCTCTGGCCATTGTTTTCAAGAACGGTTTGTTTTTTTTTGGATTTCCCGGTGTTTCATATCTTCGCAGTTCATAACGACGGCAGCTTCTTGGCATTGAGCGATCGTTGTGCCCTTGTGTATTGTCCTAGGTGTACTGGCAGGATTCAGGACTCGTACTGGAACCAATTGGTCTTGTCGGGGTTCCACTAGAGCCCCTCCAACAGTGATATCGCTGGGTCGATTTCGTTTGTCGGGTTCGACCACCCACATTCGGCTTGTCCCCGCATCCTCTTCTATCTTTGCCCAAACCACAGCTTCTGCATTCGGGGGAACTGTTTGGCGCGCTTGCTCGACTATTCGGCTGACCTTGCTACCCTGTCCATTATCTATTGTTAATGGGAGCTCCAAGTTGCCATACTTCATCACTTTTTGGTTGAGGTCCAATGTGAAGCCATGCCTAATCATGAAGTCGACACGGATTATGATGTCATCAGTAATGTCCGCAACGATGAAATCATGCTGAAACTAAACGGTACCCATCGTAATTCTTTTCTGGACCTTTCCCCTAACTTTCGCCTTCTCACCAGTTACTGTACGAAGCCTTACCTCGGAAAATGGTTGGATGTCAGAAACCAATCCGCTTCGGATGACTGAATGAGTTGCGCCCGTGTCCAACGTCAGCAGATATCGTCGCCCGTCCATCGTTCCCTCGATGACTAGGCTGGCTGCACCCCTACAGATTCGGGATACGAGGATGCTGGGGCACTCCAATGTGGGAGCCAGCGCACGCCCCTCTGCACTGACTCGTTTTAGTTTAACGGATTTTTAGGTGCACCTTTTGCACCTCCACGGTCGCGTTCACTCCCATGGTCTCTTTTTGCCGAACAAGACCTCGAACGCTTTCTTCGCAGGCGGCAGTTCCTCGCAATGTGCCCCTGCTGGTCGCAGATGTAGCATCCACCCGGGAATGAACCACTCCTACTCGCCGTTGTAGTTCTGGAACTATCCTGGTCTTGAGATAAGCGCCGTAATTTGATGGAAGGTCGGCATATCAAGAGCGATGTTTCACATGCGAGAGCGCTGGCAACTGTCTCCTTGAAAGATGTCTTCGGCAGGAGAATCAAGCTTCGTTGCGTATCGGGGTCCCTTAGCCCTTGGATGAAAGAATCCGTTTTAAGTTTCTCCACCACATCAACTGGAACGTCCGCGTAGGCAAGATGGGATAGCCTCTCGATGTCGGCAGCATACTGTTAGATGGTCTCGTTTAAACGCTGCTTGCGCCCTTTGAGTTCCAGCTGGTGCATCTCCTGCAAGTGCTCACTCGATGGAGAGCATCCCATATGGCTGTGTAGTTCCTTTTCTGGGTCTCCGGGATGGTCTGTAAAACACCAGCTGCTTTGCCTTTAAGCGAAATTACTAGAGCGGCCACACGATCTTCTTCTCCCCATTGGATCCGTTCTGCTGTTGTCTCGAACTGAAGCTTAAAAATGTTGAAAGCGCTCGTGCCGTCGAAGTTGGGAGCTGTGAATTTCGATGCTGCAGTCGGTACAACGATTCCCTGACGCTCAACGTTCTGGACGGTTTTCTCGAGTTCCAGAACCTTCTTGTCGAACCTCGATTCCATAGTTTCGATTATCTTTTCGTGACTATTTTCGAGATCTAGAACCTTCTTTTCGAACCTCGATTCTAGTGTCTCGATTCTCTCTTCGACGTTCTGGAATCGATCGTCGACGGCCTGCTGGATGTTTCTTAAGCTTTCTCGAGTGTTCTCTAGCATCTCTTCCAGCTTCTGATTCAGGTAAGTGGAATTTTCTCCCAACTTTCTACTTACGGCAGCAGAATTTTCCTCCAATTTTTGATGTACGGTCGCCTCCAGTTTCTGGCTTATGGAAGTGGAATTTCCTCCAATTTCTGACTCAGAGAAGTGGAATTTTCCTCCAACTTCGTACTTACAGCAGCGGAATTCTCCTCCAGTTTTTGATCTAATTTCTGGCTCAGGGAAGCACTCATAGCATTCATAGCCGCGAGAATTTGCTGCATATCGAACGCTGGCTCAGTGGATGTCGACGGCTTCTCCACCCCGAAGTCGTAACTCTCCCAGTCGACACCTTCTTCCTGCAACACTGATCGCAGTCTCTCCACCAGGTTGGCTTTACTTCCCACTGTGGATAATTGCCGAGCATCCAGCTCTATTTTCAGGTGTTCGATGGTCAACTTTTCCAATTTCACCATTTTCTCACTCTTTTAATAATTCACTTCTAATAGTTCAATTCACAATTTAAATAAACGTTCCACTCGTTTACTCGCAATCCCACTTCTGACACCAAATGTTACGAATTATTCGATCCCCACACCAAATAGGGTTCGCACCACTGGATTGCGATAAACTACAAATATCCTTTTTATCGGAATTAAAACACACACACACTTTTACATCTTTCACCACCGATCAATTATCTGCGTAGCTTCACCACTTTTCTTTATTATCCAATACTATCCACTCTAAACTTTATTACACAAACGAACCTTTATTGAGAGCTTTTATTTTCACACTGTTTGATCACACTGACTTGTCACACGCTGTTCGATACCACAAACTGAATGAATGTCGAGGACGAGTGTTCGCGCTTATATAGCTCTCGGTCCACCTTCTCGAACGTTCGCCGTTGGAAGTTCCCCTTCGGAAATCTCTAGAACGCTCTGACAATTCCATTGGAAGTTGACATCATTCCAATCCCCGCTTCCAGAGAGCTTTCGAACTTCGACAGCGAAATTCGAAATTAACCGTCCGTTTGCATCTCCGCAACAATACTGTATACAGACTTGCCACACACAAGCTATTCACTTCCGTAAACTGAAAGAATCCCGAGGTTGAGCGTTCGCGCTTATATAGCTCTCAGTCCACCTTCTCGAATGTTCGCTGTCAGATGTTCCCTTACGGGAATCTCTAGAATGCTCTGACAATTAGCATTACGCCTTTGACAGTTGACATCATTTCAACTTCCGCTTCACCAGAGCATTCGAATTTCGCTGTCGAAGTTCGAAAGCTCTCTTGAAGCGGAGATTGGAATGATGTCAACGGCGTAATGCTAATTGTCAGAGCATTCTAGAGATTTCCGAAGGGGAACTCCCGACGGCGAACATTCGAGAAGGTGGACCGAGAGCTATATAAGCGCGAACACTCGCCCTCGACATTCATTCAGTTTGTGGTATTGAACAGAGCGTGACAAGTCGGTGTGATCAATAAAACAGTGTGAAAATAAAAGCTCTCAATAAAGGTTTGTTTGTGTAATAAAGTTCAAAGTGGATAGTATTGGATAATAAAGAAAAATGGTGAAGCTGCACAGATAATTGATCTGTGGTGAAACAAGAAAAGTGTGTGTGTTTATCGCAATCCAGTGGTGCGAACCCTATTCGGTGTGGGATCGAACATTTCGTAACAATATGTACATATATTGATTAATCTTTTCGATTAAATTGTTGCGTAGTTCCAGTGCAACAACGGTGAGTAGGAGCCGTCCGTTCTCAGGTAGATGCTACATCTGCAACCAGCAAGGGCACACGGCGAGAAATTGCCCTCTGGGAAGAAGGCGTCCGAGGTCGGATTCGCCAAAAGGAGATCAAGCGAGAGCACGCGAGTACCAGAAGGGAAGCAGCCATAGAAATGCGGATGCGTTAACGAGCCGACCTCGTGATCTTGAATGCAAACATTGTTCACGAGCCGAAACCAAGGAACAGGTCATCGACATTCGTCGTTTCCATGTGCTGCCAGAAGATTCCTGGACTGTTGAGAAGGTCGGAAGAAAGCAGCGAGAAGATGCCGATCTGGCAGTCATCATCGACTACAAAGGACGAGGTTTTCGACCAAGTTGGCAGCAAATATTCAGTGAAAGCCCAATCGTGAAAGCTTACTGGGCTCAATGGCAGAGTTTGAAGCTGAAGAACGGTTGCCTGTACCGCAGTTGGGAAAGTGAGGACGGGTACATTGTAAACGATCTGCTAGTAGTTCCAAAGGAACAAATCGACGATATCATCCAAGAATACCACGAGGGACTAAGCGGGGGCCGGGGTCTTCTTGGTGTTAACAAGACTGTAGAAAAGATCAAGATACGTTTCTACTGGGTAGGATGCCATGAGTCGGTCACAAATTTCATTCGCAGGTGTGAACAGTGTACGAAGGCAAAGGGGCCAGTTAGGAAAACTCGAAGAAATATGCTGCAGTACAATGTTGGAGCACCGTTCGAACGTATCGCCATGGACATCGCAGGCCCATTCCCAACGAGCAACGCTGGAAACAAATACGCGCCGGTGGTGATCGATTACTTCAGCAAGTAGCCTGAGGTATTTTGCATCCCGAACAAACCAAAAACCGTTTGCCAAAACCGTTTCGGATGCATTCGTAAATAACTGGGTTGAGCGTTATGGAGTACCAATGGAACTGCACTCAGACCAAGGAAGAAACTTCGAGTCGTCGGTGTTCAAAGAACTCTGCGACATGCTAGGTATCAGAAAGACGCGGACAACACCATTACACCCACAATCTGATGGCATGGTCGAAAGGTTCAACCGGACGATGGAGGAATATTTGAGAAAAGTCGTCGTTGGAGATCAGAAGGACTGGGATGAACATCTTTCCCTTTTCTTAATGGCATACCGTTCGGCACAGCACAATTCAACGGCAACAACACCAGCCGAAGCCATTTTTGGAACTGATCCCTGACTTCCATCGGACTTGAAGTTCGGCGTGGTACTACCGACAACTAGCAGTAGGGAGGACTTCGTAACCGAAAAGAAAGAACAACTGAACTCCATCCATCAGTTCATCCGGGAGCGACTGAATTTGGTCAGCGATAAGATGAAGGCGAGATAAGACTTAAGGGCGAACTCTTCTGGATTCGAGACAGGACAATTGGTATTGCTATACAACCCACAACCAAAAGAAGGCTTGTGCCCCAAACTGCAATCAGCCTGGGTTGGGCCATATGGGGTCATCAAGAAGCTCAATGACGTGGTATACCGAATACAGCAGACGGGAAACAGACGGGCGAGGTGTAAGATTGTCCATGTAGAAAGGTTAGCGCCATATTACGGAGAGGGATCCAATCGCTTGTTCGAGGACGAACAAGCTTAGGAGAAGGGCAGTGTTGCGGAGACACAAACCGACGGTTAAGTTCGAATTTCGCTGTCGAAGTTCGAAAGCTCTCTTGAAGCGGAGATTGGAATGTTGTCAACTGTCAACGGCGTAATGCTAATTGTCAGAGCGTTCTAGAGATTTCCGAAGGGGAACTTCCGACGGCGAACATTCGAGAAGGTGCACCGAGAGCTATATAAGCGCGAACACTTGCCCTCGGCATTCATTCATTCAGCGTGTGACAAGTCGGTGTGATCAATCGGTAAAACAGTGGGAAAATAAAAGCTTTCAATAAAGGTTGTTGTGTGTGTAATAAAGTTTAAAGTGAATAGTATTGTATAATAAAGAAAAGTCTTGAAGCTGCACAGATAATTGATCTGTGGTGAAATAAGAAAATTGTGTGTGTTTTTAATTCGGATAAAAAGACAATTGTAGTGTATCGCAATCCAGTGGTGCGAACCCTATTCGGTGTGAATGTTTCGTAACAGTATTTTGATTTATTTGAATTCAGTATTTACATAGATCTACTTTGACATTTGGGGTACTTGCCAGTACTCCGTCGAGGAGGAACGTCGCGAAATAAACATTCGATGGCATTGCTGTTATCGGGATCCGAACTCGCTCATCTTGCGCCAGAGTCCAACACACTAACCACTGCGCCACGGCGCCCTCATGAGTGCATACGTTTACCTTTTTCAGTGCTGCAGTTTGTAATTTTTTGAGTTTCTTTATATGTGGTACCAATGCATTGCATTGTATTCCATATCTTAGCTTACTTACTTACTTACTTATCAGGCCTGCGATCCATGGAGGATCTGAGCCTGAGCTATAGCTGCCTTCCATCCTTGACGGTCCCGGGCACGCTGCTTCCAGTTGTCAAGACCAAGATGTCCTACATCCGCGATTAATTGGTCTTTATACCGGAGGTTCGGTCTTCCTCTTCTTCTCGAACCAGGAGGCTCGGAGTCATGATGTCCATGCGCTCGATATGGCCGAGCCAGTGTAGTCGACGGGTCCTTGCTTTCCGGACTACATCCACATCTTGGTACAGCTCGTAGAGTTCGCGGTTGTGTCTTCTTCTCCATTCACCTTCCTCACAGACAGGACCAAATATCCGGCGCAGAATTTTTCTTTCGAAAGAACCCAAAATCAGCTCCGCTGTCCTGCTTATCGTCCAGCTTTCGGCTCCGTACAGCAAGACTGGCAGAATGAGCGTTTTGTAAAGCATGACTTTGGTCTTTCGAGTGAGGAGTTTTGACCCCAGTTGTTTGGACAAGCCGAAGTAGCAGCGGTTGCCAAGGGCGATTCTACGCCGGATCTCCACTGTGATGTCATTTGTGGAATTTACGTTTGCCCCGAGGTAGACAAAATCCTTAACTGCCTCGAAATTGTAGCTGTCAATTGTTATGTTTTGTCCCAGGTGGTGAGCGACGGATTGGTTTTTGCTTGACAGCATGTATTTCGTTTTGTCCTCATTGATCTTAAGACCAATTCGTTTCGCCTGTTCTTCAATCGCCGTGAATGCTTCCACAATGCCACGGCGAGAACACGCGATGATGTCGATATCATCCGCGTATCCTAGCAGCTGGATGGACTTGTAAAAGATAGTGCCTTCCCTGTTGACGCCTGCCCGTCGCACTATCTGCTTCAGCACCAGGTTGAAGAAGTCACATGACAGCGCATCTCCTTGCCGAAATCCGGTGCATGTTTCGAATGGTTCCGAGGTCCTAGAACCGAGTTGCACGGTGCATCGCGTGTTTTTTAGCGTGGCGCGACACAACTGGATCAGTTTTACCGGGATCTCGAATTCGGCCATCGCCCCAAACAGTGCTTCACGATGAATGCTGTCGTATGCGGCTTTGAAATCGATGAAAAGATGGTGTGTATCGATTTGAAACTCGTTGGTCTTTTCCAGGATTTGTCGAAGTGTGAAAATTTGGTCTATAGTTGATTTGCCGGGCCGGAAGCCGCACTGGTAGCTGCCGATTAGTGCGGTGCAAAATGGTTTTAGACGTTCACACAATACGCTGGACAGGATTTTGTATGCGACATTGAGCAGGGATATACCTCTATAGTTCTTACAAGAGGTAGGATCGCCTTTTATATATAGCTTGGATTCCACTAATGCAAAGTACACTTGCCTTAGCACAGATGATGTAGCATAATACTGTTCTTTTAAGACTCGTAAGCAACTCATCGATATGCATATCCCATAGCAAGTTACTGTGGATTATGACTCCTAGATATGTGTAGGTTTCTCTTATATCTAAATGACAGATATTATATTGTTACGAATTATTCGATCCCCACACCAAATAGGGTTCGCACCACTGGATTGCGATAAACTACAATTGTCCTTTTTATTTAAATTGAAACACACACACTTTTAATTCTTTCACCACAGATCAATTATCTGTGTAGCTTCACCACTTTTCTTTATTATCCAATACTATCCACTTTAAACTTTACTATCCAATACTATCCACTTTAAACTTTATTACACAATGCACAAACCTTTATTGAAAGCTTTTCTTTTCACCTTGGTTGATCACACCGACTTGTCACACGCTGTTTTACACCACAAACTGAATGAATGTCAAGGGCGAGTGTTTGCGCTTATATAGCTCTCGGTCCACCGTCTCGAATGTTCGCCGTTGGAAGTTCCCCTTCGGAAATCTCTAGAACGCTCTGACGATTCCATTGGAAGTTGACATCATTCCAATCCCCGCTTCCAGAGAGTTTTCGAACTTCGACAGCGAAATTCGAACTTAACGGTCGGTTTGCATCTCCGCAACACTGCCCTCCTCCTAAACTTGTTCGTCCACGAACAAGCGATTGGATCCTTCTCCGTAATATGGTGCTAACCTCTCTACGTGGACAATTTTATACTTCGCCCGTCTGTTTCCCATCTGCTGTATCCGGTATACCACGTTATTGAGTTTCTTGATGACCTCATATGGTCCGTCCCAGGCTGATTGCAATTTGGGGCACAAGCCTTTTTTCCGTTGTGGGTTGTACAGCAATACCAATTGTCCGGTCTCGAATCCAGAAGTATTCGCCCTCAAGTCGTATCGCACCTTCATTTTATCGCTGACCAAGTTCAGTCGCTCCCGGATGAACTGATAGATAGAGTTCAGCTGTTCTTTCTTTTCGGTTACGAAGTCTTCCCTGCCGCTAGTTGTCGGTAGTACCACGCCGAACTTCAAGTCCGATGGAAGTCGGAGATCAGTTCCAAAAATGGCTTCGGCGAGTGTTGTTGCCGTTGAATTGTGCTGTGCCGAACGGTATGCCATTAAGAAAAGGGGAAGATGTTCATCCCAGTCCTTCTGATCTCCGACGACGACTTTTCTCAGGTACTCCTCCATCGTCCGGTTGAACCTTTCGACCATGCCATCAGATTGTGGATGTAATGGTGTTGTCCGCGTCTTTCTGATACCTAGCATGTCACAGAGTTCTTTGAACACCGACGACTCGAAGTTTCTCCCTTGGTCTGAGTGCAGTTCCATTGGTACTCCATAACGCGAAACCCAGTGTTCACGAATGCATCCGAAATGGTTTTGGCTTCCTGGTTCGGGATGCAAAACACCTCAGGCCACTTGCTGAAGTAATCGATCACCACTAGCGCGTACTTGTTTCCAGCGTTGCTCGTTGGGAATGGGCCTGCAATGTCCATTGCGATACGTTCGAACGGTGCTCCAACATTGTACTGCTGCATATTTCCTCGAGTTTTCCTAACTGGACCCTTTGCTTTCGCACACTGTTCACACCTGCGAATGAAACGCGTAACCGACTCATGGCATCCTACCCAGTAGAAACGTCTCTTGATCTTTTCTACAGTCTTGTTAACACCAAGATGACCCCCGCTTGGTCCCTCGTGGTATTCTCGGATGACCTCTTCGATTTGTCCTTTCGGAATTACCAGCAGATCGTTTACAATGTTCCCGTCCTAACTTTCCCAACTGCCGTAGAGGCAACCGTTCTTCAGCTTCAAACTCTGCCATTGAGCCCAGTAAGCTTTCACGATTGGGCTTTCACTGGATATTTGCTGCCAACTTGGTCGAAAACCTCGTTCTTGGTAGTCGATGATGACTGCCAGATCGGCATCTTCTCGCTGCTTCCTTCCGACCTTCTCGACAGTCCAGGAATCTTCTGGCAGCACCTGGAAACAACGGATGTCGGTGACCTGTTCCTTGGTCTCGGCGCGTGAACAATGTTTGCATTCAACATCGCAAGGTCGCCTCGATAATGCATCCGCATTTCCATGACTGCTTCCCTTCCGATGTTCGATACTGAAGTCATAACTCTGGATTCTCTCTATCCATCTAGCAAGCTGGCCTTCCGGGTTTTTGAACTGCAGCAGCCATTTCAACGCTGCGTGGTCCGTCCTAAGATGAAAAGCTTGGCCATAGAGATATTTGTGGAAATGCTTGACATAGGCAACCACGGCTAAAAGCTCCCTCCTAGTTACACAGTAGTTCCTCTCCGGCTTCGATAGGATCCTACTGTAGTAAGCGATGACCCGCTCTCGCCCGTCAATCATTTGAGAGAGTACTCCTCCGATTCCATGTCCGCTCGCATCTGTGTCCAAAATGAACTTTTTTCCCGGGACAGGATATGCAAGAATCTGCGCACTGTAGAGCAATTCCTTCAGGTGAATGAACGCTTCCTCCTGCGACTTTTCCCACTTGAATAACCGATTCTTTTTGGTGAGCTCGTGCAAACTGCTGGCAACGTTTGCAAATCCTGGGATGAATCGCCTGTAATATGTGCAAAGTCCCAGGAATGACCTTAACTCATGAAGATTCTTCGGCTGCGGCCATTCCTTAACCGCTGAGATTTTCTCTTCATCTGTATGGACTCCTTCTGCAGTCACCACGTGTCCCAAGTACTTCACCTTGTTTTGGAAGAGCGAACATTTCTTCGGGCTCAATTTCAATCCGGCTGCTTGAATACGTTCCAGTACCTCTTCAAGCTTCTTAAGGTGATCGTCGAAATCCTTGCCCATGACAATTATGTCATCCAGATAGACAAGGCAAGTCCTCCAGTGAAGTCCTCTTAGTACCCGGTTCATAAGTCTTTCGAAGGTGGCTGGCGCATTGCAAAGACCGAAGGGCATTACAGAGAATTGCCACAACTCTCCGCCGGCGGTGAACGCGGTCTTTTCCTTGTCTTGCTGGTCAAGCTCTATTTGCCAGTATCCACTTTGCAAGTCCAGCGTCGAGAACCACTTTGCACCAGATAGTGTATCCAAGGTGTCGTCGATTCTCGGTAAAGGATAGCTGTCATTCTTCGTGACGTCGTTCAGCTTCCTATAGTCCACGCAGAATCGGGTGCTTCCATCCTTCTTCTTAACTAGCACTACTGGTGAACTCCATGGGCTTGCAGATGGTTCGATCACGCCCTCCTTTTCCATCTCGTCGATTAGTTTGATCACCTCGCCTTCTTTCGCCAAAGGTACCCTCCTCGGTGGTTGCCGGATCGGTCTAGAGTCCCCTGTGTCTATTCTGTGCTTCACAATTGATGTTCTTCCACAGTTCTTACCATCTGCAAAAACTGTCCAATATTAACGAAGCAGGGAGAGTGCTTTACTTTTCTGCTTCTCCACTAGATGTTGCGTCCACTCTCTGACCATTGTTTTCAAGAAGGCTTTGATGGTCCGGATTTCCCGGTGTTTCTGATCTTCGCAGTTCATAATAGCGGCAGCTTCTTGGCATTGAGCGATCGTTGTTCCCTTGTGTATCGTCCTAGGTGTACTGGCAGGATTCAGGACTCGTACTGGAACCAATTGGTCTTGTCGGGGTTCGACGAGAGCCCTTCCAACAATTATATCGCTGGGTCGATTTCGGTTGTCGGGTTCGACCACCCACATTCGGCTTGTCCCCGCATCCTCTTCTATCTTTGCCCAAACCACAGATTCTGCATTCGGGGGAACAGTTTGGCGCACTTGCACGACTATTCGCCTGACCTTGTTACCTTGTCCATTATCCAATGTTAATGGGAGCTCCAAGTTGCCATACTTCATCACTTTTTGGTTGAGGTCCAATGTGAAGCCATACCTAATCATGAAGTCGACGCCGACTATGATGTCATCAGTAATGTCCGCAACGATGAAATCATGCTGAAACTCGACGGTACCCATCGTAATTCTTTCCTGGACATTTCCCTTAACTTCCGCCTTCTCACCAGTCACTGTACGAAGCCTTACCTCGGAAAATGGTTCGATGGCAGAAACCAATCCGCTTCGGATGACTGAATGAGTTGCGCCCGTGTCCAACGTCAACAGATATCGTCGCTCGTCCATCGTTCCCTCGATGACTAGGCTGATTGCACCCCTACAGATTCGGGATACGAGGATGCTGGGGCACTCCAATGTGGGAGCCAGCGCATGCCCCTCTGCACTGACTCGTTTTAGTTTAACGGATTGTTAGATGCACCTTTTGCACCTCCACGTTCGCGTTCTCTCCCTTGGTCTCTTTTCGGCGAACTAGACCTCGAACGCTTCCTTCGCAGACGGCAGTTCCTCGCAATGTGCCCCTGCTGGTCGCAGATGTAGCATCTACCCGGGAATGAACCACTCCTACTCGCCGTTGTTGTTCTGGAACTATCCTGGTCTTGAGATATGCGCCGTAGTTTGATGGAAGGTCGGCATATCAAGAGCGATGTTTCACATGCGAGAGCGCTGGCAACTGTCTTCTTGAAAGATGTCTTCGGCAGGAGAATCAGGCTTCGTTGCGTATCGGGGTCCCTTAGCCCTTGGATGGAAGAATCCGTTTTAAGTTTCTCCACCACATCAACTGGAACATCCGCGTAGGCAAGATGGGATAGCCTCTCGATGTCGGCAGCATACTGTTAGATGGTCTCGTTTAAACGCTGCTTGCGCCCTTTAAGTTCCAGCTTGTGCATTTCCTGCATGTGCTCACTGCCGTGTCTTCGATGGAGAGCATTCCATATGGCTGTGTAGTTCCTTCTCTGGGTCTCCGGGATGGTCTGTAGAACACCAGCTGCTTCGCCTCTAAGCGAAATTACTAGAGCGGCCACACGATCTTCTTCTCCCCATTGATTCCGCTCCGCTGTTGTCTCGAACTGGAGCTTAAAGATGTTAAATGCGCTCATGCCGTCAAAGTTGGGGGCTGTGAATTTCGATGCTGCAGCCGGTACGACGTTTCCTTGATGGTGAACGTTCTGGATAGTTTTCCCGAGTTCCAGAACTTTCTTATCCAGTGTCTCGATTCTCTTTTCCTGGTTATTTTCGAGATCTAGAACCTTCTTGTCGAACCTCGATTCTAGTGTCTCGATTCTCTCTTCGACGTTTTGGAATCGATCGTCGACGGCCTGCTGGATGTTTCTTAGGCTTTCTCGATTGTTCTCTAGCATCTCTTCCAGCTTCTGATTCAGGGAAGTGGAATTTTCCTCCAACTTCCTACTTAAGGCAGCGGAATTTTCCTCAAGTTTCTCCAGTTTCTGGCTCAGAGAAGTGGAATTTTCCTCCAGCTTTTGATCTGGTTTCCGGCACAGGGAAGTTGAGTTTTCCTCCATCTTT
Organism: Eumerus sabulonum; assembly: GCA_951905685.1. Lineage (NCBI taxonomy): Eukaryota > Metazoa > Arthropoda > Insecta > Diptera > Syrphidae > Eumerus > Eumerus sabulonum. The sequence goes on from OX645060.1 coordinate 93,416,899, forward strand.
TGACTCATAGCATTAAGACCCGCGAGAATTTGCTGCATATAGAACGCTGGCTCGGTGGATGTCGACGGCTTCTCCACCCCGAATTCATAACTCTCCCAGTCGACACCTTCTTCCTGCAACGCCGATCGCAGTCTCTCCACCAGGTTGGCTTTACTTCCCACTGTGGATAATTCCCGAGCATCCAGCTCTTTTTTCAGTTGTTCAATGGTCAACTTTTCCAATTTTACCATTTTCTCACTTTTGCAATGATTCACTTCACAACTCAAATAAAGTTTCACTCGCTTACTCGCAATCCCACTTCTGACACCAAATGTTACGAATTATTCGATCCCCACACCAAATGGGGTTCGCACCACTGGATTGCGATAAACTACAATTGTCCTTTTTATTTAAATTGAAACACACACACTTTTAATTCTTTCACCACAGATCAATTATCTGTGTAGCTTCACCACTTTTCTTTATTATCCAATACTATCCACTTTAAACTTTATTATCCAATACTATCCACTTTAAACTTTATTACACAATGCTTTTCTTTTCACCTTGGTTGATCACACCGACTTGTTAGACGCTGTTTTATACCACAAACTGAATGAATGTCAAGGGCGAGTGTTTGCGCTTATATAGCTCTCGGTCCACCGTCTCGAATGTTCGCCGTTGGAAGTTCCCCTTCGGAAATCTCTAGAACGCTCTGACAATTCCATTGGAAGTTGACATCATTCCAATCCCCGCTTCCAGAGAGTTTCCGAACTTCGACAGCGAAATTCGAACTTAACGGTCCGTTTGCATCTCCGCAACACTGCCCTCCTCCTAAACTTGTTCGTCCACGAACAAGCGATTGGATCCTTCTCCGTAATATGGTGCTAACCTCTCTACGTGGACAATTTTATACTTCGCCCGTCTGTTTCCCATCTGCTGTATCCGGTATACCACGTTATTGAGTTTCTTGATGACCTCATATGGTCCGTCCCAGGCTGATTGCAATTTGGGGCACAAGCCTTTTTTCCGTTGTGGGTTGTACAGCAATACCAATTGTCCGGTCTCGAATCCAGAAGTATTCGTCCTCAGGTCGTATCGCACCTTCATTTTATCGCTGACCAAGTTCAGTCGCTCCCGGATGAACTGATAGATAGAGTTCAGCTGTTCTTTCTTTTCGGTTACGAAGTCTTCCCTGCCGCTAGTTGTCGGTAGTACCACGCCGAACTTCAAGTCCGATGGAAGTCGGAGATCAGTTCCAAAAATTGCTTCGGCGGGTGTTGTTGCCGTTGAATTGTGCTGTGCCGAACGGTATGCCATTAAGAAAAGGGGAAGATGTTCATCCCAGTCCTTCTGATCTCCGACAACGACTTTTCTCAGGTACTCCTCCATCGTCCGGTTGAACCTTTCGACCATGCCATCAGATTGTGGATGTAATGGTGTTGTCCGCGTCTTTCTGATACCTAGCATGTCACAGAGTTCTTTGAACACCGACGACTCGAAGTTTCTCCCTTGGTCTGAGTGTAGTTCCATTGGTACTCCATAACGCGAAACCCAGTTATTCACGAGTGCGTCCGAAGTGGTTTTGGCTTCCTGGTTCGGGATGCAAAACACCTCAGGCCACTTGCTGAAGTAATCGATCACCACTAGCGCGTACTTGTTTCCAGCGTTGCTCGTTGGGAATGGGCCTGCAATGTCCATTGCGATACGTTCGAACGGTGCTCCAGCATTGTACTGCTGCATATTTCCTCGAGTTTTCCTAACTGGACCCTTTGCCTTCGCACACTGTTCACACCTGCGAATGAAACGCGTAACCGACTCATGGCATCCTACCCAGTAGAAACGTCTCTTGATCTTTTCTACAGTCTTGTTAACACCAAGATGACCCCCGCGTGGTCCCTCGTGGTATTCTCGGATGACCTCTTCGATTTGTCCTTTCGGAATTACCAGCAGATCGTTTACAATGTTCCCGTCCTAACTTTCCCAACTGCGGTAGAGGCAACCGTTCTTCAGCTTCAAACTCTGCCATTGAGCCCAGTAAGCTTTCACGATTGGGCTTTCACTGGATATTTGCTGCCAACTTGGTCGAAAACCTCGTTCTTGGTAGTCGATGATGACTGCCAGATCGGCATCTTCTCGCTGCTTCCTTCCGACCTTCTCGACAGTCCAGGAATCTTCTGGCAGCACCTGGAAACAACGGATGTCGATGACCTGTTCCTTGGTTTCGGCGCGTGAACAATGTTTGCATTCAACATCGCAAGGTCGCCTCGATAATGCATCCGCATTTCCATGACTGCTTCCCTTCCGATGTTCGATACTGAAGTCATAACTCTGGATTCTCTCTATCCATCTAGCAAGCTGGCCTTCCGGGTTTTTGAACTGCAGCAGCCATTTCAACGCTGCGTGGTCCGTCCTAAGATGAAAAGCTTGGCCATAGAGATATTTGTGGAAATGCTTGACATAGGCAACCACGGCTAAAAGCTCCCTCCTAGTTACACAGTAGTTCCTCTCCGGCTTCGATAGGATCCTACTGTAGTAAGCGATGACCCGCTCTCGCCCGTCAATCATTTGAGAGAGTACTCCTCCGATTCCATGTCCGCTCGCATCTGTGTCCAAAATGAACTTTTTTCCCGGGACAGGATATGCAAGAATCTGCGCACTGTAGAGCAATTCCTTCAGGTGAATGAACGCTTCCTCCTGCGACTTTTCCCACTTGAATGGCCGATTCTTTTTGGTGAGCTCGTGCAAACTGCTGGCAACGTTTGCAAATCCTGGGATGAATCGCCTGTAATATGTGCAAAGTCCCAGGAATGACCTTAACTCATGAAGATTCTTCGGCTGCGGCCATTCCTTAACCGCTGAGATTTTCTCTTCATCTGTATGGACTCCTTCTGCAGTCACCACGTTTCCCAAGTACTTCACCTTGTTCTGGAAGAGCGAACATTTCTTCGGGCTCAATTTCAATCCGGCTGCTTGAATACGTTCCAGTACCTCTTCAAGCTTCTTAAGGTGATCGTCGAAATCCTTGCCCATGACAATTATGTCATCCAGATAGACAAGGCAAGTCCTCCAGTGAAGTCCTCTTAGTACCCGGTTCATAAGTCTTTCGAAGGTGGCTGGCGCATTGCAAAGACCGAAGGGCATTACAGAGAATTGCAACAACAGAACGGCAACAACACCCGCCGAAGCCATTTTTGGAACCGATCTCCGACTTCCATCGGACTTGAAGTTCGGCGTGGTACTACCGACAACTAGCGGCAGGGAGGACTTCGTAACCGAAAAGAAGGAACAGCTGAACTCCATCCATCAGTTCATCCGGGAGCGACTGAACTTGGTCAGCGATAAAATGAAGGCGAGATACGACTTGAGGGCGAATACTTCTGGATTTGAGACAGGACAATTGGTATTGCTGTACAACCCACAACGAAAAAAACTTGTACCCCAAATTGCAATCAGGCTGTGACGGACCATATGAGGTCATCAAGAATCTCAATGACGTGGTATACCGGATACAGCAGATGGGAAACAGACGGGCGAAGTATAAGATTGTCCACGTAGAGAGGTTAGCGCCATATTACGGAGAAGGACCCAATCACTTGTTCGAGAACGAACAAACTTAGGAGGAGGGCAGTGTTGCGGAGACACAAACCGACGGTTGAGTTCGAATTTCGCTGTCGAAGTTCGAAAGCTCTCTGGAAGCGGGGATTGGAATGATGTCAACTTCCAATGGCGTAATGCTAATTGTCAGAGCATTCTAGAGATTTCCGAAGGGGAACTTCCAACGGCGAACATTCGAGAAGGTGCACCGAGAGCTATATAAGCGCGAACACTCACCCCCGACATTCATTCAGTTTGTGGTATTGAACAGCGTGTGACAGGTCAGTGTGATCAAACATTGTGAAAATAAAAGCTCTCAATAAAGGTTTTATTTGTGTAGTAAGGTTTAAAGTGGATAGTATTGGATAATAAATAAAAGTGGTGAAGCTACACAGATAATTGATCTGTGGTGAAACAAGAAAAGTGTGTGTGTTTTCAATTCGGATAAAAAGGATAATTGTAGCTTATCGCAATCCAGTGGTGCGAACCCTATTTGGTGTGGAGATTGAAAAATTCGTAACATTTGGTGTCAGAAGTAGGATTGTAAATTTCGTAACAATATGTAGGGCAAGAATTATTCCTATAGTATGTTTGTTGTTCGGTAGCCTTGAACTGCGGGTTTCTTATGTGCATCATTTTTGTTTTGGCTGCGTTGATTATTAAACGATGGTCGTGACACCATTTTACTGCTGTATCGAACTCCTCCTGAATTATCGTCGTAGCTGTCTGCAGGGATCTGTGACTTACTACTAACGCTGTATCGTCGGCATATGCAAATGGTTTCGCTCGCTTGATGGTGCAAAGAACCTCATTGGCGTATAACGTAAACAGAATTGGGCCCAGTTTCGATACTTGCGGGACTCCATAAAGTACGTGTTCTTTTTGGCTTTGTGTCTCGCTGATTTTGACACAAAAAAGCCTTTTGTGTAGGTATTACTTTAACCAATCAACCATCGATCCTCGTATTCTAATACGTTCCAGAGCATCTATTAGCTTTGAATGGTTCAGAGAATCAAAAGCTTTACTAAAATCCATAAATAGGACCTCACAACGCTTAGGCTTTCATAAATATGATTTGCAAACTCCCCTAATAATTTGCCTGTACTTTTCTTTTTCTGGAAACCGTATTGTCTTTCGTGGATTATGAAGTGTTTTTCAATAAAATTCCCAAATCTGTTTGTTATAACTTCTTCAAGGCACTTTTCGACTCCTGGTAATATTGATATTGGCATGTAATTGTTGAGTTGACTTTTAGTACCCCCTTTGTATACTGGCCTGACTACAGCCGTTTTTAAGTTTTCTGGAATTTTTGCTTGTGTAAGACTCAAATTTACGAATTTGCACAAGATTGGCGCAAACATTTTCCCATGGATCTTAACATCCGCCCCTCGAATACCATCAAGCAAACCGATTATTCTTAACATTTCAACGGAATTTGTTTCTTGAATAAATAATGATTTGTCTAATGTTTTATTCGCAATGGTGTACGAAAATGATGCTGAAGTTTTTTGCACATTCGCTAGCGAGATTATTTAGACACATTTGACTAGAGAAATTCTTAGTTATAGTTTTACCAACGCTAAGGGTCTTCTTTCCCATTATCTCATTTATTAGATTCCATGTTTTACGGGGATCTGATTTTATTTGTTTGAACTGAGTTTTATAAAAGGAGCCTTTTTGCGCTGTTATTTCTCTGTTTAGATTGTTTCGAAAAGTCTTATACTCAAGTTCATAAGTTCTGTTCAATCTGTTATTTTTCCACCTTTTATACAGCTTTTCTTTTTTACATTTAACGATTAAGTCATGTATAATCTATGGGTTATGTTTTCTTTTCATTTTTATTGTTCTTACAACCGTCGACTGTTCATATATGCTTTTCATTTTATCGGCAAGTTTGTGATAAAGAGAAATCGCATCATGTTCATTAATCACTTCTTCCCAGTTTGTCTCAGCGATTAACTCGTTTACCTTCATGTTACATATAAAAGACATGCTGACCGATTGTTCTTTTACAACTGATTGTTGCGAATTTGTGCAATATAGGGTGGGGTTATGATCTGTGATACAGCTTTCGATACCGGCAGAGTTGATTTGGCAATCCGTTTCATTAGGTACGATGTGGTCAATTGTTGATTTTGTTCCCGTTTTCGGATCTACCCTTGTACACCTTGTACAAGGGTACACCTTGTACCCTGTTATTATATTCATTAACCCCATTGACGCCAACATCTCTAAGTATTCTTTTACGCCGTATAAACCGGGATCATTCGCATTAATATTCACATCGCCCATGACTACAATCGGAAACGCTAAGTACTTTGGACACATATTGAAAAGCTTAATTTAAGAGAAAATATGAGAGCTCAGTCAGGTGGTTCAGAATTTCGTAAGATGTTCTTAAATATCGGCAAAGGAAAATACCCGGAAATCAATTCTAACTATGGCATTGAAATTCCATCGATTATCCATCGAGTGGTTGCAGATACTCAAATTCTTATAACAAACATTTATGATATTTAAAATCTCAACTCTAAAGGGGATTCGTGGTTATGCGAGAGATCAAAGTTAGCTCCAAGAAATGATCAAGTATGGTCATTGAATAACCGTATTGTTACGAAATATTCAATCCCACACCGAATAGGGTTCGCACCACTGGATTGCGATAAACTACAATTGTCCCATTTATCCGAATGAAAACACACACACTTTTCTTGTTTCACCACTGATCAATTATCTGTGCAGTTTCACCACTTTTCTTTATTATCCAATACTATCCACTTTAAACTTTATTACACAAACAAACCTTTATTGAGAGCTTTTATCTTCACACTGTTTGATCACACTGACTTGTCACACGCTTTACAATACCACAAACTGAATGTCTCCCGAGGGCGAGTGTTCGCGCTCATGCAGCTCTCAGTGCATCTTCTCGAATGTTCCCCGTCGGAAGCTCCCCTCCGGAAATCTCTAGAATGCTCTGACATTCGGCATTACGCCGTTGGAAGTTTCGATCATTCCAATTTCCCCTTCACCAGAGCTTTCGAAATTCGACAGCGAAATTCGAACTTAACCGTCGGTTTGAGTCTCCGCAACACTGCCCTCCTCCTAAACTTGTTCGTCCTCGAACAAGCGATTGGATCCTTCTCCGTAATATGACGCTAACCTCTCTACGTGGACAATCTTATACTTCGCCTGTCTGTTTCCCGTCTGCTGTATTCGGTACACCACGTCGTTAAGTTTCTTGATAACCTCATATGGCCCATCCCAGGCTGATTGCAATTTGGGGCACAAGCCTTTTTTCCGTTGTGGGTTGTACAGCAATACCAATTGTCCTGTCTCGAATCCAGAAGAGTTCGCTCTCAAGTCGTATCGCGCCTTCATTTTATCGCTGACCAAGTTCAGTCGCCCCCGGATGAACTAATGGATGGAGTTCAGCTGTTCTTTCTTTTCGGTTTTGCAGTCCTCCCTCCCGCTAGTTGTCGGTAGTACCACGCCGAACTTCAAGTCCGATGGAAGTCGGAGATCAGTTCCGAAAATGGCTTCGGCGGATGTTGTTGCCGTTGAATTGTGCTGTGCCGAACGGTGTGCCATTAAGAAAAGGGGAAGATGTTCATCCCAGTCCTTCTGATCTCCGACGACGACTTTTCTCAGGTATTCCTCCATCGTCCGGTTGAAACTTTCGACCATGCCATCAGATTGTGGGTGTAATGGTGTTGTCCGCATCTTCCTGATACCTAGCATGTCGCAGAGTTCTTTGAACACCGACGACTCGAAGTTTCTTCCTTGGTCCGAGTGCAGTTCCAGCAGTACTCCGTAACGCGCAACCCAGTTGTTCACGAATGCATCCGAAATGGTTTTGGCTTCCTGGTTCGGGATGCAAAACACCTCAGGCCACTTGCTGAGGTAGTCGATCACCACCAGCGCGTATTTGTTTCCAGCGTTGCTCGTTGGGAATGGGCCTGCGATGTCCATGGCGATACGTTCGAACGGTGCTCCAACATTGTACTGCTGCATATTTCCTCGAGTTTTCCTAACTGGCGCCTTAGCCTTCGCACACTGTTCACCCCTTCGAATGAAATTTGTGACCGACTCATGGCATCCTACCCAGTAGAAACGTCTCTTTATCTTTTCTACAGTCTTGTTAACACCAGGATGACCCCCGCTTGGTCCCTCGTGGTATTCTCGGATGACCTAGTCGATTTGTCCTTTTGGAATTACCAGCAGATCGTTTACAATGTTCCCGTCCTCACTTTCCCAACTGCTGGAAGAAAGCTTTCTCCGCAGACGAGAGTCTTTTGCAATGTGCCCCTGCTGGTCGCAGATATAGCAGCTACCTGGGAACGAGCGACTCTTACTCACTGTCGTTGCTCTGGAACTACGCCGCTATTTGCTGGATGAACTCTTTCTCCGCAGACGGCAGTTTCTCGCAATGTGGCCCCGCTGGTCGCAGATGTTGTTCTGGAACCTTCCTGGTCTTCAGATATGCGCCGAAATTTGATGGAATGTCGGCATATCAAGAGCGATGTTTCACATGCGAGAGCGCTGGCAACTGTCTCCTTGAAAGATGTCTTCGGCAGGAGAATCGAGCTTCGTTGCGTGTCGGGGCCCCTTAGCCCTTGGATGAAAGAATCCGTTTTCAGTTTTTCCACCACATCAGCTGGACCATCCGCGTAGGCTAGATGACATAGCCTCTCGATGTCGGCAGCATACTGTTGGATGGTCTCGTTTCCACGCTGCTTGCGTTTTTTAAGTTCCAGCTTGTGCATCTCCTGCATGTGCTCACTGCCGTATCTTCGATGAAGGGCTTCCCATATGGCTGTGTAGTTCCTTCTCTGGGTCTCCGGGATGGTCTGTAGAACACCAGCTGCTTCACCTTTAAGCGAAATTACTAGAGCGGCCACACGATCTTCTTCTCCCCATTGATTCCGTTCCGCTGTTGTCTCGAACTGAAGTTTAAATATGTTAAACGCACTCGTGCCGTCGAAGTTGGGAGCTGTGAATTTCGATGCTGCAGTCGGTACAACGATTCCTTGATGGTGAACGTTCTGGACAGTTTTCGCGAGTTCCAGAACCTCCTGGAATCGATCGTTGACAGCTTGCTGGATGTCTCTCAAGCTTTCTCGATTGTTCTCTAGCATCTCTTCTAATGTCTCCAGCTTCTCTAGTTTCTGCCCTATGGAAGTGGAATTTTCCTCCAACTCTCTACTTACGGCAACGGAATTTTCCTCCAGCTTTTAAACTAGTTTCTGGCTTAGGGAAGTGGAATTTTCCTCCAGCTTTTGATCTAGTTTCGGGCTCAGGGAAGTTGAGTTTTCTTCCAACTTTCTACTTACGGCAACGGAATTTTGCTCCAGCTTTTGATCTAGTTTCTGGCTCAGGGAAGTTGAGTTTTCCTCCAAGTTTCTACTTACGGCAGCGGAATTTTCCTCCAGCATTTGATCGAGTTTTTGGCCCATAGCATTAAGAGCCGCGAGAATGTGCTGCATATCGAACGCTGGCTCAGTAGATGTCGACGGCTTCTCCACCCAGAATTCGTAACTCTCCCAGTCGACACCTTCTTCCTGCAACGCTGATCGCAGTCTCTGCACCAGGTTGGCTTTACTTCCCACTGTGGATAATTGCCGAGCATCCAGCTCTCTTTTTAGTTGTTTGATGGTCAACTTTTCCAATTTCACCAGTTTCTCACTCTTTTAATAATTCACTTTTAATAGTGCAATTCAGAATTTAAATAAACGTTCCACTCGTTTACTCGCAATCCCACTTCTGACACCAAATGTTACGAAATATTCAATCCCACACAAAATAGGGTTCGCACCAGTGGACTGCGATAAGCTACAATTGTCCCTTTTATCCGAATGAAAACACACACACTTTTCTTGTTTCACCACAGATCAATTATCTGTGGTTTCACCACTTTTCTTTATTATCCAATACAATCCACTTTAAGCTTTATTACACAAACAAACCTTTATTGAGAGCTTTTATTTTCACACTGTTTGATCACACTGACTTGTCACACTCTTTTCAATACCGCAAACTGAATGTCTCCCGAGGGCGATTGTTCGCGCTTATTTAGCTCTCGGTGCATCTTCTCGAATGTTCGCCGTCGAAAGTTCCCCTTCGGAAATCTCTAGAATGCTCTGACATTCGGCATTACACCGTTGGAAGTTTCGATCATTCCAATTTCCCCTTCACCAGAGCTTTCGAACTTCGACAGCGAAATTCGAACTTAACCGTCGGTTTGTGTCTCCGCACCAGTGTTTTGGAAAAAAAATTCTTGGAAAATCAGCAACGCATTTATCCATAAATACTGTTGCGGAGATACAAACCGTTTCATTCAGTAACAGCGTGTGACAAGTCGGTGTGATCAAACAGTGTGAAAATAAAAGCTCTCAATAAAGGTTTGTTTGTGTAATAAAGCTTACAGTGGATAGTATTGGATAATAAATGAAAGTGGTGAGGCTGCACAGATAATTGAACTGTGGTGAAACAACAAAAGTGTGTGTGTTTTAATTCGGATAAAAAGGACAATTGTAGTTTATCGCAATCCAGTGGTGCGAACCCTATTTGGTGTGGGATTGAATAATTCGTAACATTTGGTGTCAGAAGTGGGATTGCGAGTAAACGAGTTAAACGTTTATTCAAAGTGTGAATAGTACTATTAAAAGTGAACTTTTAAAAGGGTGAGAAAATGGTGAAATTGGAAAAGTTGACCATCGAACAACTGAAAAGAGAGCTGGATGCTCGGCAATTATCCACAGTGGGAAGTAATGCCAACCTGGTGGAGAGATTGCGATCAGCGTTGCAGGAAGAAGGTGTCGACTGGGAGAGTTACGAATTCTGGGTGGAGAATCCGTCGATATCTACTGAGCCAGCGTTCGACATGCAGCACATTCTCGCGGCTCTTAATGCTATGAGTCAAAAGCTGGAGGAAAATTCCATCTCCCTGAGCCAGAAATTAGATCAAAAACTGGAGGAAAATGCCGTTGCCGTAAATAGAAAGTTGGAGGAAAATTCCACTTCCATAGGACAGAAACTAGAGAAGCTGGAGAAATTAGAAGAGATGCTAGAGAACAATCGAGAAAGCTTGAGAGACATCCAGCAAGCCGTTAATGATCGATTCCAGAATGTCGAAGAGAGAATCGAGACACTGGACAAGAAGATTCTAGATCTCGAAAATAATCAAGAAAAGATAATCGAGACACTGGAATCGAGGTTCGACAAGAAGGTTCTGGAATTCGAGAAAACTGTCCAGAACGTTCAGCATCAAGGAACCGTTGTACCGACTGCAGCATCGAAATTCACAGCTCCCAACTTCTACGGCACGAGTGCGTTTAACATATTTAAACTTCAGTTCGAGACAACAGCGGAACGGAATCAATGGGGAGAAGAAGATCGTGTGGCCGCTCTAGTAATTTCGCTTAAGGGCGAAGCAGCTGGTGTTCTACAGACCATATGGGAAGCTCTTCATCGAAGATACGGCAGTGGGCACATGCAGGAGATGCACAAGCTGGAACTTAAAGGACGCAAGCAGCGTGGAAACGAGACCATCCAACAGTATGCTGCCGACATCGAGAGGCTATCTCATCTAGCCTAAGCGGATGTTCCAGTTGATGTGGTGGAAAAACTGAAAACGGATTCTTTCATCCAAGGGCTAAGGGACCCCGATACGCAACGAAGTCTGATTCTCCCTCCGAAGACATCTTTCAAGGAGACAGTTGCCAGCGCTCTCGCATGTGAAACGTCGCTCTTGATATGCCGACCTTCGATCAAACTACGGCGCATATCTCAAGACCAGGATAGTTCCAGAACAACAACAGCGAGTAGGAGTGCTCCCGGGTAGATGCTACATCTGCGACCAGCAGGGGCACATTGCGTGGAACTGCCGCCTGCGAAGAAAGCGTTCGAGGTCTAGTTCGCCAAAAAGAGACCATGGGAGTGAACGTGACCGTGGAGGTGCAAAAGGTGCACCTAACAATCCGTTAAACTAAAACGAGTCAGTGCAGAGGGGCGTGCGCTGGCTCCCACATTGGAGTGCCCCAGCATCCTCTTATCCCGAATCTGTAGGGCTGCTGACGTTGGACACGGGCGCAACTCATTCAGTCATCCGAAGCGGATTGGTTTCTGACATCGAACCATTTTCCGAGGTAAGGCTTCGTACAGTAACTGGTGAGAAGGCGGAAGTTAGGGGAAAGGTCCAGAAAAGAATTACGATGGGTACCGTCGAGTTTCAGCATGATTTCATCGTTGCGGACATTACTGATGACATCATAATCGGCGTCGACTTCATGATTAGGCATGGCTTCATATTGGACCTCAACCAAAAAGTGATGAAGTATGGCAACTTGGAGCTCCCATTAACAATAGGTAATGGACAGGGTAGCAAGGTCAGGCGAATAGTCGTGCAAGCGCGCCAAACAGTTCCCCCGAATGCAGAAGCTAAGGTTTGGGCAAAGATAGAATAGGATGCGGGGACAAGCCGAATGTGGGTGGTCGAACCCGACAAAAAAAATCGACCCAGCGATATAGTTGTTGGAAGGGCTCTCGTCGAACCCCGACAAGACCAATTGGTTCCAGTACGAGTCCTGAATCCTGCCAGTACACCTAGGACAATACACAAGGGAACAACGATCGCTCAATGCCAAGAAGCTGCCGCCGCTATGAACTGCGAAGATAAGAAACACCGGGAAATCCAGAAAAACAAACCGTTCTTGAAAACAATGATCAGAGAGTGGACGCAACATCTAGTGGAGAAGCAGAAAAGCAAAGCTCTCTCTCTGCTTCGTAAATATTGGACAGTTTTTGCAAATGGTAAGAACTATGGAAGAACATCAATTGTTAAGCACAGAATAGACACAGAGGACTCTAGACCGATCCGGCAACCACCGAGGAGGGTACCTTTGGCGAAAGAAGGCGAGGTGATCAAACTAATCGACGAGATGGAAAAGGAGGGCGTGATCGAACCATCTGCAAGCCCATGGAGTTCGCCAGTAGTGCTAGTTAAGAAGAAGGATGGAGGCACCCGATTCTGCGTGGACTACAGGAAGCTGAACGACGTCACGAAGAAGGACAGCTATCCTTTACCGAGAATCGACGACACCTTGGATACACTATCTGGTGCAAAGTGGTTCTCGACGCTGGACTTGCAAAGTGGATACTGGAAAATAGAGCTTGACCAGCAAGACAAGGAAAAGACCGCGTTCACCGCCGGGGGAGAGTTGTGGCAATTCTCTGTGATGCCCTTCGGTCTTTGCAATGCGCCAGCCACATTCGAGAGACTTATGAACCGCGCGCTAAGGGGACTTCACTGGAGGACTTGCCTTGTCTATCTGGATGACATAATTGTCATGGGCAAGGATTTCGACGATCACCTTAAGAAGCTTGAAGAGGTACTGGAACGTATTCAAGCAGCCGGACAGAAATTGAGCCCGAAGAAATGTTCGCTCTTCCAAAACGAGGTGAAGTGCTTGGGACATGTGGTGACTGCAGAAGGATCCCACACAGATGAAGAGAAAATCTCAGCGGTTAAGGAATGGCCGTGGCAAGAGAATCTTCATGAGTTAAGGTCATTCCTGGGACTTTGCACATATTATAGGCGATTCATCCCAGGATTTGTAAACGTTGCCAGCAGCTTGCACGAGCTCACCAAAAAGAATCGGCCATTCAAGTGGGAGATGCCGCAGGAGGAAGCGTTCATTCACCTATAGGAATTGCTCTGCAGTGCGCAGGTCCTTGCATATCCTGTCCCGGGAGTAAAATTTATTTTGGACACCGATGCGAGCGGACATGGAATCGGCGGAGTACTCTCTCAAATGATTGACGGACGAGAACGGGTCATCGCTTACTACAGTAGGATCCTATCGAAGCCGGAGAGGAGCTACTGTGTAACTAGGAGGGAGCTTTTAGCCGTGGTTGACTGTGTCAAGCATTGCCACAAATATCTCTATGGCCAAGCTTTTCATCTTAGGACGGACCACGCAACGTTGAGGTGGTTGCTGCAGTTCAAAAACCCGGAAGGCCAGCTTGCTAGATGGATAGAGAGAATCCAGAGTTACGAGCTCAGTATCGAACACCGGAAGGGAAGCAGTCATGGAATTGCGGATGCATTATCGAGGCGACCTTGCGCTGTTGAATGCAAACGCTGTTCACGTGCCGAAACCGAGGAACAGGTCACCGACATCCGTCGTTTCCATGTGCTGCCAGAAGATTCCTGGACTGTCGAGAAGGGCGGAAGGAAGCAGCGAGAAGATGCCGATCTGGCAGTCATCATCGACTACCAAGAACGAGGTTTTCGACCAACTTGGCAGCAAATATCCAGTGAAAGCCCAATCGTGAAAGCTTACTGGGCTCAATGGCAGAGTTTGAAGCTGAAGAACGGTTGCCTCTACCGCAGTTGAGAAAGTGAGTACGGGAACATTGTAAGCGATCTGATGGTAATTCCAAAGGGACAAATCGACGAGATCATCCGAGAATACCACGAGGGACCAAGCGGGGGTCATCTTGGTGTTAACAAGATTGTAGAAAAGATCAAAGACGTTTCTACTGGGTAGGATGCCATGAGTCTTTCACAAATTTCATTCGCAGGTGTGAACAGTGTGCGAAAGCAAAGGGGTCAGTTTGGAAAAGTCGAGGAAATATGCAGCAGTACAATGTTGGAGCACCGTTCGAACGTATCGCCATGGACATCGCAGGGCCATTCCCAACGAGCAACGCTGGAAACAAATACGCGCTGGTGGTGATCGACTACTTCAGCAAATGGCCTGATGTGTTTTGCATCCCGAATCAAGAAGCCAAAACTATTTCGGATGCATTCGTGAATAACTGGGTTTCGCATTACGGAGTACCGGTGGAACTGCACTCAGACCAAGGAAGGAACTTCGAGTCGTCGGTGTTCAAAGAACTCTGCGTATCAGAAAGACGTGGACAACACCATTACACCCACAATCTGATGGCATGGTCGAAAGGTTCAACCGGACGATGGAGGAATACTTGAGAAAAGTCGTCGTCGGAGATCAGAAGGACTTGGATGAACATCTTCCCCTTTTCTTAATGGCATACCGTTCGGCACAGCACAATTCAACGGCAACAACACCAGCCGAAGCCATTTTTGGAACCGATCCCCGACTTCCATCGGACTTGAAGTTCGGCGTGGTACTACCGACAACTAGCGGCAGGGAGAACTTCGTAACCGAAAAAAGGAACAGCTGAACTCCATCCATCAGATCATCCGGGAGCAACTGAACTTGGTCAGCGATAAAATGAAGGCGCGATACGACTTGAGGGCGAATACTTCTGGATTCGAGACAGCACAATTGGTATTGCTGTACAACCCACAACGAAAAAAAGGCTTGTGCCCCAAATTGCAATCAGCCTGGGATGAACCATATGAGGTCATTAAGAAACTTAACGACGTGGTGTACCGAATACAGCAGACGGGAAACAGACGGGCGAAGTATAAAATTGTCCACGTATAGAGGTTAGCGCCATATTACGGAGAAGGATCCAATCGCTTGTTCGAGGACGTACAAGTTTAGGAGGAGGGCAGTGTTGCGGAGACTCAAACCGACGGTTAAGTTCGAATTTCGCTGTCGAAGTTCGAAAGCTCTGGTGAAGGGGAAACTGGAATGATCGAAACTTCCAACGGCGTAATGCTAATTGTCAGAGCATTCTAGAGATTTCCGAAGGGGAACTTCCAACGGCGAACATTCGAGAAGGTTGACCGAGAGCTATATAAGCGCGAACACTCGCCCTCGTCATACATTTAGTTTGTGGTATTTAACAGCGTGTGACAAGTCGGTGTGATCAAACAGTGTGAAAATAAAAGCTCTCAATAAAGGTTTGTTTGTGTAATATAGTTTACAGTGGATAGTATTGGATAATAAATAAAAGTGGTGAAGCTGCACAGATAAATAATCTGTGGTGAAACAACAAAAGTGTGTGTGTTTTAATTCGCATAAAAAGGACAATTGTAGTTTATCGCAATCCAGTGGTGCGAACCCTATTTGGTGTGGGATTGAATAATTCGTAACAATACGGTGTGTCAAACAGAACAAGCTGTCGACTACCCAGTCGAATTTTTGAATAGCATAAATGCACCCGGCCTTCCACTTCATAAAATTGACTTAAAAGTTGGTATTCCCATTATACCGCTTCGAAATTTTAACCAACCGAAACTCTCTAACGGTACTAGACTACGTATCGTTTCTTTGCAAAGGAATATAATCGAAGCTGCAAAAAAATCCGGTTGCGGTGAAGGTGAAACCTTATTTATATCCAGAATACCGATAATCCCATAATCCCATTTCAATTCCGAAAAGTTTACATACAGTTCCCAATCAGTGTTAGCTTTGCAATAACAATCAATTAATTACAGGGCCAAACTTTTATGAAAGTATAGCCTCTCTTATGAAAGTTGTGTTTATAGGGACGCATTTCATTAGAATAATATTGGTATTAATATGTTCATTGCATTTTTATAAAAGGACGTTCAGAAAATGTGTCTTACTGGCTAAAAAACTTCTTATAAATTCCTGTTTATTTTTTTTTCTTTCTGAATAATATATACCTACATTCGAATCTCTGGAAAACACATTTTAACTTAAACCGTTTCCAATGGTTTTGATTATGCACAATAAACAATTCGTATTATTTATTTATATTGTTAAAAAACTTAACGAAATCAATCAAGCAATTTTGACGCGAACGAAGTCGCGAGTACACGCTGGCTGCCTTAGTTATTTGTTAGGACAACCAACAGCAAAAACAAAGTACGGCCCTATGGGAGCAATGGTAACAGAGATTACAAACAACACTATAACTTATACTGACAAGGCGGCAAAAATAGACAGGATAAATACATATTTGAGCCTTATTATAAATTATAACTTGAAGCCATGGTTGCGTCGCAACAAGTAACATATAAATAGGCAGGTTATGTATATATTTTTTATCTATGTAATATAATTCGCATCCAATTCAAGCAGATTGACGCATAAGTATTACTTGGCAATTGATAAAAAATAAGAATAATAATAAAGTAGAAAAATTATTCCCATTCAACTCAATTGCGGAACATCATACTATTCCCAATCAACTCAATGCGGAACATGTTCCTTCGAGCCGGATGGGTATGTTGGTGTTAAAAAAGAAAAAAAAAAAAACACATGTTTTTGAAGTGTACTGTGGAGTAAGTATAACTGTAGACAGATCTCCAGTGCAAATATACGTTTCGACGGACAGCCTATCGGCCACAGTACCCAACGAAAAGCCAGACTTGTGCTCAAGTCCTTCCACTAAGGAGCAAGCAGCACAAAGAAGCGGACGCTTATATCTCATTTGCATTCAACGGTTGAGAGCACCGTGGCGCAGTGGGTAGTGTGTTGGCCTCTGACGCCGATGACACGGGATCGAGTCCCGAAACAGTCATGTCATCGAACGTGTTTTTCACGGTGTTTCTCCTCAGAGTGGGTTCTGACAAAACCCCCTGTAGTAAAATTGTCATGAAAAGATTCTCGAAATTCGCCGTTCGGAACCGGCAATAAACTGTAGGTCCCTTTCACCTATGGGAAAAATGAAATCACACACAACATGGGTGATTGAGAGAAGCTCGGCTCAGGTTCTTCATGGACTGTAACGCCAAAATACATACATACATTCAACGGTGTATTCCCAACGGTGAACTAGCACAGCTTCCCAACGGTCATCTACCAACGGTGAAAGATCCCAAGGGTGGACTCTCAAAATTATACAAAGGATAAAATTCTATAAATAATGTCGAAATAAACCAAATCGATTGAATATCAAGAAGACGTTATTAATGAAATGAGTCGGGACTATGAACAATTCAAAAAAAACGAAAAATCTAGAAAGTCAAAGTGGTATCTAATTGCGTGCTTATCTGACATCGAAATGTTCAAGCGGGCGAAAAAAGAACATTCGAATATAGTCGGGAATGCTGCTGATCCACTAAAAGAAAAATATCTGCAGGATGAAATATTCTCAAAAATCAAGAGAATCTATTTCACCTTTAGCTCGATCCACCTTCTCGAATGATCGCCGTCGGAAGTTCCCCTACGGAAATCTCTAGAATGCTCTGACAACTGTGTGCGAGTTATAATACGTATGACATCGGTCATACAATAAAAACAATAACAAATTGTTAACACGAACTTTATTAATACATAACACAAGTGCACAAGACAAAACACGGAACAAGACTGACTTTGCTACTTGGTAATTCGCTCCAGCTTTATCTTCTTTCAAAGATAGAGTTGGAGAGAGAAACCGTAGCAAAGACCAACAATACATTTGTTGTTTTGCTGAACAAAACAACAAGTGTGGGGAAAGTATGGTGTAGGGGTGTTACAGCATGTAACTTCTCCCCCCTTAAAGTTTTTGGTCCCCAAAAACAAACTAGTTACAATAAAATGTGACATAAAACAAAAATGTTCCAAAAACTATACATATAATAACTTAAGATTATATTCTTCTTATATGTACTAACATTTTTTTTTGTGTTTTTTGTTTTTTGTTTTTTACTATGATTTTAAAATGATAACATATTTTTTTTTCTTTATATTTTTATAATCATTTTGTTTTATCAATATTATTACTTCGAAAATAAGTGGCATCATTTTTCACATAATATACATACATATGTATATACCTATGTGGTAATGTAATAATTTTACAATCCCCTATGTCTTTTATTTTCATTTATTAATTTTTGTTTATAACTTTATAACTTTAAACTTAATCTTGTTCTATAGTTTATAGCTTCTTTTACGTATATCTAATTGTATGTATAATATTATGTAGAACTATTTTACGTGTTTATTTCTAAACCTACTATTTTTCTATTTTTTAAATTGGACCCTTATCCTGATATGCCCTCAGGATAGTGCTTCTTCTTTAGGGTTATGGTGACAGCATTATGTTGGATTTATCTTGATATGCCTTCAAGATATGATTCCTGCGAAGGTAGATCCAAAGAGCTACTAGCCGATTTCACTTTTTGTACTCCCTCTTCACCGCCCCTTTTATTCATTTTAAGAAATTTCATATTATTGCTTTTTAAATCATATGCTCACTGACTTTTGCTTTTTTGTTATGTTTTTTGTTTTGTTATTAGTTACACTTTAATAGTTTTTACGTATAATTTATTGAATGTTGGTTATTATTTATCAGATCTTTATACATATATTTATTTACTTTTTGTTTCTCATCTGAGTTGTGAGTTATATTTATTTGTAGATAGGTTATTTATTATTATTATTACTTATATTATTTCTGTTACTCTTACTGAAAATTTGTACTTTGTATTATGTTTCGCGGCGACCCTATTCCGATATCCCCTCGAAAAATTAAAGCACAGTGAGTGGTGATAACCTAAGCTACTTGCACACCTTGGCATGTATATTCACTTTCACATTTCCGTACTGGTGGGTTAATGGCCTTAAAACACCTGTCTTTTTTAACATTTGTGTACATTTATTTATTTTTTATTATTGACTGTTTCAATTGTTTTTAATTTTCCTATTCAAATGTGTAATAAGTTATCTACACGTTATTATTTGTGTCACTGTAGTTGTACTGGAACTGTACTTTTTCTGTTTTTGCACTTTTAAGAGACCAATACACTAACCATGTGCATTTTTAATTTACAATTAGTCCTTCTACACAATTACTCTACATAAAGGTTTGACGATCACAATATTAACTAGCATTTTTTTTTTTTTTTTTTCGAGCGTATGGTTCGTATGATGCTGACCCGAAATTCACGCGGGGATTTGCATCCTATGCAGACTGCGCCAGTTATAATACGTATGACATCGGTCATACAATAAAAACAATAACAAATTGTTAACACGAACTTTATTAATACATAACACAAGTGCACAAGACAAAACACGGAACAAGACTGACTTTGCTACTTGGTAATTCGCTCCAGCTTTATCTTCTTTCAAAGATAGAGTTGGAGAGAGAAACCGTAGCAAAGACCAACTGTACGAACTTGTAAATACTTTCCTAATTTTTAAGTTTACATTGTACATATTTTATTTCAATCTTTGTAACGGGAGCTACTGTGTGACAGAGATTATTCGAATCCCCTTTATCGTGGGAATTGTTTTGTAAGCAACGACGATTGCTCGGATTACGTCTAGTGAACCGCAAACATCAATTGTTCTCACAGTAGCTCATCGAGTGATAATTATGCGTTGTACCTACGCAAGGTGGAAAATAAAGTCATTATTAATTTTGACACTGAAGGCAACGGTTGAACATCTCTTTTACTATACATTTTTTGGCGACCGTGACAGGACACTACTAAAAGAATTTAGTGTGCCTGAATATTAACAGAAAAGCAGTGTGTTTAAAATTATAATCAATCATACATTAACTTGAGTGTCTGGTCTTTAACAAACATTTATCTTCTCAATCAAAGATATACCAAATCATTTGTTGTGTCGTGTATTCAATTTTCAGTGCTCATTAACTAACTGAATTCTAGTGCACAGTGTTAAGCCCTAACTGTTTATGATTCATCTGTTATATTAATTATATTATATTAATTATGTAAAAAAAAATGCATAAACTAAAAATGTCATTGTGAATTGCACCCTCCCTGGAAATCTCCCAATAATTTCCCAATAATTTCCCAATAATTGTCATGACTAATTAGAGAAGAAGTGGTAAAAACCCCGAGTTGGAAGGGACTAGCTCTTTTTTTACTTCCGACTGCAGCCGAATAAAGTTGTAACGTGTGACCAAAACTGGCTTAGTCCCTTTATTTTTCTAGTTGAGTTCCTAAAAACAATTAGGAAACCACATTTTTTGGTGCCGAAACCCGGGAGTGATATGTACATATAAAGTTAACTCCGAAATATATAACATTTTCTGCGGAACGTATACGTAAAGAGCATCTAAAGCATCTGCATGCGTGCAGACTTACATACAAGCACATTTCTTGGAGCCGAACATCAAGGACAACTCAAGAGGTTTGCTGATTGCATCGAGGGAAACTCAATTCATATGTGAGATCAGTGCTATTAATAATTATATAAAACTGCTTTTTTTATATACATAAGTTGTAATATAGTATACATTCATATGTATATAAATTTTTACAATTCAAATCGATAAAGATAATTCATCGTTGTTGCTGCCAATCGGTTGCTGTTTCGTTTCGAATTGCTAAACCTATCTTGAACTCTCTTTCAATTTGATAGTGTTAGAATTATTTCGTTGATTCCGAATTAGTTGCTAGTTGATCATTCTAACACTATGGCTAACCAAGAGGCAAATATGCCACAAGGGAGAGAAGAGCCTTCAAGCGGGGGGTTAGATAACCAACAGCGAACGTTGGCTGAATTAAAAGTGATTCGATCTTCAACGAAGGGAAATATAACTAGAATTAAAAATCTAATTACGGCGAAGGGCTCTGGTATGTCTCATGCAGAATTAGAATGTCGGTTAGGAATAATTGAGTCGTATTTCAAGCAGGGTCTTAATGTGCAATTGTCATTGGACAAAATAAATTTTGTGGAAGAAGAAAAAGCAAGTCATAGAGCGGAGTTAGAGGATATTTATGTGTCTACGAAATCCATGATTCAGTCGTTGTTGATAGAACAAAAGGGACACTTAACTTTTTCAGATGGGTTGAATACATCGTTCGTGTCGCAACAGCCCATGTCTCGTTCGAAGTTGGAACGCATTGCGCTTCCAATTTTTTCCGGCAAATTTTCAGAATTCCCGAATTTCATCGGTATATTTACGACTCTCGTTGACAAGGACGAGTCTTTAGATGCATTGCAGAAGTTTAATTACTTGAAGAAGTATCTATCTGGTGCCGCGTTGAATTCAATAGCGGAATTTGATCTAACTGCCGTAAATTATAAGAAGGCTTTGGAGCGTTTAAATAGTAAAACCTTGATGTTCCAGGAACATCTAAACGGAATAATGAGTTTATCTAAAATTTCTAAATGTTCTGCTCAGAATCTGCGCTACTTAGAGGATAGCTTTAATTCGCATAGAGCTGCTATGCTTTCTATCGGAAGTCACGAACATGTTTGTGATGCATTTTTTATTTCGTTAGCATTGGATAAGATGGACGCTGATACTAGGGCAAGATGGGATGAATCAGTTGACTATTCCACACTTCCAACGTGGACTGAGTTTTTAAAAGTCCTAGATCGTCGGTGTCAGACTCTTGAGGCGAAGGAATCGAAGGTCCCATGTCAGGAAGTCAGTAGTACTCCATCCGGAAATCGACCACGCTTTCGAAACAACCATCGAAGAAATATGGTAGTTCACTCCACATTAGTGGCACAGTCGGCAGCTTGTGAATACTGCGGTTTAAATACTCATGACATAAGCACATGTGAATCCTTTAATAAGCTTCCAGTAGTCACCCGTTTTCAAGAAGTGAAGAAGCGGATTCTCTGCATAAATTGCCTCGCAAAGGGACATTCAGTGCGTAGATGTCCAGCACCGAAATGCAGAGTTTGTTCAATGCCACATCATCACTTGTTACACAGATTTACTATAAAACAACACTCCCACGTCGTTAGTAAACCTGCTGATGAATCGGTAGAAACTACATCTGGAAATACCCATTTAGCTTCAAACCTCTTTGAGAAAAATTGTTCTCAGGTAATATTAGCTACTGCTCTCGTATACCTACGAACTTTCGGTGGTCAGTTGTATCCTGTGCGTGCACTTCTCGATTCCGCATCCCAATTAAATTTTATCACGGAGGACCTGGTACAAAAGTTGAAGTTGAAGAAAACTCAAACTAATTCAATAGTTTCTGGTATTGGAAAATCGAACGCCGCGATAAATTACAAAACCGAAGCTATTTGTAGATCTCGAGTTTCGGAGTTCGAGATCAACCTAGATCTTCTCGTGCTAAAAAATATTACCAATATTCTTCCGGCAAACAAATTGGATGTATCGCGTTGGAAGATACCTAAGAACATTTCACTTGCTGATCCGAACTTTCACCATCCAAGCCACATCGACTTACTTATAGGAGCGGATAGTTTTTTTCAACTGTTATGCGTCGGTCAAATAACATTGAGTCCGCAACTGCCAATTCTTCAAAAAACACTGTTTGGTTGGATCGTTTCTGGCAGATACGAACTTTCTTCTAATCCTGAAGCCGCATGTAGCCTGGTTTCCTGTTCCGATTACAGCGAGGCGTCCCTTGACGAACTAGTAAGAAGGTTTTGGGAATTGGAAGAGGTGAAGAAACAACCCTCATGTTTAACAAAGGAAGAGGAGGAATGTGAGAAGGAATTCGTTAAAAGTGTGCGCAGGCAGGAAGACGGGAGATTTTTAGTTAACCTGCTGTTGAAACCAAATAGTAGTAACCTAGGAGATTCACTAGGTCACGCAAGCAAACGATTTCTTAACCTTGAAAAAAGATTGCAAAGGAATAAAGAGGTTAGGGCACAATACATTGAGTTTATGAGGGAGTATGAAAATTTAGGTCACATGGAAAAGGTTCCCCAAGAAGAAATTGATCAAATAAAATACTTTGCCCCTCACCAATTTGTGCTTCGGCCTGATTCGTTGACTACCAAATTAAGAGTCGTTTTCGATTGTAGCGCCAAGACAACTACGAATCTTTCATTGAACGATCTCTTACGAAAAGGTCCAATTATTCAAGATGATTTATACGATATAATCCTTCGTTTCCGAACGTACAAATTTGTTGTTACTGCAGATATCTCGAAAATGTATCGGCAGATACTGGTGCAGGAAACAGATAGGAATTACCAATGCATTCTGTGGAGATATTCAGAACAAGAGGAAATAGACGCATTTCGATTGCGAACAGTGACGTATGGCACGACCTCCGCTCCATTTATTGCAACAAGGTGTCTTAAATATTTAGCGGATCAAAATGTATCTAAATATCCATTAGGCGCTAAAGTAATAAGTGAGGACTTTTATATGGACGATATGATCACTGGAGGAGACTCACTAGAGACCATATTTAAAATCTATTCAGAGGTCAAAATGATTTTGTTGAGCGCTGGTTTCGATCTCAGGAAATGGTGCAGCAATAGCATAAAGATGATGGATAAAATTTCGGATCAAGAGAAAGCAGACAGGGCATCACTGAGGATAAATGACGGTAATATTATTAAAACCTTAGGTATTATTTGGAATCCGGTATTTGATGAATTTCAATACATTAAGCCGAAGGAGAGGAATTCGAAAACCATTACAAAAAGAACAATATTATCAGAGCTGGCTCAAATTTTTGACCCTCTAGGCCTTATTAATCCAATAGTGGTAAAGGGCAAAATAGTCATGCAAGATATTTGGATCATCAAAATTAGTTGGGAAGAATCGCTTCCCATGGAAATACAAACTCGCTGGGAGGAATTTCGTAAAGAAATAGCGAACATCGACCGCATTAGCGTGCCGAGATACATTTCATTCCCGAATTCGGAAAATATCACCGTTGAAATACATGGGTTTTCGGATGCGTCCTTACGGGCTTATGGTTGCTGTCTTTATTTGAGGACAATCGATTCTTTGGGAAATATAAAATGTACGTTACTCAGCGCTAAATCAAAAGTAGCTCCCATTAAAACAAAATCCCTTCCTAAATTGGAGCTTTGTGCTGCTACGCTACTCGTCGAATTGGTTTTGAAAGTACTCCCCAATCTTAGCTTGCTGATTGAAAACATTTATTTATGGACGGACTCCGAAATCGTGCTTCGCTGGATCTCCGCATACCCATCTTCTTGGGAAATATTTGTAGCCAATCGTGTTTCCATTATCCAGTCCTCATTACCCTCAGCTAACTGGAGATATGTGAATTCTAAGGCTAATCCAGCTGACATCGTATCGCGAGGGGCTTTTAGTACGGAGCTCATAAATAGCATCTGGTTTAGTGGACCGACATTTTTGTACCAGAGTCATGAGAACTGGCCAAAGCAAAAACCGTATATCTCACCCGCCGTGAATGGGAATAACCACCCTACTACTATGCTCTCGAAGATAGACGAAATCGTGAACTTTGCCGAAGCATTTTCGCGGTTCAATAGTTTTGAAAAAATTAATAGGGTTTTCGGATATATAATGAGATTCTATAAAAATCTTAGATTAAAATCATCTAAATCATCTAGCCCCCCCAAAAGCTCCGGCAGTCACACCTTGACACTTACATCGGAAGAATTGGAAGAGGCATTTTTTCGTATGATTTGGACCATTCAACAGATTCATTTCCAGGAGGAAATAAGAGATTTGAACAAAACAAAGAAGATCAGCCCAAAAAGTGTTATCAGTAATCTCAATCCCTTCCTTGATACTGAGCACGAGATTAAACTCCTTAGAGTAGGTGGGCGTTTGCAGAATGCAGACATTCCCTATAGCTCCAAATGTCCTATCCTACTCCCAAAAAATTCCACCTTTGTTGAAATTGTTGTTGTCCATTTACATAGATCTAACTACCATGCAGGTCCTCAGGCATTAGTTGCGATCATCAGACAGCGCTTCTGGATAGTCAACGCCCACCACCTAGCCAAGAAAGTGGTAGGTAAGTGCCTCCATTTCTTCAAATACCGACCAAAATTAAGGCAACAGATCATGGGCGACTTACCTGCAGCCCGGATTAACACGTCCAGACCATTTGCTATCTCCGGTGTGGATTTCTGTGGTCCGTTCCATGTCTCGCAAAAACGGCGTGGATACTGTTCGCATAAGGCTTACATTGCTGTTTTTATTTGTTTTGCGACGAAGGCATCTCATCTAGAGGTGGTATCAGATCTATCAACGCAAGGCTTCATTGCAGCGCTTAAACGTTTTGTCGCCCGAAGAGGATTATGTAGCGAACTTCACTGTGACAATGGCACAAACTTTGTTGGAGCTCGCAATGAGCTCAAAGAACTCCGTGCGCTATTTTTGGAGCAGCGAACACAAGACAAAATACAATCTTGGTGTGCTGCTAGACGCATTCAATTTACTCATATACCGCCCAGATCTCCCCACTTCGGAGGACTATGGGAGGCAGCAGTAAAGTCGGCTAAGGCCCACTTATATCGGACGGTAAAATTGGCATATCTGACCTATGAGGAATTTTCAACAGTGGTAGCTGAAATTGAGGCGATTATGAATTCTCGCCCACTTTGTGTTCTTAGTTCCGACCCAAGTGATGAAAGGGTTTTGACGCCAGGTCATTTTTTAATTGGTGTTCCTTTAAACTCCATTCCAGAGCCCGTAGTTCAACAAGAGGTACCATTGTCTGACAGATGGAAGAGACTTACGCAGATCAAGCAACACTTTTGGACAAGGTGGTCAAAAGAATACGTATTCGAGCTTCAAAGGCGTACCAAATGGCGAACCAAGGTGGAGAACATTACCGTCGGAACGTTGGTGCTGATCGCTGAGGAAAATCTTCCTCCTCAGCAATGGATGTTGGGCCGTATCGAACGCGTTATACCTGGTGCCGATTCAAGAGTACGAGTTGCGGACGTTAGAGTTAAGGGAACCGTATTGAGACGAGCAGTTCATCGGCTGGCCCCACTACCAATTTATTGAAGAGATCTTTTATCCAGTTCGTCTCTTCAAGGCGGGCATGATGTTTATGATTCATCTGTTATATTAATTATATTATATTAATTATGTAAAAAAAAATGCATAAACTAAAAATGTCATTGTGAATTGCACCCTCCCTGGAAATCTCCCAATAATTTCCCAATAATTTCCCAATAATTGTCATGACTAATTAGAGAAGAAGTGGTAAAAACCCCGAGTTGGAAGGGACTAGCTCTTTTTTTACTTCCGACTGCAGCCGAATAAAGTTGTAACGTGTGACCAAAACTGGCTTAGTCCCTTTATTTTTCTAGTTGAGTTCCTAAAAACAATTAGGAAACCACACTAACAAAAATAGACCTTAATATACATAGACGCTTCATACAAATTATCAATCATCATGGTTCGAACACTAGAGGAATTAACTGACCTGCAAGAGCAAGTAGGAAAGGAGATCTGCATCCTCGCTCGAAACTATGGGAAGGATAGTGACAGCCGCAAAACCATGAAAAAATTACATGAAAGGAGGGAAAAATTAGAAAACTTGTGGGACTGTTTCGACACCAACGACAGTGAAATTCGAGAAAAGTATGCGGACTCGATACAACATGAATACTTCGCTAAGGGGTACTACGACGAGATTCAGAAGGTGTACGAAAACATGAAGTCAGACATTATCACTCGATTAATGAATTTGCAAGGACGGGACGCAGACCAGATCCAGGAGGAGTCACCAGCAACACCGCCATCAGGATCATCGGTCACACCATCATCAACAGCAACAAAGATGAATCCACCTGAAGCGAAACAAAGGCATCAGGACATTCAATCTTCAAAGACAAACACACTTTCCACTAGAGAAAGATTTAAGGTGCTTTCAAAACATTTCCAAACATCATTGGATAAGTGTGCACCAAATTTGAAAGACACCAACCCCCAGATGTTCAACGTTAAGGTAAACAATATCAAGGAGAATTTTGAAGAATTAAAAATGATGTATCGGCGAATGGATGGTGAATTAAAAGAAGAAGATATCGAAACATATTTCCATCTTCAAGAGCAGTTGGAGTTGCGATTAAGTGAGGTTCTAGTAAGAGTTACACAGGATCAACCATCAAGTACTACGTTAAAGCTACCGAAAATTGAGTTGCCCAAGTTCGACGGAAATTACCTTAAGTGGCGCCAATTTCACGATCTTTTTAAACCAATGATCCTTGAACAACCTATACCACTTGCTCAAAAACTTTATTTTCTCCGTGCTAATCTAATAGGAGAAGCGCTAAGCTTAATACAAGGATTTCCGGCTACAGACAACAACTTTGAAACAGCTTGGAAGACTCTGATTGATAGATACGACAATAAACGGCTTCTATTGTCAGCACAGTTGGATAAGCTACTACAGCAACCATCAGCATCAGGAACTGCATCAAGCTTACGGAAACTTCACGACAATACAAAGGAAGGTATCCAGGCACTTACTAATCTGGGATATCAAGCTCATGACTGGGACCCCATAGTAGTTCATCTAATACTGAAGAAACTGGATAAGGAAAGCAGAACGCTGTTTGAGCAATCGTTGATTGATCCGAGATGCAGTCCTTCGCTAACAGAATTGCTGAAGTTCATTGAATCCCGGTTTCAGACACTTGAAACAATTAATAGTGCAGACGATAGAAGGAAGCCCACAACAGTTATAGCAGCTAAAGTTGATGGCTGCCTAATGTGCAGCTCAGGTAACCATAAAATATTTAACTGTAAGACATTTTTATCTCTTTCAGGTGGCGATCGTGAGAGAGCTGTTCAACGTCTTGGAATTTGCCGAAACTGTCTTAGGTCGGGACATGCCTCCAACACATGTCACTCGAGAGGATGCCAAAGTTGTAATGGCAAACATAATACTCTCCTACACTATCAAAAAGATTCAAGGCAATCTTTGAAAACAAAACCAATTAATAACCATAATCATTCCATAGGTGGTCAACAGCAGCAACTAGCTCAACCATTGGTGCAATCAGCTCAAAGGGGGGAAGGTCAATCAACCAACCATTATACGAATTCCATAAGTAATCAGCAGCATCAGCTAGTTCAAAGAAGAGAAGCTCAAACAGCCAATGCAGCTAGCTATTCGAGAAATAAATCACGCCAAGTTTATCTAGCAACAGCCTTAATTAATGTCAAGTCCGCATGCGGAACATGGCTTACTTGTCGTGCTTTGTTAGACTCAGGATCGCAAATCCATTTTGTGACTGCAGCTTTTGCACAAGCACTGGGTCTTCCAAAGTATCAATCAGAAAATTCAATAAGCGGCATAGGAGGACATGGCACAAAAACACAATTTGCAATAGGACTCACTTTTCAAGCACACAATTCAAGTTTCAAGGCAAGTATTGAAGCAAACATAATGGCTAGGATTACAGATTACCAGCTACGTGAGGTTCAATCAGGAAATTGGAATATCCCTATCCACATTCAATTGGCTGATCCAGGATTCATGTCTAATCAAAAAATAGATATGCTTATTGGTGCTGAGTTGTTTTTCGATCTTCTTCTCCCAGGGGAAATAACTATTGGACCTCAGCTTCCTAAACTCCGTAACACAAAACTAGGATGGATTGTCGCGGGTGGCATACAGGCTACAAACTCAAATGTTGTTTGCACCATTGCCACGAAGCCATCTCTATCTTCATTAGAGAAACTGGTGAGTAGATTCTGGGAGTACGAAACCCATGAGACGGAAGTGAAACGTATGAGTAATGAAGAACATAACTGTGAGGAACATTTTAAATCGAACACAAAAACTTTGTCAAATGGAAGATTTATGGTAAGTCTTCCTTTCAAAAGGAATCCGACTTGTTTAGGTGCATCTCTCGAAAAGGCACGGAAAAGATTTCTTTCATTAGAACGCCGATTTGAAGAAGATAATGAATTGCGTGAACTTTATTCTCAGTTCCTGCTAGAATACGAGGAATTAGGCCACATGAGTCCGATCGAGAACGATGAGATTCCTCAAAATCATTATTTCATTCCGCATCATTGTGTGCTGAAGCCAGAAAGCTCCTCAACAGCATTGCGTGTGGTCTTTGATTGTTCAGCAAAAACGACATCTGGAGTTTCTCTCAATGATGTTCTTGGCGTAGGGCCAACAGTCCAGAATGACTTGTTTGCAATAATTATTAATTTCAGGTTAGAAAGGTATGCATTTACAGCAGACGTAAGCAAAATGTACCGACAGGTATTGGTAAGGCCAGAAGATAGAGCCTTTCAACTAATTCTTTGGAGATTTCACAGCAATCAACCTCTGAAGGCATATAAGCTTAACACGTTGACTTACGGTTCAGCATGTGCTCCATATTTAGCAACAAAATGTCTTGTTCAACTTGCAGACAATTATCAACAACTTCACGAAAGAGCATCCCAAACTATCCGTGAAAATATTTACGTCGATGATCTACTTACTGGAGCGGACACAGTTTCAAAAGCCAGAGAACTGCTGGAAGAAATAACGCATCTTCTAGGAAAGGCTAAATTTGAGCTAAGGAAATTCTGTGCAAATGATAAGAATATTCTCAAGAACATTCCTGACACGCACAAAGAAAGGTTAGTAAGATTCCATCAGTCTGACGTAATCAAGACCCTGGGACTGATTTGGGATCCAACGCTGGATCAATTTGAATTTGGATTTAATTCAGAAAAATTTACAACATATAAGACTCCTATTACACGCAGGACTGTTTTATCGGATCTCGCACGATTGTTTGACCCTCTAGGTTTATTGAGTCCAGTCATAATGCTTGGCAAACTTTTCCTACAAGACTTGTGGAAAACAGAGCTCTCATGGGATGAACAGCTTCCTACGGACATTGCCGAAAAATGGAGCAGGTACGTAAATCAATTCCTTGAGTTAAAAAACCTGAGTATACCTCGATGTGTAATGTGCCCGTTTCCGAAAAGAACTGAACTACATGCGTTTTCTGATAGTAGTATGTCTGCCCTAGGGGCGTGCGTATACGTTAGATGCATAGATGAATCAGGAATTATCTATAGTAAGTTACTTTGCTCAAAATCTCGAATCGCCCCGATGAAGGCTATTACAATCGCTCGTCTGGAGCTTCAAGCTGCAGTGCTATTGGTTGAGCTAGTAAACAGAATACTTAAGACATTTAAGAAGCATATTCATAAGATAGCATATTATACGGATTCAACAACTGTGCTGGCATGGATAAGTTCTCCTTCTTATGTCTGGGACACATTCGTAGCAAACAGAGTAGCGAAAATCCAGGCAGAAACTCAAACAGCACAATGGAATCATATTAAGGGAGAAATTAATCCAGCTGATATAATAACGAGAGGATGCACTCTCCTTGACCTATCATCATCATTGACATGGTTCGAAGGTCCATCATTTCTTAAATTAGAAGAATCAAATTGGGAGCCAAGTAATTACACCATTCCGCAGGTGATACCAGAATTACGAAAAAATAAAACCGCATTGACCACTACAAATCAGAATCAAGATATATTGAATGTTATTAATCACAGAAACAATTTCTATACGTTGCAGAAAATATTCTCATTTTGCAGCAGATTTTTAAGGAATGCCCGACGGCCCGACTTTCTTAGAAGAAGCGGCATGCTTTCTGCTGATGAACTACGAGAAGGAACTCGCTTACTCTTGGTGTACACTCAACGTATGGCGTTTCCAGAAGAATACAAGGCGCTAAAGACAAATGTTAATATAAGTACTCAATCAAGCTTATCAACATTGACGCCATATTTTGACAAAAAACATAACTTAATTCGAGTAGGAGGCAGATTAGCAAATTCTGCACTTTTGCCGGATGCAAAAAACCAAATACTACTGCCGAAGAACAACATCGTTACAAGGCTGCTTTTGGAAAACATACATAGAACAAACTTACATGTATCCCACAGGGCTCTTGTAGCAATTTCACGACAACGGTATTGGATACTAAGCATTGGAAGAGAAGCAAGATCAGTGATCAGAAAGTGTATCATATGTGCGAAATCAAGACCAACATCCATAGCACAGTTGATGGGCGATTTACCTATGCAAAGAGTAACACCATCTCGCCCATTTTACTACACAGGAGTGGACTTTGCTGGCCCTATAAAATCACACTACAAAATCAGGGGTAAGACTCCTTCAAAATCTTATTTAGCAATTTTTGTGTGCTTTTCAACGAAGGCAATCCATATAGAAGTTGTTGGAGATCTCTCCACTGAATCGTTCATAAACTGCCTTAAGAGGTTTGTAGGCAGACGAGGATTGTGCCACACTATCTTCTGCGACAATGCAACTAATTTTGTTGGTGCAAACAATAAACTTAAGGAGCTTAAAGAAGTTATGCAGTCAAAGAGAATGGAGTCAGCCATTCAATCATCATGTATTCAGGCGGGAATTAATTGGCAATTTATTCCTCCCCGTTCTCCGCACTTCGGGGGACTCTGGGAGTCAGCTGTAAAATCTGCTAAGGGATTGTTGGTTAAACACCTGGGTGAGGCTTCGTTAACATATGAAGAGCTCACCACGATCACAATTCAAATAGAAGCTCTACTCAATTCAAGACCCTTGACGCCAATTTCATCGGATCCAAATGATTTAGAAGCTCTTACCCCTGGACATTTTCTGAAAGGAGCGCCACTCCTTTCAATAGCTGAGCCCGATGTCACTGATAAAAGGGTAAGTTCTCTAAATAAATATCGACAAATCCAGCATGTTCAACAGTCTTTTTGGAAGAGATGGTCGAGTGAGTACTTACATAACTTACAACAACGAACTAAGTGGAAAACTGAATCCCAAAACTTGAAGCCAAACACTCTTGTTTTATTAAAGGAATCTAATATGCCACCAACAAGATGGAAGTTGGGACGTGTACTAGAAGTTATCAAAGGAAACGATGGATTGGTTCGTGTTGCTAACATTAAGACCCAAGGAGGAGTTCTCCAGCGAGCTATTCATAACTTGTGTCCTCTGCCGTTAGAAGAAACAGCTGAGGCGGAGTCTCCAGCAGATGAGCATGAGAAAGAGCCATATCTAAGAAATGAACGAGAACCAACATCACGGAAACTCAGAAACGGCAAGGTTAGAACGGGAACTTTATTGGTGTCATTTTTGATTGCAATGTTGGTTGGACCAGTTAACACAACATACACAGACAACCACGTCCTTACAAATCAGCTCGATAATGCAATCGGAATCTACTTTGAAGACATTGGAACTCTTCGAATCGTCAACAATTTTTGGAGCCTTTATGTTTTTTACAATCTTACCAATTATTGGTTAGAATTAAATGAAATTAAAACGTATATAAATGAACTGGAAAAAGCTTGCACGACGGATAAAACAGACAAGATTTACTACTGTCATTCGACGGTTGACATTTTTCGACAAAGAGTAGCTATCATTGATCAAAATAACGAATTCATTCACGGGTTTAATACTTCAAGTCGGGCAGCGATTCGACATCGCAGGTCTCCATTCGATTTTGTTGGTAGTGTAGCACATAGTTTGTTTGGCATCCTTGATCAAGAAGAGGCTCAACACATTCAAAATCAGATCAACTTGGCGAATAAACATGAAACTCACTTAGCTGCTCTCATTGAAAAACAAAGTTCCATTTCAGATTCCACTGTTAATATTTTGAGGCAAAATTCATTGGAAGTCAAAAGGCAATTCCAGACACTGAACACATATTTGGCCAGGACGTTTAATGTAATCGAAAAACAGCAAGATAACATTGGCACAAACCAACACTTTGTATCGCTTACGTCTTATTTAATTATGATTTTATCCAACTTTCAGCGCACTCAAGATATTCTACTTGATGTTATACTTGACTTGAATCATGCAAAAATTAACCCTCAGCTTATCACACCAAGGCAACTCAATGACCAGCTGCAGCTTATTCAAGGAAACCTCCCATCAACTTTGAGATTACCTAATGTTTCAGTTTTGGACATGTTTAAAATAATAACAGTCAGGGGACGGACACTTCATGATTCAATCGTTTTTGAAATGCTCATACCATTAGCTGACGACCAAGAATTCCAGATGTTCAATCTAATTCCATTACCCATCATTCACTACAACATCAGCCTCCTAGTGGATATACCTAAACCATACCTTGCAGTTACATTAGCAAGAGACAAATTTTTTAGATTAACAGAGTTTGAATTCTCATCTTGCAAGCTTATAGCTGCGAGAACCCATCTCTGTACTCAGATTGTTCCAACTAATATCCATCAACACAATTTGCAAGTATGTGAAATGGCCTTGATGAATCATGAAAATAATGCATTGGCCGATTGCATCTTAAACGAAATACCATCTCAAAATCGTTGGATCGCACTCAAAGAAACTAACAGCTGGCTATATTCATTGATTACTAATTCCACAGGTCTACTCATTTGCAATGGAGTTACAAGCAGCATCGCCTTAGCAGGCAATGGAGTGATAGAATTCAAAGAGATGTGCACTCTTAAAGTTGGAAACACGATTATAACCGGACGCTCAAACTTAAAAACAGTTATATCTAACTCGTTCGTTCCGAGTGCAAAAATCAACAACTGGATCGAAAACCATAACTTCACAAAAGACCTTG
Source organism: Eumerus sabulonum (assembly GCA_951905685.1). Lineage (NCBI taxonomy): Eukaryota > Metazoa > Arthropoda > Insecta > Diptera > Syrphidae > Eumerus > Eumerus sabulonum. The sequence continues at coordinate 93,450,645 of OX645060.1, forward strand.
TCCCCCCATTGAAGGTAAGCACCATTGAACATGATCAATTTAAAAATATTACACAGGAAATAGAAGACCTTAAGAAAGACATGAGAGCACCCGAAGAACCGCAATTGAACATACACGATTACCATCACTACAGTTTGAGCTACCTGCTGCTGTCGATTACCATTGGAATAATAGTATATTATTGCCGACGCCGACATCAGAAAGGGCCGATTCCAGCTCAACGAAGAACAGTTCCTCGCTTTGAAGCCAATATTTGAATTGAAGGTTAAGAACCTCCAAGGAGGGGTGTATGTACGAACTTGTAAATACTTTCCTAATTTTTAAGTTTACATTGTACATATTTTATTTCAATCTTTGTAACGGGAGCTACTGTGTGACAGAGATTATTCGAATCCCCTTTATCGTGGGAATTGTTTTGTAAGCAACGACGATTGCTCGGATTACGTCTAGTGAACCGCAAACATCAATTGTTCTCACAGTAGCTCATCGAGTGATAATTATGCGTTGTACCTACGCAAGGTGGAAAATAAAGTCATTATTAATTTTGACACTGAAGGCAACGGTTGAACATCTCTTTTACTATACACCAACAATACATTTGTTGTTTTGCTGAACAAAACAACAAGTGTGGGGAAAGTATGGTGTAGGGGTGTTACAGCATGTAACTTGCGCCCTCTTAAGTGCGGCCGTCCTCTGTTTCTTCGTCCCTCGGGGTTGGATTCAAAGACTCTCCGGGCTGGAGCTGTGGTGTCCATTCGCTCTACATGGCCCAGCAATCTTAAGCGTTGAATCTGTAGGCGCCTGACTAGGCTCATGTCGCTGTACAGCCCGTAAAGTTCGTGATTGAATCTTCTCCTCCATCCCCCGTCTGAGTTTATAGGCCCCAAAATCAGGCGCAAAAGCTTTCTCTCGAACCGACCAAGGGCCTCCTCATCCGCTTTTGATAGTGTTCATGTTTCTGCGCCGTACAACAGGACCGGGATGATAAGGGTCTTACATAGAGTCAACTTTCTCGTTCGGGAGAAGGCTCTATTACTCAGTTGCCTCCTGAGCCCAAAGAAACAGCGATTGGCAAGAGTGATTCTGCGTTTGATTTCGGAACTGATGTCGTTATTCCAGGTCACTGCGGAGCCAAGGTAGATGAAGTCCTTAACTACCTCGAACTTATATCTGCCAATAGAAATGTTCTGGTCAAGACGTCGGTGGCGAGCGTCCTTTTTTGATGACAGCATATATTTAGTTTTGCCCTCGCTTACCGTCAAACGAATTTTCGCCGCCTTCATCTCAATACTCGCAAACGCCTCATTGACATCTCGCTGTGATCTACCTATTATGTCAATATCGTCGGCGTATGCAAGAAGTTGCGAGGATTTGAAATAGATTGTGCCTCTTGTATTGGCCAGTGATTTTTGCACAATCATTTCCAATATGATGTTGAAGAAATCACACGACAGCGCGTCGCCCTGCCTAAATCCCTTTTTTGACATCAGAACTATCGGTAAGGTGTTCACCGATTCGGATGGAGCAGCGAGCATTCTCCAAAGTCATCCTGCATAGTGTGACGAGTTTAGCAGGTATGTCAAAGGTACTCATAGCGTTGTATAGCTCGTCTCTAATTACGCTGTCGTATGCGGCTTTGAAGTCGACAAATGGGTGGTGAGTGTCGACTTGAAATTCATTGGTTTTTTCAGTGTGGATCAGGCATACGATGCTGAGACTCGATTCCTCGGGCATGATCTCCTCTAACCATTTCTTATGGATGAGCTGGTGCATGCTCCCAACCAGGTCATCCCCAGCTGCCTTGAAGAGCTCAGTAGACAGTCCGTCTGCGCCAGCAGTTTTATTCGACTTGAGCTTCGATATAGCAATCTTAACTTCGTCGAGGTCAGGGGGCCAGAAATCTCTGCGGTCTCCGTCGATTAGAAATGGATCATTCTGCCTGACAGCGGTATATGACTAACATCGCCGTTATACAGTCTGCAGAAGTGTTTTTTCCAAATTCTCAGCATCGACTGCGGTTCTACTATTAGGTGTCCGTTCTCATCCCTGCAGTCTTCCGTTCTGGCTTTATAACCTCGGCATGTTCGCTTTGTCTGTTGATAGAACTTTCGAACGTCGCGCCTGCAGTAACACCTCTCCAAATCCTCAATCGCGCGCTTCTCTTGCTCTTTCTCCTTTCTTCTAAGAAGCTTATGCTCCTCCCTTCTTTTTAACTCGTAGAGCTCACGAGCTGCTCTTGTTCTTTTATGCAGCGAGGCCTTGTATGCATCCTGCTTCGCTGTATGAATCCTCCTGCACTCGTGGTGCAGGAGTGGTGGAGCCTTGAAACCCAAAACTTCGGATGCAAACCTTTTCAGGGCTTGTTTGCAAAAGCTCCACTGCTGTTCTATTGATAGCGCGGAGGATTCAGGTGTATCGGAGAGCTTACGGAAGACGCGATCGGTAAAATCACGAGCGGTTTCTGGCGAGAGTAGCTTTCCGACGTCATAACTTTGTATTCTTACTCTACTCCGTTGCATTCGTGATATGCGTAAGCGCATCTTGGCTACTACAAGATAGTGGTCCGAGTCGATGTTAGTCCCTCGGAAAGTTCGAACATCAAGAATAGTGGAGGAGGGTCTGACGTCGATGGCAATGTGATCAATCTGGTTGGTAGTCGATTGATCAAAAGACCGCCAGGTGCCTTTGTGTATATCGAGGTGCGGGAAGCGCGTACTGGCTAGAAGAAGATTTCGCCCCGTAGCAAAATCAATCAGCCTGTGTCCGTTATCGAAGGTTGCTCAAAGATGCTTTCCTTACTCAGCTTAGTATTGAAGTCTCCTAGTACAATTTTGATGTCATAGCTGGGACCTTGGGCATACGTTCTGTCTAGGAGATCGTAGAACTCACATTTGGCGGAGTCATCTTTGTCTTTCGTGGGGGCGTGGACGCAGATCAGGCTGATATTAAAAAATTTAGCCTTGATACGGATTGTTATAAGGCGTTCGCTCACATGCCGAAAGCTTAGGACTTTTTGCTTTAGTCCAGCTCAAACAACATATTCGCATCCAAACAATCGTTGCCCTCTCTCCCTATAGCAGTCGCCGTAGTAAATATCGCAGTTTTTCATCCGCCTTACGCCCGGTCCATTCCATCGCATTTCCTGGACGGCGATGATGTCCGCTTTATAGCGGTCTAGGGCGACCGCAAGTTGTTCGGCTGCACGTGGCCTGTTTAGGGACCTAACATTCCACGTACAAAACTGAAGATCATTGTCCTTTTTTCGTTTTTCGCAAGGGTCGTCAACATAAATCCGGTACATTATATCCGAGGCTTGTGGTTGTTTCGGAGTTTGTGGTTTTTTTACAGTTACGGCTTACTAGGCCGTAGCCCAACCGACTAATCCTGTTTTTTGGCGCAGGAGGCTCGCCATTCGCCCTTCCCCGTCTGCAATTTCCATTGAAAATCTCCAGATGGCACCACGAGGAGGTGGGGAGACGACTTACTAACAATGCCGCAAGATGTTCGACTGCGGTGGCTCTTCTCGTTTTTTAGCAGGCCAGCATCCGTCGGATAGATGCTACCCTTACGAGGGCTTTGTTAGTACTTTGCCATCAATATTTTACTTTAAGTATTTTGTTGATTTGTTAAGAGTATTAAACCAATTAAACCAAATACTATAAAAGATGTTTTCTTAATGTACAGTCCAAAATTAAATAAAGTGAATTGAATTGAATTGATTCGTCCAAGGATTTGCAAACGTTGCTAGCAGTCTGCACGAGCCCACCAAAAAGAATCGGCCATTCAAGTGGGAGAGACCGCAGGAGGAAGCGTTCATCCCCTGCGCGACTAATCCAACACCTTCCAATCGATTCCAAGAGTTTCGCCCCAGCCTGGACAATCCTCACGGATAGATTTTAGAACGAACGTAAAATTAGAAGGTTAGTTGAGCAGAACAAACTAACCAGTGAGTCTGCAGCTGACCTAAAATCCGTGCATGACACCAGCATCGAATGCATTCACACCCTCAACAACCACGATATAGAAGTTGAAACATGGGATGCCATTCTTATTTACTTAGTCCAACAGAAACTGCCACCACAGACTCAACGGGATGGAATGGAGTTCACTAGAAAACATTTCCGAGCTGAATGGCCACTCAAAATCAATGCATTAAGATCCGTTTCGAAAAACAGCCGCGTCTTGACAATTAAGTTCTCAGCCAACAAGACAATTTCGATGCCGACTTTGCAAAGCTTCTCATGGTATTTGCAACAATTGCTTGGGGTATGATCACCATGCCGCGGTATGCAGCAGCCCAAAAAATGTGGTTGTAAACATCACACATTGCTCCACATTTAGAACGCATTCAACAACATCCGAAATTCCGCAACCAAAATTCACCCTAATACAATCCCCAATGCTATTATATTCAAATTCCTATGACCTGTCCCAATCAATTATGCTACTGATCAGCCGAGCACGTTACAGCAATATAGTACACATTTTAAACAAGTGCAGATCAAAACGCTCTTAGCAACTGCACCCGTCAACGTGTATGCATCAAAGGGCAAGCAATTCACTTTTAGGGCCTTTATAGACACAGAGGCTACGTTTATCACTGAGCATGCCACTCAGCTTCTTAAGCTCAAGAGAAAAAACGTGTCTGCTAAAATCACAGGTCTTGAAAATCAACAGGCAGCACCAAATACCAAGTGAACTTTAGTTTGCACTCCCTTAACAATGCAACGTCCTCCATGAATGTCACTGCATTTGTATTACCAGTGCTTACTGCAACGTTACCAACCTACCCGTTGCAAGGAGAATGGAAACACTTGTCGAATCTGCCATTAGCTGATCCGTCCTACAATATTTCAGGGAAGATTAATTTATTGTTAGGAGCAGATGTGTTCTCTTCAATAATTTTAGAAAGGTTAGTGAAGGGACCGAATGGGTCACCTGCACAGAAAACAGAGTTAGGATGAATGGCAGGGTGGCCGTGGTGCAGTGGTTAACATCATCGAACGCCGAGCGGAAGGTCCATAGTTCAAATTCGCTTCTTAGCCAAGAAAAAGTAATTCCTATACGGACAAAAAGTATGCAACGCAGTTGTGAATGGAAAGTGACCAGACGTACTGCTGTAGGCATAACATTCACAGTATATGGTCAACTGAAATTCATCCTCTGCGTATGCAATATTAAAAGTGCTCGAACGAATTATTACGGACTATAACCAAAAGCGGAATTTGGTCGGCTCTCTTCCACCCCTGAGAGTAGTGAACAAACATCAACGACACAAACCACTGCACTCCGTTCAGGTTGTGTGCTTAACAACACATCATAAGAGAATATAAAAAACTCTTGAACCTGCGCGAATCTCTAAAAAAACAAATGCTTACGGGAAGAACCATACCAAAAACAAACATCACTTGTTTTCCTGTCCAAAAGAACCTCGACTCACTAGATGCCCAGCTCAGGCAATCCGGGGAGATTGAAGAAAATCTCGATGGCAGAAAACACCGGTGGAGGAGGAATGTCAACTACATTTTTCCAAAACAGTGCAGCAGAAAGAAGATGGGAGATACGAAGTACGACTCCCCTTCAAAGATGGAATTCGTCCAACCCTGGGGGATTCGAAGAAGGCTGCAATAGCAAGACTCTTTGAAATGGAAAGAAAACTTTTGGCGAACCAAGCGTACACTAGTTGTATTCGCGAATACTCTTCTTTATGTCAGATGGAAGAAATAACAGCACCCATGGATAATAGCAAACACTATTATCTGCCTCATCATGCGGTCATTTAAGAGCCGAGCAGTACCACAAAACTGCGTGTGGTATTCGATGCTTCATGCAACACTTCGAATGGTGTATCATTCAACGATGATGTATCGCCAGATATGGATGTCAAAGGAAGATATCCAATACCAACTAATCCTATAGAGGTATAATCCTAACGAGCCAATAAAAACATATAGCCTAAACACGGTCACATTTGGAACTGCATCGGCGCCATACTTAACAGTACGGACGGTACACCAACTGGTATCAGACGTTTAAAATGAATATCCTTCCGTTGCAAAGGAACTCACCGGGTGATTTTATGTCGACGACCTTATCTATGGAGCTAATGACGAAACAGAAGCCATTACCTTGCAAGGAGATCTTCTGAATGCCTTAAAATCAGCTGGCTTTCCTCTACGGAAATGGACGAGTAATTCCACAAGAGTACTTGGACAGGTTTCTGAAAACGAAAGAGAAATAAATTTACTTTAAAAATTGAATCGTCAGATACCATAACAACACTTAAGATTCAATAGCATCCAGCTAAAGAAACATTTTCGTTAAACATTAACTTACCCGACGTTCAACAATTCACCAAAAGATCTATACTTGCAGACAACGCACGTCTCTTCGATCCACTGGGATGGATTGCCCCATGCGTCATAAAAGCTAAGTTGATTCTTCTTCAACTGTGGCTGAAGGAATATTCTTGGGACTCACCAGTCTCTCAAGCATTTAAAAATCAATTGGTAGAGACAAGGATTGAGTATCCTTCACAATCTCCAAAATGACTCGGTGGATTGAATACAGCAATTCATGGAAAGTACAACTTCATGGTTTCAGCGATGCCTCAGAAAAGGCCTATGCCGAGGTAATATACGCTCGCATCTTAAATGAAGGAAACGAGCATATTCATCTCATAGCTGCAAAAATGAGATAACTCATGGATAGAGTTATGCGCAGCGCTATTAGTAGCCATCGCGTAAAAGGGGCCATGCCATTTGAAGACATTGAAACTTTTGCTTGATCTGACTCAACTATAGCACTTGCCTGGATCAAAGGAAACCCTGTGATTCGCACAACCTTTGTGGCCAATCGAGTCAGTGAAATCCAGTCACTTACAGCCATTTACGCCTGGCGACATGTTGGCACCAAGGACAAGATAATACTCGATCACAAACCTAACGCGGTTCCTCCCTTCTTCGGGCGCCTTGTCGTGGTGGGATCCTTAAGAGGTCATAAACCTCGAACTAAGAGTCGAAGGCCCCAAAAATGAATTGACAAACAAAAGGAATTAAGTACCCCAGGTGGTACCCGTAGCTGCGGAAATCCGCCCGCGATCTCCTTGATTGCGGCTGGGACACGGATTCTGGAGGGCCCGACATTCTTTTTTAACTCCTGCGGCTCACCGACTGACCAACTGGTCGGACTGAGCATGAGCGGTGCATCCAGCGGAGGCGACACCAACGATGGTGTGGCACGGGAAACCGCAAAGGTGGAACGCGCCCTAGAATTGTGACGTACCGCTGAATGCAATACTAAGTGCCAAAAAAAAAAGGGAAAGAGGCATGCCCGAAAACTGCGCAAAGAAGCTGACAAGGCTAAAGGCGCAATGGTCGAGGCCATACCTCTGGGGGAACCAGTTATGAGGGCCAGGTCGACGGAGGTATCTCCTACCGAAATTGATCCGACCCTCTTGCCTGCGGTCCTCCCCTCTCTCGAAGGTGCGCAGCGCGGTAAACGTCGGCGATTAGGAAAGGCTACTAAAGGAGGCGTAAGCATGCTCGCACCTGCGGCATGCGCCTCCAACCCCCTTCCTCTTACTGGGACGATTCAACCACCCAGTAAGAGCGTGATCAGTTCCCGTAACGACGGGGCCGGAAGCGCTCAGGTTTCTGCCGTGGCTGGCGCTGCCGCCGAAAAAGGTGGCGGGGCCGACATACGGACTTTGTACGCCGAAGGCCAAGTCGCTACGGGTCCTAGCAGTCCTCGAACTGGCGAGGCGGTCCAAAAGCGGTGTCCGAAGGGCGCGGGAGCTCTAACCGTAAAAGGTAAAAGCCTCCGCAAACGGAAAACGGCTGCCAAAGATAACCTCGTTAGGGAGAGAGTATATGATGCCTCCCTCTCCGGTGGGGCCGTGGTAAATCGGAGTATAATAGCAGATGTGGCGACCCAGATGGATCAAAGCATTAGCCAGAAGACGAAGATAGCCCAAAACTGCTCCTCGGAGGCGGGGACATCACAAAACCCCTTCCTCCGAAAAGGAGATCCAAGTGACCGTAAGGAGTCGAGAGGAGCAGCCCTCTTATAGAGAGGCGGCCATCTCCTCTGAAAATGTCAGGATAGGAAAAGCTATCGATGATAGTAGAATGACCAAAGCAAACTGCAAGCACTGTGAGGATCGTCTACTGGAGCCGGCCTCGGCAACGGGTTTCTACTTACAGGCAGAAAAGTCTGCTTTGATGAATGGCACATTTGTGGTGAGCTGTTCATTACAGCAGACATCGGCCTAGATCAGGAACACGGTACCAAAAATCCCCCCTATGAGAACTGCTACTTACCAGGTAGTTAGTCTCCCGAAAATAACGCGCGCCATCTGCCGGATTCCGGAGAGACCTGAAAATAAGGTGGATGTGCTGACGCGCTCACGCACACAGAATCCAGGGCTGAACACAAGAGCTTGGGTTATCTACTCCTACAAGGAGAGTAACAGCTCTCTGAAAAAAGAGGGCTCTACTCTGGGTGTGGAGATGAAGGAAGCCTCTGTCGGGACTCTGAAATCTGCGTACGATTCACGCCCCTACTTCGGCCTTGGTAGGATCTCTTTCCATTTTAATATCAAGTAGTCGACGGATGGGACGTGCCCTGCAGTATGAACCTATGATTTTTACTCAGATCAATCTATAGCATTGCAAGGTTGCTACCGCTCTTTTAAGTAGCAGATTTGCATGCAGTAGTACAAACCCCCTCATCGTATCCTTTCAAGAACCATGGGTGTGGGGTAAACGCCTATGTGGCCTTGGTGGTATACGTGATGGTACGATTCTTTATGATGAGCAATTCGAAAGGCCCAGGGTCGGCCTCATTATATCGAACTCACTATCGGCAACCAAACTTGGGCACTTTTGTGGACAAGATCTCGTAGCTGCTAGAGTAAGCTACAAAACGCACGGAGTTATAGAACACTTCGTCGTTGCGTCTGCCTACTTTCCCTACGACTCGATACTACCTCAACTACCGAAGGTAGTTTCTGAACTCGTAGAGTACTGTGAAGCCAAAAAGATTGGTCTCATCTTGTGTTGCGATGCTAATGCCCAAACCACTGCTTGGGGCAGTGGCAAGTGCAATACAAGGGAGGATCGTCTTTTAGACTTCATTCTCTCGTCTGACCTTACCATCAACAATGTTGGCTCTCAACCAACGTTTGTTACGACAAGACAACAGGAGGTGATTGACCTGACCCTATCCAACAGATATGTGAAGGGCATCACTAACTGGCGAGTCTTGCATGATGCTACGCTGTCGGACCATAAATATATCGAATTCCGATTAAGTTGTGGGATCTCTTCCTTGCAACCTAGACGGAATCCGAGAAGGACGGACTGGGTACGGTTTAGAGAGGAGTTTGAGAAATCCACGCAGGTCCTGCCTTAACTCAGAACGCAACAATTGGTAGAGAACGCTGTTCATAACCTGAATAGCGTCGTCATCAGTTGTTTTGAACTCGCATGTCCTGTCAGCAAACCTCCCTGCAGGAAATTGGTCCCCTGGTGGAATGCCGAGCTCCAAAGTCTTTGCAGGAAAGCCAGAAGTCTTCTGAATAGATCGCTCAAATCGAACTCGGAAGATGACTGGAACAAATATCGGTCGAAGCAAAAAGAATACAAGAAACTTATTCGTAAATCGAAAAATGATTCTTATAGGACCTTCTGCGAAGAGATCAAGTCTCTGAGTGCGACTAGCAAGCTGGTTAAAGTCCTCAAACGGGGAAAACGGACAAAGCTGGATGCACTCAGAAAATCTGATGGTACCTTTACTGAGTCTAAAGCCGAAACTCTTAGTTTACGGTTTGAGACTCATTTCCCGGGAAATCAGATCGACATCGGCTCATTGCACACTCCTTTAAGGGAAACTGCAACTGAAACGATGAAAACAACTCGGCGTAGCTGGTAAATTGCGTCGCGCGTGATTACGTCTGAAGCCATTGATTTTGCTGTGGAATCCTTCGATGGTTTCAAATCGCCGGGTACCGACGGAGTATATCCTGTTATGCTGCAAGAAGGTATAAGGTAGCTGCTTCCTACTTTGAAAAGAATTTTCACTACTAGTCTAGCACTTGCTCACATACCCACTCCTTGGCGCACAGTGAAAGTAATCTTCATTCCCAAAATAGGAAAAGAGGACTACTCACTTGCCAAGAGCTTCAGACCAACTAGTCTAACATCCTCCTGCGGAAAAGCATGGAGGGACCGGTAGAGTTGCACGTGCGCAAAGATGCCCTTCGAATGCACCCTCTTTCGGAGATGCAACATGCTTACCAGCGCGGAAAATCCTGCGAGTCTGCGCTTCAGAACCTAGTTGGGCGAATTGAATGCGCGCTTAAGAGGAAAGAGTATGCTCATGCACAGGACATTGACCGCTGAGGTAGGCCTCGACCAATGTGTCAAATCCGGCGTAAACAGGGGCTGCCCTGAAGGTGGCGTCCTGTTTCCACTGTTATGGTGCATGGTGGTCGATTCTCTGCTTGGTGCTCTCAATGCCTCTGGAATCTATGCCCAGGCCTATGGGGATGACGTTGCCATTCTTTCTGTCGGCTCATGTTTAGCGACTGTCCGTCTCAAAGCACAGGCAGCGCTAAATGTGATTGATGATTGGTGTACCGGAAATGGGCTGTCAGTCAAACCTCTTAAGACCGAGGTCGTTCTCTTTACGAGAAGGAGGAAAAAGACTGACATGACTCAGCTGGTACTAAAAGGCACTTCCATCCCGATATCCAAGGAGGCTAAGTATCTGAGAGTCACAATCACAATAGGCCCAATCGTGGCCGCAGTGATCAGGCGACTCTGTCCCACCCCCCAAGCCCTATCTATCTAAGAGTCATCTTAGATAGCAAGCTTCTCTGGTCAAAGCATGTTGAGTCAAAAACCACCAAAGCGCTGTCAGCTTTCTGGCAACGCAAAGGGGCTTTTGGCAAAATATGGGGCTTATCGCCGTCAAAGGCCCTCTTGATCTATACGGCAATGATAAGACCTATAATCTCATATGCATCGGTTGTCTGGTGGAACAGACTCAAACGCGGACACGTCGTAGCCTCTTTCACCTCCCTCTTCAAAACTGAGTCCACACCCACTCATACTTTTCCTCTTCTTTTCCTCTCTACGCATGTGTATATACACCTATCCGCCTATCTTATTCTTCCTTTCTTTCTCCCTTTCTATTCCCATTAGTATTAATAATTTATAGTCCGAGGGCATGGGCTCGGACTTACAGGGTAAAGTTGTTGATTGCTCTCAACCTGGCGACATGCCAGCAACGATCCCCGTTTAAATGCCCGGGTCAAGTTGACATACGGCCTCCTCGCGGCGCCCTCTGGATAGCCTCTTCAACAACCGGTGGGAGGTGAACAAACGTATGCAGCGAAAAAAACCCCGACCAGAATGGCGGTTGTGCGGCGGGCCAACAATCCGCCCACGTAAAAAAACCCAAAGTTATGAATGAGCAAGATGCCTCGGATACACGGACGGATACTCGACGACGACAACGCACGAAAAAGGAACACGATTTGCGAGTATGCTCCTGGAATGTCAGAACCCTGTACACTCCCGGAGCTGCTCATAAACTAGAAGGAATCCTCACGCAGTACAAGGCGGATATTACTGCGGTCCAGGAAATACGCTGGATAGGAAACGGTATGATTAGGAAAAAAAATTGCGACATTTATTACAGCTGTCACAAAAGGTTGCACTTACTAGGATGCGGATTTGTAGTGGGAAAGCGGTTAAGGTCGCAGGTCATCGACTTTAAACCTATAAGTGATCGCCTGGCTGTGATCCGCATCAGAGGCAGATTTTATAACATCAGCCTTATATGTGCACACGCCCCTACCGACGAGGCTGAAGACCCTATCAGGGAGGACTTCTATGACCTCCTGGACAACGCCTACGCAGCGTGTCTGGAGTACGATGTAAAAATCGTGCTCGGGGACTTCAACGCAAAAATCGGAAGGGAAAACACCCTTGGCGGAGTGATCGGAAAGCACAGCCTCCACGATACAACAACAGATAACGGCTTCCGACTCGCTGACTTTGCGACAGCTCGTAATGCGGTGATAAGTAGCACAAGATTCCCTCGCAAGCGAATCCACACAGCAACCTGGCGATCTCCGGACGGTCGAACCGCCAACCAAATCGACCATGTGCTCATTGACGCAAGGCACGCGTCTAACATCCTGGATGTGCGAACATTCAGAGGGGCAAATGTCGACTCTGACCACTTCCTCGTAGCAGCAAGATTCAGAGCTCGACTGTCCAATGTCAGAAAGCTGCCCAGCCCATCAGGAGGAGGTTCGACATTGGGCGCCTGAGCACACCGGAGGTCGCCAGAGCCTACAGGGAGCAGCTGAGCGAAAGACTCTACGGTATGCCTACGTCGAACACAAATGCCAATAATATGTGGCTGCATTGCCGCTCAGCCATTCAGGAAGTAGCCGAAACCACCTTAGGATACCTACCTTCCCCGACAAGAAACCCGTGGTATGATGGCGAGTGTGAGCAGAAAAAGGCGAGCCAGAAGAAGGGAGGAGAAGAAACTACTGCGACAAAAGAAAAGAATCTTCGCAGCCTCCCAGCTCAAGGATATCGAGGAGTCTAGGGATAGACATAAAATACGAGCCTTTTACAAGAAAGCCAAAGGCCTTGCAGGAGGCTTCAAAAAGGGCACCCTGGCTCTTCGAAACTGCGAGGGTAATCTTGTCACCGACCCGCAGGGAATAGTGGATGTATTTAAGCAGCACTTCCAACAGCTGCTTAACGAGCATGACCAAGAGAGAGTGGTAGGGACTGAGGAAATCCCAACTCCAGCCGCTGAAGTAGTCCTCCCACCCAGCATAGAAGAAGTCGGCACAGCTATTCAGAAGCTGAAGAACAACAAGGCCGCAGGCTCAGATGGCTTGCCATCAGAGCTCTTCAAGGCTGGCGGCGATGTTCTGGTAGGGAGCATGCACCAGATCATCTGCAGAATTTGGGAAGATGAGAGCATGCCCGACGACTGGAATACCAGCTCTATATGCCCCATCCACAAAAAAGGCGATCCTACCTCTTGTAAGAACTATAGAGGTATATCCCTGCTCAATGTCGCATACAAGATCCTGTCCAGCGTATTGTGTGAACGTCTAAAACCATTTTGCACCGCACTAATCGGCAGCTACCAGTGCGGCTTCCGGCCCGGCAAATCAACTATAGACCAAATTTTCACACTTCGACAAATCCTGGAAAAGACCAACGAGTTTCAAATCGATACACACCATCTTTTCATCGATTTCAAAGCCGCATACGACAGCATTCATCGTGAAGCACTGTTTGGGGCGATGGCCGAATTCGGGATCCCGGTAAAACTGATCCAGTTGTGTCGCGCCACGCTAAAAAACACGCGATGCACCGTGCAACTCGGTTCTAGGACCTCGGAACCATTCGAAACATGCACCGGATTTCGGCAAGGAGATGCGCTGTCATGTGACTTCTTCAACCTGGTGCTGGAGCAGATAGTGCGACGGGCAGGCGTCAACAGGGAAGGCACTATCTTTTACAAGTCCATCCAGCTGCTAGGATACGCGGATGATATCGACATCATCGCGTGTTCTCGCCGTGGTATTGTGGAAGCATTCACGGCGATTGAAGAACAGGCGAAACGAATTGGCCTTAAGATCAATGAGGACAAAACGAAATACATGCTGTCAAGCAAAAACCAATCCGTCGCTCACCACCTGGGACAAAACATAACAATTGACAGCTACAATTTTGAGGTAGTTAAGGAGTTTGTCTACCTCGGGGCAAACGTAAATTCCACAAATGACACCACAGTGGAGATCCGGCGTAGAATCGCCCTTGGCAACCGCTGCTACTTCGGCTTGTCCAAACAATTGGGGTCAAAACTCCTCACTCGAAAGACCAAAGTCATGCTTTACAAAACGCTCATTCTGCCAGTCTTGCTGTACGGAGCCGAAAGCTGGACGATAAGCAGGACAGCGGAGCTGATTTTGGGTTCTTTCGAAAGAAAAATTCTGCGCCGGATATTTGGTCCTGTCTGTGAGGAAGGTGAATGGAGAAGAAGACACAACCGCGAACTCTACGAGCTGTACCAAGATGTGGATGTAGTCCGGAAGGTAAGGACCCGTCGACTACACTGGCTCGGCCACATCGAGCGCATGGACATCAACGCTCCAGCTAAGAGGGTCTTCGACTCCGAGCCTCCTGGTTCGAGAAGAAGAGGAAGACCGAACCTCCGGTATAAAGACCAAGTAATCGCGGATGTAAGACATCTTGGTCTTGACAACTGGAAGCAACGTGCCCGGGACCGTCAAGGATGGAAGGCAGCTATAGCTCAGGCTCAGATCCTCCATGGATCGCAGGCCTGATAAGTAAGTAAGTAGTCTTGTAATCTTGCTACCCACGCCTCCTTTCTATATTATATTTGTTACTTGTTCTCATATTTTACTTTAAGTATTTTGTTGATTTGTTAAGACTATTAAACCAATTAAACCCAGTACTATAAAAGATGTTATCTTAATGTACAGTCCAAGATAAAATAAAGTGAATTGAATTGAATCGTCCCAAAAAGAATCGGCCATTCAGGTGGGAGAGGGCACAGGAGGAAGCGTTCATTCCCCTCTACCGTTCGGCACAGCACAATTCAAGGGCAATTATACCAGCTGAAGCAATTCTTGGAACTGATCTCCGACTTCAATCGGACTTGAAGTTCAGCGTGGTACTACCGAAAACCAGCGGCAGGGAGGACTTCGTAACCGAAAAGAAGGAACAGCTGAACTCTATCCGCGAGCGACTGAACTTGGTCAGCGATAAAATGAAGGCGAGATACGACTTAACGGCGAACTCTTCTGGAATCGAGACAGGGCAATTGGTGTTGCTGTACAACCCACAACGAAAAAAAGGCTTGTGCCCCAAATTGCAATCCGCCTGTATAAGATTGTTCATGAAGAGAGGTTAGCGCCATACTACGGAGAAGGATCAAATCGCTTGTTCGAGGACGAACAAGTTTAGGAGGAGGAGGAGGGCAGTGTTACGGAGACACGAACCGACGTCTATGTTCGAATTTCGCTGTCGAAGTTCGAATGCTCTGGTGTAGCGGTAATTGAAATGATCGTAACTTTCAGCGGCATACTGCTGAATGCCAGAGCATTCTAGAGATTTCAGAAGGGGAACTTTCGACGGCGAACATTCGAGAAAGAGGACCGGCAACTATATGTATAAGCGCGAATGCTCGCTCTCGGGTTCATTCGGTATACAGTGTGTTCGGTCGATAAACCAGTGTGAAAATTAAAGCTTTCAGTAAAGGTTTGCGTGTGTAATAAGGTGTAAAGTATTCAGTAGGTTGTGATAAATAAATAAAAGTGGTGAAGTACTCATATAGTTGATCTGAGGCGAAATAAGAAAAGTGTGTGTTTTAAGTCGAATAAAAAGTAGGCAATTGTAGTTTATCGCAATCCGGTGTTACGAACCCTTTCAGAAGTGGGATTACATTCCGTGACAATAATATGATACTAAGCTTACATTTTTTCAGAATATGTGTTTAACGGTCTTGTAGCGTTATTTTGAATGCTTACTTACTTACTTATCAGGCCAGCGATCCATGGAGGATCTGAGCCTGAGCTATAGCTGCCCTCCATCCTTGACGGTCCTGGGCACGCTGCCTCCAATTGTCAAGACTGGATGATCCAGTTGTTTAGACAAGCCGAAGTAGCAGCGGTTGCCAAGAGCGATTCTATGCCGGATCTCCACTGTGGTGTCATTTGTGGAATTTAGTTTTGCTCCGAGGTAGACAAACTCCTCAACTACCTCCAAATTGTAGCTGTCAATTGTTATATCTTGTCCCAGGTGGTGAGCGACGAATTGGTTTTTGCTTGACAGGATGTATTTCGTTTTGTCCTCATTGATTTTAAGACCGCATGTTCTTCAATCGCCGTGAATGCTTCCACAATGCCACGGCGAGAACACGCGATGATGTCAAATCATACGCGTATCCTAGCAGCTGGATGGACTTGTAAAAGATAGTGCCTTCCCTGTTGACGCCTACCCGTCGCACTACCTACTCCAGCATCAAGTTGAAGAAGTCACATGACAGCGCATCTCCTTGCGGAAATCCGGTGCATGTTTCGAATGATTCCGAGGTCCTAGAACCGAGTTGCACGGTGCATCGCGTGTTTTTTAGCATGGCGCGACACAACTGGATCCGTTTTCCCGGGACTCCGAATTCGGCCATCGCTCTAAACAGTTCTTCACGATGAATGCTGTCGTATGCGGCTTTGAAATCGATGAAAAGATGGTGTGTATCGATTCGAAACTCGTTGGTCTTTTCCAGGATTTGTCGAAGTGTGAAAATTTGGTCTATGGTTGATTTTCCGGGCCGGAAGCCGCACGGGTAGCTGCCGATTAGTGCGGTGCAAAATGGTTTCAAACGTCCACACAATACGCTGGACAGGATCTTGTATGCAACATTGAGCAGGGATATACCTCTATAGTTCTTGCAAGAGGTAGGATCGCCTTTTTTGTGGATGGGGCATATAGAGCTGGTATTCCAGTCGTCGGACATGCCTTCATCTTCCCAAATTCTGCAGATGATGTGGTGCATGCTCCCTACCAGAACATCGCCGCCAGCCTTGAAGAGCTCTGATGGCAAGCCATCTGAGCCTGCGGCCTTGTTGTTCTTCTGCTTCTGAATAGCTGTGCCGACTTCTTCTATGCTGGGTGGGAGGACTACTTCAGCGGCTGGAGTTGGGATTTCCTCAGTCCCTACCACTCTCTCTTGGTCATGCTCGTTAAGCAGCTGTTGGAAGTGCTGCTTAAATACATCCACTATTCCCTGCGGGTCGGTGACAAGATTACCCTCGCAGTTTCGAAGAGCCAGGGTGCCCTTTTTGAAGCCTCCTGCAAGGCCTTTGGCTTTCTTGTAAAAGGCTCGTATTTTATGTCTATCCCTAGACTCCTCGATATCCTTGAGCTGGGAGGCTGCGAGGATTCTTTTCTTTTGTCGCAGTATTTTTTTCTCCTCCCTTCTTCTGGCTCGGTACTCTTCTTGTGCTGCCCTGGTTTTCCTCTGCAGCGCCTTTTGGTACGCCTCGTCGGTTGCTGCCTTTTTCTGCTCACACTCGCCATCATACCACGGGTTTCTTTTCGGGGGTGGTAGGTATCCTAAGGTGGTTTCGGCTACTTCCTGAATGGCTGAGCGGCAATGCAGCCACATATTATTGGCATTTGTGTTCGACGTAGGCATAACGTAGAGTCTTTCGCTCAGCTGCTCCCTGTAGACTCTGGCAACCTCCGGTGTGCTCAGGCGCCCAATGTCGAACCTCCTCCTGATGGGCTGGTGCAGCTTTCTGACATTGGATAGTCGAGCTCTGAATCTTGCTGCTACGAGGAAGTGGTCAGAGTCGACATTTGCCCCTCTGAATGTTCGCACATCCAGGAAGTTTGACGAGTGCCTTGCGTCAATGAGCACATGGTCGATTTGGTCGGACTTGCCTTGCGTCAATGAGCACATGGTCGATTTGGTCGGACTGTTACGTCCTCCTTAATAGGGTCTTCAGCCTCGTCGGTAGGGGCGTGTGCACATATAAGGCTGATGCTATAAAATCTGCCTCTGATGCGGATCACAGCCAGGCGATCGCTTATAGGCTTAAAGTCGATGACCTCCGACCTTAACCGCTTTCCCACGACAAATCCGCATCCCAGTAAGTGCAATCTTTTGTGACAGCTGTATATATGTCGCAATTTTTCTTCCTAATCATACCGTTTCCTATCCAGCGTATTTCCTGGACGGCAGTAATATCCGCCTTGTACTGCGTGAGCATTCCTTCTAATTTATGAGCAGCTCCGGGAGTGTACAGGGTTCTGACAATCCAGGAGCATACTCGCAAATCGTGTTCCTTTTTCGTGCGTTGTCGTCGTCGAGTGCCCGTCCATGTATCCGGGGCATCTTGCTCATTCATAACTTGTGTTTTTTTTACGTGGGCGGATTGTTAGCCCGCTGCACAACCGCCATTCTGGTCGGGGTTTTGTCGCTGCATACGTTTGTTCACCTCCCAACGGTTGTTGAAGAGGCTATCCAGAGGGCGCCGCGAGGAGGCCGTATGTCAACTTGACCCGGGCATTTAAACAGGGATCGTTCCTGGCATCTCGCCAAGTTGAGAGCGATCCACAACTTTACCCTGTACGTCCGAGCCCGTGCCCTCTTATTTTTAATGCGCTAGAGAAAAAATGCTGTACAAAAATATTACGTATTTCGCTCTTATGTAAATATGTTGAGACTAAGAAAAATGGTCTACATATTCAGAGGATCTCTGTTTTAGCGTATCGCATCTATAGTGAGGTACACACTGTCGATCAAAAGTAACAGTTTTGTTGGATGTCACTCAAAACTGACAGTGTGTGCATGGGAATGATGGTTTGTCGACCAAAACTGATGAGTTGCAAATATTTCTGCTACTGAGTGACGATCAGCGGCCATGTTGGCTTTGATCGACAGTGTGTACATGAATTGTGTCATTCACGCGTTGGACATGGATGAGGGCAGGCAATTTTTCAAAGAATTTGTACCTAAATATTTACGAGTCCAACCGTTGTCTGTGGGACGTTATGTGTCCAGAATTTATACGTGTAAACATCGACGTCCTGAGACTAACACGCCGCCTCCACTGGCGATAAATCCATAGCCTGCGACGAAGCAAACTATCGTTATCGCTACTGTAGACAGCCATAGCGGCGATTAATCCATAGCCTGCGAGATATAGCCTGTTTTATCTACTGCTATCTATAGCCTGCTATGAAAGCCAGCCAAGCTGTCATTTTTCTTTGTTTTGACAGTTTATCGCATTTTGTGATAGCAACCCAAGCGGCCACTTCACTCTAATTCCGCTGTTCGGTGCGTTTGTTTTCATTTTTGCATGTGAAATTTTTCGGTTTTACCCAAACCCAAAATCGACGTCTCTTCTTCCTTTTTTTTTCGTTGCCTCCAGCTGTTTTAGCGCCTTCAGTCCAATGATGGCTTTAATGTACCCATTCGTTGCCATCAGGGATAAAGAATGAGATACCAACTTTGACAGGCACTTTGACATTTTGCACCAACAAACGCGTTGCGGGTTGACGGCGTCTTGACTATATCGTTATGCCTTGTTGCGACCATTTTGCCACGTCTTGACTCTACCCATTGAAGTCTTGGAACTATCATTGGGTTAGTCAAAAGCGGCGTTTTTAAACGAAGAATAACACGTATAGTATCGGTGTGTATTACAAAAGCAACAACCAACCCTTGTGGTGATCAACGGGCAGACGTACGAAAGATTGGTATCTCATTGTTTATCCCTGGTTGCCATTCTCCACTATACTGAAAAAGTATGTCTGAGTCTACACGAGGGCTTTTTTTTGCGCTTTTCTGCGCGTGTCCACTTTTTTACATTTCGCTTCACATTTCATTTTCGTTAGCCTGTGGTGATGTTTGCAAAGTAAGAATGGTATCCAAACGTACACTTCCAAGTCAGAAACAGGAGTGGAGCGACATCGCAAAACAAAGAAAAGAAGATCCGTACCCTGACACCACACTCTCCCTGCAATCCACACACAATCGTTCCCGACATCAGGCAAATACCGCCGCATCTATTTCCGCAGCAGGTTTTATGTTGACGACCCTTACAAAAAACGAAAAAAGGACAATGATCTTCGGCTTTGTACGTGGAATGTTAGGTCCCTAAACAGGCCACGTGCTGCCGAACAACTTGCGGACGCCCTACACCGCTATAAAGCAGACATCACCGCCATCCAGGAAATGCGATGGAATGGACCGGGTATAAAGCGGATGGAAAACTGCGATATTTACTACGGCGACTGCTATAGGGAGAGAGGGCAACGATTGTTTGGATGCGGATTTGTTGTTCGAGGTAGACTAAGGCAAAAAGTCGTAAGCTTTCGGCATGTGGGCGAACGCCTCATAACAATCCGTATCAAGGCTACATTTTTTAACATCAGCCTGATCTGCGTCCACGCCCCCACGGAAGACAAGGATGACTCCGCCAAAGATGAGTTCTACGATCTCCTAGACAGAACGTATGCCCAATGTCCCAGCTATGACATCAAAATTGTACTAGGAGACTTCAATGCTAAGCTGGGTAAGGAAAGCATCTTTGAGCGAGTCATCGGCAAACATAGCCTACACGACACCACGACACATAGCCTACGGGGCGAAATCTCCTTCTAGCCAGTACGCGTTACCCGCACCTCGATATACACAAAGACACCTGGCGGCTTTTGATCAATCGACTACCGACCAGATTGATCACATCGCGATCGACGTCAGACACTCCTCCACTATTCTTGATGTTCGAACTTTCCGAGGGGCTTACATCGACTCGGAACACTATCTTGTAGTAGAGTAAGAATACAAAGTTATGACGTCGGAAAGTTACTATCGCCAGAAACCGCTCGTGCTTTTACCGATCGCGTCTCCCTTAAGCTCTACAATACACCTGAGTCCTCCACACTATCAATAGAACAGCAGTGGAGCCTTTGCAAACAAGCCCTGAAAAGGTCTGCATCCGAAGTTTTGGGTTTCAAGGCTCCACCACGAAGAAACACCTGGTTCGATGACGAGTGCAGGAGGATTCATACAGCGAAGCAGGATGCATATAAGGCCTCGCTGCATAAAAGAACAAGAGCAGCTCGTGATCTCCACGAGTTAAAAAGAAGGGAAGAACATAAGCTTCTTAGAAGAAAGAAGGAAGAGATTTGGAGAGGTGTTACTGCAGGCGTGACGTCCGAAAGTTTTATCAACAGATAAAGCGAACATGCCAAGGTTATAAAGCCAGAACGGAAGCCTGCAGGGAGGAGAACGGACACCTAGTAGTAGAACCGCAGTCGATGTTGAGAATATGGAAAAACCACTTCTGCAGACTGTATAACGGCGATGTTAGTCAATATACCGCTGTCAGGCAGAATGATTCGATTCTAATCGACGGAGACCGCAGAGAATTCTGTCCCCCTGACCTCGACGAAGTTAAGATTGCCATATCGAAGCTCAAGTCGAATAAAGCTGCTGGCGCAGACGGACTGTATGCTGAGCTCTTCAAGGCAGCTGGGGACGACCTGTTGGGAGCATGCACCAGCTCATCCGTTAGATATGGTTAGAGGAAAGCATGCCCGAGGAATGGAGTCTCAAAATCGTATGCCCGATCTACAAGAAAGGAGACCCTCTGATTGCGCCAACTATAAAGGAATAAGCCTCTTTAACATCGCCTACAAAATCTTCTCTGCCGTTTTGTGTAAACGCCTGAAGCCTTTTGTAAATAAACTGATAGGTCCTTATCAGTGCGGATACAGGCCAGGGAAGTCCACCATCGACCAAATCTTCACACTACGGCAGATCCTGGAAAAAACCAATGAATTTCAAGTCGACACTCACCACCTATTTGTCGACTTCAAAGCCGCATACGCCAGCATAATTAGAGACGAGCTATACAACGCTATGTCTACCTTTGACATACCTGCTAAACTCGCCAGACTATGCAGGATGACTTTGGAGAATGCTCGCTGCTCCATCCGAATCGGTGAACACCTTACCGATAGTTTTGATGTCAAAAAAGGATTTAGGCAGGGCGATGCGCTGTCGTGTAATTTCTTCAACATCATGTTGGAAATGATTGTGCAAAAATCACTGGCCAATACAAGAGGCACGATCTATTTCAAATCCTCGCAACTCCTTGCATACGCTGACGATATTGACATAGTAGGTAGATCACAGCGAGATGCCAATGAGGCGTTTGCGAGTATTGAGATGGAGGCGGCGACAATTGGTTTGGCGGTAAACGAGGGCAAAACTAAATATACGTTGTCATCAAAAAAGGACGCTCAACACCGACGTCTAGGCTAGAACGTTTGTATAGGTAGATATAAGTTCGAGGTAGTTAAGGACTTCGTCTACCTTGGCTCCGCAGTGACCTGGAACAACGACATCAGTTCCGAAATCAGAAGAATCAGCAGAATCACTCTTGCCAATCGCTGTTTCTTTGGGCTCAGGAGGCAATTGAGTAATAGAGCCCTCTCCCGAACGACAAAGTTGACTCTATATAAGACCCTTATCATCCCGGTCCTGTTGTACGGCGCAGAAGCATAGCATGGATACTATCAAAAGCGGATGAGGAGGCCCTTGATCGGTTCGAGAGAAAGATTTTGCGCGTGATTTTTGGGCCTATAAACGCAGACGGGGGATGGAGGAGAAGATTCAACCACGAACTTTACGGGCTGTACGGCGACATGAGCCTAGTCAGGCGTCTACGGACTCAACGCCTAAGATGGCTGGGCCATGTAGAGCGAATGGACACCACAGCTCCAGCCCGGAGAGTCTTTAAATCTAACCCCGAGGGACATAGAAGCAGAGGACGGCCGCACTTAAGATGGCGCACACAGGTGGAAGGGGACCTCAGCCAACTGGGTGTGCGGCAATGGAAAAGGCTAGCGAAAGATTGTGCCAGATGGAGGGCCATGTTGGTTGAGGCCCAGGTTCACCCCGAACTGTAGCGCCCACTAAGAAGAAGAAGAACAAATACATACAATGAAATTCAAAACCTGTTTGAGAATAATACTAACATATGTATATCCATTTTTGCAACATTATCAAGGTTTTAATATTCAAACAATTATCGCTGCTAATCTGTTATTAAATGTTAATTTGAATCATAGCATAACATCGAGTGTGATTCTGTTAATTCGCAGATTGTGCAATCTACAGAAATGTTGGTCGGCAATAATCGATAATAATAATAATTACATTTTCTTTACATTTTAAATTCATTTTATTTTTTTGACAAGAACTTATAACTATCTTACTCGCTAGACAAAATGACTAAAGCAAGCTTATATCATATCTATATTACATGTCTTGCTGGCTCTTTGCGGCTCTAAAATGGGCAATAATACCATATTTATTCTATATTTTTCGACTACTTTATACTAACAGAAAACAAAATACCTTTACTATATTTTATGCTAAGAAAATTAGCAAAAAAAAAAAACTAAATAGCATACTATCGGGGTCCTAAATAATGGCCTTTCGAAAAATATGGGCACACCGAATTTCCTTGATCGTATTTACGAGTATATGCGGATGGTTAAAGCTAGAAAACAGGAAGCTATTGATCTTAAGGACATGATTAGGCCTTTCAATTGAATTGAACCGTGAAAGCATTTTTAACAGTACTTTTTACAAACGTAACCGGATTGATGATTTGAAGATACTTTTTAACGACTTCCAAGGTCTTAAACCAAAAATCAACTACTTCAGCAGTTCTCTGCTTGTACTGAAAATCTGTTAAAATGAACTCTAAAGAGCTAGAACGTCGAATACCAAATTGATATAATTTTAAAGTTCGACCCGAGATGTGATTGGAGAACGCATCTTTGAAGAGAATATGACACCGTTAGAGATTGAATCACATGTAATTGCGCTAGATTTAAATCTGATTCATGTCATAGCTCTAAACATTTGCCCGGATATCTGTGGTAAAGAGCCTAAGAAACAAAAACATAAAAACACTAAGGAAAAATAGCATGGTCTGATAGGGCATTTTCTGCAAAAGGTGAAAGGATTGTTTCCAAATAGAAACACAAAAGTTGATTTTTTGGAAAGGTTTACGCAATTTCCAAATGTGAATTGTTTAACGAATATCTATAATGGGAATCTGGTTATCTCGGCTTTGCTTTCCAATAAGCTAGATCTTAAGTTTGATTGAGAACATCCTTTTGATGTCCAACACATTGATCAAGATTTAAAACAGATCTTAGAACGTACTCTGGAAGATATAAATATCTATTCTTAAGTATCGTCCGTGCTCAAATTTGAGTCGTGGCCGCAAGCTTGCGAGTTCGGTTTGAAGATTCCAAACATGATTCTAGTAAAACTTCTATGTCAGGGGTACTTCAAGCTTTGATATGAATGGTGCAATGTAATTCAACAAGTGGTCTCCTTTTCCCATCAGATATGTTTATTTTTTGCTACCCTTTTAGACGTTCTTGTTGAATTAGATGAGGAATTCGATGAACACGTGCTGCTTTCTATAGAAATTTTTCCTAAGCAATATGTTTGTAATTTTTATGACGCATATAAGGACAAGTTTCGTACCCTCAGCCTATTTAATTATGTTATTTACTATTCGTACAGCAATCCTGAATACAGAGCAGTATCAAAGAATAATAAGGTTACATTTGAGATCTTTAAGCAAATGACTCCAGATAAGCGAAATCAAAATTGGGATCTGCTAAGTAAACCTCTCCTGATTATCGAACAATTAATTATGAATGCAAAGTTTAAACTTTTTGCTGACATTAGTAGGGTGTTATGGAGGATTCAAGCGCTTTTTGAGTCGAGTACCTCAGTACCCCGCCGAGATCAACGTACGCCACTGGATGTGATTCATTCATTCTTGACAGTATATGTTACATATCTATGTGTCTGTAAATATTTCTTAGCGTTTCAAATACATATTAATACATACACGCACACACACATATATATAAATATTACTGGAATAGTATAAACAAATGACCCATTACATTAAATTGTTCTGTAAGCAACAATTAATCAGTGCGAACAGCGCTATTTAATTTGTTTATTTAAGTTGTGAATTTGCGTGGGGGTTAGGAATGTATGGGGATTTAGTCGCTTTCTGTGTTGTGTGTGTGAATCAATCACATCCAGTGGCGTAGATGTGAATTTGCGTGGGGGCTAGGAATGTATGGGGATTTAGTCGCTATCTGTGTTGTGTGTGTGAATCAATCACATCCAGTGGCGTAGATGTGAATTTGCGTGGGGGTTAGGAATGTATGGGGATTTAGTCGCTATCTGTGTTGTGTGTGTGAATCAATCACATCCAGTGGCGTAGATGTGAATTTGCGTAGGGGTTAGGAAATGTATGGGGATTTAGTCGATATCTGTGTTGTGTGTGTGAATTAATCACATCCAGTGGCGTGGATGTGAATTTGCGTGGGGGTTAGGAATGTATGGGGATTTTGTCGCTATCTGTGTTGTGTGTGTGAATCAATCACATACAGTGGCGTAGTTGTGAATTTGCGTGGGGGTTAGGAAATGTATGGGGATTTAGTCGCTATCTGTGTTGTGTGTGTGAATCAATCACATCCAGTGGCGTAGTTGTGAATTTGCGTTGCGGTTAGGAAATGTATGGCGGTTGAGGCGCTTTTTGGTATGAAGGGGTTCTGGCGCTATTTAATTTGTTTATTTAAGTTGTTTTTGCGGAAATATATGGGGATTCTGGCGCTATCTGTGTTGTGGTTTTGTGTGCGTGCAAGGTCGTTATCATGTAGTATGTTATGGCCGGAGCAATAGATATGTACATATTCTTACGCCTTAAAGAGATAGGTATAGAAGTATTTACTACAAGACAATATAAATATGTATATTTTTTGCTGAAATATATGGGGGTTCTGGCGCTATTTAATTTATTTATTTAAGTTGTGAATTAGCGTTGGGGTTAGGAAATGTATGGGGATTTAGTCGCTATCTGTGTTGTGTGTGTGAATCAACGTGGAAATACTTTCGCATATTAAAAGTGGATGTGATTGATTCATTCATGACAGTGTATGTTACATATCTATGTATCTATAAATATTTCTTAGCGTTTCAAATACATATACATACATACACACACACGCACATATATATAAATATTACTGGAATAGTATAAACAAATGACCCATTGCATTAAAATGGTTCTGTAAGCAACAATTAATCAGTGCGAACAGCGCTATTTAATTTGTTTATTTAAGTTGTTTTTGCGGAAATATATGGGGATTCTGGCGCTATCTGTGTTGTGGTTTTGTGTGCGTGCAAGGTCGTTATCATGTGACGTATTTAGAATAGCAATAGATATGTACATATTGTTACGCGCAAAGCGTGCCGAGTAGCGTGTGCCGAGTTTCACTATACCGAGTAGCGTGTGCCGAGTTTGGATTCACTCTTCTCTATCTCTCTCTCTATGCTTCGCTGATTTCATGGGGGGGACAAGTTTTATCATGTTCTGCGTTTTTGTTTTTTTAGTTCCCGGTGTAAACATATTTTTCGGGACAAAACGGAAGATCATTATGTATATCGTTATGCGTTAGATCTTCGTAAGAGAAGGAGAACACACATCGATTCCGAGTAAATCGATCTGTTGGATAAACCATACCTTTAGCAGCATCCCCATATATATAAATAGGGGAAGTTCCTGTTCAATGTGACATTGCGATAGTAATAACGAACCCGATTTAAGATACGGCATATAATTTATTAGTGCATGTAGTTCCAATTGTGTGTGGAATAGTATAAACAAATGACCCATTACATTAAATTGTTCTGTAAGCAACAATTAATCAGTGCGAAGAGACGTCGAAGACAATGGATCCCCAAAAAGAATTAAATCAACTTGAAAACTTTGCTTATAAGCAAACCGTAAGATTTCCAGCTTTGACTATCGGCCTACCATATAATATCGAAGGATTAAAGGTTTGCAGTACTATGTATGGAAATGCAGTTCTATGCTATCTGGAAAATTTTAAAGTAAGTTTTTTTTAAAGTAAGTAAATTACAAACATATTTATTTATTTGTCTTTTCTTATGTGTACAGGTTTTCCTTCCATCTCGATATTCTAAAATGTCTGAGACAACAATTCAAGCAATCAACAAAAAGGGATATACACTGACATACCATGGACCTGTAAATAAAACTTCTCACATAGAGATTTCCAAGAAAAATGTCCACACACAGATAAACAATAAATAGAAAAAAATGTTATTCTGAAGAAAAATCAAGTGTTTTTATTTGTATTATATTTTGATTTGTTTACAACATGTCTTCCGCATTCAACATTGAATGATGCGTTAGTTCGATTACATTTTTAAATATAATTTTATACTAAACAACTCTTCTAATCTCGCCCGTAAGTGGAATATATTCTACGAGTCGGTCGTGTATCAGAACGCAATATGCTGAGGTGTTTGGAGGCAAATTTTTGATGGTAGTAAGTTCTATTTTTATATCGATGGGTCCGGTTTTTACTGATTCATTCTGATGCATCACATCGACCACAATAATTGGAGCTACTTTTGAAAATTCCTCGCGTGATAGTAGAGGCTGAGGTTCTCGCATGTAATAGCTCTGTTGAAATTTAGCATACATATCATAGAGAATGTATGCTATTACGGACACCTAGTAGTAGAATCGCAGTCGATGCTGAGAATTTGGAAAAACCACTTCTGCAGACTGTATAACGGCGATGACAACCAACGGCGGTATGTCAGGCAGAATGATCCATTTTTTAACGACGAAGATCGCAGAGAATTCCGTCTCCCTGACCTCGACGAAGTTGAGATTGCCATGTCGAAACTCAAGTCGAATAAAGCTGCTGGCGCAGATGGACTGTCTGCTGAGCTCTTCAAAGCGGCTGGGGTGAGCTGGTTAGGAGCATGCACCGGCTCATCTGTAAGATATGGTCAGAGGAAAGCATGCCCGAGGAATGGAGTCTCAGCATTGTTTGCCCGATCCACAAAAAAGGAGATCCCTTTGACTGCGCCAACTATAGAGGAAAAAGTCTCCTTAATGTCGCATACAAGATCTTCGCTGCCGTTTTGTGTGAACGCCTGAAGCCATTCGTAAACAAGCTGATAGGTCCTTATCAGTGTGGCTTCAGGCCAGGGAAGTCCACCATCGATCAAATCTTCACACTACGGCAGATCCTGGAGAAAACCAATGAGTTTCAAGTCGATACGCACCATCTATTCGTCGACTTCAAGGCCGCATACGACAGCGTAATTAGAGACGAGCTATATAACGCCATGTTTACTTTTGACATCCCTGCGAAGCTCGTCAGACTATGCAGGATGACCTTGGAAAATGCTCGCTGCTCCATCCGAATCGGTGAGCACCTTACCGATAGTTTTGATGTCAAAAAAGGATTTAGGCAGGGCGATGCGCTGTCGTGTGATTTCTTCAACATCGTATTGGAAATGATTGTGGAAAAATCACAGGCCAATACAAGAGGCACAATCTTCTTCAAATCCTCGCAACTCCTTGCATACGCCGACGACATTGACATAATAGGTAGATCGCAGCGAGATGTCAATGAGGCGTTTGCGAGTATTGAGATGGAGGCGGCAAAAATTGGTTTGGCAGTTAATGAGGGCAAGACTAAATATCTGCTGTCATCGAAAAAGGACATTTACCACCGACGTCTTGGACCGAACGTGCATATTGGCAGATATAAGTTCGAGGTAGTTAAGGACTTCATATACCTCGGCTCCGCGGTGACTTGGAACAACGACACCAGTTTCGAAATCAAGCGCAGAATTACTCTTGCCAACCGCTGCTTCTTTGGGCTCAAGAGGCAACTGAGAAGTAGAGCCCTCTCTCGTACGACCAAGTTGACCTTATATAAGACCTTAATTATCCCGGTCCTGTTATACGGCGCAGAAACATGGACTTTATCTAAAGCGGATGAGGAAATCCTTGGTCGTTTCGAGAGAAAGATTCTGCGTTCGATTTTCGGTCCCATAAACACAGAGGAGGGTTGGAGGAGAAGATTCAATCACGAACTGTACGGGTTGTACAGCGACATGAGTCTGGTCAGGCGTCTACGGATCCAACGCCTAAGATGGCTAGGCCATGTAGAGCGAATGGACACCACAGCTCCAGCCCGTAGAGTCTTTGAATCCAACCCCGAGGGACGAAGAAATAGAGGACGGCCGCACCTAAGGTGGCGCGCACAGGTGGAAGGGGACCTCAACCAACTGGGCGTGCGGCATTGGAAAAGACTAGCGAAAGATCGTGCTAGGTGGAGAGGCATGTTGGTTGAGGCCCAGGTTCACCCCGAACTGTAGCGCCCGTTAAGTAAGTAAGTATCATAGAGAAGGGCATAACGATTTCGAGTAAAGTTTATCTTCAGATCATCATATGGATATGTATCGGAATTAAGATGTACTTTTACATCTGACAAATCACAGTGCTGCAATCCGGTTGGTGTTTGAAAAATGATTAAGATAAACCGAGGTCTTTCGCTCTGCGGTGAAAGTTTCACCATCCATAAGTTTTGAACGCCTTGCGATAGAACCGGATTAAAATGACAATCCCAGCTTCGAAATGGCATTTTTAAACTCTGTCCCGAGCTTATTGTTTTGAGAATTTCCAATTTCGAAAAATCTGCCAATTGTATGTGAGGAACTTTCCAGGTGATATTCAAAATGTTTAGCTGAACCTTTTCTTTCTCCACAGTTGAGTAGACAGCATTTGCATCCGACTTCGAACGTAATAATATAAGCTCATGCTTCGAGTTCAAAACCACTTTATTAAAGTCTTCAGCAAAACCAAGAAGCATTTTAAGTGGTACGCAAAAATTAAAATAACCATTTTCAATGAATTGATCCTCCGTTGCAAACCATCCAGCATTTTTTAACATTGTACTCTCGTTATGGTTAAGCGATACAAAATTCTTAATCATCGATGTTATTCCTGCGTATCGTGTGCGGTCTACTTCGGTTGCATTGATTTCATAGCGGATTTCATCAAACAAGAACGCTACGCAGTTGTTTGTCAGTTTAATATTAGTTGATGTTGTTCCATTTTCGAGTGTTACAAATCCCTCGATATAAATGTAACTCTCACAAGGTAGCAGAAAGAGGTCTTGATTCTGTATTGATATTCTAATTTCATCGTCATTTTTGTGTGATTGTAAGTATGGTATGTAGCTGTGATATTCTTTCTTTATAATGCTTTCATCGTAGATAGGTTCTTGTAGAACATTTAGAACGTCATTCATGATTATTTTTTATTTTTTCCTTTCACTTGATCCGAAATCTTAGTGATTTTAGAAAATTTTTATTGGCTATTGTCAATTTTTTAGCAGTAGTTGCTGTTGTTGTTGTTGTTGTTGTTAATGTTGACGACGATGGTTTCCTTCTTGGTACTGTCTCTTTGTTGAATGACAACGAGGAAGTGATATGAGGTCCGAAATTCGTATAGCTTTTATTGTAAATAATCATTTATCCTTTGGTCTTAAATGTAATCTGACGGTAATTGTTTCTCCACGAAAATTTATAAGAATATTGTCCTGATCGACAATTTTAACTGTAATTGAACCTATCTGTCTGACGGTCACAGGTAAATAGATTACATTTCTAGGAATTTCATCTAATTTATGCCCGGAACTAACGTGAAGGGAAAATTCATGAAGTGTGTGTGCGCTTGAACTATTTATATATGATCCGCCCACAATGTTACATTCCACACGTATTACATTAACATTTGTAATGTGAATAGGTCTGTCTGATTCATAATCAGTTTCTGCTTTTAATATTTTCTTGCTAAAGCCAAGTATTGAACCAATAGTTCGATTTTGAGTAAAATCAATAGCGTCACTAGAATAAATTTCCGTTTTGAATGTATTGTAATTGGCATCAATGAAAAGAGTCCCCGATTCGTTTATACTCTTATATGTATGGAAGTCTATTAGTCCACACTCATAATCGCGGTCTAAATCGATTTGGCGGAAAGTAATCCGTAGTGAGACTCGATGAATTTCCCGTTAAAGTTAATGTTATTGACATTCTCACGATCAACTATATAATGAAATGGAAAATTAAAATACAACGCTTTCTTAAACAATATATATATTTTTTTTTCTATTTTTTATTGAATACAAAGGTATGTATATATGTACATATGTATGTGTGTATGTAGATATTTAATACAGGATATTATTTTTACTAATCCAAGAGTTGTGGTCGTTTGAAAAACCCAACCATTTCACGAAAACTCGATCACCCTTTGTGAATAGGATTTTTTCAACAAGATAATTATTTAAATATTGTGTTTTCATCAGTTCATATTCATAGAATCCTCCTCGGATCGCATTCCCCTGATAATCCTCTAATATATATGTAGCCGGATACGTATGTTTAATTGTTTTAATTTTAAAAATTTCCGTTGTCCAATTTGGTGTGTAGCCCTTCTCAAACGTATGTTTATATTTAACATAATTAAGAAATTTTGGTTTGCAATAGGTTTTCACATTGTTGTAGGCAGAGTTTAATATCAGCTTTTCATTCGAAGAATTTACATTACTTGGTCGCATTCCAATAGTCCGATGCTTTGTATTATTGTATTTCATAATTAATTCTTTTTATTCATCAAGCCACTTGTATGAACCATTATAGCTAAACTGCTTCCACATTAGACTCTCTAGGGTTTTATTAAATCGTTCGATAATTGATGCCTTTACAATGCTATACGTTGAATAGTGATTAACGCCATAATTTGTCATTAGATTTTGAAAATGTTTATTGAAGAACTCCTTTCCGTCATCGGTGTGTAAATTTGTTGGCGATCGTTTCTCCCCCACAAATATACTTCTCATAGCTATGGTGACGTCAGAAGCATTTTTCGTTTTAAGTGGAACAGCCCAAGCATATTTGGAGAAGGTATCTATGACTGTTAAAAGAAAGCGATAGTCTCTGTTAAATTTTGAAAATGCACCCATCTCAACTAAATCTGCTTGCCAGAGATCGTCTATTCCTTTCATAATTACTCGTCGTCTTTTGAAATTTCTACGAGCCTGTCTATGAAGTTCATCTACAATACGTCTCTTTTCATCGTTTTTCATATTCTATCAACGTTTTTTTTTTTTCTATAAATTCGTTTTCTTATTATGTTTATCCTCCAACAACTTTGTAAATTTTGGACTGCTTAATTGTTGGAAAATATAATCGTCTATTCCACTAAATCTTGTTTCAGTATATTTTATATGTGATTCTAAAGCTCGGTATCTTCCTTCAACGTGTTAATCGATTTCGTATGTGCTTCTCTCTCACTTTGAAGTTTCGCAGCTAATTTTTTAATTTCTTCAGTAAATTTATTCTTCAATAGTGTGTTATCTTTTTGAGCTCTCAAGGTCATGTGATTCACTCTATCGTTAACAAATACCTTAGAGGCTGCATCATTGTCGGCAAGGGGTAAACCTACGTTTTTTAATCGTTTAGAAAAAAAATTAATGTTCCTTTCGCGATCCGAATGAAAGCCTAAGGCACTTCTCAGACGTCTATCTTGATAATGTGTTGAACTACCAAACTTGTCAACAACCATCTTTGAAATGAATGGGTTTACATACAGATCTATGCAATTATATTGCTTTCTCTCAATTCCTCAATGATGGATACAATTTCATTGTTATGATTCGTATGACCAGCTGATTGTGATGAGATCAAAAGTCGTAATCTGTCAACTAATTCATTAGGATTATCCCAGTATATGTAATTCGGTTTCTGTGTTTTTACTGTCATTAGACCAGCGCCCCTTTTTTTCCCACTGTTGAATAATGATTTTATAATCTTTGTGTATTTGATTGCTTTAGTGCCCTTGATTCGTTCGTTTTTATCATGCTTACGCTTATGAGCATTTGTTTCAACTAAAATTTCCCTATACTCTTGCAAGTCGTGATCCGTATAGTGCTTTGGCGTTTTGTGAAAGAGCAATTCAAAGAGACCCGGTGTAATCGACCAGGTTTTATCATTGATGACAATCCCATTTGTGTCTAAGTTAAATTCAGCATTACCCAATTTCCATTTATCATTTCGATCTTTATATGGTCCATATACTTTATCTAATTTGTTGACCCGATCCAACGCAGTCAGATTCATTAACAATGTGTTATTTTCGTCGTTTCTATTGCTTAAAGTGCTGTTGCTATTACCACCGTCATCGTCGTCGTCGTCGTCGTCGTCATCATCGTTGCCGCTTTCATTCCGTTGTGTAGGGAAAGTGGATTCTTTACTCCTATCAGACAACTTTTCTTGTTTTTGTTTTGCTTTGGGAGTACTTGTATTAGTTTTTAATGGAATTTTTTTTAAAAATTCTGTGTCGAAATCTATATTAGTTTCAGCGTTTTTTTGCTTAACACCTTCGACTAATTCCCTGAGGGGTTTAGTGATTGGCTTAAAAGTATCCTCCAATAGGTCTGCTTTTACTAAACCATGATTTTTGATACTTTTAAATTTCTTCTTCAACACTCTCCTAGTATTTATAACGTCCTTCAGTATTTGTTCTTTTTTCTTATTCATTATCAATGCACGGGGATGTGATTAGCTGCGTTCTTATCAATGTATTATCACTACTTGAAACCAACTTATATACTAACTACAAAAGCCTTAGGGCGTAATCGTTTATAGTTGAATAAAAACATAAAATCCTTTTCTATAACGTCCGCCATCTTTAGGATCATCTTTGCATATGACTAGGAAACCATAATTATCCGTCCAACATTCGCGGCAAATATTTGAAAATTCTTTGAAATTCATATCCGTACCCACATGATCATTGTACACATGTCTCATATTCATTTCATCTTGTTTAAACATTATAATCAAATTTGCATTGTCGCGTATCAGATGCTTTGGAATTCGTGTGTAAGACTGACACAAGTAAAAAGTATCAATGTTTTTGTGACGTCCCATACAAAAATATAGTCTTATATTATTTTGCTTCTCACATGCCACATCATCGAAAATCATAATAGAATCAGGTTTAGCTGCATCTGGTGCCAGAACTTGATCATTCTCAGAGAATGTATAATATCCCATACCCTTAATGGGTTGTATTAATTCTTGTAGATACTTATATCTCGGTTGGTACAACGATTTTGAATAAATGTATACTTTTTTAAACTTTAACCCGTTTGGACTCTCTATTAAACTCAACATTACATTTGTTTTACCACAGTTTGATGGACCAACTAATAGGGCTCTTTTTTCCGATAAGCTATTTGTGGTGAAATCGATATTTCGCACCATCAATCCTTTATGTTGTCTCACGAAACGCATACTAACGACTAATTCAAACATTCGACATACATCTGTGTATAAAAGCATGTGCTGTTGATAATTTTATTTCAGTGTTAATCGTACTTTTATTTAATAAAAATGGTGCTGATTTATCGAAGATCAATCAGTCTTAATAGAAACGCAATCGGAAGAGGTTTGGTGGATAAAATAATCAATAGTCTACCAATAGAACTTCATCTTCCCGGCTATCAATTTTGTGGACCAGGCACTAAACTCAAAAAACGTCTAGCCAGAGGTGATACAGGAATCAACCCATTGGATGAGGCATGTAAACAACACGATATTGCTTATTCTCAATCAAAAGATATTAATAAGCGACACGAAGCCGATCAAATATTAGCTAACAGCGCGTGGAAAAAAGTTAAGTCTAAAGACAGTAATATTGGAGAACGTGCAAACGCATGGTTTGTGATCAATGCTATGAAAACTAAAGTCAAATTCGGTATGGGTAATAATAATAATATGAGTGAAATGAGGAAGAGCAAATGCGGTGGCGCCGGGAAGAATCTCTTCAATGAAGCTATAAGAAAAACTAAAAAAATTGTACGTGAGAAGAAACCGAAAGATATGGAAAATGCAATACAAATTGCACGAAAAACTGTAAATAATGTCTTTAGGAGAAAGAAATCTTCAATTCAAATTCCACGTGTAATACCAATTCCCAAAATTGGCGGTTTTCTCCCTCTCCTACCAATCCTATCCGCTCTCGGAGCAGTTGGAGCCTTGGCAACGAGTGGAAGCTCCATTTATAAGGCAATCAATGAAACCAAATCTGCTAAGAAACAACTTGAAGAAGCAAATCGTCATAATAAAACTATGGAATCCATTGCTATGGGTAAGGGGTTATACCTTAAGCCATACAAAAAGGGTTATGGCTTATTTTATAGTCGGACAGCGATGTCAAAAAACTATTAAGGAACCTACCCAAGCGGGCACTTACCGATAGAGATTTGATGAAGTACTCCAAGTTGTTGCCACATTTCAGAGGTGTATTCATGCTTGATACTCTACCGAAACGCGTACATCAAAGGGAATGCGGCATCGTTAATTTGGATTATTCTCACGGTCCCGGAACCCATTGGGTAGCATATGATAGGAATAAGAATCGCACAGAATATTTCGATAGTTTTGGAAATCTGCAACCACCAAGAGAGATTATTAAATATCTGGGCGGCGGCGGCGACGGAAAAAATATTCAATACAACTATAGTCAATATCAAAACTATGAATCCTTCAATTGCGGACATCTTTGTTTGAAATTTCTGTACAACTTAAATAATACAAATAAAAACACTTGATTTTTCTTCAGAATAACATTTTTTTCTATTTATTGTTTATCTGTGTGTGGACATTTTTCTTGGAAATCTCTATGTGAGAAGTTTTATTTACAGGTCCATGGTATGTCAATGTATATCCCTTTTTGTTGATTGCTTGAATTGTTGTCTCAGACATTTTAGAATATCGAGATGGAAGGAAAACCTGTACACATAAGAAAAGACAAATAAATAAATATGTTTGTAATTTACTTACTTTAAAAAAAAACTTACTTTAAAATTTTCCAGATAGCATAGAACTGCATTTCCATACATAGTACTGCAAACCTTTAATCCTTCGATATTATATAGTAGGCCGATAGTCAAAGCTGGAAATATTACGGTTTGCTTACAAGCAAAGTTTTCAAGTTGATTTAATTCTTTTTGGGGATCCATTGTCTTCGACGTCTCTTCGCACTGATTAATTGTTGCTTACAGAACAATTTAATGTAATGGGTCATTTGTTTATACTATTCCACACACAATTGGAACTACATGCACTAATAAATTATATGCCGTATCTTAAATCGGGTTCGTTATTACTATCGCAATGTCACATTGAACAGGAACTTCCCCTATTTATATATATGGGGATGCTGCTAAAGGTATGGTTTATCCAACAGATCGATTTACTCGGAATCGATGTGTGTTCTCCTTCTCTTACGAAGATCTAACGCATAACGATATACATAATGATCTTCCGTTTTGTCCCGAAAAATATGTTTACACCGGGAACTAAAAAAACAAAAACGCAGAACATGATAAAACTTGTCCCCCCATGAAATCAGCGAAGCATAGAGAGAGAGAGAGAGAAGAGTGAATCCAAACTCGGCACACGCTACTCGGTATAGTGAAACTCGGCACACGCTACTCGGCACGCTTTGCGCGTAACAATATGTACATATCTATTGCTATTCTAAATACGTCACATGATAACGACCTTGCACGCGACAAAAAAAAAAAACCAACTTAAAATAGCAAAAGTCTGCAATACGGAACGTTTGCAGTTCTCATCGTTCAGCTCACACAATGAACTTATTCAGGACCCTGAAAATTCTTCCTCTGCGTCATTTAATTTATTTCAAAGTTCTGAAGGTCTTTTTCATAAGAGGTGGATATCTTGAAAGCCCGAACTCAGATTTACGCAGCTTACGTAGCTTTTCAAACCTTATTGTAAATGTCCCAGCTTTTCACACTACATGTTATAGAAACTCTTACTCTATTGTCTCATGCAAACTATTTAACACTCTGCCCTTAGAAATTCGGTCAATAAGAAATTTGTCCGCGTCCACAAAACTAGTTAAATCATGGCTTCTTGATTTTAACCACATTGAAATCGAAACCCTGCTGCGGTATTTAGTTTAAATACACGAAGAAAAAAAAAAAACGATTTGTGCCTTTTTTTTTAACTAGAGTGTAGCTCTTCCTGCCATTTGTTATTGCTTTTGAATACCTTTTGTCCTTTTTATTTGTTAAAGATTAATTCTTTTTCTCCTGCCAATTTACCTGAATTTTTAAAGTTAACCTCTTTTTTATTGAACTTTGTACACCCCACAGAAAGTATAAATCACTAAAATGTGGCATCATCTCTATTTTTTCCTTAATATAGATGTCACTACCTATTCTTTATGTGTTATTGCATGTAAAATTGTATATTCAATTGTAATCTCTTTTCTTATACATACGAATAAAGAATATGAATGAAATGAAAAATGAATGAAAATAGCTCCAGAACCGCCATACATTTCCTAACCCCAACGCAAATTCACAACTTAAATAAACAAATTAAATAGCGCCAGAACCCCTTCATACCATCGCTTCATACCATCGCTTCATATCAAAAAGCGCTTGATCCGCTTCATACCAACTATTCTGAATACGTCACATGGTAACGACCTTGCACGCACACAAAACCACAACACAGATAGCGCCAGAATCCCCATATATTTCCGCAAAAACAACTTAAATAAACAAATTAAATAGCGCTGTTCGCACTGATTAATTGTTGCTTACAGAACCATTTTAATGTAATGGGTCATTTGTTTATACTATTCCAGTAATATTTATATATATGTGCGTGTGTGTGTATGTATGTATATGTATTTGAAACGCTAAGAAATATTTATAGATACATAGATATGTAACATACACTGTCACGAATGAATCAATCACATCCACTTTTAATATGCGAAAGTATTTCCACGTTGATTCAAGACTGGATGTGATTAATTCACACACACAACACAGATATCGACTAAATCCCCATACATTTCCTAACCCCTACGCAAATTCACATCTACGCCACTGGATGTGATTGATTCACACACACAACACAGATAGCGACTAAATCCCCATACATTCCTAACCCCCACTCAAATTCACATCTACGCCACTGGATGTGATTGATTCACACACACAACACAGATAGCGACTAAATCCCCATACATTCCTAACCCCCACGCAAATTCACATCCACGCCACTGGATGTGATTGATTCACACACACAACACAGATAGCGACTAAATCCCCATACATTCCTAACCCCCACGCAAATTCACATCTACGCCACTGGATGTGATCAATTCACACACACAACACAGATGTCGACTAAATCCCCATATATTTCCTAACCCCTACGCAAATTCACAACTACGCCACTGGATGTGATTGATTCACACACACAACACAGATAGCGACTTAATCCCCATACATTTCCTAACCCCTAC
Source organism: Eumerus sabulonum (assembly GCA_951905685.1). Taxonomy (NCBI): domain Eukaryota; kingdom Metazoa; phylum Arthropoda; class Insecta; order Diptera; family Syrphidae; genus Eumerus; species Eumerus sabulonum. The sequence goes on from OX645060.1 coordinate 93,488,599, forward strand.
GCAAATTCACAACTACGCCACTGGATGTGATTAATTCACACACACAACACAGATAGCGCCAGAATCCCCATATATTTCCGCCAAAACAACTTAAATAAACAAATTAAATAGCGCTGTTCGCACTGATTAATTGTTGCTTACAGAACCATTTTAATGTAATGGGTCATTTGTTTATACTATTCCAGTAATATTTATATAAATGTGTGTGTGTGTATGTATTAATATGTATTTGAAACGCTAAGAAATATTTACAGACACATAGATATGTAACATATACTGTCAAGAATGAATGAATCACATCCAGTGGCGTACGTTGATCTCGGCGGGGTACTGAGGTACTCGACTCAAAAAGCGCTTGAATCCTCCATAACACCCTACTGACATTTTAATTGTATTCGACCATTTTTCGAAGAGAATTTTGTGATAAGCGTGGAAATATTTACAATATTCATTCAAAAATTCTACAGAATTCAAGCTGGGCAAGGAAAACAGATTGGCTTTTATCTTACTCAATTTTGATCTCTACCAAAAGGATCACATAATCACGCAGGAGTGTGTACATCTGCTTTTACGTGTTTATGCTACAAAAGCATTGGACTATCAAGTATGCAAGAATATGTCGTTTTTGGAAACGGTTCCCCAATCCACCAGCACCGTCCAACCCAAAACCAACACCGTTCACAGAAAGAGAGAATCAATATCGACAATAGCACACGGCTCACACTTATTGAAATTTTAGAAGTAACACAGAATATCCCTACACTTTACGTCCCACCAACAAACAAGTAGCAGCTTCCCAGTCGAAAGACTCCATTCCACCTTAACGGAAATCTATAGATTAAACTTATCTAGGGAAGAACCCGAACAGATGAACGTCAAAGAAACTGTCTTTAGAAAAGAAGTTGGGCGAAATAAACTCACACCCACATTTTCCAAACACACTGCAAACAAAAACAATAAACTTAATACATATATTAAGAAAACAAAACCAAAAAAATACATAAAAGCAATTAAAAAGGCAAAAAAAAAAAGAACATTGAATTAACAATATATCTTTAATCACCTCTCAGAGGAAGGGCACAATCAGAGCATAGCGTGATTGTAACCAATCGTTATTTAAAGAATATATAACTAGGGAATATGGTTAGCATTATTCAAACAAGACAAAAAAAAAAAAAGGCTTTTGTATCCTGTACATTCTGCGATCCCTACTGTTGGGCACTCCAGACGATATGTACTATACATTCTAAGACCATTGCATTTTGTACATTCTGCGACCCCTACTGCTGGGCACTCCAGACAATGTGTACAATATATTCTAAGACTTACGTATCCTGTACCTTCTGCGATCCCTACTGTTGGGCAATCCAGACAATGTGTACAATACATGCTCTATAGAATAAAGAATGCAAATATGATAACAAAAACACAAAAAAAAATGAATAAATAAATAAATGTATTTGTATATATATATATATATATATATATATAAATACATTCACGGCATATGAATGTAAACATGGTAGTGGAGTCATGGCATATGATTCAGAGCCTACCCATTAGCTGTAAGAAACCCCTAATATAAGATAGATTTAAGAAACATTCACGGCATATGGATGTTAACATGGTAGTAGAATCATATCATATGATTCAGAGGCTACCCATTAGCTGTACGAAAGACGAATTATATATGTATAATGGAATAAAGGGTAAACAGAATCACGGAATATGATTCATAAGCTACCCAATCCAATGGTTCTATGCTGTTGAAACTTGAATTAAATATCATATAGATGAATTACAAATTAAATACGTACTATATTCTCTAAACTTAAGTTATATATTATCCCTAAATGGCAACACTTAAATCTCTAGGTATCCCATGTACATGACAACTTTTGAAACCACTCTTGAATTACACGTCGAAGTATACACTTGTCTTTTTATTTCTAAGTTGTTATGGGCTCAGGATTTCCCGCGTGTTTCTAATTTTGATTTTTTTTTCATCTGACAAAAGTAGAATGTCGAATTCGATCTATCAAATCGAAAAGTTGGGCGAACATAATTATGATTCGTGGAAAACATTAATTAGAAGTGTGTTAATACACAATGACTAATGGAACTTCGTCTGTGGTAGCTCTGTGAAACCAGACCCAGAAAAACTTGACGAATTCACAATATGGCGCTCAAAAGACGAAAAGGCTCTGGCTACCATATTGCTGTGTGTAAAGCCTTCGCAGATAAACTACATAAAGAACTGCAAAACGTCGGCAGATGCTTGGATAACTCTGGAAAAAATTCACCAACCTAAAGGACCGGCAAGAAAAGTTACGTTGTTCAAACAACTTCTTCAATTAAAAATGGAAGGTAACAACGTTCAGCATCATATTAATGCCTTCTTAGATTTAGCAGAAAAAATCAAGGAAGTTAACATCGAGTTACAAGATGAGCTTTTGGTGATCATTTTACTATCCAGTCTACCCAGTGCTTACGAGAACTTTATCATTGCAATTGAGTCACGTGATCAGCTACCATCGGTGGAAAACCTGAAGGTTAAACTGCTAGAGGAGGGGCATCGTCGAGATAGCGGAGAGAATGAACCAAACGAAAATTTTTCAGAACGAGCACTATTCATGCACAATCGAAGAAATAAGTTTCCTCAAAAAATGCTGCACGCCAACAAAACGCTCACGGAACGGGTTCGTCAGACAGGGGAATCTTCAAAGGAAAGTGTCATCGATGTAAGCACCAGGGCCATATGGCATCAAACTGTCACGAAAGGCTATGGCATTCTCCAAATGCGGTCACATCAGCGTTTGCGTTATTAAATTCATTTTGTGTCAAAAAATTTGTTAAGAATACGTGGATCTTAGACAGTGGATCAACAAGCTACTTGTGCTGTGATAGAGGAAAATTTTCATCCTATACCGACCACGTGGAAAGAATTGAATTGGCTGATGGGATGTATATTAGTTCAGCGGGCATAGGAGATGTACATCTAATTGCGAAAACCAAAATCGTTTTAAAAATGTTTTGTTTGTACCCGAGTTACAGATGAATTTCATTTCAGTGAATAGAGCAACGGGGGTTAGGAATAAAGTTGTTTTTACGGAAAAGCTGCTATGTGCGGCCAAGTACAACAACGTGTATGCTTTCAAGGAGCAACAATTACTTAAACTTGCTGCTGGTCTAAGAAGTGCTGATGGTGCTGAGGGGTCATGTGCTTAAAGTTTTAGAACTGCTGAGGGTACTGCTATTGCTGGTGGCGCGGGTGGTATTAAGGCTTCTGGAAGCGTTGTTGAAGGTAATGAAAAGGACAAAGTGCTTGCACTGTGGCATCAAAGATATGTCCATTTGAGTGGTCAATGCTTACACAACCTGTTCAATAAAAGCATGGTTCGGGGTGTGAGCTCCCAAAAAATCAATAAAGCCAACGTTTAGTGCGAGGTCTGCTTAAAGGGGAAAATTTCGTCTTTACCATTTAGACTGTCGGAAAATCGGAGTAAGTCTGTGCTTGCAATTATTCATACGGATATATGTGGACCGATCAGAAACGCATCGAATGGAGGCGCTAAATACTTTTTAACGTTTATAGATGACCACTAACGCATGATCCTTGTTTACTTTTTGCGTCATAAAGGCGAAGCTTTAAAATATTTTGAGATGTTTAAAATAATGGCAGAAAAACAGACAGGTAATAAAATTAAAATGTTAAGGAGTGACAATGGAAGGGAATATGTTAATAAAGAGTTTAAAAATTATTTGGAGCTTAATGGAATAAAACATCAATTAACTTCTCCTTATACCCCTCAACAGAATGGGTGCGCCGAAAAAATGAACAGGACGCTGGTTGAGATGGCACGGTGTATGATGATTTCGTCTGGTTCAAGTAAAAGTTTTTGGGCTGAAGCTATAAATACAGCTGTGTATCTACGAAATCGATCACCAACGAAATTATTAAATCATCAGACACCATTTGAAGTCTGGTTTGGTTATAAACCGAACGTATCACACCTTCGAATTTTCGGATGCAAGGCCTTCATGCTGATTAAGAAACCAGGTAATTCTAAGTTTAATCCTAACGGCATAGAATGCTTAATGGTAGGTTACTCTGAGGAGGCCAAAGCATATAGACTATACGAACGAAAAACGGGTAAGATTTACATAAGCCGCGATGTGCAATTCATTGAGAATCCCTTAAAAATGTGTCCTACGAATTCTGATTTTATAGTACTTGAATCCTTGAAAGAAGATAAAGACGATGACGCCGAATTCAAGAGTGGGCTGTCACAAGAAGAAAATGATTTTCACACTAATAAAATTTAAAACTCTGGCGATATGGCTATCGCGGAATACATTGTGGGGGCTAATGCTGATATTAGTGGTACAGCCGGAGTTGAAAATGATAAAGAAGATGACAATGCGGCTGGAAATGAGGATTATTGCGGGGACTGGGATGATGAAGAAAACAAGTTCGAATCCAGGTTAGTGAAAGCATTTTCAGAAATGGTAAAATAAGAAATAGAAACAATGCAAATAGAAATAGATCAAATTCGTTAAGTTATATGAATAATATTGGCACTGATTGTCAGAATATACCGAATTCCGTTGTAGAAGCGCTTCATGGTAAAGATTCCAAAATGTGGCAAAGGGCTATTGAAATAGAATATTGTTCCCTGATGAAAAGCGGAACTTGGGAACTTGTAGATTTGCCAGCTGATCGTAAAGCGATACGATCGAAGTGGGTTTTCAGCATAAAGAAGGATAAGAATGACAAAATTGAGCGATTCAAGGCCAGACTTGTGGCTAAAGGCTGCAGTCAAAGGTATGGCCTGGATTTTACTGAAACTTTTTCACCAGTCACAAGGTATTCTACAATAAGGCTTATAGTTGCATTAGCGGTGAAATTAGAATTGCTATTACACCATATAGATGTCACATCTGCATATTAAAATAGTGAACTGGATCAAAGTATATATATGGAACAACCAGAAAACTTTGTAGATAAAGCAAACCCGACGAAAATTTGTAAGCTCCGGAAAGCCCTCTATGGGCTCAAACAATCGGGTAGACAGTGGAACCAAAAACTGAATAGTGTCCTGTTAAAAATTGGTTTCGTGCGGTCATCATACGACAGTTGCGTTTACTTTTCAAACAAAATGGAGTTGCTAATATATTGGCTGTATATGTAGATGACATAATTCTTGCCTTTAAAGAAATAGGGGATTTAAATAATATTAAATTAAAACTTGCTGCAGAGTTCAAATTAGAAGACAAAGGACCAATAAATAATTTTTGGGTATGGAATTTGAACGAGAAGGCGATAGAGGTATAATTAAATTGGGGCAGCAGAAAATGATTGCAGACATTTTGTCTGTTTTTCAAATGACGCACTGTAAACATGTAAGCACACCACAGGATTCAGGATCGAAATTGGAGAAATGCACACAATGTCCAGACTGTGGTAACAAGGTTGACTCGAAGTTGTTTCAATCACCTTTAGGCTCTTTAAATCTTCTAAGTCTGACAACACGGCCCGATATATCACATTCTGTGATTAAATTGTCGCAATTTAATACAAATCCTCGTAAAGAACACCTCACTGCTGCAAAACATTTGCTGTGGTATTTAAATAAAACAATAAATTTAAAGCTTGTTTTCAGAAATGCTGCTGCTGAATTGGTTGGGTATGCTGATGCTGATTGGGGTGGAGACTATTGTGATAGACGATCTTTCACTGGCTTCGTTTTCATGCTTGCCGGATGTGCTGTTTCATGGGAGTCCAGAAAGCAACCTACAGTGGCCCTCAGCAGTACTGAAGCGGAATACATGGCCCTTTCCTCTGCATCCAAAGAGTTTCTGTACTTGCGTAACCTGCTTGATGATATTGGATTTGGTTACATCGCCTCAAACTCCATTGTGCTATATGGGGACAACTTAAGCGCTCAACAGCTGGTACAAATCCAGTTTATCATGCAAGAAGCAAGCATATTGATATTAAAGTACATTTTGTTAAAGATATATATGAAAAAGGTTTTGTCAACTTAAAGTATATTTCAACAAATAATATGATTGCAGATATTTTAACAAAAATATTAAATCGAACTAAATATTTATATTTTGTTAACTTATTAGGCCTAAATAACGAAATTTAATTTGAGGAGGTGTGTTGAAACTTGAATTAAATATTATATAGATGAATTACAAATTAAATACGTACTATATATAAGCTTAAGTTATATATTACCCCTAAACGGCAACACTTAAATCTTTAGATATCCCATGTACATGACAACTTTTGAAACCACTCTTGAATTATAAGTCGAAGTATACACTTGTCTTTTTATTTCTAAGATATGCCTATACAAAAAACATGTCCTAATCGAAATGCAAATCCTTAATCATATTAACTTTAACATTGACCTTCTTACTAACCACATGTCCAACATCGAAGAAGCATTAATTTTCAGTTCCTATTAAACGGAAATGAACTACAAAACATTGAAAACAAATTGACTAACAAAATATAAAAACAAACTCATTAGAACAAATACACGAATTCTTGGGACTTCAGGCCTACTACAATAATTCTAATATCATATTTAACGTACGTATACCTATACTCCCAAAACTATTTCTTTTTTTATCACATTATTCCCCTCCCAATTAATAACTCAAAACTTATAACAACGAAGCCATATATAAACATTAATGAGAACGAGATATATTACTACGACGCACCATGCCCCAAGATGGAAGGAATCTTCTATTGCCCTGAAGCAGAACATCAAGAAACCATCAAAGACTTTTCCTGCATCGCCAACTTAATGATAAATCAAGCAGCAAGTTGCCCTCTCAGCGACGATGGAAAAATCGACGAAATCTCTCAACCCGGGCCCAATTTTATACTTTTTTATAAATGTTTCAGAAACACTAATATACTCTACTTGCAGTACCCAAGTTCCACCAGTTGAAGCCTGACGTCTTTTGAGACAACATCCACATTCCACCACCACCCACCAGCAATATCAAGGCAAACACTACACAGGACATCCTAACCCTGGAAAAATTTAAGGAATACAACTTCCGGACAAAAACAGCTTTAACAAACCTATCTACAAAAACCGAAGTCCTCCATCACATTACAGCATCTTCGACTGTGTATTCACACTCGCCACCATCATCATCGTTATCGTGATCCTTGTCATCATGAGGAAGAAGATCCATGTCAACCAACCCCCAACACTACAATCCTTCGCTCCAGCCCAAATGACGTCACTTTGGGTTTCGCTCTACAATAAGGGGGGAGGAGTTACGTCCGTACCCTGACACCACACTCTCCCAGCAATCTACACACAATCATTCCCGACATCAGGCAAATACCGCCGCATCTATTTCCGCAGCAGGCAGAGTTAGTTATCTCCGCAACCCAAACGGCGAGAGTTCACACACACACACATGCCTATATGGACACCGGATTATCATCACGCGGACGACCCGCAATAAAATAATAAACAAAAAAAAATGTAAAACAGTAAATGTAATTGCATAGACGACCTAATCAGTGTCTAGATCACATCCGCTCTTTACGTCGTCTATGCAAAGAAAACCAATATAAATAGATCAGAAAAGATCTAACCTAATTAATTGTATTTCTGTTTTGGAAAAGAAAGACCTATTTATTTAAAATTTACGAGAGTCCTTTTTCTTTTTTTTAAACTACCCCGAGAACCTAATCATGACTCGCGTGACTGTGCTAATGTATTTCTGTTTCACTTACCCTCTCTTTTGCACTTATTTCAGCCCTCGTGTAGACTCCGACTATGCGATGAAATGCCCACTAAAATAAGATCTGACAGTTCGTCTGCTATCTGCTTTTGCTTCTGCGATGAATTTATCGCCAGTGGAGACGGCGTGTAACCCAATGACAAGTTGAAGAAACAGAAAGGCGTATGGTTTAATGAAAATCAAATTCTCTTAAGAAAGATTGAGGGGGGTAAAGTAATTTCTATTAAATCATTTAATGATCTCGCTCTTATTTAGTACATATTTTTTTTTTAATAATATTTGCTAAGCATGAATACTTTAAATGAATTAAATAATGACTTTCCCACCCCTTCTTCATTGTCTTCTGTCTGTGATAATATGCATAAATTTAGTTCCTTATGTAATGATCAAATTTTTATTGTTCACCTGAACATCAGAAGTTTAAGAGAACATTTGTCTGCTCTAGTAACACACCTTGAATCTTTAGTTAATGTTCCCGATATTGATTTTGTAACTGAAATTTGGATTTATGACTTTGAGACAAGCGACTATGTTTTGCCGGGCTTTAAATTTCTTGCGAGAACTAACGAAAATTACGCTTCAGGTGGCGTTGGATGTTTTATAAAAGAGGACTACAGGGTTGTTGATTCCGTGTTTGTTGATTTTGCCAGTGCTGACGTCTTAAAGGTCTCTGTTGTTATTAGTAATGAGATATTTATGTTCATTTGTATATAGAGAATTCATATGTTAAACATTGCCTCATTTGTCTGTGAATTCTCTGACTTTTTATCATAAATTAAATCAAAAAATAAAATAATTTTGGGTGACTCTAATTTAAATATTTTAGATAAAAATGAAACCGTTGCTAATTACTTATTCTTATTAGCGTCACGTGGTCTTGAATGCTTTATAAATGTGCCGACAAGAAATTCCTCTGCTACCTGTCTAGATCATATTTATGGCCGTTTTAGTAATATAGTGTCCAATCGATGTGAAGCATGTGTCTGTGACTTAAAGATTACTGACCATTCTATGCTAGGACTCTTAATTAGAATTGCGAGGAATAAAACTAACAGCATTAAGATCTCCCCACTGCGATATACCAAGACTGATTTTAATAAGCTAAGAAGTGCTCTGGCTTACGAATTGCATTTCGGTTGCATTTGACTTATCATCGCTTCCCTTAAAAGGCATTTCCAGGACTGTACTTCTTCTTTGTCCCCCCCCTAAAACGATCACTAGACTTAAGCCTTGGATCTCTAGACATCTTTTGAACAAAGTGATTAAGAAAATGTGGCAAAAGAAGACTAACTCGGTTGACGGTCAGAACCAGACTGACTCGCTGACTGGTTGTTTATTGCATACATACATACATAGCTGTAACATCTCCGTTTTTCAAATAAACATAGCCAATACAAATTATTATATTAATTATACATATATGTACATGCATATCAATTAAAGTAGGTAGCATAACACATGGTCTGAACTTAAAACTATGAAATATAAATGTTATGTAATTCAAATTTAATTCAACATCTTTTATTTACATATTTTATTTTATTTTATATATATATATGTAGTTGTATGTATGATAAATGTATGTATATACAAAGTTCGGAGCAACGAAACAACAAATGTCAGGTGTACTTTACGTTTAATAGGTCAACTTGTTCGGTGCTTTTATTTGTCTGCCAAAGCGTGAAAAAACACCACCCCCTTCGTCGCCCCTTGCAGGTCCCCGCCAACTGGACTGTCCGTTACATTGCATTGTGAGCCAAGAGTGGCCCCATCAGAAAGTTTTCTTTCACTTTTTGATTGGATACCTGTGTCTGTGTCTTTATCCAATATAATCTTAGGTGGAGAGATAATATGCTGACGATTTTGGCGATAGGTTTCATCGTTTTCCCCTTTTATAGTGTACGACCTCGGTTCCTCGCACTTGTCTATAATCAGTCCGGGGTACCAAACTGATTTTGGAGTTTTCTGATAATAAATTCTGTCCCCTTTTTCCAATTCTTTTAAAGGCCTTGCTGATTTGTTATAGTAATAGCTCATTTTTTTCTTACTGTTTTGAAAGTATCTACTAACTTTTCCGGGGTCGAGACTATTATGTTTAAGACTCTCAATATTTGTTGGTATTTTAGTTCGTAGTTTCCTATTCATTAAAAGTTCCGATGGAGAATAAGAACTTTTATTTGGTGTTGTTCGATTATATAGTAGTGTTATATAGAGGTCTGATTTAGCTTCGATACATTTCTTCAAAAGTTTTTTAATAGTTTGAATTGACCTCTCTACTAATCCATTTGATCGGGAAATATAAGGGCTTGAAGTGACATGCTCAATATCCCAATCTTTACAAAACAATTTGAACTCTTCAGAAGGAAAAGGCGGACCATTGTCACTAACTAAAACTTTTGGAATTCCATGCCGAGCAAATGTATGTATGTATGTTGGCGTTACAGTCCATGAAGGACCTGAGCCGAGCTTCTCTCAATCACCCATGTTGTGTGTGATTTCATTTTCCCATAGGTGAAAGGGACCTACAGTTTATTGCCGGTTCCGAACGGCGAATTTAGAGAAGCTTTTCATGACCATTTTACTACAGGGGGTTTTGTCAGAACCCCGCTGAGGAGAAACACCATGAAAAACACGTTCGATGACATGGCTGTGTCGGGATTCGATCCCGTGTCATCGGCGTCAGAGGCCAACACACTTCCCACTGCGCCACGGTGCTCTCAACAATTTGCCGAGCAAATATAGATTTTAATTCAACAATTACTTTATTTGCAGAAAACCCCTGGTTTAAAACGGCAATCTCAATATATTTTGAAAAGTAATCAATAACTATTAAACACTTTTTTGCCGCAAAGTCAAAAAAGTCAATTCCGATTTTGTGCCATGGCACTTCAACAATTTCGTGTGGTAATAATGGCTCTTTAGCATTTTAACTTCTATGTCGAATGCATATTTCACAGCCATCGACTATGTTTCTGATTTCACTATTAATATTCGGCCAATAGACCAGCGACCTAGCCAAGCTAATACATTTTTCATGTCCCATATGACCTTCGTGAATCAAACCCAATATTTCCGAACGCAATTGTTTGGGTATGATTATTCTATTCGACGTGAAAAGAATTCCATCAATAACCTGAATCTCATTCTTAACCTTAAGAAATGGTCTCGCTATTACATCTATTTTATTTATTACATCCGGCCATCCCTCTATACAATACTCCATCACTTTTACTAGAGCCGGATCTTTAGCGGACTCATTTCGTATCTGATCTAATTTTGACTGGCTCACGGGTAAGGTCGATATGATTAAGTTGCAATGAAGATCGATTTCCTTATCAAAATCTCTTCAAAATTTATTTGGGAGGGCTGCTCTAGATAACGTGTCTGCCACATGCATCTCTTTACCCGGCTTATAAATGATATTAATATTGTACGCCTGCAAACTAAGCATAAACCTTTGTAGCCGTGGAGGAACGCTAAATAAAGGTTTTGCAAATATTGGGATCAATGGTTTATGATCAGTTTAAACCAAGATTTCTTTCCGTAAACAAACTTATGAAAGCGAGTGCACCCGAAAATAATCGCAAACAGTTCCTTCTCAATTTGGGCATAATTCTGTTGACATGAGGTTAAGGTTGCTGATGCATATGCAATTGGATTGTTATCATGTTGGATAACTGCACCTACATCGACAGAGAGTTTGATTGATTTGTTGCTATCATAGTACGTCAGAATAGGCGCCTGAGAGATTTATAACTTTAGCTTTCCAAACTCTTTTTCGTGATAATCATTCCAATGCCACTCAATATCTTTTTTAAGAAGCTGTCGTAAATTCATGTTTTCGATCGAGAGATCTTTAACAAAAGAAGAAAGGTAGTTCACCATACCTAGAAACCGTTGCAGTTGCTTGACATTGTTAGTTCGTGGCATTTTACAAATGGCTTCGATTTTGCCCCCGTCGGGTCGAATACCCACCTCACTACAAATGCGGCCCATGAACTTAATTTCCTTAACACAAAAGTATGACTTCGATTTGTTAAACTTGAGACCTATATCTCTGGCTCGTTGTAAAACCATTCTTAAGATTCGATCATACTCTTCTTTTGTCGCCGCGAAAATTGGAAAATCGTCTATGTACCTATATTAACAGGTTCGGAATATCTGAGAAATATTTTACCATCTCCAAATGAAATATTTCTGGAGCTGCATTGATTCCGAACGGCAAACGTACGAAACGAAACCTACCAAAGGGCGTTATAAACCTGCATAGTTTAGACGATTCTTCATCCAAGGGAATCATCCAAAAACCCGAGTTAGCATCCAATGTGCTAAAATATTTCGCGCCTGACAACCGAGCTTTCACATCATCTACATCCGGAAACTGAAAATGCGGGCGCATAATTGCCTTATTTAAATTGCGAGGATCTAGACACAGACGCAGGCCTCCATTTTCCTTTCTTACAATAACGAATGAGCTTACCCAGGAAGTTGGCTCCTCAACACGTACAATAACATTTAATTTTTCCATACGTTCCAGTTCTTCTTTCAGCTCATTTCGCAATTGCACGGGAATCTTCCTTGGCGGCTCCATAATCGGCGTGATGTTTTCTCTTATTACCAAATGACATTTATTATTTAGGTGGCCCAAACCATTGAAAACATCTTTGAATTCATCTAAATAATGAATACAATTAACACGATTCTTGCAAGGATGAATATATTCACTTCCTTTGGAGATAGATTTGATGTTATTGCCCTTAACAATATTCATTTGAATGGAAGATTCAAAGCCCAGAATTGTCGCGCAATTCATTTTTAAAATATAAAAATTGAGGGTGTATGCTTGCCCTGCATACAAACAATTAACTTTACATTTGCCTAATACCTTCAAACTCTCTCCAGAAAAAGTGATTATATTGGTTTTTGTTTTTTCGATTAAGGACTTATCTAGTTCTAATAAACAAAACTGATCAAAAGACATAATGTTGGCTTCTGCACCCGTATCTACTTGTGTTTTGATCAGGAGATGCTGTATTTTAGGATACACGTGCCATGACTTTGCCGGATTCGCCGTTACCATTGATTTTATAAACAGATCATCAATATTCCCCTCCGATTCAGAGTCTGAGAATGCTTCGATGTTGCTCACTCGCTTGCTGCTGTTGGAATAGTTCCACGTGCACGCCCTCGCAAAATGATTTTTACCGTTGCAGCGGTAGCAGCTCATACCGAATGCCGGACATTTGTTGCTGCTGTGTCGTTGTCCACATTTATTACAGCCTTGGAGCGGTCTGTATTTGTTTGGTTGCTCTTGAACAGTTGATTGGGAATGTTGCACTCGCTGCCGTGAAGATTCTTGTTGACTACCCCTATTGTTGTTGCCCTTCTTGTCCCATTTCGTAATTCCTTGCTGCTGTCCTTCTCTTACACTTACACCACCTATGAATGTATTGTCAATTTTACCGAAATTGCCATCACCGACGCCAATGCCCTGCTCCAGCTCTCTCGACTGTACTTTGACTGCTTCCATTGTTCTGGCCATCTCAATAATATTTTCTAGTTTTTTCGTGGATTCATTTAGTAACTTTTCGCGTATGTAGTTATGAATCCTATTTAACCCGCTAATGAACAGGTCACGTACCAGGTCATCTTTTAATATTCCGAATTCACAGTTCCTGCTTAGGTTTTTTAATGCCGTTACAAATTCATCCACAGTTTCACCGTCCCCGTGTCTTCTTTTGAAGAAATGATAGCGTTCCATCAGTAAATTGACTTTTGGTACAAAGTAGTCATTAAATTTCTTCACCAAGTCCTCATGTTTAATCGTCTCTTAATCAATCTCAAAAGAGTCAAATATTTCAAAGCACTCTGCACCCATGTGGTGAAGCAACAATGAATTTTTTCTCGCGTCTGAGGCATCCTTTAGATCACTTGCGCATAAACTGTTTGTACCACATTTTCCACGCTGCACATAAATTCGAACTTTTCAAATTGAACGGTTGTAAATTTCCACTATCAATTGCAATTTGTCGAAAATTATTATTCACGACAACCGGTACTTCCTTTTTCCCACTACTACCCTCGTGGTCTGGCATTTTGTTTTTGTTTTTTTTTTTTTTGTTTTGTTCAAGTTTTCACATCTGACACCATGTGACAAAGAAGACTAATTCGGTTGACGGTCAGAACCAGACTGACTCGCTGACAGGTTGTTTATTGCATACATACATACATAGCTGTAACAGAAAAATAAGCTCAGGATTAAGTGCAATAAGTTTCCCAACAATTTGGACCTAAAAAGGAGGTATAGAAAACTGTGTGTACAAATAAAAAAGGAGATTCCGATTTGTCGTGACTCATACTACCGTGCTAGACTAATTTCGGCTAATGGGAATTTATAAAACGAATGGCACATTGTAAACAGCATATTGAATAAATCTCCAGCATTCAAAATTCCTGCTGTTTTACATGTTGATAAGAGAGAACTTAATGATAAGTTTGAGATCGCCAATGCCTTTAATCGTTATTTCATTAATGTCGGTGACAGTTCTGTACCATCTGCTCACTATTCAACTAGTTCTCATTGTCCGTCTATTATTAGTACTGAACCATTATATCGCTCCAAATTTGTGTATTACAATATAAACCCTTTGGAAGTATTTAAAACTATTGGTAGCTTACCTAATACGAAGTCTTCTGGTGCTGACGGCATCTCTACTTTTTCTCTTAAAAAAATTGCATGTTTCGTAGTGGATGTCTTGGCAAGTATTTTTAATAGATGCGTGCTTGCAGGGGTCTTTCCTAATGTCCTTAAATGCGCAAATGTTATTCCCCTTCACAAAAAGGGCTTAGAAACTGTTATTAGCAGTTACCGACCTATCTCACTCCTTTCAGTTTTTAGCTAAATTTTTGAAAAACTCATAAAAATTAGAATGCTCAGCTTCTTGGTAAAAACAAATTTTTTTAATCCAGTACAAATTGGTTTTAGAAAAGGAAAGTCAACTAAGGACGCTCTTTCGCAATTTCGTACTCAAGTAATGTGCTACCTCGATGACAATAACTGCACTGCTGGATTATTCGTAGACATTACTAAAGCATTCGACATGGTCAACCACAACATCCTGCCCAGGAAACTGGAAAAAACTGGATTCCGTGGTTTTATGCTCAATTGGTTTAGTTCATATCTTCAAAATAGGTTTCAAAGAGTTAAAATTAATGATATAAGAAGTAGAGTTAGATATTCTACCGTAGGTGTTCCTAAAGGTTCTGTTTTGGGTCCAATTCTGTTTTTGGTGTATATAAATTCCTTGTTAAGACTTGATTTTAGAGGTTCTCCTACAGCTTTTGCCGACGATATCGGATTTTCCTATGGTTCAAATAGCGCTTTGAATTTAACTGCTGATTTAAATCACGACCTACATTAATTAAGACTCTGGTTTGCTGAACACAATTTAGTTATAAGCTCTAAAACAAAAGTTATGTTTTTCAGTTTCCGTCCTGCAAATAAATTAAACGCAAATGTATACTTTCATGCACTTGAATGTAGTAGATATAAATTGTCTAATTGTTATTGCGAGTCTAGTCGCCCTCCCCAATGTTTTTCTAGTGATCAAATCTGTAGTGATAATTGTTTTCTTATTGAAAGTGTTAATGAATTTAAATATTTGGGACTAATAATTGATTATAAAATAAGTTTTGCAAATCACACGGATGCTTTGAAAAAATATTTCCGTTGCACACTACGAAATTTTTATTATTTACGTAGAATTTGTTCACCTAAGCTATTAAGAGCAATTTATTTTGGTATTTTTCAATCAAAACTACAATATGGTATAGCCTGCTGGGGACGTGTGTATAATAGTGGAATTCAACCTCTTTTAGTTACACAGAAATATGTATTAAGGAAAATTAGTCGCAAACCTAATAGATACCCTAGCTATCCGCTGTTCTGTGATCTGAAAATACTGCCTGGTCGTCACCTGTACTGCTTTAAAGTGTTAAAACTATTCTTCATGAAGTCTGGTAACCGTAATTTTCGTTTGATCTCTGACTATAACTTACGTGGTAATCATTCAAATTTGCTAACTGTTCCTAAATCTAAAACCACTGCTTTCCATAACTTTTACTTTATTATATCTCGTCGGTTATTCAATAGTTTACCTTATTATGTCAGTGGAATAACTTCATATGGAGTGTTTACAAAAGAAGTCAAATCTTGGCTCTTTACCTTCGATTCGATTAAGCTTGAATCTCTAATTTCTGGTGTTCTGGTATAAATATATTTTTGCTTCATTTAACTGGTTTGCTGCAGTTATTTTTATTCAGCGCGTTCCGAATTCTAAAACCATATTTCGTTCAAACTTGCTAGGTCACCCCAACCTACACATATCTTTCATTGTATACGTTTAAGTTTTTCGAAGTGACATTCTACACTATTTTGTACTTGTATATTAATACAGTTTGTCACATACACTTTTTTATATATTGTTACGAATTTTTCGATCCCCACACCAAATAGGGTTCGCACCACTACAATTGTCCTTTTTATTTAAATTGAAAGACACACACTTTCAATAAAAAAGCTTTCAATAAAGGTTTGTTTGTGTAATAAAGTTTAAAGTGGATAGTATTGGATAATAAATAAAAGTGGTGAAGCTGCACAGATAATTGATCTGTGGTGAAACAAGAAAAGTGTGTGTGTTTTCATTCGGATAAAAGGGACAATTGTAGGTTATCGCAATCCAGTGGTGCGAACCCTATTTGGTGTGGGGATCGAATAGTTCGTAAAATTTGGTGTCAGAAGTGGGATTGCGAGTAAACGAGTGGAACGTTTATTTAAATTGTGAATTGCACAAAGTGAATTGTTAAGAGATAGAGAAAATGGTGAAATTGGAAAAGTTGACCATCGAACAACTGAAAAGAGAGCTGGATGCTCGGGAATTATCTACAGTGGGAAGTAAAGCCAGCCTGGTGGAGAGACTGCGATCAGCGTTGCAGGAAGAAGGTGCCGACTGGGAGAATCACGAGTTCAGGGTGGATAAGGCGTCGACATCCAGTGAGCCAGAATTCGATATGCAGCAAATTCTCGCGGCTATGAATGCTTCCATATCCCAGAAACTAGAGGCGACCATACACGAAAAACTGGAGGAAAATTCCGCTGCCGTAAGTAAAAAGTTGGAGGAAAACTCAACTTCCATAAGACAGAAACTAGATCAAAGGCTGGAGGAAAATTCCGTTGCCGTAAGTAGAAGGCTGGAAGAAAATTCCACTTCCATAAGCCAGAAACTGGAAAAACTTGAGGGAAATTCCGCTACCGTAAGTAGAAAGTTGGGGGAAAATTCCACTTCCCTGCGGCAGAAGCTGGAGACGGTAGAAGAGATGCTAGAGAACAATCGAGAAAGCTTGAGAGACATCAAGCAAGCTGTCAACGATCGATTCCAAGACGTCGAGGAGAGAATTGAGACACTGGACAAGAAGGTTCTAGATCTCGAAAGTAACCAGGAAAAGGTAATCGAGGAACTGGAATCGAGGTTCGACAAGAAGGTTCTGGAGCTCGAGGAAACTTTCCAGAACGTTCAGCCTCAAGGAAGGGTCGCACCGGCTGCAGCATCGAAATTCACAGCTCCCAACTTCGACGGCACGAGTGCGTTTAACATCTTTAAGCTCCAGTTCGAGACACCAGCGGAACGGAATCAATGGGGAGAAGAAGATCGTGTGGCCGCTCTAGTAATTTCGCTTAAAGGCGAAGCAGCTGGCCTTTTACAGACCATTCCGGAGACCCAGAGAAGGAACTACACAGCCATATGGGATGCTCTCCATCGAAGAGATGGCAGTGAGCACATGCAGGAGATGCACAAGCTGGAACTTAAAGGACGCAGGCAGCGTGGAAACGAGACCATCCAGCAGTACGCTGCCGACATCGAGAGGCTGTCTCATCTAGCCTACGCGGATGTTCCAGTTGATGTTGTGGAGAGACTAAAAACGGATTCTTTCATCCAAGGGCTAAGGGACCCCGATACGCAATGAAGCCTGATTCTCCTGCCGAAGACATCTTTCAAGGAGACAGTTGCCAGCGCCCTCGCATGTGAAACATCGCTCTTGATATGCCGACCTTCCATCAAATTACGGCGCATATCTCAAGACCAGGATAATTCCAGAACAACAGCGGCGAGTAGGAGTGGTTTATTCCCGGGTAGATGCTACATCTGCGATCAGCAGGGGCACATTGCAAGAAACTGCCGCCTGCGAAGAAAGCGTTCGAGGTCTAGTTCGCCAAAAAGGGACCAAGGGAGGGACCGCGACCGTGGAGGTGCAAAAGGTGCACCTAACAATCCGTTAAACTAAAACGGTGACAAGCCGAATGTGGATGTTCGAACCCGACAAAAGAAATCGACCCAGCGATATAGTTGTTGGAAGGGCTCTCGTGGAATCCCGACAAGACCAACTGGTTCCAGTACGAGTCCTGACTCCAGCCAGTAAACCTAAGACAATACAAAAAGGAACAACAATCGCCCATTGCCAAGAAGCTGCCGCCATTATGAACTGCGAAGATAAGAAACACCGAGAACTCCAGAACAACAAAGCGTTCTTGAAAACAATGGCCAGAGAGTGGACGCAACGTCTAGTGGAGAAGCAGAAAAGTAAAGCACCCTCCCTGCTTCGTAAATATTGGACAGTTTTTGCAAATGGTAAGAACTGTGGAAGAACATCAATTGTGAAGCACAGAATAGACACAGGGGACTCTAGACCGATCCGGCAACCGGCAAGGAGGGTACCTTTGGCGAAAGAAGGAGAGCTGGTCGCACTAATCGACGAGATGGAAAAGGAGGGTGTGATCGAACCATCTGCAAGCCCATGGAGTTCGCCAGTAGTGCTAGTTAAGAAGAAGGATGGAAGCACCCGATTCTGCGTGGACTATAGGAAGCTGAACGACGTCACAAAAAGGACAGCTATCCTTTACCGAGAATCGACGACACCTTGGACACACTATCTGGTGCAAAGAGGTTCTCGACGCTGGACTTGCAAAGTGGATACTGGCAAATAGAGCTTGACCAGCAAGACAAGGAAAAGACCGCGTTCACCGCCGGGGGAGAGTTGTGGCAATTCTCTGTGATGCCCCCCGGTCTTTGCAATGCGCCAGCCACATTCAAGAGACTTATGAACCGGGTGCTAAGAGGACTTCACTGGAGGACTTGCCTTGTGTATCTGGATGACATAATTGTCATGGGCAAGGATTTCGACGATCACCTTAAGAAGCTTGAAGAGGTACTGGAACGTATTCAAGCAGCCGGACTGAAATTGAGCCCGAAGAGATGTTTGCTCTTCCAAAACGAGGTGAAGTACTTGGGACATGTGGTGACTGCAGAAGGAGTCCACACGGACGAAGAGAAAATCTCGGCGGCTAAGGAATGGCCGCGGCCGAAGAATCTTCATGAGTTAAGGTCATTCCTGGGACTTTACACGTATTACAGGCGATTCATCCTAGGATTTGCAAACGTTGCCAGCAGTTTGCACGAGCTCACCAAAAAGAATCGGCCATTCAAGTGGGAGATGCCGCAGCAGGAAGCGTTCATTCACCTGAAGGAATTGCTCTGCAGTGCGAAGATTCTTGCATATCCTGTTCCGGGAGAAAAGTTCATTTTGGACACCGATGCGAGCGGACATGGAATCGGAGGAGTACTCTCTCAAATGATTGACGGGCGAGAGCGGGTCATCGCTTACTACAGTAGGATCCTATCGAAGCCGGAGAGGAACTACTGTGTAACTAGGAGGGAGCTTTTAGCTGTGGTTGACTGTGTCAAGCATTTCCACAAATATCTCTATGGCCAAGCTTTTCATCTTAGGACGGACCATGCAGCGTTGAGGTGGTTGCTGCAGTTCAAAAACCCGGAAGACCAGCTTGCTAGATGGATAGAGAGAATCCAGAGTTATGACTTCAGTATCGAACACCGGAAGGGAAGCAGTCATGGAAATGCGGATGCATTATCGAGGCGACCTTGCGATGTTGAATGCAAACATTGTTCACGCGCCGAGACCAAGGAACAGGTCACCGATATCCGTTGTTTCCAGGTGCTGCCAGATGATTCCTGGACTGTCGAGAAGGTTGGAAGAAAGCAGCGAGAAGATGCCGACCTGGCGGTCATCATCGGATACCAAGAACGAGGTTTTCGACCAAGTTGGCAGCAAATATCCAGTGAAAGCCCAATCGTGAAAGCTTACGGGGCTCAATGGCAGAGTTTGAAGCTGAAGAACGGTTGCCTCTACCGCAGTTGGGAAAGTGAGGACGGGAACATTGTAAACGATTTGCTGGTAATACCAAAAGGGCAAATCGACGAGGTCATCCGAGAATACCACGAGGGACCAAGCGGGGGTCATCTTGGCGTTAACAAGACTGTAGAAAAGATCAAGAGACGTTTCTACTGGGTATTATGCCATGAGTCGGTTACGCGTTTCATTAGCAGGTGTGAACAGTGTGCGAAGGCAAAGGGTCCAGTTAGGAAAACTCGAGGAAATATGCAGCAGTACAATGTTGGAGCACCGTTCGAACGTATCGCAATGGACATTGCAGGCCCATTCCCAACGAGCAACGCTGGAAACAAGTACGCGCTAGTGGTGATCGATTACTTCAGCAAGTGGCCTGAGATGTTTTGCATCCCGAACCAGGAAGCCAAAACCATTTCGGATGCATTCGTGAATAACTGGATTTCGCGTTATGGAGTACCAATGGAACTGCACTCAGACCAAGGGAGAAATTTCGAGTCGTCGGTGTTCAAAGAACTCTGTGACATGCTAGGTATCAGAAAGACGCGGACAACACCATTACACCCACAATCTGATGGGATGGTCGAAAGGTTCAACCGGACAATGGAGGAATACCTGAGAAAAGTCGTCGTCGGAGATCAGAAGGACTGGGATGAACATCTTCCCCTTTTCTTAATGGCATACCATTCGGCACAGCACAATTCAACGGCAACAACACCCGCCGAAGCCATTTTTGGAACTGATCTCCGACTTCCATCGGACTTGAAGTTCGGCGTGGTACTACCGACAACTAGCGGCAGGGAAGACTTCGTAACCGAAAAGAAAGAACAGCTGAACTCTATCCATCAGTTCATCCGGGAGCGACTGAACTTGGTCAGCGATAAAATGAAGGCGCGATACGACTTGAGGGCGAATACTTCTGGATTCGAGACCGGACAATTGGTATTGCTGCACAACCCACAACGGAAAAAAGGCTTGTGCCCCAAATTGCAATCAGCCTGGGACGGACCATATGAGGTCATCAAGAAACTCAATGACGTGGTATACCGGATACAGCAGATGGGAAACAGACGGGCGAAGTATAAAATTGTCCACGTAGAGAGGTAAGCACCATATTACGGAGAAGGATCCAATCGCTTGTTCGAGGACGGACAAGTTTAGGAGGACGGCAGTGTTGCGGAGATGCAGGCGGACCGTTAAGTTCGAAAACTCTCTGGAAGCGGGGAATTGGAATGATGTCAACTTCCAATGGAATTGTCAGAGCGTTCTAGAGATTTCCTATGGGGAACTTCCAACGGCGAACGTTCGAGATGGTGGACCGAGAGCTATATAAGCGCGAACACTTGCCCTCGACATTCATTCAGTTTGTGGTATTGAAATGCGTGTGACAAGTCAGTGCGATCAAACAGTGTAAAAATAAAAGCTTTCAATAAAGATTTGTTTGTGTAATAAAGTTTACAGTGGATAGTATTGGATAATAAAGAAAAGTGGTGAAGCTACACAGATAATTGATCTGTGGTGAAAGAATTAAAAGTGTGTGTGTTTCAATTTAAATAAAAAGGACAGTTGTACTTTATCGCAATCCAGTGGTGCGAACCCTATTCGGTGTGGGATCGAATAAATTCGTAACAATATAATAATAATAAAAAAAAAAAAGCGTCGTTTCTTAAAGCGGCCCCTACACGCTCAATATTATTGTGCAAAACATTGCAGATATTATTGGCTCGATGCCCCAGACAGTGCAATATTTTTCCCAATAATTTAGATGGCCGCTGATATTTGTACAGGCAACACGTTGAGTGATAATGAAGTTTGTTGTGTGGCTATTGCACTTGCTGTTTGTTTAAAACAAGAATAAAATTCACTCGCGGAGATGTTTATTACTCGACACTTGGGGAGATTACCGATTACCGATGTAAAGTATTTTGACAATATTAATTTTTTCTGCTGTTTGATAGAGTATTTTGTGCATACTTAGGGGCATGAAAAAAATGTACGATGACATGTAAAATGTAGGCATACTTTTAGGACTAGTTAGTAATCCAGTTGATATGTACATACATGAATGTCATGTATACACCTAATTCTGTTTTTACATGACAAATACCTTCGTGTGGAGAAATTTGGATATATATATGTGCATAGGTGCCCACTTTCAAATCGAAATAAGGCAAATCAAACAAACAGGATACTGTTTAGATTCATTCAACTCTGTCCCTGAAGTTCTATTATACAGTTGCTCCCAAAATCGAGCGTAGACCAGGAAAACCAAAATATTTTACTTCTTTTGATATCAAACTACGGGCCCCCCCTGGATAGCTACCCTGGCACCCGCACCCGTAGTGAACCAATGTGTGCAGCGACCCAACCCCTTGTTCCTGAGGAAAGAGGAACCTGGCCCTCCATTTTGGGGGTTGTGCTTAGGGGTAGCATCCCTATCACGTAAAAACCTACTTGTTCCGAAACAACAACAATACGGATACGGACGGGTACAATGCTGACGACCCCTGCAAACGACTAACGGACTTGAGAGTCTGCACCTGGAATGTTAGGTCCCTTAACAGACCGGGTGGAGGCGATCAATTGGAGCAAGCCCTCAACTGCTATAAAGCAGATATAACCGCACTCCAAGAAGTGCGATGGGATGGACCAGGCAAAAAACGGATGAAAAACTGCGACATCTATTACGGGAACTGCTACAAGGAGAACAAACCGCCTATTCGGGTGCGGATTCGTTATTCGAGGAAGACACCGACAAAAAGTCTTAAGCTTCCGAGACAAAAGCGAATGCCTCATAACAATCCGCATCAAAGCTAAATTTGGAAACATTAGCTTAATATGCGCTCACGCCCCAACGGAAGAAAAGGACGATCGACTCAAAGAAGAATTCTATTACCTTGTGTAGCCAAGATACGAATGATGACATCAAGAATGCTTAGGAGTCAAGTAGAACAACGTAAGTTTGACGTCGGAAAGCTACAATCGCAAGAGACTGCCAGAATCTTTGCCGATCGTGTCTCCTCCAAGCTCTGTCAAAATACGCCCACAGCAGCGCAAACAATAGAGCAGGAATGGGCGCATTGCCAGAGCGCCATCAAAAACGCTGCCTCGGTGGTGCTGGGTTTCAAACCGCCACCACCTAGAAACCCCTGGTTCGATGAACAATGCGAACAAGCCCATGCAGCAAAACAAGAGGAATATAAAGCCATGCTGCAACGACGGACGAGAGCTGCTCGCGAAATCTATTAGCAGAAGAGAAGAGAGGAGCACACGCTTTTCAGAAGAAAGAAGAGAGAGCACGGAAAGCGTGAGATCGAGGAGATGGAGAGATACTTCCGCAGGAATGACGCCCGTAAGTTTTACAAAAGGTAAAACGAACATGCCATGGCTACAAAGCTAGAGCGGCGGCCTGCAGGGATAAAAATGGAGAACTGGTAGTAGAGTCGCAGTCGATGCTGAGGATTTGGAAAGACCACTTCTGCAGACTGTATAACGGCGATGATAGACAAGATGCCGCTGTCAGGCAGAAAGAGCCATTCGTAACGAACGACGATGTAGCAGAATTCCGTTCCCCCAACCTAAAGGAAGTCAAAATAGCAATATCAAGACTAAAGTCTAATAAAGCCGCGGGCGCAGACGGCATGTCTGCTGAGCTTCTTAAGGCGGCTGGACATGAGCTAGTAAGGTGCATGCACCATCTCATTTGCAAGGTATGGTCGGAGGAAAGCATGCCCGACGTATGGAATCTCAGCATCGTTTGCCCGGTCCATAAGAGAGGAGACCCCTATAACTGCGCCAACTATAGGGGAACAAGTCTCCTTAACATCGCATATAAGATCTTCTCTGCCGTATTGTTTGAACGCCTGAAATCGTTTGTGGACAACCTGATCGGCTCTTATCAGTGTGGTTCCAGGCTAGGTAAATCCACAATAGACCAAATATTTACGCTACGGCAGATCTTGGAGAAGACCTAGGAATACCAAATCGACACTCACCACCTCTTCGTCGATTTTAAGGCTGCATATGACAGCGTGAGAGCACCGTGGCGCAGTGGGTAGTGTGTTGGCCTCTGACGCCGATGACACGGGATCGAATCCCGACACAGCAATCCCGTGTCATCGGCGTCAGAGGCCAACACACTACCCACTGCGCCACGGTGCTTTATACTTTATAAATATTTTGAAATTTTGTTTCAACTATTATTGACATAATGTATTATCGACATACAAAATTGTATAATTTCATGGATACCAACATCCTCTATGCCCAATGTTCCAGCTACGATGTTAAAATCGTACTGGGAGACTTTAACGCAAAACTGGGCAAGGAGCTCGCCTTTGATAGGGTTATTGGCAAGCACAGCCTACACAACACCACATCCGAAAATGGATTTAGGCTGATAGAATTCGCAACGGGGCGAAATCTTCTAGTTGCTAGCACGCATTTCCCACATCTCAACATCCACAAAGGGACCTGGCGATCTCCGGATCTATCAATCGTCAACCAGATTGACCACATTGCGATTGATGGCAGACACGCATCCGACATTCTGGATGTGCGAACTTTTAGAGGAGCCATACAGAGGCATACAACGTCGCAATGCTACAATCGCAAGAGACCGCCAGAGCCTATGCTAATCGCGTCTCCCTTAAGCTCTCGAAAAACCCTCCAACACCTGCTCAGACCGTACAACGCCAATGGACCCGCTGTCAATACGCCTTAGAAAGTGCTGCTTCTGAGGTACTCCAAACAAAAAAAGGGAGCATGAGAAGCTCGCCATCGTAGAGATGGAGAGATGCTATCGCAGGAATGACGTTCAGAGGTTTTATCAACGAATAAAACAAACATGCCAGTGATATAAGACCAGAACGGAAGCCGGAAGGGACGAAAATGGAAACCTAGTAGTGGATTCACAGTCGCTACTAAGAATCTGGAAAGACTACTTCTGCAGACTGTATAACGGCGATGACGAAACAGATCCCGCTGTCAGGTAGAATAATCCTTTCACAACGGACGATGATAGCAGAGAATTCCGTCCCCCTTACCTGGACGAAGTTAGGAATGCTTTTTCTAAGCTTAAGTCCAACAAAGCTGCTGGAGTAGACGGACTACCTGCCGAGCTCTTTAAGATAGCTGGAGATGACCTGGTTGGGGGTATGCACCAGCTCATCCGTAAGATATGGTCGGAGGAATGCATGCCCGATTAATGGAATCTTAGTATCGCTTGCCCGATCCACAAAAAAGGAGACCCCTTTGTCTGCGCCAACTACAGACAAAAAAGTCTTCTGAACATCGCTTATAAAATCTTCTCTGCTGTTCTGATCGTTAATAAACTGATTGGTCCATATCAGTGTGGTTTAAGGCCCGGAAAGTCCACTATAGATCAATTATTCACACTGCGGCACATCCTGGAAAAAACAAACGAGTTCCAGATCGACACCCACCACCTGTTTGTCGACTTTAAGGCTGCGTACGATAGTATCAATAAAGACGAGCTATACAACGCCATGTCTAGTTTTGACATCCCTGCCAAACTCGTCAGATTGTGCAGGATGACTTTGGAGAACTCTCGCTGCTCCATCAGGGTCGGAAGCGACCTATCCGATACCTTTTATGTCAAAAAAGGTTTTAGACAGGGCGACACGCTATCGTGTGACTTTTTCAACATCGTCCTAGTGCAAAACTCACTGGTCAATACGAGGGGCACCATCTTTTTCAAGTCCATACAACTGCTCGCATATGCCGATGACATTGACATAATTGGACGAAGTCAGCGAGATGTCATTGAGGCCTTTACGAGCATTGAGACGGAAGCGGCTAAAATGGGACTGGCGGTAAATGAGGGCAAAACGAAATATATGCTGTCGTCGAAAAAGGACACGAACCACCGGCGTCTTGGCCAGGGTGCACATATTGGCAGGTATAATTTCGAGGTAGTCAAGGACTTCGTCTACCTAGGCTCCGTAGTGACCTACAGAAACGACGTCAGTGCCGAATTCAAACGCAGAATAGCTCTTGCCAACCGCTGTTTCTTTGGGCTCGGGAGGTAATTAAAAAGTAGAGTCCTCTCTCGAAAAACCAAGGTGAGCATGTACAAGGCCCTTATCATTCCGGTCTTGCTCTATGGCGCAGAGACATGGACCCTATTGAAAGCGGGTGAGGAAAAATTTTGCGTGCGATTTTCGGCCCGACCTGCATAAATGGGGAGTGGAGGAGAAGACTTAACAGTGAACTATACGGGTTGTACAGCGACATGAACATAGCACGGCGTCTTAGGATCCAACGCCTAAGATGGCTAGGTCATGTTGAGCGTATGGAAAACACAGCTCCGGCCCGGAAGGTCTATGAATACAACCCCGAGGGTCGACGCGGTCGAAGACGGCCAAACTTAAGGTGGCGCAACCAATTGGAAGAGGACCTTAACTAACTAGGCGTGCGGCACTGGAGACTGCTGGCGAAAGACCGTGCCACTTGGAGAGGTTTTTTGAAGGAGGCCCAGGTTCGCCATGAACTGTAGCGCCAAAGAATAGCCAATAGACCAAGTCCATATTGCGCCAAAGAGCGCAATAGACTCACATTGTTCATTATCTTATTTCCGAAGAGGTTGTGTTTCTCATGTGTTGCGAACATTTCTTTTTTATTTAATTTCTAAATAAAATTCTTTTAAGTAACCATAAATGCTTGGTTATTATCAATAAACACTGATGACCCCGACGTGATATAGTAATATATCACCAATCTAACATATTAATACGTTGACAGAGCCGACGAATGCTGCTAATACGTCCGGCATCAAGAAATTGGAAGCACTTAAAGCGCGTTGTATGGTTATTGTCTCGGAGCTGGAAATTCGTCATGAAGCACTGGAGTCCAATTTCAAGGCATTTCAGCAGATTCAAATGAAGGTCGAGGAGATGGATTCTAAAGAAATCGTTTCCAAAATAGATGTTCGAGCCGAATATGAAGAGCTGTTTTATAAAACCAAATCGAAGCGTCTCTTTGAAATTCAAAGTCGAAAATCCTCACTGCAATCAGAAAATGTTGTACCTGATCTAACCAAATCATCTAACCAGCTCAAACTGCCAAATCTTAATATTCCTGTATTTTCAGGTGAAGTTACCGAATGGCTATCCTTTCATGAATTCTTCAATTCCCTTATTCATAATAATCCCTCATTGAGTAATGTATCCAAGCTGCACTATTTGATTTCATCACTTTCTCGTCAAGCTGCTCGCACCATCCAGTCCCTAGAGATAACGGACCGTAATTATGAATTGGCGTTGAAGCTTCTCATCGACACCTACGACAATAAACGATTGAGCACATTAAAAAAATAATGATGTATCCAGCTATAAGAAAGTCCTCATCTTCAAGTTTGCATTAGCTCTGTGATGAAATCAACAGTCACCTGCGTGCACTTACTACGCTTGAACGCCCTGAAAACCATTGGGATGATCTGTTGATTCAAATACTACTGCCAAAAATCGAGAGTACGACACTTAACAAATGGAGCGAGGAAGGACCAACAGAAATAATGCCGAGCTTTCGGGAGTTCTTAAAATTTCTCAAAAAGCGTAGTCTAATACTCAGTGACGAACATTTCCAGGCAAGTACTCCAATTTTTACTAAAACTCACCAAAATTCTCGATCAAAAACGTTTTCGATTCAATCTTCTAACAATAACAATATCTTACTTACTTACTTACTTATCAGGCCTGCGATCCATGGAGGGTCTGAGCCTGAGCTATAGCTGCCTTCCATCCTTGACGGTCCCGGGCACGCTGCTTCCAGTTGTCAAGACCAAGATGTCTTACATCCTTATACCGGAGGTTCGGTCTTCCTCTTCTTCTCGAACCAGGAGGCTCGGAGTCGAAGACCCTCTTAGCTGGAGCGTTGATGTCCATGCGCTCGATGTGGCCGAGCCAGTGTAGTCGACGGCTCCTTGCCTTCCGGACTACATCCACATCTTGGTACAGCTCGTAGAGTTCGCGGTTGTGTCTTCTTCTCCATTCACCTTCCTCACAGACAGGACCAAATATCCGGCGCAGAATTTTTCTTTCGAAAGAACCCAAAATCAGCTCCGCTGTCCTGCTTATCGTCCAGCTTTCGGCTCCGTACAGCAAGACTGGCAGAATGAGCGTTTTGTAAAGCATGACTTTGGTCTTTCGAGTGAGGAGTTTTGACCCCAGTTGTTTGGACAAGCCGAAGTAGCAGCGGTTGCCAAGGGCGATTCTACGCCGGATCTCCACTGTGGTGTCATTTGTGGAATTTACGTTTGCCCCGAGGTAGACAAACTCCTTAACTACCTCGAAATTATAGCTGTCAATTGTTATGTTTTGTCCCAGGTGGTGAGCGACGGATTGGTTTTTGCTTGACAGCATGTATTTCGTTTTGTCATTGACCTTAAGGCCAATTCGTTTCGCCTGTTCTTCAATCGCCGTGAATGCTTCCACAATGCCACGGCGAGAACACGCGATGATGTCGATATCATCCGCGTATCCTAGCAGCTGGATGGACTTGTAAAAGATAGTGCCTTCCCTGTTGACGCCTGCCCGTTGCACTATCTGCTCCAGCACCAGGTTGAAGAAGTCACATGACAGCGCATCTCCTTGCCGAAATCCGGTGCATGTTTCGAATGGTTCCGAGGTCCTAGAACCGAGTTGCACGGTGCATCGCGTGTTTTTTAGCGTGGCGCGACACAACTGGATCAGTTTTACCGGGATCCCGAATTCGGCCATTGCCCCAAACAGTGCTTCACGATGAATGCTGTCGTATGCGGCTTTGAAATCGATGAAAAGATGGTGTGTATCGATTTGAAACTCGTTGGTCTTTTCCAGGATTTGGCGTAGTGTGAAAATGTGGTCTATAGTTGATTTGCCGGGCCGGAAGCCGCACTGGTAGCTGCCGATTAGTGCGGTGAAAAATGGTTTTAGACGTTCACACAATACGCTGGACAGGATCTTGTATGCGACATTGAGCAGGGATATACCTCTATAGTTCTTACAAGAGGTAGGATCGCCTTTTTTGTGGATGGGGCATATAGAGCTGGTATTCCAGTCGTCGGGCATGCTCTCATCTTCCCAAATTCTGCAGATGATATGGTGCATGCTCCCTACCAGAACATCGCCGCCAGCCTTGAAGAGCTCTGATGGCAAGCCTTCTGAGCCTGCGGCCTTGTTGTTCTTCAGCTTCTGAATAGCTGTGCCGACTTCTTCTATGCTGAGTGGGAGGACTACTTCAGCGGCTGGAGTTGAGATTTCTTCAGTCCCTACCACTCTCTCTTGGTCATGCTCGTTAAGCAGCTGCTGGAAGTGCTGCTTAAATACATCCACTATTCCCTGCGGGTCGGTGACAAGATTACCCTCGCAGTTTCGAAGAGCCAGGGTGCCCTTTTTGAAGCCTCCTTCAAGGCCTTTGGCTTTCTTGTAAAAGGCTCGTATTTTATGTCTATCCCTAGACTCCTCGATATCCTTGAGCTGGGAGGCTGCGAAGATTCTTTTCTTTTGTCGCAGTAGTTTCTTCTCCTCCCTTCTTCTGGCTCGGTACTCTTCTCGCGCTGCCCTGGTTTTCCTCTGCAGCGCCTTTTGGTACGCCTCGTCGGTTGCTGCCTTTTTCTGCTCACACTCGCCATCATACCACGGGTTTCTTGTCGGGGGTGGTAGGTATCCTAAGGTGGTTTCGGCTACTTCCTGAATGGCTGAGCGGCAATGCAGCCACATATTATTGGCATTTGTGTTCGACGTAGGCATACCGTAGAGTCTTTCGCTCAGCTGCTCCCTGTAGACTCTGGCAACCTCCGGTGTGCTCAGGCGCCCAATGTCGAACCTCCTCCTGATGGGCTGGTGCAGCTTTCTGACATTGGACAGTCGAGCTCTGAATCTTGCTGCTACGAGGAAGTGGTCAGAGTCGACATTTGCCCCCCTGAATGTTCGCACATCCAGGATGTTTGACGCGTGCCTTGCGTCAATGAGCACATGGTCGATTTGGTTGGCGGTTCGACCGTCCGGAGATCGCCAGGTTGCTGTGTGGATTCGCTTGCGAGGGAAACTTGTGCTACTTATCACCGCATTACGAGCTGTCGCAAAGTCAGCGAGTCGGAAGCCGTTATCTGTTGTTGTATCGTGGAGGCTGTGCTTTCCGATCACTCCGCCAAGGGTGTTTTCCTTTCCGATTTTGGCGTTGAAGTCCCCAAGCACGATTTTTACATCGTACTCCGGACAAGCTCCGTAGGCGTTGTCCAGGAGGTCATAGAAGTCCTCCTTGATAGGGTCTTCAGCCTCGTCGGTAGGGGCGTGTGCACATATAAGGCTGATGTTATAAAATCTGCCTCTGATGCGGATCACAGCCAGGCGATCACTTATAGGTTTAAAGTCGATGACCTTCGACCTTAACCGCTTTCCCACGACAAATCCGCATCCCAGTAAGTGCAACCTTTTGTGACAGCTGTAATAAATGTCGCAATTTATCTTCCTAATCATACCGTTTCCTATCCAGCGTATTTCCTGGACCGCAGTAATATCCGCCTTGTACTGCGTGAGGATTCCTTCTAGTTTATGAGCAGCTCCGGGAGTGTACAGGGTTCTGACATTCCAGGAGCATACTCGCAAATCGTGTTCCTTTTTCGTGCGTTGTCGTCGTCGAGTATCCGTCCGTGTATCCGAGGCATCTTGCTCATTAATAACTTTGGGTTTTTTTATGTGAGCGGATTGTTAGCCCGCCGCACAACCGCCATTCTGGTCGGGGTTTTTTTCGCTGCATACGTTTGTTCACCTCCCAATGGTTGTTGAAGAGGCTATCCAGAGGGCGCCGCGAGGAGGCCGTATGTCAACTTGACCCGGGCATTTAAACAGGGATCGTTGCTGGCATTTCGCCAGGTTGAGAGCAATCAACAACTTTACCCTGTATGTCCGAGCCCATGCCATCTAACAATAACAATATCACGCGAATAAATTGTTGTTTATTTTGCAAAAACAAGGCCATAACATTTACAAGTGCTATCAATTTCTCAGTTTACCTCTGGCTCAAAAACAGCTCTTTGTAAGCACTAATCAATTATGCTCAAATTACATTAAACCAAATCATGATACGAATTCCTGTCAATCTTCAAAATGTCGTAAATGCAGTAATTCACATCACAAGTTGCTTCACGATGACGATGCGGGAAATCAATTTTCTCATAATAACATACCATCTACTTCAAGTACTCAAAGATCCTTATCTAGTAATTTCATTAAGCAAAATTCATCTTCCCCCATCAATCAGTGTTCGCATGATATACAAGGCCCGAAAATAATTTTAGCCACAACCGCAGTATTGGTTCTAAACAAACAAAACCCTCCAGTGCAATGTCGAGTTTTACTTGACTCTGCTTCACATGTAAGTTTAATAACTGAGCGATTCGCGAATTTACTAGGTGCTAAACGTAAGAATAAAACAATCCTAATTTCTGGTATCGGAGAAAACTCTCTGATTTGTTAACATCAAGTTAACTTCATTATTAAATCACGATATAACGAGTTCTGCGAAAACGTCGAAGCATGTGTTACATCGAAAATAGCAGAACTCCTACCCGATTCACTCGTAAATAGAAGTTGCATCTCCATACCATCGAATCTTAACCTATCTGATCGATTCTTGGCAGCCCCGAGCCGAGTTGATCTTCTTGTAGGAGCTGAATTCTTTTATGCTTTCTCATCCGTCGGACAAATAAAATTGGGCCCTTATCTTCCGATTCTGCAAAACACTGTTTTCGGATGGGTGGTATCTGGAAGCATCAGAAAAAAGTTCCATTAATAAAGTTCACTGCTTGCTTAAGGATACTCAAGACGATGACACTGAAAGTATTGGAGCAATTCTTAAATCATTTTGAGAAATAGAGAACGATGAATTAAATCAATACCAATTTCCAAAAAGCGAGCAAATTTATCAAGAACATTTTGTAAGCCACGTAAAGCGACTATCAAATGGACGTATTGAGGTTAGCTTACCCTTTAAGTAGAACCCAACATGTTTAGGCAATTCATATGCAACAGCTCTTCGTAGATTTTATACATTAGAAAGAAAATTAAAAAGAAATCCAGATCTCGCAGCACAATATAATTTATGAACGAATACAAGCTGTAAACTACGACTGTATAGATTAATAAAAATGCTTGATTGCGGGTAAATTACTGGACTACTTTATTGATCTAAATGTCGTCAACGTGAGATACCAACCAGAACTGGCAGACGGAAAATGTCTTGCAATAATGGCCGCTTCATCAGCTGTCGAGACTCGAGGATAATAGGCAGCATTCAGTGAATCCAGTGCTGAACATTCCGCCCACCTTGAACTACATGAAGAATTAGTTCAATCATCAACTTCGGGATTTGAATCAACTGTTAAAAGCGGCGAAATCTTAACGATTGGTCGAGTCAGTACTCCATCAGCGGGTCTTAGCGACACCACTCTAACCTTGCCATCTGCACCAGCAGATGGTTATTCTACCCATCTTCCACTTGGTAGGAGGTGTGTTGTCTTCGCGCAAAACGACGAGGTCTCCGATGGCGAAATTGCGGGATGCTTTGGTCCACTTAGCGCGTTGCTGCAATTGAACTAAATATTCATTGTACCACCTTTTCCAGAAGTGCTGGCGCAATTGGCAGATCAAGCGCCATCGATTTGCCAAGCCGATCTTGGCATCGGTGATATCAGGCTCCGGAATAGTTTTCAATGGCTCACCAATCAAAAAATGTACAGGTGTTAGGACCTGTAGATCGTTCACATCCGTTGACGCAGGACACAGGGGCCTCGAATTAACACAAGCTTCTATTTCAGCTAGAAGTGTTAAAAACTCCTCGAAGGTCAGTAAGTTGTCACCCAAAGTTCGTCGCAAGTGGAACTTGACGCGCTTGACCGCTGCTTCCCAGTATCCACCCATGTGAGGAGCTCCTGGCGGGTTGAAGTGCCAAGCAGTTCCATCGTCGATAAGATATTTGGCCAGCTGTTCATTCTTTGTCGCATCGTTAAAGAACTTCTTAAGCTCTTTGTCTGCACCGACAAAATTAGTTCCATTGTCACTGAACAACTCGCGGCATTGACCCCGGCGGGATACGAAGCGCTTAAATACAGCGATGAACGAAGAAGAAGTTAAGTCCCCAGATAGTTCTAGGTGCATGGCGCCGGTAGACATGCATATGAATATCGAAACATAGCCCTTGACAGACTTCGCTCCTCGCCCCTTAGAAAACCGGACCGGAACAGGACCAGCAAAATCAACACCGGTACGCAGAAAGGGACAACAAGATTCCACCCTCGGCTTAGGCAAGTCGGCCATTAGCTGGGCTTGTAACGTACGTTGGTATCTCCGGCATTTGACGCAAGCGTTGTATATTTTGCGTAATAGATTACGGCCACTGATTACCCAAAACCTAGCTCGTAATATAACTAGAATCGTTTGCGGACCAGCGTGAAGTGACATGCGATGTACGTCTTGGCATATCAGAGTCGTCAGCTTGGCGGCAGCAGGAGGGAGAATCGGATGCTTCCTATCCATGGGAAGAGCTGCATTGCTGAGCCTGCCACCCACCCTGAGCATCCCACCGTCGTCCAAGAATGGAAATAATTTGAGTAGCTTGCTTTGACGTCTTAGAGGTTTCTTTGCTTGGAGGCGTTAGATTTCTTCTTGGGAGCAATATCTCTGTGTAACCCTGATCCAGAAATCAAGCGCGCGTTGAAGTTCCTCTAGAGAAGGATGCTTAATAGACTTAGACGCTTGGATAGAAACTGGCTTCCCAATTTTACCAGAATTGCGAACGTTATTGATGAATCTGAAGATGAATGCGGTTATATATTTAAGTTTTACTAGAGAAGAATACCGATCGATTAGATCCCATATTTGAATTGGCTCTGATCTTGTCGAAATGTTGACGTTAACTAGAGATGACTTCTGGTCGACAGCAGTGATGAATAATCGTTGTGGGGGCCAATTTATCTCGGATTGACTCAGCCATTGTGGGCCCTCCCGCCAAAGACTGAAATGCTTTAAATCTTGCGGTGGCAGGCCCCTGGATGCGCAGTCGGCTGGGTTTTGTCCAGACGGGATATGAAACCAATTTTCAGATGGCATAACTTCTTGAATTTGAGTTACGCGGTTAGCGACAAATGTACACCATTTGCTAGGATGTTGGTGAACCCAAGCGATTGCTACCGTGGAATCTGTCCAACCAAAAAGTCTGCACGAAGGCAATTGAAGCGCACTCTTCACGTGATTTATTAGTCGTGATAATAGCGAAGCGGCACACAACTCCAAGCGGGGCAAAGAAATCGGCTTGATAGGAGCGACTCTAGTCTTGGCAGTAATCAAACGAACCTTAACAGTGCCATTGGTGCTCGTAGTTCTCGCGTAAATGACCGCAGCGTATGCAGATTGAGATGCGTCAGCGAAACCATGGAGATCCGTG
Source organism: Eumerus sabulonum (assembly GCA_951905685.1). Lineage (NCBI taxonomy): Eukaryota > Metazoa > Arthropoda > Insecta > Diptera > Syrphidae > Eumerus > Eumerus sabulonum. Next base: position 93,523,087 of record OX645060.1, read on the forward strand.
ACTGAGTTTGGTTCGCCTATACCTATCCATCTAGGCACTTTGACAGATGCAAGGCTGGGTAGATTTGCTCGATACTGGAGCCATTTAGATTTTATTGCTTGTGGAACAGCTTCATCCCAGTTCACCTTAAGTCTCCAGAGTTGTTGAAACATTATCTTCGGGATGACAGTGGATGGGGAGAGCAATCCCAGAAAGGTCAAGGCAGAAAGTTTACTTCACTTCTCGATCCCCAGCTGGTATAGACTCGAGTACAGTTAAAGAATTCGAGGACCATTTCCTTAACTGAAAACCACCGCGGCTTAGCAAGCACCCAATTTCCTTCTGAAGATGTCGTAGGTCAGTCTCATCATATGCGCCTGTTAGCAAATCGTCCATATAGAAATCGCGTAGGACAATCTGCGAAGCCCTGGGGAAGGCATCATGTTCATCGGTAGCGGTTTGCTGTAAAGCTTTCACAGCTAGATGAGAAGAAGATGTTACTCCGTACGTAACCGTCAACAATCGAAAGTCCTTAATCGGTTCTGTTGAAGTTTGACGCCAAACGATGCGTTGAAAATTAGCGTCTGCTTCGTCGATGCGTACCTGGCGGTACATTTTAGCTATGTCAGCGGTCATAGCAAATCTGTGGCTTCGAAAGCGCAGTAAAATTGTAGACAGATCTGGTTGAAGCTGTGGTCCAACTAGTTGAGCATCGTTGAGAGAAAAACCAGTACTTGTCTTCGAAGAGGCATTAAAAACGACTCTCAGCTTGGTGGTGCTACTACTCTCCTTAATGACGGCTCTATGTGGCATGTAGTAATGTTTGCTTGGAATGGGATTATCATTCGCTTCTTCCATATGCCCTAAGGCCATGAACTCCTGCATGAACCCTACATAGCGCTGGTGAAACTGTTGGTCTTTTGCAAATATTTTCTCCATGCGGTTTAAAGCTCGAACGGCTGCATCCCGAGAGCTTCCAAGCGGGACGTCAGGCTTGAAAGGAAGTCTAACGATATAGCGTCCATCGCTCTGGCGGGAATGAGTCGTTGCTAAGAATTCCTCACATCTCTTCTCCTCGTCCGTTAAATATGTTGTCTCTGGAAATTCTTCTAAACGCCAAAACTTGGCTACTACCTTTGTTAAAGAGCCATCTGAATTGCCAGCGATAATAGTTGAGAATACGAAAGCGGTGTCTGGCTCGACAACCTTTCCAAACAGTACCCACCCTAAAGTAGATCGTTGCGCAATGGGAGAGTTTTCTGTGCCACGAATTAGGCCATCTAGAAGGAAGTTTCCCAACTGGTCACACCCAAGCAAGACATCAATAGCATCTGGAACGTTGAAATTGGGATCGGCCAATTTTAGTCCATCGATGTGCGGCCACGAACTTCTTTGAATGCGTCTAGGTGGCAAATTGCTAGTTATTTTTGCCAATATGTTCGCTTGCACTGTGCCGGTGAATTTATTCTCTGCAGAAAAAAGCGCGAACTGCACAACACCTTTAGCGCGGCCAGCCGGAATGGAACCTATACCCTCTATTGTTGTCGTCGAAGGCATAACTTTGAGTTGAAGTCTTTCAACACGTGCTCGCGTGATAAAAGTGAGATGAGAAGCATTGTCAAATAAAATCCTTACCGTTTGAAAACGTCCAGACCTGTCTTTGACGTTGGCGATAGCGGTGCCCAAAAGAATCTGATGTTGTGTGTTGGTCAAATTAGACGAAGAAACATTGTCTGCGGCGGATGCTTGCGTTTTATCGAAGTGCAGCAGCGAGTGGTGATGGGATTGGCAAGACTGACAAGTACTTGTACTGCGGCATTTATCCACAGCGTGCCTGTTAGAAAGACAGTTGCTGCACAATGACTTTTCTTTTACGGCGGCAACGCGATTTTGAACTGGCAGGGCTAAGAAGCGATCACATACATAAATAGTATGCTTCCCAATGCAAAAATAACATCGGACGTTGTTTTTTGCAACGGAAAGAGCGGTTACAATTTTGCCCTTTTGTTTCGTTGTAGGTGTTGATGAAAGAACAGCTGATTTATGAACATCGATCGCATCGAGGCAACGGCATCGTCTCTCCAAGAAATCAATCAGCTGTGCGAAAGTAGGTACCTTGTCATCTGTTAGGGAGAGCTCCCAATATCGACGCGTTTCTGGATCCAATTTACTGACGATAAGGTGCACGAACCAGTCATCCCAATTGGTTACTGGTCTACCCAAAGTTTTGAGCGATCTATAATGCTCCTGAGTGTTATCGACCAGCGAACGAATTGCGACTGACGACTCTGATGAGAGCTTCGGTAAGGAAAATAATGTCTTGAAGTGAGCGTCTACAATAACGCGCTCGACATTATACCGCTTTGCCAGTAGCTCCCATGCTTCTTTGTAATTTTCGTTCGAGATGCGAAATGCTTTGATGACCCTCAGCGCTTCTCCTTCCAAACTATGGCGCAGATAATACAGCTTCTGCGAGTCTGTTAGCGAAACTTCGTTGTGTATCAACGACGAGAATGAGTCGTGGAATTGTTTCCACTCGGCTGGATCTCCAGTGAAATGCGGCAGGTCCATTCGTGGGAGTTTAACTCCGGCATGATGAATTGTAGATGTTTTGAGGGACTTGCTCTCCGACAATTTTCGCAGTCTCAATTGTTGCGCCTGATCAAATTTTATCCACTGATCATTCAATAGTGTGAGGAATGATTGCAGATCAATTTCGTCGAACGTTTCGGCTTTCTTGCTTGTAGCCATGAGGCGCTTTATAGAGTTTCGAAAAATATCGCGCTTGGTTGATGACATTTTAACAAAAATAATTAGTCATCAGGTATCGAAGGACCAGAAAAATGTAAACTACGACTGTATAAATTAATAAAAATGCTTGATTGCGGGTAAATTACTGGACTACTTTATTGATCTAAATGTCGTCAACGTGAGATACCAACCAGAACTGGCAGACGGAAAATGTCTTGCAATAATGGCCGCTTCATCAGCTGTCGAGACTCGAGGATAATAGGCAGCATTCAGTGAATCCAGTGCTGAACACAAGCTTTTGGAACATATTGTTACGAAATATTCAATCCCCACACCAAATAGGGTTCGCACCACTGGATTGCGATAAACTACAATTGTCCTTTTTATCCGAATAAAAACACACGCACTTTTATTTCTTTCACCACAGATCAAGTATCTGTGCAGCTTCACCACTTTTCTTTATTATCCAATACTATCCACTTTAAACTTTATTACACAAACAAACCTTTATTGAGAGCTTTTATTCACACTATTTGATCACACTGACTTGTCACACGCTGTTCAATACCACAAACTGAATGAATGTCGAGGGCGAGTGTTCGCGCTTATATAGCTCTCGGTGCACCTTCTCGAATGTTCGCCGTTGGAAGTTCCCCTTCGGAAATCTCTAGAATGCTCTGACAATTAGCATTACGCATTTAAGGGGTGGCCGTGGTGCAATGGTTAACATCATCGACTGCCGAGCGGAAGGTCTAAAGTTCAAATTCGCTTCGTAGCCAAGAAAAAGTAATTCCTATACGGACAAAAAGTATGCAACGCAGTTGTGAATGGAAAGAGACCAGACGTACTGCCTGCAGGCATAACACTCACAGTATATGGTCAACTGAAATTCATCCTCTGCGTATGCAATATTAAAGTGCTCGAACGAATTAGTACGGACTATGACCAACCCGGAATTTTGTCGGCTCTCGTCCTATCTAGGACAGCCACCCCTGAGAGTTGTGAACGAACATCAACGACCCAACCACTGCACTCCGTTCAGGTTGTGTGTCCATAGGCACATCATAAGAGAATATAAGATCTTGAACCTGCGCGAGTTTCTAAAAACAAAAAAAAAAAAAAAATACGTCATTGGAATTTGACATCATTCCAATCCCCGCTTCCAGAAAGCTTTCGAACTTCGACAGCGAAATTCGAACTTAACCGTCGGTTTGTATCTCCGCAACACTGCCTTCCTCCTAAACTTGTTCGTCCTCGAACAAGCGATTGGATCCTTCTCCGTAATATGGCGCTAACCTCTCTACGTGGACAATCTTGTACTTCGCCCGTCTGTTTCCCGTCTGCTGAGGTACTGGGTTTCAAACCGCCACCAACAAGAAACCCATGGTTTGATGACGAGTGTAGGAAGGCACACGCAGCAAAGCAGCAAGCTTATCAAGAGGCGCTGCATTGAAGGGCGAGAGCTGCTTCTCCAAACAAAAAAAGGGAGCATGAGAAACTCGCCATCGTAGAGATGGAGAGATGCTATCGCAGGAACGACGTTCGGAGGTTTTATCAACGAATAAAACAAACATGCCAGGGATATAAGACCAGAACGGAAGCCGGCAGGGACGAAAATGGAAACCTAGTAGTGGATTCACAGTCGCTACTAAGAATTTGGAAAGACTACTTCTGCAGACTGTATAACGGCGATGACGAAACAGATCCCGCTGTCAGGTAGAATAATCCTTTCACAACGGACGATGATAGCAGAGGATTCCGTCCCCCTGACCTGGACGAAGTTAGGAATGCTTTTTCTAAGCTCAAGTCCAACAAAGCTGCTGGAGTAGACGACTACCTGCCGAGCTCTTTAAGATAGCTGGAGATGACCTGGTTGGGGGTATGCACCAGCTCATCCGTAAAATATGGTCGGAGGAATGCATGCCCGATTAATGGAATCTTAGTATCGTTTGCCCGATCCACAAAAAAGGAGACCCCTTTGTCTGCGCCAACTACAGACGAAAAAGTTTTCTGAACATCGCTTATAAAATCTTCTCTGCTGTTCTGTTCGTTAATAAACTGATTGGTCCATATCAGTGTGGTTTAAGGCCCGGAAAGTCCACTATAGATCAATTATTCACACTGCGGCACATCCTGGAAAAAACAAACGAGTTCCAGATCGACACCCACCACCTGTTTGTCGACTTTAAGGCTGCGTACGATAGTATCAATAAAGACGAGCTATACAACGCCATGTCTAGTTTTGACATCCCTGCCAAACTCGTCAGATTGTGCAGGATGACTTTGGAGAACTCTCGCTGCTCCATCAGGGTCGGAAGCGACCTATCCGATACCTTTTATGTCAAAAAAGGTTTTAGACAGGGCGACACGCTATCGTGTGACTTTTTCAACATCGTCCTTGAAAGGATAGTGCAAAACTCACTGGTCAATACGAGGGGCACCATCTTTTTCAAGTCCACACAACTGCTCGCATATGCCGATGATATTGACATAATTGGACGAAGTCAGCGAGATGTCATTGAGGCCTTTACGAGCATTGAGACGGAAGCGGCTAAAATGGGACTGGCGGTAAATGAGGGCAAAACGAAATATATGCTGTCGTCGAAAAAGGACACGAACCACCGGCGTCTTGGCCAGGGTGCACATATTGGCAGGTATAATTTCGAGGTAGTCAAGGACTTCGTCTACCTAGGCTCCGTAGTGACCTACAGAAACGACGTCAGTGCCGAATTCAAACGCAGAATAGCTCTTGCCAACCGCTGTTTCTTTGGGCTCGGGAGGTAATTAAAAAGTAGAGTCCTCTCTCGAAAAACCAAGGTGAGCATGTACAAGGCCCTTATCATTCCGGTCTTGCTCTATGGCGCAGAGACATGGACCCTATTGAAAGCGGGTGAGGAAAAATTTTGCGTGCGATTTTCGGCCCGACCTGCATAAATGGGGAGTGGAGGAGAAGACTTAACAGTGAACTATACGGGTTGTACAGCGACATGAACATAGCACGGCGTCTTAGGATCCAACGCCTAAGATGGCTAGGTCATGTTGAGCGTATGGAAAACACAGCTCCGGCCCGGAAGGTCTATGAATACAACCCCGAGGGTCGACGCGGTCGAAGACGGCCAAACTTAAGGTGGCGCAACCAATTGGAAGAGGACCTTAACTAACTAGGCGTGCGGCACTGGAGACTGCTGGCGAAAGACCGTGCCACTTGGAGAGGTTTTTTGAAGGAGGCCCAGGTTCGCCATGAACTGTAGCGCCAAAGAATAGCCAATAGACCAAGTCCATATTGCGCCAAAGAGCGCAATAGACTCACATTGTTCATTATCTTATTTCCGAAGAGGTTGTGTTTCTCATGTGTTGCGAACATTTCTTTTTTATTTAATTTCTAAATAAAATTCTTTTAAGTAACCATAAATGCTTGGTTATTATCAATAAACATTGATGACCCCGACGTGATATAGTAATATATCACCAATCTAACATATTAATACGTTGACAGAGCCGACGAATGCTGCTAATACGTCCGGCATCAAGAAATTGGAAGCACTTAAAGCGCGTTGTATGGTTATTGTCTCGGAGCTGGAAATTCGTCATGAAGCACTGGAGTCCAATTTCAAGGCATTTCAGCAGATTCAAATGAAGGTCGAGGAGATGGATTCTAAAGAAATCGTTTCCAAAATAGATGTTCGAGCCGAATATGAAGAGCTGTTTTATAAAACCAAATCGAAGCGTCTCTTTGAAATTCAAAGTCGAAAATCCTCACTGCAATCAGAAAATGTTGTACCTGATCTAACCAAATCATCTAACCAGCTCAAACTGCCAAATCTTAATATTCCTGTATTTTCAGGTGAAGTTACCGAATGGCTATCCTTTCATGAATTCTTCAATTCCCTTATTCATAATAATCCCTCATTGAGTAATGTATCCAAGCTGCACTATTTGATTTCATCACTTTCTCGTCAAGCTGCTCGCACCATCCAGTCCCTAGAGATAACGGACCGTAATTATGAATTGGCGTTGAAGCTTCTCATCGACACCTACGACAATAAACGATTGAGCACATTAAAAAAATAATGATGTATCCAGCTATAAGAAAGTCCTCATCTTCAAGTTTGCATTAGCTCTGTGATGAAATCAACAGTCACCTGCGTGCACTTACTACGCTTGAACGCCCTGAAAACCATTGGGATGATCTGTTGATTCAAATACTACTGCCAAAAATCGAGAGTACGACACTTAACTAATGGAGCGAGGAAGGACCAACAGAAATAATGCCGAGCTTTCGGGAGTTCTTAAAATTTCTCAAAAAGCGTAGTCTAATACTCAGTGACGAACATTTCCAGGCAAGTACTCCAATTTTTACTAAAACTCACCAAAATTCTCGATCAAAAACGTTTTCGATTCAATCTTCTAACAATAACAATATCTTACTTACTTACTTACTTATCAGGCCTGCGATCCATGGAGGGTCTGAGCCTGAGCTATAGCTGCCTTCCATCCTTGACGGTCCCGGGCACGCTGCTTCCAGTTGTCAAGACCAAGATGTCTTACATCCTTATACCGGAGGTTCGGTCTTCCTCTTCTTCTCGAACCAGGAGGCTCGGAGTCGAAGACCCTCTTAGCTGGAGCGTTGATGTCCATGCGCTCGATGTGGCCGAGCCAGTGTAGTCGACGGCTCCTTGCCTTCCGGACTACATCCACATCTTGGTACAGCTCGTAGAGTTCGCGGTTGTGTCTTCTTCTCCATTCACCTTCCTCACAGACAGGACCAAATATCCGGCGCAGAATTTTTCTTTCGAAAGAACCCAAAATCAGCTCCGCTGTCCTGCTTATCGTCCAGCTTTCGGCTCCGTACAGCAAGACTGGCAGAATGAGCGTTTTGTAAAGCATGACTTTGGTCTTTCGAGTGAGGAGTTTTGACCCCAGTTGTTTGGACAAGCCGAAGTAGCAGCGGTTGCCAAGGGCGATTCTACGCCGGATCTCCACTGTGGTGTCATTTGTGGAATTTACGTTTGCCCCGAGGTAGACAAACTCCTTAACTACCTCGAAATTATAGCTGTCAATTGTTATGTTTTGTCCCAGGTGGTGAGCGACGGATTGGTTTTTGCTTGACAGCATGTATTTCGTTTTGTCATTGACCTTAAGGCCAATTCGTTTCGCCTGTTCTTCAATCGCCGTGAATGCTTCCACAATGCCACGGCGAGAACACGCGATGATGTCGATATCATCCGCGTATCCTAGCAGCTGGATGGACTTGTAAAAGATAGTGCCTTCCCTGTTGACGCCTGCCCGTTGCACTATCTGCTCCAGCACCAGGTTGAAGAAGTCACATGACAGCGCATCTCCTTGCCGAAATCCGGTGCATGTTTCGAATGGTTCCGAGGTCCTAGAACCGAGTTGCACGGTGCATCGCGTGTTTTTTAGCGTGGCGCGACACAACTGGATCAGTTTTACCGGGATCCCGAATTCGGCCATTGCCCCAAACAGTGCTTCACGATGAATGCTGTCGTATGCGGCTTTGAAATCGATGAAAAGATGGTGTGTATCGATTTGAAACTCGTTGGTCTTTTCCAGGATTTGGCGTAGTGTGAAAATGTGGTCTATAGTTGATTTGCCGGGCCGGAAGCCGCACTGGTAGCTGCCGATTAGTGCGGTGAAAAATGGTTTTAGACGTTCACACAATACGCTGGACAGGATCTTGTATGCGACATTGAGCAGGGATATACCTCTATAGTTCTTACAAGAGGTAGGATCGCCTTTTTTGTGGATGGGGCATATAGAGCTGGTATTCCAGTCGTCGGGCATGCTCTCATCTTCCCAAATTCTGCAGATGATCTGGTGCATGCTCCCTACCAGAACATCGCCGCCAGCCTTGAAGAGCTCTGATGGCAAGCCTTCTGAGCCTGCGGCCTTGTTGTTCTTCAGCTTCTGAATAGCTGTGCCGACTTCTTCTATGCTGAGTGGGAGGACTACTTCAGCGGCTGGAGTTGAGATTTCTTCAGTCCCTACCACTCTCTCTTGGTCATGCTCGTTAAGCAGCTGCTGGAAGTGCTGCTTAAATACATCCACTATTCCCTGCGGGTCGGTGACAAGATTACCCTCGCAGTTTCGAAGAGCCAGGGTGCCCTTTTTGAAGCCTCCTTCAAGGCCTTTGGCTTTCTTGTAAAAGGCTCGTATTTTATGTCTATCCCTAGACTCCTCGATATCCTTGAGCTGGGAGGCTGCGAAGATTCTTTTCTTTTGTCGCAGTAGTTTCTTCTCCTCCCTTCTTCTGGCTCGGTACTCTTCTCGCGCTGCCCTGGTTTTCCTCTGCAGCGCCTTTTGGTACGCCTCGTCGGTTGCTGCCTTTTTCTGCTCACACTCGCCATCATACCACGGGTTTCTTGTCGGGGGTGGTAGGTATCCTAAGGTGGTTTCGGCTACTTCCTGAATGGCTGAGCGGCAATGCAGCCACATATTATTGGCATTTGTGTTCGACGTAGGCATACCGTAGAGTCTTTCGCTCAGCTGCTCCCTGTAGACTCTGGCAACCTCCGGTGTGCTCAGGCGCCCAATGTCGAACCTCCTCCTGATGGGCTGGTGCAGCTTTCTGACATTGGACAGTCGAGCTCTGAATCTTGCTGCTACGAGGAAGTGGTCAGAGTCGACATTTGCCCCCCTGAATGTTCGCACATCCAGGATGTTTGACGCGTGCCTTGCGTCAATGAGCACATGGTCGATTTGGTTGGCGGTTCGACCGTCCGGAGATCGCCAGGTTGCTGTGTGGATTCGCTTGCGAGGGAAACTTGTGCTACTTATCACCGCATTACGAGCTGTCGCAAAGTCAGCGAGTCGGAAGCCGTTATCTGTTGTTGTATCGTGGAGGCTGTGCTTTCCGATCACTCCGCCAAGGGTGTTTTCCTTTCCGATTTTGGCGTTGAAGTCCCCAAGCACGATTTTTACATCGTACTCCGGACAAGCTCCGTAGGCGTTGTCCAGGAGGTCATAGAAGTCCTCCTTGATAGGGTCTTCAGCCTCGTCGGTAGGGGCGTGTGCACATATAAGGCTGATGTTATAAAATCTGCCTCTGATGCGGATCACAGCCAGGCGATCACTTATAGGTTTAAAGTCGATGACCTTCGACCTTAACCGCTTTCCCACGACAAATCCGCATCCCAGTAAGTGCAACCTTTTGTGACAGCTGTAATAAATGTCGCAATTTATCTTCCTAATCATACCGTTTCCTATCCAGCGTATTTCCTGGACCGCAGTAATATCCGCCTTGTACTGCGTGAGGATTCCTTCTAGTTTATGAGCAGCTCCGGGAGTGTACAGGGTTCTGACATTCCAGGAGCATACTCGCAAATCGTGTTCCTTTTTCGTGCGTTGTCGTCGTCGAGTATCCGTCCGTGTATCCGAGGCATCTTGCTCATTAATAACTTTGGGTTTTTTTATGTGAGCGGATTGTTAGCCCGCCGCACAACCGCCATTCTGGTCGGGGTTTTTTTCGCTGCATACGTTTGTTCACCTCCCAATGGTTGTTGAAGAGGCTATCCAGAGGGCGCCGCGAGGAGGCCGTATGTCAACTTGACCCGGGCATTTAAACAGGGATCGTTGCTGGCATTTCGCCAGGTTGAGAGCAATCAACAACTTTACCCTGTATGTCCGAGCCCATGCCATCTAACAATAACAATATCACGCGAATAAATTGTTGTTTATTTTGCAAAAACAAGGCCATAACATTTACAAGTGCTATCAATTTCTCAGTTTACCTCTGGCTCAAAAACAGCTCTTTGTAAGCACTAATCAATTATGCTCAAATTACATTAAACCAAATCATGATACGAATTCCTGTCAATCTTCAAAATGTCGTAAATGCAGTAATTCACATCACAAGTTGCTTCACGATGACGATGCGGGAAATCAATTTTCTCATAATAACATACCATCTACTTCAAGTACTCAAAGATCCTTATCTAGTAATTTCATTAAGCAAAATTCATCTTCTCCCATCAATCAGTGTTCGCATGATATACAAGGCCCGAAAATAATTTTAGCCACAACCGCAGTATTGGTTCTAAACAAACAAAACCCTCCAGTGCAATGTCGAGTTTTACTTGACTCTGCTTCACATGTAAGTTTAATAACTGAGCGATTCGCGAATTTACTAGGTGCTAAACGTAAGAATAAAACAATCCTAATTTCTGGTATCGGAGAAAACTCTCTGATTTGTTAACATCAAGTTAACTTCATTATTAAATCACGATATAACGAGTTCTGCGAAAACGTCGAAGCATGTGTTACATCGAAAATAGCAGAACTCCTACCCGATTCACTCGTAAATAGAAGTTGCATCTCCATACCATCGAATCTTAACCTATCTGATCGATTCTTGGCAGCCCCGAGCCGAGTTGATCTTCTTGTAGGAGCTGAATTCTTTTATGCTTTCTCATCCGTCGGACAAATAAAATTGGGCCCTTATCTTCCGATTCTGCAAAACACTGTTTTCGGATGGGTGGTATCTGGAAGCATCAGAAAAAAGTTCCATTAATAAAGTTCACTGCTTGCTTAAGGATACTCAAGACGATGACACTGAAAGTATTGGAGCAATTCTTAAATCATTTTGAGAAATAGAGAACGATGAATTAAATCAATACCAATTTCCAAAAAGCGAGCAAATTTATCAAGAACATTTTGTAAGCCACGTAAAGCGACTATCAAATGGACGTATTGAGGTTAGCTTACCCTTTAAGTAGAACCCAACATGTTTAGGCAATTCATATGCAACAGCTCTTCGTAGATTTTATACATTAGAAAGAAAATTAAAAAGAAATCCAGATCTCGCAGCACAATATAATTTATGAACGAATACAAGCTGTAAACTACGACTGTATAGATTAATAAAAATGCTTGATTGCGGGTAAATTACTGGACTACTTTATTGATCTAAATGTCGTCAACGTGAGATACCAACCAGAACTGGCAGACGGAAAATGTCTTGCAATAATGGCCGCTTCATCAGCTGTCGAGACTCGAGGATAATAGGCAGCATTCAGTGAATCCAGTGCTGAACATTCCGCCCACCTTGAACTACATGAAGAATTAGTTCAATCATCAACTTCGGGATTTGAATCAACTGTTAAAAGCGGCGAAATCTTAACGATTGGTCGAGTCAGTACTCCATCAGCGGGTCTTAGCGACACCACTCTAACCTTGCCATCTGCACCAGCAGATGGTTATTCTACCCATCTTCCACTTGGTAGGAGGTGTGTTGTCTTCGCGCAAAACGACGAGGTCTCCGATGGCGAAATTGCGGGATGCTTTGGTCCACTTAGCGCGTTGCTGCAATTGAACTAAATATTCATTGTACCACCTTTTCCAGAAGTGCTGGCGCAATTGGCAGATCAAGCGCCATCGATTTGCCAAGCCGATCTTGGCATCGGTGATATCAGGCTCCGGAATAGTTTTCAATGGCTCACCAATCAAAAAATGTACAGGTGTTAGGACCTGTAGATCGTTCACATCCGTTGACGCAGGACACAGGGGCCTCGAATTAACACAAGCTTCTATTTCAGCTAGAAGTGTTAAAAACTCCTCGAAGGTCAGTAAGTTGTCACCCAAAGTTCGTCGCAAGTGGAACTTGACGCGCTTGACCGCTGCTTCCCAGTATCCACCCATGTGAGGAGCTCCTGGCGGGTTGAAGTGCCAAGCAGTTCCATCGTCGATAAGATATTTGGCCAGCTGTTCATTCTTTGTCGCATCGTTAAAGAACTTCTTAAGCTCTTTGTCTGCACCGACAAAATTAGTTCCATTGTCACTGAACAACTCGCGGCATTGACCCCGGCGGGATACGAAGCGCTTAAATACAGCGATGAACGAAGAAGAAGTTAAGTCCCCAGATAGTTCTAGGTGCATGGCGCCGGTAGACATGCATATGAATATCGAAACATAGCCCTTGACAGACTTCGCTCCTCGCCCCTTAGAAAACCGGACCGGAACAGGACCAGCAAAATCAACACCGGTACGCAGAAAGGGACAACAAGATTCCACCCTCGGCTTAGGCAAGTCGGCCATTAGCTGGGCTTGTAACGTACGTTGGTATCTCCGGCATTTGACGCAAGCGTTGTATATTTTGCGTAATAGATTACGGCCACTGATTACCCAAAACCTAGCTCGTAATATAACTAGAATCGTTTGCGGACCAGCGTGAAGTGACATGCGATGTACGTCTTGGCATATCAGAGTCGTCAGCTTGGCGGCAGCAGGAGGGAGAATCGGATGCTTCCTATCCATGGGAAGAGCTGCATTGCTGAGCCTGCCACCCACCCTGAGCATCCCACCGTCGTCCAAGAATGGAAATAATTTGAGTAGCTTGCTTTGACGTCTTAGAGGTTTCTTTGCTTGGAGGCGTTAGATTTCTTCTTGGGAGCAATATCTCTGTGTAACCCTGATCCAGAAATCAAGCGCGCGTTGAAGTTCCTCTAGAGAAGGATGCTTAATAGACTTAGACGCTTGGATAGAAACTGGCTTCCCAATTTTACCAGAATTGCGAACGTTATTGATGAATCTGAAGATGAATGCGGTTATATATTTAAGTTTTACTAGAGAAGAATACCGATCGATTAGATCCCATATTTGAATTGGCTCTGATCTTGTCGAAATGTTGACGTTAACTAGAGATGACTTCTGGTCGACAGCAGTGATGAATAATCGTTGTGGGGGCCAATTTATCTCGGATTGACTCAGCCATTGTGGGCCCTCCCGCCAAAGACTGAAATGCTTTAAATCTTGCGGTGGCAGGCCCCTGGATGCGCAGTCGGCTGGGTTTTGTCCAGACGGGATATGAAACCAATTTTCAGATGGCATTACTTCTTGAATTTGAGTTACGCGGTTAGCGACAAATGTACACCATTTGCTAGGATGTTGGTGAACCCAAGCGATTGCTACCGTGGAATCTGTCCAACCAAAAAGTCTGCACGAAGGCAATTGAAGCGCACTCTTCACGTGATTTATTAGTCGTGATAATAGCGAAGCGGCACACAACTCCAAGCGGGGCAAAGAAATCGGCTTGATAGGAGCGACTCTAGTCTTGGCAGTAATCAAACGAACCTTAACAGTGCCATTGGTGCTCGTAGTTCTCGCGTAAATGACCGCAGCGTATGCAGATTGAGATGCGTCAGCGAAACCATGGAGATCCGTGACTGAGTTTGGTTCGCCTATACCTATCCATCTAGGCACTTTGACAGATGCAAGGCTGGGTAGATTTGCTCGATACTGGAGCCATTTAGATTTTATTGCTTGTGGAACAGCTTCATCCCAGTTCACCTTAAGTCTCCAGAGTTGTTGAAACATTATCTTCGGGATGACAGTGGATGGGGAGAGCAATCCCAGAAAGGTCAAGGCAGAAAGTTTACTTCACTTCTCGATCCCCAGCTGGTATAGACTCGAGTACAGTTAAAGAATTCGAGGACCATTTCCTTAACTGAAAACCACCGCGGCTTAGCAAGCACCCAATTTCCTTCTGAAGATGTCGTAGGTCAGTCTCATCATATGCGCCTGTTAGCAAATCGTCCATATAGAAATCGCGTAGGACAATCTGCGAAGCCCTGGGGAAGGCATCATGTTCATCGGTAGCGGTTTGCTGTAAAGCTTTCACAGCTAGATGAGAAGAAGATGTTACTCCGTACGTAACCGTCAACAATCGAAAGTCCTTAATCGGTTCTGTTGAAGTTTGACGCCAAACGATGCGTTGAAAATTAGCGTCTGCTTCGTCGATGCGTACCTGGCGGTACATTTTAGCTATGTCAGCGGTCATAGCAAATCTGTGGCTTCGAAAGCGCAGTAAAATTGTAGACAGATCTGGTTGAAGCTGTGGTCCAACTAGTTGAGCATCGTTGAGAGAAAAACCAGTACTTGTCTTCGAAGAGGCATTAAAAACGACTCTCAGCTTGGTGGTGCTACTACTCTCCTTAATGACGGCTCTATGTGGCATGTAGTAATGTTTGCTTGGAATGGGATTATCATTCGCTTCTTCCATATGCCCTAAGGCCATGAACTCCTGCATGAACCCTACATAGCGCTGGTGAAACTGTTGGTCTTTTGCAAATATTTTCTCCATGCGGTTTAAAGCTCGAACGGCTGCATCCCGAGAGCTTCCAAGCGGGACGTCAGGCTTGAAAGGAAGTCTAACGATATAGCGTCCATCGCTCTGGCGGGAATGAGTCGTTGCTAAGAATTCCTCACATCTCTTCTCCTCGTCCGTTAAATATGTTGTCTCTGGAAATTCTTCTAAACGCCAAAATTTGGCTACTGCCTTTGTTAAAGAGCCATCTGAATTGCCAGCGATAATAGTTGAGAATACGAAAGCGGTGTCTGGCTCGACAACCTTTCCAAACAGTACCCACCCTAAAGTAGATCGTTGCGCAATGGGAGAGTTTTCTGTGCCACGAATTAGGCCATCTAGAAGGAAGTTTCCCAACTGGTCACACCCAAGCAAGACATCAATAGCATCTGGAACGTTGAAATTGGGATCGGCCAATTTTAGTCCATCGATGTGCGGCCACGAACTTCTTTGAATGCGTCTAGGTGGCAAATTGCTAGTTATTTTTGCCAATATGTTCGCTTGCACTGTGCCGGTGAATTTATTCTCTGCAGAAAAAAGCGCGAACTGCACAACACCTTTAGCGCGGCCAGCCGGAATGGAACCTATACCCTCTATTGTTGTCGTCGAAGGCATAACTTTGAGTTGAAGTCTTTCAACACGTGCTCGCGTGATAAAAGTGAGATGAGAAGCATTGTCAAATAAAATCCTTACCGTTTGAAAACGTCCAGACCTGTCTTTGACGTTGGCGATAGCGGTGCCCAAAAGAATCTGATGTTGTGTGTTGGTCAAATTAGACGAAGAAACATTGTCTGCGGCGGATGCTTGCGTTTTATCGAAGTGCAGCAGCGAGTGGTGATGGGATTGGCAAGACTGACAAGTACTTGTACTGCGGCATTTATCCACAGCGTGCCTGTTAGAAAGACAGTTGCTGCACAATGACTTTTCTTTTACGGCGGCAACGCGATTTTGAACTGGCAGGGCTAAGAAGCGATCACATACATAAATAGTATGCTTCCCAATGCAAAAATAACATCGGACGTTGTTTTTTGCAACGGAAAGAGCGGTTACAATTTTGCCCTTTTGTTTCGTTGTAGGTGTTGATGAAAGAACAGCTGATTTATGAACATCGATCGCATCGAGGCAACGGCATCGTCTCTCCAAGAAATCAATCAGCTGTGCGAAAGTAGGTACCTTGTCATCTGTTAGGGAGAGCTCCCAATATCGACGCGTTTCTGGATCCAATTTACTGACGATAAGGTGCACGAGCCAGTCATCCCAATTGGTTACTGGTCTACCCAAAGTTTTGAGCGATCTATAATGCTCCTGAGTGTTATCGACCAGCGAACGAATTGCGACTGACGACTCTGATGAGAGCTTCGGTAAGGAAAATAATGTCTTGAAGTGAGCGTCTACAATAACGCGCTCGACATTATACCGCTTTGCCAGTAGCTCCCATGCTTCTTTGTAATTTTCGTTCGAGATGCGAAATGCTTTGATGACCCTCAGCGCTTCTCCTTCCAAACTATGGCGCAGATAATACAGCTTCTGCGAGTCTGTTAGCGAAACTTCGTTGTGTATCAACGACGAGAATGAGTCGTGGAATTGTTTCCACTCGGCTGGATCTCCAGTGAAATGCGGCAGGTCCATTCGTGGGAGTTTAACTCCGGCATGATGAATTGTAGATGTTTTGAGGGACTTGCTCTCCGACAATTTTCGCAGTCTCAATTGTTGCGCCTGATCAAATTTTATCCACTGATCATTCAATAGTGTGAGGAATGATTGCAGATCAATTTCGTCGAACGTTTCGGCTTTCTTGCTTGTAGCCATGAGGCGCTTTATAGAGTTTCGAAAAATATCGCGCTTGGTTGATGACATTTTAACAAAAATAATTAGTCATCAGGTATCGAAGGACCAGAAAAATGTAAACTACGACTGTATAAATTAATAAAAATGCTTGATTGCGGGTAAATTACTGGACTACTTTATTGATCTAAATGTCGTCAACGTGAGATACCAACCAGAACTGGCAGACGGAAAATGTCTTGCAATAATGGCCGCTTCATCAGCTGTCGAGACTCGAGGATAATAGGCAGCATTCAGTGAATCCAGTGCTGAACACAAGCTTTTGGAACATATTGTTACGAAATATTCAATCCCCAAACCAAATAGGGTTCGCACCACTGGATTGCGATAAACTACAATTGTCCTTTTTATACGAATAAAAACACACACACTTTTATTTCTTTCACCACAGATCAAGTATCTGTGCAGCTTCACCACTTTTCTTTATTATCCAATACTATCCACTTTAAACTTTATTACACAAACAAACCTTTATTGAGAGCTTTTATTCACACTATTTGATCACACTGACTTGTCACACGCTGTTCAATACCACAAACTGAATGAATGTCGAGGGCGAGTGTTCGCGCTTATATAGCTCTCGGTGCACCTTCTCGAATGTTCGCCGTTGGAAGTTCCCCTTCGGAAATCTCTAGAATGCTCTGACAATTAGCATTACGCATTTAAGGGGTGGCCGTGGTGCAATGGTTAACATCATCGACTGCCGAGCGGAAGGTCTATAGTTCAAATTCGCTTCGTAGCCAAGAAAAAGTAATTCCTATACGGACAAAAAGTATGCAACGCAGTTGTGAATGGAAAGAGACCAGACGTACTGCCTGCAGGCATAACACTCACAGTATATGGTCAACTGAAATTCATCCTCTGCGTATGCAATATTAAAGTGCTCGAACGAATTAGTACGGACTATGACCAACCCGGAATTTTGTCGGCTCTCGTCCTATCTAGGACAGCCACCCCTGAGAGTTGTGAACGAACATCAACGACCCAACCACTGCACTCCGTTCAGGTTGTGTGTCCATAGGCACATCATAAGAGAATATAAGATCTTGAACCTGCGCGAGTTTCTAAAAACAAAAAAAAAAAAAAAAATACGTCATTGGAATTTGACATCATTCCAATCCCCGCTTCCAGAAAGCTTTCGAACTTCGACAGCGAAATTCGAACTTAACCGTCGGTTTGTATCTCCGCAACACTGCCTTCCTCCTAAACTTGTTCGTCCTCGAACAAGCGATTGGATCCTTCTCCGTAATATGGCGCTAACCTCTCTACGTGGACAATCTTGTACTTCGCCCGTCTGTTTCCCGTCTGCTGAGGTACTGGGTTTCAAACCGCCACCAACAAGAAACCCATGGTTTGATGACGAGTGTAGGAAGGCACACGCAGCAAAGCAGCAAGCTTATCAAGAGGCGCTGCATTGAAGGGCGAGAGCTGCTTCTCCAAACAAAAAAAGGGAGCATGAGAAGCTCGCCATCGTAGAGATGGAGAGATGCTATCGCAGGAACGACGTTCGGAGGTTTTATCAACGAATAAAACAAACATGCCAGGGATATAAGACCAGAACGGAAGCCGACAGGGACGAAAATGGAAACCTAGTAGTGGATTCACAGTCGCTACTAAGAATTTGGAAAGACTACTTCTGCAGACTGTATAACGGCGATGACGAAACAGATCCCGCTGTCAGGTAGAATAATCCTTTCACAACGGACGATGATAGCAGAGAATTCCGTCCCCCTGACCTGGACGAAGTTAGGAATGCTTTTTCTAAGCTTAAGTCCAACAAAGCTGCTGGAGTAGACGACTACCTGCCGAGCTCTTTAAGATAGCTGGAGATGACCTGGTTGGGGGTATGCACCAGCTCATCCGTAAAATATGGTCGGAGGAATGCATGCCCGATTAATGGAATCTTAGTATCGTTTGCCCGATCCACAAAAAAGGAGACCCCTTTGTCTGCGCCAACTACAGACGAAAAAGTTTTCTGAACATCGCTTATAAAATCTTCTCTGCTGTTCTGTTCGTTAATAAACTGATTGGTCCATATCAGTGTGGTTAAAGGCCCGGAAAGTCCACTATAGATCAATTATTCACACTGCGGCACATCCTGGAAAAAACAAACGAGTTCCAGATCGACACCCACCACCTGTTTGTCGACTTTAAGGCTGCGTACGATAGTATCAATAAAGACGAGCTATACAACGCCATGTCTAGTTTTGACATCCCTGCCAAACTCGTCAGATTGTGCAGGATGACTTTGGAGAACTCTCGCTGCTCCATCAGGGTCGGAAGCGACCTATCCGATACCTTTTATGTCAAAAAAGGTTTTAGACAGGGCGACACGCTATCGTGTGACTTTTTCAACATCGTCCTTGAAAGGATAGTGCAAAACTCACTGGTCAATACGAGGGGCACCATCTTTTTCAAGTCCATACAACTGCTCGCATATGCCGATGATATTGACATAATTGGACGAAGTCAGCGAGATGTCATTGAGGCCTTTACGAGCATTGAGACGGAAGCGGCTAAAATGGGACTGGCGGTAAATGAGGGCAAAACGAAATATATGCTGTCGTCGAAAAAGGACACGAACCACCGGCGTCTTGGCCAGGGTGCACATATTGGCAGGTATAATTTCGAGGTAGTCAAGGACTTCGTCTACCTAGGCTCCGTAGTGACCTACAGAAACGACGTCAGTGCCGAATTCAAACGCAGAATAGCTCTTGCCAACCGCTGTTTCTTTGGGCTCGGGAGGTAATTAAAAAGTAGAGTCCTCTCTCGAAAAACCAAGGTGAGCATGTACAAGGCCCTTATCATTCCGGTCTTGCTCTATGGCGCAGAGACATGGACCCTATTGAAAGCGGGTGAGGAAAAATTTTGCGTGCGATTTTCGGCCCGACCTGCATAAATGGGGAGTGGAGGAGAAGACTTAACAGTGAACTATACGGGTTGTACAGCGACATGAACATAGCACGGCGTCTTAGGATCCAACGCCTAAGATGGCTAGGTCATGTTGAGCGTATGGAAAACACAGCTCCGGCCCGGAAGGTCTATGAATACAACCCCGAGGGTCGATGCGGTCGAAGACGGCCAAACTTAAGGTGGCGCAACCAATTGGAAGAGGACCTTAACTAACTAGGCGTGCGGCACTGGAGACTGCTGGCGAAAGACCGTGCCACTTGGAGAGGTTTTTTGAAGGAGGCCCAGGTTCGCCATGAACTGTAGCGCCAAAGAATAGCCAATAGACCAAGTCCATATTGCGCCAAAGAGCGCAATAGACTCACATTGTTCATTATCTTATTTCCGAAGAGGTTGTGTTTCTCATGTGTTGCGAACATTTCTTTTTTATTTAATTTCTAAATAAAATTCTTTTAAGTAACCATAAATGCTTGGTTATTATCAATAAACATTGATGACCCCGACGTGATATAGTAATATATCACCAATCTAACATATTAATACGTTGACAGAGCCGACGAATGCTGCTAATACGTCCGGCATCAAGAAATTGGAAGCACTTAAAGCGCGTTGTATGGTTATTGTCTCGGAGCTGGAAATTCGTCATGAAGCACTGGAGTCCAATTTCAAGGCATTTCAGCAGATTCAAATGAAGGTCGAGGAGATGGATTCTAAAGAAATCGTTTCCAAAATAGATGTTCGAGCCGAATATGAAGAGCTGTTTTATAAAACCAAATCGAAGCGTCTCTTTGAAATTCAAAGTCGAAAATCCTCACTGCAATCAGAAAATGTTGTACCTGATCTAACCAAATCATCTAACCAGCTCAAACTGCCAAATCTTAATATTCCTGTATTTTCAGGTGAAGTTACCGAATGGCTATCCTTTCATGAATTCTTCAATTCCCTTATTCATAATAATCCCTCATTGAGTAATGTATCCAAGCTGCACTATTTGATTTCATCACTTTCTCGTCAAGCTGCTCGCACCATCCAGTCCCTAGAGATAACGGACCGTAATTATGAATTGGCGTTGAAGCTTCTCATCGACACCTACGACAATAAACGATTGAGCACATTAAAAAAATAATGATGTATCCAGCTATAAGAAAGTCCTCATCTTCAAGTTTGCATTAGCTCTGTGATGAAATCAACAGTCACCTGCGTGCACTTACTACGCTTGAACGCCCTGAAAACCATTGGGATGATCTGTTGATTCAAATACTACTGCCAAAAATCGAGAGTACGACACTTAACAAATGGAGCGAGGAAGGACCAACAGAAATAATGCCGAGCTTTCGGGAGTTCTTAAAATTTCTCAAAAAGCGTAGTCTAATACTCAGTGACGAACATTTCCAGGCAAGTACTCCAATTTTTACTAAAACTCACCAAAATTCTCGATCAAAAACGTTTTCGATTCAATCTTCTAACAATAACAATATCACGCGAATAAATTGTTGTTTATTTTGCAAAAACAAGGCCATAACATTTACAAGTGCTATCAAATTCTCAGTTTACCTCTGGCTCAAAAACAGCTCTTTGTAAGCACTAATCAATTATGCTCAAATTACATTAAACCAAATCATGATACGAATTCCTGTCAATCTTCAAAATGTCGTAAATGCAGTAATTCACATCACAAGTTGCTTCACGATGACGATGCTGGAATCAATTTTCCCATAATAACATACCATCTACTTCAAGTACTCAAAGATCCTTATCTAGTAATTTCATTAAGCTTACATACATGTGAAGCAGAGTCAAGTAAAACTCGACATTGCACTGGAGGGTTTTGTTTGTTTAGAACCAATACTGCGGTTGTGGCTAAAATTATTTTCGGGCCTTGTATATCATGCGAACACTGATTGATGGGGGAAGATGAATTTTGCTTAATGAAATTACTAGATAAGGATCTTTGAGTACTTGAAGTAGATGGTATGTTATTATGAGAAAATTGATTTCCCACATCGTCATCGTGAAGCAACTTGTGATGTGAATGACTGCATTTACGACATTTTGAAGATTGACAGGAATTCGTATCATGATTTGGTTTAATGTTATTTGAGCATAATTGATTAGTGCTTACAAAGAGCTGTTTTTGAGCCAGAGGTAAACTGAGAAATTGATAGCACTTGTAAATGTTATGGCCTTGTTTTTGCAAAATAAACAACAATTTATTCGCGTGATATTGTTATTGTTAGAGGGCATGGGCTCGGACATACAGGGTAAAGTTGTTGATTGCTCTCAACCTGGCGAGATGCCAGCAACGATCCCTGTTTAAATGCCCGGGTCAAGTTGACATACGGCCTCCTCGCGGCGCCCTCTGGATAGCCTCTTCAACAACCATTGGGAGGTGAACAAACGTATGCAGCGAAAAAAACCCCGACCAGAATGGCGGTTGTGCGGCGGGCTAACAATCCGCCCACGTAAAAAAACCCAAAGTTATTAATGAGCAAGATGCCTCGGATACACGGACGGATACTCGACGACGACAACGCACGAAAAAGGAACACGATTTGCGAGTATGCTCCTGGAATGTCAGAACCCTGTACACTCCCGGAGCTGCTCATAAACTAGAAGGAATCCTCACGCAGTACAAGGCGGATATTACTGCGGTCCAGGAAATACGCTGGATGGGAAACGGTATGATTAGGAAGATAAATTGCGACATTTATTACAGCTGTCACAAAAGGTTGCACTTACTGGGATGCGGATTTGTCGTGGGAAAGCGGTTAAGGTCGAAGGTCATCGACTTTAAACCTATAAGTGATCGCCTGGCTGTGATCCGCATCAGAGGCAGATTTTATAACATCAGCCTTATATGTGCACACGCCCCTACCGACGAGGCTGAAGACCCTATCAAGGAGGACTTCTATGACCTCCTGGACAACACCTACGGAGCTTGTCCGGAGTACGATGTAAAAATCGTGCTTGGGGACTTCAACGCCAAAATCGGAAAGGAAAACACCCTTGGCGGAGTGATCGGAAAGCACAGCCTCCACGATACAACAACAGATAACGGCTTCCGACTCGCTGACTTTGCGACAGCTCGTAATGCGGTGATAAGTAGCACAAGTTTCCCTCGCAAGCGAATCCACACAGCAACCTGGCGATCTCCGGACGGTCGAACCGCCAACCAAATCGACCATGTGCTCATTGACGCAAGGCACGCGTCAAACATCCTGGATGTGCGAACATTCAGAGGGGCAAATGTCGACTCTGACCACTTCCTCGTAGCAGCAAGATTCAGAGCTCGACTGCTGCACCAGCCCATCAGGAGGAGGTTCGACATTGGGCGCCTGACCACACCGGAGGTTGCCAGAGTCTACAGGGAGCAGCTGAGCGAAAGACTCTACGGTATGCCTACGTCGAACACAAATGCCAATAATATGCTGCATCGCCGCTCAGCCATTCAGGAAGTAGCCGAAACCCCCTTAGGATACCTACCACCCCCGACAAGAAACCCGTGGTATGATGGCGAGTGTGAGCAGAAAAAGGCAGCAACCGACGAGGCGTACCAAAAGGCGCTGCAGAGGAAAACCAGGGCAGCGCGAGAAGAGAATTTGGGAGGATGAGAGCATGCCCGACGACTGGAATACTAGCTCTATATGCCCCATCCACAAAAAAGGCGATCCTACCTCTTGCAAGAACTATAGAGGTATATCCCTGCTCAATGTCGCATACAAGATCCTGTCCAGCGTATTGTGTGAACGTCTAAAACCATTTTGCACCGCACTAATCGGCAGCTACCAGTGCGGCTTCCGGCCCGGCAAATCAACTATAGACCAAATTTTCACACTACGCCAAATCCTGGAAAAGACCAACGAGTTTCAAATCGATACACACCATCTTTTCATCGATTTCAAAGCCGCATACGACAGCATTCATCGTGAAGCACTGTTTGGCACGATGGCCGAATTCGGGATCCCGGTAAAACTGATCCAGTTGTGTCGCGCCACGCTAAAAAACACGCGATGCACCGTGCAACTCGGTTCTAGGACCTCGGAACCATTCGAAACATGCACCGGATTTCGGCAAGGAGATGCGCTGTCATGTGACTTCTTCAACCTGGTGCTGGAGCAGATAGTGCGACGGGCAGGCGTCAAAAGGGAAGGCACTATCTTTTACAAGTCCATCCAGCTGCTAGGATACGCGGATGATATCGACATCATCGCGTGTTCTCGCCGTGGCATTGTGGAAGCATTCACGGCGATTGAAGAACAGGCGAAACGAATTGGTCTTAAGATCAATGAGGACAAAACGAAATACATGCTGTCAAGCAAAAACCAATCCGTCGCTCACCACCTGGGACAAAACATAACAATTGACAGTTACAATTTCGAGGTAGTTAAGGAGTTTGTCTACCTCGGGGCAAACGTAAACTCCACAAATGACACCACAGTGGAGATCCGGCGTAGAATCGCCCTTGGCAACCGCTGCTACTTCGGCTTGTCCAAACAACTGGGGTCAAAACTCCTCACTCGAAAGACCAAAGTCATGCTTTACAAAACGCTCATTCTGCCAGTCTTGTTGTACGGAGCCGAAAGCTGGACGATAAGCAAGACAGCGGAGCTGATTTTGGGTTCTTTCGAAAGAAAAATTCTGCGCCGGATATTTGGTCCTGTCTGTGAGGAAGGTGAATGGAGAAGAAGACACAACCGCGAACTCTACGAGCTGTTCCAAGATGTGGATGTAGTCCGGAAGGCAAGGACCCATCGACTACACTGGCTCGGCCACATCGAGCGCATGGATATCAACGCTCCAGCTAAGAGGGTCTTCGACTCCGAGCCTCCTGGTTCGAGAAGAAGAGGAAGACCGAACCTCCGGTATAAAGACCAAGTAATCGCGGATGTAAGACATCTTGGTCTTGACAACTGGAAGCAGCGTGCCCGGGACCGTCAAGGATGGAGACAGCTATAGCTCAGGCTCAGATCCTCCATGGATCGCAGGCCTGATAAGTAAGTAAGTAAGTAAGTTGTATCTCCGCAACACTGTCCTCCTCCTAAGCTTGTTCGTCCTCGAACAAGCGATTGGATCCTTCTCCGTGATATGGCGCGAACCTCTCTACGTGGACAATCTTGTACTTCGCCCGTCTGTTTCCCGTCTGCTATATTCGGTACATCACGTCGTTAAGTTTATTGATGACCTCATATGGTCCGTCCCAGGCTGATTGCAATTTGGGGCACAAGCCTTTTTTCGTTGTGGGTTGTACAGCAATACCAATGGTCCTGTCTCGAATCCAGAAGAGTTCGCCATTAAGTCGTACCTCGCCCTCATTTTATCGCTGACCAAGTTCAGTCGCTCCCGGATGAACTGATGGATGGAGTTCAGCTGTTCCTTCTTTTCGGTTACGAAGTCCTCCCTGCCGCTAGTTGTCGGTAGTACTACGCCGAACTTCAAGTCCGATGGAAGTCGGAGATCGGTTCCAAAAATGGCTTCGGCGGGTGTTGTTGCCGTTGAATTGTGCTATGCCGAACGGTATGCCATTAAGAAAAGGGGAAGATGTTCATCCCAGTCCTTCTGATCTCCGACGACGACTTTTCTCAGGTATTCCTACATCGTCCGGTTGAACCTTTCGACCATGCCATCAGATTGTGGGTGTAATGGTGTTGTCCGCGTCTTTCTGATACCTAGCATGTCACAGAGTTCTTTGAACACCGACGACTCGAAGTTCCTTCCTTGGTCTGGGTGCAGTTCCATTGGCACTCCATAACGCGCAACCCAGTTGTTCACGAACGCATCCGAAATGGTTTTGGCTTCCTGGTTCGGGATGCAAAACACCTCAGGCCACTTGCTGAAGTAATCGATCACCACCAGCGCGTATTTGTTTCCAGCGTTGCTCGTTGGGAATGGGCATACGATGTCCATGGCGATACGTTCGAACGGTGCTCCAACATTGTACTGCTGCATATTTCCTCGAGTCTTCCTAACTGGCCCCTTTGCCTTCGCACACTGTTCACACCTGCCAATGAAATTTGTGACCGACTCATGGCATCCTACCCAGTAGAAACGTCTCTTGATCTTTTCTACAGTCTTGTTAACACCAATATGGTCCCTCGTGGTATTCTCGGATGACCTCGTCGATTTGTCCCTTTGGAATTACCAGCAGATCGTTTACAATGTTTCCGTCCTCACTTTCCCAACTGCGGTAGAGGCAACCGTTCTTCGGCTTCAAACTCTGCCATTGAGAACAGTAAGCTTTCACGATTGGGCTTTCACTGGATATTTGCTGCCAACTTGGTCGAAAGCCTCGTTCTTGGTAGTCGATGATGACTGCCAGATCGGCATCTTCACGCTGCTTTCTTCCAACCTTCTCGGCACTCCAGGCATCTTCTGGCAGCACATGGAAACGACGGATATCGGTGACCTCTTCTTTGGTTTCCGCACGTGAACAATGCTTGCATTCAACGCCGCGAGGTCGGTTCGTTAATGCATCCGCATTTCTATGGCTGCTTCCCTTCCGGTATTCGCGTGTTCTCGCTTGTTCTCCTTTTCGCGAATCTAACCTCGAACGCCTTCTTCTCAGATGACAATTTCTCGCCATGTGCCCCTGCTCGTTGCCGATGTAGCATCTACCTGGGAACGGGCATCTCCTACTCACCGTTGTTTCTTTGGAACTACGCCACAATTTGCTGGAAGAACGCTTTCTCCGAAGACGACAGTCTTTTGCAATGTGCCCCTGCTGGTCGCAGATATAGCAGCTACCTGGGAACGAGCGACTCCTACTCACTGTCGTTGCTCTGGAATTACGTCGCAATTTGCTGAAGGAACGCTTTCTCCGCAGACGGCAGTTCCTCGCAGTGTGCCCCTGCTGGTCGCAGATGTAGCATCTACCCGGGAATGAACCACTCCTACTCGCCGCTGTTGTTCTGGAATTATCCTGGTCTTCAGATATGCGCCGTAATTTGATGGAAGGTCGGCATATGAAGAGCGATGTTTCACATGCGAGAGCGCTGGCAACTGTCTCCTTGAAAGATGTTTTCGGCAGGAGAATCAGACTTCGTTGCGTATCGGGGTCCCTTAGCCCTTGGATGAATGAATTCGTTTTCAGTTTCTCCACCACATCAACTGGAACGTCCGCGTAGGCAAGATGGGATAGCCTCTCGATGTCAACAGCATACTGGATGGTCTCGTTTCCGCGCTGCTTGCGTCCTTTAAGTTCCAGCTTGTGCATCTCCTGCATGTGCTCACTGCCGTATCTTCGATGAAGAGCTTCCCATATGACTGTGTAGTTCCTTCTCTGGGTCTCCGGGATGGTCTGTATAACGCCAGCTGCTTCACCTTTAAGGGAAATTACTAGGGCGACCACACGGTCTTCTTCTCCCCATTGATTCCGTTCCGCTGTCGTTTCGAATTGGAGCTTGAAGATGTTGAACGCGCTCGTACCGTCGAAGTTGGGAGCTGTGAATTTCGATGTTGCAGTCGGTACAACGATTCCTTGATGCTGAACGTTCTGGACAGTTTTCTCGAGTTCCAGAATCTTCTTGTAGAGTGTCTCGATTCTCTTTTCCTGGTTATTTTCGAGATCTAAAACCTTCTTGTCGGACCTCGATTCTAGTTTTTTTTTTTTTTTTTTAGAGACTCGCGCAGGTTCAAGAGTTTTTTTATATTCTCTTATGATGTGTTGACACACACAACCTGAACGGAGTGCAGTGGTTGGGGTCGTTCATGTTCGTTCACTACTCTCAGGGGTGGATGTCCTAGACCTAGATAGGACGAGAGCCGACCAAATTCCGCGTTGGTTATAGTCCGTAGTAATTCGTTCAAGGACTTTGGTATTGCATACGCAGAGGATGAATTTCGGTTGACCATATACCGTGAGTGTTATGCCTGCAGCGGTACGTCTGGTCACTTTACATTCACAACTGCGTTGAATACTTTTTGTCCTTTTTGTCCGTATAGAAATTACTTTTTCTTGGCTATGAAGCGAATTTGAACCATAAACCTTCCGCTCTGCGGTCGATGATGTTAACCACTGCACCACGGCCACCCCAGTGTCTAGTGTCTCGATTCTCTCTTCGACGTTCTGGAGTCATTCGTCGACGGCCTACTGGATGTTTCTTAGCCTTTCTCGAGTGTTCTCTAGCATCTCTTCCAGCTTCTGATTCAGGGAAGTGGAATTTTGCTCCAACTTCCTACTTACGGCAGCCGAATTTTCCTCAAGTTTCTCCAGTTTCTGGCTCAGAGAAGTGGAATTTTCCTCTAACTTTTGATGTACGGTCGCCTCCAGTTTTTGGCTTATGGAAGTGGAATTTTCTTCCAGAATCTACTTACGGCAGCGGAATTTTCCTCCAGTTTTTGATCCAATTTCTGGCTCATAGCATTCAGAGCCGCGAGAATGTGCAGCATATCGAACGCTGGCTGAGTGGATGTCGACGGCTTCTCCACCCCGAATTCGTAACTCTCCCAGTCGACATCTTCTTCCTGCAACGCTGATCGCAGTCTCTCCACCAAGTTGGCTTTATTTCCCACTGTGGATAATTGCCGAGCATCCAGCTCTCTTTTCAGTTGTTCGACGGTCAACTTTTCCAATTTCACCATTTTCTCACTCTTTTAATAATTCACTTTTAATAGTGCAATTCACAATTTGAATAAACGTTTCCTCGTTTACTCGCAATCACACTTCTGACACCAAATGTTACGAAATATTCGATAAACTACAATTGTCCTTTTTATCCGAATAAAAACGCACACACTTTTATTTCTTTCACCACAGATCAATTATCTGTGCAGCTTCACCACTTTTCTTTATTATCCAATACTATCCACTTTAAACTTTATTACACAAACAAACCTTTATTGAGAGCTTTTATTCACACTGTTTGATCACACTGACTTGTCACAAGCTGTTCAATACCACAAACTGAATGAATGTCGAGGGCGAGTGTTCGCGCTTATATAGCTCTCGGTGTACCTTCTCGAATGTTCGCCGTTGGAAGTTCCCCTTCGGAAATCTCTAGAATGCTCTGACAATTAGCATTACGCCATTAGAAGTTGACATCATTCCAATCCCCTCTTCCAGAGAGCTTTCGAACTTCGACAGCGAAATTCGAACTTAACGGTCGGTTTGTATCTCCGCAACAATATGAAGGAAATTGAAGGTCACGATTTTAATCAATCGCATTATTTTATTCTACATCACTGTATAACTAAGAGTAGTTTTTGACGCAAGTACTAAAACTGATAAGGGTGTGAACCTGAATGACGTTTTACACATAGGTCCAGTAGTTCAACCTGAATTATTCCCTTTGCTTATTAAATTTAGACTTCACAGTTACGTATTCACTGCTGTCGCCAAATGTTGGCTGTGTTGGCAGTACTTAAAGATGGTGAACCCAACCAGTAGTTCATTCATCCCGTAGTTCACGCCCTACCCGCTGTTGTCAACGTGGCACTGCAATGTAAGACAAAAGATCGATGTCAGCCGTGCGGGTAGGACGTGAACTGCGGTAAGTAAATGACTTATCTAACATGTAAATGTATATATATTCCAATGTTTTAGAAATAAAAATAACCAAACAAACGGATATTATTTTTGAGTCCTGCACGCACTCATCGCACGAGAAATAGTTGCGACACGTCTTTTACGTCTTTTATTTCGCATTCACCCCTTTTCGCATTCCTGCCAGGGGACAAAGTCTGAATGCAGCGTCACACCCGGAACACAACCGGTGCTCCGAAGGAGAAATTCGGGAAGCTACACTAGCCCAATTGACCCCCATGAACACAACAACCACTCCTCCCAGCGCCGTCAATGTCACATAGCCAGCCGCCACAAGAACCGACGCCATAATGGACGCCGCCACCACCGCCTAAACTCAAGAATATAATGTTCTGCTCGCCCTGCAGAACCAAATCAACCTCTTGGAGAGCTAACTTAAGACAATGCAAGTGAAACTAACGGAAAGGGATTCTCAATATACGACATGCCGAAATGTATCCTCCGATACATTGTATGAGGATGACTCATACAACCGGTTCCCAAGCACTTCCCAAGCGCCCTCGCCCGCCAACCGACACAAAATTCAAGAACCTCCGGAATTCGGCGGCTACCCCGAAGATTGGCCAATATTTCGAACGGCATATGCTGAGTCCACCGCAGCATATAACTACACCAGCTTGGAAAACTGCCAACGTTTGCAAAGAAGCCTAAAAGGGCAAGCACGGGAAACAGTCAAGTCACTATTGATCAATCCCGACAACGTCAATGACGTGATGAAACAATTACGATTTCGTTTCGGTCGACCGGAACAGCTAATACGCAGACAGATAAAACAAATGCGGGAAGTTGCCTCAATATCTGAGGCTAATTTGGAAAGAATAATTCTATTTGCGACAAAGACCAAGAACCTCGCCGTATTTCTGCAGTCTGTGAACGGTCAACATAACTTATCTAACCCGACCCTATTAGAGGAGCTCATCGCCAGGTTTCAATGAGCAAGAAGATTGAGTGGGCCACCTACGCACAACCGATACAGCCATACCCGACAGTTTTAGACTTCAGTGACTGGGTCAACAAAGTCGCAGCTCTAATTTGCACCATACAGGACAACACAAGCAGCACAACGATGGAATCCAAACGTCGCATCTTACTTTATGCCAACGAAGGACGACAAGTCTATACACCCAAGTGCTCTTTATGCCAGGGCCCACACAATATTTACGAGTGCAAGCGATTCGTGGATTGTAAAGTGGATGAGCGATGGTCGAAGGTAAAGACCATGCGGCTGCGTTTCTCATGCTTAAGGGCGGGACACTCAACCCGTGACTGCCACCGAAGAAAACCCTGCGGTGAAGGAGGATGCCAGCGAAACCACCACAAGCTTTTGTATGACATGAACAGCACCTGGAATGAAGGTTCGTCTGAAATGCGCTCACAACCACGACGAGGGACCGAAGCCACGGAAGCAGTCCTTAGCTGTGCTGCCAGTTACTCTACACGGTCCACGCAATCAATTTATCTCCTACGCACTACTCGATGAGGGTTCGTCGATAACAATGATGGACAGCTCGCTAATCAAAGAGCTTGGATTACAAGGCCGTCGACACAACCTGAGTCTTCAATGGTTTGGAGGGAGAGCTGCTCAGGAACCAGCAAGGATCGCAAGCCTAAGCATCAGCGGTGCCGGAATGAAAGAAAAATGTTCCCTAAACAATATGTGCGGAGTGTCGAACTTGCATCTGCCAGCCCAGAGTCTCAAGCAAAAAGACCTGAAAGGAATGCCTGGGCATCTCGAGGGGTTGCTTATGCAGCCATACAGTAATACCACACCGAAAGTGCTCATAGGTCTAGACCACTGCCACCTAGGTCTACCAACTGAGACAGTGCACCCACAGTTCGGAGGACCGTACGCTGCCAATACTAGGTTGGGTTGGGTGGTGCTTGGCCTGACCCATGGAGAGAATCCGACAACGCCATCATGCCTACTAGCGAGCCGCTCGAGCGAGAAGACGTTGCATGGATTGGTTTCGGATTACTTCGAGTGCGAAAGCTTTGGAGTACGGCCGGCACCTGCTTTGGAAACTCAAACCGACGTACGCGCCCGCATGATATTGGATTCGACCACCAAAAGAGTCGGGGAGAGGTTCCAAACGCGACGAAGAGTTTGCCGCAGCTTATAATAACATCATAACGAGTTACGTCCAAAAGAACTATGCTCGTAGGCTACCACCGACAGAAGCTGCGATAGTGACGCCAAGAACATGGTATCTTCCTCACTTCGCCGTGGAAAAGGCAAATAAGCCAGGTAAACTCCGCTTAGTCTTCGACGCCGCCGCCATAGTTGAGGAGACATCGCTATACTCATGCCTACTAAAGGGACCGCAGCAGTATCAACCGATGCCATCAGTACTCTTCAACTTTCGCGTAGGGATCGTTGCCGTATGTGGAGATATACGCTTAATGTTCCACCAAGTGCTAATCCGACCAGAAGACAGACCTTCGCAGCAGTTTCTTTGGCGTGGCGGAACTGAGGACCGAAAGCCGGACACGTACGAAATTATGGTAATGACTTTCGGAGCTGCCTGCTCACCATGTGCAGCTCAATACGTCAAGAACTTGAATACTCAGGAACACACCTTAAATGACCCACGAGCCGTGAAATCAATTCTGGAACAACACTATGTCGACGACTTTGTGGATAGCTTCGAATCAACGGAACAGGCCATCAGTATTGCGGAGCAAGTGCGTGGCATTCATAAATCTGCAGGGTTTGAGCTGCGCAACTTTACCTCGGATTCACCAGAGGTGATGATTGCCTTGGCCGATGGTGAAGACTTAACAACATCCGAAGCCATCCATGAACCGGAAGGAAGCCTAAGAACAGAAAAGATACTGGGTATGTTCTGGCAACCGAAAACTGACAACTTCATGTTCAAGTTGAACTTTCATCGTACCGATCTAGCCGTCATCAGC
This sequence comes from Eumerus sabulonum, assembly GCA_951905685.1. Taxonomy (NCBI): domain Eukaryota; kingdom Metazoa; phylum Arthropoda; class Insecta; order Diptera; family Syrphidae; genus Eumerus; species Eumerus sabulonum. Next base: position 93,555,120 of record OX645060.1, read on the forward strand.
GGAATGAAATGCCCCAGCAAGAAAGAGCTGCTAAGTGTTATTATGTCCGTCTTCGATCCGCTGGGATTTCTTTGTCACTTTCTCATCGGAGCAAAACTGTTGATGCGAGAGATCTGGAAACACGACATACGAACCATTGCCCAATGTCATATATGTAGTATGGGTCAAATGGTGTGAGCAGCTGAACCAAGTGGTGAAAGTCAGGATACCTCGATTCTATTTCTCCGATACTACGACAAAGAAACTCGAACTCCATGTGTGTGTCGACGCCAGTGAAGTGGCATTTGCCGCCGCCGCGTACTGGGGAATAATCAACACCGAAGGTAGAATTGCCGTAGCCCTCGTGTGTGCGAAGTCCAAATGCGCCCTGTACGAACAATGACAATCCCGCGTCTGGAACTTCAGGCCGCTGTACTGGGGACGCGGCTTATGCAATTCGTGGTGAAGAAGCATTCCCTCAAGATCGATAGATGCGTCCTCTGGAGCGATTCGACGACGGTACTAAAATGGATTGGATCGGAAAACCGTCGCTACAAACCATTCGAAGCACACCGAGTTGCTGAGATTTTGGCGGCAACGGAGGTGTCGAATCGGAGGTGGATACCTACAAGGGAGAACGTCGCTGACGATGCCACGCGTATGAATAATCAGGCCGACTTGAGTTCTTCGTCACGATGGTTGAAAGAGCCCAGCTTTCTTGCGCCGCCAGGTCCAGGCCGAGAACTATGCCTCCGAGCTGAACCAGATTACGCAAGGTCAGGACTTGGCCAAAGGGAGTCGTCTGCACAAGCTCGTACCACATCTAGACGAAGAGAGCATTTTACGTGTATCAGGACGCATAGATGCAGCCGGTTGGTTGCCCTACAGCGTAAAACGCCCTGTGATACTGCCACCGGACAACATTTACACCCGGTTAGTCGTGGAGCGCTATCATCACCAGATGAAACACCAGAACGTTGAAGCCACAATCTGCGAAATCCGTCGTAAATTTTGGATCTCCGGCCCGAGGCATCTTATGCGCAAAATAGTCAGCAGTTTTCCGCGGTGTAAAATTACCAGGGCGTTACCTATTACGCCACTGATGGGACGGCTTCCGAGGATCGTTTAACACCCTTCGTGAGGCCATTTTCCCATACTGGGCTGGACTACTTTGGACCTCTCACGGGTACAGTTGGTCGACGAGTTGAGAAACGGTGGGTGGTGCTATTCACTTGCCTTGGTGTGCGTGCCATCCACCTGGAGGTTGCCTTCGACCTGTCGACGGATGCTTGCGTCCTTGCCATCCGGAATTTCATAAACCGCAGAGGAGTACCAGTAAGAATTCGTAGCGATAACGGAAAAAACCTCATAGGCGCCGACAAAGAAGCAAAGCCATTCTCCGAAGTCTTCGATAGCGGACGAATCCAGGACGAGCTGTCAGCTAAGGGGGTCGAATGGGTTTTCAACTGTCCAAGTAATCCGTCCGAAGGAGGGGTCTCTAAAAGAGAATTCACCTCACGAGCACACGTTACAGTGCCTTTTGATCGAAGCGGAGAATATCGTCAACTCACGGCCCCTGACACATCTACCCGTTTCTGCCGAGCAACAGGAGCCATTGACACCAAATCACTTCCTTCTCGGCTCGGCTAACACCGCGCAGACGCCCAGCGCATCTGCCGACCTCGAAAGACTGTACGCCTTGCGAAAACAGTGGCGAATCGCACGAAATTTGCGAGACCATTTCTGGAGGCGCTGGATTGCCGAATATCGACCCACCCTAACACGTCGGACCAAATGGTGCGGGACGACGACCCCCTTGAAAGAAGGGGACTTGGTCTTCATTTGCGACCCGGATTTGCCGAGGAGTAGAGCAGTTCTACCCGGGGCGGGATGGTACCATAAGGCGTGCGGACGTATCTAAGTTAGCCGTTCTGACTCTGGATTGTGGTGAATCAACCCGATTCACGGGGGAGGGGATGTCGCCAAATGTTTGCTGTGTTGGCAGCACTTAAAGATGGCGAACCCAACTAGTGGTTCATTCATCCCGTAGTTCACGCCCTACCCGCTGTTGTCAACGTGGCACTGCAATGTAAGACAAAAGATCGATGTCAGCCGTGCGGGTAGGACGTGAACTGCGGTAAGTAAATGACTTATCTAACATGTAAATGTATATATATTCCAATGTTTTAGAAATAAAATAACCAAACAAACGGATATTGCTTTCGAGTCCTGCACGCACTCATCGCACGAGAAATAGTTGCGGCACGTCTTTTACAACTGCAGACATAACCAAAATGTACCGCCAAATTCTCCTCAACCAACAAGACCAAGCCTTTCACCAAATATTATGGAGAGATAAGCCAGATGAAGAAATAAAGATTTTTCGTCTTTGCACGGTAACTTATGGTACAGCACCAGCGTACCATAAGGGCACTTCTCTATTTGACGGAGAAAGATAGCAATAACTTTCCAGTCGTTGCTTTTGCACTCAAAACTGATTTTTATGTGGATGATATTCACATAAAGAAAGAACTGAGATATGTATATGTATATGATATTGAGCACATAAGAAAGAACTGAGATATGTATTGGAATGCGGTGGACTTTATCTTAAATAAGTGGTGCTCTAATGATAATCGTTTATTACATGATGTTTCAATGGAAGACAGAGAACCATTCTTTCAATTAAAAGATAATGACGTCATCAAAACTCTTGGCGTAATGTGGGATCCAAATGTTGACAAATTCTTCTATAAAGACAATGATCATGATAATAAGAGTATTACTAAGCGAGCTGTTTTAGCCGATATTGCACGTTTATATGATCCTTTAGGACTTATAAATCCTGTCATAGTCTTAGCAAAAATATTTCTTCAAACCCTCTGGAAGCTCAATCTTGATTGGGATGAAGTTCTTCCCCAATCCCTTTATCATACGTGGCTTAAATTTAGAACGGAATTAAAGAATTTGGATAGAATATTGTTACGAAATTTAATCCCACACTGAATAGGGTTCGTATAACTGGATTGCGATAAACTACAAACACACACTTTTCTTATTTCTCCTCAGATCAACTATCTGAGTACTTCACCACTTTTATTTATTGCTAAACGTTATTACATACGCATTGTTAACCGCCGGTTTGTGTCTATGCAACAATATTGTTGCGGGGACACAAACCGACGGTTGAGTTCGAATTTCGCTGTCGAAGTTCGAAAGCTCTCTGGAAGCGGGGATTGGAATGATGTCAACTTCCAAGTGCGTAATCCTAATTGTCAGAGCATTCTAGAGATTTCCGAAGGCGAACTTCCAACGGCGAACATTCGAGAAGATGGACTGAGAGCTATATAAGCGCGAACACTCGCCCTCGGCATATATTCAGTTTGTGGTATTGAACGGCGTGTGACAAATTAGTGTGATCCAACAGTGCGGAGATAAAAGCTCTCAATAAAGGTTTGTTTGTGTAATAAAGTTTAAAGTGGATAGTATAGGATAATGAATAAAAGTGGTGAAGCTGCGCAGATAATTGATCTGTGGTAAAACAAGAAAAGTGTGTGTGTTTTTAATTCGGATAAAAAGGACAATTGTAGTTCATCGCAATCCAGTGGTGCGAACCCTATTTGGTGTGGGGATTGAATATTTCGTAACATTTGGTATCAGAAGTGGGATTGCGAGTAAACGAGTGGAACGTTTATTTAAATTGTGAATTGGACTATTAAAAGTGAATTATTAAAAGAGTGAGAAAATGGTGAAATTGGAAAAGTTGACCATCGAACAACTGAAAAGAGAGCTGGATGCTCGGCAATTATCCACAGTGGGAAGTAAAGCCAACCTGGTGGAGAGACTGCGATCAGCGTTGCAGGAAGAAGGTGTCGACTGGGAGAGTTACGTATTCGGGGTGGAGAAGCCGTCGACATCCAGTGAGCCAACATTTGACATGCAGCAAATTCTCGCGGCTATGAACGCTATGAGTGCTTCCATGAACCAGAAACTAGAAAAGATGGAGGAAAATTCCGCTGCCGTAAGTAGAAAGTTGGAGGAAAATTCCACTTCTCTGAGTCAGAAACTGGAGGAAAATTCCACTTCTCTGAGTCAGTAACTGGAGGGAAATTCCGTTTCTCTGAGTCAGAAACTGGACGAAAATTCCACTTCTCTAAGCCAAAAACTGGAAAAACTTGAGGAAAATTCCGCTACCGTAGGTAGGAAGTTGGAGGAAAATTCCACTTCCCTGAATCAGAAGCTGGAAGAGATGCTAGAGAACACTCGGGAAAGCGAAACATCCGGCAGGCCGTCGACGATCGATTCCAGAACGTCGAAGAGAGAATCGAGACACTAGAATCGAGGTTCGACAAGAAGGTTCTAGATCTCGAAAATGATCAAGAAAAGATAATCGAGACTCTGGAATCGAGGTTCGACAAGAAGGTTCTGGAACTCGAGAAAACTGTCCAGAACGTTCAGCATCAAGGAATCGTTGTACCTACTGCAGCATCGAAATTCACAGCTCCCAACTTCGACGGCACGAGTGCGTTTAACATCTTTAAGCTTCAGTTCGAGACAACAGCGGAACGGAATCAATGGGGAGAAGAAGACCGTGTGGCCGCCCTAGTCATTTCGCTTAAAGGCGAAGCAGGTGATGTACTACAGACCATCCCGGAGGCCCTGAGAAAGAACTACACAGCCATATGGGAAGCTCTTCATCGAAGATACGGCAGTGAGCACATGCAGGAGATGCATAAGCTGGAACTTAAAGGACGCAAGCAGCGTGGTAACGAGACCATCCAACAGTATGCTGCCGACATCGAGAGGCTGTCTCTTCTAGCCTACGCGGATGTTCCAATTGATGTGGTGGAGAAACTTAAAACGGATTCTTTCAGCCAAGGGCTAAGGGACCCCGATACGAAACGAAGTTTGATTCTCCTGCCGAAGACATCTTTCAAGGAGACAGTTGCCCGCGCTCTCGCATGTGAAACATCGCTCTTGATATGCCGACCTTCCATCAAACTACGGCGCATATCTCAAGACCAGGATAGTTCCAGAACAACAACGGCGAGTAGGAGTGGTTCATTCCCGGGTAGATGCTACATCTGCGACCAGCAGGGGCACATTGCGAGGAACTGCCGTCTGCGGAGAAAGCGTTCCTTCAGCAAATCGCGACGTAATTCCAGAGCAACGACAGTGAGTAGGAGTCGCTCGTTCCCAGGTAGCTGCTATATCTGCGACCAGCAGGGGCACATTGCAAAAGACTGTCGTCTTTGGAGAAACTGTCCATCCAGCGAATTGCGGCGTAGTTCCAGAAAAACCACGGTGAGTAGGTGCCGCCCGTTCCCAGGTAGATGCTACATCTGCAACCAGCAGGGGCACATGGCGAGAAGTTGCCGTCTGGGAAGAAGGCGTCCGAAGTCGGATTCGCCAAAAGGGGATCAAGCGAGAGCACGCGAATACCAAAAGGGAAGCAGCCTTAGAAATGCGGAAGCGTTAACGAGGCAACCTTGCGATGTTGAATGCAAACATTGTTCACGAGCCGAGACCAAGGAACAGGTCACCGACATCCGTCCTTTCCAGGTGCTGCCAGAAGATTCCTGGACTGTCGAGAAGGTCGGAAGGAAGCAGCGAGAAGATGCCGATCTGGCAGTCATCATCGACTACCAAGAACGAGGTTTTCGACCAAGTTGGCAACAAATATCCTGTGGAGGCCCAATCGTGAAAGCTTACTGGGCTCAATGGCAGAGTTTGAAGCTGAAGAACGGTTGCCTCTACCGCAGTTGGGAAAGTGAGGACGGGAACATTGTAAACGATCTGCTGGTAATTCCAAAAGGACAAATCGACGAGGTCATCCGAGAATACCACGAGGGACCAAGCGGGGGTCATCTTGGTGTTAACAAGACTGTAGAAAAGATCAAGAGACGTTTCTACTGGGTAGGATGCCATGAGTCGGTTACGCGTTTCATTCGCAGGTGTGAACAGTGTGCGAAGGCATCGGGTCCAGTTAGGAAAACTCGAGGAAATATGCAGCAGTACAATGTTGGAGCACCTTTCGAGCGTATCGCAATAGACATCGCAGGCCCATTCCCAACGAGCAACGCTGGAAAAAAATACGCGCTGGTGGTGATCGGTTACTTCAGCAAGTGGCCTGAGGTGTTTTGCACCCCGAACCAAGAAGCCAAAACCATTTCGGATGCATTCGTGAATAACTGGGTTTCGCGTTATGGAGTACCAATGGAACTGCACTCAGACCAAGGGAGAAACTTCGAGTCGACGGTGTTCAAAGAACTCTGTGACATGCTAGGTATCAGAAAGACGCGGACAACACCATTACATCCCCAATCTGATGGCATGGTCGAACGGTTCAACAAGACGATGGAGGAATATTTGAGAAAAGTCGTCGTTGGAGATCAGAACGACTGGAATGAACATCTTCCCCTTTTCTTAATAGCGTACCGTTCGGCACAGCACAATTCAACAGCAACAAAACCAGCTGAAGCTGTTTTTGGATCTGATCTTCGACTTCCATCGGACTTGAAGTTCGGCGTGGTACTTCCGACAACTAGCGGCAGGGAGGACTTCGTAACCGGAAATAAGGAACAGCTGAACTCCATCCATCAGTTCATCCGGGAGCGACTGAACTTGGTCAGCGTTAAAATGAAGGCGAGATACGACTTGAGGGCGAATATTTGTGGATTCGAGACCGGACAATTGGTATTCCTGTACAACCCACATCGAAAAAAAGGCTTGTACCCCAAATTGCAATCAGCCCGGGACGAACCATATGAGGTCATCAATAAGCTCAATGACGGGGTCTACCGAATACAGCAGACAGGAAACAGACGGGCGAAGTATAAGATTGTCCACGTGGAGAGGTTAGCGCCATAATACGGAGAAGGATCCAATCGCTTGTTCGAAGACGAACAAGCTTAGGAGGAGAGCAGTGTTGCGGAGACACAAACCGAAGGTTAAGTTCGAATTTCGCTGTCGAAGTTCGAAAGCTCTCTTGAAGCGGAGATTGCGGTGATGTCAACTGTCAACGGCGTAGTGCTAATTGTCAGGGCATTCTAGAGATTTCCGAAGGGGAACTTCCGACGGCGAACATTCGAGAAGGTGGACCGAGAGCTATATAAGCGCGAACACTGGCCCTCGGAATTCATTCAGTTTGTGGAACTGAACAGCGTGTGACAAGTCAGTGTGATCAAACAGTGTGAATAAAAGCTCTCAATAAAGGTTTGTTTGTGTAATAAAGTTTAAAGTGGATAGTATTGGATAATAAAGAAAAGTGGTGAAGCTGCACAGATAATTGATCTGTGGTGAAAGGAATAAAAGTGTGTGTGTTTTTATTCGGATAAAATGGACAATTGTAGTTTACCGCAATCCAGTTGTGCGAACCCTATTTGGTGTGGGGATTGAATAATTCGTAACAATATTGTTGCGGAGATACAAACCGACGGTTAAGTTCGAATTTCGCTGTCGAAGTTCGAAAGCTCTGGTGAAGAGGAAGTTGAAATGATGTCAACTGTTAACGGCGTAATGCTAATTGTCAGAACATTCTAGAGATTTCCAAAGGGGAACTTCCGACGGCGAACATTTGAGAAGATGGACCGATAGCCATATAAGCGCGAACGCTCGCCCTCGGCAGGCATTCAGTTTGTGGAATTGAACAGCGTGTGACAAGTCGGTGTGATCAATCGGTAAAACAGTGGGAAAATAAAAGCTTTCAATAAAGGTTGTTGTGTGTGTAATAAAGTTTAAAGTGCAATAATAAATAAAAGTGGTGAAGCTGCACAGATAATTGATCTGTGGTGAAACAGGAAAAGTGTGTGTGTTTTATTTCGGATAAAAAGACAATTGTAGTTTATCGCAATCCAGTGGTGCGAACCCTATTCGGTGTGAGATTGAATATTTCGTAACAATGTCAATTGACAGACAGATTATGTTTGGCAAAGTTAAGGATGTACAATTACATGCCTTTGCTGATAGTTCTGAGAAAGTATATGGAACGTGTATTTATGCTCGCTCTATTCTTTCTAATGGAATGACATCAGTTCGACTCTTGTGTGCCAAATCAAAGGTAGCTCCTGTAAAGGATGTTTGTTTACCACGCTTTGAATTTTGCGCTGCTAAAATGATGGTAAAGTTAGTTAAAAGGGTTCGGGGCTTTTTAGGGGATAGTTTTGATAACGTTTAGTGATTCCAGTATAGTAATGGCTTGGAAAACGAGATATGTATCACTGCTAAGGCAAAATAAATCTTAGACCTCGACATACACAAATCCGCTGAACCAGATGGAATTGCCCCAATAGTTCTGAAAAGGTGTTTTTCTACGTATGCAAAACCACTGCGTAAGCTTTTTCACCTTTCCTACACCTCTGTGCTCTTTCCGAGTAGGTGGAAAACAGCATTTGTCCAGCCTATACCCAAAAAAGGGGAACCATCTTCTCCCTCCAACTACCGACCCATTGCACTAACGTCCCTTCTATCCAAGGTCATGGAAACGCTGATTAACCGTCAGGTTATGAAATATCTTGAATCACGGAAACTCCTCAATGACCGTCAATACGGTTTCCGCAGCAACAGATCCACTGGTGGTTTGATGGCATATCTCGCTGAAAAGTGGAATCACTCGCTTCACCAAGCAGGTGAAAGCAAAATTGTTGCACTGGATATTTCAAAAGCATTTGACAGGGTTTGGCATGAAGCTCTTTTGTCGAAAATGCGTGCTTTTGGGATCGATGAGTCTCTTTTTCAATGGATTAGAAGCTACCTTTCGAATCGTTCAATTCAAGTTGTTTTGGACGGATTCAAGTCTGATTTTCACTTTGTAAATGCCGGTGTTCCCCAGGGCTCCGTTTTGTCTCCGACACTCTTTCTTATATTTATAAATGATCTCTTGTCTGTTACTTCTAATCCAATTCACTCCTTCGCTGACGACAGTACCCTCAGCTTCTCATATTCGTTCACCAGTTTACGACCCTGCACTTCGGTTGTAGATAATGAGCGGCAGCGTATGTTAAGCTCATTAAATTCCGATATCGACAGCATTATCCAATGGGGTAAAAACAATAGAGTGGAATTCAGTGCATCCAAAACACAATGCTGTCTCTTGTCGTTAAAGCGTATAACTAGCCCGCAGCCATTATCCATGAATGGCACTTGCATCTCAGAAACTGAAAAGCTTTCCATCCTGGGTATGAGTGTTGCTCACAATCTTAATTGGAGCGACCATATATTCAGTGTCGCCAAAAATGCTGCGAAATGCCTAGGCTTCTTATACAGATGCAAGAAATATTTCTCACCCTTAGACCTGGCTACAATCTATAAGGCGTTCGTTCGCCCCAAATTAGAGTTTAACGCTCATGTCTGGTCCGGTGCTTCCAAGACCCTATTGCACCTACTAGACAGAATACAAAAACGAGCCATAAAACTGATAGGTGACTCCAGCATTACCAAAACATTAGATTCGCTGGAACACCGCAGGAATGTTACCTGCCTCTCCCTGTCTTATCGTTACTACCACCAAAAATGCTCTGATGAAATAGCCAGTTGCATTCCGCCCCTTCAACATTTCTCCTGCAATACACGTCTCTCTAGGAATGCTCACAAATATACCCTGAAGCCCGCTTTCGGACGTACTGTAAAATATAGAGAATCTTTCATTAACCGAACCACACGAATCTCGAACTCCCTGCCGAATTCGGTGTTCCCCCCTCAATGCAACATGAAAGCATTTAAGATCAATGTCCATCGGCATCTCCTCCATTCCTCTTCCTCTCTACCTTCTGCCCGCACTGTGTCGCCGACATAATAAGGTTATTAGACCTTGAGTGCGCGCAAATTATTAAAAAAAAAAAAAAAAAAAATTTCCCCTAGATCCAGTATTAATTCTCTTAGCCAATTTCTTGATAAAAAAGCCATACTAAGAGTAGGTGGACGTATCAAAGCTCAGACATTGGATAAGAATACAAACACCCAGCACTTCTTCCTAATAATCATGCGTTTACCGAGGCTTTAATAAACACATAATATATCATCATGTAGGAGTGTGCGGAATTTTGGCCGATCCAGGCTAAACCAATTGTCCGACGAATAGTAAAGAGTTGCGTTCTTTGCACCAGGGCATGTCAACGTTTTCATTATCCGCTATCGGGAAACTTACCAGAGTATTGCCTTCACGTCCATTTACGACTGTAGGAACAGATTTTTGTGGACCCTTCATGTGGCATTCTTGTCGTCGTGGGACTGCCGCCGTAAAAGCATATGTTTCAGTCCTTGTATGCCTTAGCACGAACACGGTACATTTAGTGCTATTGGGTGATCTCACCACGTCTTCATTCTTAGGTGCTTTGCGTCGTTTTATTAGCCGAAGAGGCTCTTGTCGCATTATTTATAGTGACAATGCAACTAATTACAATGGTGCACGCAATGAGCTGCGGGCATTATTTGAAATGTTTAAGAATCAACAATCTAATGCTGAAATCACGAAAGCCTGCTTGGATGATGGCATCGACTGGAAGCGTATACTTCCAAGATCTCCACATTTTGGTGGTATCTGGGAGGCAGCTGTAAAATCAGCCAAATATCATATGAAACGCCTATCACATCTCGCCGCTTTGGCTGGTGAGGAGCTTAATACACTCATCAATCAAATAGAATGCATTCTCAATTCTCGCCCGATTTCTCCTCTTTCTGAAGATCCTAATGACTTCAATCCCTTAACTCCAGGCCAATTTTTAACAGAAACTTCACTAATTGCACTACCCAAACCAGATTTGTGCGACAAAAACATTTCCTATCGAAGCCGATTGCAGCGTGTGCAATGGCTTATGCAACAGTTTTGGAAGCATGAGTATCTACATACGTTACAACAACGAAACAAATGGAGAAAAAACAGCTCAGATATTCAAATCAACGATATTGTAATCATCAATGATGACAACCTTCCTCCACTTAAATTATAGCTTGGCAGAGTTATACAAACACATCCTGGCCAAGACGAAATTGTTCGTGTGGTTACTTTGAAGACTGCTAGTGGGACTTTAAAAATTGCAACAACGAATATTTATCGATTACCACTGGTTGAAGCACGAGAAGTCCTTCAAGAGGGGAAGAACGTTAAGACTACTTGATGTATTTACTTTATATCTTTTTTATAACCTTGTTTGAACTATAATGCTAAGACTGCTTCATGTATTTAAATTGCCAAAAGGTTACTTTATATATATTTAATAATTTTGTTTCAACTGTATTATTGACAGGGATATTTGTCGATATCCCGCTTCGTTTTCGAGATATCGATATTTTAAATTGTTTTTGGATAAACTTCCGAATAGTCCTCATCTCCGATTTATTTATTTAGAAGCGGCATTCATCAATCTTGGGCGCTTATACTTTGTATATATGTACCTAACATTGCATCCACACCAAATCCTACAGGGATCCCCAGCAGGGGAGTTGCGGGGGGGCAGTTTTCCACCCATACATGTTTCATTGCGATTTACTTATAAAAACGATGAGATGAGGACCAAAAATAATTTGAAATATCGGTATCTCGAAAACGAAGCGGGATATCGACAAATATCCCTGTCAATAATACAGTTGAAACAAAATTATTAAATATATATAAAGTAACGAGATATCGAAAAATTTTATTTATCGTTTTCGATTTATTTTGGGTCGATTTACCTAAGTCCATCATCAGATCGTGGCGTCACGGAAATCGTAGTATCCCTTTGTTTTGTTTTTTTGTTGGTAACTATTAGAAAAATTAGTAAAATGGTAAAAAAATAAGAATATAAAAAAACGAATTTTCTGATATCAAAAGAAGTAAAATATTTTTGACATGCTAGGTATCAGAAAGACGCGGACAACACCATTACATCCACAATCTGATGGCATGGTCGAACGGTTCAACAAGACGATGGAGGAATATTTGAGAAAAGTCGTCGTTGGAGATCAGAACGACTGGAATGAACATCTTCCCCTTTTCTTAATAGCGTACCGTTCGGCACAGCACAATTCAACAGCAACAAAACCAGCTGAAGCTGTTTTTGGATCTGATCTTCGACTTCCATCGGACTTGAAGTTCGGCGTGGTACTTCCGACAACTAGCGGCAGGGAGGACTTCGTAACCGGAAATAAGGAACAGCTGAACTCCATCCATCAGTTCATCCGGGAGCGACTGAACTTGGTCAGCGTTAAAATGAAGGCGAGATACGACTTGAGGGCGAATATTTCTGGATTCGAGACCGGACAATTGGTATTCCTGTACAACCCACATCGAAAAAAAGGCTTGTACCCCAAATTGCAATCAGCCCGGGACGAACCATATGAGGTCATCAAGAAGCTCAATGACGGGGTCTACCGAATACAGCAGACAGGAAACAGACGGGCGAAGTATAAGATTGTCCACGTGGAGAGGTTAGCGCCATAATACGGAGAAGGATCCAATCGCTTGTTCGAAGACGAACAAGCTTAGGAGGAGAGCAGTGTTGCGGAGACACAAACCGAAGGTTAAGTTCGAATTTCGCTGTCGAAGTTCGAAAGCTCTCTTGAAGCGGAGATTGCGGTGATGTCAACTGTCAACGGCGTAGTGCTAATTGTCAGGGCATTCTAGAGATTTCCGAAGGGGAACTTCCGACGGCGAACATTCGAGAAGGTGGACCGAGAGCTATATAAGCGCGAACACTGGCCCTCGGAATTCATTCAGTTTGTGGAACTGAACAGCGTGTGACAAGTCAGTGTGATCAAACAGTGTGAATAAAAGCTCTCAATAAAGGTTTGTTTGTGTAATAAAGTTTAAAGTGGATAGTATTGGATAATAAAGAAAAGTGGTGAAGCTGCACAGATAATTGATCTGTGGTGAAAGGAATAAAAGTGTGTGTGTTTTTATTCGGATAAAATGGACAATTGTAGTTTACCGCAATCCAATTGTGCGAACCCTATTTGGTGTGGGGATTGAATAATTCGTAACAATATTGTTGCGGAGATACAAACCGACGGTTAAGTTCGAATTTCGCTGTCGAAGTTCGAAAGCTCTGGTGAAGAGGAAGTTGAAATGATGTCAACTGTTAACGGCGTAATGCTAATTGTCAGAACATTCTAGAGATTTCCAAAGGGGAACTTCCGACGGCGAACATTTGAGAAGATGGACCGATAGCTATATAAGCGCGAACGCTCGCCCTCGGCAGGCATTCAGTTTGTGGAATTGAACAGCGTGTGACAAGTCGGTGTGATCAATCGGTAAAACAGTGGGAAAATAAAAGCTTTCAATAAAGGTTGTTGTGTGTGTAATAAAGTTTAAAGTGCAATAATAAATAAAAGTGGTGAAGCTGCACAGATAATTGATCTGTGGTGAAACAGGAAAAGTGTGTGTGTTTTATTTCGGATAAAAAGACAATTGTAGTTTATCGCAATCCAGTGGTGCGAACCCTATTCGGTGTGAGATTGAATATTTCGTAACAATGTCAATTGACAGACAGATTATGTTTGGCAAAGTTAAGGATGTACAATTACATGCCTTTGCTGATAGTTCTGAGAAAGTGTATGGAACGTGTATTTATGCTCGCTCTATTCTTTCTAATGGAATGACATCAGTTCGACTCTTGTGTGCCAAATCAAAGGTAGCTCCTGTAAAGGATGTTTGTTTACCACGCTTTGAATTTTGCGCTGCTAAAATGATGGTAAAGTTAGTTAAAAGGGTTCGGGGCTTTTTAGGGGATAGTTTTGATAACGTTTAGTGATTCCAGTATAGTAATGGCTTGGAAAACGAGATATGTATCACTGCTAAGGCAAAATAAATCTTAGACCTCGACATACACAAATCCGCTGAACCAGATGGAATTGCCCCAATAGTTCTGAAAAGGTGTTTTTCTACGTATGCAAAACCACTGCGTAAGCTTTTTCACCTTTCCTACACCTCTGTGCTCTTTCCGAGTAGGTGGAAAACAGCATTTGTCCAGCCTATACCCAAAAAAGGGGAACCATCTTCTCCCTCCAACTACCGACCCATTGCACTAACGTCCCTTCTATCCAAGGTCATGGAAACGCTGATTAACCGTCAGGTTATGAAATATCTTGAATCACGGAAACTCCTCAATGACCGTCAATACGGTTTCCGCAGCAACAGATCCACTGGTGGTTTGATGGCATATCTCGCTGAAAAGTGGAATCACTCGCTTCACCAAGCAGGTGAAAGCAAAATTGTTGCACTGGATATTTCAAAAGCATTTGACAGGGTTTGGCATGAAGCTCTTTTGTCGAAAATGCGTGCTTTTGGGATCGATGAGTCTCTTTTTCAATGGATTAGAAGCTACCTTTCGAATCGTTCAATTCAAGTTGTTTTGGACGGATTCAAGTCTGATTTTCACTTTGTAAATGCCGGTGTTCCCCAGGGCTCCGTTTTGTCTCCGACACTCTTTCTTATATTTATAAATGATCTCTTGTCTGTTACTTCTAATCCAATTCACTCCTTCGCTGACGACAGTACCCTCAGCTTCTCATATTCGTTCACCAGTTTACGACCCTGCACTTCGGTTGTAGATAATGAGCGGCAGCGTATGTTAAGCTCATTAAATTCCGATATCGACAGCATTATCCAATGGGGTAAAAACAATAGAGTGGAATTCAGTGCATCCAAAACACAATGCTGTCTCTTGTCGTTAAAGCGTATAACTAGCCCGCAGCCATTATCCATGAATGGCACTTGCATCTCAGAAACTGAAAAGCTTTCCATCCTGGGTATGAGTGTTGCTCACAATCTTAATTGGAGCGACCATATATTCAGTGTCGCCAAAAATGCTGCGAAATGCCTAGGCTTCTTATACAGATGCAAGAAATATTTCTCACCCTTAGACCTGGCTACAATCTATAAGGCGTTCGTTCGCCCCAAATTAGAGTTTAACGCTCATGTCTGGTCCGGTGCTTCCAAGACCCTATTGCACCTACTAGACAGAATACAAAAACGAGCCATAAAACTGATAGGTGACTCCAGCATTACCAAAACATTAGATTCGCTGGAACACCGCAGGAATGTTACCTGCCTCTCCCTGTCTTATCGTTACTACCACCAAAAATGCTCTGATGAAATAGCCAGTTGCATTCCGCCCCTTCAACATTTCTCCTGCAATACACGTCTCTCTAGGAATGCTCACAAATATACCCTGAAGCCCGCTTTCGGACGTACTGTAAAATATAGAGAATCTTTCATTAACCGAACCACACGAATCTCGAACTCCCTGCCGAATTCGGTGTTCCCCCCTCAATGCAACATGAAAGCATTTAAGATCAATGTCCATCGGCATCTCCTCCATTCCTCTTCCTCTCTACCTTCTGCCCGCACTGTGTCGCCGACATAATAAGGTTATTAGACCTTGAGTGCGCGCAAATTATTAAAAAAAAAAAAAAAAAAAATTTCCCCTAGATCCAGTATTAATTCTCTTAGCCAATTTCTTGATAAAAAAGCCATACTAAGAGTAGGTGGACGTATCAAAGCTCAGACATTGGATAAGAATACAAACACCCAGCACTTCTTCCTAATAATCATGCGTTTACCGAGGCTTTAATAAACACATAATATATCATCATGTAGGAGTGTGCGGAATTTTGGCCGATCCAGGCTAAACCAATTGTCCGACGAATAGTAAAGAGTTGCGTTCTTTGCACCAGGGCATGTCAACGTTTTCATTATCCGCTATCGGGAAACTTACCAGAGTATTGCCTTCACGTCCATTTACGACTGTAGGAACAGATTTTTGTGGACCCTTCATGTGGCATTCTTGTCGTCGTGGGACTGCCGCCGTAAAAGCATATGTTTCAGTCCTTGTATGCCTTAGCACGAACACGGTACATTTAGTGCTATTGGGTGATCTCACCACGTCTTCATTCTTAGGTGCTTTGCGTCGTTTTATTAGCCGAAGAGGCTCTTGTCGCATTATTTATAGTGACAATGCAACACTTTACAATGGTGCACGCAATGAGCTGCGGGCATTATTTGAAATGTTTAAGAATCAACAATCTAATGCTGAAATCACGAAAGCCTGCTTGGATGATGGCATCGACTGGAAGCGTATACTTCCAAGATCTCCACATTTTGGTGGTATCTGGGAGGCAGCTGTAAAATCAGCCAAATATCATATGAAACGCCTATCACATCTCGCCGCTTTGGCTGGTGAGGAGCTTAATACACTCATCAATCAAATAGAATGCATTCTCAATTCTCGCCCGATTTCTCCTCTTTCTGAAGATCCTAATGACTTCAATCCCTTAACTCCAGGCCAATTTTTAACAGAAACTTCACTAATTGCACTACCCAAACCAGATTTGTGCGACAAAAACATTTCCTATCGAAGCCGATTGCAGCGTGTGCAATGGCTTATGCAACAGTTTTGGAAGCATGAGTATCTACATACGTTACAACAACGAAACAAATGGAGAAAAAACAGCTCAGATATTCAAATCAACGATATTGTAATCATCAATGATGACAACCTTCCTCCACTTAAATTATAGCTTGGCAGAGTTATACAAACACATCCTGGCCAAGACGAAATTGTTCGTGTGGTTACTTTGAAGACTGCTAGTGGGACTTTAAAAATTGCAACAACGAATATTTATCGATTACCACTGGTTGAAGCACGAGAAGTCCTTCAAGAGGGGAAGAACGTTAAGACTACTTGATGTATTTACTTTATATCTTTTTTATAACCTTGTTTGAACTATAATGCTAAGACTGCTTCATGTATTTAAATTGCCAAAAGGTTACTTTATATATATTTAATAATTTTGTTTCAACTGTATTATTGACAGGGATATTTGTCGATATCCCGCTTCGTTTTCGAGATATCGATATTTTAAATTGTTTTTGGATAAACTTCCGAATAGTCCTCATCTCCGATTTATTTATTTAGAAGCGGCATTCATCAATCTTGGGCGCTTATACTTTGTATATATGTACCTAACATTGCATCCACACCAAATCCTACAGGGATCCCCAGCAGGGGAGTTGCGGGGGGGCAGTTTTCCACCCATACATGTTTCATTGCGATTTACTTATAAAAACGATGAGATGAGGACCAAAAATAATTTGAAATATCGGTATCTCGAAAACGAAGCGGGATATCGACAAATATCCCTGTCAATAATACAGTTGAAACAAAATTATTAAATATATATAAAGTAACGAGATATCGAAAAATTTTATTTATCGTTTTCGATTTATTTTGGGTCGATTTACCTAAGTCCATCATCAGATCGTGGCGTCACGGAAATCGTAGTATCCCTTTGTTTTGTTTTTTTGTTGGTAACTATTAGAAAAATTAGTAAAATGGTAAAAAAATAAGAATATAAAAAAACGAATTTTCTGATATCAAAAGAAGTAAAATATTTTTGACATGCTAGGTATCAGAAAGACGCGGACAACACCATTACATCCACAATCTGATGGCATGGTCGAACGGTTCAACAAGACGATGGAGGAATATTTGAGAAAAGTCGTCGTTGGAGATCAGAACGACTGGAATGAACATCTTCCCCTTTTCTTAATAGCGTACCGTTCGGCACAGCACAATTCAACAGCAACAAAACCAGCTGAAGCTGTTTTTGGATCTGATCTTCGACTTCCATCGGACTTGAAGTTCGGCGTGGTACTTCCGACAACTAGCGGCAGGGAGGACTTCGTAACCGGAAATAAGGAACAGCTGAACTCCATCCATCAGTTCATCCGGGAGCGACTGAACTTGGTCAGCGTTAAAATGAAGGCGAGATACGACTTGAGGGCGAATATTTCTGGATTCGAGACCGGACAATTGGTATTCCTGTACAACCCACATCGAAAAAAAGGCTTGTACCCCAAATTGCAATCAGCCCGGGACGAACCATATGAGGTCATCAAGAAGCTCAATGACGGGGTCTACCGAATACAGCAGACAGGAAACAGACGGGCGAAGTATAAGATTGTCCACGTGGAGAGGTTAGCGCCATAATACGGAGAAGGATCCAATCGCTTGTTCGAAGACGAACAAGCTTAGGAGGAGAGCAGTGTTGCGGAGACACAAACCGAAGGTTAAGTTCGAATTTCGCTGTCGAAGTTCGAAAGCTCTCTTGAAGCGGAGATTGCGGTGATGTCAACTGTCAACGGCGTAGTGCTAATTGTCAGGGCATTCTAGAGATTTCCGAAGGGGAACTTCCGACGGCGAACATTCGAGAAGGTGGACCGAGAGCTATATAAGCGCGAACACTGGCCCTCGGAATTCATTCAGTTTGTGGAACTGAACAGCGTGTGACAAGTCAGTGTGATCAAACAGTGTGAATAAAAGCTCTCAATAAAGGTTTGTTTGTGTAATAAAGTTTAAAGTGGATAGTATTGGATAATAAAGAAAAGTGGTGAAGCTGCACAGATAATTGATCTGTGGTGAAAGGAATAAAAGTGTGTGTGTTTTTATTCGGATAAAATGGACAATTGTAGTTTACCGCAATCCAATTGTGCGAACCCTATTTGGTGTGGGGATTGAATAATTCGTAACAATATTGTTGCGGAGATACAAACCGACGGTTAAGTTCGAATTTCGCTGTCGAAGTTCGAAAGCTCTGGTGAAGAGGAAGTTGAAATGATGTCAACTGTTAACGGCGTAATGCTAATTGTCAGAACATTCTAGAGATTTCCAAAGGGGAACTTCCGACGGCGAACATTTGAGAAGATGGACCGATAGCTATATAAGCGCGAACGCTCGCCCTCGGCAGGCATTCAGTTTGTGGAATTGAACAGCGTGTGACAAGTCGGTGTGATCAATCGGTAAAACAGTGGGAAAATAAAAGCTTTCAATAAAGGTTGTTGTGTGTGTAATAAAGTTTAAAGTGCAATAATAAATAAAAGTGGTGAAGCTGCACAGATAATTGATCTGTGGTGAAACAGGAAAAGTGTGTGTGTTTTATTTCGGATAAAAAGACAATTGTAGTTTATCGCAATCCAGTGGTGCGAACCCTATTCGGTGTGAGATTGAATATTTCGTAACAATGTCAATTGACAGACAGATTATGTTTGGCAAAGTTAAGGATGTACAATTACATGCCTTTGCTGATAGTTCTGAGAAAGTGTATGGAACGTGTATTTATGCTCGCTCTATTCTTTCTAATGGAATGACATCAGTTCGACTCTTGTGTGCCAAATCAAAGGTAGCTCCTGTAAAGGATGTTTGTTTACCACGCTTTGAATTTTGCGCTGCTAAAATGATGGTAAAGTTAGTTAAAAGGGTTCGGGGCTTTTTAGGGGATAGTTTTGATAACGTTTAGTGATTCCAGTATAGTAATGGCTTGGAAAACGAGATATGTATCACTGCTAAGGCAAAATAAATCTTAGACCTCGACATACACAAATCCGCTGAACCAGATGGAATTGCCCCAATAGTTCTGAAAAGGTGTTTTTCTACGTATGCAAAACCACTGCGTAAGCTTTTTCACCTTTCCTACACCTCTGTGCTCTTTCCGAGTAGGTGGAAAACAGCATTTGTCCAGCCTATACCCAAAAAAGGGGAACCATCTTCTCCCTCCAACTACCGACCCATTGCACTAACGTCCCTTCTATCCAAGGTCATGGAAACGCTGATTAACCGTCAGGTTATGAAATATCTTGAATCACGGAAACTCCTCAATGACCGTCAATACGGTTTCCGCAGCAACAGATCCACTGGTGGTTTGATGGCATATCTCGCTGAAAAGTGGAATCACTCGCTTCACCAAGCAGGTGAAAGCAAAATTGTTGCACTGGATATTTCAAAAGCATTTGACAGGGTTTGGCATGAAGCCCTTTTGTCGAAAATGCGTGCTTTTGGGATCGATGAGTCTCTTTTTCAATGGATTAGAAGCTACCTTTCGAATCGTTCAATTCAAGTTGTTTTGGACGGATTCAAGTCTGATTTTCACTTTGTAAATGCCGGTGTTCCCCAGGGCTCCGTTTTGTCTCCGACACTCTTTCTTATATTTATAAATGATCTCTTGTCTGTTACTTCTAATCCAATTCACTCCTTCGCTGACGACAGTACCCTCAGCTTCTCATATTCGTTCACCAGTTTACGACCCTGCACTTCGGTTGTAGATAATGAGCGGCAGCGTATGTTAAGCTCATTAAATTCCGATATCGACAGCATTATCCAATGGGGTAAAAACAATAGAGTGGAATTCAGTGCATCCAAAACACAATGCTGTCTCTTGTCGTTAAAGCGTATAACTAGCCCGCAGCCATTATCCATGAATGGCACTTGCATCTCAGAAACTGAAAAGCTTTCCATCCTGGGTATGAGTGTTGCTCACAATCTTAATTGGAGCGACCATATATTCAGTGTCGCCAAAAATGCTGCGAAATGCCTAGGCTTCTTATACAGATGCAAGAAATATTTCTCACCCTTAGACCTGGCTACAATCTATAAGGCGTTCATTCGCCCCAAATTAGAGTTTAACGCTCATGTCTGGTCCGGTGCTTCCAAGACCCCATTGCACCTACTAGACAGAATACAAAAACGAGCCATAAAACTGATAGGTGACTCCAGCATTACCAAAACATTAGATTCGCTGGAACACCGCAGGAATGTTACCTGCCTCTCCCTGTTTTATCGTTACTACCACCAAAAATGCTCTGATGAAATAGCCAGTTGCATTCCGCCCCTTCAACATTTCTCCTGCAATACACGTCTCTCTAGGAATGCTCACAAATATACCCTGAAGCCCGCTTTCGGACGTACTGTAAAATATAGAGAATCTTTCATTAACCGAACCACACGAATCTCGAACTCCCTGCCGAATTCGGTGTTCCCCCCTCAATGCAACATGCAAGCATTTAAGATCAATGTCCATCGGCATCTCCTCTATTCCTCTTCCTCTCTACCCTCTGCCCGCACTGTGTCGCCGACATAATAAGGTTATTAGACCTTGAGTGCGCGCAAATTATTAAAAAAAAAAAAAAAAAAAAATTTCCCCTAGATCCAGTATTAATTCTCTTAGCCAATTTCTTGATAAAAAAGCCATACTAAGAGTAGGTGGACGTATCAAAGCTCAGACATTGGATAAGAATACAAACACCCAGCACTTCTTCCTAATAATCATGCGTTTACCGAGGCTTTAATAAACACATAATATATCATCATGTAGGAGTGTGCGGAATTTTGGCCGATCCAGGCTAAACCAATTGTCCGACGAATAGTAAAGAGTTGCGTTCTTTGCACCAGGGCATGTCAACGTTTTCATTATCCGCTATCGGGAAACTTACCAGAGTATTGCCTTCACGTCCATTTACGACTGTAGGAACAGATTTTTGTGGACCCTTCATGTGGCATTCTTGTCGTCGTGGGACTGCCGCCGTAAAAGCATATGTTTCAGTCCTTGTATGCCTTAGCACGAACACGGTACATTTAGTGCTATTGGGTGATCTCACCACGTCTTCATTCTTAGGTGCTTTGCGTCGTTTTATTAGCCGAAGAGGCTCTTGTCGCATTATTTATAGTGACAATGCAACTAATTACAATGGTGCACGCAATGAGCTGCGGGCATTATTTGGAATGTTTAAGAATCAACAATCTAATGCTGAAATCACGAAAGCCTGCTTGGATGATGGCATCGACTGGAAGCGTATACTTCCAAGATCTCCACATTTTGGTGGTATCTGGGAGGCAGCTGTAAAATCAGCCAAATATCATATGAAACGCCTATCACATCTCGCCGCTTTGGCTGGTGAGGAGCTTAATACACTCATCAATCAAATAGAATGCATTCTCAATTCTCGCCCGATTTCTCCTCTTTCTGAAGATCCTAATGACTTCAATCCCTTAACTCCAGGCCAATTTTTAACAGAAACTTCACTAATTGCACTACCCAAACCAGATTTGTGCGACAAAAACATTTCCTATCGAAGCCGATTGCAGCGTGTGCAATGGCTTATGCAACAGTTTTGGAAGCATGAGTATCTACATACGTTACAACAACGAAACAAATGGAGAAAAAACAGCTCAGATATTCAAATCAACGATATTGTAATCATCAATGATGACAACCTTCCTCCACTTAAATTATAGCTTGGCAGAGTTATACAAACACATCCTGGCCAAGACGAAATTGTTCGTGTGGTTACTTTGAAGACTGCTAGTGGGACTTTAAAAATTGCAACAACGAATATTTATCGATTACCACTGGTTGAAGCACGAGAAGTCCTTCAAGAGGGGAAGAACGTTAAGACTAGTTGATGTATTTACTTTATATCTTTTTTATAACCTTGTTTGAACTATAATGCTAAGACTGCTTCATGTATTTAAATTGCCAAAAGGTTACTTTATATATATTTAATAATTTTGTTTCAACTGTATTATTGACAGGGATATTTGTCGATATCCCGCTTCGTTTTCGAGATATCGATATTTTAAATTGTTTTTGGATAAACTTCCGAATAGTCCTCATCTCCGATTTATTTATTTAGAAGCGGCATTCATCAATCTTGGGCGCTTATACTTTGTATATATGTACCTAACATTGCATCCACACCAAATCCTACAGGGATCCCCAGCAGGGGAGTTGCGGGGGGGCAGTTTTCCACCCATACATGTTTCATTGCGATTTACTTATAAAAACGATGAGATGAGGACCAAAAATAATTTGAAATATCGGTATCTCGAAAACGAAGCGGGATATCGACAAATATCCCTGTCAATAATACAGTTGAAACAAAATTATTAAATATATATAAAGTAACGAGATATCGAAAATTTTTATTTATCGTTTTCGATTTATTTTGGGTCGATTTACCTAAGTCCATCATCAGATCGTGGCGTCACGGAAATCGTAGTATCCCTTTGTTTTGTTTTTTTGTTGGTAACTATTAGAAAAATTAGTAAAATGGTAAAAAAATAAGAATATAAAAAAACGAATTTTCTGATATCAAAAGAAGTAAAATATTTTTGTTTTCTTGGTGTACGCTCGATTTTGAGAGCAACTGAAGACTCTAGGGTTTTTTATCTGTTGCTTAATGGCGTGAAAACCGCTAGACAGATTCGAATGAATTTTGACAGAATCCTGTTTGTTTGACTGGTCTTATTTCGATTTGGAAATGGGCACGTATGTATATATACATATGTATGTATATATGTATATCCACCATACAAATCACCTGGCTTACTGATTACTCCTAAAAGTGTGCCTGTATTTTATGTTATGCATGTTGGTCTATGCAGCTTAATGTCAACGCAACAGTTTTTCAGGCCCCCAAGTATGCAAACAAAAAATAATAATACAGGCTAAAAAAATAATATTTTCTGAGAAACCCATAGGATAAAATGAATTTTTAAGCCTTAATATCTCCTAAACTAGGCAAAAACGGGAAAATTGGAACTTATTTTTTGTGCTTATTTCAACGAGATCTACAAAACTGCGTTTTCAAAATGCGTTACCTCGGACGATACAACACAGACGATACAATATTTTAATATTGTGCAATAAAAATCAATAGCGTTTTGATTTTCCGCTATATATTGCACAATCTTGCAATATTATCTAAAGACGAACAATAATATTGTTACGAAATTTTCAAATCCCACACCAAATAGGGTTCGCATCACTGGATTGCGATAAACTACAATTGTCTACGTTTTCCCAATTAAAACACACACACTTTTGTTGTTTCGCCACAGATCAATTATCTGTGCAGCTTCACCACTTTTATTTATTATCCAAAACCTATTGACCACTTTAAAATTTATTACACACACAAACCTTTATTGAAAGCTTTTATTTTCCCACTGTATTACCGATTGATCACACCGACTTGTCACACGCTGTTCAATTCCACAAACTGAATGTCTGCCGAGGGCGAGTGTTCGCGTTTATATAGCTCTCGGTCCACCTTCTCGAATGTTCGCCGCTGGAAGTTCCCCTTCGGAAATCTCTAGAATGAACTGACAATTAGCATTACGCCATTGGAAGATGACATCATTCAAATCCCCGCTTCTAGAGAGCTTTCGAACTTCGACAGCGAAATTCGGACTTAACCGTCGGCTTGTATCTCCGCATCACTGCCCTCCACCTAAACTTGTTCGTCCTCGAACAAGCGATTGGATCCTTCTCCGTAATATGGCGCTAACCTCTCTACGTGGACAATTTTATACTTCCCCGTCTGTTTCCCGTCTGCGGTATTCGATACACCATGTCGTTAAGTTTCTTGATGACCTCATATGGTCCATCCCAGGCTGATTACAATTTGGGGCACAAGCCTTTTTTCGTTGTGGGTTGTACAGCAATACCAATTGTCCTGTCTCGAATCCAGAAGTATTCGCCCTCAAGTCGTACCTCGCCTTCATTTTATCGCTGACCAAATTCAGTCGCTCCCGGATGAACTGATGGATGGAGTTCAGCTGTTCCTTCTTTTCGGTTACGAAGTCCTCCCTGCCGCTAGTTGTCGGTAGTACCACGCCGAAAATCAAGTCCGATGGAAGTCGGAGATCAGTTCCAAAAATGGCTTCGGCGGGTGTTGTTGCCGTTGAATTGTGCTGTGCCGAACGATGGCATACCGTTCGAAAAGGGGAAGATGTTCATCCCAGTCCTTCTGATCTCCGACGACGGCTTTTCTCAGGTATTCCTCCATCGTCCGATTGAACCTTTCGACCATGCCATCAGATTGTGGGTGGAATGGTGTTGTCCGCGTCTTTCTGATACCTAACATGTCGCAGAGTTCTTTGAACACCGACGACTTGAAGTTTCTTCCTTGGTCCGAGTGCAGTTCCAGCGGTACTCCGTAACGCGCAACCCAGTTGTTCACGAATGCATCCGAAATGGTTTTGGCTTCCAGGTTCGGGATGCAAAACACCTCAGGCCACTTGCTGAAGTAGTCGATCACCACCAGCGCGTATTTGTTTCCAGCGTTGCTCGTTGGGAATGGGCCTGTGATGTCCATGGCGATACGTTCGAACGGTGCTCCAACATTGTACTGCTGCATATTTCCTCGAGTTTTCCTGACTGGCCCCTTTGCCTTCGCACACTGTTCACACCTGCGAATGAAATTTGTGACCGACTCATGGCATCCTACCCCATAGAAACGTCTCTTTATCTTTTCTACAGTTTTGTTAACACCAAGATGACCCCCGCTTGGTCCCTCGTGGTATTCTCGGATGAAGTAGTCGATTTGTCCCTTTGGAATTACCAGCAGATCGTTTACAATGTTCCCGTCCTCACTTTCCCAACTGCGGTAGAGGCAACCGTTCTTCAGCTTCAAACTCTGCCATTGAGCCCAGTAAGCTTTCACGATTGGGCTTTCACTGCATGTTTGCTGCCAACTTGGTCGAAAATCTCGTTCTTGGTAGTCGATGGTGACTGCCAGATCGGCATCTTCTCGCTGCTTCCTTCCGACTCTCTCGACAGTCCAGGAATCTTCTGGCAGCACCTGGAAACAACGGATGTCGGCGACCTGTTCCTTGGTTTCGGCTCGTGAACAATGTTTGCATTCAACATCGCGAGGTCGCCTCGTTAATGCATCCGCATTACTATGACTGCTTCCCTTCTGGTATTCGCGTGCTCTCACTTGATCCCCTTTTGGCAAATCCGACTTCGGATGCCTTCTTTCCAGACGGCAACTTCTCGCCATGTGCCCTTGCTGGTTGCAGGTGTAGCATCTACCTGAGAACGGGCGGCCCCTACTCATCGTTGTTGCACTGGAACTACGCCACAATTTGCTGGAAGAACGCTTTCTCCGCAGACGACGGTCTTTTGCAATGTGCCCCTGCTGGTCGCAGATATAGCAGCTACCTGGGAACGAGCGACTCCTACTCACTGTCGTTGCTCTGGAACTACGCCGCAACTTGCTGGATGAGCGCTTTCTCCGCAGACGGCAGTTTCTCGCAATGTTGCCCCGCTGGTCGCAGATGTAGCATCTACCAGGGAATGAACCACTCTTCCTCTCCGTTGTTGTTCTGGAACTATCCTGGTCTTCAGATATGCGCCGTAATTTGATGGAAGGTCGGCATATCAAGAGGGATGTTTCACATGCGAGAGCGTTGGCAACTGTCTCCTTGAACGATGTTTTCGGCAGGAGAATCAGGCATCGTTGCGTATCGGGGTCCCTTTGCCCTTGGATGAAAGAATCCATTTTCAGTTTTTCCACCACATCAACTGGAATATCCGGATGGATGGATGGTCTCGTTTCCACGCTGCTTTCGTCCTTTAAGTTCCAGCTTGTGCATCTCTTGCATGTGCTCACTGCCGTATCTTCGATGAAGAGCTTCCCATATGGCTGTGTAGTTCTTTCTCAGGGTTTCCGGGATGGTCTGTAGTACATCGGCTGCTTCGCCTTTAAGCGACATTACTAGAGCGGCCACACGATCTTCTTATTCCCATTGATTCCGTTCCGCTGTTGTCTCGAACTGAACTAAGGTCTCGATTATCTTTTCCTGATTATTTTCGAGATCTAGAACCTTCTTGTCCAGTGTCTCGATTCCCTTTTCCTGGTTATTTTCAAGATCCAGAACCTTCTTATCCAGTGTATCGATTCTCTCTTCGAAGCCCTGGAACCGATCGTTGACCGCTTGCTGGATGTCTCTCAAACTTTCTCGATTGTTCTCTAGCATCTCTTCCAGCTTCTGATTCAGGGAAGTGGCATTTTCCTCCAACTTCCTACTTACGGCCGCGGAATTTTCCTCCAGTTTTTCTAGTTTCTGGTTCATGGAAGCACTCATAGCATTCATAGCTGCATGAATTTGCTGCATATCGAACGCTGGCTCAGTGGATGTCGGCGGCTTCTCCACCCCGAATTCGTAACTCTCCCAATCGATACCTTCTTCCTGCAACGCTGATCGCAGTATCTCCACCAGGCTGGCTTTACTTCCCACTGTGGATAATTCTCGAGCATCCAGCTCTCTTTTCAGTTGTTCGATGGTCAATTTTTCCAATTTCACCATTTTCTCACTCTTTTAGTAATTCAATACACAATTTGAATAAACGTTTAACTCGTTTACTGACACTCCCACTTCTGACACCAAATGTTACGAAATTATTCGAGTCCCACACCAAATAGGGTTCGCACCACTGGATTGCGATAAACTACAATTGTCTATGTTTTCCCAAATAAAACACACACACTTTTGTTGTTTCACCACAGATCAATTATCTGTGCAGCTTCACCACTTTTATTTATTATCCAAAACCTATTGACCACTTTAAACTTTATTACACACACAAACCTTTATTGAAAGCTTTTATTTTCCCATTGTATTACCGATTGATCACACCGACTTGTCACACGCTGTTCAATTCCACAAACTGAATGTCTGCCGAGGGCGAGTGTTCGCGCTTATATAGCTCTTGGTCCACCTACTCGAATGTTCGCCGCTGGAAGTTCCCCTTTGGAAATCTCTAGAATGCACTGACAATTAGCATTACGCCGTTGGAAGTTAACATCATTTCAATCCCCGCTTCGAGAGAGCTTTCGAACTTCGACAGCGAAATTCGAACTTAACCGTCGGTTTGTATCTCCGCAACAATATTGTTGCGGAGATGCAGGCGGACCGTTAAGTTCGAAAACTCTCTGGAAGCGGGGATTGGAATGATGTCAACTTCCAAGGGAATTGTCAGAGCGTTCTAGAGATTTCCGAAGGGGAACTTCCAACGGCGAACGTTCGAGACGGTGGACCGAGAGCTATATAAGCGCGAACACTCGCCCTTGACAGACATTCAATTTGTGGTATAAAACAGCGTGTGACAAGTCGGTGTGATCAACCAAGGTGAAAAGAAAAGCTTTCAATAAAGGTTTGTGTATTGTGTAATAAAGTTTAAAGTGGATAGTATTGGATAATAAAGTTTAAAGTGGATAGTATTGGATAATAAAGAAAAGTGGTGAAGATACACAGATAATTGATCTGTGGGGAAAGAATTAAAATTGTGTGTGTTTCAATTTAAATAAAAAGGACAATTGTAGTTTATCGCAATCCAGTGGTGCGAACCCTATTTGGTGTGGGTATCGAATAATTCGTAACATTTGGTGTCAGAAGTAGGATTGCGAGTAAACGAGTGGAACGTTTATTTAAATTGTGAATTGCACAAAGTGAATTGTTAAGAGATAGAAAAAATGGTGAAATTGGAAAAGTTGACAATCGAACAACTGAAAAGAGAGCTGGATGCTCGGCAATTATCCACAGTGGGAAGTAAAGCCAACCTGGTGGAGAGAAAAGTGGAATCACTCGCTTCACCAAGCAGGTGAAAGCAAAATTGTTGCACTGGATATTTCAAAAGCATTTGACAGGGTTTGGCATGAAGCCCTTTTGTCGAAAATGCGTGCTTTTGGGATCGATGAGTCTCTTTTTCAATGGATTAGAAGCTACCTTTCGAATCGTTCAATTCAAGTTGTTTTGGACGGATTCAAGTCTGATTTTCACTTTGTAAATGCCGGTGTTCCCCAGGGCTCCGTTTTGTCTCCGACACTCTTTCTTATATTTATAAATGATCTCTTGTCTGTTACTTCTAATCCAATTCACTCCTTCGCTGACGACAGTACCCTCAGCTTCTCATATTCGTTCACCAGTTTACGACCCTGCACTTCGGTTGTAGATAATGAGCGGCAGCGTATGTTAAGCTCATTAAATTCCGATATCGACAGCATTATCCAATGGGGTAAAAACAATAGAGTGGAATTCAGTGCATCCAAAACACAATGCTGTCTCTTGTCGTTAAAGCGTATAACTAGCCCGCAGCCATTATCCATGAATGGCACTTGCATCTCAGAAACTGAAAAGCTTTCCATCCTGGGTATGAGTGTTGCTCACAATCTTAATTGGAGCGACCATATATTCAGTGTCGCCAAAAATGCTGCGAAATGCCTAGGCTTCTTATACAGATGCAAGAAATATTTCTCACCCTTAGACCTGGCTACAATCTATAAGGCGTTCATTCGCCCCAAATTAGAGTTTAACGCTCATGTCTGGTCCGGTGCTTCCAAGACCCCATTGCACCTACTAGACAGAATACAAAAACGAGCCATAAAACTGATAGGTGACTCCAGCATTACCAAAACATTAGATTCGCTGGAACACCGCAGGAATGTTACCTGCCTCTCCCTGTTTTATCGTTACTACCACCAAAAATGCTCTGATGAAATAGCCAGTTGCATTCCGCCCCTTCAACATTTCTCCTGCAATACACGTCTCTCTAGGAATGCTCACAAATATACCCTGAAGCCCGCTTTCGGACGTACTGTAAAATATAGAGAATCTTTCATTAACCGAACCACACGAATCTCGAACTCCCTGCCGAATTCGGTGTTCCCCCCTCAATGCAACATGCAAGCATTTAAGATCAATGTCCATCGGCATCTCCTCTATTCCTCTTCCTCTCTACCCTCTGCCCGCACTGTGTCGCCGACATAATAAGGTTATTAGACCTTGAGTGCGCGCAAATTATTAAAAAAAAAAAAAAAAAAAATTTCCCCTAGATCCAGTATTAATTCTCTTAGCCAATTTCTTGATAAAAAAGCCATACTAAGAGTAGGTGGACGTATCAAAGCTCAGACATTGGATAAGAATACAAACACCCAGCACTTCTTCCTAATAATCATGCGTTTACCGAGGCTTTAATAAACACATAATATATCATCATGTAGGAGTGTGCGGAATTTTGGCCGATCCAGGCTAAACCAATTGTCCGACGAATAGTAAAGAGTTGCGTTCTTTGCACCAGGGCATGTCAACGTTTTCATTATCCGCTATCGGGAAACTTACCAGAGTATTGCCTTCACGTCCATTTACGACTGTAGGAACAGATTTTTGTGGACCCTTCATGTGGCATTCTTGTCGTCGTGGGACTGCCGCCGTAAAAGCATATGTTTCAGTCCTTGTATGCCTTAGCACGAACACGGTACATTTAGTGCTATTGGGTGATCTCACCACGTCTTCATTCTTAGGTGCTTTGCGTCGTTTTATTAGCCGAAGAGGCTCTTGTCGCATTATTTATAGTGACAATGCAACTAATTACAATGGTGCACGCAATGAGCTGCGGGCATTATTTGAAATGTTTAAGAATCAACAATCTAATGCTGAAATCACGAAAGCCTGCTTGGATGATGGCATCGACTGGAAGCGTATACTTCCAAGATCTCCACATTTTGGTGGTATCTGGGAGGCAGCTGTAAAATCAGCCAAATATCATATGAAACGCCTATCACATCTCGCCGCTTTGGCTGGTGAGGAGCTTAATACACTCATCAATCAAATAGAATGCATTCTCAATTCTCGCCCGATTTCTCCTCTTTCTGAAGATCCTAATGACTTCAATCCCTTAACTCCAGGCCAATTTTTAACAGAAACTTCACTAATTGCACTACCCAAACCAGATTTGTGCGACAAAAACATTTCCTATCTAAGCCGATTGCAGCGTGTGCAATGGCTTATGCAACAGTTTTGGAAGCATGAGTATCTACATACGTTACAACAACGAAACAAATGGAGAAAAAACAGCTCAGATATTCAAATCAACGATATTGTAATCATCAATGATGACAACCTTCCTCCACTTAAATTATAGCTTGGCAGAGTTATACAAACACATCCTGGCCAAGACGAAATTGTTCGTGTGGTTACTTTGAAGACTGCTAGTGGGACTTTAAAAATTGCAACAACGAATATTTATCGATTACCACTGGTTGAAGCACGAGAAGTCCTTCAAGAGGGGAAGAACGTTAAGACTACTTGATGTATTTACTTTATATCTTTTTTATAACCTTGTTTGAACTATAATGCTAAGACTGCTTCATGTATTTAAATTGCCAAAAGGTTACTTTATATATATTTAGTAATTTTGTTTCAACTGTATTATTGACAGGGATATTTGTCGATATCCCGCTTCGTTTTCGAGATATCGATATTTTAAATTGTTTTTGGATAAACTTCCGAATAGTCCTCATCTCCGATTTATTTATTTAGAAGCGGCATTCATCAATCTTGGGCGCTTATACTTTGTATATATGTACCTAACATTGCATCCACACCAAATCCTACAGGGATCCCCAGCAGGGGAGTTGCGGGGGGGCAGTTTTCCACCCATACATGTTTCATTGCGATTTACTTATAAAAACGATGAGATGAGGACCAAAAATAATTTGAAATATCGGTATCTCGAAAACGAAGCGGGATATCGACAAATATCCCTGTCAATAATACAGTTGAAACAAAATTATTAAATATATATAAAGTAACGCGATATCGAAAAATTTTATTTATCGTTTTCGATTTATTTTGGGTCGATTTACCTAAGTCCATCATCAGATCGTGGCGTCACGGAAATCGTAGTATCCCTTTGTTTTGTTTTTTTGTTGGTAACTATTAGAAAAATTAGTAAAATGGTAAAAAAATAAGAATATAAAAAAACGAATTTTCTGATATCAAAAGAAGTAAAATATTTTTGTTTTCTTGGTGTACGCTCGATTTTGAGAGCAACTGAAGACTCTAGGGTTTTTTATCTGTTGCTTAATGGCGTGAAAACCGCTAGACAGATTTGAATGAATTTTGACAGAATCCTGCTTGTTTGACTGGTCTTATTTCGATTTGGAAATGGGCACGTATGTATATATACATATGTATGTATATATGTATATCCACCATACAAATCACCTGGCTTACTGATTACTCCTAAAAGTGTGCCTGTATTTTATGTTATGCATGTTGGTCTATGCAGCTTAATGTCAACGCAACAGTTTTTCAGGCCCCCAAGTATGCAAACAAAAAATAATAATACAGGCTAAAAAAATAATATTTTCTGAGAAACCCATAGGATAAAATGAATTTTTAAGCCTTAATATCTCCTAAACTAGGCAAAAACGGGAAAATTGGAACTTATTTTTTGTGCTTATTTCAACGAGATCTACAAAACTGCGTTTTCAAAATGCGTTACCTCGGACGATACAACACAGACGATACAATATTTTAATATTGTGCAATAAAAATCAATAGCGTTTTGATTTTCCGCTATATATTGCACAATCTTGCAATATTATCTAAAGACGAACAATAATATTGTTACGAAATTTTCAAATCCCACACCAAATAGGGTTCGCATCACTGGATTGCGATAAACTACAATTGTCTACGTTTTCCCAATTAAAACACACACACTTTTGTTGTTTCACCACAGATCAATTATCTGTGCAGCTTCACCACTTTTATTTATTATCCAAAACCTATTGACCACTTTAAAATTTATTACACACACAAACCTTTATTGAAAGCTTTTATTTTCCCACTGTATTACCGATTGATCACACCGACTTGTCACACGCTGTTCAATTCCACAAACTGAATGTCTGCCGAGGGCGAGTGTTCGCGTTTATATAGCTCTCGGTCCACCTTCTCGAATGTTCGCCGCTGGAAGTTCCCCTTCGGAAATCTCTAGAATGAACTGACAATTAGCATTACGCCATTGGAAGATGACATCATTCAAATCCCCGCTTCTAGAGAGCGTTCGAACTTCGACAGCGAAATTCGGACTTAACCGTCGGCTTGTATCTCCGCATCACTGCCCTCCACCTAAACTTGTTCGTCCTCGAACAAGCGATTGGATCCTTCTCCGTAATATGGCGCTAACCTCTCTACGTGGACAATTTTATACTTCCCCGTCTGTTTCCCGTCTGCGGTATTCGATACACCATGTCGTTAAGTTTCTTGATGACCTCATATGGTCCATCCCAGGCTGATTACAATTTGGGGCACAAGCCTTTTTTCGTTGTGGGTTGTACAGCAATACCAATTGTCCTGTCTCGAATCCAGAA
Source organism: Eumerus sabulonum (assembly GCA_951905685.1). Taxonomy (NCBI): domain Eukaryota; kingdom Metazoa; phylum Arthropoda; class Insecta; order Diptera; family Syrphidae; genus Eumerus; species Eumerus sabulonum. The sequence continues at coordinate 93,587,854 of OX645060.1, forward strand.
GTATTCGCCCTCAAGTCGTACCTCGCCTTCATTTTATCGCTGACCAAATTCAGTCGCTCCCGGATGAACTGATGGATGGAGTTCAGCTGTTCCTTCTTTTCGGTTACGAAGTCCTCCCTGCCGCTAGTTGTCGGTAGTACCACGCCGAAAATCAAGTCCGATGGAAGTCGGAGATCAGTTCCAAAAATGGCTTCGGCGGGTGTTGTTGCCGTTGAATTGTGCTGTGCCGAACGATGGCATACCGTTCGAAAAGGGGAAGATGTTCATCCCAGTCCTTCTGATCTCCGACGACGGCTTTTCTCAGGTATTCCTCCATCGTCCGATTGAACCTTTCGACCATGCCATCAGATTGTGGGTGGAATGGTGTTGTCCGCATCTTTCTGATACCTAACATGTCGCAGAGTTCTTTGAACACCGACGACTTGAAGTTTCTTCCTTGGTCCGAGTGCAGTTCCAGCGGTACTCCGTAACGCGCAACCCAGTTGTTCACGAATGCATCCGAAATGGTTTTGGCTTCCAGGTTCGGGATGCAAAACACCTCAGGCCACTTGCTGAAGTAGTCGATCACCACCAGCGCGTATTTGTTTCCAGCGTTGCTCGTTGGGAATGGGCCTGTGATGTTCATGGCGATACGTTCGAACGGTGCTCCAACATTGTACTGCTGCATATTTCCTCGAGTTTTCCTGACTGGCCCCTTTGCCTTCGCACACTGTTCACACCTGCGAATGAAATTTGTGACCGACTCATGGCATCCTACCCCATAGAAACGTCTCTTTATCTTTTCTACAGTTTTGTTAACACCAAGATGACCCCCGCTTGGTCCCTCGTGGTATTCTCGGATGAAGTAGTCGATTTGTCCCTTTGGAATTACCAGCAGATCGTTTACAATGTTCCCGTCCTCACTTTCCCAACTGCGGTAGAGGCAACCGTTCTTCAGCTTCAAACTCTGCCATTGAGCCCAGTAAGCTTTCACGATTGGGCTTTCCTGCATGTTTGCTGCCAACTTGGTCGAACATCTCGTTCTTGGTAGTCGATGGTGACTGCCAGATCGGCATCTTCTCGCTGCTTCCTTCCGACTCTCTCGACAGTCCAGGAATCTTCTGGCAGCACCTGGAAACAACGGATGTCGGCGACCTGTTCCTTGGTTTCGGCTCGTGAACAATGTTTGCATTCAACATCGCGAGGTCGCCTCGTTAATGCATCCGCATTACTATGACTGCTTCCCTTTTGGTATTCGCGTGCTCTCACTTGATCCCCTTTTGGCAAATCCGACTTCGGATGCCTTCTTTCCAGACGGCAACTTCTCGCCATGTGCCCTTGCTGGTTGCAGGTGTAGCATCTACCTGAGAACGGGCGGCTCCTACTCATCGTTGTTGCACTGGAACTACGCCACAATTTGCTGGAAGAACGCTTTCTCCGCAGACGGCGGTCTTTTGCAATGTGCCCCTGCTGGTCGCAGATATAGCAGCTACCTGGGAACGAGCGACTCCTACTCACTGTCGTTGCTCTGGAACTACGCCGCAACTTGCTGGATGAGCGCTTTCTCCGCAGACGGCAGTTTGGCAACTCGCCCTCGGCAGACATTCAGTTTGTGGAATTGAACAGCGTGTGACAAGTCGGTGTGATCAATCGGTAATACAATGGGAAAATAAAAGCTTTCAATAAAGGTTTGTGTGTGTAATAAAGTTCAAAGTGGTCAATAGGTTTTGGATAATAAATAAAAGTGGTGAAGCTGCACAGATAATTGATCTGTGGTGAAACAACAAAAGTGTGTGTGTTTTATTTGGGAAAACGTAGACAATTGTAGTTTATCGCAATCCAGTGGTGCGAACCCTATTTGGTGTGGGTATCGAATAATTCGTAACATTTGGTGTCAGAAGTAGGATTGCGAGTAAACGAGTGGAACGTTTATTTAAATTGTGAATTGCACAAAGTGAATTGTTAAGAGATAGAAAAAATGGTGAAATTGGAAAAGTTGACAATCGAACAACTGAAAAGAGAGCTGGATGCTCGGCAATTATCCACAGTGGGAAGTAAAGCCAACCTGGTGGAGAGATTGCGATCAGCGTTGCAGGAAGAAGGTGTCGACTGGGAGAGTTACGAATTCGTAGTGGAGAAGCCGTCGACATCTACTGAGCCAGGGTCCGATATGCAGCAAATTCTCGCGGCTATGAACGCTATGAGTGCTTCCATGGGCCAGAGACTAGAACCAACCATACATCAAAAGTTGGAGGAAACTTCCACTTCTCTGAGTCAGAAATTGGAGGAAAATTCCACTTCTCTGAGTCAGAAATTGGAGGAAAATTCCACTTCCATAAGCCAGAAACTGGAGGCGACCGTACATCAAAAGTTGGAGGAAAATTCTGCTGCCGTAAGTAGAAAGTTGGAGCAAATTCCACTTACCTGAATCAGAAGCTGGAAGAGATGCTAGAGAACTCTCGAGAAAGCTTAAGAAACATCCAGCAGGCCGTCGACGATCGATTCCAGAACGTCGAGGAGAGAATCGAGACACTAGAATCGAGGTTCGACAAGAAGGTTCTAGATCTCGAAAATAATCAAGAAAAGATAATCGAGACTATGGAATCGAGGTTCGACAAGAAGGTTCTGGAACTCGAGAAAACTGTCCAGAACGTTCTGCATCAAGGAATCGTTGCACCAACTGCAGCATCGAAATTCACAGCTCCCAACTTCGACTGCACGAGCGCATTCAACATCTTTAAGCTCCAGTTCGAGACAACAGCGGAGCGGAATCAATGGGGAGAAGAAGATCGTGTGGCCGCTCTAGTAATTTCGCTTAAAGGCGAAGCAGCTGGTGTTCTACAGACCATCCCGGAGACCCAGAAAAGGAACTACACAGCCATATGGGAAGCTCTTCATCGAAGATACGACAGTGAGCACATGCAGGAGATGCACAAGCTGGAACTTAAAGGACGCAAGCAGCGTGGAAACGAGACCATCCAGCAGTACGCTGCCGACATCGAGAGGCTATCCCATCTTGCCTACGCGGATGTTCCAGTTGATGTGGTGGAGAAACTTAAAACGGATTCTTCCATCCAAGGGCTAAGGGACCCCGATACGCAACGAAGCCTGATTCTCCTGCCGAAGACATCTTTCAAGGAGACAGTTGCCAGCGCTCTCGCATGTGAAACATCGCTCTTGATATGCCGACCTTCCATCAAACTACGGCGCATATCTCAAGACCGGGATAGTTCGAGAACAACGGCTAATAGGAGTGGTTCATTCCCGGGTGGATGCTACATCTGCGACCAGCAGGGGCACATTGCGAGGAACTGCCGTCTGCGGAGAAAGCGTTCCTTCAGCAAATTGCGACGTAATTCCAGAGCAACGACAGTGAGTAGGAGTCGCTCGTTCCCAGGTAGCTGCTATATCTGCGACCAGCAAGGGCACATTGCAAAAGACTGTCGTCTGCGGAAAAAGCGTTCTTCCAGCAAATTGTGGCGTAGTTCCAGAAAAACAACGGTGAGTAGGAGCTGCCCGTTCCCAGGTAGATGCTACATCTGCAACGAGCAGGGGCACATGGCGAGAAATTTTCATCTGAGAAGAAGGCGTTCGAGGTTTGATTCTCGAAAAGGAGAACAAGCGAGAGCACGCGAATACCGGAAGGGAAGCAGCCATAGAAATGCGGATGCATTAACGAGCCGAACTCGCGGCGTTGAATGCAAGCATTGTTCACGTGCGGAAACCAAAGAAGAGGTCACCGATATCCGTCGTTGCCATGTGCTGCCAGAAGATGCTTGGAGTGCCGAGAAGGTTGGAAGAAAGCAGCGAGAAGATGCCGATCTGGCAGTCATCATCGGATACCAAGAACGAGGTTTTCGACCAAGTTGGCAGCAAGTATCCAGTGAAAGCCCAATCGTGAAAGCTTACTGGGCTCAATGGCAGAGTTTGAAGCTGAAGAACGGTTGCCTCTACCGCAGTTGGGAAAGTGAGGACGGGAACATTGTAAACGATCTGCTGGTAATTCCGAAAGGACAAATCGAAGAGGTCATCCGAGAATACCACGAGGGACCAAGCGGGGGTCATCTTGGTGTTAACAAGACTGTAGAAAAGATTGTGTAGATTGTTAATTCGTAACAATATTGTTGCGGAGATACAAACCGACGGTTAAGTTCGAATTTCGCTGTCGAAGTTCGAAAGCTCTGGTGAAGAGGAAGTTGAAATGATGTCAACTGTTAACGGCGTAATGCTAATTGTCAGAACATTCTAGAGATTTCCAAAGGGGAACTTCCGACGGCGAACATTTGAGAAGATGGACCGATAGCTATATAAGCGCGAACGCTCGCCCTCGGCAGGCATTCAGTTTGTGGAATTGAACAGCGTGTGACAAGTCGGTGTGATCAATCGGTAAAACAGTGGGAAAATAAAAGCTTTCAATAAAGGTTGTTGTGTGTGTAATAAAGTTTAAAGTGCAATAATAAATAAAAGTGGTGAAGCTGCACAGATAATTGATCTGTGGTGAAACAGGAAAAGTGTGTGTGTTTTATTTCGGATAAAAAGACAATTGTAGTTTATCGCAATCCAGTGGTGCGAACCCTATTCGGTGTGAGATTGAATATTTCGTAACAATGTCAATTGACAGACAGATTATGTTTGGCAAAGTTAAGGATGTACAATTACATGCCTTTGCTGATAGTTCTGAGAAAGTGTATGGAACGTGTATTTATGCTCGCTCTATTCTTTCTAATGGAATGACATCAGTTCGACTCTTGTGTGCCAAATCAAAGGTAGCTCCTGTAAAGGATGTTTGTTTACCACGCTTTGAATTTTGCGCTGCTAAAATGATGGTAAAGTTAGTTAAAAGGGTTCGGGGCTTTTTTGGGGATAGTTTTGATAACGTTTAGTGATTCCAGTATAGTAATGGCTTGGAAAACGAGATATGTATCACTGCTAAGGCAAAATAAATCTTAGACCTCGACATACACAAATCCGCTGAACCAGATGGAATTGCCCCAATAGTTCTGAAAAGGTGTTTTTCTACGTATGCAAAACCACTGCGTAAGCTTTTTCACCTTTCCTACACCTCTGTGCTCTTTCCGAGTGGGTGGAAAACAGCATTTGTCCAGCCTATACCCAAAAAAGGGGAACCATCTTCTCCCTCCAACTACCGACCCATTGCACTAACGTCCCTTCTTTCCAAGGTCATGGAAACGCTGATTAACCGTCAGCTTATGAAATATCTTGAATCACGGAAACTCCTCAATGACCGTCAATACGGTTTCCGCAGCAACAGATCCACTGGTGGTTGGATGGCATATCTCGCTGAAAAGTGGAATCACTCGCTTCACCAAGCAGGTGAAAGCAAAATTGTTGCACTGGATATTTCAAAAGCATTTGACAGGGTTTGGCATGAAGCCCTTTTGTCGAAAATGCGTGCTTTTGGGATCGATGAGTCTCTTTTTCAATGGATTAGAAGCTACCTTTCGAATCGTTCAATTCAAGTTGTTTTGGACGGATTCAAGTCTGATTTTCACTTTGTAAATGCCGGTGTTCCCCAGGGCTCCGTTTTGTCTCCGACACTCTTTCTTATATTTATAAATGATCTCTTGTCTGTTACTTCTAATCCAATTCACTCCTTCGCTGACGACAGTACCCTCAGCTTCTCATATTCGTTCACCAGTTTACGACCCTGCACTTCGGTTGTAGATAATGAGCGGCAGCGTATGTTAAGCTCATTAAATTCCGATATCGACAGCATTATCCAATGGGGTAAAAACAATAGAGTGGAATTCAGTGCATCCAAAACACAATGCTGTCTCTTGTCGTTAAAGCGTATAACTAGCCCGCAGCCATTATCCATGAATGGCACTTGCATCTCAGAAACTGAAAAGCTTTCCATCCTGGGTATGAGTGTTGCTCACAATCTTAATTGGAGCGACCATATATTCAGTGTCGCCAAAAATGCTGCGAAATGCCTAGGCTTCTTATACAGATGCAAGAAATATTTCTCACCCTTAGACCTGGCTACAATCTATAAGGCGTTCATTCGCCCCAAATTAGAGTTTAACGCTCATGTCTGGTCCGGTGCTTCCAAGACCCCATTGCACCTACTAGACAGAATACAAAAACGAGCCATAAAACTGATAGGTGACTCCAGCATTACCAAAACATTAGATTCGCTGGAACACCGCAGGAATGTTACCTGCCTCTCCCTGTCTTATCGTTACTACCACCAAAAATGCTCTGATGAAATAGCCAGTTGCAATCCGCCCCTTCAACATTTCTCCTGCAATACACGTCTCTCTAGGAATGCTCACAAATATACCCTGAAGCCCGCTTTCGGACGTACTGTAAAATATAGAGAATCTTTCATTAACCGAACCACACGAATCTGGAACTCCCTGCCGAATTCGGTGTTCCCCCCTCAATGCAACATGCAAGCATTTAAGATCAATGTCCATCGGCGGGCAGAAGCCCGCACTGTGTCGCCGACATAATAAGGTTATTAGACCTTGAGTGCGCGCAAATTATTAAAAAAAAAAATAAAAATTTCCCCTAGATCCAGTATTAATTCTCTTAGCCAATTTCTTGATAAAAAAGCCATACTAAGAGTAGGTGGACGTATCAAAGCTCAGACATTGGATAAGAATACAAACACCCAGCACTTCTTC